>OZ005736.1:158367254-160869754 GCA_963930755.1 Eudasyphora cyanicolor | reverse complement strand
AGCCAGAAATGGGCCTCATCGCTGAACAAAATTTGGCTCGAAAACGTCGGATCTCCTTGGAACTTTTCAAGATACCATAGAGCGAAGTGATGTCGCTTGGGAAGGACGAGTGGCTTCAGTTCTTGCACAAGATGTATTTTATATGCTTTCAATTTAAGATCTCGACGTAAAATGCGTCAAGTCGTTCTATACGCCAGTCCGAGTTGCTGCGAACGGCGCCGACACACTCTCATCTTCATCTTCTTCACTGCTTGCTGGACGTGGTCTATTCGTCGAATATTATCCAATAATGAATGCTGGGTGTCAAGCAAAGTGCACCAAATACATTCCTCACAGAAAGTGAATTTTCGTAAACGATTTGTAAACGTTGTTTAGGCGTAAGTCTTTCCATGATGAAATGCCAAACAATACTTAACAAAAACCAGTAAGGAAAGGCTAAAGTCGGGCGGGGCCGACTATATAATACCCTACACCACTCTCGTAATATTATATAACTCTGATATATAAATTTTGTAATTCATGTATAAATTGTTTTCATAAATTTACTTTTGGGACATTTTATACTTATATAATACCCTGTACCACAGTGTGGTGTAGGGTATAAAAACGATTGGATCTAAAGAGCCAAATCGGATGAAACATATATATGGTAGCTATAGCTAAATCTTTACCGATTTTCTTCAAATTCGGCAATCCATGAGGATCAAGAAACTCTACCATTCTAAATTTCAAAACGATTGGATGTAAAATACAGCTTCTATAGAACTAAAGGGCCAACTCGGACGAAACACATATATGGGAGCTATAGCTAAATCTTAACCGATTTTCTTCAAATTCGGTAGTGTTTTTTCATGGATCAAGAAACTCTGCCATTCTAAATTTCAAAATGATTGGATGTAAAATACAGCTTCTACAGGACTAAAGAGCAAAATCGGACGAAACATATATATGGTAGCTATAACTAAATCTTAACCGATTTTCTTCAAATTCGGCAATGTTGGTTCATGGATCAAGAAACTCTACCATTCTAAATTTCAAAACGATTGGATGTAAAATACAGCTTCTATAGAACTAAAGGGTCAAATCGGACGAAACACATATATGGGAGATATAGCTAAATCTTAACCGATTTTCTTCAAATTCGGTAGTGTTTTTTCATGGATCAAGAAACTCTACCATTCTAAATTTCAAAATGATTGGATGTAAAATACAGCTTCTACAGGACTAAAGAGCAAAATCGGACGAAACATATATATGGTAGCTATAGCTAAATCTTAACCGATTTTCTTCAAATTCGGCAATGTTGGTTCATGGATCAAGAAACTCTACCATTCTAAATTTCAAAACGATCGGATGTAAAATACAGCTTCTATAGGACTAAAGGGCCAAATCGGACGAAAGATATATATGGGAGCTATATCTAAATCTGAACCAATTTCAACCAAATTCAATAGCGATCTTAACAGCCGCGAAATACTCTAAACTGCAAAATTTCAGAACGATCGGAGTGAAATTGCGACCTGTAGTCGACGAACAACTTTACATGGACAGAAGGACGGACGGACGGACGGACAGACATCGTTAAATCGACTCAGCTAGTGATTCTGAGTCGATCGGTATACTTTAAGGTGGGTCTAGCTGTGTTATTTTCAGGTGTTACAAACATCTGTCGTGAAACAAACTTATAATACCCTGTACCACAGTGTGGTGTAGGGTATAATAATACCCTGTACCACAGTGTGGTGTAGGGTATAATAACATGACAGCATGACACGACTGACACGTGATCTGTCAAAAAAGGCTATTGAAAAAAGTATCTCTACTTGGATCACCCTTTATAAGACGGAATCGATTTTAAACTATATTGGGTGTATTTTATAGTAATCACTAAATTTTATTTAAGAAAAAAGAATTTGTCAATTTTTAGTTAATATAACGACATTTCATACTAACAGCCTGTTCAGCTAAATGTACCGAAACGCAGACGTGCAATTCTCACCCAAGCAATCATGTTTAAAATTTGGTTCATTGTCACTTATCGTTCGGGTAAGAAATCTCTTTTCTTCATCGTATTCCTGTCAAAGACCAATATTACCTTCATGTTTATATTGACATTTCTTAAAGCTTTTTCCACATGAAAATATCAGAACGGGGGCAACCCTATCTAACAGCTGTAAAAGTTGCAACAGCTGTTTCTAGACAATGAGAAATAATTAAAAAACCGAAAACAAACACAATTGTTTGCTTAATTGATCATACGAGATCGTATATGTGTATATAAGGGCTATATCTTAATCGGAAACCTTCTGCACTCATTTCTGTAAGTCTGTGCGTTAAAAAGGAAGTTCTTGCCAAATTTTATAGTGATCTGAGCATAATTGTGACCTGTACATGGTAACAAGGATACATTTACAAACAGATGGACGGACAAAACCAAATCAATTCAGAAATAGATTCTAGGTCGATATGTATATTAAACGATTGTATGGGTCATCTAATTTAAGGTATAATGAAAAAATGCAAAAAGAAACAGTGTGGTTGTAGGATTTCAAAACATTTTATACAAACTAATAAACAGACATTTTTTTATTATGGTGGTTACTTCTGCAAAAGATCCATTTCCATTCTTTGTTGTCTTAAAGTAAGTACAGACCATTTGCAGATCGGACAACATTGCCAGAAAAATGGCGGAAAAATGCAACCCTGTGAATTTACAACCGTGTGAACATACAATTTTTGTTTTGCAACGTTAGCAGAAAAGTCATTGCGAGATAATTTGCTGATTGTTATATGTGCGAAGTTTATGCATGTGACAACGGCGCCATTGCCAGAAAATCATTTTATATGCAACACTGTCTATAATGTATTTTTATTGGCAATCCTGTATATAAATATTTACAAAATATATTATAAATATATGAAATTGTAATGTTTTCTTGCAATCGTTTGAACTGTCAATTCACCTTTGCCTAACAATCTGACATTGCCCGTATATTTGCAGAACATTAACAGGGTTGATAACGTTTGCCGATCTGGCAATCGTCTATACTCAGCTTTATAAGAACCAAAATGTTAGCGATAATTGAAAGCTTCTTTGTTTACATCCCAAACAAAGTGTTCAAAAACCAAAGATTTCATTCGCTTGCCATTTGACGTGCGAAGTGGCAAATAATAAGTTACAAAACAAGTAAGAAAGTTTCAGTCGGGTAAACCGACTAAGGTATACCCTCACTTTGTGAGTAATGTAATATGGAATATTAAACGAATTATTCTGTCAATTTGTATGGGAGGTACCAGAATGTTTTTAACAAATACACCTATTTTTCGCTGAATAGTAGATTCTTTAAATACATTACACAGCGCCGAATTATAAACGTTTTTTGCACTGGTATATTAACGTAATGAAATATTAAATTTTGGTATCATTTGGCCATTTTGTGTGGGAGGTACAAAATGGGGCGTGGTGATAACGGCCATTTTTTACAGGGCTATAGGGACTTTAAAAGCGTTACACTGTGCAAAATGTTGTTGCATTTTCGTGCATTGGTACTCATGCTGTGAGCTCTTAACTTTTTGTGCAAAATGGTACCTTTGTGTGGGAGGTACAAAAGGGTCGTGAATATGACACCCATTTTTCACTGGACTGTAGGCACTATGAAAGCATTACACTGTACAAAATTTCAAGTATTTTTATGCACTGGTATTAATGTTAAAAGCTGTTAACTTTTTGTGCAAAATGGTGCATTTGTGTGGGAGGTACCAAAAGGGGCGTAGCAACATGGCCCATTTTTCTCGAGTTGATAGCGACTAATAAACTAATGCTATGTGTGGAATTTCAGAACATTCGAATAAGTAGTATAGCAGTTATTAAAGATTCAATATTGCACAACATTTTAACACTTTGTGGGGGAGGTACTAGAAGGAGTGGACCAATATGGCCCATCTTCGAACTTAGCCGGAGATAGAAAAAAATATTACCACGTACCAAATTTCAAGTCAATCGGTTACTCCTTTCGAGAGTTATCGTGCGCACCAGCCAGCAGACAGACAGACACACAGACAGACAGACAGACAGACAGACAGACAGACAGACAGATAGACAGACAGACAGACAGACAGACGGACGGACATTGCTCATTCGTCTTATAATGGCCCAAAACGAATATCCGCCGAACATACTTAGGGTCTTAGATCACTCCTTCGATGTGTTACACTTTTTTTCGTAGCAAATGATATATACCCTCGTCACACTAAAGTGAGGGTATAAACAGGCCCTAATTCAAAAAATATCTTTGGCGCCAAAGCAAAACAAATGTTTTGTCAGTGTATCCAACACTCGTGAGAATAATTATAACCCCCACTTATGCGATAATCCTATAAGTGTCTATTCACTGTCATACGGGCATTTCATATTTGGTACTAAACAAATTTCAATATTTGCTCTTTCAAAAATGATTTTTCATATGATTGGCATTTTATGGTCCATATCATGTCTATGTATGTGTGTATGATGTGAACTTTAAACTCTGCATACGTACGAGTATAACACGTATATCGTTCATTCCATATTAAACCGAAAGATTTTTGGAAAAAATCTGGTCGACATTGCCGATTCTCTTAAAAAGTTGTATATGAGTTTTACTATGGATCAATCATCTTGTAGTTAATAGAAACAAATACAAAAATTGCTATAGAGTTGCTTGGTAGAATTGACTGCAGTTTCGATTGACACCACTCTATCATCTTCAGAATTCAATAGCAATAATGTATGTCTTTAACTTAAATCATCTGAAATACTTATGGAAGTAATACATTGAATTTAACAGGAACTACTACCAAACCCGTATTATGCCGAACTAAGTCAACATACAAAAACTCTCATACCAATAAAATGTTGTTTTTTGCATGTGTTCGCTTCGCGAGCCACGAATTTACGTACCAAGCAAATGTGTGGACGGAATGACTTGTACTTTCAAGTACATTCTAAACAATGCTAAGCACAAAACGGTAGTTTTTCAGGAGAGGCGATCTAAGTTTGATGATTTTTTTAAATTTGTGTGGAATTCCTTTATATTGCAAATCGAATGACCTGTACTGTTTTCTTAATAACTTTTGATTGGGTTGACGGATAAACACCAAATTTTGACTGAATAAAAAATAATCTCTTTAAACGCTGGTTACTTTAAAGTTTTTAAATGCATCAGTTGCATATGCAACATATTTTTGCATCCTGCACATCAATGACACCAACTTAAAATTCTGAAAATTTCAAGATGGTGTTCAGCCTCGTTTTTTTAAACAATATTTTCTAAGAAATGCCAAAGATTTTCCTTAGTAAACTATGAAAAATATTGAAATCATAAAATAGACAGAATCATTCCAATAAAAAATAATTTCGATTTCTGACATTTTTGAGTAAAAATGCTATAAAGAAGAAACTGAAGAAAACATCAGATTAAAATTTACAGAAACAGCTCAGATTAGATAGGACTACATGCCTTTATATATTTCATATATCAATGTTGGTGTTTTCCTAGTCCAGTACGCAGATTAAAATTTAAGAGGAAAAATGAATAACGATATATGCAAACATTAGCGAATTTTCGAATATATCTAGAATGTCCAGTCAAGACCTTTAAGAAGAGCTCTAATTTGTATAAATACACAAACGCGTTTTTAAAATATAACAAATGCTATATTTACATCTCAGGAATTTTTTAATTAATATTTTTTGTTTAAAAGAATGGGGGCTGAAAACCATCGTCAAATTTTCAGCGTTCATGTAGAATATATTGGGCTGTATAACTATATTTTTCACAGAATTTTAAGTTGGTGTCACTGATGTGTAAAATGCAAATTTAATTTGCTGATGCATCGGATACATTTAAAAATGTTAATGACGGGTAAATAAAACACTGCTATAAAACCAACAACTTGCTACTTTGAAATGAGCCTTCATTTGTAAACGTTTCTTCCACGTATTCCGAAAATACAGAACTCGAAACGGACGCGTTTTGCGAATATTTTGTTATTTTGTCAGGTTTCAGATGCTAATAACATCTAGAGAAAATTTTTGTATTTTTTTTCGCCAACTTCAAATTGTTTTATATAAATTGTGACCCACAAAGTTGTTCGGTTGACATGACATGGAATGAACGATGTGTGTGTGGTGTTGTTTTAAGGGTATGATGTCCTTATACAGTTGTTTTATATTGCTTTTCAGTGTCTGATTTCCATTAATCAAACGTTGGAAATGTTATTTCTAATAATTCTATCCATTTTTATTCGATTATATTTTTGGAAAATATATGTGCGGATGGGCACTAGCATCGCCCATACGGGCAACGAGTGAGTGAGCAGCGGAGCAGTATTGCATTAAATGTTTATTTTGACATTAATTCGTTTTATTGTTATTGTGTGGAAAATTCAATAGCTGGCACACATTTCGCATTTTTATGTGGTTGGGTGGTCCGTATGGACGATGGCGATGGTGGTCTTGTGGTGGTGAGATTATATGTTTTGGCTTGCCAAACCACACACTCTCTGGTGTGGTTGAACGAAAATCCTATTATTGTCCATCCTAATGAGTATTATCCTTTATGAGAGTACATAAACCTCTATTACTGCATCATCTTCCAAAATGATATTAACAAGGATTTACTTTAAAATGTGAACAGAAGTAAATTTTAAGCTCATTTGAAAATATACAGGGTGGCTGATATGTATTGCAACCAACTTCAGGTTGCTATCATTTATAAACCGCTAGTCTGATAGCTGACAGATTTATTTCAGAGAGTTCATTTTATTGTTTACCAGCTTACAAAAGCATTTTGATCTATTGCATTCAGAAAAAAGATATTCGTGATGGAATTCAAGCGTGATAGTGTGATTGCTTTATATTTGGGTGGAAAAACACAAGTGGCTATCGTTAGAGCCCTCCAGCATTTAAATGTGAATAAATCTTTTGTTTCTCGTACCATTTCTCGTTACCGTGATACTGGCAGTGTTGCATCGCGTCCAAAAAGTGGACGAAAAAAAAACGGTAACAACACCAGAAATGATCCGAAAAGTGAAGGCCAGATTTGATCGAAATCCACGCCGCAGTGGTAGAAAAATTGCTCGTGAGCTGAACATATCGCGAGAACGGAAACAACACATATTAAAAAATGAGCTTGGACTAAAGCCATTGAAGTTCAAAAAAGTGCAAGAGCTCACCGATGCACAAAAAAAAGTTAGACTGGAAAGAGCCAAGGAGTTGCGTCGCTTGTACGAAAGTGGCCAGTTGCCGAATTTGGGTTTCTCCGATGAGAAGCCATTCCAAATTGAGCAGTTTGTGAACAAACAAAATGATCGGGTTTACTTGCGAAAGAGGTCAGCTGAAAATTTACACCTTCGATTGGCCACCAGAACTCAAGCGCCGCCGATGGTAATGGTGTGGGCCGCCGTAACGGCCGATGGTCGCTCCCCGCTCGTATTCATCGACCATGGGGTCAAAATAAATGCCGAATATTATCGGGAAAATTTCCTAAAGACAGTATTGAAGCCCTGGGCAGACAAACATTTCGGCCGCAGACAATGGACATTCCAACAGGACTCAGCACCATCGCACTCAGCACGCGTCAACCAAGAATGGCTTAAAAAGGAGGTTTCTCGCTTTATCTCTACCGCACAATGGCCACCAAGATCTCCGGATCTCAATCCGTTGGACTTTTGCGCCTGGGGCATTTTAGAGAGTAAGGTTCGCACTAAAAAATACCAAAGTATCGATCATCTCAAGACGGGAATGGGCCAAAATACCGCAGAGCCACTTTCGTGCAGCGTGTGATGGCTTTGTCGGCCGTTTGAAGGCCATAATTCGTGCCAAAGGTGGCCAATTCGAACAAATCTAAACTGTTTCTAAAATTTTATGTTATTTCCGACATATTTTGCTTTTGAACAATAAAATTAAAAAAATATAGCGCTTTACTTTGTTGCATTACATATCAGCCACCCTGTATATATATATTATATTGGAAATGTATATATGGACTGTTTGTTTTGAAAGTGGCGTAAACGCCACACAGTGGGATGGCTTCATACATTTTTGTGCAAAAATATAAGGAGTGATACTAGATTGTTGAAAGTTGGCACCGAATAATGTATTGTCTAAATTAAGAAAAAAATGGAGTTTCACCAAAATCAGTCACGCCTACCCCTACCGCCTAGACAATCCAAATCGAGTTTTCCTCATAAAATTTTTCCTATCCAAGCAAAAGTCTTAAAATTTAATACATACACTTCCTAGAGTTGATTGGATTGATTTTGGTCGGCTTTATTGCCTGATCAGGCACAAGATTGAAATGCTTCTTGGCAAACATTTTTTCACACATAGTTTACTCAACAATGCCTGGAATGTCAGGCATTGTATCTAGAATGACAATATGTCTGCAGGCATTTCCTGACCAGAGGGATAGTACCCTAAGTATAAAAGGAGTACATACTTATATGTCATATTGGCTGTGCTAAAATGTTTAGCGACTTTAAATGTAGTACCATATTTAGTAACTTAGTGGGTGTCGATATCTACGTCTCAGTGATGCACATAACAGCCATTAGTTGAACCTTATTTAGTATCACCATACGACAGTGCCGTCCATATTTATCGAGCGGACGTCACAAAAAATGGAAGTATGTTTTCAGGTTGCAAACGTTACACAACAATTTCAACACGTTAAAATATTAAAATTTACATTCTATAGAACACGCTGCAGTGAGGTTAAACAGAAGTCCTCACTGCAGCGTCTAATATAAAAGTTTATATTAGACGTGTATAGTACTCCATATGTACAAAATTTTATCTTTTGATCTTATAAGGTGTTTCTGAAAGAACAAACACAATACTCAATTTATTGATAGCGCTAGAACTGACCTTAGGGCAAAAAATGGTTAGTGTAGCAGTAACCACCAATTTCCATTATTTTAGCGTTTAAAGAGCTAAGAATCTAAAAATGAATCTGAAATGAACACGTAGATACCAAATGAACAACTAGAACCCAAATCTGATATTAGCAGCAATACATGCTCAATTTGGCGTTGCGTTAGCTCTCGCATCGACTGGAATTGCTGCAACACTGTTGGATGGTGGGACACATTTAGCACTGAAGCTTCCGTTAAACCTGCAGATTGATGAAAATCCAGTTTGCAACATTTCAAAGCAATCAGCTATGGCAAAAGTGTTGAAAAGTGAAGTGAAACGATCATTAGAATCAGTCGATAGAACATTGAAAGATTAGCGCAACAATAATCGTCACTTTGGTGGTCATGACATTGCTGGCGGGCGACATCCGACAAACACTTCCCGTGATTCCGAAATTACAGCGGCATATGAGTTAAACGCATGTCTGAAGTCATCGTATTTGTGGCGATGCGTAAAAACAATTCAATTTAGTATGAATATAAGAGTATTCCTGAAACAGGATAAAACAGCAGAAGTTTTTCTTACGAACTAATGAGAATTGGAAATGGACAAATAGCGGTAGATACTTTTAGTGGTGTAATATCAGTTCCACCCATCATTTGCCAATTCACTCAAACAAAAGATGACCTCACCACTAATGTGTATCCAAATATAAAACAAAATTATCGTAACTACGATTGGCTAAGCAAAAAATTCTGATGTGAATGAATTGGACGATCCAAATTGAATTCCGGGAGAATTGCGTTCATACAAATCAATCGGTCGAGTTGAAAAGTAAGACGATGTCGTCAATTAACCCGTTGAATTCCTAAACTCTTTCGATTTGCCAGGCATGCCTCCCCATAACTTACGTCTTAAAGTTGGATCTGTAATTATTATGTTACGAAATCTTCATGCTCCGAAACTTTGCAATGGATCCCGACTGATAGTGTAAAGACTAGAAGAATGCCTAATTAGACTAGAAGAATGCCTAATTCCGCGAATTCCCTTGACTTCAACAGATTTACCATTCAAGTTCAAACGTCTTCAGTTCCCAGTGAAACTTGCATTTGCGATGACCATAAATAAGTCACAAGGAAAGTCTCTGGAAGTGTGTGGGGTAAATCTGGAAATGTCATGCTTTTCACACGGCCAGCTGTATGTGTCATGTTCACGAGTAGGGAAACCATCCTCACTCTTCATTTCGCTCCGGAGCATAAAACTGAAGAAGTTGTGTATCGATCGGTATTAAATTGAATAAAATAATTAATCATTACTTTTGTAAGACTTCATTAAAAATAATATTCATTGAAACTAATACTTGATTTTATACTATTTTCAAAATAAAATATGAACGGTACGAATTTTGCCGAATCAGCTTTCTTATAAATATCAATTAACAATAGCTAATTTTCGATAAAACAAGTAAGAAAGTTTCAGTCGGGTAAACCGACTAAGGTATAACCTCACTTTGTGAGTAATGTAATATATAACATTACACCAATAAATCTGTCTATTTGTGTGGGAGGTACCAGAAGGGGTTTTCCAAATACACATATTTTTCGGTAAACAGTACATTCTTAAATACTTTGCATTGTGCTGAACTATAAGCGTTTATGTGCACTGGTATATTACAGTTACGAGCTATGTAATTTTGGTATGATTTGGTCATTTTGTGTGGGAGGTATAAAAAGGGGCCGGGTGATAACGCCCACTTTTTACAGGACTATAGGCACTATAACAGCATTACACTGTACACAATTTCAAGTATTTGTACGCACTAGTATTAAAGTTACAAGCCGTTTACTTTTGGTACGAAACGTTTCATTTGTGTGGGAGGTACCAAAAGGGGCTGTACAATAATGCCCATTTTTTACCGGACTATAGGCGCTACAAAAACATTATACTGTAGAAAATTTCAAGCATTTTTATGCACTTGTATTAAAGTTAAAGGCAGTTAAATTTTGATGCAAAATGGTCCATTTGTGTGGGAGGTACCAAAAGGGGCATGCCAACTTCACCCATTTTTCTCGAGTTAATAGCGACTAATATACTAATATGATGTGCAGAATTTCAAAAGATTCGAATAAGTAGTATAGAAGTTATTAAAGAATCAATATTTCACTAAATTTTAACCCTTTGTGTGGGAGGTACCAGAAGGAGTAGACCAATATGGCCCATCTTCGAACTCATCCGGAGATAGATCGAAATAATACCACACACCAAATTTGAAGTCAATCGGTTACTCCTTTCGAGAGTTATCGTGCGCACCAGCCAGCAGACACACAGACAGACAGACATACGGACGGACATTGCTCATTCGACTTAAAATGACCCAAAACGGATTTCCTCCGAACATACTTAGGGTCTTAGATCACTCCTTCGATGTGTTATACTTTTTTCCGTAGCAAATGATATATACCCTCGTCACACTAAAGTGAGGGTATAAAAAAAGTAATGCAACCCAATAATATATTATGGGCAAAACGAAGTTTGCCTGGTCAGCTTGTATTATCATATATCAAAAGTCACAAAAAATAGTCAAAATGTTTAATTGATCACATTGATAAAAACATTCCTCTTAAAAATACTGTGAGTCCTTTCTCAAAGTGTTTATGGGAAAATAGCTGATTTCGAGTTATTACACAATTTATATATTTTTCTACTCATATGTACACACTGAAAAAATAGCTTCTGTAACGGCTGCCACAACTTCTGTTAGGGTGGCACCCGTTTTTTTTCCTAGCTCACATAGACCAGTTTAGGTCCCTAGTGTGACCACGGGCTGAAATAGTACGAATATCGGTACCGGAAAGATCTATTAGACTGCCTAGAAAGGCCGATCCCAGTATGTCCAGTCGTCGATTACTCAAAGTGGTACAGTCGCATAGCAAGTTCTCCACTTCATTCTCATCTCCACAGCTTCTGCAGAAGTCATTGAACTCAATACCAAATCTTCTGGCGTGTTCGCCGATCAGACAGTGTCCCGTCAGAACTTTTACTAATGTAGAAAATATTTTCCTCTCCAGTGCGAGGAGATATTTTTACCTTAGCAGGTCATACCTTGGCCAGCTGTCTAGCTACCCTACAGGTGTCGAATTTCTGACCATCTTTCGTGCCTCTTGCCTGATCCAAAGCATGCACATGGATAGTGGCTCACCAATATATGCAAATTCTTCGAGAATTTGCCCGGGATATCCCTAGGTCCAGGCACCCATATGAGGTGTACATTAAACTGATCAGCCATCTCGTTTAAAGATCTGCGGCAGTCGAGGGCTGTTTGTGAATTTAGGGATGTGGCCTCTAGAGAATTGAAGTCTGTGTTGGGTACTATGTTGAAAGACACTATGGGTATCTGGTAGTCTGTGAGCTATATCCAAACTATGTTCGTCACAGTGTACTCCGAAGCCAACCTTTTTATCAAGCTTCGAACCATACGTATAGAAGTTGAGATGGTTTATATTACCTGGTATTCTGCCAACCCATTCATCTCTGGCTGGCATCATAGTGAAGGTGTACACCGTTGGTATATAGCTGACTCGGTCGGTTACCATAGCACTACACCTTGATATCCTCATGTGATCATAGTTCTTGTACCTCCACATTGATAGGTAGTTTAATCTTAGTGCCGCTCTGGTTGCAACTCTCTCGCCACAATGTTAATCGGTAGTATATGAAGTAGAGCTTGTAGAGACTCGGTCGCTGTAGTCCTTAAGGCTGTTCTCTGAACCTTTGTTAGTTTGTCAGTTGCCGTCCACCATACCACAATGCCGTATAACAGTATTGGACGAACTACTGCTATATATATCCAGTGGACGATTTTAGGAGAGATCATCCACTGGATATATTTAGTATATCCTTATATACTATAAGGATTATATATTCCTGCCTTCCAGCAGGAATATATGGCGATGTTGGCCTTCGTTATACGTTCCAATACGATAAGTCTAAATAACACTTTTCTATCTAGAATTATTCCTAAAAATTTTGCACTTTCAGAAAAGAGGAGCATACGAGTACACCCTACTTTCAGTATACGAGGAGTAGGGTGCACATTTGGGACATTATTCATCCTAGTAAAGAGAACCTATTCTGTCTCTGGCCCATCAATCCAACTTGTTCAGAGCCACCTGTGCGATATCTCTGAGGACGTTTTCGAATTTGCCACTCACTGCGATTGCCACGTCGTCCGCATATGCCATAACCTTGCAGCCACAATGTTCTAGTTCTGGCAGGATTTTATGCACCGGTAGGTTCCAAAGTAATGGGGTTCCCCTGTTTACAAGCCTTGTTAGAGTTGTGGACCCAAGATATGCTCTTATGCGCCTTCTGTTGAGCAGGTTTTGAATTAGTCTAATCAAGCTATAGTTCACCTTTAGATGTGACGGTGCTGCAATTACCGCATCTGAGTGAATGTTGTTAAAACCCATTCTATGTCAAGAAATACCTACATGGTGAATTCCTTGAAATGTAGAGACGATTCGATAGTGCTCTCAATTTCGTGCAGGGCTGATTCTCTAGACGTTCCCTTATTGTAAGCATGTTGGTTCTCCGACATGTGTTTTGTATCCAGACCTTTCAAAAGGAAGGAGGATAGGCTAATTGGTTTGGACACTCTTCTTCAAGGAACTATTGGATGATGTGGTGATATGCTCGACCAGATGATCCAGACCGGCTTTGTCATTTGGTTCATACAGAAGTTTAGAGTTGAGGACTTTTTGAAATTCATCTCATACAGGTGCCACTTTGCCTTCCTCACATTTGTGTGGACGGCAGGTTTAGACGTTTTTTCAGCCAGTTTGAACTCTATATAATGGTGATCTGAGAATGTGTGGTCGTCCAGTACATTCCACCAAACAATTTTGTCTGACAGCCGGTCAGCAGCACACGTTACGTCGAGTAGTTCTTGTCTGTCCTTAATTGTAAAGGTCGGTTTATTGCCTATGTTACAAATAGTTAAGTTGGTAGTTAGAATAAAGTCAAGCAGCGAATCACCCCTATTGTTGATTTTCGTACTACCCCAAATAGTACGATGAGCGTGTCTGTGTCAATAACCAACTCGAGCTCGTCAGACGTTGCTTCTGCTACTTCGCTTCGCTTCTGTACTATATTGTCCGAAACATATTCTGCTTGAAATATATACGAGTATATTTTTAGGGCACACTGCAAATATATAATATTTGACACACACAAATACTATTCGAGTATGTTTGGGGAGATGTTGTTCCAAAACTATGTTTACATCCTAATACTTTTTTTCATTTGAAAGTTAATTTTTAGAATATTTTATTGTATGTAAAATTTATATATAATTGAAACCTTGTATAACAATAAATTTTTTGAAGGGTTGACAACAAATGATTGTTAGAAATTAAGAACACGTTCTTTCAAACATAAGTTAATGCTATATACTCAATTTTTAACTGAACTGCTTAATTCGAAACAAGGAAAAAATTAAAACTAAAGTACGAAAAATTCAGCAAAGTTTTGAAAATATTTTTTTAAATAAAATATATTTTGACATATGCATAATCAACAATTTTATTTGTATTTAAACACATATTTTATTTGAGAAAATTAGTTCGCAAATATTTTTGTTAACGAATTAAAGTATATGTTCCGAATGCATTTTTTTGATTTTTAAATAAAATTTATTTGCTCAGAAATACATATATAATATTTGAAAATTTCTGTTCCAAATATATTTTCCTTCGATTCAAACATATCAAAAAAAGGCAATTTTGCCCCTTGTAGCAGAAAATGTTTATTGAAATTAGATTAAGAATTTCAAATTTTTGTAAATTATAAATATTTCGTTTAGTGTCTATGGATAATAAAAGCCATTTTTGATATATATTTGAATTGAAAACAAGTAAGAAAATTGCAGCCTGGTAAACCGACTAAGGTATACCCTCACTTTGTGAGTAATGTTATATGGAATATTAAACGAATTATTCTGTCAATTTGTGTGGGAGGTACCACAACGTTTTTAACAAGTAAACATATTTTTCGCTGAATAGTAGATACTTTAAACACATTGCACTGCGCCGCATTATAAGCGTTTATTTGCACTGGTATATTAACGTTATGAGATATTTAATTTTGGTATGATTTGACCATTTTGTGTGGGAGGTACAAAAATGGGCGTGGTGATAACGGCCATTTTTTACAGGGTTATAGGCACTTCAAAAGCGTTACACTGTGCAAAATGTTGTTGCATTTTCGTGCATTGGTACTTATACTGTGAGCTCTTAACATCATTACACTGTACAAAATTTCAAGTATTTTTATACACTGGTATTAATGTTATAAGCTGTCAACTTTTGGTGCAAAATGGTACCTTTGTGTGGGAGGTACCAAAAGGGGCGTGAATATAACACCCATTTTTCACTGCACTGTAGGCACTATAAAAGCATTACACTGTACAAAATTTCAGTTATTTTTATACACTGGTATTAATGTTATAAGCTGTTAACTTTTGGTGCAAAATGGTGCATTTGTGTGGGAGGTACCAAAAGGGGCGTAGCAACTTGGCCCATTTTTCTCAAGTTGACAGCGACTAATAAAATGCTATGTGTGGAATTTCAGAAGATTCGGATAAGTACACGTTGAAAAAAAATCGCTTCTGTAGTATATTGTTCCAAACATATTCTGCTGGAAACATACATATGTTTAGGGTACATTCCAAATATATAATATTTGACACTGACAAATATTATATGTTTGTGAGGATGTTGTTCTAAACAAAATTATGTTTTCATCCTAATATTTTTTTATTTGGAAATAATATTTCCAAAACAATGTTTAACTTGTATTTAAGTATTTTGGCAATTTTAGAAATTTAAGGTTTAATTTTTTAGAAATTTTATATGTTTGAAAAATTTAAATCGTATAATTTTGGGTTATGACAAATAGCATTGATGGATTGACAATTGGAAATTAAAAATTAGTGCTGTAAAACAAAAGAAAATTCTGCTTACGACAATTTTTACCCATAAAGTATAAGACAAAATCTAGGAAACTATAAAATTAAAAATTGCCAAAGTCAACAAAGTTTGAACATTTTTTTAAATATAATGTACTTGGATAAATTCTTAAACAAAATCATTGTTTGTTTGTAAACACATATTTTATTTGTGACAGTAAGTTCGCAAATATATTTTGTTGTAATATATTAATATATGCGTTCCAAACAAAATTTCTTGATTTTCAAATAAAATATATTTGTTAAAAAATATATAATATTTAAAAATTTTGGTTCCAAGTATATTTTCTTTGAATTCAAACATATCAAAAATGGCGATTTTCCTCCGTGTAGTATAGCAGTTATTAAAGATTCAATATTTCACAACATGTTAACACGTTGGGGGGGAGGTACTAGAAGGAGTGGACCAATATGGCCCATCTTCGAACTTAGCCGGAGATAGAAAAAAATATTACCACGTACCAAGTTTTAAGTCAATCGGTTACGCCTTTCGAGAGTTATCGTGCGCACCAGCCAGCAGACAGACGGCAGACAGACAGACGGACGGACATTGCTCATTCGACTTAAAATGACCCAAAACGAATATCCGCCTAACATACTTAGGGTCTTAGATCACTCCTTCGATGTGTTACAATTTTTTTCGTAACAAATGATGTATACCCTCGTCACACTAAAGTGAGGGTATAAACATACAATGGGAACAAACATTTTTAAATATTATATATTCGTGAACAAATATATATTATTTGAAAATCAAAAAATTTTTGTTTGGAACGCATAAGAGTATATTTATATATTACAACAAAATATATTTGCGAGTAAAGAGAGATATTGTTTAAGATGTTTTCCAAATATGTTTTATTTAAAAAGATTTTTAAAACTTTGCTGACTTCTTCGAATTTTAGTTTATATATTTCTTAGATTTCGGGTTATAATTTATAGTTTGAAATGTCAAAAGCAGCATTATCTTTTGTTTTACAGCACTATTTTGTTATTTATTAATATTCCAATTCATCACTTTTTGTCAATCCATCAACGCATTTATCGTTACGCAACATTATACGATTTAAATTTTAATAAAATTTTAGAAACATGTACAATTTCTAAAAAATTACACATCGAACGTATGAAAGGCAGAAACTTAATTTCAAATTATGGCATTAATATATTGCAAAAATATTTAAATACAAATTAATCTTTGTTTCGGAAATATTAGTTTCAACAACATCCTCCCAAACATATAATATTTGTTTGGGGCGATCTGTTATAACTAGAAGCGATTCTGTACAGCGTGTATGAAACTTTTGGATTTTTCATAAAATTTATATTACTCATTTTTCGCGAGAAATATTTTTCTCAAATACACCAACTAAAAATATCAGCGATTGGTATGACGTTTGACATATGATACAATTTCATTGCAATTTTTTAGGATTAAAGGTGTGAGAAGCGTTTGCGTTTATTTTGAGAGCAATGATTCTCCAGCAGTTCCCTTTATTTCGTTCTTTGGACTACAGCGTGTACTCCGAACTTTTCCACTTCAAAATCATTACCGAGATTACCAATCCCTCTCATTTCCCTGCAAAATTTGTGGTCGAATATCGGGAAAACAGGAGCTAACGTAAAAAACAGCTACCTCCACAGGATTCAGCATGCCCGAAATAGGTATATCTGTAGGATCCTTAGTGTTATATTGTAGTATATTGTCCTAAACATATGTATGTTTCAAGCAGAATGTGTTTGGGACAAATATAAAATATTTGAAACACACAAATGTTATACGTTTGGGAGGATACTGTTCTAAACAAAATTATGTTTCCATCCTAATATTTTTATATTTGGAACTAATATTTCCGAAACAAAGATTAATTTCTATTTAATTATTTTGGCAAGTTCAAAGTGGAATTTTTAAGAAATTGTATATGTTTGCAAAATTCTATTAAAATTTAAATCGCATAATCTTTCGTAGCTTAAAATTGCACTGATGGACTGACAAAAAGTGATGAATTGGAATATTTTTAAATTATGACGAAATCTAAGAACAATTTAAATTAAAATTCGAATCAGTCAGAAATTTTTGAAAAAAAATTAGATAAAATATATTTGGAAAACTTCTAAAACAATAAATTTGTTTGTGTATAAACAAATATTTTATTTGTACAAGTCAGTTCGCAAATATATTTTGTTCTAATATATTAATATATGCGTTCCAAACAAAAGTTTTTGATGTTCAAATAAAATGTATTTCTTCACAAATATATAATACTAGCTGACCGGTCCACTTCGTTGGCCCAGATTTCAGATTTCCGATCCTGTCAATTTTTGGACTAATCACGTAGACTGCCACCAGATACATATACACAAAATACAGCATATTCGCACACAAATTGTGCAAGATATCCCGATTTCAAAATTTGGCATATATGTGCGGGGCTACGCCCATTGTTCCGATCCCGCCCATTTTTGGACCAATCACGTAGTCTGCTCCAGATACATGTACACAAAAGTACAGCACTCTCGCTGACAAATTATGCAAGATATCTCAATTTAGCAATTTGGTTTACATTGGCGGAGCCACGCCCATTGGTACGATCCCGCCCATTTTTGGACCAATCACGTAGATTTTCAGCTACTTTCAGATGTATCCCAGAAAGTCCATGAGTGGTGGGACATCTGGGATCACGGTCCAATCCCAATCGTGGAAGTAGATAGGGGCAGTAGGTATCTCAATTTCAAATGTTGGCTTATCAGGGCGCGGTCCGCCCATTGGTCCGATCCCGCCCACTTGTAGACAAACTACGTAGACTATCGCTACATATGCACATAATTACAGCACTCTTGCTAAAAAATTGTGCAAGATATCTAAATTTTAAAATTTGGCTTATATGGGCAGGGTCACGCCCGTTGGTACGATCCCGCCCATTTTTGGGCCAATTACGTAGACTATCACCAGATACATATGTAGACAATTACAGCACTCTCGCTAACAAATTGTGCAAGATATCATAATTTTAATATTTGGCTTATATGGGCAGGGTCACGCCCATTCGTCCGACCCCGCCCATTTTTGGACCAATCACGTGGACTACCACAATATACATATACACAGAATTACAGAACTCTCGCTAGCAAATTAACAAGATATTTCAATTTCAAACTTTGGTTTATATTGGCGGGGCCACGCCCAGTTGGTCCGATCCCGCACATTTTTGGACCAATCACGTTGACTTCCACCAGATATATATATACAAAAAATTGCAGCGCTCTCGCTATAAAATTGTTCAAGATATCTCAATTCCAAAGTTTGCCTTATATTGGAGGGGCCACGCCCATTTGTCCGATCCCGCCCATTTTTTTGACCAGTCACGTAGACTGCCACCAGATATATATACAAAAAATTGCAGCACTCTCTTTAACAAATATAAATATTTTAAAATATAAATATTTTATTCATAAATAAAATATATGTTTACACATAAAAAAATTTATTGTTTAAGAAGTTTTCCAAATATATTTTTTTTAAAAAAGATTTTTAAAACTTTGCTGAATTTTTCGAATTTTAGTTAGTTTTTCCTAGATTTCGTGTTAAACTTTATAATTAAAAATATCTTTTGCATTAATTTTGCAACTCATCACTTCAATCCATCAATGCAATTTATAGTTACAAACGATTATACGATTTATGTTTTAATTGAATTTTACAAACTTATACAATTTATACAAAAATTGCTCTTTGAACTTCTGAAAAACAGAACACTTGTCTTTAAATTAAGGCAAAGATAAATTGCCAAAATACTTTATTACAAATTAATCCTTGTTTCGGAAATATTAGTTTCAAATAAAAAAATATTAGAATGGGAACATATTTTTGTTTAAAACAATATCCTCCCGAACATATAATATTTGTGTGTGTCAAATATTATTTATTTGGAGTGTACCCTAAACATAAATATATTTCAAGCAGAAAATGTTTGGGACAATATATTACAGAGACGATATTTTTTCAGCGTGTAGCTATTTTTTTCAGCCTTGTCCTTCCGTATCCTGGCTGTCTGTGCCATTTCCGTCACTCAAAGCATATACGAACCATGCAAAACTGTGATTTACATTAAAAGCAATTACACTTTGTATGAGACATTACATCCAATTAATATGACATGTATTATATCGATGGCATATGTTAAACATGGCAATATGTAGTCTATACTGAGGAGAAGGAAAATCAATGTCAGAAGAAAAAAATTGTCTCAGTCTCTCGTTCGAATGCCGAAAGAGTGGCATTTTGTTTAAGTGTCATGGCATCGGCGTGACATCAATAATAACGACGATGATGATGACGACGATTATGTGATAAAGGCGTCCGCAGCAGTAGCAGCAGAGGCGGCGAATGATGTTGATGGCATTGACAATGATAAGGCGTCATTATGGTTATATTCAGAGACGATCAGACAATGTCGATGCCACAAACACACTCACACAGTTTATAAGTCTGTAGCAAACCAGCTACAGTCCGCAGTCCTTTTCAAGTCAGGAGCACGGAGCAACATATGGGATGCCCAACAAGCAACTACTACAACTTCATAAAGTTTTATGCTGCGAAAGCGACAAGTACTCATGTGAGTCCAACAACCACATAGGCATTAACATATACACGACTAATGTCTAGGAAATTTTCAAACTTAACCCACTCTCTGGATGTAGAAGGCGCGTTGGTTCCACAGACACCATCATCCACTTCATCCTGGGTGGTGAGGAGCCTCCTCGGTTCACTAATAACTTCTTTTATTTTGTAGAATTGTGTGAGTGGCGCTTGACTGGTAGAATTGGGCGATTTAGACTTTCCATTTTCCTTGGGTAGGTGGAGCGTGTAAATTTTATAAATGACTTAGTCTATGAGCGTATGTCTACAGTTCTATACATGTCCGTGCGTCACTTTGTCCGTCTGAAGTGTTAGATGTTTCATTGCGGCAATGACATTAAAGCCAATAATGTCATAGTTCATGCTACAGATATTACAAGCCTTACATATGTACTCGTTTATGCAATAATACTACGAAACATGTGAATAGGGACATTTTGAACGAGGATTGCAAGAAATACCTTTGAAGAATTGTACGACTAACATCCTCAGTCGTTTGATAAAGTGACATTTTATCAAGGACGTAAAGAAGGCAATACACAGGTAGGATAGATAAATAAAGACAGACAGGATGTCACGTACAACACAATATCAGACTTCCGAGTTATGAAAAAATGCAAGAATGTACTGAATAAGGCCAAATCTAATGGCGCCACTAATGACTGAGATGCTTTTAAAAAGGACCTTCTGTGTAGAAGTAGGAAACTGAGAAGACAATATCCAAAACACCATGTACAGTAGGTTACACTTTTTTACAAAATTGTTGCGGAAGGGCTGTACATAACATTTTCTCGTGTAATATGGCGCCCTAAACACGAAAAAAAAATTATGGTAATTTGAATACCCTCCAGCCCTAGGATTGGGGGTGTACTAACATTGTCATTCCGTTTGCAACACCTTGAAAGATTGATCTGCGACCCCATAAAAAATATATTTTTGATCGACGTGAAATTCTAAGACGATTTAGTCATGTCCGTCTGTCTGTTGAACTCACGCTAAGGTCCGTAATAAAAGACCTATGTTGATCTAATTTGGTAGAAATACTTCTTATACTTGCAGGTCGCTTGAGACTGCAAGTGGGCAATCATTAATGGGAATAAATCTATGAAGTACTACTAGTAAGACGGACGGACGGAAATTGCTCAAATGACTTAAAATGTCCTAAAACGGATTTCCGCCGAAAATACTTAGGGTCTAAGGTCAGTTCTTCGATATGTTACACTTTTGGGCCGTAACAAATGATATATACATACTCCCCTCCGCTAAAGTGTGGGTATAAATAGGCTATAACGCTTCAAATGTTAATATTGAGTTTCTAAGTCTTCCTGATTTTACACTCCAGGAGTAACATTACATACTGAAGTTAATTCCTTATTTAATTTTACTTCAGTGTATATATTTTCGTATATAGACACTAAGATATACCCACATAAGGTTTCGCAACATATACAGGGTAATGGTTGTGTGTTGTGCAAGTACGAGTACATATGTGTGAGTAAAGCACATTTTGGTGCAAGTGTTAACAACTTTAAATATGATATGTTCGTTCCTTCTATTGTCAATAGGGATACATATATGTTTTTTCCTGTATGAATACACTCGTATATGTGTGTGAGTGTGGAACATCTATGTGAGTGTGTTTATTTGGCGTTCAGCTCAATTTTTGGTCATGGAACAATATGGTGGTAATGACTTTTTATTGTCATTTTCGTCTGCCATATTATACTCTTTAAATCCACAAGTGCGGTGAAAGTGTTTATGCTCGACGTTGTGCTGATGTATGCGTGAGAAGGAGTGAGCCTCAAGAGTACGATGGGTCTGAAAATGTGTCCCTTTATATGCAATAAAATGCATAACGAATATTCCATAGGAGTTTGCCACATTATTCTCAAAGATTCTAGACCGCAATCATATTCACAGAGCATAATGTAATGACTAAAAAAAAACAAAAATAATGTTAGTAAGCTAATAATGGGTTAATATCTGATTTTAGTGGCTATGTTATTGTAAGGACAATTCCGTTGATTTTGTTGACTATAAGTTATCTCTACGGGTAATTACTGGACCGATTTATTTTACATCTGTAATTGCGTAATTCCATACATGATACTTGCAATCCTTGGCATCGTTGACTATACTTTGGCCGAGCCAGCTTCAACAACCAAATATCGCGCACCCATGCCAGAATATTGGAGCCAGACCTACCTTAAGGTATACCGATCGACTCAGAAGCACTAGCAGAATTGATCTATCCATGTCTGTCCGTCCGTCCATCTTAAGCGATCGCAATTTAACTCCGATCTTGATTAAATTTGGTACAAACTAATTCCTCGCACCAAGGACAAAGCCCATTGAAATTAGTCAAAATCAGTTCAGATTTAGATATAGCATTTAATCGGTATACTCGTATAGGCTTTATTTTGTGGAAGATGTTTTGAATATTTGTGATTTGCGTTACATTCAATCTATTAAAATTCGGGAAGATCGGATTAAAAAAGCGCCCTCTAGAACGTAAATATAGAGCGTAAATATGTGGAGTAGACCGGGTCGATTTGTGGGGAGGCAAAAAAAGTCGCCATTGCTCAGTGAAAATCGTATTCTAGGGATCAAAATAAGAAACTTTGCCGAAGGAACCATACCTCTAAAACGAATTCTGATGTCCCGGAATTTGGGTCGAACTCTTGGGTAGGGCAAATTTTGAAAAATCCCACTTTGACCCATTTAGAGTGCTCCAATCGAGTCCAAATGTATGACCGACCCCCACTAACTTTGGAGGCCCGACCCACCCATGCCAGTGGCACACCCCCTGGAACCCCCTGGGGGTTCCATACATTTGGACTCGATTGGAGCACTCTAAATGGGTCAAAGTGGGATTTTTTCCGGGACATCAGAATTCGTTTTAGAGGTATGGTTCCTTCGACAAAGTTTCTTATTTTGATCCCTAAAATACGATTTTCACTGAGCAATGGGCGATTTTTAAATCGGCCCGCCCTAATGTGGAGGCTATATTAAATTATGGACCGGCATTCTATTTTATGAAACCAAAACAAGTAAAACGTTAGTTCGGCCATGCCGAATCTTATATATCCTCCATCATGGATTGCATTTGTTTATATTACTGGAAAAATCTTTGGATATGGAGCAAATCATGTTTTTGTTTAAGTAAATTATTGAAAAAAGGAGCGCTGCAATTTTTAGCCAAATGTAAGGCCGCATTTTTGAGAGCTACATCTACACGGGGACTACAACAAAATAAAATTTGATTTGTATAAATTTTTTTGAGATTAACTCTGGCCAAAATAGAATACAAACTGCAAAGTTTCATCTTAATTTCTTAGAAAATGTTGTGTTTATGGCTTAAATAAGCCTTTTTGGGAGCAACATCGACGAGCATGTGATCCGATTTGTAAAATGTTTGCCGTGATGAATTCTTGTCAAAACAGAATACAAACTGCAAAGTTTCTGCTAAATTGCTTAAAAAATGTGGTATCTATGGCTCAAAACCCGTATTTTGGAGCGACCTCTATAGGAAAGCTATATCAAAACATTTACCGATATGGCCCATTTCCAATCCCAAACAACCTGCAACTATAAAAAAAATTTCTACCAAATTTGATCAACATAGCTCTATGTTACGGACTGTAGCGTGATTACAACATAATATATATACTTTAAGGGGTCTCAGATCAATATTTAGAGTTGTTACCCTCCTATGGTGGAGTGTAAAAAATTCGATAGTTTAGTTGACTTTATAGCTATTTTAGACATACATATAACAAATTTGGTTAAACGCATCAAATTTCTTATTCTTCTTTTGTACAAAATTTGTTTTCCCAGTGTTTTTTTCGACTCTATGCAACAAAATGTTTGTCCAAGGGATGTGGATAACAGTTTCTGGTGCAAATAGGTGTCACAAACACGAAAAAAAATATTTAAAAAAATGTTTATGGTAAATTTTTTTTAAACAATTTTTTTTAAATTCCATCTTTCATGGAAAGTACATTTAGTATTTGGACCATAATTTTTCAAGTATAAGCCTGATTGAGCCGTGTTATGCCTCAAATTAAAGGTTATCACATTTTGAAAAAGCCAGCATGCTGACGAAGAAAACACTGTCTATTTGAAAAATCTATGGAGAGATGTAAAAGTTATGGCCATTTAGTGAATGTTAGGGAAATTCAAAAAAATCTTCTTTCATAATTTTCGTTTTAAGAGACATCGCACTTGCATTTTATTTTATGAGTATTGATGTCAGACATTACAAAATTATAGAGAGGACGAGGTTTTATGGACGTTCGTAACCCTCCCTAGAACATGATATGCAATATGAGAGCTATTTTGGATGAGATCCGCTCAGGAAGAGGGTCATTCAACAATATTTATTTTTATTTATTTTTATTTATTTATTCAATATCAATACAAAGAAAGCCAAAAAGGCCAATTATACATGTATTGTCAGATACTCAACTATGTAAAGCATTAACAAACTTATTAAACTAAATGTATTATTATGAATTATAAAAATAGTTCAGAAAATAATTAAAGATTTAAAAAATGGCTCCCCAGCCATATGAATAGAGGAAAAAGTGGTTATAAAAAAAGGCCTTAGAATAGCTAGGACATGCGTAAAATTTCAAGTTAGTATTACGGCAGAGTGCCGTTATAGTAATCAGTAAGGTGTCTCTTATATGTGGTATAAGAGTAAGAAAACATTTTCAATCGATTAGGAAGGCAGTTCCAATTACGGTAGACTCTAACCAAAAAAGAAAATTCAAGAGCTGTAGAGTGAATAAGGGGGGCATCAATCTGAACATTACGCGTTGAATTTATAAATGAAAATTGATTCACCAAGATTTCAGGCTTTCCTATTTTCATTATCTTATAAAAATGTAGTAGAATACGAGAGTTTAGATAATCCCTAAAAGTGCACCCTAAAAATACTGGGGTAAGTTCAGTTACACGCTCATGATCTTGTATTTTCAAATCGAAAACATAACGTACAATTTTTCTTAGAATCTTTTCAATGTTATTAATGTTATAGGTCCAAGTCCCAGAAAAAATTTCTATACCATAATTCAGTGTGGACATTAACAACGAATGAGCCAAACGACTTCTTACATGCCTTGGTGTGTAAGCTTTCAAAGAGTATAGTCTTCTTAATGTAATACATACTTTGTTGGTTATTGAATTTATATGGTTATCAAACTTAAGATTATTATCAAGTATCACACCAAGGCATTTAATAGAATCAACGAAATAAATCATCTGGTTATTGATAACAATTCTAGGACTTGAAACATTATGGTGTCGCGAATGGAAACTTATAGCTTTTGTTTTAGATGGGTTAATTTTAAGGCAATTCAAATACATCCAATTGGCTATAGAGCTGAGATGATTATTAATATCAATCTCTAAATTATTATTTTGCAAGGACTCGGTTTTGTACAATAAAAATATATCATCAGCAAATAAGTATGGTTGACAAAATTCATTTTTCATTAGTGGAATAACGTCGTTGAGATACGTTAAAAAAAGTATGGGGCCTAAAACAGACCCCTGAGGTACACCAGAAGTAATATCACCCACGCTAGAATTTAAGCCATTGATTGAAACATATTGGGACCGATCTAAAAGATATGAGAGAACCAGTTTGCATGCTGATTTGGAAAAATTAAATTTGTCATGTAACTTTCTTACTAAGACAGAATGATTGATACTATCAAATGCCTTAGAAAGATCTAAAGAGACCAGAGTACAACCTCCTCTTTTGTCTAATATTTGTCTGATAGAATCTGTAATTGAAAGTAAAACAGAAGTTGTGTTGTAATTTTTGCGAAAAGCAAACTGATTTGGATGAAGAAAGGAGAACATTTCACAATGAGTAAGAATTTGGGTTTTTATGACATTCTCAAGAATTTTAGACATAACAGGTAATATGTTTATAGGTCTCAAGTCATCATTGCACCGATTACCATTTTTCGAAATTGGTACAACGCGTCCCAGCTTCCATGCCGATGGAAAAATAGAGACTGTCAAAATTGTATTAATTAAGTGAAGAAGCAGAGGGGAAATAAGGGGGAAAATTAGTTTGATAAATTTTATGGGGATGTTGTCATAACCCATGGCATTTGACTTAATAGTATTAGTTGCTAAAATGAGTTCATAGTCAGTTATTGGACTAAATGAAAATGAATTGTCACTGTCAATAAAATCATCCAAATTCAACATTCCATAATCATTTGGGTTTTGATTACTTAAAAAAGTCATGGCAATTGATTCAATATCAGCTTCATTAATTTCGCATTCGTTACGACCAATACAACCCAGCTTACGTAATCTGCCCCACATCTGAGAATTATTCCCAGAAGAAAATAACTTTTTTCCATAATCCCATCGAACTTTTCTAATCACTGATTTGGTTTTATTTCTTTTGCGACAGTAATCTTTCCAATTTTCAGTTGTGCGGTTTCTAAGATAAGTTCCATAAGCTTGATCTCTCAGTTTCCTAGCCTGAGATATCTCTCTTGAATTCATCCAATTATAGTCATTTCTCATGGTTCTAGTTCTAGATGTGGGTACGATTATGTGGAGGTTATTAATTACATCGTTAAGCATGGATAATTGCACATCAACATCATTAGTGTAAAAAATTGGATTCAACTGCATTTGACTGAAGTGATTATAAAGATCATCAAAATTGACACGATTATAGTCTTTGTACTCTACCAAATTTTGATTTAGTTGGGGAACAAACTCTATGGAAACAAAAATAAAACTATGGTGAGATGAGAATAGAGGGAATTGTATTTGTGGTTTTTTATTTATGAGGTTTCCATTCAGTTGCGCCTTTTAGGGGCATGGACATCCCAGTAGTATATACAGGTAGTAAAATTATATGTATTGGGTTTCTACGTTCGAAGCAAACTATGTGTCGATTATCTGAAAAATTTTATAAAGTTATACTTCGAAGTATGAGTAAAAGGCAAAGAAATTTTCAATGTGTAAATGATCCCGACAATTTCTGCAACATATGCGGAAAATATGTAATTAAAAAAATCGATGTGAGTTTAGTAAAATAATAGAAGAAATATATGTGCAATATTTTGGTATACGAGTTGAAAATATGAACGAACCGTGGACACCTAGTATTTTGTGTAATTCGTGCCATGTAAATATTACTCGATGGAGTAGTGGAAACATGCGGTAAGTACTTTACAATTAATGTATTACAATGTTTTGTGGAATAACACGTTTTAATTTTAGACATCACGTGCAATTTGGAATGCCAATGGTTTGGAGACAACCATTCATTTACGATACGGACTGCTATTTTTGTCTAAGTAAACAGATTGGAGTAGGATGGAGCATTCTGAGTTCAACTGAGTACTCAACTCTGAGCGATTCAAGTTTGAGGCAGAAGTCATCGCTTTTAACACAGAACTACTTGCATCTCGGATGCAACAGTACAATATTTTGGCCCCAGATGTTAACATATCATATTATAGAGTCCGTGATATACCTGACAAACAATTTTATACAACTGTGGATAGCATATGCTTTTGCAAGGACATTCCCGGATTGTTCGAGGAACTTAATCAAACATACAATTCAAAAGAATGGCGGTTATTTGTTGACAGCAGTAAAGAAAGTTTGAAAGCAGTACTTACAAGGGAAATCAAAAAACCATCGATTCCCATTGCCCATGCCGTCAACACTAAGGAATCATACGAAACTATGGCTAAATTGATAAAATACATAAAATATGAACAACATGACTGGCAAATTTGTTGCGATTTAAAAGTAGTTGGGATGTTATATGGAATGCAAGTCGGATATACAAAATATTGCTGTTTTTTTTGCCTCTGGTATAGCCGAGCTCGCGAAGATCATTACAGAAGAAAGAAATGGCCAACAAGAAAAGATATTTCATTGGCTGAAAACAACATAAAATACATACCTCTCGTCCAAAAAGAAAATATTATTTTGCTACCACAGAATATTAAGTTGGGGCTCTTTAAAAATTTTGTAAAAGCCTTAAGGAAATATGGCAATTCACTCTCATATTTAAAAAGATGGACATAGATGGACTTTTGTCGAGGCTGCCACCGGTATATCCAAAATTGATTTAAAGGACGCCTTTTGGCAGATTAGGTTAGAAGATAACTCTAAGCAAAAAACAGTTTTCACTGTGCCAAACAATTTACCAGGATGCCTTTCGGGCTATGTAATGCTCCACAAACTCTTTGTCGTCTTATGGATATGGTAATTCCATACCAACTTAAGACTAACGTATTTGTCTATTTAGATGATTTACTGATAGTTTCACAGAACCTGGAGGAACATTTCCGTCGCTTGTAGGAGGTGGCTATACAACTCCGGAAAGCAGGGCTTACTATCAACGTCGGAAAAAGTAGTTTTGCCTTAAAGAGTGTTAAATATTTAGGTTACGTGGTAGGAAATGGTACTTTACAAGTTGATGATGAGAAAATAAAATCCATAAGAGAGTTACCGGCTCCTAAAAATTTAAGGCAATTACGAAGATTTTTAGGTATGACGGGCTTTGACTTATCCATTGGCTGAACTCTTAGCTAAGAAAAGGATATTTACGTGGAATGAGCAGGCTCAGTCTGCTTTCGAGCTTTTGAAAAACAGTCTTACTTCAGCGCCGCACAATGGGAAAAAAGGGGTATCTCATGACTATACCGCTAGAGATAGAGTCCTACGGTTCGGACCATCTTCAAGTGAATTCTTTGAAGAAGAAATTGGTGTAACCAGATTTTATTTTACTGTTACCATGTATCGCACAGTGGGGCTACAAAAGCGACTTTGTGGAAATTGGTGTAAAAATCAGAATATCGTACCAACTTCAGTGATCTTGATTTTATATTAAAGCTGACAAAATTTAGTTCAAAATCTATTTGAGTTACTTAATTGTGTGTTGCTGCGTTTTAAATATATAGACCATTGAAGTTCAAACATATTTTTGTGAAAATTGCGTTAAAAGCCTACAAAACCGAGCAATGTTTTTGAAATTGAAATCAGAACAACATAAATAGGATAAAATTGCAGTCTGCAATATTTTTGAAAGCTGAAGTTTTGCACTAAAGCAATTACACAATGGGCCGTCGACTGTTGATAAGAGAAAAGTTAAATTAAAAACAATAAAATAATCGGTCCATCCTAATATACAAAAACTGCAGAAGCGTTTAACTATATTTTTATAGTTTTTGTAGAAGAAGTAAACTATAAAAATTACACATATAATCATAATAATAAAGGGTCCGCCAAATAACTTTTTTTTTTGAAAAAACTACTGAAAACGCATTGGGTGGTTGGCTTCACGAAATAAGCACTAGTTGAAAAAAACGGTTAGATGGCAGAGCCTTTATTAATTAGATCGATAATTTTGATCGTAGAACTCTACAAACTTGCAACCGGACTTGTAACCGTCTTATTTATTATCCGATTTAGCCGAAATTTCGTAAAAGTTATTTTTTTGAACCCAGAAAATAGGTCCATATGTTTCGGGAAAATCGGTTCATAGATAGATGTAGCTCCCACACATATTTTCTTTATTTAAATTCAAAAAGAACATATTTAGAGTACAAAAATCTACCATAATCGCAAAAAGTCGCAGATAAGCTAGGTATCATTGTATTCACCACTAAGTCACCTCTTTTCTCTATATCATATCGTAGTGATCCCACGTGATCCAAAAAAGTTGTATTCCATTTACTGCGGATAATTTTTTTGAAAAACAAAAAAAAAACTTTATTTTTAATTTGAAATATCTCTTCACTTAAAGACGTTAAAAATACGTTTCATACACAAAAATTTAGATGAATATAACCTTATTATATGTTACAAGTCCGGTCGCATTTCACCAAGAAACGAGAATTCTACAAGCATTTTAGTATATACATTTTATCATCGCATTTTTATTTACATTTATTAGTAAACAAGACAACATTTGAAAGGTCATAACTCGGAATCGCCCAGAGATATTTTCATAAAATTTGAAGGTATTTTCATTAAAAGTTATCCACAATAAAACAACATTCCCAAAAAACTGAATTTTGAAAGTCTTCAAATTTCAAATTTTGAATGTTTTCAAAATCTTATGCGCGCATTACCGTTACTAATTCACCCGGACTACGAGAAGACATTTATATTACAATGCGATGCGAGCACGTATGGTATTGGGGCGGTACTGGCACAGGAGGATGGCGAAGGCATTGAGAGACCGATTGCGTATATGTCTCATAAACTGAATAAGAGCCAGAGAAACTATACGATAACCGAACTTGAGTGTCTAGCCGTTGTAATGGCTGATGCAAAATTTAGACCCTATATCGAAGGCATTCGATTTCGGGTAATTACAGACCACGCGAGTCTAAACTGGTTGATGAGTCAAAAGGACCTGTCAGGGCGACTGGCAGATGGGCATTAAAGTTACAGGGATTTGACTTCACTATAGAACACCGTAGAGGAAAAGATAATGTGGTGCCCGATGTTTTATCCCGCATTCATGAGTATGAGAATGGGATATATTCTATAGAACTTGAGGTGTTATCAGCAATCGATTTAAGTTCAGAAGAGTTCGATTCTCCTGAGTACGCCAAGTTAAGAGAGAAATGTGGGAAGTGTAACATGCCTGATTTCAAGGTATTGGACAAATTTGTTTATAAACGTACAGAATTTTCCGAGGGGAAAAAGGACGAATCTAGTTTGTGGAAATTATGGGTTCCAAAATTATTAAGAGATCATGTAATGTACTCAGCTCATAATGTTCCAGGTTCTGCACATGGAGGCTTAGCGAGAACTTTAGAGAGAATAAGGCGATACTTCTTTTGGCCCAGATTAGTATTGAATGTCAGAGAATACATACAGAACTGTGGATTATGCAAGATATCGAAGACATCGACTTCGACATTACGACCTCCATTGGGACTAATGGTGGAGACGGAAAGACCTTTCCAACGTTTGTATATAGATTTAATAGGCCCACTCCCTAGAACGAAATCCGGTCATATCGGTATATTGATAATTTTAGAACATTTTTCTAAATTTACATTTCTGCTACCTTTGAGAAAATTTGTGACGAAGCCTATCCTCGAGTATCTTAGAAAGGAAGTTTTTGACTGTTTTGGGTCCCTGAGATATTAGTAACTGACAATGGTTCGCAATTCCAAAGCAAAGAGTTCGTAAAATTTCTTGTTAGGCATGGGGTTCGGCATATATTCACTGCAATATATTGCCCTCAGGCAAATGCGAGCGAACGGGTGAATCGTGTTATCAATGAGGCTCTACGCTCATATGTTCGTACAGATCATAGGAACTGGGACGCATATTTATGTGCTATTAATAGTTCTTTACGAAATAGCAGACACAAAAGTATTGGGAGGACTCCGTATCAGGTGGTATTTGGACAAACAATGGTAACACATGGTGACGATTACAAAATTCTGAAAAAACTGAATTTGCTTGCGGAAACGGACACGGCCATTGGAAGACAAGATCAATTTACAATATTGAGAGATTCAATCAGACATTTTGTGAAAAAAGCAAGAATCTGCATGTATATAACTTAAGATCGCGCGTGAAACAATACGAGGTCGGTCAGGAAGATATTCTAAGAAATTTTGTAAAAAGCTCAAAGGTTGGAACTTTAATGCGAAATTAGCTCCAGTAGGGAAGAAAGCCAAGGTATTGCGTAAAGTAGGACAGGTATACTACGAACTAGAAGACATTGATGGCGTAGGTATAGGCATATACCACGCTAAGGATATATGGACTTGAACAACATTTCCTGAAGAGGGAAGTAAAAATCTCTTTTTTTTAAGAACTGTGGTATAAGTTTGTGAGGTTCCACAAATAATTTTGTTACTTGTTCCTGAAAAACGGAAACGAGTTAGTTGACATTTTTTTTCCTATCGAAAATGGGGAGGAAAGGACTTTTCTTTTTGGATTTCGGTTGAAAAAATAAAATAGTTTTAAAAGCAAACAGTCACATAGAATTAGATACAGAAATTTTGAAAAAAAAATAAGAAAATTTTATTTCGAGAAGTCAAACAAGAATTCTCCGATGTTCTTTGTTTCTCTATAATGGACAAGGCCATAAAAAGAAGCTGACTGTGAAATACATTGTGCTAAGTCCACTAAAATTGTATGCAATTACGGCAAGAAGATTATAATTTTTGTAAAGAAGCCTCAATTAATAAACCAAAGGAACAATTTTATGGAGAAATAAGCGATTTGGCTGATCTTGGCCAAATCAAAACGCAACTAAATTTATCGGAAGTGACTACTCAAGTGAACATGCAGATCAATCACATTTCGGGTTAAGATGACAGTCTCATTTTGGATTAAAGTTATGAACTTACGTCGCCCATTCAACTTTCAAAAGAAAATCACATTTATTGTAATTGGAAAATCAAGATAGATCGATAAGCACTCTTAAATTTGAGTTCCAGACTGGCCAATCAGGATGAACATGAATTCTAACGCTAATTTTGGATACACACGTTAATCTTACGCCTAAGTATTTGTAGTTTTCTTAATCCACACAACATGCAGGGCCTTATTCATAAAAAGTTAAAGAAGGTTTAACGAACGCTTTAGCAGTCTTAAAGCGTTCTTCAAACCTTCATTAAATTTTTATGAATAAGGACCTCAGAACTCAAATGCACATAATATAAATAAAAGTAACAAATAAAATCGCTATTTAAACAGAAATTTAAAAAAAGATTTTTTGAAAGCAAAAAAATGCTGAAAAAAAATGCAAAAAAATGCAAATAGGCATTATTTTCTTCGCAAAAACTTTTAAAAAATGGAATAAAATATTTTTTTCGATTGTTTTTCTATTTTTTATGTCTTGTTTCGTGCCAGGAAATTTTTATTTTTGTTGAAAAAAATCTACTCTTTCCAATTTGTTTAATGACTGTTACTAAACCACTGTTTTTAAGTGAAAGAGATATTCCAACGTTGGTAGCCCACATTAATAGCTTCAATTTAACGTATAAGTCGACCTGATCGGGCATATACTCCAAAAATTATAGTGCAAATACTAAGGGTACCTTCGACGATATTAGTATTTCTAATAAAAAATCCATAAACAAATTTTTGGTTTTGATTTTATATAACAGTATGTCACAATCTATACAAAAAAATAATTTTTAGGTCTAGGACACAAAAAAAAAATTTTTTGTTGCGTAGTGTAATTGCGACCTGTACTTTGACCACAAAAATACATTGACGGACGGACGGACAGACAGGCAGACATGGCTAAATCGACTCAGAAAGTTATTCTATGTTGATCGGTCTAATAAACAGTGAATCTATCTCTTCTCTTTTTGGGTGTTACAAACACCTGGAGGGTATATAAATATTATGTTTGTATAGCATCATGTTATTATAGCGCTTTTTACAATTCATCCATATATTAGGAACTAATAAACAAGTAAGAAAGTTGCAGTCGGCTAAACCGACTAAGTTATACCCTCACTTTGTGAGTAATGTAATATGGAATATTACACGAATTAATCCGACAATTTGTGTGGTACAAGAAGGTATTTGACTAGAGATGTCAAATCCCGGAATCCCGGGATTTTTTCTTAGCTATGAACTAATTTTGGTCCAATTTCAGTTTGTCGTCTGAATTATTATTGATGTTATAATTTTCTTTCATTAAAGCACGAAAAATATTTTTTCAACTTCAGTTTGACTAATTCCGTTTTTATGGAACCAAATCGATTTGTCGATCCATATCAGATTTTATATTAGGATTGCTTCATAAGTTTGAAAGAATAGAATACAATGATCTTCGTTTGTGGGAAACAAACTCTATTTGTGTTCTTGTTTATTTTGTATTCTTCTCAAAATTTCTAATTTTTTCACCGGATTTTGTCAATGTTTTTTGATGTTACCAATTTGCTTCATTAGTTTACATTTTCGACAGAGATTATTTATCTTTTACTTAATACTTAATACGAGACATCTTAATTTCTTATTATTAAAATATCCAGGGATTCATTTTAAAAAATCCCGGGATTCGGGATTTTTCGGGATCGGGATTTTCCGGGATTTTCAGGATCAGGATTTCCCGTTTGACATCACTATATTTGACAAATGCGTCTATTTTTCGCTAAACAATAGATACTTTAAATGCATTGCACTGTGACGAATTATAATCGTTTATGGGCAATTAACGTTATGAGCTACTCAATTTTGTAATGATTTGGCCATTTTGCGTGGGAGATACAAAAAGGGGCGTAAGGACAACGTCCATATTAAACAGGGCTAAAGGTATTTTACAAGCGTTACACAGTTCAAAAATTTTCAGCATTTTTTTGCTTTCATACTAACGCTATAAGCTGGTAACTTTTTGTACATAGTAGTACCTTTGTGTGGGATGTACCAGAGGAGGCGGGGATACTTCAACCATTTTTCTCAAACTGATAGCTACATATAAACTATTACTACGATATGTGTGAAAGTACAGAAGATTCGGATAAGCTGTATAAAATATATTATAAATATAATCAATATTTCACTAAATGTTAACGCTTCGTGAAGGAGTGGACCATTTGTGATAACATTTTTTTCTCGAATAAAAAATGTTTTGAAATACAAATAAAATTATTATTTAGGAATTTCCCTAAACATATTTTATTTGAGAAAGATTTTCAAAGCTTTATTGACTTCTTCGATTTTCAGTTTTAATTTTTTCTGGATTTCGAATTATATCACACAATTAAAATAGCTTACATATGTCGAATTAATATTTCGTCGGCTTAATGCTATTTTGGTCCATACGCCATTTTCGTGGTTTTTGAGTTAGGAGGTGATAATATGGGTTTCAATCATGCTCTTTCAGAATCTGCAATAATTTGTTTCCTATCTCGTCTAGTTTTCGAGATGTAGGTAGGGTAAATCGATTTAACTCTTATTTACGGGAAATAATTTTGATATTTTTGTTCTATATCCCCATTTTTCAATCGCCCTATATATTTGACTCACTATTTTACGTTCTTTCGATCACAATATGTAAATTACTCTCCTTCCATGCCGACCCTCTTTGTGGTCCATGTAATACAAATACGAAAAGTATTAAAACAAAAAGGGATATGGATATGCATGTACAAAAATTGTTTTAACTTGTTTATTATACCCTACACCACACTGTGGTACAGGGTATTATAAGTTTTCATGGCAGATGTTTGTAACACCTGAAAATAACACAGCTAGACCCACATTAAAGTATACCGATCGACTCAGAATCACTAGCTGAGTCGATTTAACGATGTCTGTCCGTCCGTCCGTCTGTCCATGTAAAGTTGTTCGTCGACTACAGGTCGCAATTTCACTCCGATCGTTCTGAAATTTTGCAGTTTAGAGCATTTCGCGGCTGTTAAGATCGCTATTGAATTTGGTTGAAATCGGTTCAGATTTAGATATAGCTCCCATATATATCTTTCGTCCGATTTGGCCCTTTAGTCCTATAGAAGCTGTATTTTACATCCAATCGTTTTGAAATTTAGAATGGTAGAGTTTCTTGATCCCATATATATGTTTCATCCGATTTGGCTCTTTAGATCCAATCGTTTTTATACCCTACACCACACTGTGGTACCGGGTATTATTTAAGTATAAAATGTCCCAAAAGTAAATTTATGTAAACAATTTATACATGAATTAAAAAATTTATATATCAGAGTTATTTAATATTACGAGAGTGGTGTAGGGTATTATATAGTCGGCACCGCCCGACTTTAGCCTTTCCTTACTGGTTTTTGAATGTAATGGCATAGAAATGCATGCGAATCATACAAACACTGTTGGGAACCCTATGGAATAAAAAGTGTGTAACTCTTCAGTCCCGTTTTTATTCAATCAATAAATATCGTTTTTCTCCAATCATAAAAATGGCGTATGGAACAAAATAGCATTAAGCCGACGATTTGTTGAATGGGCACATTTTTAATTTCTTAATATTCCAAGTTATCATTTGTTTTCAATTTATCTCTATTGAAGATTATACGATTAAAATTACTAATTCCTTTGAGAACATTAACAACTTTTTAAAAGTGGACTTTGAATTACAGAAAAACTTAAAACACCAAAGACATTTTACTAACATTTTAAATTTCTAATGAAATTGCTGAAAAACTTTAAACTTGACATACAATCGGTATACGAATATTTTCTGATTTTGAATGCAAATAAATCTTTGTTTCGAAAATAATAGTACCAAATAAAAAAAATATTAAGATGGAAACAAGGATTTGCTTAGAACATCATCTTTCTAGATATATAATATTTGTGTATTCCATATAATATATATTTCAAGTGTACCCTAAACATATATGGGGCAAAATTCCTCAAATGTCCCAGGTAAAAAATAAAAGTTGTCCGATTTGTCTGAATTTTTACTCGTTTATTGTCCAAGCATAGAAACTCGGAGAATGCAAATATTGGGTCAAACGATCAGCGAATGACCAAGTTATTGGACATTCAATTCGGAAAAAAGCAATATTTTTTGTCAAAATTGAAATTTCAAACGCGTTTTTCACATACAAATGAAGATTTTAGAGCAATGCGTCAAATGACATTCTGGAGGTATATTTCATGGACTCTCTTGCAGATAAACTACTAATTACGTAATGTTGTATTTTGGACCAATTCTTTTGCATTAAAAAAAATATTTCGCAATATCAAAAATATATCACAAAATTTTTTTCTGCAATATTTTTAAAAGAATCTTTGACATGTTTGTTAGTTCATATCAAATTTTTGGAATGTACTTTTTCCACAACAAAAAGATATGATTTTTTAAAAAAAATTAGTTCGAAAAATTACTAACAAAGTTTGGTAAAATCAATACTGCACAGTATGTAAATCACATTGATACATCTCCAAAGTGTCAATACTTCACGATCCATGTACTTACATGTAGTGAACACTCAATGTTCATCCGGTTTGATTAAATGTTTAGCTAGTGCCTTTGCAATTGGATTGAAGCTACTTCGTATTTCAAATAATTTTACCATTCAATAAATAAATTTCGTTTCTGGCTTTTGGGATTGCTAAAATTCCTTGTTCAGAACACAATTTCTTTGAAGTTCTTACTTCCAGTTCAGAAGCGCCGAATTCCTTCATAACATGGTCGTGTCCCCAAGTTGGTGGGGAAAGGGTTAGTAATTGATTTTTTCTTTTTTATCCAGCTCTGATAAAATTGAATCACCATCCTATTCGCTGGCTGGATTACGATACTTTTTACATCCAGTCCACTCAACGCCACTTTCACGATCTTCACAATTCAGATATTCAAATTGCTTTTTGGATTTTGAAAGTTGAATCGAACATTTTATGCAAATGTTCGCTTCCTTTGGCAAATTAAAATTGGTCCACAGGTTTTCGGTTATTTTGAGTACGGTTTTAGGGTTATGACTTTTAATCCCAAATGCATCGCGTTAAATATGGATTAAGTCTGCTGGACTCCATTGTTGTTAGAAGATGTATTGAAAAATTTAAATAGTTTTCTTTATACTCGTATACGTATGTATTTTCAATTAAAACTTGGTTTGACGAGGTCTGGTATGCCGTACAGTGACAAAGTTTACAGAAATATATGTAAATAATTTTCTGATTTTTTAGAATTTTGTTATTTTTTCGAACTAAATTTGCTAAAAAAAAATTTGATATGAACTAACAAACATGTCAAAGATTCTTTTAAAAATATTGCAGAAAAAAAAATTCGTGATATATTTTTGATATTGCGAAATATTTTTTTTAATGCAAAAGAATTGGTCCAAAATACAACATTACGTAATTAGTAGTTTATCTGCAAGAGAGTCCATGAAATATACCTCCAGAATGTCATTTGACGCATTGCTCTAAAATATTCATTTGTATGTGAAAAACACGTTTGAAAATTTCAATTTTGACAAAAAATATTGCTTTTTTCCGAATTGAATGTCCAATAACTTGGTCAATCGCTGATCGTTTGACCCAATATTAGGATTCTCCGAGTTTCTATGCTTGGACAATAAACGAGTAAAATTTCAGGCAAATCGGACAACTTTTATTTTTTACCTGGGACACTTGAGGAATTTTTCCCCATATATGCTTCAAGCTGTATATATTTGGGACAATATACTACAGATGCGATTTTTTTCAGCTTGTTGGTTTCATGAACCAGACAAAATTCCTATATAAAAATGTTCAAACTCTTACCAAGCCACTCGTAAACACAAATTGCAACCGTTTCGTTCATCGCAGCAATAATGCTCGTCATTTAAGGGTTTAAAGTAATTTTTATGTGTGGTATCACCAGCAGATGTTGTAACTTTTATTTTTGCTAAATGACGCTAAATCCAACCTACGCCTAAACCTCGCGGGCACTACATTGGCGCCACATCTATTTAAGTATTCCTATGTCTATGGCAGCCACAACCCCCCGTCTCATTTACAGAACGTGTAGTTTCTTTATTGACTTTTGCTCATTTAATGCGCTGCTGACATCTACACCAAAAACTATGTTCCGTTTAGAAATTGGATACTTGCATCATGGATGGCAAAGTTGCCACCATAATTATTATTGGTTAAATGATGGAGAAGGTCCTAATGTGACATTCTTGGCCAACCTTTCGTTTTTTATGGGCAAGGAGAACTGCAAATCGTATCAAAAATTTCAAACATTTTTAATGGAAAAACCTACACGCTGAAACAAAATCGGTTCTGTAGTATATTGTCTCAAACATATTCGGCTTGAAACATATATATGTCTAGGGTACACTCTAAAAAAATAATGTTGGGTACACACAAAAAGTATACATTTGGGAAAATATTATACTAAAAAAATCTTGGGATATAACCAATATGTTTTTATTTGGGACTATTATGTATTTCCGAAACACTTAAGACTTCAGAAAATTAGTTTTTACTAATTCTAAGTTTTTTTTTGTGCTTAACCATACAAACATATTTTAATTTATTTGCAGCTTCTTTGGACTGCTGTAATCAGCATAGTTCTGCCAAAATTTGAGACACTTGAAATCATGAAATCAAGGACACAGTGTAGCATCAGATTAGGGTAAGTTGATTTCAGTTCCAAAAGTTATATTTTCTTTATGTTTTATAATGGGTTAGAATCACGAAAAATCTGACAGGCAAAAAAGATAAACTAATTATAAGACAGACCAAAGCTCATACGAGTATTAAATAGAATTGACCTAAAACACAACAACTTATGTCCCACACAAATTGACCTTTTTGTACCAAAAGTTAATAGCTTTTAACTTTAATACCAGTGCTTACAAATACTTGAAATTTCGTACAGTGTAATTCTTTTTAGTAGCTAGAGTCTCGAAAAAAGCGGACGTTATTGGCACGCCCCTTTTGGTACCTCCCACACAAATGGACCATTTTACACCAAAAGTTAACAGCATATAACTTTAATACCAGTGCTACAAATACTTGAAATTTCGTACAGTGTAATGCTTTCATAGTACCTAGAGTCTAGAGAAAAGTGGCCGATATTAGCACGCCCCTTTTGGTACCACAATTGGACCATTTCTACCAAAAATTAACAGATTTTAACTTTAAATTGATAATAGTTTAATTAAAACAAAAAAATAAATTTCCGAATATTTGTTTTGGGACTCAAGGTGAGGGGATTCATAAGTCGGTTTACCCGACAGAACTTTCGTACTTGTTCATATTTTGTTCGAAATTATTTTTTTTTTTCAAAATGACATAATGACAAATATTGGTGGTGAACATAAATGTTGGCCTTATTTTTATGGCATGTCCGCCGTTGAGAATGTCGACAAGGAATTATAATAAATTCTATTCTGGCGACACGCCGCAAGCCTTGACGCAATTTCGTCACGAATTTCAACTCTCCCATAACAATACATATAAAAAAGTGCGCCTACCGACATCGTTGTGTTTCGGCACTAAGCGTTCAAATAAAGCGGGGTAAACCATGCGTTTTTATACCCTACACCACGCTGTGGTACAAGGTATTATAACTTTGTGCATTGATTGTAACACACAAAAGAGAAGAAAAAGACCCATCGGTTATTATACCGATCGACTTAGAATCACTTTCTGAGTCGATTTAGCTATGTCCGCCTGTGCATGTATTCTTGTAATGAAAGTACAGGACGCAATTATATCAACGAAACTTAGCACATATCTTTCTTTTGGCCCAAGTACGATCCCTATTGAGTTTGATTAAAATCGGTTCAGATTTACATATAGTTTCCATATATATGTACCACCGATTTGGCATATATGCGCTGTATAAGCAAGATTTTTTAACCCAACTTAAAAAAAAATGACAGAGAAAAGTCTCTTGATACACTTAGAGATAATACAAAATTTGAGAAAAATCGGTTCAGATTTAGATAAAGACCCCATATGTTACCCCCGATATGACATATAAGCGCTGTAGAAACGGTTTTTATATCCCATAGGTACGAAATTTGCCAGAAAGAGGTGTTTTATTACATAAATAAACATCGCCAAATATAGGGAAAATATAGCCAAATTGTATTTTATATCCCAACAGTACGAAATTCGGCAGAAAGATGATTCAATTTACATAAATGAACACTGCCATATTTGGGGAAAATCGGTTCAGATTTAGATATCGCGACCATATATATGTTACTCCCGATTTGACATGCAAGCGCTATAGATACTGTATTTTATATGCGATAAGAGCGAAATTCGGCAAAAAGAGGTTTCTTACTGCATAAATTAACACTGCAAAATTTGGGGAAATCGGCTCAGATTTACATATAGCCCCCATATATATGTAAAGCTCTATAGAAGTTGTAATTTACTTCCGATAATTACAAAATTTTACAGAAAGCAGTTTCATAATTTAGGAACGAATACTTCTTAATTTGTGGATAATCGGTTCAGATTTAGATATAGCCATATATACATGTTCCTGCACGCTGAAAAAATCGCTTCTATAGTATATTGTCCTAAACATATTCGGCTTGAAACATATATATGTTTAGGGTACACTCAAAACATATAATATTTGGTACACACAAAATGTATATATTTGGGAAGATGTTGTTCTAAACAAATCTTTGTTTAAATCCCAATATTATTTTATTTGGGGCTATTATTTCAGAAACAAATATTTATTTGTGTTTAAGTATTCAGAAAATACCTAAATTGTATTAAATTTTTCAGTAATTCAAAGTTAATTTTCTAGAAATTTTAAATGTTCGCAAAAATAATAAATAAAACAAATTGAAATCTTATAATTTTGGGTAAAAATTAAATAACCTGGAGGATTGACAACTAATGATGGCTTGGAATACTCAAAAATTTTAAATGAATGATTTAAAGCAGAAGTTAATGCTGATCCCATAACTGGGAGGAGCAATTCGAAACCAAGGAAAAATTAAAACTGAAATTCGCAAAAGTCAGCAAATGTTTTGAAAATGTTTTGCAAATAAAATCAATTTGGAGAAATTCCTAAACAATACTTTTATTTGTATTTAAACACTTGTCTTATTTGAGAAATTTCGTTTACAAATATATTTTGTTGTAATATATTAATATATGCTTTCCAAATATATTTTATTGACTTTCAAATAAAATGTACTTGCTCAGAAATATATAATATTTAAAAATTTGTGTTCCAAATATATTTTCTTTCGATTCAAATATATCAAAAAAGGCGATTTTGCACCGAGTGCCTATTTAGTACTTAAGCGCCATTAAAACTGTATTTTACGTCGAATCTATACGTATATAATTTGACAGGAATTAAGTTTTTGATTGAAGTTGATGAAAATCTGTTTAGATTATGTATGTATATAGTCCCGTACATTTGTTCCTTTCGATTCTTGATCTATGAAAGAATAATGCTCATTTTAAGGTTATAGTTTCAAATCTTGTTTGTTATGATCAACATCTTAAACTCCTCCTTGGAATAAGCCTTGATAAGGAGTCGGAGCTAAGTACTTAACCGAAACGAAACCAATTACACCGGTCGAAAAAAACAAAACTTTTTCTTGGTTTTCTGTTTTAATACATAGATTCTGATGCTAGACTTCAATAAACGCCAAAATATCCATTCTTAGCATTTAAAGCTTGTTTTTGTAAATTTTACACCATTGGAGTTAAAACCCAACTAAATTACCTACAACTTTTTAAATCATGCATCGGAATTCATAACCAATCAGACTTTACGATAAAATTATAAAAATATAACAGTTGTGCATTTTTCGACTGTTTTATTGGGCTTTTATTTGAAAATTATTAAAAATTTCTCAAAAAAATGTAATTTTTTTGCAATGGTTTGTAAGATTTCGGCGAAATCACTGAAGTTATGGAAAATGATGTTGTGAGAAGTTGAAGTCTACTAAATTTTGTATTCTCTAAAACTTTCCTGATCTAATTCATATAAATCGTTCTCGAATTATACCAAAATATGTGGTTCCACCTCTCTATTTTTTCAGTATCACGATTTATCGCGAGAATTCAAACCACATATTATGGCATAACTTAAGAACCATATCTCCGAATTGGTTCGGGAAAGCTTTAAAAATCTCAAACTTCTTACAATACAATTTTCTATCCGTTCAGCGGTTTCGACGATACTCGTATTACAAAACATTGCAAAAAATCCTTTTTTTGAGAAAATTTAAATATTGTTAAAAGCTCGAGTGCGAAAAAAATGTTCCCCCCTAATAAGTATAGATATAGTTGTCCGAAATCTGAACTTATTAAGCGTATAACTACAAAATTTGTTATTGGATCACCAAACTACTCCCGATCATTTCATAGGGATCGCTTGGAAAAAGTGGATTCTGTAATACTAGTAAAATCAGAATATATGTATATTCAGTATTTATTTTATTTTCAGCAATATATATAATTACATGATAAAATAAAATAAAATATTTGTTATATTATATATGACTTTGATCGTAGTCGTTTCATATAAAATTGATATATTGAGATGTTATATGTTAAAGTATTAAACTCCATAATTAGGAAATTTCTCTATTCTACACATATTTTTATATATTTTCACAGTGAGCTCCATAGAATATTTACTCCTTTTATTTATCTATCTATATATATAAAAGAGAGTGTCTGTTTGTGGGTTTGTTTGTTTGTATGTTTGTTCCGTATAGACGTCTAAACGGCTAGACCGATCATCTTGAAATTTTCACAGAATGTACATGTGTAGGGGGTGCTGAAAATAGGATACTTGAATTTTCGATGTATCAAGTGGGCGTGGACCCGCCCATATGGGTCAAATTTTGGTATTGAGAAAATTTTTTAGCTAGAGTGCTGAAATTTCGTGTGTATGCATTTAGTGTCAGATTATGTGAATTTTCCAAAAATGGGCGGAATCGGACCAATGGGCATGGCCCCGCCCATATAAGCCAAATTTTGAAATTGAGATATTTTGCACAATTTGTTAGCGAGAGTGCTGGAATGTTATGTATATGGTGGCAGTCTACGTGATGGCTCCAAAAATGGGCGGGATCGGACCAATGGGCGTGGCCCCGCCCACATAGACCAAATTTTGAAATTTTGATATCTTGCACAATTTGCTATCGGGAGTGCTGCAATGTTGTGTATACGTATCTGGTGGCATGCTACGTAATTGGTCAAAAAATGGGCGGGATCGGACCAATGGGCGTGGCCCCACCCATATAAGCAAAATTTTGAAATTGATATATCTTGCACAATTTGTTAGTTAGAGTGTTGTAATGTTGTACATATGTATCTGATGGCAGTCCACGTGATTGATCCAAAAACGGGCGGGATCGAACCAATGGGCGTGGCACCGCCCATATAAGCCAAATTTTAAAAATGTGATATCTTGCACAATTTGTTAGCGAGAGACCTGGAATTGTGTGTATATATATCCGTTGGCGATCTACGTGATTGGTCCAAAAATGGGCGGGTTCGGACCAATAGGCGTGGCCCCGTCCACATTGACCAAATTTTGAAATTTTGATATCTTGCACAATTTGCTAGCGGGAGTGCTGCAATGTTGCGTATATGTATCTGGTGGCATTCTACGTAATTGGTCAAAAAATGGGCGGGATCGGACCAATGGGCTTGGCCCCGCCCATATAAGCCAAATTTTGAAATTGATATAACTTGCACAATATGTTAGCGAGAGTGCTGGAATTTTGTGTATATGTATATGGTGGCAGTCTGCGTGGTTGGTCCAAAAATGGGCGGGATCGGCCCAATGGGCGTGGCCCCGCCCACATAGACCAAATTTTGATATCTTGCACAATTTGCTATCGGGAGTGCTGCAATGTTGTGTATACGTATCTGGTGGCATGCTACGTAATTGGTCAGAAAATGGGCGGGATCGGACCAATGGGCGTGGCCCTGCCCTTATAAGCCAAATTTCGAAATTGATATATCTTGCACAATTTTTTATCTAGAGTGCTGTAATGTTGTACATATGTATCTGGTGACAGTCCACGTGATTGGTCCAAAAATTGGCGGGATCTGACCAATGGGCGTGCCACCGCACATATAAGCCAAATTTTGAAATTGAATTATATTGCTCATTTTGTTAGCGAGAGTGTTGAAATTTTGCGTATATGTATCTGGTAGCAGTCTACGTGATTGGCTTACAAATGGGCGGAATAAGACCAGTGGGCGTGGCACAGCCCACATTTTGATATATCTTGCAAGTATTATATAGGAAATACATGAACAAACATGCTCGGTATGCGATAATTACAGCTGCTCACTCCAATACAATCGCAATACGATAATGTGATGCATGACCAATGAAACAAGAATTTGGAAATTTTATAAGTATACATTTCCATTTTCAGGACTTTCCACTGAATTCGGTATTTTTTCATTTAGTGAATTTATTACTAATACCAGTAAGGAAAGGCAGAAAGTAGAGCGGGCCGACTATATAATACCCTACACCTCCCTAGCAATGCGATAAGGGTCATTGCGATAATAATTTGGAATAATTGGTAAATGTATTTTGAACCGATAATCGCAAAATTAAGCAATATTCGTTCCTAAATTGAGAAACATTTTTCTGGAGAACTTTGTAATGATCGGAAGTAAAGTACAACTTCTATAGCGCTTTGTAACCAAATCTCGAGGAACATATATATGGAGGTTATATATAAATCTGCATCGATTTTCCTTGAATACTCATTCATGTAAAATAGAAACCCGTTTCTGACGAATTTCCTCCTGATCGGATATAAAACACAGTCTCTACAGCGCATATATGTCAAATTGGGGGTAACATATATATGGGGGATATATCTAAATCTGAACCGATTTTCTCAGAATTTTGCGGTATTCCTTCATGTAATAAGAAACCTCTTTCTGCCGAATTTCTTACTGATCAGATATAAAATACAGTTTCTACAGCGCTTGAATTTCAAATCGGGGGTATCATATATATGGGGACTATATCTAAATCTGAACCGATTTTCTCCGAATTTGGCAGTATTCCTTCATGTAATAAGAAACCTCTTTCTGCCGAATTTCGTACTGATCGGATATAAAATACAGTTTCTACAACGCTTACATGTCAAATCGGGGGTAACATATATATGGGGGCTATATCTAAATCTGAACCGATTTTCTCCGAATTTGGCAGCGTTCATACTTGTAATAACAAACCTCTTTCTGCCGAATTTCGTACTGATCGGATATAAAATACAGTTTCTACAGCGCTAATTTTGACATGGGCAGCGAAGCGCACCGGGCTCAGCTAGTATGTATATATAAGGTTTATATCGTAATATCAACCTTTCAGTTATATTTCATAACTCAGATTTGGCTGTAATCATTCTTACTCCTAAAAAATCCTCCCTACCAAATTTCACAATCAATTAATATAAACAAGTAAAAAAGTTCAGTCGGTAAACCGACTTATGAATCCACTCACCGCGAGTCCCAAAAAAATTAGAAAATTATTTTTTTTTGTTTTAATTAAATTGTTATCAATTTAAATTGAATTTAATAACTTTAAAGTACGTACTGGTACTAAAGTTATAAGCTATTAATTTTTTGTAAAATGGTCCATTTGTGTGGGTGTTACCCAAAGTGGCGAGCCGATAACTCTAGGTACTATAAAAGCATTGCACTGTACGATGTATGTACTGGTATTAATGTTCAAAGCTGTTGACTGTAGGTACAAAAATGTCCATCTGTGTGGGAGGTACCAAAAGGGGTGCCAATAACGCCCATTTTTCTCTGGACTCTAGGTACTATAAAAGCATTACACTGTAACAAATTTCAAGTTTTTGTATGTACTGGTATTAAAGTTATAAGCTGGTAATTTTTGGTACAAAATGCTCCATTTGTGTGGGAGGTACCAAAAGGGGCGTTGCAACTTCGCCCATTTTTCTCGAGGTAATGCTGACTAATAAACTAATACTATCTGTAGAATTTCAGAGGATTCAAATAAGTAGTATAGAAGTTATTAAATAATCAATATTTCACTAAATTGTAACCCTTTGTGGGGGAGGTACTAGAAGGAGTGGACCAATATGGCCCATCTTCGAACTTAGCCGGAGATAGAAGAAAATATTACCACATACCAAATTTCAAGTCGGTTACTCCGACAGACTGACAGACAGACGCACGGACATTGCTCATTCTACTTAAAATGACCCAAAACGGATATCCGCAGAACATACTTAGGGTCTTAGGTCAATCCTTCGATGTATTTCCTCCTCTCTAAGGTGAGGGGATAAATACTTACAGAATCTATAGAATCTATATATTTCACAACTTTCGACGTGGATTATCACGACAAGAGTGCATCGATGAACTGAAATCTTTGTATGGCGATGAAGCACCGTGAAAAACTGGTTTAATGAATTCAATCGTGGCCGACGCTCGCTCAAAAATTAAGGTCGTGAAGGTCGTCCAAAAACGGCCGTTGTGCCAGAGAACATTGATGCCATGCGTGAACTGATAATGCAAGATCGTCATGTGGCATACCGTTAGATAGAGGCATCCTTGGACATTTCTTCCACCAGCATACATTCGATATTGCATGAACACCTGGCCGTAAAAAAGGTTTCATACAAAGAAGATCTTAAGACATAATCCGCAGAAGTGTTGTACGGCGAAAATTTACACCGTCCTAGAGAATTCTTCCAAGAAACTTCTACAACACAAAACTGTAGTGAATTTGTAGATCGTCTGAAGGATATTGTTCAAAGTTTTCAACCCCAAAACGCATCTGATCACAGTCTGCATAAACCATTCATTAGTAAAGATTTGTTTCAGTCTAATTACGGTTGGGTTAGAAAAGAAGGAATTAACACGTCATTATCGCACAAATATACTGGACCTTTCAAAGTTCTGGACCGAAACAAGAAATTCTTCAAAGTTCTGTTAAACAATAAAGAAGAAACAATTTCAATAGATCGCCTAAAACCAGCATATTTGGAAAATGAAATCATCAATGAAATCGAACTATCTCCATCATCAAGTCGATCAAGGAATTAACTCAATAACGCAGTCACAAAAAGAATCGCTTTTCGCTAGAAAGGGGGTAGTGTGGTGGCGCACACCTTTCTTTAAAAATAATTTAAATCAACATACCATTATTATACGAAACACATCAAATGCCTCTTTATCACTAAAATGACATTTTGGGGGCTACAAAGTGCACCAGGTGTCGGCTAGTCTATACATAAAAATGTTTGTATGTATGTGCTTTATAGACTCCAAAACCACTGGACCGATTTTACATTTAATCTTTTGTTTGAAAGCTATTTGGATTTAGAAAAAAAGTTGGAAAAAGTGGGCGGGGCAAATGTGGACATGTGCATTATTTAAAATTCGAATATCTCTGAAAGTGTTGATCCAAGAAAAACGAAATTTTGAGCACACTTTAGCCGAATTGTTATATAAAACATCAACACAATTTGTCAGGATCGGATTAGTGGGTGTGACAAAAGTGGGCGTAGCGTTAATTAAACATTTATTATCTCAGAAACTATTGACCCTAAAAGAACGAAATTTGGATTGTAAGTTATTGGAGTCAATATTAGAAATTTTGATAGTAGAAGAATGTGTTGATAACAGAAAAACGAAATTTGAAACACAAGTTAATGGAGTTAGTACCTAAAGTGCGGTATGTATAGACATTGAAGGGGCGTTCAATAATGTACGGACCGACACACTCATCCAATCCTTAGACCAGTTTCAGGTGGACCGGGCTCTCCGAGACTGGATAAGCCACATGCTAAGGAATAGATGGATAAATTGCGGGTCCCACGACATAAAAATAAGAGACAGAGTAGCACAGGGAACACCACAGGGCGGTATATTATCACCACTCCGGTGGGTCACTACTATAAATAGTCTCCTAAGGATACTAACGGATGAAGGACTTAAACCAGTCTGTTACGCAGATGACGTTATAATACTTCTGAGGGGGAAGAATCCTAATCAACTTTGTAGAAGGGCCGAAACGGCTCTAAAAATTGTATATGACTGGGCTCGACCGAGAGGTCTAAATGTAAACCCAGAAAAGACAGAGATATGTCAGTTAACAAGGAAAACGAAGATTGGTCAGTATGATGACCCACATTTCCTAAACAAAACAATTCCAGTTTCCAACAGGGTTAAATACTTAGGTGTAATCCTGGACAGGAAACTAAATTGGAAGTGCCACATAGAAGAACGAGCAAACAAGGCTCACATATGCTGGGCACTATGTAGAAGAGCCATTAGCTCAAAATGGGGCCTTAATCCAAGTATGACACAATGGCTCTACAAGAGCGTAATCGGACCTATTTTGACTTACGCATCAGTAGTGTGGTGGACATCAATGAAGAATAAGTGCAACATAATGATATTACAAAAGGTCCAACGAATGTGTTGTCTCGGCATAAGCGGGACAATGAGGACCACATCCAGTAGGGCATTGGAGACGATCTTGAATATCCAACCAATAGAAATACAGATTAGATATGAAGCTGTCCTCACGGCGACGAGGCTCAAAGTGATGGGCGAATGGATCGAAAGCGATCACGTGTCATATCATCAAAAGATAGCTGAGGTAGTGACGGTGGATTTAACTCACATATCATCAGTATCCGACAGAATTCCTGAAAGATCAATGGTTGCTGAGTGTGAGACCATGATACCAGACAGACAATCCTGGATTGATGGAACCGTAGTACAGACAACATCTGGAAATTGCTGTTATACAGATGGATCGAAACTAGGGGAGAGAACGGGGCTAGGACTTTACATCGAAGAACCGGAAACCGAAATCTTATTCCGTCTGCCAGACCATAACACAGTCCTGCAGGCGGAAGTCCGAGCAATTACAGAATGTGTGAGCTGGCTTGGGACTAACACAAGACCAACAAAAGTGAATATTTTCACAGATAGCCAAATGGCTATTAGGGCGATAACGCCTAGAACGGTGAGGTCGAGGACCGTTTTAGATTGTAAAATGGCGATTAACGCCTACTCCGAATACGGCACTATATGCATCATATGGGCGCCTGGCCATTGCGGAGTAAGGGGTAACGAGAAAGAAAACGCCTTGGCATCTAGAGCCAGAGACTTGCAAACAACAACATTAGAGAACGCAAAACCCTTCAGAGTTATGCGTTCTGAACTACAAATATGGGCGAAGAACGCCCATATCACGCTATGGAATAGTGAAAACGTTGGGAAGACAACGAAGGTCTTGTGGGGTGACCCAAACGAGGACAAGGCCAAGACCTTACTGAGATTGAGCAAGGTAGAAATTAGTAAGATCATGGGTGTCCTTACAGGACACACATGCTTACACGCACACCTACATAGGATAGGAGTTGTAGATGACAGCATATGTAGGGCATGCGGGGAGGATGACGAAACGTTGGAGCATTTCCTCTGCCACTGCCCAGCGTTCGCCAACAATAGATCACGTTTCTTAGGAAATGATGCTATACCAGACTTGACCCAACTTAGGGGCGTAGACTGGAAGAAGATTAAGGACTATGTCGACAGTACAGAGTTCCTAAAATAGCTTACCGACCTTTCTAAAAAAATAACAATTAGAGCGCACAACAGGCCGAATACTGGATTACGTGTATGTCCAAGGACATGAGGTGGAATTTCACCGCCTCCTCTTCTCAACCTAACCTAACCTAGTACCTAAAACATACAAATTTGTTGACAAGATTGGATTAGTGGGTGTGGCAAAAGTGAGCGTAGCATTAGTTAAACATTTACTAAACTATTGACCGTAGAAGAACGAAATTTTGACTTTAGGTTATTGGAGTCAATATTAGTACTTTCGCCAAAAGTTGGCGGAATAAAGCAAGTAGGTGTGGCAATATTTACAGCTCGAATATATCATAATAAACATGCCTCAGTTAAGTTATTGTAGAAATTTTTAACGAAAAATGGGTTGGATCGGATTAGTGGGTGTAGCTAGGCGTAGCACTAGTTAAAAATGAATTATTTCAGAACTTTTTACCATAGAAGAATGAAATTTGGATTAAAAGTCATTGGAGTCAATAGTGTGTGACTCAAGTGGGAATTGGCGATTTTGAGCATCCATACGTTGAGAAATTGCTTTTGCATTAACAATTTTGTAATCTTCTAATTTATATAAAACTATATTTCTGGGATGCACGATTATTATACGAAACACATCGCATTTCTCTATTTCACTAAAATTAAATTTGAGGGCTACAAAGTGCATCGGGTATCCGCTAGTAAATATATATATGGACCCTATGTATAAATATGAAGCGATTTTCTCCAAATTTGGTAGCGATTGTAATAGGTAGACCTCGGATTTTTGCATTTTTCATCCTATTGTAACCAAACTATGCATTTAGACGTTCTGGATATGTAAATCTCGTAATATGACTTGGAACCAAGCAAAGATGCTAGCTAATGATCGAGTAAAGTGGAGACGATATGTAGACGCCCTATGTTCTTTGTGAACTTTTATTTAATTGGCAACCATTATTTTGTAGATGTGAATTTTATAAATAAAGGAAATATATATATATGTATATGTAACGTGATTTTCTACGGTTATTTCGGCTCACCGTTCGCAATTGGACAACGGCAGAAACTATTTTTTCCTTAATATACAAACATGCATAATCTTAATCCCATGATCGCCCGTATACCCCGAATTTTGCCAAATCCTATTCAAATATATTTATTTCAGAATACCAACAGTCATTTTCTACAATTCTAATTATACATTATTTTTGATTATTTTCAAAGATGTCTTAACATTTGGTAAAGAAGGCTATTGGCACCCAGTCAATTTCAGGCCTGCCAAGGCTGTGCCAAATGGCTGTGGCATTAAACGACTCTTGTCAGAACATTAGTTGAGCTATGCCTTGGACTGGGCATTGGGTGGGTTGTCGGTCTACGCTGAGGTGGGGGTATATTTGTTTGAACATTAGTTTAACCTCCAAAATATGCGACATTTATGCCAACGACAAAGTAGACGTGTTGTGTCGCTCACACAACCCACTCACACTGCTCCTCAGTCAGTCACTCAGTCTGCGAAGTGGCGTACAAAGAAAATAAGTCGAATGTCTGTCTGAATGTCATTTGAGGAGGAAAGCAAACCATAAAGAAAGACAAACTATATTCTTGGCGCAAATCAGCTCATCAATACCATGTCGTCGGTTGGTCTTTGTTCTTGGCTAGAATCGATGAATCAAAGAAAAAAATTGCAATGCGCTGCACTTTGATCTCTCAAAAGAAAGAAAATATGCATAATTTATGGGCCAGCGAAAAATACGACGAAAGAAGGAAAAATCTTTAGTTGTCTTTTGTGAGAGTAATTTGTAAAATGTGTATTTAATAACCCTTTGAACTGTTATGCAATGAACACACACACATGGACTCACACCCATGCCTAACACATTCATAAGAACTTATGATCAGATTTTCATGCAGACATACATATATACGAAACACACACCCCACGTCCAAAATCCTTGGTAGGATCTGATGTAAGATACAATTGCTGGCAATGACGTTGTTGTAGTTGTGTTTGTTGCTGTCGTTGCAGTGGCTTCTGCTATTTGTAATTTACATTTTTGGCCACAAAAAGCATCATTAACTTTCATTCTTATTGGCAATTGCCACAGAAATTACAATTGTTCTTGTTGCCGCCTCCCGCAACAACATGTTCGACTTGTTACATTTTTGTAGTTGCTGTTGTACTCTTCCGCAATTGTTGGTTATTGTCCCTTGAGCTTTCGCACTGTGGTTACATACCAACGAAAATATAAATAAATATTTTCCTAAAGTATTTCCATAGTATACAAATATCTAGCAACCTGTAAGGGAAGACACAATTCGGGAGGAACTAGGTAACGTCCTTGCGCCAAAAAAAGATATGTGTAATTGCGACCTGTACTTTGATTACAAGAATACACACACAGACGGACATAGCGGACATAGTTATAATAAACGATGGGTCTATTTCTTCTTTTTTTAGGTGTTACAAACAAATGCACAAAGTTATAATACCCTGTACCACAGTGTGGTGTAGAGTATACAAATATTTGTATGTGTTTTCAACTATATTTTGTTTGTTGATTTTTTTTCCATTTTTTTATACCCTCCACCATAAGATGGGTGTATACTAACTTTGTCACTCCGTTTGCAATAACTTGAAATATTGATCTGCGACCCCATAAAGTATATATTCTTGATCGTCGTGAAATTCTAAGACGTATTAGCCATGTCCGCCTGTCGGTTGATCAAATTTGGTAGAAATATTTCTTATAGTTTCAAGTTGTTTGGGATTGCAAATTGGTCATATCGGCCAATGTTTTGATATAGCTCCCCCACGGTTTTTGAGCCATAGATACCACATTTTAAAAGCAATTTAGCTGAAACTTTGCAGTTTGTATTTTATTTTGACAAGAATCACAAGAAAAAGTTTACAAATTGGTTCATATTTTGTTATAGTCAACCTCTAGAGGTCGCTCCAAAATAAACGTGCTTAAAACAAAAATAACACATTTACGAAGCATTTCAACTGAATCTTTTCTGTTTGTATTTAATTAAGACAAGAATTCATCGCAGTAACAATTTTTTAAATCAGTTCATATTTTGTTATAGTCCACCTATAGATGTCGCTCCCAATAAACTCCACATTTTCTAAGAAATTTAGCTGAAACTTTGCGGTTTGTATTGTAAAGTTAACTGCCATGAAAATTTGAATTTTAGAAAACAATTTTTTTTAAAAAAAACTTTGTTTTCATGCAAATCTTAAATATGGTGCTCTAAGATCGGATGTACAACTTTGTTCAAAAATCTTCAAAACTATGGGAGATATGTACATTTAAACATTAACAGCCGTATTCATAAAAACTTAAAGCAGCTTTACAAACCTTTGTTAAGCAAAATTTGTTAAAACTGTATTCATAAACGATTATTAGCCTAAAACACCTTTTGTAAACCATTGTTAAATGACTGGATTTTAATATAAGTTCGACCCTACTTTAAGCGCTTGTTAAAGTGACATTTGCATTTCCTTCGTGTGCATTTGCAAAACAATTTTATGGAATTTTTTAATTAAATGAAAAAAAAATATTATAAGACTGTTTTTTAAAAACATATTTTCTAGAAATGGTTTAGGTTAAAATTAAAAAAAAAAGAATAAAATACGTAGCTGTGCCTCCTATTAGAACGTGTTTATGTCAAAACGGAATGTAACATTAAATTGGAGGTATATCAAAACGTGGACCGATTTGTCGCTTTTTTCCACTAAGAGCTAAAGGCATTGTGCAAACTAAGCTGCTCCTTATCCCAAAAATTTCGTAAGGATTGGTTTCTTTTTTCGAGCAGTACTTTGATTGTCACAGACGGACTTTGATTCTGCGTCCATCGGTATATAAAATGCATTTTTGCATTCTTCTTTTTCCCATATTGTAAGTCGGTAATAAAAAATTAATTTTCGCGTCCTTTTTTATACCCTACACCACACTGTGGTACAGGGTATTATAAGTTTGTTTCACGGCAGATGTTTGTAACACCTGAAAATAACACAGCTAGACCCACCTTAATGTATACCGATCGACTCAGAATCACTAGCTGAGTCGATTTAACGATGTCTGTCCGTCCGTCCGTCCGTCTGTCCATGTAAAGTTGTTCGTCGACTACAGGTCGCAATTTCACTCCGATCGTTCTGAAATTTTGCAGTTTAGAGTATTTCGCGGCTGTTAAGATCGCTATTGAATTTTGTTGAAATCGGTTCAGATTTATATATAGCTCCCATATATATCTTTCGTCCGATTTGGCCTTTAGTCCTATAGAAGCTGTATTTTACATCCGATCGTTTTGAAATTTAGAATGGTAGAGTTTCTTGATCCATGAACCAACATTGCCGACTTTGAAGAAAATCGGTTAAGATTTAGCTATAGCTCCCATATATATGTTTCGTCCGATTGTGCTCTTTAGTCCTGTAGAAGCTGTATTTTACATCCAATCATTTTGAAATTTAGAATGGTAGAGTTTCTTGATCCACGAACCAACATTGCCGAATTTGAAGAAAATCGGTTAAGATTTAGCTATAGCTCCCATATATATGTTTCGTCCGATTTTGCTCTTTAGTCCTGTAAAAGCTGTATTTTACATCCAATCATTTTGAAATTTAGAATGGTAGAGTTTCTTGATCCATGAACCAACACTACCGAATTTGAAGAAAATCGGTTAAGATTTAGCTATAGCTCCCATATATATGTTTCGTCCGATTTGGCCATTTAGTCCTATAAAAGCTGTATTTTACATCCAATCGTTTTGAAATTTAGAATGGTAGAGTTTCTTGATCCATGAACCAACATTGCCGAATTTGAAGAAAATCGGTAAAGATTTAGCTCCCATATATATGTTTCATCCGATTTGGCTCTTTAGATCCAATAGTTTTTATACCCTACACCACACTGTGGTACAGGGTATTATTTAAGTATAAAATGTCCCAAAAGTAAATTTGTGTAAACAATTTATACATGAATTACAAAATATATATATCAGAGTTATTCAATATTACGAGAGTGGTGTAGGGTATTATATAGTCGGCACCGCCCGACTTTAGCCTTTCCTTACTGGTTTCTATAAAAGACCAAAAACTTTTATTGTTGCAAACCCACAACACAAGTAATCCAAATTGTACAAAATTCACTAGTGATATGTACACAATCAACATGTGTTATATATTATTCGTTATTCGAATAACTTTTCTATATAATAAATAAATTATCTGAATTCGTCATTTATTTGATCTTCAGTTGTTGTTTTTTATACCCTACACCACACTGTGGTACAGGGTATTATAACTTTGTGCATTTGTTTGTAACACCCAAAAGGAGAAGAAATAGACCCATCGTTTATTATACCGATCGACTTAGAATCACTTTCTGAGTCGATTTAGCTATGTCCGTCTGTCCGTCTGTCTGTCTGTCTGTCTGTCTGTCCGTCTGTCTGTCTGTCTGTCTGTCCGTCTGTGCATGTATTCTTGTAATCAAAGTACAGGTCGCAATTATGGTCCGATCTCGACGAAACTTTACACATATATTTTTTTTGGCCCAAGGCCGATCCCTATTGAATTTGGTTAAAATCGGTTCAGATTTAGATATAGCCCCCATATATATGTTAGCCCCGATTTGACATGTAAGCGCTGTAAAAACTTTATTTTATATCCGATCAGTATGAAATTCGGCAGGAAAAGGTTTCTTATTACATGAATGAACACTGTTAAATTTGGAAGAAATCGGTTCAGATTTAGATATAGCCCCCATACATACATTACCCCCGATTTGACATATAAGCGCTGTAAAAATGTTATTTTACATCCGATCAGTGCGAAATTCGACAAAGAGAGGTTTCTTATTACATGAAGGAATACTGCTAAATTCGGAGAAAATCGGTTCAGATTTAGATATAGCCCCCATATATACGTTACCCCCGATTTGACTTGTAAGCGCTGTAAAAATGTTATTTTATATCCGATCAGTATGAAATTCGTCAGAAAGAGGTTTCTTATTATATGAATGAACACTGTTAAATTTGGAAGAAATCGGTTCAGATTTAGATATAGCCCCCATATATACGTTACCCCCGATTTGATATGTAGGCGCTGTAGAGACTGTATTTTATATGCGATCAGTACGAAATTCGACAGAAGGAGGTCTTTTTACATGAATGAGTATTCAGGGAAGATCGGTTCAGATTTATATTAAAGCTCCATATATATGTTCCTCCTGATTTGGTATCAAACCGCTATAGAAGTTGTATTTTACTTCCGATCATTAAAATTTTCCAGAAAGATGTTTCTCAATTTAGGAACGAATATTGCTTAATTTAGCGATTATCATTTCAGAATTAGATAGAATGATTCTACCCAATTACCAATTATTCAAAATTATTATGGCAATGACCCTTATCGCATTGTTAGGGAGGTGTAGGGTATTATATAGTCGGCCCCGCCCGACTTTCTGCCTTTCCTTACTGGTTTATTTATTGGACAAGTGACCATACATTTTTGTTAATTAATACTGTCGTTTTTAAAATAAACAATAAAATAAATTATATATTCGACTACAAAAAATTATATAACGACTATTACAATTGATAATCCTATTAATGCATCATTGAGAGAGAAAATGGTGTGTGAAAAAGATGGTGTTGCCAGCATTACATTGACGAAGTCATTAAAATGTTTATTAGTTAAAAAGCTTTTTATGAATACGATTTTTTAATAATCGTTTATTAGGCCAAAAGTGTTTGTTAACAAACGTGCACTTTAAATCATAATTAGGATTTTTATACCCTACACCACACTGTGGTACAGGGTATTATGACTATGTGCATTTGTTTGTAACACCAAAAAGGAGAAGAGATAGACCCCTTGTTTATTATACCGATCGACTCGGAATCACTTTCTGAGTCGATTTAGCCATGTCCGTCTGTCTGTCCATGTATTCTTGTAATCAAAGTGCAGGACGTATTTATGGTCCGATTGTGATGAAATTTAGCATAGTGCTCTTTTTTGGCCCAAGGACGATCCCTATTGAAATTGGTAAAAATCGGTTCAGATTTGGATATTGTCCCCATATATATGTTTCACCCGATTTGACATGTAAGCGCTGTAGAAACCACATTTTACATCCGATCTTTATGAAATTCGGCAGAGAGAGTTTTATTATTACGTGAATGAACACTACCAAATTCGGAGAAAATCCGTTCAGATTTAGATATAGCCCCCATATATATGTTTCACCCGATTTGACATGTAAGCGCTGTAGGAACTGTATTTTAAATCAGATCAGTACGAAATTTGGCAGAGAGAGTTCTCTTATTACATGAATAAACACTGCCAAATTCGGGGGAAATCGGTTCAGATTTAGATATAGTCCCCATATATATGTTTCACCCGATTTGACATGAAAGCGCTGTAGAAACCGTATTTTATATCCGACCTGTACGAAATCCAGCAGAGAAAGTTATCTTATTACATGAAAAAACACTGCGCAATTCGGGGAAAATCGGTTCAGATTTAGATATAGCCCCCATATATATGTTCCACCCGATTTAACATTTAAGCGCTGTAGAAATCGTGTTTTATATCCGATCAGTACGAAATTTAACAGAGAGAGTTTTCTTATTACACGTATGAACTAGAGTGATCAAAACCGGTTTAAAATAAACCGGCCCACCGGTTTTTTGCTTCCACCGTCCCCGGTTTTTCTCAAAATCATGAATTTCGAACAACCGGTGCAACCGGGTTTTTTCGTTTGTTTCCACCGGTTTTTTGTTATTACTAAAATACTAAAAATTATTTACAACTTTATATACAAAATATCACAAATTAAGATAATAATATGAAAGATCTCCTTATATGGCCTAAAAAGACTCGGCAACTTCGCTAGCATCCGAAGCCATTCACCAATTTCTATACAAATTACAAAAATTTAAAGAAAATAAATGATTCATACGCGTAGAAGTTATGTGAAAAGTAAACGCATTCTCCCACTTCCAAACCGAAACAAAAACAAGTAAGAACATTTCAATTGGGTAAACCGACTAGTGTATACTCTTACCTATTTATATAGCCACCTGCACTAAAGTGTGTATATAAAATATATATGTATAAAGATTTAGTACCTCTATTAAATATTCTATTTAATACCGCGAAATATTAATATTTTCTTGACTGAACTACATAAGGGGAATTTCATGTCAAGTGAGTTAATTTTTAAAAGGGATGTCTTCTGTCGGGATGAAAATTGCACCAAGTAGCCCTATCAGATAGTAGTTATGAGACACAATTCCAACGAGATCGGTTAAGGACTTTCCGAGTTGGAATATTGACATTTTTGTTTTTCCCATTTGAAATGCTAAAATGTTTGGTTGAACGTTAATTTTTTTTTCAGAGGTTTATATTTATTTTGATAGATCAACAGGTCCCATCCCATTAATAGGTCACAAAGCTTTTAAAGGAAATTATCTAAGCTTTCTTTTGAGCAAAAAAATCAAAAATTAAAACATAGGTTTTTACCAAAATTTCAAAAAAGTTTAATTTTACAAAAAAGTAATGAAAATATATTTGCTAATTTTTTTAAAAGGTTGAAAAAAAGGCTATCGATAACACTTTTGGAAAATGTTTCTAAATACAATAGCTAATTAGTTATAAGTATGAGATAAAAGGACCGTTTGACTCAAATGACAATATTCATCACAATCCAACTCATAACTACTATCCAACAGGACTAAATTTGCTGCAAGATTCCTGATCAAAAGACATCGCTTTTAAAAATTTAATATTAAAAATCGCCTTTTTTGTTATTAAAAATGAAAATGTTTTTCAAACGGCAATTTTCATACTGTTTTGTTATGCAGAAAAAAACCGGTTCTACCGGTTTCCCCGGTTTTCTTCGAAGAAAAAAACCGTCCACCGGTTTTTTTATAACTTAAATAAACCATCCACCGGTTTTTTATTTTTTCAAAAAAACCGGTTTTTTGATCACTCTAGTATGAACACTGCCAAATTCGGGGAAAATCGGTTCAGATTTAAACATAGTCCCAATATACTCGTATATGTTACACCCGATTTGACGTGTAAGCACTGTAGAAACCGTGTTTTATATCCGATCAGTACGAAAATCGGCAGAGAGACTTTGCTTATTACATGTATGAACACTGCCAAGTTCTTATCGCAATGCCCATTTTCGCATTGGTAGGTAGTTGTAGGGTATTATATAGTCGGCCCCGCCCGACTTTCTGACTTTCCTTACTGGTTTATGAATACGGCTGTAAAAAATTTGCAAAAATATCGAAAAGTGCTTGCATTCGAATGCTCATAACTTTTAAAAATAAAAATATGTCATGCAGCTTCTAAATATCATCCACCACGATATTACAAAAGCCAATGTCTTTAGGAATGTGGATAAAAAACAAAATATTTAAATATCTCTCGTAGAACAATAGTTGAATGCAAGCACTTTTCGATATTTTTTGCACAATTTCTGATGTCTAATTTGTATGGACAATTAACGTGGTTCTAGTCTTTTATGTTTTCTACTATAACAACTAAACCGATGAAATCGAAACATGGAACGTAGAAATGTGCAATAGTATAATAAACCATTTGATTTTCCGAGGCGCGTTTTGCGACCTCTTGAACTCTGACATGTAGTGAAGGGTGTAGCTGGAGTAATACCCTACTCAGATTAACGAAATTTGAACAGTTGGGCCCTAAATAATACAAATCTCTCTGATATCTAAAGGGTAAATTAAGAGCTAAAAACAAGTAAGGAAGTTCAGTCGGGTAAACCAACATATGAATCCCCTCACCTTGAGTCCCAAAAAATATTCGTAAATTTATTTATTATTTTGTTTTATTTAAATTATTATCAATTTAAATTGCATTATATGTGGTAGGTACCAAAAAGGACGTGGCAACTTTCTCCATTTTTCGTGATTTTTTAGCGAGTGTTAGCGATACTAATAAACTATGCAACAAATGAACACTTTTTTAAAAACACACTGACTTGACATTATAGGTTCGATTCAACTACCAAAAGGGTAGTATAACCCTATATTCGGTTTGGCGAAATAGCTCAAAAAGACCACATTGTTCCTCAAAAATATTAGCAATTCACTATTTTGTAACTCTAAAAGAAAAATATTTCTTTTTTGGTGTTGGGTATGTTCAGCAACTTTGTAGAAAATAGTAAGGCCAATATTTTTGTGAAACATATTAACCCTCTATCTCCCCCCCATAACTGTAGTTTTTGGCTCTATTTTAACAAATCGTAAAAAAACCCTCAAAATGGGAAGGCGGGTATGAAATGTTTTACAAAAATGTTGGCTATAATATATGACTATATGTGTAAGGGGTATTATTTACGATTTATTAAAATAAAAAAAATACAGTTATGTGGGGGAGCTAGAGTGTTAATATATTCCACAAATAAAATATTGGCCTTACTATTTGCCTCAAAGTTGCTGAACATACACCAAAAAAAATGTTTGTCTTAGTGTTACAAAGTAGTGAAATACTACTAACATTTTTGTGGTACAGTGTGCTCTTTTTGAGCTATTTAGGGTGCCTAGACACGTTCAGATTGTAATGATATGTTTACAAAAGTAGTTCAGATTTACCGTGCCTACAATTTTGCTAAATATTGTCTGTGAAAAATTACGAGTGCCTGAAAGTTATCCTGAAAAAAGTAAAAAAAATATTTTTCCTTCACGTTTACAAAAAAAAATTGCGGAAATTTTTTTTTGCATAAAATGTTAATAAACTTTTTTCTAAGCTACATTATTGCCAAATATTGTTTAGCGGTATCGCCAAATCTGAATTAGTTGTTGGACAAAAGCTGATGAAACCTTTTTCGAGGGGCCCATTGATTTTCATAAATTGTTAAGGCCCATAAAAAAATTGGTCACCAATTTCGCCAAACAGAGTATAGGGTTAAACTACCGTTTGGTAGTAGAATCGAACCTCTACTGTCAAGTTCATGTGTTTTTTCACTAGGTCACAGTGTAATATACGACTTAAAATGACCCAAATGGAATATCCGCCAAACATACTTGGAGTCTTAGGTCACTCCTTCGATGTGTTAGAGTGCTGTTACAAGTGCTGTGATAATTACATCAATTATTAAACAAATTGTTAATAACTTTATGTCGCCATTATTATGAAAAATAATACAGTAGTATTATTTGTTGCATTGAAGGCGGAATAAACTTTGCAGAACCCAATAACATGTTAACATATTATCGGTATAGTTCTTGCGTATAATTTATTGACTTTAAATGAAGCGATAAAATTACAAATACCAACTGAAGTTCACTTTTCTTGAGTTGTAGTATTATTTTAAACATCTCTCGTTAATTTTTAAACATTACAATGTTATAATTCAAATCCCCGAATAGGATAATAAACTTATTTGTGACTTCAAATGAAGAAATTTTTAAAAATCGCTATATTTATACTAATTTTATTTTTGAAGTGTGTGGGTGGATTGGGCTATAAATTGGCATGTACGTAGAAGTGGCTAAGAGTAAAAAAGGAAAAAAATATAAATGCAATCAAAGCAGTCTAGACTGAAATTCCGACAAAAATATTGCTGTTTTTAGGAGACAAAATTGAAACGATAAAAATTATATCGTATATTAAAAAAGAACTAAAATACAATACAAAAGTTTGTTACTATAAAGAAAAACAGTTCTGAAAGTAAAGTTAATTTTAAATAACCCAAAGGAAATAGGTTTAGTTTTAAAGAAAAAAGTGTGCTCTTTCTAACGGTAACGGTTTTGAGATACCTTTTCGAGAATTATAAATATTACACTTTTTGTTAGTTTTAGAATATTTCTAAATGGGCTTTCAAGGTCATTGTTTTTACGCAAATAAAATATATTATTTCATATTTTACATCCTACGTTTCGTTGGGATTTTTCCAACATCTTCAGGGATGAATTTTATTGAAATCTGGCAACGACATATTTATAAAACAGAAAGAGGAATTCAATAGTAGACATACGATATGTTTTAACACTATAAGAATACTTCACTTACATTTAATCTTTCGTCATATTATTTTAATTATTTATAAAAATTAATATTTAACGACGCAGTACAACATTAAACATAAAATTAATAAATAATTGCAAAAATAATTACTAAAATATTAAAATATCACAGAGAAATTCCTAATAGCTACGATCACAGTTGAAATTGAACTAAAAACTAAACTATTGCCATGGTGTAGATTTAGAGTGATCAAAACCGGTTTAAAATAAACCGGCCCACCGGTTTTTTGCTTCCACCGTCCCCGGTTTTTCTCAAAATCATGAATTTCGAACAACCGGTGCAACCGTTTTTTTCGTTTGTTTCCACCGGTTTTCCGGTTTTTTATTATCACTAAAATATTACAAATTATTTACAACTTTATATACAAAATATCACAAATTAAGATAATAATATGAAAGATCTCCTTATATGGCCTAAAAAGACTCGGCAACTTTGCTAGAATCCGAAGCCATTCACCAATTTCTATACAAATTACAAAAATTTAAAGAAAATAAATGATTCATACGCGCAGAAGTTATGTGAAAAGTAAACGCATTCTCCCACTTCCAAACCGAAACAAAAACAAGTAAGAAAATTTCAATTGGGTAAACCGACTAGTGTATACTCTTACATATTTATATACTCGTATATACCCACCTGCACTAAAGTGTGTATATAAAATATATATGTATAAAGATTTAGTACCTCTATTAAATATTCTATTTAATACCCCGAAATATTAATATTTTCTTGACTGAACTACATAAGGGGAATTTCATGTCAAGTGAGTTAATTTTTAAAAGGGATGTCTTCTGTCGGGATGAAAATTGCACCAAGTAGCCCTATCAGATAGTAGTTATGGGACACAATTCCAACGAGATCGGTTAAGGACTTTCCAAATTGGAGGGTGTCAAATATTGACATTTTTGTCAAACGGTTGTTTTTCCCATCTGAAATGCTAAAATATTTGGTTGAACGTTAATTTTTTTTCAGAGGTTTATATTTATTTTGATTGATCAACAGGTCCCATCCCATTAATAGGTCACAAAGCTTTTAAAGGAAATTATCTAAGCTTTCTTTTGAGCAAAAAAATCAAAAAGTAAAACATAGGTTTTTACCAAAATGTCAAAAAAGTTTAATTTTGCAAAAAAGTAATGAAAATATATTTGCTAATTTTTTTAAAAGGTTGAAGAAAAGGCTATCGATAACACTTTTGGAAAATGTTTCTAAATACAATAGCTAATTAGTTATAATTATGAGATAAAAGGACCGTTTGACTCAAATGACAATATTCATCACAATCCAAATCATAACTACTATCCAACAGGACTAAATTTGGTGCAAGATTCCTGATCAGAGACATCGCTTTTAAAAATTTAATATTAAAAATCGCCTTTTTTGTTATTAAAAAGGAAAATGTTTTTCAAACGGCAATTTTCATATTGTTTTGTTATGCAGAAAAAACCGGTTCTACCGGTTTCCCCGGTTTTCTTCGAAGAAAAAAACCGTCCACCGGTTTTTTTATAACTTAAATAAACCATCCACCGGTTTTTTATTTTTTCAAAAAAACCGGTTTTTTGATCACTCTATGTAGATTGCATTGGTGTTGTCTTAGTCCTCCTTTCTGTTTATTGCACTTTGTAGCTTTTGTTGTATTCTTAAACTCTCTAAAGTATATCGTTTGTTCTCTCTTGTCTCTCTGTCTAAAATTCGCACACTGTCTAAATCAGCTTTGTGCCCATGTTCGGTGCAGTGTTGTGCCAAAGCTGTTGTCATTTTTCTCTTTTTTATGTCTGTTTCGTGTTCTGCGATTCTCGTGCCTAATCTACAGTTTTTCCGTGATACAAGCCGGTGAGGCTATCCAATGTTCACATAGTGTATGTTCCATCCGACTTGGCCTTTTAGCGCTCTAGAAGCTGTATTCGCATTCAAAACGTTTGAAATTGGAATTGGTGGAGTTTATTGATACTGACATCCACATTGCAGAGTTTGTTAGTTCCCATATAAATGTTCCATCCGATTTGAGTTTTAGCGCTACAGAAGCTGCATTTTACATCCAATCATTTTGAAATTTTGCTGGGTAGAGTTTTTTCACAAATGACCCCTATTTCCGGGTTTGAGGAAAATCCGTTCAGATTTAAAACTGATATATTGGATCCTTCCGATTTGGCCTTTTAAAGCTATAGAACCTGTATTTCACATTTTTAAAATTTCAAAAGAGCATTATTTAAATTAAACAGTTTTAATCTGTAGCAAAATCTGAATATTTCAGTGTTATTAGATATTACTAGAGTAATGTAGGGTAGTATACATGTAGGGTAGTCCCTTTTATAGTCGGCCCCGACTCCAGCCTTTCTTACTGGTTGTTTTATTTGAGTGTGATTGGTAATTAGATATTTTGTCTGTTGGAAATACTGTGCCTTATTGTCTCTGCTACTGATGATGATGCCACAATCTACATACGCTACGCCACCACATTCACCTCCAACCGCCCGATAATATCGTACATATTATGCAACATATGCTACGACATGGAACAAGCAACAATAAAATGTAGCAAAAAATTATTGTATTGGAAAATATTACTGCCGTCTGTTCTTCTTTTTTGTGCACTCCCCCAGAACAATCAGTGCACCCAACATACACACATATATTGGCATATTGCTACATATATATGTACTTTTGTAGGCATTGGCATGAGGATATTGAGCAGAAATTATAGCACCGAATATATTCTCCAATGTGCAGCTCCGCATACTCCTTCGAGATGTATACATGCCTGGTATTGTGTATTGGTGTATGTTTTCGCAGCTACTACTGCTACCATTGTCCTTAAATTTTACTCATTGTAATGTACTGAAGACCAGAAATACAAAAATTTTAGCGGAAGTCAATATAATTGCTACGAATTTTTATAAGGAATACATAAGTCTTTGACCTGTTTACATACATTTCTGCATGAAAGGCAGTGGAACTAAAAGCTAGCCACTACTACAGAATTACGTATGCGTTGCCATAGAACTCCATATTTGCAAGCAAAAACATGTCCACATAAAATATTAGTAAAACAATTTTATTTTGCTAAAGTATTTTCAATTTGACAGTGCATTATATTTATAAACTTAAAATGTTTACAAGACAAACAAAAAGGAAAATTTCCATCAGTAAATATATCAACGAATGAATTTTGTTATGAACATCCATCTACTGTAATCAAATCCTTCCAGAATCCAATCATATACAATTAAAATAATCGTGTTATTTCTTTATCGCCAACATTGGAATACGTGTACTTTACTGGTGCAGCCGCCCATTGTTCTAATCATTTCTCAAATGTTTGCTTACAACTTCTTCAAATATTCTATTAATATTATAAAATCATTTGTTTTTTTTGTCTGTTGCCACATCACCTTCACCATAGAATGGGGGGTATATTCATTTTGTCACCATCACTAAATATTGATCTGAGACCCCATAAAGCATATACATTATTAATCGTCGTAAAATTCTAAGACCATTTAGCCATGTCCGTCTGTCCGGCCGTCCGTCTATCCGTCTGTTGTAATCACGCTACAATCGCTAATACTTGATCTAGGTGGCTGAAATTAGCTAAATATATATATAAGTACTTCTTATATCTGCAGGTATGTTTGGATTGAAAACGGGCAATATTTGTCCATTTTTGGATATATCCCCCATATATAATAGCATCTCCCAATTTGACTTCTTAACGTCATAGAAACCACAAATGGCAACTGATCGGGCTGAAAATTGGTAACTGCGGTTTATACACGATCAACGGTACTCATAGGTCCATGTTTTGGTATAGCCCCCATACAAAGGTCCCTTTAGATTTGACTTCGGAAATTTGCAATAAATTTGATATAATGAGTTTATTAGTACCCGTAACCATTCACAAGCGATCCATGACGGAGGGTATATAAGATTCGGCATGGCCGAACTTACGCCTTTTACTTGTTCAATATATATTTGCAAACTTAAAACTTTATAAATATTAAGTACTATAAATGGCAAATATATACGCAAAAAATAATTTTGAATTCTCTGACTGTGGTCGGTGTGGCATTGACCAGAACAATTTTCATTATTTCACTGATTTTAAAGTTCCTTCCCGAATATAAAAATGTATATGAACATACTGACTACAAAAAAAATGCGAAAACAACTATTCGATGTCCAGCCTTTGTTCAAACCAGACATGAAACCGTGTTTAGACATTTCTGAAGCTAAATACAACGCTTACCACTTACAGTGGTAACATATGACGAGAACCATGTTTATTTTACCTAAAAATTACCGATGGTATCGGATTTTGATGAAACTTGGTGGAAATGTTTAATATGGTGCTCTGATATAGGATATAAAATGTTGTTGAAAAATCTTTAAAACAATTGGAGACATCCACATTTAAACATTCGAAATTGGGCAAAAAATATCGAAAAGTGCTTGCATTCGAATGATCATAACTTTTTTTACGAGAGATATTTAAATATTTTAATTTGACAAAGATTCCTAAAGACTTCAGCTTTAGTAATATCAAGATGGATGCTATTTGGAAGCTGCATGAGATATTTTTATTTCTAGAACAATAATTAAAATCCAAATTTTTAAAAAAAGTAAAATTCAAATCTGCTATTCAAACACACCCTAATGATGAAGGGTATCACATATTGAAAGCATTTCTCCGCGATTACTTCATAATACCATTACCTTATGAGCGTTGTCCGGTTAAAGGAGAACCACTATGGAGTCCTTGTTACTATTTGATTTTATTAGTTGGTTGAGTTTAAATATCTTATCTATATTTTCTTCTAACATTCCATTCTCTCTTTATGATATTGACATTTTCTAAAGGTCTCACCTTTGTACTTTTGTAATGCTGTTTATGTTGTTGTCGTTGTCATGTGCAAATGCTATAAAATCTGATGAAGTGTAAATATCTCTCGTTCTCTCTATGAAAGTAAATATTTGCATCTTAGCATTCAAATGGCAACGCAAACATTTAAAGTCTTTGAAGTGCTTTTGATGCCACTCTACCCTCACACTTGACCCCATCCACTGCTTCCGTTTCCCTCAGTCCCCATGTAGGGTTCATAACCCTCCCTCATATATACTCGTACACTCAGGTGAGATATTCCAATGAAAGTAGGTCGTATTTACAATTATTACGTGTAAATATAATGTGACTCTACGGGGCACAGGGGTATAATTTGATTTGTATTAATTCGATTTACTGCCTCGTCCTCACTCCCACCCCCTATCAATGTGCAGTACAACAATGTGTAAATAATACCCTGTAATGAACAAAATACTTCATGAAGCAAAAAAAGAAAAGAGGCATAATGAAAACAAGGAAGATGAAAATGAAGGTATAATTGGATTTATTTGTAGCTCTCAAGTTGAACTCGAGGAGTTTCATGTGTTAGTCGATAAAAAAGAAAAAAGAACACGCAAGGAAATGGAAATGGGGCTTTTATGTTCGGTATGAGAAACGTACTGTGTGTTAATGATGGTATAATAGTAATTACATTTAAAATGACATCAAGTTTGGTTATACCGGATATAATATCTTCATACGAAGATGTATGAAATAATATAAATTTCTCCCGTAGATAATGTGAAGTTTATCATTTAGACACATTTATTTCCAAAATTCACATTTATAGTTAGGAGGAAAATACTCCTTAATGTTCTACATTTTTCCTTACATACTAGCACCGCAATAAAATTGTCCTGGTTCTTTTTATACCATACACCACTCTGTGGTACAGGATAAAAGGAGATGAGGTAGACCCAGAAAGTATTTCTGTACCGATCGACTAAAAATTACTTTCTGACTGGATTTAGCTATATCCGTCTGTCCTTGTAAAAGTACAGGGAGGTTTTTTACCTCAGAAAAGATATCGGGTCAGATTTAAATATAGGCCACATATATAAGTTTCTTCCGATTTGGCACAAAATCGCTATATAACTTATATTTTACTTCTGATCATTACGAAATTTATTTTATTTTTTTTTAGAAACGAACAAAACCAAATTTAAATAAAATCGGTTCAGGTATAGATACAGCCCCATACATATTCTCTTCCCGATTTGGTATATATGCGCTGACAAAAATCGATAATAATATAATGGTCAATTTGATACCTATCTTATCTGAACGAATGAAGTATGTGTAACAAACAAAAACTAATAAAGCGAAAAGGGCGTTGCCATAATAATTTGGAAAAATTGGTTTCTTTTCAGTAAACATACTACTTAGCTGCACTTCCTCATCAAGGTATATTCCAAGCAGCAGTTGAAGATTTGGATCAGTAGTTTATCCCCTCACCTTAGAGAGGAGGGTATATATCATTTGCTATGAGCAAAAAGTGTTACACATCGAAGGAGTGACCTAAGACCCCTAGTATGTTTGGCGGAAATTGGTTTTGGGTCATTCTAAGTCATTTGAGCAATGTCCGTCCGTCCGTCTGTCTGTGTGTCTGTATGTCTCGAAAGGATTAACCGATTGACTTCAAATTTGGTATGCTATAATATTTTTCCCTATCTCCGGCTAAGTTTGAAGATGTGTTATATTGGCCCACTCCTTCTTGTACCACCCCAACAAGGGGTTAACATTCAGTGAAATATGGGTTCTTTAATAACTTATATACTACTTACTCGAACCTTCTGAAATTTCACACATAGTATTAGTAGTTTATTAGTCGCTAACACTTCAAGAAAAATAGGAGAAGTTGCCCTTTTGATACCTCCCACACAAATGGACCATTTTCCACCAAAAGTTTACAGCTTATAACTTTAATAACAGTACATACAAATACTTGAAATTTTGTACAGTGCAAAGTTTTTCTAGTACTTAGAGTCAGGAGTGGCACGCCCCTTTTGTTACCTCGCACACAAATGGACCATATCACACCAAAAGTCAATAGCTTATAACCTTAATACCAGTGCTTAAGGTTTAGGTTAGGGTGGCAGCCGTTTTCTTTAGGTCCCTAGTGGTACCACGGGCTAAAATGCCCTTCATCGAAACCAACCTGTTTGATATACAAATTTATCGATAGCACGAATATTTGTACTGGAAAGATCTGTTAGGCTGCCTAGAAAGGCCGACCCCAGTAGGTCCAGTCGTCGTTTACTCAAAGCGGGATATTCGCATAGCAAGTGCTCAATTCTCTCCACTTCTTCCTCATCTCCACAGCTTCTGCGGAAGTCATTGGAGTTAATACCCAATCTTCTGGCGTGTTCGCTGATCAGGCAGTGTCCCGTCAGAACTGATACTAACGTAGATAATTTTTCCTTTCCAGTGCGAGGAGATATTTCAACCTTCTCATGTCATACCTTGGTCAGATTTGTCTAGCTGCCCTACAGGTGCCGATTTGTGTCCATCTGTCGTTGGACTGCCTGATTGCCTCTTGCCTACGCCAAAGCTTGCACGTGGATAGTGGCGCACCAATATATGCAACTTCTTCGAGAATTTGTAATGTCGTCCCTTTCCTAGCAAGTTCATCGGCTTTGCAGTTCCCCGGGATATCCCTATGCCCAGGCACCCATGTGAGGTGTATGTTAAACTGCTCAGCCATCTCGTTAAGAGATCTGCGGCAGTCGAGGGCTGTTTGTGAATTTAGGGATGTTGCCTCCAGAGAATTGATGGCAGCCTGGCTGTCGGAGTAAATGACAACGCCAGTGTTGGTTACTATGTTGCGACTCAGCCACTTGGCTACTTCCCACATTACCGTTATTTCGGCTTGATAGACACTGCAGGTATCTGGTAGTCTGTGAGCTATATCCAAATTAAGTTCTTCACAGTTTACTCCGAAGCCAACCTTTTCATCAAGCTTCGAACCATCCGTATAGAAGTGGAGATGGTTTCTATTTCCGGGTATTCTGCCATCCCATTCATTCCTGGCTGGTATCATAGTTATGTAGTTCCTCTCAAAGGTGCGCACCGTTGATATATAATCCACTCGGTCGGTTACCATAGCACTACACTTTGATATCCTCATGTGACCGTAGTTCTTGTAGCTCCACATTGATAGGTAGTTTAATCTTAGTGCCGCTTTGGTTGCAACTTCTCTCGCCACAACATTAATCGGCAGTATATGGAGAAGGGTTTGTAGAGACTCAGTCGCTGTAGTCCTTAACGCTCCGCTTATGCACAGGCAGGCAGTTCTCTGAACCCTTGATAGCAAGTTTGTGATGGTTAGTTTGTCAGTTGCCCTCCACCATACCACAATGCCGTATAACAGTATTGGACGAACCACTGCTATATATATCCAATGGAAAATTTTAGGAGAGAGGCGCCACCGCGACCTTACAGCCTTCCTGCAGGAATATTGGGCGATGTTGGCCTTATTTACACGTTCCAGTACGTTTAGTCTGAATGACTGTTTCCTATCCAAAATTATTCCTAAAAATTTTGCACTTTCAGAAAAGACTAGATCTGTTCCATTTATCCGAAGAGGAAGGTCTGCATGACGGAAATTATTAATCCTAGTAAAGAAAACTAATTCTGTCTTGTTTGGGTTAACACCCAAAGCGCTGCTTCTGGCCCATCTAGCCAACTTGTTCAGAGCCACCTGTAGAATATCTCGGAGGATGTTTTCGAATTTGCCACACACTGCGATTGCCAGGTCGTCCGCATATGCCACGACCTTGCAGACACAACGTTCTATATCTAGCAGGATTTCATTCACCGCTAGGTTACAAATTAGTGGAGATAGTACTCCTCCTTGTGTTGTCCCTCTGTTTACAAACCTTGTTAGAGTTGTGGACCCTAGACATGCTGTTATGCGTCTTCTCTAGAGTAGTCTTTGAATTAGTCTAATCAAGCTAGAGTTCACCTTTAGATGTGACAATGCCGCGAATACCGCATCTGGGTGTATGTTGTTAAAATCCCCTTCTATGTCAAGAAACGCCACCATGGTGAATTCTTTGAAATGTAGGGACGATTCGATAGTGCTCACAAGTTCGTGCAGGGCTGATTCTGTAGACTTTCCCTTATTGTAAGCATGTTGGTTCCCCTTCGGTTCATAAAGAAGTTTAGAGTTGAGGACCTTTTTAAAATTCTTCTCATACAGGTGCCACTTTGTCTTCCTCACATTTCTGTGGACAGCAGGTTTAGGCGCTTTTTCGGCGAGTTTGAACTCTATATAATGGTGATCTGAGAATGAGTGGTAGTCCAGTACATTCCACCCAATAACTTTGTCTGACACCCGGTCAGTAGCAAACGTTACGTCTAGTACTTCTTGTCTGTCTTTAATTGTAAAGGTCGGTTTATTGCCAATGTTACAAATAGTTAGGTTGGTAGTTAGAATAAAGTCAAGAAGCGAATCACACCTAATGTTTATATCCGAACTACCCCAGATAGTATGATGAGCGTGGGCACCGGCCACACCTCACCCGCTCAGAGCAGCCTTATACATATCTACTGATCTGGCATCACCGAATTATAAGAGCTTTACTCTCCCCTGTTGCCATCCTGCATCGTTGCAGACTGGTGGTATTTCTCTTCGGACATCGAGGTAATGAGCCACAATGGCAGATTGCACATGGCTCCATTTGTCCTTGAGGATGGATGCATCCTCACTACTTCTGTCTATAACAGCCATCACTAGACTCTCCTTCGCCACTTCATTGAAGGGCGTGGTGAGTGTCCTGTTGATGGTGACATTAGGGCCTCTTGCCTTTTTCGAAAGCAGGGGTTCATCAGGTGATCTGATTCTTTTGACTTTATTAGCCGTTAACACAGCTGAATTTGTGGCTCTTTCAGCAGGCTGATTGGCCTTAGAAGCATCTATGACGCCTTTGGCCCAGGTAAGCGACTCTTTTTATTTTCGGTAAGAGCCGAAACATCAACAGCCTCCAACTTCGTCAAAACTCTGAGAGCTATCCGGTGCTCATTGTGCTTCCGTTTTGACGGTCGGACATGACGTTTTCCCCTCACCGTACCACCTGTTGTGAGTACTGGGGGACATTTTCACAATGTTTGGTGTGGTCGGCTTTGGCCAATACCAAAGGACGGACAGTCGGACGATTGGGGAACCCCGCTCCATCGGAACGCGAAGGCATCCCCGTCGACGAATTTATTAATTTCTGTATTAGCCCGTAATAGGTACTACGATGTAGGCCTTCCAGACTTTATACAGATTTTTTTGGCGATTGCGTAATAGGTACTGCGTAATAGATTTTAACTATCCGCTCTGTGCTAAACACGTCCGTTCACTACGACTGATCAGCAACGACTCCAGTGTTTACAAATACTTGAAATTTCGTACAGAGAAATGCTTTTATAGTACCTACAGTCCAGTGAAAAATGGGCGTCATTGGCACCCCCGATTGGGTGCACAAATGAATTATATTAATGCTTGATAACAGTTGAAATATTATAATAGTTTAGTTGATTGATAACACTACGATAACACTGTGTCCTAGACCTAAAAAATATTTTTTTGTATAGATTGTGGCATACTGCTATATAATATCAAAACCAAAATTTTTTTAATGATAATTTTTTTTTTGAAAATTTTTTATTAAAAATACTATTAACGTCGAAGGTACCCTTAGTATTTGCACTATAATTTTTGGAGTATATGCCCGATCAGGTCGACTTAGACGTTAAATTGAAGCTATTTATGTGGGCTACCAATGTTGGAAATATCTCTTTCACTTAGAAATAGTTGTTTAGTAAAAGTCATTAAACAAATTGGAAAAAGTAGATTTTTTTCAACAAAAAAAAATCCTGGGACAAAAAAAATAAAAAATCGAAAAAAATATTTTATTTTTTTTAAAGTTTGCATCCTAGCGAAGGAAATAATGCCTATTTGCCTATGGATAAATGTAGAAATTATAGCCCATTTGGTAGAGGTAAGAGAATTTCAAAAAATCTTTTTTGTTTAAATTTCTGTTTAAATAGCGATTTTATTTATTACTTTTATTTATATTATGTACATTTGAGTTTATTTACATGAACAAGTTTCATTAGAAGTAATTATGAGTTCTTTGTTGACGTTTGTAAATTTCGGAATCGGTTTCTCTAATGAGGAACCAAATATAATCTCCCATCATTCTTTCATCCCAGTGCCCTTGGTAACGCCGCTCGATGGACTTCATTTCTTGGTGAAACCTTTACCCATGTTCGTCGCTTACGTCGCCAAGATTCTCGGGGAAAAAGTTTAAATGAGACCGCATGAAATGAATTTTGAGGGACATATTTACTCCCGTTGGAATACATAAAGCGAAAAATAAGTTGGAAGAATACATACATATGTGTTATATACATAAATATAAAAAAATATATTTCTAACCAATTTTTTCATAATTTTTTAACAAATCATTAATCATTGTTTCATATTGCGGGCTTTTATTGGATCCAAGGAAATTTCGACCTCCATGCTTCCATTTCATCCGACGTCAAATATGATTCGAAATTCACATCTTTGATCAGTTTCCTTATTTTAGGCCCATCAAAAACTCCTTCTTCGATTTTTTTGAAAAGAAAGACTTTTAAATAAACTTTTTAAATATGAGAGTGAATTGCCATCTTTTCTTAAGGCTTTTACAAAATTTTTAAAGAGCCCCCGCTTAGTATGCAGTTGTTGCAAAATATCGGCTATCCCAGAGGCATAACATACCAACTACTTTTAAATCGCAAAAAATTTTTCAGTCATGTTCATATTTTATGTATTTTATCAATTGTTTCGTATGATTCCTTAGTGTTGACAGCATGAACATTGGGAATCGACGGTTCCTGATTTCCGTTGTGTAAAAGTACTGCGTTCAAACTTTCTTTACCGCTGTCAACAAGTAACCGCCATTCCTTTGAATTGTATGTTTGATTAAGTTCCTCGAACAATCCGGGAATGTCCTTGCAAAAACATCTGTTATCCACAGTTGTATAAAATTGTTTGTAAGGTATATCACGGACTCTATAATATGATATGTTAACATCTGGGGACAAAATATTGTACTGTTTCATCCCAGTTGCAAGTAGTTCTGCCTTATCTTTTGTCAGTTCCAAATCTCTCACTAGATCAATGAGTTGAAACTGAGTTAAAAGCGAAGACTTCTGACTCAAACTTGAATCGCTCAGAGTTGAGTACTCAGTTGAACTTGATGATGTTTCCGTATTAGGCTGTTAGCTATATTTGGACACTTCCTACTCCAATCTATTAACTTAGACAAAATTAGCAGTCCATATCGTGAATGAATGGTTGTCTCCAAATCATTGGCATTCCAATTGCAAATTGCAAGTCTAAAATTAAAACGTTTTATTCCACAAAACATTGTAATACATTAATTGTAAAGTACTTACCGCATGCTTCTACTAGTCCATCGAGTAAGATTTACATGGCACGAATTTCACAAAATACTAGGTGTCAACGGCTCGTTCATATTTTTAACTCGTTTACCAAACTATTACACATATATTTCTTCTATCATTTTACTAAATCGACGTGCGATTTTTTTAATTACATATTTTCCGCAGATGTAGCAGAAATTTTCGGGATCATTTACACATTGAAAAGTTCTTTGCCTTGTACTCATACTTCGAAATATAACTTTGTAATATTTTTCAGAAAATCGACTTATCTCTTTAAGGCGCTGAATTACACTAATTTATTAATAAGAAATTTCATTCATAAATTCCGGGTTTAAGGTTCATAAGTTGCAGTACCTGTAGCTGACATATAGTTTGCTTCGAAAGTAGACACCCAATATTTTCAAGACTGCCGCATACTACTTTGTATTGCGTATATATAATTTTACTACCAGTATATACGACTGGGATGTCAATGCCCCTAAAAGGCGTAACTGAATGGAAACCTCATAAATAAAAAACCACAAATATCTATCTGAGCGGATCTCATTCAATATAGCTCTCACATTGCAAATAATGTTTTATGGAGGGTTACGAACGGCCATAAAACCTCGTCCTCTCTATAATTTTATAATGTCTGACATCAATCCTCATCAAATAAAATGCAAGTGCAATGTCTCTTATAGGTCTCTCTCGCATATGGCGAATTCAATATAAGCAAAAACATCATTTAAAAACGAAAAAATGTGAAACAAGATTTTTTTGAATTTCCCTAACATTTACAAAATGGCGCATAACTTTTACATCTATCCATAGATTTTTTTTTCAAATATACAGTGTTTTCTTCGTTAGCATGCTGGCTTTTTAAAAATGTGATAAAATCTTTTTTTCAATTTTTTGTCTTTTTTTATGGTTTTTTTTGTACCAGGAAAAATGTTTTTTTAAAAAAAATAATTTTTTTCTCACATTTTTGACGACTGTTACTAATCTAACTATTCTACGTGAATTTTTGCGATATTTGCAGCATATGTAGCCCTCATAATTCCCTTTAATTTGAGGCATAACACGGCTCAATAAGGCTTATATTATGGTCCAAATACTGAATGTACTCTTAATGAAAAAAAAAATTACCATAAAAATTTTTTTTAATATTATTTTCATGTTTGTGACACCTAATTGCACCAGAAACTGTTATCCACATCCCTTGGACAAAAATTTTGTTGCATAGTGTAATAGTTAAATTAAAAAAAAACATAAATAAATTCATTCAATCGGTTAACCCGACGGAACTTTCTTCCTTGTTTCATAGATCAATAATCGGAAGTAACAAATATATGAGACTATAAATTATCTTAACATATTTTCATCAATTAGATCGAAAACCTGTCAAATTATATAAAAATCGGACGTAAAATACCATTTCAATAGCGCTTAAATAGGCCGGAACACATACATGTTGCAATATCTAAATCTGAACCGATTATCCCCAAATTAAGCAGTATTATTTCCTAAATTAAGGTACTTCTTTCTGCCAAATTATGTAATGATCCCAAGTAAAGTACAACTTCTATAGTGCTTGATACCAAATCGGAAGGAACATTTATTGGGGCTATATCTAAATCTGAACCGAATTTTGCAATTCATGCATTAAGAAACCTCTTTTTGTCAAATTTCGTGCAGATCGGATATAAAATACAGTTTATACAGAGCTTATTTAGAAAAAGAGCTGAATCTTAAATAATAGTGTTAGGTATTTAAATAGATTCATAAATTACAATCATTAAAATTAAGATTCAACGTTTAACAAAAATTAAGTTTTATTATTTACTAGCGGACCCGGCGAACTTCGCCTCGCCCCAATTTAACGCCTTCAGATAAACTCCAGAGTGATAATAAAACACAGATAGTTAAAATTTTAATGCGATTTGTTTGAAAGGAATCGAAATCAGTAGAGATAAATCGAATCAGATGATAAACAACAAACAACGAAGACAGGCAACGTACAGATGACCGTGCGAAAAACAGGGAAATTCGAGATTAATTCCACAGACTTCCTACGATTGGTTTTGAGATTTATTGATTGTCATCGCAAAAGCCAATCGTACAGGGAACTGAATCCGCTTGAATTGGAATGAAAAATCAGTTGGAATAATCGGAATTCGTGGGATAAGGACTTCCTCTCCTTTGAATTTTCCCTTGATGATCGTCGCCTGAATCACATTGTCCATCAGTTTCATAATGGACAACCGCGAACTATGCACAATTTCGGATGTTTCAGATTCCGCAACATGATTATGATCGATTCCACCTTCAGCTGTAAATTATGCGGCGGAGCTCCTGGCACATCAAGCGAGTTCGATTTTACTTTGAATAATAAAATTCATGCTATCGACGTCCTTATTCTTCGCTGCTAATATTGCCCATTCACTAATCTAATCGAGATTTGGAAACACTTTGGTGATGAGTTCCTCGTTCGACGATGTGAACTCGCAAAAATTTGCCGGGAACAATATCAATGCAGTGGAAACATCAATAGTAATTTGGCCATTGCCAAGCGCCAACAGTTGTTTCGAGAATTCAAGAGCCGATGAGTCGTTCTGCAACGCGACTCTCATGTTCGTGGTCAATTTCAACTTCTTCAAAAATTTGCCGGGAACAATATCAATGCAGTGGAAACATCAATAGTAATTTGGCCATTGCCAAGCGCCAACAGTTGTTTCGAGAATTCAAGAGCCGATGAGTCGTTCTGCAACGCGACTCTCATGTTCGTGGTCAATTTCAACTTCTCGACATAACTTCTTGACATGCAGCCACAAAGACCACTATTTCAGGCATGCATTAATTTCATCGGCAGTAGATTTCGGGATGACGGGAAGCGTTTGACGAAAATCTCCGGAGAGCAATATCAGACTCACCAAATTGTCTCAAATCACGTCGTAAATCCTTCATCGTTCGGTCAATTGCCTCCAGAGCTCGTTTATGCGCCATCGTGCATTCATCCGAAATTATGATTTTGCAGTGCCCGCAATCCAATAAGATAACCTTACCTCTTATACTCAAACTTATTATCTGAAAAAATTTTCGAACTGATAAATATCGCGTTGAATTTTAATTGATCGTAATGCTTGTACCGTCTGTCGATGTGATACGCGAAATCAGTGTAACAATACGCAAAACTCGAATGAATTGCAGCAAGAAAAATAGCACATACTCGTAGATATGTTTAATAGAAAACTTTTTTGTTTAATAGAAAATTAATAAAAAAAATTGGATTCAAAAAGAGAGCAGTAGATAGGAACAGTAGGAATCTCGCAGTAGATAGGAACAGTAGGAATCTCGCAAGAAATGGCAATTTTCGATTTTCCTAATTTTCCGACTTTTCCGGAGGGTTTTCCCAAAATTTTCTTTCGTACAAACCTTCTCCAGGCAAATACGAAGAACTGAAGAAAAAAATCATCCAAATCGCTCCAGCCGTTCTGACGTGATGCCATTACACAGATGGACCGTTTCATTTATATATATATAGATATATATAGATACATAGTTTACATTATGTATAGACAATTTTTAATTTACAAAATTTCTTTACCAGCTTTTTAAATATTTAGCTTTGTAGAGTGTTGCAAAGACGAATTGTGGATACAAAAAAAATGTCTTTCCGACATAAGACTTTAGAATCGCAGCTGTATAATTTTCTTTCCACGGCTGGATCGGGCGAAACTTATTTTATTATAAATTGTCTTGTGCACAAACAAAAGATTTTTGTATTTTAGAAAATTCTCAAAATCCATATTAAAAATTTGGTAGGAATAATCTGAAATTCTGTCATTTCGTTTTTTGGTTAAAACATTTCGTGCTATATTGTTAAAAGCTACTTTAAGTTTCAAGAAGCCTGTATTGCTGCAGTTGTCAATGTACATCTGGTAAATCATTCACTTATATAGCGTGATCCATTTCGAGGTTCCCCACTTTTTTAAAGAAAAAAACACAGAAAATTCAAATTGAATGTTTATTATCATTTGAAAGAACATTCTTTGGCATTTATTTTTTGAAGATTATGTCTATCAAATGTTGGCCGCGGCTACCTCTCAGATGGTCCATCCGTTGAGTCCAATTTTCTGCTCCAAGGCCTGAATCGAAGCGAAGAAATATGGACAGATGATTCCACAGGCCCACAAACCACACCAAACCGTTGTTTTTTTCTGGATGAAGTGGCAGCTCTTGAATCTCTTCAGGTTCCTCTTCGTCCCAAATGCGGCAATTTAGCTTGTTTACATACCCATTGAGCCAGAAATGGGCCTCATCGCTGAACAAAATTTGGCTCGAAACGTCGGATCTTCTTGGAACTTTTCAAGAGCCCATAGAGCGAAGCGATGTCACTTGGGAAGGTCGGGCGGCTTCAGTTTTTGCACAAGCTGTATTTTGTATGTTTTCAATTTAAGATCTCGTCGTAAAATGCGCCAAGTCGTTCCATACGTCAGTCTGAGTTGCTGAGAACGGCGCCGAATCGACTCTCCACGGTCTTCGTGTACACTCTCAGCTACGGCCGCTACATTTTCTTCACTGCGTGCTGGACGTGGTCTATTCGGTCGAATATTATCCAATAATAAATGGTCTCAACATGGGTGATGGTGTTGCGAATAGTACGCTCAGTAGGCCGATTATGTTGACCATAAGTTGAGCGAAGTGCACGAAACACATTCCTCACAGAACGTGAATTTTCGTAATAAAGTTGAACGATTTATAAACGGCCTTTATTGACAGATGACGTGTGAGTCGTGTCATGCTGTCATGTTGTTTTTGTTAAGTATTGTTTGGCATTTCATCATGGAACGTCTTACGCCTGAACAACGTTTACAAATTATTCAGTTTTATTATCAAAATAATCGTTTGCCGAATGCGCTAAGTCAATTTTTTTTAAATCCAAAAAAAAATTTACGGTATAAACACTTTCCAGTCGATCCACGACCTTGACACCCATGAGCAATAATTTAGCTCTCGTTAAGAGCTATCTTTTTGTCATTGACCGATTCCCGATCCGACGTATCAGAATCATCGGTCCATATTTCTTCAAAAATGATGCCGGTGAGAACGTAACCGTCAATGACGACTGCTATCGTGCCATGATAACTATTTGATGCCTGAAATTGAAGCTCGTGATATCGGCGACATTTGGTTTCAACAAGACGGCGCCACTTCCCATACATCGCATCAATCAATGGATTTATTGAGAGAACACTTCGGTGAGCAGATAATTTCACGTTTTGGGCCGGTCGATTGGCCACCAAGATCGTGTGACCGTTAGACTTTTTCCTGTGGAGATATGTAAAGTCTAAAGTGTATGCGGACAAACCCGCTTCGATTCAGGCCTTGGAGCAAAACATCACGCGTGTCATTCGCCAGTTACCAGTCGAAATGCTCGAATGAGTCATCGAAAATTGGATTCAACGGATGGACCATCTGAGACAAAGCCGCGGCCAACAATTGATAGACATAATCTTCAAAAAATAAATGCCAAAGAATGTTGTTTCAAATGATAATAAACATTCCCCATTCCATATGAATTTTCTGTGTTTTCTTCTTTAAAAAAGTAGTAGTATCTAAAGCCTGCTGTGATTGAGAAGCACTACAAAAGAATCCAAGTTGTCGTCGATTTGTATCGTTAGTTCTTCGATAACATTAGCTAGAGCTGTAACACAGCTTCATTTTGCACGAAAAGCAGATTGCCCTTGAGATAAATTGTTATTTTCTGATAAGTAGTAACATACATATGGGGGCTATAACTAAATCTGAACAGATTTCCCCCAAATTTAGCAGTGATCAGTCATGTAATAAGAAATATTTTCGATTTATCGAAATGTCCAAAGTCGGCTATACGGAACAAAGTAAGCCAACGTGGCCGGCCTTCGGCCATGCTTAACGATTTTCTTCTCCGGGGTAGGTCCCACAACTAAAAGCGTAAAACCTACACGGGGACTAAAACAACATAAAAACTGTTTTATATGCATTGTATTGAGATTAATTGTTGCCAAATTGGAATACATGCACTGATGGACAGACGTACATAACAGCTTAAATTAAATACAACATATGATTACTTACGTCATATAATAAAATGTCACGAATCTATATATATAAAAAGAAGTGTACAATTTGATTGTCACTCCATAACTCGAGAACGGCTGCATAAAATAAAAAATGGCTGAATACGTTTTGTAGAACATGCAATGAGGATGGTTTTTAAAAAATTTTTCTCAACATATATAAAATTGGATGTGTGTATGTATGTAACGTATGGACTCCAAAACGGCTGGGCCGATTTTGATGAAATTTTCAGGGAATCTTCAGAATATTCAGGCGGGTTACATAGGCTATATTACTTCTTGATTAAGGGGGCGTGGCCCCGCCCCTATAAGTCAATTTGGAGTTATGCTTTTTTGAGAGATTCCTACTGTCCCTACCTACGAATTGCTTAACGAGATTCCTACTTTTATGATTGGGACTGGGCCGTGATCCCGTTTGAATCGTAATTGGTCCACAATTGAGCGATTGGTAATCATAAATCCACTCTGGGGCAACGAAGTGGACCGGGTCCAGCTATATATACATATATATAAAAATGGATGTGTGTATGTGTGAGTGTTCCGTATGGATTCGAAAACGGCTGGACCGATTTTCATGAAATTTTCAGGGAATCTTCAAATAAGCCTAGCATATATATGTACTAGAGCAGTCAAAAAATGGACGGGATCGGAAATCTGTAGTCTGGGGCAACGAAGTGGACCGGGTACGCTATCTATATATATAAAATTAAACTCCAAAACGGCTGGACCGATTTTGATGAAATTTTCAGGGAATCGTCTGATAACCCTAGCGGGTAACATAGGCTGTATTACCATTTCTTTAGTCATACCTACTGCCCGTATCTACGAATAGATAATAGATTAACACCCGTGAGGGTGTTCGTGTTTTATGTGTCTTGTGGGTCACTGATGACTTAGTGGCTGTGTGATTGTCCGGAGCGGCGTCATGATTACGTGACCAATGAGCCATCCGTGAGGGTGGCTGTGTTAATTGTTGTGTACACGTGTGTTGTCTGATTGTTGTTTGAGTGTTGTTTTTACAACCTTTGACGTACATGCCACCAGTCCCGGTCCTTTTTTGGAGGACCAACTGGTAGTAGCTTCGGCTACGAAGTCCGACCGGAGACTATAATCTGGTACCACGGGAGCCAGGAGCCCCTGGAACTTCGGTTCCAGCCTGGCTGTTGGTGTGGCCCCTTGGGGAGCATTTCGTGGTGGCTGTGGTTTAGACCCAAATCGCGGGGAGAGCGCAAGCTCGGTGTGGAGTTGCATTTTCAACCGGGTGCCATGACCCATAGAATGGTAGGAGTTTTAGGTAGGCTCCGCCCTTAACCAAAGGGGACGACATGCCAAAAACATGAAGTCGAATTGGTACTCGCGCACTTCGGTGTGTGGGGGCGTTGGTAGACGCATTGTATTCACCCGGTGTTGAGAGCACAGTGCGGTAAGGCCATTGCGGCGGGTACGCACTCGAAACTCGATTCCCATCTGTCGGAAATCTGAAGTCTGGCGCAATGAAGTGGACCGGGTACGCTAGTTGTTTTTAAATCTGGATTTGAAACCGCCATAAATTCCGCGCACCTTAAACAGATTTGGCAAGGAGAATTTTTGCCCGATGTATGTGCAAAATCTGGTGTCAAGTCATAATGTCCAGGGTCATAGTGTCCATGGACGTTATGACACTGTAAGATGTGTCATAAAGTTCATGGACGATGATACACTTGCAAAAGTGTCACAATGTCCACAAAAGCGATGTCACTACAACCATGGGTATCATTAAAGGCGACTTTCGTGTTATCGAAATGTCCAAAGGCTAAGCGGAGGAAAGTAAGCCAACGTGGCCGGCCTTCGGCCATGGTTTTCTCCTTTGGGGTATGTCCAAAAATGGATACGCGGACCAAAGTGTTTGTGCGTGTATTAAAAATGTTCTTATCTGCGGAATGTACAAAGCCGGCTACCGTTCAAAAGTGCTACAATGTCCGTAGACATTATGACAATTTCGGAAGTGACACAATGTCCATGGACCTTATGACACTTTTTATACCCTCTGTGTGCAACACTTTGAAATATTGATCTGCGACCCCATAAAGTATATATAGGGTGATCTAAGTAGAGATAGCCTTTTTTTGACAGATCACGTATGAGTCGTGTCATGCTGCCATGTTATTTTTGTTAAGTATTGTTTGGCATTTCATCATGGAAAGACTTACGCCAGAACAAAGTTTACAAATTATTCTGTTTTATTATCAAAATAAGCGTTCGCCAATTGCGCTAAGTCCATTTTGTTTAAATGTTTTGTTGACACCCATGAGCAATATTTTAGCTCTCGTTAAGAGCTATCTTTTTGCCATTGGCCGATTCCCGGTCCGACGTACCGGAATCATCGGTCCATATTTCTTCAAAAATGATGCCGGTGAGAACGTAACCGTCAATGGCGACGGTTATCGTGCCATGATAACCGACTATTTAATGCCTGAAATTGAAGCTCGAGATCTCGGCGGCATTTGGTTTCAACAAGACGGCGCCACTCGCCACACCTCGGTGATCAGATAATTTCACGTTTTGGGCCGGCCGATTGGCAACCAAGATCGTGTGATATCACACCGTTAGACTTTTTCCTGTGCGGATATGTAAGGTCTAAAGTTTATGCGGACAAACCCGCTTCGATTCAGGCCTTGGAGCAAAACATCATGCGTGTCATTCGCCAGTTACCAGTCGAAATGCTCGAACGAGTCATCGAAAATAGGACTCAACGGATGGACTATCTAAAAAGTATCCACGGCCAGCATTTGATAGACATAATCTTCAAAGAATAAATGCCAAAGAATGTTCTTTCAAATGATAATAAACATTCCCCATTCAATTTGAAATTTCTGTTGTTTGTTTTATTCCTTAAAAAAGTAGGGAACCTCGAAATGGATCATCCTATATATTCGTGATCGTCTTGAAATTCTAAGACTATTTAGCCATGACCGTCTGTCTGTCACTGTTTCTGTTGAAATCACGCTAGTCCATAATAATAGAGCTATGTTTATCAAATTTGGTAGAAATACATACTTCTTATAGTTGCAGGTCTTTTGGGATTGCAAATGGGCCATATCGGTCAATGTTTTGATATAGCTCCCCTAAAGAGGTCGCTCCAGAATAAGGGTTTTGAGCCATAGATACCAAATTTGTAAAGCAATTTTGCTGAAACTTTGCAATTTGTATTCTATTTTGACTTGAATTCATCACAAATATAAGTTTTGCAAATCGGTTCATATTTTGTTATACTCGTAGTCATCTTATAGATGTCGCTTCAAAATATGCTTATTTAAGTCGTAAAAACCAAATTTTCTAAGAATTTTAAGGAATCTTTGCAGTTTATGTTTTATTTAGACAAGAATTTATCACACTAAACATTTTTTAAATCAGTTCATATTTTGTTATAGTCCACCTATAGATGTCGCTCCCAAAAAGGTTTCTTTAAGGCATAAACACCACGTTTTCTAGGCAATTTAGCTGAAACTTGTATTATATTTTGGCAAGAACAAGAACATTAATACCACATTTTCAGATGAGGAGTTTGGCTAAAGAATTTGGGACGTAAAATTTGATTAATAATTTGCTTAAAAGAAAAGGATGGTTCCAAGATCCAAAGATTTTTCCAGTAATAGAATTGAATGCAATCCATGGTAGAGGGTATGTAAGATTCGGCAAGGCCGAACGTAATGTTTTTACCTGTTTCAATGTCACACTGGGCAAAATTCCCTTTTTTGACATGTTTGAATCGAAAGAAAATATATTTGGAACACAAATTTTGAAATATTATTTATTTCCGAGCAAATACATTTTATTTGAAAATCAATAAAATGTATTTGTAACGCATATGTTAATATATTAGAATAACGTATATTTGCGAACTAATTTTCTCAAATAAAATAAGTGTTTAAATACAAATAGAATAAAATTATTGTTTATGACATCTCCAAATATATTTTATTTAAACAATGATTTTCAAAACGTTGCTTCATTTTTTGAACTAATTTGTTCCTTTGGTTTTTAATCACTTATATTTAATTTCTAACTATTCCAAGTCAGTATTCGTTGTTAATCCTTCAAGCAATTTATTGTTATAAAAGATTTCAATTATAAAAAAATTTTACAAGTATTTAAAATTTCTAAATATTAACTTTTAATTGCTGAAAACTTACAGCAATTAAAATATCGATATGCTTTTATGCAAATCAATCTTTGTTTGGGAAATAATAAATCGAAATAATAAATATTAGGATGTAAACATAGTTTTGTTTAGAACAACATTCTCCTAATCATATAATATTTGTGTGTGTCAAATATTATATATTGGGAGTGTACCCAAAATATATATTTGTTTCAAGCAGCATATGTTTGGGACAATATACTAGAGAAGCGATTTTTTTTCAGCGTGTAGTTGTCAATCCTCCAAGTAATTTATTTTGATCCAAGATTGTACGATTGCAATTATTATTAATTACTATTTTTACAAACATACAAAATTCCTAAAAAATTGGCTTGAATAACACAATTTAGGTATTTTCTGAATACTTCAATGCAAATAACTATTTGTTTCGGAAATAATAGTCCCAAAATAAAAACATATTGGGATGTAAACAAAGATTTGTTTAGAACAACATCTTCCTAAATATATAATTTTTGTGTGAACCAAATATTATATGTTTAGAGTGTACCCTAAACATATATATGTTTCAAGCCGAATATGTTTGGGACAATATACTACAGAAGCGATTTTTTTCAGCGTGCATAAATTCCATGGACTCTATGACCCTGGACGTTTTGACATGCCAACCAAAATATGAATTATATCAATTTAAAAATAAAATTTTCTTTTTATCAAACCCAAAGTTTAAAACAATTTTACTATTGTGTGTCAGACAGAAAATTTTTATTTTTTTTAGAGCATAGTATAATTTTGATAAGTTATAAATTTGCAGTTATTACACACAGAAAACAGTTTTTTTGCCTCAACCGAATTATTGTCTACTATCATTCGATTCCATCAGGACAACCAACATTTGGTTTGATGGCGCCAAGTACGAAAACGGCAGTTAAACTTATCTTTTGTTTGTTGCCTCTACCAACCGTTAGTAGAATTTGTTTTTTTAAAATTGGTTGCTCTGACAATTTGTCAGTTACCCCGACAATTGATTTAAAACAGTTTTCAATAATTTTTATTTTTTTGTCATGCATGTATCAACAGCCATCAATCTTTTGATTGTATTTCCCAAAATATATTTAATTATTCTATATTTTGAGAAATTATTGGGATAACCAAAATACGATTGTTTATAATTATTTTTGTCTGTTGTGGTAACCAATTATTAGTTGCAATAATAATCGTTGGTCTATTGATACAACTTATGTTGTCACGAATAAAACATTCGTTGTCACTACAAAATATCGATCATATGGTACTACAATGAAAATGAAAATGTAGTTACCACAACTAACCGAGTGTCAATGAAAAAAACCTTCCTCAATCGATTGATACAGCCATCGATTTATTTGCAAGCATTTTCATTTCATCGTGTCCATGCTATTATTGTTATTTTAACAATATATCTATAAATACAACCGGCACACGGTGTAGGCAATATACTTTTTGTTGCTAGTACTATTTTTTTATTGTTACTATCGAATTCCAACCAATTATTTTCCTAGTTGTATTTTAGTTTATGTAACTTTAATTTGTATAGCTATCCCTTTTAAAGACAAGTTGGCATACTACTTAAATTATACACCTCCTCAAAGTTCAAATCATTCCCTAAATAAACAAAACGTTTGAAACATTTCAAATGAAAACCCAAAGGATCCCGTTAACCGCCTTTGTAAACCACAGTCGCAGTTTCTCAATTTCGTCAGAAGACATACATACTTATTAAAAATTGAACAAAGTATTTCTTCTGTAACACCATTTTATACTTTTGCCAAAGAAAATAAACCTTTTCGTGTCAACATTTCTTTGTTAGTGATTGTTGTGGTACCATCAGAGTTTCCTTAAATTTCCAAGTTGTGGCTCGTCTTGTACACTCCAGTGAAAGTGAAGGTGGTGATGGAAGTGGTGAGAGTTTTGGCACTGGAAGTGGGCTTACAACGAATCCACACACACAAAACTTTAGATGCCTTTTGCTTAATGACCATCATCTCTTAGCCACATTAAAGGCTAATCATCTGTGACAACATTCACACTTTTCTTTTTGCGTTCCTTGTAGCCCTCGCCATCGCTGCCGTCCATCCCACGACCTTATTTTCACGCACTCTCACACCGTTAGTCCTGCCCAGCCAACACCTTCCGTTCCTCGCACCCGGTAAGTTCAAATGTAAAACTAATTACATTTTTCGACATCTTTTGGACTTTTCAACTCCATCTACTACGAGTATGACTACTACAACAACTCGTACAACATGGAACAAGTGTCAGTGAACACATACAAACAACACAAAAGATAGTGGGTGAGTGGACGGATGGTCTGAGATTCCTTTTCGGCTCACGTATGAACGATATGACTGACTACAACAGACCCGACCGATTGTTGCTACAAGAGGATAATTTACAACAGAGAGAGATAGATAGAGTAGAGGGGACAATAAAAACATATTCCGAACAAAAACAAAACAATAGCAGCAAATGACAAAAAAGGATATCATTACATTGAAATGAACGTGGTCGCAATTAAAGTGGCAACATTATCTGCATACTAAAACGTTGTGAAGCAATTTTTGCAAAGTGACAAATTAGTCGCCATCACTGCAATGATGAATGTTGCTTCACTTAGTGGAAATATGAGAACAGTCTCTTTTAATTTTTTTTGTCTCACTGACCCATCGATTGGCGACTGAAACTGAGAAACAATTAACGCAATTATATTGTCGAAAGTCATTAGCGAAATGATAGTACATTGGTAGATATATGTGCACCATGCAAAGGATTTTCAGGGTTTTTAATATCATTTGAAACTTGAATAGCAATATTTGAGAAATTTAGTTAAACTTTCATGCGGTATTCAGCAATTGTTCGTTGTCGAATTTGTCTATATTCAACCAGTAAGGAAAGACAGAAAGTCGGGCGGGCCGACTATATGGTACCCTACACCTCCCTAACTATACGAAAAGGGGCATTGCGATAATAATTTAGAATAATTGGTTCCGTTTCAGTTAAGTACTTAGCTCCACCTGCTCATCAACACGTATTCCAAAGAGAAGATGAAGATGTTGGTCATAATAAACTAGATCTGAAACGAAAACCTTGAAATGCACAATTTTCGTTCATATAGCAAGAATCGGAAGGAACAAACAGATGGAACAGATTATCATAAAATTGGATCAAAAGCCTACTTTCTACCAAATTATATAAATATTGGACGTAAAATACAGATTCAATAGCGCTTAAATACAAAATAGGCAGAAACATATACTTATAGGTGACTATATCTAAATTTGGACAAATTTTCCCCAAATTAATCAGTATTCGTTCCTTAATTAAGGAACTTATTTCTGCCAAATGTTGTAAAGATCGGAAGTAAAGTGGAACTTCTATAGCGTTTTGATACCAAATCGGGAGGTACATATATATGAGGTCTATATCTAAATTTGGTATATTTTTCCCCAAATTTGGCAATTTTCGTTCATGTAATAAGAAACCTTTTTCTGCCGAATTTCATACTGATCGGACATAAAATACAGTTTTTTCGCCGCTTACATGTCAAATCGGGGCTAAAATATATATGGGGGCTATATCTAAATCTGAAACGATTTTCCTCAAATGTTGCTGTGTTCCTTAGTGTAATAGGAAAATCCTTTCTTCCTAATTTCGTACTGAATAGATATAAAGTACAGTTTGTACAGCGCTTACATATCAAAATCGGTGGTAAAATATATATGGGAGCTATATCTAAATCTGAGCCGATTTTCCTCAAATTTAGTACTGCTTCTAAGTGTATCAAGATACTTCTCCTTGTAAATTTTTATATAGAACGGCTAAAAAATGTTGCTTATAAAGTGAATATATTGGCATATATCGGGGGTACATATTTATGGGAGCTATATGTAAATCTGAATCGATTTTAACCAAATTCAAAAGGAATAGTTCAAAATAAACAAATGTGAAAAGTTTCGTTGAGATCGGACTATAATTGCGACCTGATCACAAGGATACATACACGGGCATGGCTAAATCGGCTCAAAAAGTGATTCTATATCGATCGGTATAATAAACTATGGGCCTACCACTTATTTTTTGTGTATTACAAGCAAATGCGCAAAGTCATAATTAAGGGTATAAAAATTACAAAATATATTTTGTATGTAACAGCTAAGAGGTAGACCCATTGTTTTATACTGATCAACTGAGAATCACTTTATGAGTCAATTTAGCTATGACGGTCTGACTGCCATATTCTTCTAATCAAAGTACTGGTCGCAGTATCATCCGATAATTTTGAAATTTATTTATTTAAATTTGATAAATAGGTTCAGACATAGATATAGCTCCCATATATAAACGTATTTCCGATTAGGCATCTACACGCTGAAGAAAAATCGCTTCTGTAATATATTGTTGCAAACATATTCTGCTTGAAATACACAAATGTTTGGAGTACACTCTAAATATATTATATTTGGCAAACGCAAATATTATATATTTGGCAAGATGTCGTTTTAAATAAATATTTATTGGTATTTGAGTGTTCAGAAAATATATCAATACCTTAATTTTAAGACAATATTTATGTTTTTTAGTAATTCAACGTTAATTTTCTTTAGAAGTTTTAAATGTTCGTAAAATTCCTTTATAATTGAAATCATATAATCTTGCATAATGACTTTAATAGATTGTCAACATTGAGGGGTTGACAACGCATGATGACTCTTGGAATACATCGAAATTAAAAATTAGTGCTTTAAAACAAATGTTTTTGCTATTTATATAATTTTAAATTATATGTTATAGCTCGAAATGAATTAAAAAATAAAAATTAAATTCGAAAAATCTGCAACGTTTTGAAAATCGTTTTAAACAAAATATATTTGGAGAAATTCCTAAACAATAATTTTATTTGTATATATTATATATTTTATTTGAGAAAATTTGTTTGCAAATATATTTTGTTGTTAATATATTAATATATGCGTTTTAAAAAAATTTTAATGATTTGCAAATAAAATTTATTTAATCAGAAACATACGAGTATAATATTTAAAAAGTTGTGTCCAAAATATATTTTCTTTCGATACAAACATATCAAAAAAGCGATTTTGCCCCGTTGAAGACCTATAAAATCCCGAATCTTGCCTAATCCAAAATAATTGGTTCAGATCTATGAATAGTTCCCACATGAACCCCCATTTAGTAAAAGAGCGTCACATCTCAAAATATATTTTTTTTTGTGGTGGACATACCAAGTTGTCCTTCATTTCAATATTCTTTGGATCATCGTCTCGGGCATACATTTTGTCAATGGCAGCTGAAATTACATCCTAAAATTTGGTTTTTGTATTAATACGTTTTACGAATTTGGCTAAGTTTTTTGTTACCACATCAAATTTTTTTTGTTTCAAAGTGGACTTTTAGCACTTTTTTGTAGCTATTGAATGGAAAACAAGTAAAAAAGTTTCAGTCGAGTAAACCGACTAAGGTATACCCTCACATTGTCAGTAATGTAATTAATATGGAATATTAATTACATTACTGTAAGCATCTTTGTGACTAAGCTATTCAATAAGTTATAAGCTATTCCATTGTGGTATAATTTGACCAATTTGTGTGGGTAGTACAAAAAGGGGTGTGGGGGTAAATCCCATTTTTCACAGGACTATAGGTACTTCAAAAGCGTTACACAGTGCAACATGTTGTAGTATTTTCGTGCATTGGTACTCACGCTACAGGCTTTTTACTTTGTGTACAAAATTGTACTTTTGTATGGGAGCTACCAAAAGGGACGTGGCAATAACGCCAATTTTTTACTGTACTGTAGGCGCTATAAAAGCAAAATAAAAGCGAAATTGCAAGTATTTTTAAGCACAAGTGTTAATGTTATAAGCTGATAACTTTTTGTACAAAATGGTCCCTTTATATATTTGTATAACCCTTTGTGAGGGTGGAACTAGAAGGAGTGGCCCAATATGGCCCATCTTCGAACTTAGCCTGACATAGAAAAAAATATTATCCCATACACGCTGAAAAAAAATCGCTTCTGTAGTATATTGTTCTAAACATATTCTGCTGGAAATATACAAATGTTTAGGATATACTCCAAATATATAATATTTGGCATGCACAAATATTATATGTTTGTGAGGATGTTGTTCTAAACAAAATTATGTTTTCATCCTAATATTTTCTTATTTGGAAATATGTAATATTTCCGAAACAATGATTAGTTTGTATTTAAATATTTTGGCAATGTATCGATGCCTTAATTTAAAGGAAAGTTGTCAGTGTTTTTATATATTTAAGTTTTAATTTTTTAGAAATTTTATATGTTTGTAAAATTCTATTAAAATTGAAATCGTATAATCTTGGATAACGACAAATAGCATTGATGGATTAACAACTGGACTTTTTATTAATTAAAAATTAGTGCTGTAAAAGAAAAGAAAAGACTGCTTACGACATTTTTAACTATAAAGTATAACACGAAATCAAAGAAAAAATAAAATTAAAAAATTGACAAAGTCAGCAAAGTTTTAAAATTGTTTTAAATGTAATGTATTTGGATAAATTCTTAAACAATATCTTTGTTTGTGTCTAAGCACATATTTTATTTGTGACAGTCAGTTCGCAAATATATTTTGTTGTAATATATTAATATATGCGTTCCTAACAAAATTTCTTGATTCTCAAATAAAATATATTTGTTTAAAAATATATAATATTTAAAAATTTTGTTTCCAAGTATATTTTCTTTGAATTCAAACATATCAAAAATGGCGATTTTCCTCCGTGTACAAAATTTGAAGTCAATCCGTTACAGCTTTAGAGAGTTATCGTGCGCTCCAGCCAGACAGACGGACGGACATTGCTCAAGTGACTTAAAATGGTTTAAAACGGATTTCCGCCGAACATACATACATGGTTCTTAGGTCACTCCATCGATTTGTTACACTTTTTGTCCGTAGCAAATGATATATACCCTCGCCACACTAAAGTGAGGGTATAAAAATGCAAAACAAACTTACCCAAAAAAAAATGCATCTACTGCCTCAAAATCACAAGAATTAACGTTTTCCATTTTGTCACCTTTTTTGGTCAATGACCTGGCTAAACGTCCACAAATATGTTTTTTTTTTAATTTTAGTTTTTTTTTTAAATCAAACAAATATTTTCCGATTCATTTTATAGTTATCATTACAGGGAAAATATGAGTTTATGTTTGTTATGTATGTATGAAAAACATTTTTATGTATGTACAACATTTTTATGTATGTAATGGGTGGTTAAATTGTAAGGGCCGATGTTGAATGTGAACCACACCTAAACGTCAAGTTTTTTTCTGCATTTCATTTGACATTTCTCAATTCCAGACTAACTCAATTTGAACCATGCAAAGATACTATTTTAAGCCTTTTACCAAAATGGGCGTTCAAATCAAAATGCATTTCGTGCACTTCGTGATGTTTTTTTGATCAGCATAATCGACCAAATGTGTCCACAATCGGGAGAATTGTGCGCAAATTTCAGAAAACCGGGTCTGTAGGAGATTTGAAAACACCTGCGCGCTGGCGACGACATCAGGCCATACCTTTTCGAAATGAGGCCAGTCATGCAGTTACTGTGAATGGTGTTCGCTATCGTGAGATGATAACGAACTTGTTATGGCCCGAATTGGAAGAAATGGATGTGGACAATATGTGGTTTCAACAGGACGGTGCCACTTGCCACACAGCTAACGAAACAATGGCTATTTTGCGCAACAAATTCATTGGCCGTGTTATCTCACGTCGTGGCGATGTCAATTGGCCGCCAAGATCATGTGATTTGACACCATTGGACTTCTTTCTTTGGGATTATTTGAAATAAGAGGTGTACGTCGATAAGCCAGCAACCATTCAAGAGCTAAAGGATGAGATAATTTGGCACAAAAACGGCATAGAACCTCAATTATGCCTCAGCCTCAGTCATCGATTTCAACCAAATTCAATAGGGATCTTTACAGCTGCGAAATACTCTAAACTGCAAACTTTCAGAACGATCGGAGTAAAATTGCGACCTGTAGTCGACGAACAACTTTACATGGACAGACGGACGGACAGACATGGTTAAATCGACTCAGCTAGTGATTCTGAGTCGATCGGTATACTTTAAGGTGGGTCTAGCTGTGTTATTTTCAGGCGTTACAAACATCTGCGGTAAAACAAACTTATAATACCCTGTACCACAGTGTGGTGTAGGGTATAAATATTTAAATAGGCAATAATACGTACCAGATTTAATTATACCCTACACCACACTGTGGTACAGGGTATTATAAGTTTGTTTCACGGCATATGTTTGTAACACCTGAAAATAACACAGCTAGACCCACCTTAAAGTATACCGATCGACTCAGAATCACTAGCTGAGTCGATTTAACGATGTCTGTCCGTCCGTCCGTCCGTCTGTCCATGTAAAGTTGTTCGTCGACTACAGGTCGCAATTTCACTCCGATCGTTCTGAAATTTTGCAGTTTAGAGTATTTCGCGGCTGTTAAGATCGCTATTGAATTTGGTTGAAATCGGTTCAGATTTAGATATAGCTCCCATATATATCTTTCGTCCGATTTGGCCCTTTAGTCCTATAGAAGCTGTATTTTACATCCAATCGTTTTGAAATTTAGAATGGTAGAGTTTCTTGATCCATGAACCAACATTGCCGAATTTGAAGAAAATCGGTTAAGATTTAGCTATAGCTCCCATATATATGTTTCGTCCGATTTGGCCCTTTAGTCCTATAGAAGCTGTATTTTACATCCGATCGTTTTGAAATTTAGAATGGTAGAGTTTCTTGATCCATGAACCAACATTGCCAAATTTGAAGAAAATCGATTCAGATTTAGATATAGCTCCCATATATATATTTCGTCCGATTTGGCCCTTTAGTCCTATAGAAGCTGTTTTTTACATCCAATCGTTTTGAAATTTAGAATGGTAGAGTTTCTTGATCCATGAACCAACATTGCCGAATTTGAAGAAAATCGGTTGAGATTTAGCTATAGCTCCCATATATATGTTTCGTCCGATTTGGCCCTTTAGTCCTATAGAAGCTGTATTTTACATCCGATCGTTTTGAAATTTAGAATGGTAGAGTTTCTTGATACATGAACCAACATTGCCGAATTTGAAGAAAATCGGTTAAGATTTAGATATAGCTCCCATATATATGTTTCGTCCGATTTGGCCATTTAGTCCTATAAAAGCTGTATTTTACATCCAATCGTTTTGAAATTTAGAATGGTAGAGTTTCTTCATACATGAACCAACATTGCCGAATTTGAAGAAAATCGGTTAAGATTTAGCTATAGCTCCCATATATATGTTTCGTCCGATTTTGCTCTTTAGTCCTGAAGAAGCTGTATTTTACATCCAATCATTTTGAAATTTAGAATGGTAGAGTTTCTTGATCCATGAACCAACACTACCGAATTTTAAGATATAGCTCCCATATATATGTTTCGTCCGATTTGGCCCTTTAGTTCTATAGAAGCTGTATTTTACATCCAATCGTTTTGAAATTTAGCGTGGTAGAGTTTATTGATCCATGAACCAACACTACCGATAAAGAAAATCGGTTAAGATTTAGCTATAGCCCCATATACATGTTTCGACCGATTTGGCCCTTTAGTCCTATAAAAGCTGTATTTTACATCCAATCGTTTTGAAATTTAGAATGGTAGAGTTTCTTGATTCATGAACCAACACTACCGAATTTGAAGAAAATCGGTTAGGATTTAGCTATAGCTCCCATATATATGTTTCGTCCGATTTGGCCCTTTAGTTCTATAGAAGCTATATTTTACATCCAATCGTTTTGAAATGTAGAATGGTAGAGTTTCTTGATTCATGAACCAACATTGCGGAATTTGAAGAAAATCGGAAAGATTTAGCTATAGGTCCCATATATATGTTTCATCCGATTTGGCTCTTTAGATCCAATCGTTTTTATACCCTACACCACACTGTGGTACAGGGTATTATATATGTCCTATAAAATGTCCTAAAAGTAAATTTATGTAAACAATTTATACATGAATTACAAAATTTATATATCAGAGTTATTCAATATTACGAGAGTGGTGTAGGGTATTTTATAGTCGGCACCGCCCGACTTTAGCCTTTTCTTACTGGTTTTATTTGTATCTACGCATTTCGCGATGAAGTATTGTTTCGTTCAATAAATGAAGAAGAAATGAAGAAATTTTCGCGTTTTATATATCGTCATCAGAAACGATAAAGGGCCTATCATCACATTTGAATATTTGACAGGAGAAGCAAAAAACTGAATAAAATGATAACTGTTGTCCTTCGAAAAACGGGGTTTTCAGGATAATGCCTAATCATAATGATGCATATATAAATTCACACAAACATGATTTATAACTTCTTTTTGAAAATTGCTGGAAATATCAATTTTTAACTATGAAAAAAGAAATAATTTGTTGTTAGGCCCTTTTGAATTTCGTTAATAATTTCGCCATTTTTGATAGTATGTCATCATGTATCGGAATATGTATTTTGATGCATCCACTAAAAACTGAATTTCCATTTTCCTTTTTGTTACGCCCATTTTCGTTTCTGAAGACGATATATTTTATATAAATAATAAAATATATATGACCTAAAATATAACTTTAAATACATCTTGATCGCCGCCGCCTGTTGTCTCGGAGATTTTCGTCCTATTGTTTTGACATTTCAGAGCGTAGTTATATTTGTACGATTTACTTTAATTATTCGCTCGCTCAAAACGATCCTTACTTAAAGTTTCGTGAAATTTAATTTGCAGTTTATTAGCTAATTACTATTTAAACAAATGTCTCTAGATGTGATATGTAAAAGGACATCACTGCGTATGATTATTGTATGCATTGCTAATACGCAGTATTAGTAGCAGAAATACTAATTCAGCATAACTCTGTGGCTTTCTGGAATAACCAACAGCCTCACTATGGGCGGAAATGGGAAATATGGCCAAAATTCTGTAAAATAAACAAAAATATCTGGATTTTGATGAAATTTGGTATGAAGGCAATATGTTTTTAAATATTTTATTCTTTTTATGTCAATTTTTAAAAAATTTTTTATTTATTATTGGTCTGTGATTGTGTTATTCATTCAGACTTTGATCGTTTCGAGACCATTTTTTAATTTACTTTCTGTCTATTGCAATACAGAAATTGGTAGAGAGTTTTAATTGCTTGGTAGAATTGACTGCAGTTTCGATAGACACCACTCTATCATCTTCAGAATTCAATAGTAATGTCTTTAACTTGAATCAGCTGAAATACATATGGAAGCAGTTAATTGAATTTAAACCTGTTTTTTCCAAACTAAGTCAACCTACTAAAAAAATTAAAACTCTCTACCAATTTTTGTATTTGTTTCTATTACTTTTTGAAATAGACAGAAACTAACTGAACATATGGGCTCGAACCGAATAAATTCTGACTGAATTTTCAAAATTTTAATAATTTTTAAATATAAGCGTCATAAAAAATCTCAAAATGCACAATCATTTAATTCTTTATTTTTTTATCTTAAAGTCTGATCGGTTGTTTAAACCTGAGTTAATTGTCGTTATGGTCATTTATTTTTCTCAGTGCATAGTGGCACTGGCCTTTTGAATACAATTTTTTAAGAGTAGCTTTACAGATTTTAAAGACTTATGAGTGAAAACGTTATTCTCTTTCGACGCCTCCTTTCTCCATCAGAACACTCGTCATTGATCCCTCCAAACGAAAGACACATATACATATACATATTGTTGTACAATTAAAAAGGTGAACTTGTTACCACCACAAAACCGATTAAATAAAGCGACTATTATTATTACTCGTAATATTTAAAACTAAACCAGTCGTGTTTTATTATCCCATCACCTTAGAGAAGAGGGTATATATCATTTGCTACGAGCCAAATGTGTACAACATCGAATGAGTGACCTAAGACCCCATGTAGGTTTGGCGGAATTTCGATATGGGTAATTTTAAGTCAATTTAGCAATGTCCGTCCGTCTGCCCGTCTGCTGGTTAGTGCACACGTTACTCTCGAAAGGATTAAACTATTGACTTCAAATTTGGTACGCGGTAATATTTTTCGTGACCATTTGGTTTTTTATATTGTTATAGAAACAAGTATTTGATACATGGCAGTCTATAAATATGTATTAAAAATTGGCAGCACACATACTGGATCATGATTTCTGAGCCTTGACACTCGTTATCAACAATTTTGCAATTGTATAGGGTCTTTAAGGTAGATTTCTACAGACAAGCAAATGAGAATTATTCGTGAAACCTCACATCTCCAAAATCTTCCGAAAACAACTTTTAACCAAAGTAATACAAAACACGAGTCCAAGGAGAAGTAAATTTTGCTCCATCAAATGAAAAAATTATCACACCATTAAGGTCTGTTCTGACACATATAGTAAAATTGTATGTCCAACATTTTTGTAGAACTTTTCATCCCCACCCTCCCAATTTTTAGGGTTGTTTTCAAATTTAAACTCCTTCTTGCAGAAAGCCTTAATGAGGAGGTGCAGCTAAGTACTTCATTGAAACGAAACAAATTATTCCAAATTATTATCGCAATGCTCCTTTTCGCATTGTTATGGAGGTATAGGGTATTATGCGTTATTATCGGCCCCTCCCGACTTTATTTATTTCCTTACTGGTTTTATTTATATAGCGTTCGTCTTAAAGCCTGAGTTATGGTATATTTAAAAAAAAATATTGAAAAAAAAAATAATATGTAAGAAAGTTCAGTCGGGTAAACCGGCTTAAGAATCCCCACACCTTCAGTCCCAAAAAATATTCGTAAATATATTTATTTTTTGTTTTGATTAAATTATTGTCGAGTTAAATTGCATTTAATAAATTGAAAGTAGGTTACGTTAGGTTAGGTGAGAAAAGGAGGCAAATTGCATAAGCCAGCATTCGGCCTGTTGTGCGCTCTAATTGTTTGTTTCATGGACCAGTCCTTAGAAAGTTATTTTAGGAAGTTTGTACTATCGACATAATCCTTAATATTTTTTCCAGTCTACGTCCCTAAATTGGGCCAAGTTTGTTATAGTCATTTCCCAAGAAACGGGATCTATTTTTTGCAAACGCTGGGCACTGGCAGAGGACGTGCTCCAATGTTTCGTCATTCGCCCCGCATGCCCTACAGACGCTGCTGTCCACAATTCCTATTTCATGTAGATGCGCTGGTAAGCATGTAGGCCCTGTAAGGATACCCATGATCTTACTGGTCTATAGTTTGCTCAATTTCAGCAAATTTTTGGGTTTGTCCTCGTTTGAGTCACCTTAAAAGATTCCTGTTGTTTCACCAATGGTTGCACTATTAAATAACGTGATATGGGCGTTATTCGCCAAGTTTTCAGTTTCAAAGGTTTTGCATTCTCTAGGTTTGTTGTTTGCAAGTCCCTGGCTCGTGAGGCCAAGTCATTTGCTTTCTCATTTCCTGTTACTCCGCGATGACCAGGCACACGTATGATGTGTCGTATTCATAGTAAGCGTTTATCGCCATGTTACAATCCAAAACTGTTCTTGATTTAACTGTTCTAGAGGTTATTGCCTTAAAGTTCTGGTATTAAAGTTATAAGGGTAAAATTTTTTGAAAACAGCCTAAAATAATTTTTTGTCGCATTTTTTGATGAAAATCGGTATGTGGATTCGGGACGCCAAATAAAAAAAACAATTTGGTTAGTTTTGCAAAAAATTTTGTTTTCGCGGAAAATAGGGCCTTATTAGTCTGCCCGTGGGGCGGTTTTGTTTGCTATTTTCCCGTCGATCTAATCAACAGATTAAGCTAATAAAAAACCAGTAAGGAAAGGCAGAAAGTCGGACGGGGCCGACTATATAATACCCTACACCTCCCTAACAATGCGATAAGGGTCATTGCGATAATAATTTGGAATAATTGGTAAATGGGTAGGAACAAATTATCTAATTCTGAACCGATAATCGCTAAATTAAGCAATATTCGTTTCTAAATTGAGAAACATATTTCTGGAAAATTTTAATGATCGGAAGTAAAGTACAACTCCTATAGCGATTTGATACCAAATCAGGAGAAACATATATACGGATGTTATATATAAATCTGAACCGATTTTCCCTGAATACTCATTCATGTAAAAAGACATCTTTCTGTCGAAGTTCGTACTGATCGGATATAAAATACAGTCTCTACAGCGCTTACATGTCAAATCGGGGGTAATATATATATGGGGGCTATATCTAAATCTGAACCGATTTTCTCGAATTTGGCAGTATTTCTTCATGTAGAGGGAAACCTCTTTTTGCCGAAGTTCGCACTGATCGGATATAAATTAACATTTTTACAGCGCTTACATGTCAAATCGGGGGTAACGTTTATATGGGGGCTATATCTAAATCTGAACCCATTTCTTCCAAATTTAACATTGTTCATTAAAATAATAGGAAACCTCTTTCTGCCGAATTTCATACTGATCGGGTATAAAATACAGTTTTTACAGCGCTTACATGTCAAATCGGGGGTAACGTATATATGGGGCTATATCTAAATCTGAACCGATTTCTTCCAAATTTAATAGTGTTCATTCATATTATAAGAAACCTCTTTCTGCCGAATTTCATACTGATCGGATATAAAATAACATTTTTACAGCGCTTACACTTCAAATCGGGGGTAACATATATATGGGGGCTATATCTAAATCTAATCCGATTTTAACCAAATTCTGTAGGGATCGTCTTTGGGATAAATAAAATATATGTGTAAAGTTTCGTCGAGATCGGACCATAATTGCGACCTGTACTTTGATTACAAGAATATGCACAGACAGACGGACAGACGGACATAGCTAAATCAACTCAGAAAGTGATTCTAAGTCGATCGGTATAATAAACAATGGGTCTATTTCTTATCCTTTTGGGTGTTATAAACAAATGCACAAAGTTATAATACCCTGTACCACAGTGTGGTGTAGGGTATAAAAACACACTTATTGTTAAGGAAGGACAAAATTTTTTTATTTAATGTGAAGTACAATCGATACAATTAAGTTCCAAATAAAACGTCATTCAAATGCCCTCCACGACTTCTTCTGCAGGAACGAATTCGATGAACCCAATTTTCGAGCACTTTTTCCACTAAATCAAGTCGTACGTCATGAATTGCACGTTCAATATTGACATGTAAAGCTTGAAGAGAGTGTAAACGTTGTTCTTGCGTATATCCCTCCACGATGAAATTGTAAACACTACTAAATACAATGAAAAACAAATGACAGATCATAATATATTACAAATGGCCGAAATGTCACTTCAAAATCATATCATCTCTATTGGAAAACCCTTTATAAATAATGCGAAGTTATTCGATAATTCTGATGGCGTATCGAAGTCTTCTGATTTGAGTCTAAGATTTCCAATTTACGAACCAATCTGCGTTCTTGTTCCAAAGTGTAATTTTGTTCAAAATTCCAGTAAAAAATCGCGGAAAAGTGAATGTCCGTATTAATAGTACGCGTAATTGATAGCTAATGTGAGCTTTTTTTAGGACAACAAATTGTTTAGATCCGGATGGACAAAATATTTGAATATGAAAATTTGTGTGCAAAATTCCGATATTTGCGACAAATTAATCCATTTTGCATATTATGCTTCACCAGTTGCATGAGATTATCATTATTGATGTACATGCCAAATATTAGCGTAATCTGTTGAGTAGATCGGCGGGAAAATACCAAACGAAAAAAGTCCCCAAGCAGACTAATGAGGACATATATTTCTTTTAACATTTACAATACTAAACAAGTTGTGTTTTTTATTTGGCGTCCCGAATCCACATACCGATTTTCATCAAAAAATGCAATAAACAATAATTTTAGGCTGTTTTCCAAAAATGTTACCAGGTGTTACTTCCGATTTAAATCCAAGTCCTATTGATGTCTGAACCCTTTAAAATGTTTACAGACAAGAGTTTCAGGATCACTAGCAAATTTTAAAATTATTGCCCGATATTTATGTATAGTCTCGATATTTATTGAAGAAAGAAAAAACAAACAGCACTATTGAAAATAATGAAATTTTTATAAAAGAGCCGCAAGTCAATAATAATCCTTGAATTTCAGCAAAATAGTCCAGTCCTTATGTTTATTAAAAAATTAATTAAAATTATTTTCGAGCCAACAGAAAGGCATTGTTTAAAAAATGTTTCCATTCTTTGGCCATTGTTCCTAAACCATTATTTTTAAGAAAAACAAAAAAATAATTAAGATTATAATCTTATATTAAAGTAAAACCCACGAAAATTCAAATCCAAAAAAGGTCTGCTAATATTACGAAAGAATAGGTTGCATTGCTTGCAAAAATCATGTTTTAGGTACCACAAAAAAAACAACGCTATAAAAAATTAATTTCTTATAAGTGGCTTTCTTTGGAGTTGTAGTTTCGTTACGGCAACGAATATTTGCGGAAATATTATCGTAAAGTAACAAGATTATAATTTTAAAAATTTATACCTCCTATTGCTAAATATAATTTTCTTCTTTCAGATGTTATCCACATCATCCACTACCGAAGCTAATAAACATAGTTCGTTAACTTTTAGATTATAAACTTTTAATTTCACATCCCAACACTCGGTAGCAGTTGGTGTGTAACGATTATATTTAACTTTCCATTTCAAATTGTTCGTTCTCTCCTCACACCTCCAACTGAAAATTGAGTATCCTCTCTGGACTTTGCCATAGGAAACCTTCACCTCCATTCGATTGCCGCGATAATTTGTTACTGTAAATAAACAAACTTTCTTCAAAGGCCAGCATAATAGAGCTACGAATAAACAAACAACATTCAACCATAAAATGTCACAATTAACATTCAACACGCAATGAGAAAGGAACGCCCGTGAACGCCATTACTCTTTGTGTAGTTTACACAAAGCTGCTGGAAACGGTGAAATATACAAATACGAGTATTGTACACAATTTGAATGAGGAGGTGATTGGTCTATTCTCACTCACCCCTAAACAAAGGTTTACTATGACTGGGCAGAATGTATAGAGCAGTGAAGGTCTTACATAGAACTGAAAATAATTGCATTAGATTTATTGAATGTTTTCACATTCGAATTGTTCAGCTTTTTCGATCAACTCTTCCTTTCGAAAGAGAGGTGTATTGGAAAAGATAAGACGCTGCGCTTTGAAAGCCATGTAAGCACATACCCTTATACGTATTTCAATCCTGTGCGGGGATATCATCTCTTCCTTTCGAAAGAGAGGTTTTTGTGGTGTATTGGAAAAGATAAGACACTGCGCTTTGAAAGCCATGTAAGCACATACCCTTATACGTATTTCAATACTGTGCGGGGATAGCATCAGAGGGAGTTATACATGACACAGTCTACATAAGCTTGTAGTTTTGGCGATCATCACTTTTATATATGTATACCAATCTACAAAGAAGTTTGCATATGGGAATTATATACCTACGAAGAAAGCTTACAAGTCACACAGCCTATGCTCCAAGAGAGACTTAAATTCACCATTTTCACAACCCATGTGACTGGTAAGGGTTGCCAGTTCGACATAGTTGACTCTACACCAATCGCCAGTAGATGGCGTGGATTCTGAGATTAGTTGGACGATTAGAAAGACTTTACTACATTTCAGTAAGTATAGTATTTTTTGTTGAATACCAAATTGTTTATGTTATTATTTAGAATTCATTAACTCTACGTGTTGATGATGAGCAGCTTCTTTCTAATTGTGTTAGGCGGGCTGATCCTATTTAATTAACTGTTTTTGAAGTTTTTTGTTAACAATTCCTTTGACTACAATTTTAACGAAGCACTAATGGGTATACATTTCGTCCTTCTATGTATCTGATATATGTGCACGCTGAAAAAAAATCGCTTCTGTAGTATATTGTCCCAAACAAATTCGGCTTGAAACATATATATGTTTAGGGTACACTCTAAACATATAATATTTGGTACACGCTAAGGTAATATATTTGGGAAGATGTAGTTCTAAACAAATCTTTGTTTACTCCCAATTTGTTTTTATTTGGGTATTATTATTTTCGAAACAAAATAAAATGGGAATTTAAGTATTCAGAAAATACATAAAATGTGTTATATGTTCAGTAATTCAAAATAATTTTTTTTAGAAATTTATATTGTTCGTAAAAATAATAAATAATAATTTAAATCCTATAATCTTGGATCAAAATAAATTTTTCGGTGGATTGACAATTAATGATGGCTTCGAATGGCTTAGAAATTTTAAATGATTGATTTGAAACAGAAGTCATTGCTGCATATGGTATCATAACTGGAGGGTAAAATTGGGTACCAAGAAAAAATTAAAAATGATATTCGAAAAAGTCAGCAAAAGATTTGAAGTCTTTCTTAAATAAAATATATTTGGAGAAATTCCTAAAAAATAATTTTATTTGTACTTAAACATGCACTTTATTGGATAAATTTAGTTTGCAAATATATTTTTTTGTAATATATTAATATATGCGTTCCAAATATATTTTATTGATTTTCAAATGAAATTTATTTCCTTAGAAATATATAATATTTAAAAATTTGTGTTCCAAATACATTTTTTTTCGATTCAAACATATCAAAAAAGGCGATTTTGCCCCGTGTGGATATATGTTTCATGGTTTATTGCAAAATTCGATAAAACTTCATTTATTTGCTATTTTATAAACCAAGATTTAAATAAGAGTCTACTATGAGGTACAACGAAACCGAAAAAAATAGAACCATTATCTTTTCTTACACGCTGAAAAAATCGCCTCTGTAGTATATTGTCCCAAACATATTCTGCTTGAAACATATATATTTTTAGGGTGCACTCCAAATATATAACATTTGACACATACAAATATTATATGTTTGGGAGGATGTTGTTCTAGACAAAACTATGTTTACTTAATATTTTTTATTTGCATATGTTATTTCCCAAACAAAGTTCTATTTGCGTGAATATATATCTAATTTTTAATTGTTTTAAGTTTTCAGCAATTGAAAGGTAATTTTTAATGTTATTAAAATTTGTTTATAATTGAAAATAATGACTGGGAATAGTTAGAAAATAAAAATAAGTGGTTTCAAATAGAAGTTAATGCTAAGTACGCCATTTAATAGGAAATCATAATTCGAAAACATGGAAAATATTATAACTAAAGTTCGAAAAATTCAGCAAAGTCTTGAAAATCTTTTTTTTAAATAAAATATTTTTGGAAATTCTAACTCGGATATTCTCCCGGCATCAAGACCATTTTGTTTCTATATTACTATAGAAACAAGTATTTTATACATGGCGGTGTATAAATATGTATTAAAAATTGGCAGCACACATACTGGATCATGATTTTTGAGCCGTGACACTCGTTATCAACAGTTCTGCTGCAATTGTATGGGAGATACGGAGCTCTATATGGTTGACTTCAACACGCAAGCGAATGAGAAATCTTTGTGAAACCACACTTCTCCAAAATCTTCCAAAAACAATTGTTAACCAAAGTTAATACAAAACACCAGCCATGTCCAATGAGAAGCAAATTTTGCTCCATCAAATGGAAAATTACCAAACTATGCAAAAAAGCCTTTATGGTTTCTGACTGCACTAAGTGTAGTATGTGGTGAGTCAGAAGACTCACCTTGTTTTGCCGAGCCATGCATTTGTTATTATGTTTGCTTGCTTTTATTCGGTCTGCAAATCATTGTGGTTCTAACTATGATATTCCCCCGGCTTCAAACCATTTTGTTTAATACATATTTATACACCGCCATGTATAAAATACTTGTTTCTATAGTAATATAGAAACAAAATGGCCTTGAAGCCGGGAGAATATCCTAGTTAGAATCACAATGATTTGCAGACCGAATAAAAGCAATACTTGTTTCTATAGTAATATAGAAACAAAATGGCCTTGAAGCCGGGAGAATATCCTAGTTAGAATCACAATGATTTGCAGACCGAATAAAAGCAAGCAAACATAATATTTTTGTATTCATAAACAATAATTTTATTTGTATTTAAACACATATTTTATTTGAGAAAATTAGTTCGCAAATATATTTTATTCTAATATATTAACATATGCGTTCTAAATACATTTTATTGATTTTCAAATAAAATTTATTTGCTCGAAAATATATAATAATTAAAAATTTGTGTTCCAAGTATATTTGCTTTCGATTCAAACAAATCAAAAAATGCGATTTTGCCCCGTGTATGAAAGTCTTTTAGGTGCTATGACGCCCAAAAATAATTTGGACGTTGTGACTTCTCCCGAAACGGACTTTAAGCCCAATTCTTTTTCTGGGCGATATAGCCTCCTCATAAACGGACTTAAGGTCCATTAAATAATAGGCTTTTTAAATGCAGATAAAGCTTGTTTCTGGACCTCGGTTAGATGAATTATCTCCTCCTGAGTTGACGACCAGTTAGATTATTTCCTTAGTTGACTTCTTTATATACTTTATATACCATACTTCTTTGCTGACGACCAGTGGGGTTATCTACTACTTAGTTGACTACCGGTTGTCTTATCTAGTCCTTATTTCACGACGAGTTAGGTTTTCGACTTCTTACTTGATGACCAGTTTTGTTCCATTGTCCTTAGTTGACGATCTTGGGTTACCTCCAACTAAGTTTACTACCAGTTGGGATGTCAACTCCCTAGTGTGGGACATTTTAGGTTATCCTCCATTCAATAAAATTCAATTTGGTTTATCTACTTCCTAGTAGAGGAATAGTTGATTTATCTACTCCATAGTAAAATGCCACTTGGTTTATCTACTCCTTATTGGACGAAGATTTGGGTTATCTACTCCATAGCTGACGGTGAGTGGGGTTATCTACTCCGTAGTTGACGATCAGTTGTGTTATCTACGCCTCAATCTATGATCAGGTAGGATATATTCTCCTTAGTTAACTACCAGTTGGATTATCTACTCTTTAGTTGACGACATGCGGGGTTATTTACTCTTTAGTTGAGAATATACTACTAAATTGACGACGAATTGAGTGTTTTATTCCTTAGTTGTCGGCCAGTTGGATTGTATGCTCCTCAGTTGGATTATCTACTTATTTGTTGACGACCAATTGGATTATCTACTACTCATTTGATGGCCAGTTTTTGTTCATTGTCCTTAGTTGAGGACCTATGGTTACCTACAACTGTGTTGACTACCAGTTAGTTTAGCGCCTTCACTAAATAATATACAAGTTGGTTAATCTACTCCCTTATAGAGGACTATTTATATGTACTCCTTAGTAAAATATATTTGGTTTTTCTACTCCTTATTTGACGACGAGTTGAGTTATCTCCTCCTTAGGTGACGACCAGTGGAATTTTCTACTCATTACTTGACGACCAGTTGGTTTATCCACCAAATTGTATTCCAAAAAGGTTTTAAACATACATTTTATTGTATTCGGAAATTTTTGTTTATGTTTTTACGTAGCACTATTATTGAACAGTTTATTTATCTTACACATACTGTTCTAAGTTATAAATGTTAAATGCCAACTAATATGACGTACATTAGAGAATTGTTTTTATAGTAGTTCCACCTATAAATAAAGTAACGAACGTTATTTTTAGCTATGGTCACGTAAAGTTTAATTAATTTATATAAATATACCGTTCAATGGTCTGAGAGAAATGTTCTTGTTTACGTTACTCATGATTGACCTTGAACTTCAAAAATGCAAATGAAAGTGTAAAAACAGCTACTTGCATGTTTCAAAAATAGCATGTAACTATTTCTGCAGTTAGTATTGTTTAAACGCAACCTTTGGGGGAAGTATTTCAAATACTTTGCGGATCTATGCACAGTAGTTCAGATTCGATTTACTTTGGTGGCAAAAACCAGATTCATTTGTCTTCTAGAAACCAGTCTCAAACGTTCTTCTTTTCCCGTAACAGTTGGTATAAATATTTCCAGTAACAGTTGAAATACAAAACGTTTATTTAGTTTCTCTTGGTGTACATACAACGTATCTCTAGGGTTAAAAAGTTTGGCTAGTTTGACGACAAAAACTGTTAATAAGGTTTTGTTCAGGTTCATCCTCTCTATTTAACTATGAAGAGATCGGATCTGCTTCTTTTCGCGAGATATCGCGAAAACTGTAATAAACGATGTTAGTTATAATGAACTCTACAAAAAATCTTGGATATCTAGAACTAACACAATTTCCAATAAATGTGAGTAATTGGAAGTCGTTTTACAATTTACGCAATATTTGCAATATGACCATATTGGGAATTTTTTGTAATCTATAGAAATGCTAAACACCGCCAAGTTTTTAAAAAATTATTATGGTGAGTGTTTTTAGATTTATATAGACGAAATCTATGATTTCTGACAAATAATTTTTCGCGATAGCCATTCCGCGATTACAAAATTTTAAGAATAAACGCTTTTATCTCCGAATTAATTTAATATAAAAAACAATTATCGCGGGCGCGGTTAGTCCTAGGAAAAAGTAACCATACACCCAAAAAAAAATTGTTTGCTGTTAATAACAAACAACGTCTGCTAATTTTTAGCAACCATTTTTTTTGCTAATACAGCACATTTTCTGCTGTAATAGCAAGAAGTTTGCAGTTTTGCATTAGCAAACGCACTGCTGAAAAATTTGCAGTTTGCTGAAATTTTTGCTGTTAATCAAAATATGTGAAAATAAGACAAAAGATGCAATAATTTACATGATAAAGTTCAACTATCATTGAAAAGCAAAAAGGTTAAGGTCATTCGTGAGATAAGACAAGTATATTTAAAAAAAAATTAAATAATTATTCGGCGATATCTGTTTTCGAGTTACGGTTCTCAATATTTTTATTTTTTCATTAGATTTTAAAAATATTGGAAATAGGAGTCGATTAAAACTGCAAAAAGTAAAACACAAATCGATAACGAATATGATTTGACGATTTCAAAATCTTAGTTCCGGACATACAATTAAAATTAATCTATTTTGTTTAGATTTTAGTTTCTAATTTTTTATACATATTTTAATAAACCAAAGCTATCCATTAATATTTTATGTGCGATTTGTAAAAATGTTTATAAAGTCTGATTCACACAACGCAATTTTATTTCAAGCAAGTGTCAAAGTTTGTAGGAAAAAACCAGAGAGCACTTTCCGCTTGGAAGAAATTACCCAGTGTGATCTAGGACTAAGTATAGTGTTTATGCAAAAAAAGTTAAAAAACGAGAGTTCCGCTTAGGGTGAGTATTAAGAGAAAATTTCGCAAGATTGTATCATTCTGTGCAAAGACGATTTTTATACGGTTTCCACGGCTATTAATGTGTGTATTGTTGTTGTTTCAAAGTGCGAATAAAAAACAAAACGTTCAATCGAGTACGAGAGTTTTTTCCCCTCCCTTTCCAACTGCCTCCCCTACAAACACCATTAAACCGCTGATAAAATTGCATCGTGTAAATTCGGACGAACATAGACACCTCAACACACCCGGTAATTCGGCGTCTCTCTCTGTCAAACTTTGACACTTGCTTGGAAAAAGTTGCCGGGTGTAAATCTGGACATAGAGGCATACGGAAGATAATGTTCAGATTCACACTCGGCAACTTTTTCCAAGCAAGTGTCAAAGTTTGATGGAGAGAGAGGCGGGCGGAAAGAGCTCTCTCCAACAAACTTTGACACTTGCTTGGAAAAGTTGCGGAGTGTGAATATGGACAATGGGGAAAGTAGTTTCTTGTACTGGCAATCCGTTTTGTGTTTTTCATTCTCACTTTGCTGCGTGTGAATCGGGACATAGACATGCTTTATGACGGAAAAAAGAAAATTAAAAAAGCGGCGTTTAATTTATATTCCTTACCACTGAAACCAATTTTTTCCATTAAAATGTGCTTGCGATAAGTTACACATATATTCATATTTGTGCAGATGACAAAATCTCATATAAAATGTTTATTTCGCTTATTTAAGTAACACCCTTTGAAGAATAAAATATTTTACGCCGAACAAATTGAATTGGATTTTGTCTTGGCGTTTTTTATGACCAGCCTAATAATTCTTCTAGCGCAATTGCGTTTGATGTAACCCTAAAACCAAAAAAAAATGAATTGGATTGAAATTTTCGTTCTGCTTGTTAATTCGCATTAAAAAAGCATTCCGCGAAGATAATGCAAATGATTTTAAGAAAAAAAACGGTTCCGGGACAGCTTCGACAACACAAATGGCTAAAGAAAAAAAGGCGAAATTGTATATGCCTTGGAGGATCAATTAATCAAGTTGCAACAGGTAAGCGTACACAAATTGGAAATTTCTCTATGATTCTGTAAGTCTTATTTCTGGTTGTTTTCATGATTCTCAGCAAGCTCTATGGCTCTGGACATGTACAATTGCCGTGTATATAGGGTGAACCCAATTGGCTAACGCGTAGGAGTCACTGATCATCATACGGTCTTATTTTTTAATGTCAATGTGCAAACATTTTTACACCAAAACATACTACTAAGGCTTCCCTTAGCTTGGTATGTACCACTATGAAATCATCATCTCAGAATCTGCTGAAATCGCTTGTGAATTACAAAATCCAATGGGTTTGCCTCGATAGAGACAGCGTTGTTCACTTTAACATAAAAAAACTCAATATGGCGCATATTGAGGTATGTTCAGTACAATCCGCGATTTTTAAATACTTTGGTATCATTGTCCGGTTAGCTCTATTTCGCGAGTTAAAAACATACCCTCAAGAAAATTTTTTGTACTTGGTTTTTCGTTTTATTAATGGGATGCTTTGAAAATTAATCTGCCTCTTCGCCCTCTCAATCAGGCACAATGCAGCTGGATACTTCTGGTTAAAACCATGAAACATCTGAACTGTTCAACACTAATAATGTAAATTTGGAATTGGAAACTTTTTTAATATTGAACTATGAAGTTCACTTTTGATTAAAACGTTTGCTATATGGTAAGATAACAACTCGCTTTGAACCATACAATGGTTTCTTAAATTTTAAATATGTATGTTCGAACATACATGATTTCCTATTCACAGATGGTCTACAACTCAATTAGAGGATATCAGTCTATTAATAGCAGAGGTGTTAGTCGTGGGGCTCCCGGGCACATTTTACCAAAAATTGTGACATTTTTGTTTATAAAACATTTAAAAAATTTCATACTAAAACACATTATTGTTTTGCGACAAACATTTTCTGCTTGTGACAAACACAATAACAGTCTGCCTCAAGCGTTTCATAAGTTTTGGGATAAACATATATTGTTTGTGACCGTTTGCAACAAACGTGTTACATTTGTAATATATATAAATGGTATATATACAAGTGATGATCGCCACAACTACAAGCTCACACTGTGTCATGTATAAGTCCCTCTGATGATATCACCGCACATGATTGAAATACTTATAAGGGTATGTGTTTACATGGCTTTCAGAGTGCAGTGTCTTATCTTTTCCAATACACCAGAAAAACCTTTCTTTCGAAAGGAAGAGTTCATCGAAAAAGCAGAACAACTCGAAAGTGAAAACATTCAATAAATCTAATAAAATTAAAACTAAATCGTTCATTAACAAAAAAAACTTCTAAAAACATTTAATTAATAGGATCAACCCGCCTAATACAATTACAAAGAAGCTGCTCATCTTCAACACGTAGTGTTAATGAATTCTAAACAATAAAATACAAAATTTGGTATTCAACAAAACTATGCTTACTGAAATGTAGTAAAGTCTTTCTAATCGTCCAACTAATATCAGAATCCAAGCCATCTACTGGCGATTGGTGTAGAGACAACTGTGTCGAACTGGCAACCCTTATCAGTCACATGGGTTGTGAAAATGGTGAATTTAAGTCTCTCTTGGAGCTTAGGCTGTGTGACTTGTAAGCTTTCTTCGTACACGCTGAAAAAAATCGCTTCTGTAGTATATTGTCCCAAACATATTCGGCTTGAAATATACATATGTTTAGAGTACACTCCAAATATATAATATTTGACACACATAAATATTATATGTTTGGGAGAATATTGTTCTAAACAAAAATATGTTCCCATTCTAATATTTTTTTATTTGGAACTAGTATTTCCGAAATAAAGATTAATTTGTATTTAATTATTTTGGCAATGTATCAATGCCTTGATTTAAAGACAAGTTTTCTGTTTTTCAGGTGCTCAAAGATAATTTTTTTTATAAATTTTAAATGTTTTTAAAATTTAATTAAAACTTAAATTGTATAATCTTTCCTGAATATAAATTGCATTGATGGATCGACAAAAAGTGATGTATTGGAATATTTATAAATTAAAAGATATTATTAGCTATAAAGTTTAAAACGAAAGCTAGGAAAAACTAACTAAAATTCGAAAAAATCAGCAAAGTTTTAAAAATTTTTTTAAGTAAAATATGTTTGGAAAACTTCTTAAACAATAACTTTGTTTGTGGGTACACACATATTTTATTTGTGAAAGTCAGTTAGCAAATATATTATGTTCTAATATATTAATATATGCGTTCCAAACAAGATTTCTTGATTTTCAAATAAAATTTATTTGTTAACAAATATATAGTATTTAAAAAAATCGCTTCCAAATATATTTTCTTTCAATTCAAACATATCAAAAATGACGATTTTTCCCCGTGTAGGTATATAATTCCCATATGCAAATTTCTTTGTAGATTGGTATACATAGATAAAAGTGATGATCGCCACAATTACAAGCTCAGACTGTGTCATGTATAAGTCCCTCTGATGATATCCCCGCACAGGATTGAAATACGTATAAGGTTATGTGTTTACATGGCTTTCAGAGCGCAGTGTCTTATCTTTTCCAATCATCAAAAACCTCTCTTTCGAAAGGAAGAGTTGATCGAAAAAGCTGAACAATTCGAATGTGAAAACATTCAATAAATCTAATAAATCATTTATGACTTTGGGTTTTGGGATAAACATAAATCGTTTGCGACACACATATGTAGACCGCAAACGAATTTCGTTTATCTAATTATTCGTTTGGGAGTAACGAATTCTTGTTTCGTGTAGGTTTAGTAAATTGTTCTGTAAGTAGAGATGTCAATTCTTTTCATAAACATATTTGGATTTTTTGGAGAACAATAAGATGGAAAATATTCTAATAATTGGACAGTCTTATAAATCCGCAAGATTTGGTGATTTTCAACTCATGTTCCAACAAAATATCATCAAGACAGGAAATCATTGTGATTTAAAAAGAATCTGCAACGCTCTACAAATATAATATTTGGAAGTGCAAAGTCTCAGTACAACTGGATGGAGTTGCAGATACGCTAATTGTAGATGGTACATCACAAATTATCTTGGAATAAAAAATTCTTTAGAGTAGGAAGCAAGTGCATCGCGAGATGAAAATGCCGCAGAGGCTTTCGGATTATTAAATCTAATCACTAAACCATTAGTTATGAACTCCTTTTTGGTTGATTCAGCAGTAACAAAAAGCCAAAATATAGATTTGCCTGATGATACGACTGCATTTGAGTACTCAAATGGAGCACAGATTTAAAAGGCCTCCATTCAGGCAGTAAATTATTTTGTAACCATTGAGTTAAATGGGGCTTTTGATTTAGAATCAGAATTGTTTTTGGTTTGCGACCATATGTTTCACATAAATGTAATAGAAACGAATACAAAACTACATGCGAGTTTCAATTTCTTGGTAGATTGACTGCAGTTTCGCTTGACACCACTTTATCACCTTCGGAATTCAATAGCAATAATTTGGGTCTTTAACTTAAATCAGTTTGAAATACTTATGGATGTAGTAAATTATAGTAAGAAAGAAAGTTCAGACGGCTAAACCGACTTATGAATCCCCGCACCTTGAGTCGCAAAAAAATATTAGTAAATTATTTTTTTGTTTAAATTTAATTATTATCAATTTAAATTGCAATTAATAACTTTAAAGTATGTACTGTAGAGTGCTTCAAAAAAAGTTGCAAATGTACCCCCTCAGAAATAAAGATTGATATGTTTTAGAGTGATTCCCAAAATATTTTGGTTCTATCTATTTCCATTTGTGAGCTGGGCCATTTGCAAAACACCTCCAAAAATAGGGTTTTTCGTCAGCAACATAACCGATATTATACTTATATTAAAATAAACGACCAAATATAATGGAAAGACGACAGCGCTTGTATTCTGCATTTAAACATTTTTGAAATTTGTTTTTACGCACCAGATATTAAGATTTTTGTGCGATTTTTTTTTACGTTTTTTCATATAATTTTCATGAAATTTTAAATATCTCGCATGTTTTCTATCGTAATTTCGATGTTAGGGTACCGTCGGAAAGGTTTTTTCCAATTCTATCCACTCCTGTATCTTATTAATCATTTCTGATAAGAAATATTGTACCAATGCTAATAACAAACAGGTTGATTTAAATAAATACTTTGTTAAATAAATACTGTGTTATGATATCGAAAAACATCAACACGAGTATAGCATTACAATTTCATTTAAAAGAGCTTAAAAAATTTACACATAATTTCATAAATTATTCTCGTTTCCAAAAAAGTTGTTCCAATAGCCTTAAAAAAAACGTTAAAATCTTGTTTGTTCCACGCGAATTAATAAAAAAAATTGCCAAACATTTACTGTTTTTGAGAGATAAAACCATTATTCGAACATTAAGGTTCTACAAATTTTATGAAGTTGTAACCAATGACATTCTACAGGTTTGGAAAAGAACGCAGCTTCCAGTAATAAGTAGGATTTTAATTCATAAAAAGCTGGTAAAGCTTGTAGAAAGGTATCGCGATAACATAAAGAATCCATCGCATTATACAGAGAAGAAATGGAATGAACTATTTAGGTGTAACCAGCTGCAGAAGTCTTCTTAAGAGCCATTTGATTAAAACCCACCCGCTCACATAATCAGCAAAATTTTGTCACGTAAGGAATATCCTAAAATTAATTCCCGAAAAGATTTCTTAAATATAAAGTAATTTTACTCCTTGTAACGCGTTTTTACAACCATTTTTATTTAATTGATAAATACATAAATTTGTGACCATGAAATTAGCAAACATATGCATTTTATCTAAAAATCGGTAAATTTAACCAATTATGGACCAGATACAGAAAGTTAATATTTATATTCAGAATGGGTTAAGTAGACTCAGAAATAGATAGAATCGGAAAAGACCTTTCCAACGGTACCCTAAAATCTAAATTACGATGGAAAACATGCGAGATATTTAAAATTTAATGAAAATCATATGGAAAACGTAAAAAAAATCGCACAAAAATGTTAATATCTGGAGTGTAAAAACAAATTAAAAATTTTTTTAAATGCAAAATACAAGCACTGGTATTTTTCCACTAAATTTGGTCGTTTATTTTAATATAAGTATAATATCGGTTATGTTACTGACGAAAACCCCTGTTTTTGGAAATAGGTAGAACCAAAATATTTTGGGAATCACTCTAAAACATAACAATCTTCATTTCTGAGGGGGTACATTTGCAACTTTTTTTGGCTCCATACAAATAGAGGCTATCTAATGTACTGGTATTCAAGTTATAAGCTGGTAACTTTTTTTGTAAAATGGTCCATTTGTGTGGCGGTTGCCAAAAGGGGCGTGCCGATAACTGCAACTTTTCTCTAGACTCTAGGTACTACAAAAACATTGCACTGTACGAAATTTCAATTATTTGTATGCACTGGTATTAAAGTTATAAGCTATTAACTTTTGGTTGTCCATTTGTGTGGGAGGTACCAAAGGGCGTGGCTACTTTGCCCATAACTAATACTATGTGCGGACGGACATTGCTCATTCGACTTAAAATGACCCAAAACGGATATCCGCCGAACATACTTAGGGTTTTAGGTCACTCCTTCGATGTGTCACACTTTGGGTTCGTAGCAAATGATATATACTCTCCTCTCTAAGGTGAGGGGATAATAAGAAATACTACACGGGCCAAAATCACCTTTTTGATATGTTTGAATCGAAAGAAAATATATTTGGAACACAAAATTTTAAATATTATATACATATTTCTTAGCGAATACATTTTATTTGAAAATCAATTAAATATATTTGGAACGCATATATTAATATATTACAACAAATGATGTTTGCAAACTAATTTTCTCAAATAAAATATGTGTTTAAATACAAATAAAATAATTATTTAGGAATTTTTCCAAATATATTTTATTTAAAAAGATTTCCACAATTTTTGCTGACTTTTTCGAATTTTAGTTTTCATTTTTCCTTGGTTTCGAATTGTACCTCCCAGTTATGATACCATATGCAACATAAACTTCTTTTGTAAGTCAATCATTTCTGAGTATTCCAAGCCATCATTAGTTGTTAATACTAAGTACTTTATATTGATCCAAGATTATACGATTTTAATTACACAGTGCAACAACCAAAATGGGAATGAGATGAAACCAATTGCAAATGAATGCTGACATTATCCATAACAAAACCATCAAGGGTTTTTTTTCAGTTCAGTGCGAGATTTTTTTTACACGCATTTGAAGTTGTTTATTTTGGAACGCTGTCTAACAAGAAAAGATCGTTGAAAATTTAATAAAATAATCCTTATTTTTTATTATTATCGAAAGTTGTGGTATCTTACTGTTTTTGCGGTCGAGGAATTCATTTTTGATATTTATTTTACTTACAACTCACGCTAGATGGCGCTGTCGTACAAATTTTGCTATTTCTTGTCGATTTTCATAGAAAAAACGGTGCATTTATTTTTTTAGGCTGAAAAATCAAGCAAACGTCACTTTACCGATGTTTGCGTGCCCAAAGAAATAAAGGATAGTATAGATACTTTTTACAGCATATTTGTTGATTAACCTGTATGCCCAGTTCAATTTAAACGTATACATGGGTCTGCCTTCGTATGACAATTCAATGGTCTTCATGGCTTTATTAATTTTTATTTTTGATATGCGCCCATGCTACGAGTATGAGCAGACACTTATATTTTTGCCAGCTGTTGTGTAGTGTATTGTGTAGTCGGCCCTGATTTGTAGCTTTTCTTAAGAGAGGTGAACAAACCTTCTTAGGTTTGTTCACCTCTTTCCCGTTGGACTTCCTGTGATATGTTAGGTATCAGTCTGTATCTAAGAATTGCCAATTTTATTTACAAAAGACTGGATGTTTTCATATTACAACCGAATGAAACCGCAAAAGAATCTATATATGAAATTGACATAAAACCCAAATCCATCCAATAACATAACATGAAGGATTTCGCCCCTGCAACCAACGCAGTAGATTATAAATGATTAATGAACCTGACCATTCTTATCTTTGATGGAAATGTAGGTTATAGATTTCCCTTTCGGAACACAAAATTCTAATGCAGTAACAAATTCCTCGCCTTTTTTCAACAATTTTGCAGCTCATTTTTTATCTTTCATTTTAGCGGTTGTGTTGTTGTCTATACAAAGTTATTTTAGGTCAAGTAAATAAATTTTGTTTATGGCCACTGTGAAACCAAAGGGGGGGGACCGATGCGGTCCTATACAGTCAACCATGTACAGCCATCCATCTAGCTATCTGTGGTGCTTGCTGCTACCTAACTTAGGGGGTTATTAAAATTTAATTGCTTGTCACTTTATATTTGGCACATCATCAACTAAGTAATACACCTTAAAACACCAAAAAAGCAGCAACATTTCACCTGAAGGGTTACAAAAGCGCGATAAGGAATAGGAAGACCGGAGGATGAATGAATTTGTGGATGGTTGGGTCGAAGAACACCAACTCGAATGCCATCGCCTTCGTAGGGCGTAGGGCCTCCGCCCAAAAAATCCACAAAACAACAAGGGTTGAAATTCATTTTGAATTTAAATGAAAATAAAATATTTCACTGCAAAATTAACAACGGACTTGGCATCAAATTAATCAACTGTAAGATGGGCCAAAACCCCAGTGTGGAAATTGTAAGAGCATCAAAAAATGAAATGATTTTTCGTTCGCAGCCTACCTCGATTCCCTATAGGAAGCGGGAATGGTGAACAGTCAACTCAACGCAACAGCTCGGCTTTATAAGGGTGAAATGATGTAAATTTCGTATTAATATTTAATTTGCGACTTACCTTTGTACTTCGCTATGGTCTGTAGTCAATGTGGCGATGAAAGTAAAATTTTATTAGAGTTAACATAAAATTTTCGAATATGGTGAATTTTCCGTGAGCACGTGTAATTTGTTTAAAACTTGTTCGTTTTTGCCAAAAAGGCGATGAAAACATCGAAACAGATAAGAAACGTGAGCAGTGGCGTAGTCATTCGTTAAGAGTGGGTTTATTATATTTTTCCGAACAATGAATGAAAATATTTGAAAAACTGGAAAAATCAAGCAACTTCCAATCCAACTCCAGATTATTTAACTTCGGTGCCAGATAGTTTATATTTTTTTTAAATTTCATGTTTATTAAACCAAACCACAGTTTTATATTACATGCTCTCATGACGTACTGGTCAGTTTTTTTACAATGCTATCAAAAGTATAAACTACAAACTTCAAAACGATTGGTGCAATAGTTTTCCAGATTTCGTTTTCAGTATTGTATTCATGCTCGTATTGGTTTCGCACTCGACATATTATATTTTTTGTGTGGAAGGCTCGAAAGTTCAGTTCTCAAGTTATGAGGTTGTGTTGGCCATGCCACGCATCTTTGCTCAATCCAAAATATTCCTAAATAGTGTCCTTCATTGGACCAATACGAACTCGCCTAAGTCGTGAGAAACGAAAGATTGTGTTCGATGTGACACGACCATTTGATCAATACTAATGTTTCCTCAATGGTTTCCTTCCTTGGACTAATACGAACCCATCAAGCCCAAAATCGCGAATATCGAACGATCCATCCATGAGCTATGAGGTTTTGAGAGACTCGTCGCGCCCCTTTGAACAATCATAAATTTTGCTCTATGGTGTCCCTCTCTAGGGCAAATACGAATACAATAAGCGCAAAATTATGCAAACTCGAGCGATTCATACTCGATCTATGAGGTTATGCAGGTCGCGCAACGCCCATTTGACCAATCTTAATTTTTTTCATAGAGTCCTTCCTTGGGCCAATACACGCTGAAAAAAATCGCTTCTGTATATATTTGGTATTTGGTACACACAAAAATTATATATTTGGGAAGATGTTGTCCTAAACAAATCTATGTTTACATCCCAATATGTGTTTATTTTGGACTATTTTTTCCGAAACAAATATTTATTTGCATTTAAGTATTCGGAAAATACCTAAATTGTGTTAAATTTTTCAGTAATTCAATATTAATTTTTTAAAAAATTTTCTCGTTGTAAATATAATAAATAATAATAATTGAAATCATATAATCTCACGCTGAAAAAAAATAGCTTCTGTAGTATATTGTCCCAAACATATTCGGCTTGAAACATATATATGTTTAGGGTACACTCTAAATATATAATATTTGGTGCACACAAATATTAAATATTTGGGAAGGTGTTGGTCTAAACAATTCTTTGTTTCCATCCTAACAGGTTTTAATTTGGGTATATTACTTCCGAAACAAAGATTTATTTGCTTTTAAGTTTTCATAAAATACACCGATACCTTAATAACGTTAAGTTTCTCAGGATTCAAAATTAATTTTTTAATGTTTATAAAAATATTTTATAATTGAAATCGTATAATCTTAAAACAATAATTTATAATGATGAATTGGGATATTTAGAAATTTAAAATTAATGCTTTTAAACAGAAGACAATGTTGCATATGCCATATTTAGTTGCGAGGTACAATGCGAAATCAAGGAAAAATTAAAACTGAAGTTCGAAAAGACAGCAAAGTTTTGAAAATCTTTTTTAAATAAAATATATTTGGAGAAATTCCTGAACAATGCTTTTATTTGTTTTTAAACAAATATTTTATTTGAGAAAATTAAACTGCAAATATATTTTGTTGTAATATATTAATATATGCGTTCCAAATAAATTTTATTGATTTTCAAATAAAATTTGTTTGCTGAAAAATATATAATATTTAAAAAATTGTGTTCCAAATATATTTTCTTTCTATTCAAACATATCAAAAAAGGCGATTTTGCCCCGTGCTTGGATCGAAATATATACTTGGAGGATTGACATCTAATGATGGCTTGGAATACTCAGAAATTTTAAATGATTGATTTAAACCATAAGTTAATGCTGCATTTGGTATCATAACTGGGGGGTTCAAACCAAAAAAAAACTAAAACTGAAATTCGAAAAATTTAACAAAAGTTTCGAAAATTTTTTTTAAATAAAATATATTTGGAGAAATTCCTAAACAATAATTTTATTTGTATTGAAATACATGTTTTATTTGAGAAATTTAGTTTGCAAATATTATATGTTGTAACATATTAATATACGAGTTCCAAATATATTTTATTGATTTTCAAATAAAATTTATTTGCTCAGAAATATATAATATTTAAAAAATTGTGTTCCAAATATATTTTCTTTCGATTCAAACATATCAAAAAAGGCGATTTTGCCCCGTGTACAAATACATCAAGTTCAATATGAGGTTGTGTTGGCCCAGTCGCGCCCTTTTGACCAATCCATTCTCAAATTATGAGGTTGTGTTAACCGCGACACACCTAAAGGGTTTTCCAACAAGAGGTGTTATTTTGGTATTCAAAGAAAAATTCAATTTTTTGAGATAAATCATCGGATGTTTATTTCATAATAAAGAGAAAGGTATGCCGTTAATAATGAAAAACTAAACTTACCAAATGGCTACCACGACCACGCTTACAGAACCATATCCTTTTCATGACATTTTCCATAACCAAATCGCAAAGTGGCTGCCCTATGTCCTCGATAGCCTCACGAATTCTATCTTTGAGGTCTTGAATCGACGCTGGGCTGTTGGCGTAGACCTTATCTTTCACGTGGCCCCAACGGAAGAAGTCGCAAGGTGTTAAATCACAAGATCTCGGTGGCCAATTGTGATCACATCTTCGAGAGATAACACGGTCCGGAAACTTTTCCCGTAACAGAGCAATGGTTTCGTTGTGTGGCACGTAGCGCCGTCTTGTTGAAAGTAAGGTCCAATGACCCCACCGGACCATAAACCGCAACAGTCACACGTTGAGGATGGAGAGGCTTCTCAACAATAAGTCTTGGGTTTTCCGAGCCCCAGATGCGACAATTTTGCTTGTTGACCGAGGTGGAAATGGGCCTCATCAGTCAAGATGATTTTTCGATGATTTTCGATTATTCGAATTTTAATAATTTCAATGCGTTGTTGAATCGTGTATCGTTCCATTTTTAGTAATGGCGTAGTTTCTACTTGTCAAATGTCAAATGTCAAAGAATAAAAGCTTCACAAGTTACAGCTACCGAAATACCGGGTGATTCATAAATAACACCTCGTGTTGGAAAACCCGTATTTGACCAATTCTAAATTGCCCTCCATAGTATCATACATATATACAAATATTTATATTTATAAGATTTAAGTTTCTTTCATATAAAAGGCTTCTGAAAGGTAAAAATAGCACGCACGTTTTTGATAGCACGAGAACAGAACCCTAGTAATATTCTGTGAAAAGTCTGGCGTTTAAAAAGGTGGGCCATTTAAAATTTAAAATTTGAATCAGCTGTAAAAAAGGAGTACTGATCATTTTTTCAAATTTCTGGTTTTATTGAAAAGGTTGAACTTTGTCATTTAATAATGGAACACAATATCATATCGATTTCATGTTTCAACGCTTAATGGCTCCCCACAGAAAATAATTCAAAGGGCTCAAATCACAATTCAAAGTAATCGGTAGTATTTAAAATTTTAAATGGCCCACCCTGTACAACACTCGTGTCCAAATTTCAGTTCTGTACCTCTTACAGGATACTCAGCGGCAATGTTGTCAAAAATCATTTAGCGCAAAAGCACATTTGTTGGAGATCTGTATATATGCACATCATTTTACAGCTATTAAAATACTGAAAGAGTGACAATTGCTCTGGTCACCGCAGTTTGACATCAGACTGGTCATTGAATAGTTGTTTTCGAATCCCCTTGGAGATATGTATGTACATTTACATTTTTAGTTACTTAGCTTTTAAATAGCTCTTAAAATCACTTAAATAATGACACAAAACGGGTTACTGCTGCACTAACCACATTCAGAGAATTCCAAATTATTTTTCGCATTTATATTTGCCGTGTATAGTACTTCATATTTACAAAATTGTAGGTTTTGATCTTAAAAAATGCTTCCGAAAGAACAAACATAATAGTCAGGTTTTTGATAACGCTAGAACTTACCACTGGGCAGAAGATAAAAGCTGTATTTTACATCCAATCGTTGTAAAATTTAGAATGGTAGAGTTTCTTGATCCATGAACCAACATTGCCGAATTTGAAGAAAATCCGTAAAGATTTAGCTATAGCTCCCATATATATGTTTTATCCGATTTGGCTACTTAGATCCAATCGTTTTTGTACCCTACACCACACTGTGGTACAGGGTATTATTTAAGTATAAAATGTCCCAAAAGTAAATTTATGTAAACAATTTATACATGAATTACAAATTTTATATATCAGAGTTATTCAATATTACGAGAGTGGTGTAGGGTATTATATAGTCGGCCCCGCCCGACTTTAGCCTTTCCTTACTGGTTTTATATTCGATCAGTATGAAATTCGGCAAAAGAGGTATTTTTACATGAATGAGTATTCAGGGAAAATCGGTTCAGATTTATATATAACCTCCATATATATGTTCCTCATGATTCAGAAGTTGTACTTCACTTCCGATCATTAAAATTTTCCAGAAGGATGTTTCTCAATTTAGGAACGAATATTGCTTAATTTAGCGATTATCGGTTCAGAATTAGATAATATATTCCTACCCATTTACCAATTATTCCAAATTATTATCGCAGTGACCCTATATCGCGTTGTTAGGGAGGTGTAGGGTATTATATAGTCGGTCCCGCCCGACTTTCTGCCTTTCCTTACTGGTTTTTAATGACATTGTTTCTTTTACTTAAGTGGATAACTGGGCTGTTCAGCCGTTCTTTGAAAAAAAGATTGGACCCTTATGCTCTAATGACATCTGTGACATCTTGTAAAATCACATAACATAGCCGAGACGACTACCAGTTTAGTACAGTTTAGTTCTTACGGACACATTGTGGCCACGGGTTTTGTACTTTAAGAACTTCAAGTTCTGACTGAAAAATTTGGGGATAAAATTTCAATTTAGACAAAAGTCGGTAATTAGCTTTTGGATTAATCGTATTTTGTTCCAAAAATGCATATTTGAAATGGGTAATGTCATTTTGAAGTGGAATAATCTACATCTGAAGAAATCATGCCTTTTATTTCTTTTTTTTCGGGTTAAATTATAGATATTTCGAAAAAATTTATTTTCGCTGAGTATTGAAATCAATGCTATCGAGCAGAAAAACAAATAAAAATAATTTCTGTAAAAAGTGGAATAGTCAAGTTTTGAAAAGTACCTCCTCAAATAGGCATAGAATTCTTCGTTAGGATGCTAGCTATCAAAAGTAGGAAAATGCGATTTTTTTTTGTATTTTTATCGTCTTTTTCGTATTTTTTTTTTTTGGAAAAACTACATATTGTGATGTACACTGGTATATCTGCAAATATTATGAGGTATTTCTTGGCTCTTGTTGTATGGGAGGTACTAAAACCGGTATGGTGATAAGTCTCATTTGTAATTGGACTGTAAGTGTTTTAAAAACTTTACACAGTGCAAAAATTTTGAGTATTTATATGTATTGATATTCACGATATCTGCTGTTATCTTTTTGTTCAAAATGGTACGTTTGTTTGGGAGGAACCAAAAGAAGCGGTGACATTACTCAAAACACTTGAAATGGCCCAAACCGGATTTCCGCCGGACAAACTTGTTGTCTTAGGTCACTCTAGCAATGTGTTACACTTTGGTAGCAAATGATATATAAGGACTGCGCACGACAAAAATGATGCATGATTATAGCCTTTTAACTTTTTTTCTATTCAATATTTTAAGGCGTCATTTTTTCTTTTTGGTACGTCAATGTCATCAAAAACTGTCATCAAATATTAGATCAATCGATTTAAATATGGATAGCCAATAAAAAGTACATGAACGAATTATTAAAAATGTCCAAGAAAGTTGTTCTTCTTTACAAAGACAATTGCTAGGATGTCCCGCATTAAGTTTATAGAGTCACACGAACTTAGGGAACTCTTAACAATTAATAGGGTAATCCCACAGCAAATTAATCAAAAAACACACATTTTCAAAATGATTCCTTTTGATTTAAATAGCCATATCTTCTTAACCGCTTTACGCATTTTGAAGATATTGATACCAATGGAAAGCTCTGCTACTCCTCTTCAATGTTGTGGAATGAAATGTTTATCTCCTTTTGGTGAAGGAGGTTAAAATATGGAAAATATCCTTAATCGTTGAATATCCTGAAAAAGTATCAATTAATATCCCTTTTACGTACTAAATGGTCAAACTATTTTGTACTGGCTATGAAAAACTAAAAATGGAACCTTGATGGACCAAAACGATATAGCAATTTTATTGAGTCAATATTATAACTTTTCTTGTAAATTTTTAGATAGAATTTTAGATTCATCTGCTGGACTAGTGTAACTTCAAAACTGCTTAACCGATTGATGTTATTTTTACACTTTATATTTATATTATCAATGTGAGTATGCGTGACTGTATCTGGATCTGATAGGTGGGGCTGTAGTCAAGTGAAAATTGAAAGGGGTAATTTTTTGAGTTGCTAGAACTGCTTCCTATTTAGGAAACCTGGAAATGGCAGTAAAAGGGGTTTTCAGAACCCATAAATGTTAAGAAAATAATAGACATTTTGAAAAAGATGCCAAACGTTGCAGGAAGAAATGATGCATATATGACGAATTAATCGTAGACTTTTGTAAAAAAAATCGAAATACAAGTAAGAAAGTCCAGTCGGGTAAACTCAACGACTTACGATCCCCTCACCTTCTGTCCCAAAAATATTCGTAAATTTATTAATTTATTTGTTTTAATTAAAAAATGGACCATTTGTTGCAAAATGGTCCAATTGTGTGGGAGGTACCAAATGGGGCGTGGCAATAACGCTCACATTTTTCTGGACTCTAGGTACAATAGAAGCATTACACTGTACAAAATTGCAAGTATTTGTATGCACTTGGTGATCACGTTATAAGCTGTTAACTTTTGATGAAAAATTGTCTATTTGTGTGGGAGGTACCAAAAGGGGTACCAATATTGCCCACTTTTCTCTGAAGAAGGTACGGTAAAATCATTACACTGTACAAAATTGCAGGTATTTGTATGTACTGACATTAAAGTTATAAGCTGTTAACTTTTAGTGCAAAATGGTCCATTTGTGTAGGTGCTACCAAAAGGGACATGCCAAAAACGCCCACTTTTCTCTGGACTATAGATACTATACAACCATTACACTGTACACAATTTCAAGTATTTGGATCCTTAAAACATAGCCGGAGATGGAAACAAATATTACCGCATGCCAAATATGAAGTCAATCGGTTAATCCGCAAACATACTTGCGGTCTTATTTCACTCCTTCGATGTGTTACACTTTTGACTCGTAGCAAATGATATATACCTTCCTCTCTTAGGGCTGGGGACAAAAATACTCATCAGAAGACGTACAAGCGCAATTGGTGCAAGGTAGAAATTCAACATGTAAGAAAGTTCAGTCGGGTAAACCGACTTAAGAATTTCAGTCCCAAAAAATTATTCGTAAATTTATTATTTTTTTGTTTTGATGTTTCCCTATGCGGAGTTGATCTGTTATTTATGTTATTTTATGGGTTTCTCACTGTGGAGTTGAGCTGAAGATCAAAGAGTTCTTTAAAATTAAAGGAAAGTATTTTGAATAGTTTTAATTAGATTATTATCTTGATCTGTTAGTGACGAATAAACTAATACTATGTGTGGAATTTCAGTAGATTCGAGTAAGTAGTATATAAGTTATTAAGGAATCAATATTTGACTAAATGTTAACCCTTTTTGGGAGAAGGAGTGGACCAATATGGTCCATCTTCGAACTTAGCCGGAGATGGAGAAACATATTACCGCATGCTAAGTTTGAAGTCAATCGGTTAATCATTTCGCGATTTATTGCCCGCATCAGCGAGCAGACAGATACACAGACAGACAAACGGGCGGACATTGCCCAAATGAGTTAAAATGACCCCAATCGCATTTCCTCCAAACATACTTGGGGTCTCAGGTCACTCCTTCGATCCTCTCTAAAGTGAGGTTGATAAAAAAATAATTATTATGTATTGTTTAAATACATGATAATTTCATTTGTACGAAAGGAGGCTCATCCATATAACTGCCCGGAAGTACATCCCAATGCAAGGCAGAAAAACGAGAAGCAAAGTCACTTAGTTGAAAATTTTGTGTGCCCCATACTCCAATAAAGTACCAGATGGCAGGGATTTCTGCAAAACTTATAATTTTTTCTAAAAACGTAAATTCTAGATTAGTCGGTCAACTCAAGAAAGGTTATAGGAAAAAAGTGTGTACCATTTTATGCGTGCGCAGTCTTTACCCTCGTCACACTAAAATGAGGGTATAATTCCCATAAAAATATAAATAAATCGACAAAAATTTTATAAAATAGTGTTTGTTTGTTGCAGCTTTTCTTGTAAATGATGAAGTTTTTCTCTGTGCGTAATATATATATGTATATATCCGCAGTATATGAATACAAAATAAGTAAAAAGTTGGTACTATATACACTGTTCTGCTTTGAAATATTTAAATAATATAAAAATTAGTTTTTCTGCTTCGACCAAACTTTCAGCTAAGTTAAGCACGTGTTTTTAAGGGTCGGACAAATTTTAATATATTTCTGGGACTAAGCAAAAGCAATTACTTTTTAAGAATGGTCAGACATTATCGCACCTTCTTTAAATTTAATTTTCTAAACAAACCGTGTTTTCTGCCGCTATTTTGAGCCTTAAAATATATATTTTCTTTAGGGCCTCGCCCTTAGGAAGTTTTTCATTCATCCTCAAATAATAAAGAGTAATAAAAGTGCCGGAGAAAATCTCAGTTCTCATCAGTTGGCCTATATGAACGCCTTACATCCCACGTCCTTTCACTCAAAGCGAAGATATGTAATATATTTTTAATACTTGCTAAAAATTGCCTATATAATTCCTCCTTGAATTGTTTTTTTTACGTTTTATTACCTTTTTTTCTTCTGGTGGGAGTAAAGTAGAGGTAAGCTGGAGAAAATTATGATTTGTTGAATTTTTATTTGAAATTTGAATTTCTGATTTTATTAAACAAAGAATGGTCTCTGGAGATGTTCAACAGAACAAATGAAAATATTAATAATTCAATACATTCATCAAAGGGAAACAACATCATTAGGGTTCGTATGTACCTCTTTTGAAATCACTGCCAACAACAACAGTAACACCGGTGATGAAACAGGAAAAAATATCCTGTTTTATTCTTTTTTTCTTTTCGCTCTGAAATTTATCAATTACTTTAAGTACGATTTGATGCCCGTGAGAGAGTGAGTAGAGGGAGGGTGGATGGCAGAAGAAAACTGCTAACTTTTTGTTTAGGTTTTGTGTAATAAAGAAAATTGAATTTTCATCGTGTGGTCATTTATAAAAAAGAGAAGTTTACATTTCCTGTTACTGGAGGATTTGGTTGCATCATGAAATCCTTGCTATTGTTAGGGTTTTTCTGACATTTCGTGGGAGTATATTTGCCGAGGGTTCGATTGCACTATTTTGAAATGTTTAATGGTGTTGCTCGAATTTAAAACACATTAAATCAAAGAATATGGTTCTTTTAAGAAACAAACGAAAATACAACTAAACAATTACTGTTAACTTTTATTCATATGAAACATCATGAGCGAAGCTATATCACTTATAACCTCGAATTAGAAGGAGGAAGGCAAACATTTATTTTTTATTTGAAGTTTGAATTAATAGTTACTCTACTCATATACAGAATGGATTAGATTTAAGTTTCTTTTTAAAATGATGGAAAATTTGATTTTTTTTAAATCAGATGCAAAATTAAGGGACATATATTGTATATGTATATAGGTCGTTCATTTAATTAACGACCTATATACAAGGTGGCGCAAAAGTAATCCTCCTATCAGAAAATGCTATACATTTTGCGATTGGCCCCAGAACGCGGAATATTGCTGACTATTTATTTGACCAATAATCGGTCGGTGACTTTGGCACAAAAAACATCGAAAGGTTACTTTTGCGCCACCTGTTAGTTATACCAATTCTCGGAACAAGAAAATAAAGAAAATCCCTTTACCAGATTTTAAAATGATGGAATGATGAAAATGGAAAGCTTAGGTGTAAAATATTAGGTTATGCAGCGTAGAAGTAAAATACGTTCGGTAATATGTTTTGATAATTAGTGGGGGTGATAAAGTTGGTTGGCTTTGAGAAAATATATACATCTTCTTATGATATGCTTAAATTTTCTTCGGATTGGTCTTATTTTATTCATAACCTATCAGACGTTAAGGCAAAATAATAAAAATATAATATCTGTGCATATTTCGATGTTTTCATGAAGATTTTATTTAAAAAATGTAAAATTTTTCTCAAAAATAGGATTTTTCGCAACATCTGGTAAGATATCTTCGAAATCGCTGAATGGATTATTCGTCAAAATTCGTTAATATAAAGAAAATAATAATACAAAAATGCTCATGTTGCTTCCTGTAATTGAATTAATCAAAATTCTTTGTTTTGTAATGTCGATGTACATCTGTCGGCACTCTCAAGTCGTACTGGTCTGGTTTTTACAATGCTATCAAAATTATAAACTAAAAACATGAAGGCGATTGGTGCAATGGTTTTCCAGATTTCGTTTTCCGTATTGGATTTTATTACGGGGTTTTATTCGTTGGCTGAGCCGCCTCTAGGATCAATTCAAGTACCCACAAGACCTTAAATAAGACCACACTATTTTCACTAAAGGTTTTATTTATCGTGTTTTCTCTGTACAACAGTTTAAAGTTTCATTTATTTATACAACATATTTCATGAGTCAATGTATGTATGGGAGTATGGGAACGAATCCTCTAGTGCGCTGATATTTGCTTGTCCCAGATGTCGATTAGAATTGCAGGGAAGGCTATCAATACTGCCTTCAATTTAAACGGTGGTATGGCGCTTGACGGACGCCTCAAACAAGCGCTGACGGACGCCTCACACAGGCGTTGACGGACGCCTCACACAGGAGGAGCTTGACGGATTAACGGATGACCCAGTTCTAACGCGCAGGCAGTGGTGGACACTTCGGTCCTTACACATGCACGGTTGGCGGATGATGAGAAGTGGTATTGAGCTTCGACGACAATCTGTGAATTAGACAGAGACTTTGTATGTAGTGGCGGGCGAACCGCGTATGCGAGCTAATCGCGTATGCGGGTAAACCGCGTATGCGGGCGAAACGCGTATGCGATCGAATCGCGTATGCGAGCGAATCGCGTATGCGAGCGAATCGCGTATGCGAGCGAATCGCGTATGCGAGCGAATCGCGTATGCGGGCGAATCGCGTATGCGGGTGAACCGCGTTAGTGTCCTGAAAAGGACAGATCTACAACTACTAGTCCTGAAGAGGACTTTTCTACAACTACTAATCCTGGAAAGGGGCGGATCCTTGTTGCTTCGGGTTAAGTATTCGGACTGCGGACTATGCCACTTGTCGTTCAACTTGGTTGGTAGCTCCGTTCATCCACACAATTGACTGAAAAACGTCGACACCTTATATTACTGGCAATACCAAGTGAACGAGAATTATATTCACAGCATGTGTTTTTATGTGAATTCATCTTTCACCCAGAACATAAGCATAAGCCTAGTCAGATTCATTATCAGTGTCTGTAGCTGTCAATGATCATATGTGGGTGCGTGCGTGTGTGGTGGGTGTTGCTGTTATTGCGTATGGGGATAACAGTGGCTAGAATAGAGAGAATACCGATGCGCAGTGGTAAATATTATCATGTGCGGACAAAATGGTTTTTTTCCGTTACAATTTATATAGGTTACGCGCTTGCTAATTCAATATATCTCGAAATATTATACTTTGTGTGGAATGCAGCACAGTCGTGGAAATCAAAACATCTGTTCTAGAGTTATGAGTTGCTTAATCCTAAATTTCCTTGGGCCAATATTAATTCGTCAAACCCAAAATCAAAAATCGAAAGATTCGTTCTAGAGTTATAAGGTTGTGATGACCGTGTCGCTTATTTGAACAATCCTAAACCCAATACGGTTCCATCATGCGCAAAATCGCGAAAATCAAACGGGGTCGCGCCGCTTTGAACAGTCCTAAATTTTGCTCCATGGATTCCCTCCCTGTGATTGCAAATGGGCCATATCGGTCAATGTTTTGATATAGAGGTCGCTCCAAAATACGGATTTTGAGCCATAGATTCCACATTTTTAAAGCACTTTTGCTGAATCTTTGAAATTGGTATTCTATTTTGACTAGAATTCATCACAGTAAAAATTTTGCAAATCGGCTCATATTTTGTTATAGTCACCCTATAGAGGTCGCTGCAAAAAAGGCTTATTGGAATCATAAATACCTCATCTTCTAAACATTTTAAGCGAATCTTTGCAGTTTGTGTTTTATTTAGACAAGAATTCATCACAGTAAACATTTTTTAAATCAGTTTTGTTATAGTCCACCTATAGATGTCGCTCCCAAAAACACTTGTTTAAGCCATAAACACCACATTTTCTGAGCAATTTAGCTAAAATTTTGCAGTTTGTATTCTGTTTTGGCACGAATTCATCTCAAAATTTAGTCAGTTTATATTTTTTTTGTGGACCCCCTCCCCCCCACATTTTTCAAATGAAGAGTTTGGCTAAAGAATTTGGGGCCTAAAATTTGGCTAAAAATTGCAGCGTTAATTTTTTCTAATATTTGCTTCAACTAGAAGAATGGTTTCAAGATTTTCTCCATATCCAAAGATTTTTCCAGTAGTAGAATTGAAAGCAATCCATGGTGGAGGGTATATAAGATTCGACAAGGCCGAACTTAACGTTTTTTACTTGTTTAATATTGTGGGTCATGACTGCCACAAACTAGGGCAACATTTTCTGAGAATTTGAGAGAGATCTAATTTTGTGCCTGCGACACTTGAGAAAGAACTACCCATATAACAAATTAACTTTCATTTGCTAAAAACTTAAACCAATAATATATTAATATTTCCAGGCAAATAAATCTTTGCCAAACATATAATATTTGTGTGTGTGAAATATTACATACATATGTGGAGTGTACCCATAACATATATATGTTTCAAGCAGAATATGTTTGTGACAATATCCCACAGAAGCAGATTTAGTTGAGCGTGTAGAAGAACGTATTTAAGCTAAGCCCATGGCCGACAGATAGTAAGGATTTGCATTACACACAACATTTATGACATTTTCATAAAAAATATAAATTTTAACACGTTGTTGAGTAACTTTTCAACATGGCAATTTATCATTGATATTATTCATTGATCATTGATATTATTTATTTTCACTTTGGACATCTTTTAATTTTTTGTATAAATTTTTCTTTGCATTTTAAAGTTATTTCAGTAAAGGCACAAACGCGTTCCACTCTAATACTGCACGAAAAATCTGCCAATGGTTTAACATTTAATCCCCTTGGTTGTACCCAGTTATAAGCTTTTTCAATCAGATTTTTGATAATCACGGGCAAACTTAGCCAACAGCTGTGAAATAAACAACAGCTGATGGAAAAGAAAATAAAAATACAAAAGCTGACAAAGAAAACTAAAAAGTTCAAAGTGAAAAATTCAAACAAAAACGAAAAAAGTTCAAAATAAAAACCATAATTGACCAAAGCATTTTCTAAATTTAAGAAAATTAAATCTTTGAAACCGTAAAACAATAGCCGACCAATCATTCGATTTTTTTCTGATCGTCTAATTTAACCTTTCGTTTCGTTCGTTGTTGTCTTATAAGAACCAAAATATCGGCAATAATTAAAACGCCAATAAACGGGCGAAATGGTAAAAAAAAGAAGAAAACAGACCCTAAGTCATTTGAGCAATATATGTCAGCCTTTCCGCATGTCTGTCTGGCTGGTGCGCACGATAACTTTCGACAGTAGTAGCCGATTTCCTTCAAATTTGGTATGTGTTAATATTTTTTCTATCACAAGCTAAGATCAAAGCCGGCCTACATTGGTCCACTCCTTCGAGTACTTCCCCCACGAAGGGTCAAAACGTAGTGAATTATTGATTATCTCATATCATCTATACTACAAACCAGAATTTTCACAATTCCACACATATTATTTATTTCGTGGTCGCTAACATCTTGAGTAAAATGGGCGAAGTTGGATGGAATGGATCATTTTTCGCAAAAAGTTAAGGGCTTATAACTTTGATTCCAGTCCATACAAATGCTTAACGTTTTGTAAATTGTATTACTTTTGGAGTACTTACAATCCCGTAAAAAAATGGGTGTTATTGCCACGCCGGTTTAATACTTCCCATACAAATGGACCACTTCGCACAAAAAGTTAATGGCTTATAACTTTGATTCCTGTACATACAAACACTTGACATTTTTAACAGTGTAATCCGTTATTGCCACGACCATTTTGGTACCCCCTAACAAAAATGGCCAAAATAAAAAATATGAAAAATGATTTTTTTTTAAGTTCCCATACTTTTACGATATGGGTCGTAATTTATACACGTATTCATAGAATTTTTTCAATGTGTATTGCGTGAGGATGCCAGTTTTCAAAGACTAGAAAACAAAATTTCCATTTTTTTGAAAATTTTAATTTTCTAATTGCTTTAACGACAGTTACTAAACCACTATCTCTACGTGAAAGACATGTTCCCAACACTTGTTGCCCTAATAAAGTATCAAAGCCCTATTGAGCCCATTCTTCAAAAAATATGGTCCAAATACAAAAGGTATCTTCGATTAAAATTTTAATTTTTAAGAAAACTTTTATAAAAATATCTACCAAAAAATGTTTATGTTTTGGCTTCACCAAATAGTATGCAGCTATCTACACAAAAAAGTTTTTAGGTCTCGGACAATCCCTGAATTTTATTAATATTAATATCAGAAAAATTAAAAAAAAATTTAATTCGTTAAATTCAGTTTTTCCAGGTCAATATCCATTGCAAAACTACATTTAACAAATACATATGGGCATTACTCCAATGTCGAACGCGAAATTCGTACGCGTTCGAAGTGAAAAAAAATATGCCAAAACATTATTTCATTTTGACAAAAGGCGAAACTTATAGCTCTTGATTAGCACTATAATTGGTGCTAAGGTTGATTTTGGCCAATTGTTCGTTTTTAAGATAATTACAAAAAACCAAGCCATTCGCACGCGACAAAAACAGAAGTCGCTTTTAAAGCAAACCAATCAAACACTGATTTCAACGAAACCTGAAGGAATATTTTAATGCGACTAATTTTAAAATGTCGTGTTTTCATGTATCTTAATAATGTTTTTTATTTCATTCAAAAATATTAAGTAGTTTATTTTTTATTCAATTTTAATCACATTCGCACGCGCCATGTCGCATGCGACATTTTATTCCATCGTTCTTTTTATGTTTATTTTTTTACTTTTCATGCAACTAGACATCCAAAGGTTGATTATAAATTATTTTTAATATATTCAATATCGGGTATGTTCTGGCACTCTCTTGGACCATCTCACGTGAAATGTCTTAAGAAAGAGGTTTTCTAAAAGCCGCTATCACGCCTGAAAACCATATGGCATGGAAGGCAAATCACATGTTAGGCATAATTTAAGCAGAAATTTGGCAGCCAATACTTTCTGCAGTTAGCAGGCACCTCGCTATTCGTCCTGTGAAATAAAGGTGAGAAGTGAGATGAATGTGAAGTGAGTACCAGAACAGGGGTGTATATTTATTTTCACAACAAAAATTATTTTTCGTATATCCCTTAAATATAAATCAAGATCAATCAGAACATAACATGCAGCACAAATGTTTAAAACATAAATTTTGCAATTATTCGAATTTGCACTCAAATATTTTAAGATGTGTTATGAAAAAATGTAGTTTTTAGAAAGATTATTTAAATTTGATAGATTCCCTATAAAAAAAATAGTAAAATAACATACTTTTATAGACATTACATTTTTCGGCTGCGGTTGACATCTCGTTGGAAATGCCCATATACAAAACAAATATACATTGTAGATCTGGGTGCCATCAGTAGGGTGTATGACAACATCTTTTGGTTGTGTTTGTTAAATAACTCTGTGGGACGACACAACAACAGCGATACACCATCACTACTTTTACAACAATATTCCGACATTTATCTCCACTCCATCTAATGTGGTTGAAAATTACCCACGATAAAAATTGGATTAGTTTTTCAGCAACTCACTACCAAAGTGCATCCAGCACTGAACACTAGAGTGTAGTTGTTGTTGCTTCCTGTTTAGTTGGATGCAAGTAATACAACACGAAGAGGCTACATAACTGCTGATGCTACTCCTGGTCCAGCGTTCGATCCTACTCTTGCTACCACTCCTTGTTGCTATTCTACTTTTTTGTTCATCCGAAAAAGCTTGAGATGATGCAGCAGTTGGGTAGCGGGGACAACACTACTGTCCTAGCTTGTGGCAAAAGATAAATGAGTTGTGATAGATGACAGCAAATCAACGTAAGTGCATTATTATGGCGGTTTAGTTTAGTTTTGCCCATTCCAGTCTTGGTTACTGCCACTTCGAGATGTAAAATAGTAATTTAATTATTTTAAAAACTCTGTTAGATTTGTCAAAAAGTTTCGCTTTTGAACTAAACCCCTAATTTTAAGCGTTAATAATTCACTTGCAAAATATTTTTGGCTTTCGGTTTTGGAATTTTCGGAAAATGTCATTAAATGTAACCAAGCAATTTATATAATGAGCTAGCTACTGACACAAGACAGCCATCCCTTCGTTCCATTCAAGCTTGCCAAATGTGCAACATGAAATTGTCAGATTGGACGGACATGGAACAAATACTTGGTGGGTTGGTTCGCTGGATACATTGAGGGACAGCCGACAGGCAGCACACGAGACTATGATGCATCCATTTTGAAATGCCAGCCATCCGTCTCTTTTGTTGAAACTTCCACAGCCATACTCGGCGGCACGGTAATACATAATTTCGCGAAAACTACAAAATGACACGTTATATCTAGAATTAAATGTTTCGAGATGCATGCATTTAAAAGACTTGCATAAATAAAATAACGAACGGTTTAAGAAAACGAACAAATGTAAGGAAATCTCAGTCGATTAAACCGATATTAAAAAAATTGTTTATTTGTTGGTAACACTATCATGCCAAAACATTATTGCAATTTCAAAAGCCTCTTGTAAGATATGAATTTAAACTTTGTAAATATGAAATACTATAAACTGAAAAAATATGCGCGAAAAATAATTTTAAATTCTCTGACTGTTTTCAGTGTAACTGTTATTAACAAAGTTATTTCCAAATTATAAAAAATTATACTTGCGTATTGACGTTTTTGGCATAATTCAACACTTCAGATATGTAAATAGCTACTTTATTATCGAAGGTATAAGTCTTTTTTAATATTCAACCGAATTATACCAATTATACCAATTACACTGTACAACAATTTCAAACTTTTTTCAAAATAACAGGGTTCTGTCAGTGGATTCTGGTAGAGGAAACCAAAAAAATATACACGTGTATCGGCGTTTTGAAAGATCACATCTGAATTTTATTTTAGGGGGGGTTAAAGTTTTCCCCCCTTTGCTTGTTCGTGCAGAATATCGGTATATAAAACTATGTGTTCTGTTCATCTGAGGTGTAGGGTATCTTCAGCAACTTTGTAGCAAATATTAAGGCCTATATTTTTGTCGAATATATTGACCCTCTAGCTTCCCCCCATAACGGTGATTTTTGCCTATATTTTAACAAATCGTAAAAAACTCCCCTAAAAATGGGTGGAGCGGGGTTGAAATGTTCTACAAAAATGCTGGCCATAAAATTTTACTATATACAGGGTTGCCCATATTCGACGGACCCACGGACTCGTTGGGCCCATTCCAATCGACGAGGCTTGTCCGCAGGCAACAATCTTTGCGTCAATTGAATTTTGTATGGGAACAAATGCAAATCAACGCGAATAATCCGTTGTAAAGTGGACCGAGCCATGCCCAACTGCTGAGAACGGCGTTTTTGGGATGTTCTTGGGGACCTCTCAACACTGGCTCGTACGGCAGCGATATTCTCGGCCGATCGCGTTGGTCGACTTTTATTTGGCCTCTTCGGATTAGAAAGAGCCTCACCAGTCGAAAATTTTTCGTATAAACGCTTAATGGTGTTCTTAGAAGGCGCACTTCTCACATTTTTTAATATTTTAAAAGCACGTAGACTTGACTTCTTCTGTTGAATGTAAATTTCAACTATTTCAGAGCGCTCGCGTGGCGTGTATTGTTCCATGGTAAAAATCTGCTTGGACTGACGCTTCAAACGCGGTATGTCATTAAGCGATCTGAGATCTCTGTCAAAAGTTATGGCGTTGCCAGATGGGTCCGTCGAATATGGACAACCCTGTATGTCAGAACACACCAAATCCCAAAACTTAACACCTTAATATTTGCTACAAGTTGCTGAAGATACCCTACACCTCAGATGAACAGAACACATAGTTTTATATACCGATATTCTGCACAAACTAGCAAAGGGGTGAAAACTTTAACCCCCCTCAAATAAAATTCCGATGTGATCTTTCAAAACGCCGATATACGTATATATTTTTTTGGTCTCCTCTACCATAATCCATTGACAGAACCCTGTTATTTTTTTTGGTGTTGTACTGTGTTATTTGATGACATATTTGGATAGAGCACCATACAATAAGAAGGTATAAGTCTTTTTTTAATATTTAACCGAATTATACTAATTATTTGATGACATATTTAGATAGAGCACCTCAAAATAAGAAGAAAATATCGATATTTCGGTTAGCTGTCGAGTTATCGGAGGTTATAGTTTAAAAAAATAAGATTTTTTCAAATACAAATATGGCCTCAAATAGAGGATTCTAGTGGTCGCCCTTTATAGTTCCCTCGTAATAGTCATTCCGCTAGCGTATTTTTGACAGGGGAATGCCAATGACGCAAGGTAGTTATCGAAATAATTTTTTGAGATTTTGGGTTTTCTTTCATATATCAGTAACAAGGATAGTTCTCGAAAAAATAGTATTGATTTTTATACCCTACACCACACTGTGGTACAGGGTATTATACGTTTGTTTCACGGCAGATGTTTGTAACACCTGAAAATAACACACCTAGACCCACCTTAAAGTATACCGATCGACTCAGAATCACTAGCTGAGTCGATTTAACGATGTCCGTCCGTCCGTCTGTCCATGTAAAGTTGTTCGTCGATTACAGGTCGCAATTTCACTCCGATCGTTCTGAAAATTTGCAGTTTACAGTATTTCGCAGCTGTTAAGATCGCTATTGAATTTGGTTGAAATCGGTTCAGATTTAGATATAGCTCCCATATATCTTTCGTCCGATTTGGCCCTTTAGTCCTATAGAAGCTGTAGTTTACATCCAATCGTTTTGAAATTTAGAATGGTAGAGTTTCTTGATCCATGAACCAACACTACCGAATTTGAAGAAAATCGGTTAAGATTTAGCTATAGCTCCCATATATATGTTTCGTCCGATTTGGCCCTTTAGTTCTATAGAAGCTGTATTTTACATCCAATGGTTTTGAAATTTAGAATGGTAGAGTTTCTTGATCCATGAACCAACACTACCGAATTTGGAGAAAATCGGTAAAGATTTAGCTATAGCTCCCATATATATGTATGTTTCGTCCGATGTTGGTCTTTAGTTCTGTAGAAGTTGTATTTTACATCCAATCATTTTGAAATTTAGAATGGTTGAGTTTCTTGATGCATTAACCAACACTACCGAATTTGAAGAAAATCGGCTAAGATTTAGCTATAGCTCCCATATATATGTTTCGTCCGATTTGGCCCTTTAGTTCTATAGAAGCTGTATTTTACATCCAATCGTTTTGAAATTTAGAATGGAAGAGTTTCTTGATCCATGAACCAACTTTGCCGAATTTGCAGAAAATCGGTTAAGATTTAGCTATAGCTCCCATATATATGTTTCGTCTGATTTTGCTCTTTAGTCCTGTAGAAGCTGTATTTTAAATCCAATCATTATTTTGAAATTTAGAATGGTAGTATTTCTTGATCCATGAACCAACACTACCGAATTTGAAGAAAATCGGTTAAGATTTAGCTATAGCTCCCATATATATGTTTCGTCCGAATTGGCCCTTTAGTTCTATAGAAGCTATATTTTACATCCAATCGTTTTGAAATCTAGAATGGTAGAGTTTCTTGATCCATGAACCAACATTGCCGAATTTGAAGAAAATCGGTAAAGATTTAGCTATAGCTTCCATATATATGTTTCATCCGATTTGGCTCTTTAGATCCAATCGTTTTTATACCCTACAACACACTGTGGTACAGGGTATTATTTAAGTATAAAATGTCCCAAAAGTAAATTTATGTAAACAATATATACATGAATTACAAAATTTATATATCAGAGTTATTCAATATTACGAGAGTGGTGTAGGGTATTATATAGTCGGCCCCGCCCGACTTTAGCCTTTCTTACTGGTTTTATTTAATTTTATCAGAAAGATTAATGTTTTTGGCGGTGTTTTTAAATTGTATTATCCGATAACTAAGTATGTTATCGATACTTAGTCTTATTTTGAGGTGTTCTTTCCAAATATGAGATCTGATCGATGTTCCTGATGATCACCCTTAATAGTTCCCTTGTTTATCGTCATTCACCTGTCATTATTGTTGGCAGGGGAATGATGATTGACTACAAAAGTCTCTATAATTTCGGTTTAAACTAACAATCCAAAAATTTGCCTGGATTGGATCTTGGTTTTCACAATGATGTTAAAAAGCACAAAAAAAGTTACAAACAATATTGAACTTTAAAAATAAAAGCAGCACAGGGGATTGACGCACGTAAGTGTGAAAGCTCATTTCGGAAGACAATGCGCGACTTATATAATTTTATTTATACAGTTGGCGCAAAACCAACCACAAGTACATATATGAAGTCGATTTAATACTCTTTATAATTTGAATTATTGGAAATCCAGAATGGTTTGGAAATTTAAATTATACGGAATATAAAATTTGCCAGTTGAATGGCTCAAATCTTCAGGTATTATATTTTTGTATTATATTTTGCATTGAACCAATTTTATTAAATAACCAGTAAGGAACGACTAAAAGTAGGGCGGAGCCGACCCTACCCTACACCTCCCTTGCGGTAATAATTTGGAATAATTGGTTTAGTTACACTTAACAAAGTACATAGCTCCACCTACTCGTCAAGGTTTATTCCAAGGAGGATTTGAAGATGTTGATCATAATAAACTAGATTTGAAAATATAACCTTAAAATGACCAAATATAACCATATTCTTTCATAGATCAAGGATCGAAAGGAACAAATAGATTTTCATTAAATTCAATCAAAAACTAAATTTCTGCCAAATTATATATAGATCGGACGTTAAATACAGTTTTAATAGCGCTTAAATACTAAATAGGCTGGAACATGTATATGTGGCTATATATCTAAATCTGAACCGATTATCATCAAATTAAGCAGTATTCGTTCCTAAATTAAGAAACTTCTTTCTGTCAAATTTTGTAATGATCGGAAATAAAGTACAACTTCTATAGAGCTTTGATACCAAATAGGTAGTAACATATATATGGGGGCTATATCTGAACCGATTTTCCCCAAATAAGGCAGTGTTCATTTATGTAATATGAAACATCTTTCTGCCGAATTTCGTACTGATGGGATATAAATTAAAGTTTCTGCAGCGCTTACATGTCATCGGGGTAACATATATATGGGGCCATATATAAATCTGAACCGATTTTCTTAAAATTTATTTGCAAAAAATATGTTTGAAAAACGTAGGCGGGGCAAATGTGGGCGTGACAAATCGTTTGTTTGTTCCAGCATCACGCCTAAACTACTAAACCTATTATCTTCAAACTTGGTGAACAGATAGACCAATGCTGGGAAATGCTACTTTTATATTCCATTTTCCGCCGAGTTTTTTTCGACCACTTGACCGCTGAGGCTCCTGTTAGAGCTAGAGAGCTGACATTTTGCATACACATATACAGGAGTGTTGTATAAACCACGTGCTACTCACTTAATTATTTTTCGGCCTGTTGTCAGTTTTAGCACTATCAAAATCTTGAGTTTTGTTTTTGTTCTTTCAGAAGCCCCTTATAAAATACAAAATTAAATGTTTGCATATATATCGGAAAATATATGCGCGAAAAATAAATTTTGGTTCTCTGAATGTTGTCAATGTAGCAGTGACCAGAACAATTTTCATTATTTCACTGATTTTAAAAGTTCCTTAAGAGCTAAGGATATAAAAAATGTATATGATATCAATGGGGATGCGAAAACAATATTTCGATGTCCAGTCTGAAGTCAAACCGGACATAAAACGGCGTTTTAAAGCCTTGTTCAAAATAAATCGCTCACCACTTACTGTAACATATCAAATAAAGTAAATTCGCCAAATTCTCAGACTGTGTTCAGTTTAGCAGTGACCAAAGGATTTCAATCTTTCTAAAAGTCCTTTAAGAGCTATGGTCGAACTAGTTTAAATGTGTAAACTGATCGTCAAGGTATGCGATTTTGCGGTACCTATAAAAGGTAGGATGCTATATATTTTGCTTATGTATAGACTAGGATGATGTATACCCTTCCGACTATTCAGAAAGTCGTTTTCGGTCCGTGGTCATTTCTCCCGCTATCAAAATTTTTAATATTGTTCTTGTACTTCAGAAGCGTCCTAAATAATACAAAGATATAATAATATGTAGTACTATATACGGGAAATACAATTTTGAATTCTACGATTGTGGTCAGTTTAGCAGTGACCAAAACCATTTTCATTATTTTACTGAATTTCGAAATTTTTTAAGCGTTTTTTCATTCTTCCAATACATTAAAAATCCTATAGGAGCTATGGACCTACGTGTATATGTATATATGTATACCAATCTTTAAGAAAATGTGTTGTCCGACCTGAGGTCAAAATGGACACAAAACTCACGACCATCATTTTTTAATTTTTCTTTAAGAAATATATATCCCGTCTTTTACAGCGGCAATATATTTAACAAAAATGTAGCTAACTTCGGCTGTGGAAATACGTAAGCACGTGATCAGGTTTTGAATTATGTGATATAATTTTAATTATCATGACTAAGCGATTATATCGAAATTTGGAACATACATAGCATTTAAAGCATTTGTTTCTCCACCACGCGTTTGGTGGCCCTTGTCCACTGAGCTCATATAAAAATATTAATCTGAAAGTTTGCACATATACTCGTATAGCTATATGTGCGGCTGAACTATGCTATTCACATTCACACGATTTAAGCTGCGATCAGTGCTATAGTGCCCAAAACTACATTCATTCTTTCAAAATTCACTTAGGTTAATATCTATAAAATAATGTACATATACTAATCTTCAACCAGATGCGAAATCAAGTAATCTTACGGTTTAAATTTCGTTTTATGTTTTCTGCTATAACAACTAAACCGATTAAATCGAAACATGGAACGTAGATATCTTTGTATGAAATGTGCTATAGTATAATAAACCTTTTGATTTTCCGAGACGCGTTTTGCGACCTCTTGAACTCTGACATATAGTGAATAATACCCTACCAGAATAATATAATTCTTTCTGATATTTAAAGGGTCGATTAAGGGCTAAAATGCTACATGATGCGCTGGCTAGGATATATTTACACATTCTAATTTCCAGTTTGTGGTCAATGCAATCGTGAAAAAAATATGTTCATACTGTTTGGGTTTTTGAGGTCTTTTTTATTATTTTCAGGAGTCTGATAGACTTTCAAGTATACTCCTCCGTGATTTTATTAGAAAAATTTTCAAGCTTACGAAGTTTGTAACACCTGAAGTAGATCAATCGTCGTGAAATTTGGTATAGCAGTATTTGACATCACTTTGAGGCCATGACTGGATCAGTTTAAGAAATTATTAGTTTAAGTATCTATGTAAAGCGAGAACATCAATGCGTTGAGAAAGTGCATTTGCATGAAAAATGTAGTAGTGTTCTAATTAATTTAATATTATATTTGTGGGTCTCGAGTTTATTATACGAAGCACATCACATGTCTACATATCACTAAAATGAAATTTTGAGGCTACAAAGTTCACCGGGTATTGGCTAGTACTAATATAAAATGTATTAATATTATTATTTCGTCCCTTTGCCTTTAAAAATCGTTTTTTGAAGATAACATGGAAATCTCATGGTTACATTTTAATTTACACTTCTTTAAAATGTACTTGCACTTCACTGAGTGAAGTTCAAATAACAATTGAAGCACATTTCATTATTTTGATATGGAATGAACGATATCTGAATTCCGAACGGTACGATCGGGACAGTAAAACATTTGTTAAGAAAATGTGGTATTAAAATATGTCTGTTAATGACAATATCCCACAATATTTCTCTTATTTTTTACATAGATAAATGAGCAAAACTAGACAGTTTACTCAGTTGAAGCCAAGATGCCAATTTTTTTAACTAAATGAAGCGAAAGCGGTTATATGTGACTAAAATTCTAAAAGAAATACTCAAGAAAAAGACTCAAAAATAAATATAAAGCATTTTTTAGGTTTGACTGGGGAATGCACATATAAAGGACTTATTACTTTCCCACTGCTGTGTTTCAGTCATTATTTTCTTAACGCTGGTTTAAGTCGTAGTTCCAACTCTATTTGGAATTTTCTAAACCCCTTATATCTGCCACACGCTGAAAAAAAATCGCTTCTGTAGTATATTGTCCCAAACATATTCTGCTTGAAATATACAAATGTTTAGGGTACACTCAAAATATATAATATTTGGCACACACAAATACTATATGTTTGGGAGGATATTGTTCTAAACAAAAATATGTTCCAGTTCTAATATTTTTTTTATTTGGAAGTAATATTTCCAAAACAAAGATTAATTTGTATTTATGTTTTTTTGGAAACGAATCAATGTCTTAATTTAAAGACAAGTTTTCTGTTTTGTAAAATGCAATTAAAACTTAAATCGTAACTATAAATTGCATTGATGGATTGACAAAAAATGATGTATTAATATTTATGCTGCTAAAGACATCTTTAACTAAGTTTAACACGAAATCTAGGAAAAACTAACTAAAATTCGAAAAATATAGCAAAGTCTAAAAAATCTTTTTTTAAATAAAATATATTTGGAAAGCTTCTTAAGCAATAACTTTGTTTGTGTGTAAACACATATTTTATTTGTGAAAGTCAGTTTGCAAATATATTATGTTCTAATATATTAATATATTCGTTCCAAACAAAATTTCTTGATTTTTAAATAAAATTTATTTGTTAACAAATATAAAATATTTAAAAAAATCGTTTCCAAATATATTTTCTTTCAATTCAAACATATCAAAAATGCAGATTTTTCCCCGTGCAGTGTCAACCAACTTCAAAAATCATATCTCGTTGCCACCCAAATGCATTTCGCTTGTGAATTCTGAAATTAGAAACACATGCTCAAGCGATTTGAAATTGCACAATCAAAAACAAAATTCCGCCAAAAATGGTGAGACAAATTTTGCGATTTTTAAAAATCGAAAATATTATTATTCTAAGGGTGCAGAATTGAAACGTAACTTATTTCTTGGTCCCGGTACAAACAGTTCGAAAAAACAGAAGGAGTAATTCGGTATCATAATGTTTATAACATTTTGAGGCAATATCGCTGTGGTAAGAAAATAATAAAAACATATGAATGATTCCTGCTAGTATAATTTATTTTTTTTCCGAGGCCAAGGAACATTTCTGAATGAATGCATTCCTTCAGATAACTGATTCTATTTGATAGGTCGATTGTATGTATTTATATAGTCGTACATCTTCATGTTGTAGGTAGCTATGAGAATGTACGGATGTTCATCTATTTCTCGGATACATACTCTGCCGGTAGGTATGTATATACATACATATGTATATACGAGTATGTTGTATTTCCTTTTGGTATCGTTACACGGTATCATTTCTTGTGCACAATAAATAGTGAATGTAAAAGTGCATATACGAATATTGTGAAACTGTAAGCCAAAAACTTTTCTATAACTACATTAACTATAACGAAATTTTGTGCACTGTCATGCCACTGTCAGTGGAATATAAACTGCAGTCCCGGACTTAACTGCACCCAGGGCCAGTCACCCGCCCTCACACTCACACATACACACACCATCTAACCACCTCACGTAGGATCACACTGGGTTTGGTGCACCCATATTTACTTGCAGACGGGACTCGTATGGTGGTAGAATGCCACCGGCTCCGGTTCAGTTTTGAGAAGTTTTTTTCTGCTTCAACTCTCTTTTGTATCCAGTGTTTGTAATATCCTTTGGCGGATAGAATCGTGTTTGCCTGTCCACAACAGGAGGAGGAAGACGAGACGAAGGACTTGCAAGCTTGTTGCTGGCATTTGCTGTTGGTCGTCATTTGTTTATTAGCGTTCCATGGTGTTGATAACTGGTGTGTATCGTATGGCCGGTATGGCTGGCTAGTTGCTCGGTTGGTCGAACGTTCGGTCACTTGGACGACTGGTCGCTTGGTTGGTTGGTTACTTTATCTGTGTCCTCGTATTTTTTCAACGACGCGAGCAGGCGTTTTGAAGCTGCTGTTGTTGCAGTTGTTCCTGTTTTGGTTTTGTCCATTTCTGTATTTTTATCGTATCCTTAATTAAAGTGATAATTTATGCTGTCAAAGCACTACACCATACAAATATTCACAAACGTACATATGAATTAGGTGTCCTCACCACTGAAGTTCTCAAAAATGAAAAAAATTGTGAAAATATAACAAGCCCGCATGTGACTAAAATTGAAAGGAAGATCTAAGGTGGAAATACTCTATAGAAAAAAATTAATACTCGTGACAGGCCTTTACAGAAATACTGTCCATCTATATATATAAAGAAGAATGTGTGTTTGTTTGTTTGTTGGTTTGTTTGTACCGTATAGACGCCTAAACGGCTGAACCGATCTTCTTGAAATTTTCACAGAATGTACATGTGTGGGGCGTGGTGAAAATAGGCTACTTGAATTTTCGATATATGAAGTGGGCGTGGCCCCGCCCACATAAGACAAATTTTAAAATTGAGAGATCTTGCACAATTTGTTAGTGAGAGTGCTGCAATTTTGTACATATGTATCTGGTGGCAGTCTACGTGATTGGTCCAAAAATGGGCGGGATCGGACAAATGGGCGTGGCCCCGCCCATATAAGCCAAATTTTGAATTTGAGATATCTTGCACAATTTGTTAGCGAGAGAACTGTAATTTTGTTTATATATATCTGGAGGCAGTCTACGTGATTGGTCCAAAAATGGGCGGGGTCAGACTAATGGGCGTGGCCCCGCCCCATTAAGCTAAATTTTGAAATCGAGATATTTTGCACAATTTGTTAGCAAGAGAGCTGTAATTTTGTGTATATATATCTGCTGGCGACTTACGTGATTGGTCAAAAAATGGGCGGGATTGGACCAATGGGCGTGGCCCCGCCCATATAAGCCAAATTTTGAATTTGAGATATCTTGTACAAGTTGTTAGTGAGAGAACTAGAAAAATGGGCGGGATCGGCCAATGGGCGTGGCCCCGCCCATATAAGCCAAATTTTGAAATTGAGATATCTTACACAATTTGTTAGCGAGAGTGCTGTAATTTTGTGCCATGTATCTGGTGGTAGTCTTCTTGATATGACCAAATATAGGCGGAATTGGACGAATGGGCGTGGCCCCGCCCACAATTTGTTAGCGAGAGTGCTGTAGTTTTGTGGATATGTATCTGGTGGAAGTCTACGTGATTGGTCCAAAAATGGGTGGGATCGGACCAATGGGCGTGACCCCGCCCATATAAGGCAAATTTTGAAATTCAAATATTTTCCACAATTTGTTAGCGAGAGTGCTGTAATTTTTTGCATATGTATCTGGTGGTAGTATACGTGATTGGTCCAAAAATGGGCGGAAACGGACCAATGGGCGTGGCACCGCCCATATAAGCCAAATTTTGAAATTGACTTATGTTGCACAATTTGTTAGCGAAAGTGCTATAGTTTTGTGGATATGTATCTGGTGGTAGTCTACGTGATTGGTCCAAAAATGGGCTGAAACAGACGAATGGGCGTGGCCCCGTCCATATAAGCCAAATTTTGAAATTGAATTAACTTGCACAATTTGTTAGCGAGAGTGCTGTAATTTTGTGCATATGTATCTGGTTCCAGTTTACATGATTGGTTTATAAATGGGCGGAAACGGACAAACGGGCGTGGCACCGCCCATATAAGCCAAATTTTGAAATTTAGATACTTTTCACAATTCATAAGAGAGTGTTGTAATTCTGTGTATATGTATCTATTGGTAGTATACGTGATTGGTTAAAAAATGGGCGGGATCGGACCATTGGGCGTGGCCCCGCCAATATAAGTCAAATTTTTGAATTGAGATATCTTGCACAATGTGCTAGCGAGAGTGCTGCAATGTTGTGTATATGTATCTGGTGGCATTCTACGTAATTGCTTCAAAAATGGGCGTAATAGGACCAATGGGCGTGGCACCACCCATATCAGCTAAATTTTAAAAATGTCATATCTTGCACAATTTTTTAGCGAGAGACCTGGAATTTTGTGTATATATATCCGTTGGCAATCTACGTGATTGGTCCAGAAATGGGCGGGTTCGTACCAATAGGAGTGGCCCCGCTTATATAAGCCAAATTGTTAAATTAAGATATTTTGCACAATTTGTTAGCGAGAGTGCTGGAATTATGTGTATATATATCTGGTGGCAGTCTACGTGATTGGCCAAAAATTGGCGGGGTCACACTAATGGTCGTGGCCTGCCCATATAAGCCAAATTTTGAAATTGATAGACCATGCACAATTTGTTAGCGATAGTGCTCTAATTTTGTGCATATGTATTGGGTGATAGCCTACGTGAATGGTCTAAAAAGTGGCGGTATCGGATCAATGGGCGTGGCCCCGCCCATATAAACCAAATTTTGAAATTGAGATATCTTGCACAATTTATTATCGAGAGTGCTGCAGTTTTGTTTATATGTATCTGATGACAGTCTACATGATTGCTCCAAAAATGGGCGGGATCATACCAATGGACATGGCACCGCATTTTGTTAGTGAGAGTGCTGTAATTTGGTGCATCTCATGCAGTCTACGTGATTAAACAAAAAAGGGTGTGATTCAACCAATGGGCGTGGCCCCGCCCATATAAACGTAATTTTGAAATTGAGATATCTTGCACAATTTGTTTAAATGAGCGCTGTATATTGTGTATATGTATCTGGTGGCAGTCTACGTGATTGGTCAGGAAATGGGACGGATCAAACTAATTGGCGTGGCCCCGCGTATGTAAGCCAAATTTCGTAATTGAGACACACATCTTGCACAATTTTTTAGCGAGAGTGCTGTAATTTTGTGAATATGCATTTGATGGCAGTCTACGTAATTGGTTAAAACATGGGCGGGATTAGACCAAATGGCGTGACCCTGCCCATATGAGCCATTTTTTGGAATATATCTCGAAAAATTTGTTAGAGAGATTGCTGTTATTTTATGTGTATGCATTTGATGGCGGTATTCGTGATTGATCCAAAAATGGACGGAATCGGAGATCTGAAGTCTGGGGCAACGAAGTGGACCGGGGCCAGCTAGTCTATTATATAAAAGAGTCATATTAACTACGACTTAAAGGACTTTCCATGGATGGGTCGATGTTGAAACGTAATAAAACATGATCCCCTGCGATTAGACTTCTTGACGATCTAGAGAACGTTTTTTTTTACCGATCATGTTGATATTTTAGCTTTTTATACCCTACACCACACTGTGGTACAGGGTATTATAAGTTTGTTTCACGGCAGATGTTTGTAACACCTGAAAATAGCACAGCTAAACCCACCTTAAAGTATACCGATCGACTCAGAATCACTAGCTGAGTCGATTTAACGATGTCTGTCCGTCCGTCCGTCCGTCTGTCCATGTAAAGTTGTTCGTCGACTACAGGTCGCAATTTCACTCCGATCGTTCTGAAATTTTGCAGTTTAGAGTATTTCGCGGCTGTTAAGATCGCTATTGAATTTGGTTGAAATCGGTTCAGAAGCTATAGTCCTATAGAAGCTGTATTTTACATCCAATCGTTTTGAAATTTAGAATGGTAGAGTTTCTTTATCCATGAACCAACATTGCCGAATTTGAAGAAAATCGGTTAAGATTTAGCTATAGCTCCCATATATATGTTTCGTCCGATTTGGCCCTTTAGTCCTATAGAAGCTGTATTTTACATCCGATCGTTTTGAAATTTAGAATGGTAGAGTTTCTTGATCCATGAACCAACATTGCCGAATTTGAAGAAAATCGGTTAAGATTTAGCTATAGCTCCCATATATATGTTTCGTCCGATTTTGCTCTTTAGTCCTGTAGAAGCTGTATTTTACATCCAATCATTTTGAAATTTAGAATGGTAGAGTTTCTTGATCCATGAACCAACACTACCGAATTTGAAGAAAATCGGTTAAGATTTAGCTATAGCTCCCATATATATGTTTCGTCCGATTTGGCCATTTAGTCCTATAAAAGCTGTATTTTACATCCAATCGTTTTGAAATTTAGAATGGTAGAGTTTCTTGATCCATCAACCAACATTGCCGAATTTGAAGAAAATCGGTTAAGATTTAGCTATAGCTCGCATATATATGTTTCGTCCGATTTTGCTCTTTATTCCTGAAGAAGCTGTATTTTACATACAATCATTTTGAAATGAACCAAAACTACTGAATTTGAAGAAAATCGGTTGAGATTTAGCTATAGCTCCCATATATATGTTTCGTCCGATTTGGCCCTTTAGTTCTATAGAAGCTGTATTTTACATCCAATCGTTTTGAAGTTTAGAATGGTAGAGTTTATTGATCCATGAACCAACACTACCGAATTTGAAGAAAATCGGTTAAGATTTAGCTATAGCTCCCATATATATGTTTCGTCCGATTTGGCCCTTTAGTTCTATAGAAGCTATATTTTACATCCAATCGTTTTTAAATTTAGAGTGGTAGAGTTTCTTGATTCATGAACCAACATTGCCGAATTTGAAGAAAATCGGTAAAGATTTAGCTATAGCTCCCATATATATGTTTCGTCCGATTTGGCCCTTTAGTTCTATAGAAGCTGGATTTTACATCCAATCGTTTTGAAATTTAGAATGGTAGAGTTTCTTGATCCATGAAAATCGGTAAAGATTTAGCTATAGCTCCCATATATATGTTTCATCCGATTTGGCTCTTTAGATCCAACCGTTTTTATACCCTACACCACACTGTGGTACAGGGTATTATTTAAGTATAAAATGTCCCAAAAGTAAATTTATGTAAACAATTTATACATGAATTACAAAATTTATATATCAGAGTTATTTAATATTACGAGAGTGGTGTAGGGTATTATATAGTCGGCCCCGCCCGACTTTAGCCTTTCCTTACTGGTTTAAAATGCATTGAATTAAGTGGCAATGGGATATATCGAACCTTTTAAGCTTTTATAATTTATACTATCGGAAACCCGGTGGTTTTTCTTGCTCACAAATTTCGTTTTTAGTGAAATATGAACATGCGATGTGTTTTCTATAAGAATCTCGACTCTAAGAAATAAGAAGGCTAATAAATTATTCTTGTCAATCGCGCATATTGTATGCAAAAGAACATTCTCAGCGTATGGATATTATCGCTTTAAAAGAAGTATATATGTATTTACGTACATATTTAACGAATATTTTCTTACACTGATCCAATCAGTGCGGTTTATCGTTGAGACACATTCAAATGCAAGCTGATTCGTGCAATGGTGCTCCACTTATTTTTTTCATAATAGAGGCCTCTTGGCGTTGCCTCGGCCTTTGTGGTGTGAAATGCATATATGCCAAATTTCAAGGCAATGATTCTCTATATATTTCGTTTTCAATAATGAAATCGTTTATCGTCTTGTGGAGCCACGCCACCTTTGCGATATCGCCAATTTGAGTCAAGCACTGTGCTGTGAAATACACCCATAACAATTTTCAAGACAAATGATGCAATGATTCCGCAGATATTTAATTTTCAATATGTAGTCATGTGGGCGAGGTCATGCCCATATCAAATCTACTATTCTGTGCTGCCCACTTTGGGTGAAATTTCTAAAATTGTCTCGAATAACTTAATATAGTGATTTAAAAAACCAAGTTAATGCTTTCAGCCTAAAAGAGCTAATTATTTATTATGAAAGATTCGTGGAAGATACCTTTAGTATTTGGACCAAGAAAGGTGGGTATATATCATTTTCTACGAACCAAAAGCGTAACACATCGAAGGTGTGGCTGGTGCACACGATAACTCTCGAAAGCAGTAACCGATTGACTTCAAATTTGGTATGAGGTAATATTTCCTTCTAAATATCTCCGGTTAAGTTCGAAGATGGGCTATATTGGTACACTCCTTCTAGTACCTCCCCCACAAAGGGTTAATATTTGTGAAATATTGAAATATTGATTATTTAATAACTTCTATGCATCCTCTGAAATTCTACACATAGTATTAGTTCATTAGTCACTATTACCTCGAGAATAATGGGCAAAGTGTCCACGCCCGTCTGATACCTCCCACACAAATTGACCATTTTACACCAAAAGCTAATAGCTTATAACTTTATTACAAGTGCATACAAAGACTTGTAATTTTGTATAGTGTAATGTTTTATAGTATCTAGAGTCCAGGGAAAAGTGTCCGTTATTGGGACGCCCCTTTTGGTACCTCTCACATTAATGCACCATTTTGTACCAAAAGTAAACAGCTTTTCAAGGCAATGATTCTCTATATATTTCGTTTTCAATAATGAAATCGTTTATCGTCTTGTGGAGCCACGCCACCTTTGCGATATCGCCAATTTGAGTCAAGCACTGTGCTGTGAAATACACCCATAACAATTTTCAAGACAAATGATGCAATGATTCCGCAGATATTTAATTTTCAATATGTAGTCATGTGGGCGAGGTCATGCCCATATCAAATCTACTATTCTGTGCTGCCCACTTTGGGTGAAATTTCTAAAATTGTCTCGAATAACTTAATATAGTGATTTAAAAAACCAAGTTAATGCTTTCAGCCTAAAAGAGCTAATTATTTATTATGAAAGATTCGTGGAAGATACCTTTAGTATTTGGACCAAGAAAGGTGGGTATATATCATTTTCTACGAACCAAAAGCGTAACACATCGAAGGTGTGGCTGGTGCACACGATAACTCTCGAAAGCAGTAACCGATTGACTTCAAATTTGGTATGAGGTAATATTTCCTTCTAAATATCTCCGGTTAAGTTCGAAGATGGGCTATATTGGTACACTCCTTCTAGTACCTCCCCCACAAAGGGTTAATATTTGTGAAATATTGAAATATTGATTATTTAATAACTTCTATGCATCCTCTGAAATTCTACACATAGTATTAGTTCATTAGTCACTATTACCTCGAGAATAATGGGCAAAGTGTCCACGCCCGTCTGATACCTCCCACACAAATTGACCATTTTACACCAAAAGCTAATAGCTTATAACTTTATTACAAGTGCATACAAAGACTTGTAATTTTGTATAGTGTAATGTTTTATAGTATCTAGAGTCCAGGGAAAAGTGTCCGTTATTGGGACGCCCCTTTTGGTACCTCTCACATTAATGCACCATTTTGTACCAAAAGTAAACAGCTTTTAACTTTAATGCCAGTACATGCTTTAAAGTTATTAAATGCAATTTAAATTGATAGTAATTTAAATAAAACAAATAAAAAAATAATTTACTAATATTTTTTTAAGACTCAAGGTGACGGGAGGATTCATTATTCGGTTAACCGACTGAACTTTCTTACTTGTTTTATATTCTATGGATAGTACGAAATTACATTACATTACACTGCATTACACTGTACACAATTGCAAGTGTTTGTATGTGCAGGAATCGAAGATATAAGCCGTTAACTGTCTGTGCAAAATGGTCCATTTGTATGGAAGGCACTAAAAGGGGCGTGGTAATAATGCCCATTTTTCACGGGACTATAGGTATTGTAGATCGGCGAAAAGTAACTCCTGGAGGCTTTTCTGTGAACAGATAGACAGCGTTAACATTGTGTCTAAAATTAAAAAGTTCCTCTCAAAAACTCATGTCCAAACCGAAACACTGGTGGATGAAACGGGTAAAATGATGGAAACTATAGAGGATACCGTAAGGCTCTTGATGACAACTCATTTTCCGACTGGTAATTTTGGACCAACAGAGGAACAGTTACAGAATGAAAATGTATTGCATCAAGTACATATTACGGATATAACAGATGGTATGGTTAAAGAAGCGATAAAAAGTTTCTCTCCCTTTAAGGCTGCGGGACCGGATGGAATATTTCCAGCACTTCTGCAGAATGAGGTGAATCTGGTATCAACTCATCTGGCTGGAGTGTTCACTGCATGCCTAACCCGTTCTTATACCCCAAAAAAACTGGCAGGAATCAAGGGTGATCTTCATACCAAAGCCTGGCAAGGCGAGTTATACGACCCCAAAGGCTTATCGACCCATTAGCCAAACTTCTTACCTGTTAAAAACAATGGAGCGAATAATTGATGACTTGGTCAAAAGTAAAATAGCGGATGACAGGCTAAAATTCAAACAACAGCCTATGTCAAAGGAAGGTCAGTGGAAACAGCTCTGCATGAGGTAGTGCACCACATAGAAAAGTCTTTCAGTAAAGAAATGTATACACTTGCTGTTTGCATAGACATTGCGGGCGCATTTAATAATGTACAGACCGATACACTTATCCAGTTCTTAGACGAGTTTCAGGTTGACCGGACGCTAAAAAACTGGATTATTTGTGGGTCATATGACGTAAAAATTAGAGATAAGGTAAATCGTGGTATACCTCAGGGGGGGCATTTTATCGCCTCTTCTATGGGCTACGACGACACACAGTCTCCCAAAAGCCCTCACCAATGAAGGACTTAAACCAGTCTGTTATGCAGACGACGTTGTAATATTTCTAAGGGGATTTCATCCAAATCTATTATGCAGAAGAGCTGAAGAGGCACTTAATATAGCATATAACTGGGCAAAACCAAGGGGATTAAATGTTAACCCAGACAAAACAGAAATATGTATATTTACAAGGAAAACGAAGATCCCACGTTTTACCCCGCCTCGATTCCTGGATAAGACAACTGCTATTACTAAAAATGTAAAATACTTGGGAGTAATTTTGAATAAGAAACTGTACTGGAAAGATCATCTTAAAGAAAGATTTACACAGGCCCACAGATGTTGGTCGTTGTGCAGAAGAGCTATAGCTTCAAAATGGGGACTACGTCCAAATATGGCTTTACATGATCGTGATTACAACAATTATCACCTACGCCTGTGTAGTGTAGTGGACATCAATGGAAAATAAGTGCAACGTAATACTTTTGCAATAAATTCAACTGCACCAACAAAAGCGTTGGAGACTATACTGCACATCCAGCCAATAGACATCCGTATAAAGTATGAGGCAGCCCTCACAGGAAGACGTCTATAAGTGATGGGTGAATGGATAAATCGAGACCACAATTCATACCTTCAGAAGATTTTAGAATCTCTAGTTGGTCACATTCAAACGCCAGAAATCTCCGACCGCATTGCTGAAGTACGGCTTACAGCTACACAGAAAGAAAAAATTGAGTAATCCGTACTTGAATCAAGCCATAGCGGTGTCAAAAGTACGTTAAGTACGGATTTTCTTAAACCAAGTACAAAATACTTGAATCAAGTACGGACTTTTAAGGCCTGAATTCTTTATGTTAGCGCTTATTAAGCCTAAATAGGCTTGATTTTAAACCAAAAAATTCTTATTTCAAGCATAAAGCGATTGATTTAAGAATTTTATCGGATTAATTAGAGTGCGAAACTGGCTCCAGAGAAGAAATTTTTGATTGAATTAAGCCTGTCCAATACTTGGTTTGAGGCTGATAATACTTGATTTAAGCCTGATCTTGATTTAAGCCTGGTCATACTAGATTTATTGTGCTTTCGTTCGTTTTATACCTATATACCATTTATATTAATTATACCATTTTTGCCACTGTATTGCAAAGAATGCAATTTTTTAAAATGATACGTCAAAATACAATTGCTTGACAGCAAAAGTAAAAGTTTTGCTACATTTATTCGAATTATTAACAACTTCAAAAAACTAAAATTTAAAAAATTCACGCCAAGAAACGAATTGGATATGGTCGCGCACAAATGTTTATACATATACATCTCGACAATTTATATGCATGTGTGTTTGATGTTGCGTCAGCCAAAATCAACCACTTGCATGGGAGTGGTTGAGAGGGTAAATTTATTGTGCTCTATAATGGTTCTGTCTCTCAGAGATTAAAGAAAGCTTTTTTTTCTTACTTTAAGCCATATTAGGCTTAATTTTCCTTTTCAAGAAATGTTTACTTGATTTCAAGCATTAAAGGTTTATTGTAAGCCTTTCAGCACTTGATTTTTTCACTTTAAGCCGATTTATACTTGTTTTAAGAAAAACTTAGTACGAACGTACTTACATTTTTAAGTACGATTTCGGCTTAAATTAAGAATTTTTTACTTGAATGTAGTATGGCATTTTTCTTTCTGTGTACCTGTGAATCGTTTGTGCCAGACAGACGCTCCTGGGAAAATTGAACTTTGGCCCATGTGCCAGTGGGAACCAGCTGCTACACGGATCGGTCCAAGCGAGGAGGAAGGACGTCTGGGACTTTTTATTGATGAACCAGAAGTCGAACTTCACTTCCGCCTCCCTGACCATAACACGGTATTTCAAGCAGAAGTTCGAGCAACCACAGTGTGTGTGAACTGGCTCAGTAACACCACAAAGCCTAAATATGCCAACATCTTCACACATAGCCAAATGGCGATTAAAGCAATAACATCCGAAAGGGTCAAATCCAGAACTGTGTTGGACTGTAAAAGAACGATAAATGATTACTCAGCAATTACGTATTTGCTGGGTACCAGGACACAACGGAGTGATTGAATATAAACGGGCAAACAGCTTGGCTTCAAAGGGCAGAGAACTTCGAGTAATAAACATGGAAAATTGGAAACCTTTCGAAGCCACGAAAAATGAGTTGAAGCACTGGGCAGTGATGGCTCACAAAACTGTGTGGAATAGCGCAACAGTAGGAGCAACTGCAAAGATACTGTGGGGTGACCCAAATGAAAAGAAAACAAGAAGTCTTCTGAAACTAAACAAGATCGATACTAGTAGGATGATGAGTGTTCTAACGGAACACTCAAGCTTACAAGCACATCTTCATCGCATAGGAGTAGCAGGAAACGACGAATGCAAGGAAAACATGGAAACGATGGAACATATTCTGTGTCACTGCCCGGCTTTCACACATGCAAGATCTCAATATTTCGGGTCCGACATACAGGGTGGCTGATGAATATTGCTACATTAAGAAACTCAAATATATGGAATTCAGCTTTCTTTTATTCATGTTAAAGCTCATTAAATGTAATTAAATATAGCTTAATTAGTTTTAATAATAAAGGAATTTAAATGCCCCCCCTGCTCGTTGATGCATGTGCGGCATCTTACCAAAAAGTTGTTCATTACTGCTTGGAGAGTTGAGACGGGAATAGCCGCAATTGTTTCTCGAATGGATAGCTTTAGTTCATTGAAATTTGTAGGTTTTGCTTTGTAGACTTCCTGTTTGTAATAACCCCACAAGAAAAAGTCAGGTGCAGTAAGGTCAGGCGACCTGGGGGCCAACGGAATGTGGAGTTTCTGGATATCAGCTTATTGGGAAATTTTCGCCGCAATTCTGTCATAACAGGCCGGGCTATGTGAGGAGTTGCACCATCCACACAGAGTTAAAAGAAATTCTCATTCTCACTCTCTCAACATGCTGAAGTAACGGCCTCCAGTAACTGTAACGGTGTGACCGTTTTCTTCGAAGAAGTAGGGCCCGACAATGCAGCGTGATGAAACTGCACACCACACTGTGACACAAAGTAGATGCAATTCGACAATTTTGTTTGTTTATGTTGCCGTTTAAATCGAAATGGGCCTCGTCAGACATGAAAAGACAGTTCAACATGTTTCCGTCCTCTTCCACCATTTGAAGCATCTTCTGGCAAAATTCCAAGGCCCAAAATGGATTTCCGCTAAATACTCGTATTCTCGGGGTCTCTTAGGTCACCCCTTCTATGTGTTACACGTTTGGGCCGCAGCGACTGATATATACCGTCGTTGACAATAGTGGTGTTATAAAAGCAAATAAAATAAAATAAAATAATAAAAACAAAAGCTATAATTTCTATTATCCATAGATTTTCTTCAAATAGGCGTTGTTTGCTTCGTTAATATGCTAGCTTTCAAAAACTGGAAAAATGATTTTTATACCCTATTTTTTATGGTTTTTGTCGGTTCAGTCTCCACATGTAAGTGTCATTATTAACATTTGTAGTCCTCACAATTTCTTTAAATTTAAAGTGTTTCCAGGCTATATGGAGCTATACTACAAAAAAAATTATCCAAAAACTAAAGGTACTTTGCAAGACAATTTTAGTTTTAAAGAAAATCAAAAAAAGTTACCAGAATTTATTTTATGTATATTTTTCTTGCATAGAACCCCATATTACACCAGAAAATGTTATGCATAGCCCTTCTACAAAAATGTTGTTGCATAGTGTACTTTGCACAGATTTACCATAATAATATGTTGCGCGAGTTAATACATGGTGCAATATAATATGTTACGCATGTTGCTCGGGGCTCGGGGGGTATTTAACTTATACTAAAAATGTATATGAGTAGTAGCGTTGTGTTATATCTGTATGTAGTGTTGTCTAACTTGGCCACATTTTCGACAATCGCAAAGGTATAATATGAAAACCGTTACCATTTTTATACCCTACACCACACTGTGGTACAAGGTATTACGACTTTGTGCATTTGTTTGTAATGCTCAAAAAGAGAAGAAATAGAACATTATATCGATCGACATAGAATCACTTTTTGAGTCGATTTAGCCATGTCCGTCTGTCTGTCTCTCCATATATTCTTATGATCAAGGTGCAGGTCGTATTTATGGTCCGATTGTGATGAAATTTAGCACAGTGCTCTTTTTTGGCCCAAGGTCGATCCCTTTCGAAATTGGTCAAAATCGGTTCAGATTTAGATATAGCCAACATATAGATGGTAACCCCAATTTGACATGAAAACGCTGTAAAAACCGTATTTTATATCCGATCAGCACGAAATTCAACATAGAGAGTTTTCTTATTACATGTATGAACACTGCCAAATTCGAGGAAAATCGGTTCAGATTTAAACGTAGTCCAAACATATATGTTACACCCGATTTGACATGTAAGCGCTTTAGAAAGCGTATATTATATCCGATCAGTACGAAATTCGGCAAAGAGAGTTTTCTTATTACATGTTTGAATCGTATTTTCGCATTATTAGGGAGGTGTGGGTCGGACCCGCCGACTTTCTGACTGTCCTTACTGGTTATATATATATGAGCGTGTTACACAGTAGGAATTTTATGCAAGGCTTTTAGTATAATAGATATTTGGAAAACTTCAGTTTTTGGGGATTTTCGAATTTTATTTTTGGATCTGCGGGATTTTGCGATATAAATATAATAAATTTTGAATTAGCATCGATTTCTGGTGTTAAGACGTATAAATGACCACAAAATGGAATACATACAGGGTCTCCCATATTCGACGGACCCATCTGGCAACGTCATAACTTTTGACAGAGATGTCAGATCGCTTAAGTCCAAGCAGATTTTTACCATGGAACAATACACGCCACGCGAAATAGTTGAAATTTACATTCAACAGAAGAAGTCAATTGTGAAAACTCAACGTGCTTTTAAAATATTAAAAAATGTGAGAAGTGTGCCTTCTAAGAACACCATTAAGCGTTTATACGAAAAATGTTCGACTGGTGAGGCTCTTTCTAATTCGAAGAGGCCAAATAAAAGTCGACCAAGGCGATCGGCCGAGAATATCGCTGCCGCACGAGCCAGTGTTGAGAGGTCCCCAAGAACATCCCAAAAACGCCGTTCTCAGCAGTTGGGCATGGCTCGGTCCACTTTACAACGGATTATTCGCGTTGATTTGCATTTGTTCCCGTACAAAATTCAATTGACGCAAAGATTGTTGCCTGCGGACAAGCCTCGTCGATTGGAATGGGCCCAAAAAAAACATGGGTCCGACGAATATGGGCAACCCTGTATATTTTTAAATATTTTATGGATTTATCAAGTTTCCCTCTGCCTTTGAAAACATTTGTTTTAATTGTTTTCGATTCTTTCCCACGAATCTGCATTAAAGTCGGATATATACCGATATATTTCTCATTATCTTTTCTGAATAGACAATAACATTTTCTGATTGATTGATATTTCCATTAGTTATACCCGATGAGACAGAAGTTATGGTTATTTGAAGTTATACCTGACTGACTGCGATCCATATATATATAAACTAGCTGGACCCGGTCCAATTCGTTGCCCCAGATTGAGATTTCCGATCCCGCCCATTGCTGAACAAATCACGATACATATACATAAAATAACACACTCTTGCTAACAAATTGTGCAAGATATCTTAATTTCAAAATGTGGCTTACATGGGCGGGGCCACGCCCATTAGTCTGATACATATAAACACGCCCGTTGGTCCGATCTCGCCCATTTTGGACCACTCACGTAGACTGCCACCAGATACATATGTACAAAATTACAGCACTCACGCTAACAAATTGTGCAAGATATCTCAATTTTAAAATTTGTCTTATGTGGGCGGGGCAACGCCCACTTGATATATCGAAAAATCAAGTACCCTATTTTCACCACGCCCCACACATATACATTCTGTGAAAATTTCAAGAAGATCGATACAAACAAAACAACAAACAAACACACATTCTTCTTTATATATATAGACTAGCTGACCCGGTCCACTTCGTTGGCCCAGATTTCAGATTTCCGATCCTGTCAATTTTTGGACTAATCACGTAGACTGCCACCAGATACATATACACAAAATACAGCACATTCGCACACAAATTGTGCAAGATATCCCGATTTCAAAATTTGGCATATATGTGCGGGGCTACGCCCATTGTTCCGATCCCGCCCATTTTTGGACCAATCACGTAGATTTTCAGCTACTTTCAGATGGATCCCAGAAAGTCCATGAGTGGTGGGACATCTGAGATCACGGTCCAATCCCAATCTTGGAAGTAGATAGGGGCAGTAGGTATCTCAATTTCAAAAGTTGGCTTATAAGGGCGCGGTCACGGCCATTGGTCCGATCCCGCCCACTTGTAGACAAACTACGTAGACTATCGCCAGATACGTATGCAAATAATTACAGCACTCTCGCTAAAAAATTGTGCAAGATATCTAAATTTTAAAATTTGGCTTATATGGGCAGGGTCAAGCCCATTCGTCCGACCCCGCCCATTCGTCCGACCCCGCCCATTTTTGGACCAATCACGTGGACTACCACAATATACATATACACAAAATTACAGAACTCTCGCTAGCAAATTACCAAGATATTTCAATTTCAAACTTTGGTTTATATGGGCGGGGCCACGCCCAGTTGGTCCGATCCCGCACATTTTTGGACCAATCACGTTGACTTCCACCAGATATATACACAAAATTACAGCACTATCTTTAACAAATTCTACATATATCTCAATTTTAAAATTTGGTTTATTTGGAATGCCATGCCCATTGGTCCAACCCGCCCATTTTTGGACCAATCGCGTAGGTTACCACCATGTACATATGCAGAAAGTTACAGCAGTCTCGCTAACAATTTATGCAAGATATGTCAATTTCAAAATTTGGCTTATATGGGCGGGACCAGTCACGTAGACTGCCACCAGATATATATACACAAAATTGCAGCACTCTCGCTAAAAAATAGCTCAAGATATCTCAATTCCAAGATTTTCCTTATATGGGCGGGGCCACGCCCATTTTTAAACCAATCACTTAGACTGCCACCAGATATATATATAAAAAAAATTGCAGCGCTCTCGCTAAAAAATTGTTCAAGATATCTCAATTCCAAAATTTGCCTTATATTGGAGGGGCCACGCCCATTTGTCCGATCCCGCCCATTTTTTGGACCAGTCACGTAGACTGCCACCAGATATATATAAACAAAATTGCAGCACTCTCGCTAAAAAAAAATGCTCAAGATATCTCAATTCCAAGATTTGCCTTATATGGGCGGGGCCACGCCAATTGGTCCGATCCCGCCCATTATTGAACCAATCTCGTAGACTGCCACCAGATATATATATACAAAAAATTGCAGCACTCTCTTTAACAAATTGTGTGAGATATCTAGATTTCAATATTTGGCTTATATAGGCGGGGCCACGCCCATTGCTCCGATCGCGCCCTTGTTTAGACCAAACACGTAGACTGCTACCAGATACATGTAAACAAAATTACAGCTCTCTTGTTAAAAAATTGTGCAAGATATCTCAATTTAAAATTTCGTCTTATATGGGCGGGGACACGCCCATTGGTCCGATTCCGCCCAATTTTGGTCCAGTCCCGTAGACTGCCACCAGATACATATGCACAAAATTACAGTACTCCCGCTAACAAATTGTGGAAGATATCTCCATTTCAAAGTTAGGGCGAGGGCACGCCCATTGGTCCGATCCCGCCCACTTTTGGACCAATCACGTAGACTTCCACCAGATATATATGCACCACATTACAGCACTCTCGCTAACAAATTGTTTAAGATATCGCAATTTAAAAATTTGTCTTATGTGGGCGGGGCCACGCCCATTAGTCCGATCCCGCCCCTTTTTTGGACCAATCCCGTACACCAGATACAGATGCCCCAAAGTACAACACTCTCGCTACCAAATTGTGTAAGATTTCTCAATTCTAAAATTTGGCTTATATGGGCGGGGCCACGCCCATTGGTCCGATCCCGCCCACTTTTGGACGAATCACGTAGACTGCCACCAGATACATATGTACAAAATTACAGCACTCTCGCTAACAAATTGTGCAAGATATCTCAATTTTAAAATTTAGCTTATATTGGCGGTGCCACGCCCATTGGTCCGATCCCGCCCATTTTTGGACTAATCACGTAGACTGCCACCAGATGCATATGTACAAAATTACAGCACTCTCGCTAAGAAATTGTGCAAGATATCTCAATTTTAAAATTTGTCTTATGTGGGCGGGGCCACGCCCACTGGATATATCGAAAATTCAAGTACCCTATTTTCACCACGCCCCACATATGTTCATTCTGTGAAAATTTCAAAAAGATCGGTCCAGCCGTTTAGACGTCTATTCGGTACAAACAAACCAACAAACAAACAAACCAACAAACAAACAAACAAACACACATTCTTCTTTATATATATAGATAGATAGATGACTATCTAACTAACTATAACAATATTTGAGTATCTGTCAAACAAGGTTGATGTTGTATTTAATCGTAGTTTTTATTAGAATATCTTCAAGCTTACGAAGTTTGGATCAGGGTGTTAAAAGACAACCCGGGAATCGCCAGGTATTAGAATGCTAGTAGATTATAAATTTATCTAATACCAGGGCACATAAACGTTTATCATTCGTTACAGTGTAATTGAAGTTCCTTCCAAAATAGGAATATTTTGTAGATTTATTCGAACACAACTTCTCTATATATTTTGTAGCAATCTTATTAATGTTATCATAATATTTATTGTAAACAACTTATGCATTGATATTTTTATTTTTCCTTTTAATTTTTCAGAATTCGTAAATCATTGAAAAACGAGAAGCTGAAAAAACGTGAGTCGCCTTAATATTTAGTTTCATGATGCTCCTGCTGGTAGTTATTTTTTTATTCTAACTAGTAATTTACAACATTATTTGCTTTAAAACACTTTATTTTATAACCATTTTTGCTAAGGTGTTTTCCAAATAATCAACCAACATTAAGCGCTGCTCACCTGTACGTGGGTGCCCAAAAGTATGAATAGTTTCATGGTTTAACAATTTTGTGGATATAATTTAACGTCATCAAAGTACTTTAGTGTATTTTAGATTCAAATGTCATTGTTATGTTTCCGGATACACTAAAATAATTTTCATTATAATATTTATGAAAGTTTCATAAAATGTCGCCAAAAATAACTTTTTAATAAAATTTAAGTATCTTTGACAAAGTTTCTTTGGCTACTTTTTTATGAAAAATATGCAAATAATTCTTTCGGTGTAGGACCACATGGAAAGAAATTTTTTCTAAAAACATATCCAAATTTTATGAAAATCCATTAGAACAAATATGGCTCTATGTTCGATTGTAAAATAATAAAATCCATATAAATTTGGTTTTGCGGAACAACAACCAAATATGTATATATATTTTCTATTTCAAGATTTTTTAAGAACACGGACTTTGCTAATTTTTTGGGAGTTACGAAAAAATGTACAAAAATAATGCATAAAGTCATAAGTGAAATTCGGGACTAGAATCTAAAATTGAGAATGGTGAGGATAATAACCTAAGACGACCAACGGACGACCCACTTCCTAAAGAATGCCTACTGAAGAAAGAACGTGAAAATATGTTCACTGGTTCAAATTTTTCCCAAATTTTAAAACTAAGACACATATTCTTCAATCGCACCTGGAATATTCGAATATTTATACCAACTCTAAAAGCGAATTTGGAGCCCGGATTTTAGTATAGCTGATACAGGGGAAAACCAATAAATTCTATTTTTGGCGATTTACAAATTGATATAGGCAATTGTGTTATTAATATTGCAAATATAATGTTCACTAGTTCACATTTTTCAATTTTCAAAACTAAAATACATATTCTCCAATCGCACCTGGAATATACAATATGTATACCTATTCTACAAAGCGCATTTGGAGTCCGGTTTTTAGTATAGCTGAAACAGGGGAAACCAATAAATTAAATTTTTTCCAATTTTCAAATTGACATTGGGAATTGTGTTATTAATATTTGCAAATATAATGATGAACGAATTATTTTCGATTTCTAATGTCAATACTACTTACAAACTATTAAACTTACAAGTAACTATAAGTTGCTTATTTTTTTATATTATTGTGCTAGTCCAAAAATGTAACAGAATGGAAACCCTATGGATTGACCTATTTCGACCCATGCTGAATCCAGTGGTATTAGCCGTTTTTCTATGTTACTCTCGTTTTCGCTATATTCAACCACAAAGTTTGTTGGGAAATCCGAGAGGTTACTTATCTCTTTGGTGATTTTGAAGTGTAAGACTTCGGAATATACGCATCAGTGCAAAGATCAAAATAAAGAGAACGGTTGGAGAATTATTTCTCTCACAACAGTCGTCCACGCCCCTGTGTGAACAAAATGTTTAAGCGGGTGAACAAAATGTTTAGCCCGTGTAACTTTCGGATTTTTTCGTTTGATTGATAAAATCTTTGTGTGTGTGTTTTAGTATCCGAAGTTACTGAGATATCTGCATTTAAAAATTTAATTTTTAATTTTTTCTCCGACCCTGTGCTAGTATTTTGTAAATATCGGAGAAGAATATGCAATGATTATATTCACTTAAACACGTCTGGTTTGACGAAAAAAATGTCTATACGATGAAAATAATTTGGTTCGATAAACCCAATAAGGCAAAAGTTATGGCCACTTGAAATTATATTTTCAAAAAAGCATTTTTTTTAAGGAAAATAGTATAAGTCGTATTTTCGAGTTTTGGAAGAAGATAGTTAAAAAAGGATAGTTAGATAGTTAAAGGAATCTTTCTAGAGAATGTTCTCAAAGAAGGAACGGTCAAAAATATTCACTGGTATTGTTACCAAGCTTCTCCAATTAAAACCATTTTTTACACAAATTTCAAAAGTAAGCCGCATTTTCTCCTACCCTATAATACCCTACACCACTCTCGTAATATTGAATAACTCTGATATATAAAATTTGTAATTCATGTATAAATTGTTTACATAAATTTACTTTTGGGACATTTTATACTTAACTAATACCCTGTACCACAGTGTGGTGTAGGGTATAAAAACGATTGGATCTAAAGAGCCAAATCGGATGAAACATATATATGGGAGCTATAGCTAAATCTTTACCGATTTTCTTCAAATTCGGCAATGTTGGTTCATGAATCAAGAAACTCTACAATTCTAAATTTCAAAACGATTGGATGTAAAATATAGCTTCTACAGGACTAAAGAGCAAAATCGGACGAAACATATATATGGGAGCTATAGTTAAATCTTAACCGATTTTATCCAAATTCGGCAATGTTGGTTCATGGATCAAGAAACTCTACCATTCTAAATTTCAAGACGATTGGATGTAAAGTACAGCTTCTATAGAACTAAAGGGCCAAATCGGACGAAACATATATATGGGAGCTATAGCTAAATCTTAACCGATTTTCTTCAAATTCGGTAGTGTTGGTTCATGGATCAAGAAACTCAACCATTCTAAATTTCAAAACGATTGGATGTAAAATACAGCTTATTCAGGACTAAAGAACAAAATCGGACGAAACATAAATATGGGAGCTATAGCTAAATCTTAACCGATTTTCTTCAAATTCGGCAATGTTGGTTCATGAATCAAGAAACTCTACCATTCTAAATTTCAAAACGATTGGATGTAAAATATAGCTTCTATAGGACTAAAGGGCCAAATCGGACGAAACATATGTATGGGAGCTATAGTTAAATCTTAACCGATTTTCTTCAAATTCGGCTATGTTGGTTCATGGATCAAGAAACTCTACCATTCTAAATTTCAAAATGATTGGATGTAAAATACAGCTTCTATAGGACTAAAGGGCCAAATCGGACGGAAGATATATATGGGAGCTATATCTAAATCTGAACCGATTTCAACCAAATTCAATAGCGATCTTAACAGCTGCGAAATACTCTAAACTGCAAAATTTCAGAACGATCGGAGTGAAATTGCGACCTGTAGTCGACGAACAACTTTACATGGACAGACAGACGGACGGACGGGCGGACGGACATGCTTAAATCGACTCAGCTAGTGATTCTCAGTCGATCGGTATACTTTAAGGTGGGTCTAGCTGTGTTATTTTCAGGTGTTACAAACATCTGCCATGAAACAAACTTATAATACCCTGTACCACAGTGTGGTGTAGGGTATAAATATTAAAACTTTTAACATATTTCTTATATGTGGTAAGGTGTAGTAAGTTGAACTGCAAAGGGAATCTGAAACCCCCCTTTTAGTATAGTAGATGTACTTATAGGGGAAAATAGAAAAAATCCCATTTTTGGCTATTTCTTAAATTATTTTGGGAATTGTGACATTGACTTTTGGAAATAACATTGTTCGTGAATTACATTCGATTTGTGATGTCAAGACCTACAAACTACAAAATATTTCATTGAAATATGTCAATTTTTAAAAATTTAATATCTGTCTGCTTTTTAAAATTGATATTTTCACTTTTTTTCCTGACCCTGTCCTAGCATTTGCTTAATATCAGTGCAAAATATATACCGATTTACCTCACATCAACTTCTCTTAATTGACAACTAAATTTGCTATATGATGTACAAAATTTCGGTCAAATGTGCCCACTTATACAAAAGTTATGGCCATATCAATTAATATTTTCAATTTATTAAAATTTTTTGTATTTTATTGCGAAAAGGTATATGTAGTATTTTGGAGATACAGAGGAATTTATAAGAAGAAAGTATGACATATTCATATTTGTCTTAAAGGATTCCTCCTGGAAAATATTTTCGAGAAAAGAACGAGTCAACAATTTGTACTAAATAGTGTTGTGACGCTTCTCCAAATTACACCATTTTTTATGAATATCTCAAAACTTGGCCACATTTTCGACAATCGCAAAGCTAGGATATGATAACCCTTACCATTTTTAATGTGTTATACGATAAGCTGCAAAAGGAATTTTGAGCCCGGCTGTTAGTATAACAGATTTTGGGGAAAAATCAAAAATTTCCTTTCTTTTGGCGATTTTCGAATTTATTTTCGGAATAGTGGTATTTATGTTTACAGATATAATAATGTTAGTTCTAACATTGTTATATTTACAAATATAATAATGTTAGAACTAGCCCCGACTTACAAATTAACAAAATGGGGTCTATTAATTTTTAAAGATTTAATGGAATTATAAAGTTTCGAATGAAAAAATTGTTGTTTGTTTTTTCCCGATCATTTCCTGCGTAACGTGATTTTTTTTTTTTTTTTTGATGGAGAATCTCTTAAAAATATGTGTGCAAATTTGAAAGCCTTTTTCCCACAACCCACGTTTTCAAAGTCGTCATAACTTAAAAACTACTACACTGATCGCTTCGAAATGTTGAACACTATTTCTGTACATAGTTTACGAGGTAATGCTGGAGAGATTTCTTCAAATTTGTTTACATTTTTTATTTTACAATAACAAATTAGCCGATTTCTTTTGCAAAAATCGCGTTTGTCACTTCAAAGTGTTCCCAAAAATTAAAAATAGAAATTTCGAAAAACCCTCCCAGCGTTACCTTGGGAAAACGATTACCCAACGAAATAATTTTGCTTTTTTGGTTTAAGATAACCATCACCGAGTAGAGGGACACCGCAATTCAACTTTTTCCGAGAGGCTTCCGAAAAATTGCTGGCGTTGCCATATATTTTAATATTTCTTTATGAAATATTAATACAAAGTGCCGATGCTCGGTGCAGTTTGTAGCCCCCAAAATATAATGTTAGTGATAAAGAGGCATGCGTTGTGTTTCGTATAATAAACTCGACACCCACAATTATAGTGTTAGATAAATTAGAAGACTACAAAATTTGTCATGCAAATGCACTTTCTCAACGTATCGCTTTAACAGAACTTTATGTTTACATAGATACTAAAACCAATAATTTCTTACACTGATCCATTCATGGCATCAAAGTGATATTATATTTTCACGACGATTGATCTACTACAGGTGTTCGAAACTTCGCAAAACTGGTCACAACTGTGACCAGAATAATATAAGAACTGACCACGGACCAAAAACGACTTTCTGAATAGTCCGTAGGGTATACAGCATCCATAAGCAAAATTTATAGCTTCCTACCTCTTATAGGAGCCGCAACAGTCCAGCGGTCAAAAGTCGCTTGGTGCAAAATCGCATCCATTGGCACATAAATTAGTAGGACCATAGCTCTTAAAGGACTTTTAGAAAGATTTAAATCCTTTGGTCACTGCTAAACTGACCACAGTCTGAGAAATGGCCGAATTGACTATATTAGATATGTTACAGTTAGTGTTGAGCGATATATTTTGAAAAGGCTCTAAAATTTTTAAAACGCTGTTTTATGTCCGGTTTGACTTCACACTGGACATCGAAATATAGTTTTGGCATCTCCATTGATATCAGTGAGTACATTTGTATATCCTTAGCTTTTAAGGAATTTTTAAAATCTGTGAAATAATGAAAATTTTTCTGGTCACTGCTACATTGACGACACTCAGAGAACTAAAATTTATTTTTCGCGTATATATTTACCGGTAATAGTACTTCATATATATGCAAAGTTTTAATTTTGTATTTTATAAGAGGCTTCTGAAAGAACAAAAACAAAACTCAAGTTTTGATAGCGCTAGAACTGACCACAGGCCGAAAAATGATTAGGTGAGTTCCACGTGGTTTATACAACACTCCTGTCTATGTGTATGCAAAATGTCAGTGGTCGAAAATCACTCGGCGGAAAATCATAAAGCCTATGACACTTCCAAGGCATTTGTCTATCTGTCCACCAAGTTTGAAAAAAAATAGGTTCAGTAGTTTAGGCACTTTTTGGAAACATTTTTATTCCAAAACCTTCTCAGACCAAATAGCTTTCAAACAAAAGAAAAATTTTTAAAATCGGTCCAGTGGTTTAAGAGTCTATAAAACACATACATACAAACAAAAATGTTTACATTTATGTATATATATATATAGATAGATGTGGCTTTTATCGCACGAATTAACGTCACCCCCGCTTAATTCATATTTATTAACCTCTATTTTGAGGATTCAATACATCACAGTTTAGGTCTTTAGTAACACAGATAAATTTAAATTCTTTAAAAATTGATTTTTTGCTGCATATTAGGTTACATTTATTCGAAAAATGCAAACAAATTAAATCTTTTGGAGCTTACCCCGAATTAATCTTCGTTTTGGGAATCCAATACCCCACTGTGCGTTGCCCGAACAGAACAACCATATTAACAACAATTAAAAACAATTATGTATATTATCTGAGTTGTTGAACGCTATATCCGTCCATATGGATTGGCTAGTCAGACTGAATAAATGACAGCCAATTAGATGGATTTGGCTTTTAGAAGACCCTTTATTAATTATCACGAGTAGGCGGACTGTGGACACTTGTCCAATTTTAAAAATTAATTCTTCAGTTGAAGACCTCTTTGCCATAGATGTTTTATTAGAAGATGTAAAGTGGTCTTGAAACTCTATAAATTTTGAGACGTTCACTTTTTCTTATTGTGACTGTTTCATGAAGCAGAAACCCATAGTTTGATATACCGACCCAGCAAAAAAAGAGCATCCAAAGAAGCAATAAAAATCCCCAACTTATGATCCGGAAGTTGTTCTATTTTGGATTTTCACCAATGAATTTAACAAGGGGTTGTCGCGCCGGGGAAGTACTTCTTTGTCACCACTTTTGCACAACTCTTTTAATGCACTGTAAGATAGTGTAATTAACATTCTCACAAAAAAAAAGTTTTCCGTAGCCCCGGTTCAGAGAGTAGTAAAGTACCACAGTGTGGTACAGTATGTATGGTACGGTATATTTAATTACCATAAATTCTTTTAATATTATTTAATTATAACCTACACCACACTGTGGTACAATTTATTATGATTTTATGCATTTTTTTCCAAAATGAGAAGAGATATATAGAACCATCGTTTATTATATCGATCGACTTAGAATCACTTTCTGAACCGATTTAGCTATGTCAATTTGTGCATTCATTCTTGTAATCTATGTGCAGGTCACAAATATAGTCCGATCTCAGAGAAATTTTGTACATATCTTTATTTTGGGACAAGACAATTTGTATTGAAATTGAAAGACAATCCGTAGTTCTTTCGTCTACGGCGAACGATCAAAAATCTCTCAACTATTTGAATATCAGTTTAGAACCAGATATCGTAATATATATGAATGTACCTTCGATTTAGCTTATACCCTCTAGAGAAGATATAATTTCCTTTCGATGTTCATGAAATTTGGTAAAGAGTGTCTTATTTTCACAGTTAATATCTGTGTGAACAATATCTGTTCAAATTTACATATAGCCCCACATACTCGCATGGATGTGTACCTTCCGATTTAGCATATAAGCTACATAGAAGTCATATTTTAGTCAAATGTACTATATTTTGCACAAAGAATTTTTTAATCCGAGAATAAACGGTCACTAGAAAGGTTGGAAAAATGTGTTTTCATATGTTACTTCAGATCATTATTAAATTTGGTAGAGATTAGTTTATAGAATCATGAACACTGCGAAATTTGATCAAAAATGGATACCATTCAGATAAAGGTCAAATTTAAATACAGACCCCATATAGAATTTTGCATCTAAAATAGGTGTCAAACACGATTTACAAAAATCAAAACAGCAACAAGAGAACAACTACAAAGGTTAAATAGTGGAATACAGTACATTCTGTCTAATACAATGTGAGTTACGCCTTTTGTTCTTTATCAAAAACGAGAACATCGTGATTTTTTGACGAAAAACGAATTTTCATTTTTTGAATGTTATGTTCTTGGTCATTTCTGGTGACGCTATATTAACATTTTTGGAAAGTATAAAGTGTTGTTAATAAATTCAGTTTTTATTGCAATCCAATGTACTACAATTCCAAAATTTAACATATTTCGAAGAAAATCAGCATACTTTGAAATGACTTTATGTTATTTTAATCGGCTATGAAAAAGTCGACTTGTAGGTCCGATTTATCGACCTAGTCGACTGAAACGAAATTTAATTGATGAAAAAGTCGACTAGCTTCAAGTACCATTCACTAATTCTGATATAGCCGCCATATAAATATTTCTTCCCTTTAGCACTATATACCCAGTATTTTACATAATATCATAGCCCTCATACATATGTTCCTTCCGATCTGGACTTTTATCACTTCACAAGATTCATTTTACATCCAATCGTTTTAAAATTATGCATTCTTGGGATAATAATTTATATTCTGAAAATACATTTTGGTTAGTTATTTAGAAGAACTTCATTAAATGTCAAAAAAATGTTCATACTTATGAATTGGAAGTACTTATAATGTAATTCTTTTGGAAGTACTTCTTTTATTTTTTGCTGGGGAGCGGCGTAGAATTACTTTTTGAGTCGATTTTAGTCCTCTGTCTGTCCGTCCCTTCACGTAAATCTGTGTCGATCGGGAAATCCCGATCCCGTAAATCTCAGCATTCCCCGATCCTGAAAAATCCCGAATCCCCGTATTTTTGAATACCAATCCCGAATCCCCGAATTTTTGAATATCAATCCCGGGACATCGCCATTTTTGGTAGTGGTAGTGTAGCACGATTGTTTTCTAATTTACATCGGCGTGTCCACTCGTTCTCAATTCGGAAAATGTCGTATAAACAGTACCTGTTACATGAGTGGTGAAAATTGGTGTATTAAAGTCTCACTTGGAGGTTTGGCTGTGTGACTTGTAAGCTTTCTTCGTAGGTAAATAATTCCCATATGCAAATTCATTTGTAGATTCGTACACGAGTATACAAGTGATGATCCGCACAACTAAAAACTCACACTGTGTCATGTAACGGGTTTTCCAATAGGGTCATAACAATTTCTTATTTTTATGTCAGCGCACCCTCAGACGTTTGGAAATGATTAAAAATTACTACCAAAACTCTGAGTCCGTAATAATAATCTTCAGCGATGAAGCTAATTTCTGGCTGAGTGGTATGTCAATAAGCAGAATATGCGTTATTGGACAAAACAAACCCACATGTGCTTCAAGAAACACAATTACTGTGTGGTGTGGTTTTCATGCCGGAGGTGTGATTTGGCCGTATTTTTTCGTCGACAAAAACAATCGTCATGTTACCGTCAATGGAGAGCCCTATCGTGCCATGTTAGAAAATTATTTTTGGCGAGAATTGGATGAGCTTGACATTGCCGATATGTGGTTTCAACAAGACGGTGCCACTAGCCGCACAGCACGCGTTATAATCAATTTACAGAAAAGCAAATTCGCTGAACGTGTTATCTCGAGAAATGGTCCGGTCGAATGGCAACCTCGTTCATGCGATTTAACGCCATTGGATTTCTTTTTATGGGGCCACATCAAGTCATTGGTCTATGCCAACAAGCCAACAACTTTAGACGTGCTCTGAGACAACATCCAACGCGAAATTGCCAACGTTCCGGTCGAAAAGTGTGCAAGAGTGGTGGGAAATTGGTCCAAGGAATAGATTGCTGTAGACTGGCTAGTGGTGGTCATATGACCGAAATCGAATTTCATTCTTACAAGTAAGAAAGTTTCAGTCGGGTAAACCGACTAAGGTATACCCTCACTTTGTGAGTAATGTAATATGGAATATTAAACGAATTATTCTGTCAATTTGTATGGGAGGTACCAGAATGTTTTTAACAAATACACCTATTTTTTGCTGAATAGTAGATTCTTTAAATACATTACACTGCGCCGAATTATAAACGTTTTTTGCACTGGTATATTAACGTTATGAAATATTAAATTTTGGTATGATTTGGCCATTTTGTGTGGGAGGTACAAAAAGGGGCGTGGTGATAACGGCCATTTTTTACAGGGCTATAGGGACTTCAAAAGCGTTACACTGTGCAAAATGTTGTTGCATTTTCGTGCATTGGTACTTATGCTGTGAGCTCTTAACTTTTTGTGCAAAATGGTACCTTTGTGTGGGAGGTACAAAAAGGGGCGTGGCAATAGCGTCCATTTTTCACAGTGCAAAAGACACTATAAAAGCATTACACTGTAAAAAGTTTCAAGTATTTTTATGCACTGGTATTAATGTTATAAGCTGTTATCTTTTGGTGCAAAATGGTACCTTTGTGTAAGAGGTACCAAAAGGGGTGTGAATATGACACCCATTTTGCACTGGACTGTAGGCACTATGAAAGCATTACACTGTACAAAATTTCAAGTATTTTTATGCACTGGTATTACTGTTATAAGCTGTTAACTTTTGGTGCAAAATGGTGCATTTGTGTGGGAGGTACCAAAAGGGGCGTAGCAACATGGCCAATTTTTCTCGAGTTGATAGTGACTAATAAACTAATGCTATGTGTGGAATTTCAGAAGATTCGAATAAGTAGTATAGCAGTTATTAAAGATTCAATATTTCACAACATTTTAACACTTTGTGGCGGAGGTACTAGAAGGAGTGGACCAATATGGCCCATCTTCGAACTTAGCCGGAGATAGAAAAAAATATTACCACGTACCAAATTTGAAGTCAATCGGTTACTCCTTTCGAGAGTTATCGTGCGCACCAGCCAGCAGACACACAGACAGACAGACAGACAGACAGACAGACAGATAGACAGACAGACAGACAGACGGACGGACATTGCTCATTCGTCTTAAAATGACCCAAAACGAATATCCGCCGAACATACTTAGGGTCTTAGATCACTCCTTCGATGTGTTACACTTTTTTTCGTAGCAAATGATATATACCCTCGTCACACTAAAGTGAGGGTATAAAAATGTAACTTTTGCACTACACCTGGAATAACTTTGAATTCTATATCTTAAATATTCTATGTTTTATTATACCCTACACCACACTGTGGTACAGGGTATTATAAGTTTGTTTCACGGCAGATGTTTGTAACACCTTAAAATAACACAGCTAGACCCACCTTAAAGTATACCGATCGACTCAGAATCACTAGCTGAGTCGATTTAACGATGTCTGTCTGAAATTTTGCAGTTTAGAGTATTTCGCGGCTGTTAAGATTTGGTTGAAATCGGTTCAGATTTAGATATAGCTCCCATATATATCTTTCGTCCGATTTGGACCTTTAGTCCTATAGAAGCTGTATTTTACATCCGAATGTTTTGAAATTTAGAATGGTAGAGTTTCTTGATCCATGAACCAATATTGCAGAATTTGAAGGAAATCGGTTAAGATTTAGATATAGCTCCCATATATATGTTTCGTCCGATTTGGCCCTTTATTCCTATAGAAGCTGTATTTTACATCCGATCGTTTTGAAATTTAGAATGGTAAAGTTTCTTGATCCATGAACCAACATTGCCGAATTTGAAGAAAATCGGTTCAGATTTAGATATAGCTCCCATATATATCTTTCGTCCGATTTGGTCCTTTAGTCCTATAGAAGCTGTATTTTACATCCGATCGTTTTGAAATTTAGAATGGTCGAGTTTCTTGATCCATGAACCAACATTGCCGAATTTGAAGAAAATCGGTTAAGATTTAGCTATAGCTCCCATATATATGTTTCGTCCGATTTGGCCCTTTAGTCCTATACAAGCTGTATTTTACATCCGATCGTTTTGAAATTTAGAATGGTAGAGTTTCTTGATCCATGAAACAACATTGCCGAATTTGAAGAAAATCGGGGCAGATTTAGATATAGCTGCCATATATATCTTTCGTCCGATTTGGTCCGTTAGTCCTATAGAAGCTGTATTTTACATCCGATCGTTTTGAAATTTAGAATGGTAGAGTTTCTTGATCCATGAACCAACATTGACGAATTTGAAGAAAATCGGTTAAGATTTAGCTATATCTCCCATATATATGTTTCGTCCGATTTGGCCCTTTAGTCCTATAAAAGCTGTATTTTACATCTAATCGTGTTGAAATTTTGAATGGTAGAGTTTCTTGATCCATGAACCAACACTACCGAATTTGAAGAAAATCGGTTAGGATTTAGCTATAGCTCCCATATATATGTTTCATCCGATTTGGCTCTTTAGATCCAATCGTTTTTATACCCTACACCACACTGTGGTACAGGGTATTATTTAAGTATAAAATGTCCCAAAAGTAAATTTATGTAAACAATTTATACATGAATTACAAAATTTATATATCAGAGTTATTCAATATTACTAGAGTGGTGTAGGGTATTATATAGTCGGCACCGCCCGACTTTAGCCTTTCCTTACTCGTTAATATATAAAATTGTTATGTCCTTAATGGAAAACCCAGCATAAGTCCCTCTGATGATATCCCCCCATAGGACTGAACTCCGTAAAAGGGTATGTAATTTTATTCCCAATACCGCAAATAACATCTCTTTCCAAAGGAATAGTTCTGATCAAAAAGCTGAACAATTCGAATGTGGAAACATTACAAAAAAAATCAAATATAATTAAAACTAAATCGATCATTAACAAAAAACTTCAAAACAGTAATATTCATTCTACGTTTGTCGCCATCCGGCATCGATTTTCTTTGCTTAATATAATTCGATGCATTGAAATGTCTTTGAAGTATCTACCGTACTTATTTTCACAAAAACATCCAAGTATTAACCAAAAAAAATTAACAGGTTTTATTTTATATTATTTTCTTATTTTTTCGCTAGTTATCTCGAATTTTCCCGAAATCCAGAAGAAAATCGAGATCTTAGGATCATAATTTTCTCAGTCCCTAATACCGAGATTTTCGAAACTCAGTCGCGATCGTCATCCGTTGGTAGAATCAATAACAAAGGCAGTTTATCCTTATTTATATATATATATATATATATGTAATTACCCTCTTTGAACATGTTTGTATTAAATGATGTACTAATACTCGCATGTTATGTTTGATTATATGTTGAATGCATCCTTAGGCTGCAAAGAACATTTAAAAGAAAAACTTAATAGCTCCTTTAAATGTTTCATTATAAATTTCCATTATCTTATTAAGGGGGAGGGATTATATGACAAACGAATCAGTACGGGAAATATTCCAAGTATTTTTGAATATGCTGCTTTTTGCTCATCATCATCACCAACATCGCGTACCTGTGGTTGCAGCTTCTAAATGAGTGGAGTTTCTCTTTTCTCCACATGTAGTGGCCAAAAATCCGATGCCAAGATGTGGGAATATTCTTGTGCCTTCCGTCACAGCTTTTGTGACACACATATATATGTGTGGGTGCACCTGGGTGCACGGGTATGTTAACTTTGGTTATGTTTATTTCTGGGAATGTTTTGTCTTTTCATTTATACTTGCCCTGTGGCACCGTTGAAATTAGTTGTGTACTTATTATGGACGACGAATACGACGTTCTCTTTGTGGGGTCCTTGGGAATCCATTTGGATGATGAACAAAACTTCTCCATTCTCGAATGGGGCGTTGGAAATGGTTGAGGTTCTTGTTAACATTTTCGTTGGTTTGCCCTAAAGCACGGCATACTTCTAATTTTATAAATATTTTTTGTTTTTTTTTTCATGTTTCGTCACAAAAGAGAATATGTTGTGTATTTTCGTTGGCGATGTCATTTTTTGGCAGGGAACAACAGCAACAAGAAACCGAAAGAAACCATGCAGTTCCTGTGGTTGTTGTCTCTTCAGTTGACATCATACATTTTGACATTTGGAGATTTTCCTGGACAATTTCAAACCTATCAAAGAAGAAACAACATTTTCTGCTGGTTGTAGTGGTAGTTGCTTTTTGCTGTTGTTGGTGTTGTCTACATCTTACTGCGTTGATCTGAGAACTTGGCAATTGTTCCTGTTGCTTTGATGATGCTGCTTCTGTCGCTGACATCGAAATGGTTATCAGAACGAAACTTTTAGTCAGCATTGTTATTTTGGTTTGAGGATAATTGTGACATTTTATGTAATTCGAAAGTTGCTTATTCATGTTCATAAAAACTTTACAAACCTTTGTTAAGAAAAAAATTTTAAAACTCTACTCATAATCCATTATAGGCTTAAACACATTTTGTAAACCATTGTTAAATGTGTGAAATTTAATATTGGTTCGACAATACTTTGAGCGTTTGTTTAAGTGACATTTGCTTTTTTCGGGTGCATTTGCACAACATTTTGTATGGAAGCTTTTAATTAAAACAAAATAAAACATTGAAGAGTTAGGTTAAAAAAATAAATGGAATAAAATGCGACACTGTGCCTACTAGGACATGGTTATTTCAAAACGGAATGTACCCTTAAGTGGGAGATATATCAAAACGTGGACCGATTTGTCGCATTTATGATCGGAGAAAAACGCAATTTATTGTTTGAGTAAAAACGGGACTGAAGAATTACACACTTTTTATTTCATAGGGTTCCCAACAGTGTTTGTATGATTCTCATGCATTTCTATGCCATTACATCAAAAAATAATCAATTTTTGTACTTGGCATTTTGGTCCATATCCACTTTTATTTTAATATTTTTTCGTATTTGTATTACATGAACCACAAAAATGGTCGGTATGGAAGGACACTACTCAACTCAAAAAATACAAAAATGGCGTATGGACCAAAATAGCATTAACCCGACGATAAGTTGTAACTTATCTTAAAAATTTCGTTAGGATCGGTTCCTTTTTTCGAGCACTATTTTGATTGTCACAGACGGACATGGCTAAACCGACTCGGAGCGTGATCCTGCGTCCATCGGTATAATAAATGCATTTTTGCATTCTTCTTTTTTCCCATATTGTTTTACAAAAATTGGTATAATAAATGCATTTTTCCATTCTTCTTTTTTCGATATAGTTTCATAAAAACCAAAAACTTTTATTGTTGCAAAACCGCCAAGAAATGCAAATTGTGCAAAATTCCTAGTGATATGTAAACAATCAAGATGTGTTAAATATTATTCGTTATTCGACTACATTTCTGTATGTAATAAAAACAAGTAAAAAACGTTAAGTCCGGCCATGCCGAATCATATAGCCTCCTCCATGGATTTCATTCAATTCTGTTACTGGAAAAATCTTTGAATATATGTAGAGCAAATCTTTAAACCATCCTTTTCGTTGAAGCAAATATTAAACAAGTAAGAAAGTTTCAGTCAGGTAAATCGACTAAGGTATACATACCCTCACTTTGTGAGTAATGTTGTATGGAATATCACACGAATTATTCTGTCAATTTGTGTGGGAGGTACCAGAAGGGGTTTAACATATACACCTATTTTTCCCTGAACAGTAGATACTTTAAATACATTGCACTGTGCCGAATTATAAGCGTTTATGTGCACTTGTATATTAAAGTTATCAGATATTAAATGTGGGTATGATGTTGCCATTTTGTGTAGGGGATACCAAAAGGGGCTTGGTGATAACGCCCATTTTCACAGGGCTATAGGTACTTCAAAAGCGTTACAATGTGCAAAATGTTGTTGTATTTCCATGCATTGGTACTCATGCTGTATGCTCTTATCTTTTTGTGCAAAATGGAACCTTTGTGTGGGAGGTACAAAATGGGGCGTGGCAATAACGTAAATTTTTCACAAGTCTATAGACACTATAAAAACATAACACTGTACAAAATTTCAAGTATTTTTATACGCTGGTATCAATGTTATAAGCTCTTAACTTTTGTTGCAAAATGGTGCATTTGTGTGGGAGGTACCAAGAGGGGCCTGGCAATAACGCCCATTTTTCACTGGACTGTAGGCACTATAAAAGCATTACACTGTACACAATTTCAAGTATTTTTAAAAACTGGTATTAATGTTATAAGCTGTTAACTTTTGGTGCAAAATGGTGCATTTGTGTAGTACCCAAAAGGGGCGTGACAACTTCGCCCATTTTTCTCGAGTTGATAGCGAGTAATAACCTAATAACCTAAAGTAGTATAGCAGTTATTAAAATATCAACATTTCACAACATTTTGACCCTTTGTGGGGTAGGTACTTAGAGGAGTGAACCAATATGGCCCATCTTCGAATTTAGCCGAAGATAGAAAAAATATTACAGCGTACCAAATTTGAAGACAATCGGTTACTCTTCCGAGAGTTATCGTGCGCACCAGCCAGTCGGACGGACATTGCTCATTCGACTTAAAATGGCCCAAAACGGATTTCCGCCGAACATACTTGGGGTCTTAGGTCACTCCTTTGATGAGTTACACTTTTTTCGGTAGGAAATGATATAAAGATTCAGGCAAAGTGCTTAGAAAATGTTGTGTTTATGGCTTAAACAAATGTTTTTGGGAGCGACATCTATAGGTGGACTACAACAAATATGAACAGATTTAAAAAATGTTTACCATGATGAATTCATTTCTAAAACCAGTAAGGAAAGGCTAAAGTCGGGCGGTGCCGACTATATAATACCCTACACCACTCTCGTAATATTGAATAACACTGATATATAAATTTTGTAATTCATGTATAAATTGTTTACATAAATTTACTTTTGGGACATTTTATACTTAAATAATACCCTGTTCCACAGTGTGGTGTAGGGTATAAAAACGATTGGATCTAAAGAGCCAAATCGGATGAAACATATATATGGGAGCTATAGCTAAATCTTTACCGATTTTCTTCAAATTCGGCAATGTTGGTTCATGGATCAAGAAACTCTACCATTCTAAATTTCAACGATTCAAACGATTGGATGTAAAATACAGCTTCTATAGTACTAAAGGGCCAAATCGGACGAAACATATATATGGGAGCTATAGCTAAATCTTAACCGATTTTCTTCAAATTCGACAATATTGCTTCATGAATCATGAAACTCTACCATTCTAAATTTCAAAAGGATTGGGTGTAAAATACAGCTTCTATAGGACTAAAGGTCCAAATCGGACCAGCGCCGCCGATGATAATGGTGTGGGCCGCCGTAACGGCCGATGGTCGCTCCGCGCTCGTATTCATCGACCATGGGGTCAAAATAAATGCCGAATATTATCGGGAAAATGTCCTAAAGACAGTATTGAAGCCCATGGACATGGACATTCCAACAAGACTCAGCACGCGTCAACCAAGAATGGCTTAAAAAGGAGGTTCCTCGCTTCATTTCTACCGCACAATGGCCACCAAGATCTCCGGGTCTCAATCCGTTGGACTTTTGCGCCTGGGGCATTTTAGAGAGTGAGGTTCGCACTAAAAAATACTAAAGTATCGATTATCTCAAGACGGCGCTTCGCCGGGAATGGGCCAAAATACCGCAGAGCCACTTTCGCTTTGGCTTTGTCGGCCGATTGAAGGCCATAATTCGTGCCAAAGGTGGCCAATTCGAACAAATGTAAACTGTTTCTAAAATTGTATGTTATTTCCGACATTTTTTGCTTTTGAACAATAAAATTTAAAAAAATAATAAAAAAAGATAGCGCTTTACTTTGTTGCATTACATATCATCCACCCTGTATATGGGGGCTATATCCAAATCTGAACCGATTTTAACCAAATTAAATAGGGATCGTCCTTAGGCCAAAAAAAGATATGTGTAAAGTTTCGTCAAGATCGGGCCATAATTGCTACCTGTACATTGATTACAAGAATACATATACAGACGGACAGACAGACGGACATAGCTAAATCGACTCAGAAAGTGATTACCATAATAATAAACAATGGATCTATCTCTTCTCCTTTTGGGTGTTACAAACAAATGCACAAAGTCATAATACCCTGTACCACAGTGTGGTGTAGGGTATAAAAACCATTGGGTTGCCATAAAAGTGTATAGTGGGGGCATATAGTGATTTTTTTACAAGGAATCCTTTTGTTGAATACATCACCCGAAAAATCCATCGATTTCCACGACTTTTGATAAATCATTATTTTTGGAGGGAGATGTTCAGTGGTAAGGGGGTGAATGGGGGTGTCGGGTGTTTTGGGAGAAATACTTCTTGTAGAGTCTTATTTGACATGTAACTTCTATTCCGAAGCTTTCTATACAAACAATTTTCCTGAATTTACAACGCTTCCTTTACCCAGCAAACTTTGTGGATAAATACGATATATTTAAAAAAACACTGAGTTGACATTAAAGAGTATTGTTCGGACCTATATTGATTTTTATACCATACACCACGCTGTGGTACAGGGTATTATGACTTTGTGCTGTAACTTTGCTTTGTTTGTAACACCCAAAAGAAGAAGCGATAGACCCTTTGTTTATTACACCGATCGACTTGTAATCACTTTCTGAGTCGATTTAGCTATGTCCGTCTGTCTGTCCGTCTGCCTGTCCGTCTGTCTGTCTGTAGATGTATTCTTGTAATCAAAGTACAGGTCGCAATTATAGTCCGATCTCAACGAAACTTTGCACATATCTTTTTTGTAGGCCCAAGGACGATCCCTATTGAATTTGGTTAAAATCGGTTCAGATTTGCATATAGCTCCCATATATATGTACCTCCGATTTGGCATATATGCACTGTATAAACAACATTTTTGAACCGATTTGTACAATAGTCTCATGATACACTTAGAGATAATACGAAATTCGGAGAAAATCGGTTCAGATTTAGATATAGCCCCCATATATATGTTACGATTTGAAATTCAAGCGCTGTAGAAACTGTATTTTATATCCGATCACAGCGAAATTCGGCAGAAAGAGGTTTCTTATTACATGAAGGAATATTGCCAAATTCGGAGAAAATCGGTTCATATTTAGATATAGCCCCCATATATATGTTAGCCCCGTTGTGACATCCAAGCGCTGTAGAGACTGTATTTTATATCCTATCAGTACGAAATTCGACAGAAAGAGGTTTCTATCTTACATGAATGCGTATTAAGGGAAAATCGATTCAGATTTATATATAACTTCCATATATATGTTCCTCCTGATTTGGTTACAATGCTCTATAGAAGTTGTACTTTACTTCTGATTATTACAAAATTCTCCGGAAAAATGTTTCTGAATTTTGGAACGAATATTGCTTAATTTAGCGATTACCGGTTCAGAATTAGATATATATGTACACATATACATATATTTTCTTACTCAATTACCTATTATTCCAAATTATTATCGCAATGACCCTTATCGCATTGTTAGGGAGGTGTAGGGTATTATATAGTCGGCCCCGCCCGACTTTCTGCCTTTCCTTACTGGTTTTTTATTTTAATTGAGCTCGAGGTCAGTATATTATTGTTTATTGAATTTTATTTTTCTCAATATTTCGATCCTCATCGAGGATCATAAAAACAACACAAATATTCAAATTATTTGGTTTTATTTAAACATTTTAAATTGTTTGTAATTTATTTTGAAAATTTTGTTTCCATATATATTTTATTTAAATTCAAACATATCAAAAATGAATAAACTGTCTGTTCTCTTGCAAAATAAAATTATTTGGAACATTTCTTTTACGATGTTCATATGTTGCCACGTAGGTAACAACACACCGCCTGGTAGGTAAATGCATAGTAACTAAAATAAAAACATTTCTTCAAAGGTTGATCATTTGGAACTTAATCAAGTAATGTAATAGTTTAAATACAGTTTTGCTCTACTTTTTATTTTCTGATATTCTTATATACCTTCCTTTGTACTAAAAAAATATAATACATTTTATTAATCTACTGTTCATAGACACTAATTAAATAATTTCCTGCATAATTAAATATGCTTACGTTTATACATTCGCCTAGAAGGTTCCAAAAGTAATTAAATTCGTCAACAATGTATTCTATGATAAATGTCATAATAAATGTCACAGTGAGTCAAAAAAGTTTTGACATAGCGGATTTTCTAAATGTAAATTGCCGAACATTGTTGTCAACCTAATTTACAATACAAATGTAGAATTCATAAAATAGCACAAGTCCTTCGCTTAAGTATTTGCGATATTAAATCCTTGTATTTTATATTTGATCCATTTGAGAATGCAAAAGTGGGAATGTTTTACCTCAAAAAAGATTTGGCTCACTAAGCTTATTAATGCTTTAAAACACAAACTTGTAAGAAAAGCAGAGTTCCGAAAAAAAAACACTAAGAAACGGTTCGTCAGCGTTGTTCTGTACGGTTCTTTCGTTGCGAACAGTTCACTAACACAACCCATACAAAAGAACAGAATATACTAAAACCAGTAAGGAAATGCTAAAGTCGGGCGGGCCGACTATATAATAACCTACACCACTCTCGTAATATTGAATAACTCTGATATATAAATTTTGTAATTCATGTATAAATTGTTTACATAAATTTTCTTTTGGGACATTTTATACTTAAATAATACCCTGTACCAGAGTGTGGTGTAGGGTATAAAAACGATTGGATCTATAGAGCCAAATCGGACGAAACATATATATGGGAGCTATAGCTAAATCTTTACCGATTTTCTTCAAATTCGGCAATGTTGGTTCATGGATCAAGAAACTCTACCATTCTAAATTTCAAAACGATTGGATGTAAAATGCAGCTTCTATAGAACTAAAGGGCCAAATCGGACGAGACATATATATGGGAGCTATAGCTAAATCTTAACCGATTTTCTTCAAAATTCAGCAGTGTTGCTTCATGGATCAAGAAACTCTACCATTCTAAATTTCAAAACGATTGGATGTAAAATACAGCTTCTTCAGGACTAAAGAGCAAAATCGGACGAAACATATATATGGGAGCTATAGCTAAATCTTAACCGATTTTCTTCAAATTCGGCAATGTTAGTTCATGGATCAAGAAACTCTACCATTATACATTTCAAAATGATTGGATGTAAAATACAGCTTCTATAGGACTAAAGGGCCAAATCGGACGAAACATATATATGGGAGCTATAGGTAAATCTGAACCGATTTTCTTCAAATTGGGCAATGTTAGTTCATGGATAAAGAAACTCTACCATTCTAAATTTGAAAACGATTGGATGTAAAATACAGCTTCTATAGGACTAAAGGGCCAAATCGGACGAAAGATATATATGGGAGCTATATCTAAATCTTAACCGATTTCAACCAAATGCAATAGCGATCTTAACAGCTGTGAAATACTCTAAACTGCAAAATTTCAGAACGATCGGAGTGAAATTGCGACCTGTAGTCGACGAATAACTTTACATGGACAGATTTTCTTCAAATTGGGCAATGTTAGTTCATGGATAAAGAAACTCTACCATTCTAAATTTGAAAACGATTGGATGTAAAATACAGCTTCTATAGGACTAAAGGGCCAAATCGGACGAAAGATATATATGGGAGCTATATCTAAATCTTAACCGATTTCAACCAAATGCAATAGCGATCTTAACAGCTGTGAAATACTCTAAACTGCAAAATTTCAGAACGATCGGAGTGAAATTGCGACCTGTAGTCGACGAATAACTTTACATGGACAGACGGACGGACGGACGGACAGACATGCTTAAATCGACTCAGCTAGTGATTCTGAGTCGATCGGTATACTTTAAGGTGGGTCTAGCTGTGTTATTTTCATGTGTTACAAACATCTGCCATGAAACAAACTTATAATACCCTGTACCACAGTGTGGTGTAGGGTATGTCTGTCCGTCCGTCTGTCCATGTAAAGTTGTTCGTCGACTACAGGTCGCAATTTCACTCCGATCGTTCTGAAATTATGCAGTTTAGAGTATTTCGCAGCTGTTAAGATCGCTATTGAATTTGGTTGAAATCGGTTCAGATTTAGATATAGCTTCCATATATATATTTTGTCCGATTTGGCCCTTTAGTCTTATAGAAGCTGTATTTTATACCCAATCCTTTTGATATTTAGAATGGTAGATTTTTTTGATCCATGAACCAACATTGCCGAATTTGAAGAAAATCGGTTAAGATTTAGCTATAGCTCCCATATGTATGTTTCGTCCGATTTTTGCTCTTTAGTTCTGTAGAAGCTGTATTTTACATCCAATCCTTTTGAAATTTAGAATGGTAGAGTTTCTTGATCCATGAACCAACACTACCGAATTTGAAGAAAATCAGTTAAGATTTAGCTATAGCTCCCATATATTTGTTTCGTCCGATTTGGCCCTTTAGTTCTATAGAAGCGGTATTTTACATCCAATCGTTTTGAAATTTAGAATGGTACAGTTTCTTGATCCATGAACCAACATTGCCGAATTTGAAGAAAATCGGTTACGATTTAGCTATAGCTCCCATATATATGTTTCGTCCGATTTTGCTCTTTAGTCCTGTAGAAGCTGTATTTTAAATCCAATCATTATTTTGAAATTTAGAATGGTAGTATTTCTTGATCCATGAACCAACACTACCGAATTTGAAGAAAATCGGTTAAGATTTAGCTATAGCTCCCATATATATGTTTCGTCCGATTTGGCCCTTTAGTTCTATAGAAGCTATATTTTACATCCAATCGTTTTGAAATCTAGAATGGTGGAGTTTTTGATCCATGAACCAACATTGCCGAATTTGAAGAAAATCGGTAAAGATTTAGCTATAGCTCCCATATATATGTTTCATCCGATTTGGCTCTTTAGATCCAATCGTTTTTATACCCTACACCACACTGTGGTACAGGGTATTATTTAAGTATAAAATGTCCCAAAAGTAAATTTATGTAAACAATTTATACATGAATTACAAAATTTATATATCAGAGTTATTCAATATTACGTGAGTGGTGTAGGGTATTATATAGTCGGCCCCGCCCGACTTTAGCCTTTCCTTACTGGTTAAATTTATTATTGAAAAATCTGAGACTGTCAATTAAGTCCAATTCCTTAAAAGTATTGAAATAGTACTTGTGTCGTTATTAATTCTAATACCATTTTTTTACGTTTCTGCGTATTTAATATTTAAGAGCTATTGAAACTGTATTTTAAGTCCAATCTTTATATTAGTTGTCAGAAATGAGGTTTTTGATCCAAGTTGATGCAAATATGTTCAGATTATATACTCAAATAGTCCCATCTATTTGTTTCTTCCGATTCTTGATTTATGAAAGAATAGTGCGCATTTTGAGGTTACCGTTTCTAGTTTATTATGATCAACGCCTTCACCTTCTCCTTGCAATAAGCCTTGATGAGGAGAACCCAATTATTACAATTTATTATCGCAATGTCCCTTTGCTCATTCTTATGGAGGTGTAGGATATTACATAGTCGTCACCGCCGGACTATCAGTCTATTCCTAAAACGTATTTGCTCAGAAATATATAATATTTAAAAATTTGTGTTCAAAACATATTTTCTTTAGATTAAACATATCGAAAGAAACGATTTTGCCCCGTGTATATATGGGCCGTTGTGAGTCCTAGTGCTATTGAAACTTTAAAATAATTTTTGTTATTGAATCCAAAATCAGGACCCAAAAAACAAAATTTGGCTATAGTAGAAAATATAGTATTTTAATCCTTGGTTCACAAATAGCTTTGTTGTTTGATCATACGACGACCATAAAAAATTGGTTAATATTCACGATCAGTGTACTTGAAAGTCTATCAAACTACTGAAAATAATTATTGAATTATTTTTATTTTGTCCCAACTAACCCCCAGGCTGCATAGTTAATTTCACATATCCTTGAAGATCAGTATATACACATTAATTTATTTGTCTCAACTGACCCCAAGGCTGCATATAAAATAGTTAATTTCACATCTCCTGGAAGATCAGTATATACATACACATTAATTTATAGATATATCCAGCTCTTAAGTGACGTTTGAATGGTTGAAAATTGTTTTGGTCAGTACTACACTGGCCACAGTTTTAATCTATTTCGCAAACTTGCAGGTTATAACTTTTATATAGGGACAGTGGTCAATCGGTCATCAAACACATGGTGGAGAAACAAATAATTAGTATGCTATGTATGTTCCAAATTTCGATATAATGTTTAGTCATGATAATAGAAAACAAATTCAATAATTTAAAACCGTGCATACACCCTAAACTTAGCCACATTTTTGCTACATATGTTCGTTGTAATTGGAAAGCGGTATGTTTCAAAGAGACTTTTAAAGAATTTTTGATCAGGTTTTTGTATCCATCTTGTCCTCAGGCCGGACAACGCATTTCCTTGAAGATCAGTATATGCACATATTCATATGGGTAGGTCCATAGCCCTTAAAATTTAACCCCCTTAACGTCATAATTACAAATTTTAAAAATTGTATATTTTAAGAGGCCTCTGAAAGAAGAAAAACAGTACCCAAGTTTTTGACAGCGCTGACAACTGGCAAAAAATTACTACATGCGTGTGCAAAATTGCAACTTTCTTACTCTAAAAGGAGCCTCAGCGGTCAAGTGGCCGAAATTCACCTGGAGGAAAATCGGATTAACCTATTTTAATTTCCATGTATTGGTCCACTGTTCACAAAGTTAAAAAAAAACAGTTCAGACGTCTAGGCGTGATGCGGAAACAGACAAACAAATGATTTTATAATATTAATCGGATTTGTCTTTGTCAAATATTATACATTTACAGTGTACTCTTAACATATGTATTTCTAGCGAAATATGTTTGACACAATATACTAAAGAAGAAATTTTTTTTGTATAGTATTAAAATTTCATCAAGTATGCAACATTTCATCAAAATCGCAACGTATTTGCGGTCGCTGCACCAGTTAAATTTGTATCTTACGATAGAGTGTTTTCACAAAAAATTTAAACAATCATTTACGAGAAAACGCAACCTCCACTTTTTTAGTGTTTTATTGACAATTTCAATGTTCTAGAGATACACAACGATTAAAACATGGAGGAAAGAATGTGCAATTTCGGATATGTGGGCGTGGCCTCTTGGATCCCTTATAGAAAATGAAATCGATAAAGATCCATTACACCAATCATCGTGGAAGTTAGTATGGATATAGCGGGCCAGAGGGCGACGCCCCGTCAGTATGCCTCTGTTATATATGACAGAAAATATTAGTCAAAGAATTTCAATCTGTTGTTCTGATACAACAAGAACGTCTATACTTTGAGACCCCTGGCAAAATTAAGGAATGCTCTCAATCAAAATAAAATCGATTATGGATACTCCAAAATCGCATCGTCTTCTTGCAACTAATGCTTGTATTGGTATAATAGACGGTCAATTGTTTCCATATCCTCCTCGCCATCGCACATTCGTCATTAGTTTTTTAAATTGTGTTGCCAGTGAAGTAACGTCGCAGTGTCCACTCAAAACGCCCATCATCAGAAACAAGGGAACAAGCTAATGTGGCTGGGTCTTATATACCCTTCCCCATGGATTGCATTCTCTTATATAGCCGGCAAATTATTTTCAGTCGAAAAGAAGAACATAGTGGACCTATTAGGTTATTTGTAGCAAATAGCCCATTTTGGTACCCTACACCACACTGTGGCACAGGGTATTATAACTTTGTGCATTTTTTTGTAACACCCAAAAGGAGAAGAAATAGACCCATCGTTTATTATACCGATCGACTTAGAATCACTTTCTCAGTTGATTTAGCTATGTCCGTCTGTCTGTCTGTGCATGTATTCTTGTAATCAAAGTACAGGTCGAAATTATGGTCCGATCTCGACGAAACTACACTACACATATATTTGTTTAGCCCATGGACGATCCCTATTGAATTTGGTTAAACTCGGTTCAGATTTAGATATAGCCCCCATATATCGTCCCTTCAATATAATAATAGCCTATAATACACTACGCATAGTGTATTATAGGCTATTATTATATTGAAGGCACCATATGTAACGCCCCGATTTGACATGTAAGCGCTATAGAAACTGTATTTTACATCCGATCAGTGCGAAATTCGGCAGCAAGAGGTTTCCTATTGTATGAATGAACACTTTTTTGGAAGAAATCGGTTCAGATTTAGATATAGCCCCCATATATACGTTACCCCAGATTTGACATGTAAGCGCTGTAAAAATGTTATTTTATATCCGATCAGTGCGAAAGTCGGCGAAAAGACGTTTCTTTCTACATGAATGTTTACTGCCAAATTCGTAGAAAATCGGTTTAGATTTAGATATAATCCCCAGCGCTGTAGAAACTGTATTTTATATCCGATCAGTGCAAAATTTGGCAGAAAGGGGTTTCTTATTACTCGAAGGAATACAGCCAAATTCGGAGAAAATCGGTTCAGATTTAGATATAGGTCCCATATATACGAGGGCGGTTCGGAAACTTCTTAGCCTAGCACAAAAAGCGCGGTATAAACAGAAAAAAGTTAAGTGTCTTGGAAACTTCCATCTCTGCTATGAACACATGTTAAATTTTGTTTCGATCTGGCAACTCCTTCATATAGAAACAGGTGTTCACAAAAGACGCATCCGCGATTTTTTTACAATGGAAAAATTAGAAATGCGTGGTGTCATTAAATATTTACATAAAAAAGGTTTATCGGGACAAGAAATTCATAATGATATGGTGAATGTGTTAGGTGAAAGTGCTCCTTCACAGTAAAAAATTGGGTTGCTGAATTTAAACGTGGTCGTACAAGCATTGAAGATGAACCACGAAGTGGACGTCCAAAAACAGCAACAACAATAGAAATTGTAGCCAAAGTGCATGATATGGTATTAAATGATCGACGAATAAAAGTGCGTGAAATAGCTAATATCATGGGCATCTCAAATGATCGAGTCCATTTAATTTTGCATGAAGAACTACAGATGAAAAAGCTTTCTGCAAGATGGGTGCCGCACTTGTTAACAGTCGACCAAAAACGCATAAGAATGAACATTTCTCAAGCTTGTTTGGATCGTTTTAAGCGAAATAAAATTGATTTTAAGCGTCGTTTCATAACTGTTTATGAGACATGGATCCACCACTATACTCCAGAGACAAAAGAACAATCCAAACAATGGACTGAAGCTGGAGGAAGAGCCCCAAAGAAGGCAAAAACAATTCAATCGGCTGGTAAGGTTATGGCAACGGTTTTTCGGGACTTAAAAGGTATTTTATTGATTGAATATCTGCAAAAGGGTAAAACAATAAATTCAGAGAACTATTGCAACCTTTTGGGTCAATTAAATGTACAAATTCGAGAAAAACGTCCTGGCTTACAACACAAAAAAATAACTTTTCATCAAGACAACGCACCAGCGCACAAGAGTGTTTTAACAATGGCTAAAATCAACGAATTAAAGTACGAGTTGCTTGACCACCCACCTTATTCTCCTGATTTAGCTCCCAGTGAATTTTACCTGTTCCCAAATCTAAAAAAATCCTTGCTGGCAATCGTTTTACCTGAAATGAAGATGCAATTACAGTTGTAAACCACTATTTTGAAGACCTTGAGGAAAACTATTTTAATCAAGGGATAGAATTGCTAGATAAGCGTTGGACTAAGTGTATTGAAGTTTCAGGAGATTATATTGAAAAATAAAAATATTTCTGAAAAACTAACTATTCTCTTTCATTGATAGGCTAAGAAGTTTCCGAACCGCCCTCGTATGTTACCCCCGATTTGACATGTAAACGCTGTAGAGACTGTATTTTATATCAGATCAGTACGAAATTTGAGAGAAGGAGGTCTTTTTACATGAACGAGTATTCAGGGAAAACCGGTTCAGATTTATACAACGTGGCGCAAAAGTAATCCTCCTATCAGAAAATGCTATAAATTTTGCGATTGGCCCCTAATGTCAGTTCTGTTTTGACATTTGTGTAGTAAACACATGCGAATAAACAACGTTACGCTACACTGCTCCAGAACGCGGAATATTGCTGACTATTTATTTGACCAATAATCGGTCGGTGACTTTGGCACAGATTTCCTGGCCGTCCAACGCCTACTGGTGAAACACTGCGACGTTTAGCCGCTCGCCTCGAAGAGACTGGCACAACACGAGATGCTGCCAGGTTTGGCAGACCCCGGAGTAGCCGTTCTGCAGAGAATATTGCTGCTGTAGCCGAGGATGTCATGGAAGCGCCGTCGACATCGACCAGACGACGTGCCACGCAAATGGGTATCAGTCGACGGTCTCTACAGCGAATTTTGGTACAAGATTTGAAGATGTTTCCGTACAAAGTCCAGACGGTGCATCAGCTGTTAGCTGCTGACCGCAAATCGCGTCTAACATAACATCGAAAGGTTACTTTTGCGCCACCTGTTATGTAACCTCCATATATATATGTTCCTCCTGATTTGGTATCAACGCGCTATAGAAGTTGTATTTTACTTCCGATCATTAAAATTTTCCAGAAAGATGTTTCTTAATTTAGCGATTATCGGTTCAGAATTAGATAATATGTTTCTACCCATTTACCAATTATTCCAAATTATTATCGCATTGTTAGGGAGGTGTAGGGTATTATGTAGTCGGCCCCGCCCGACTTTCTACCTTTCCTTACTGGTTTAGTATACAAAATTTTAAGTATTTGTGCTAAATGATATTAAAGCTATAATCAGTTAACTAATAGTGCAAAATGGTCCATTTGTGTGGGATGTAGCAAAAGGGGGGCGGCAAGTTCGCCAATTTTCTCGAGCTGATAGCGACTTATTATGTAGTTTATTAGTCGCTATGTGTAGAATTTCAGAAGAATCGAATAAGTAGTACAGAAGTTATTATAGAATCAACATTTCAGTAAATTTTAAACCTTTGTGGGGGAGGTACTAGGAGGAGTGGATCAATATGGCCCATTTCCGAACATAGCCTGAAGTGAAGAAAAAGATTACCGCATAATGACTTAAAATGACCCAACTTGAATTATCACTAAACATAGTTGGGGTCTTAGGTCACTCCTTCGATGTGTTACACTTTTGGCATTTAGCAAATGATATATACCATCCTCTTAAGTTGAGAAGATAATAAAACGAACGCTGCAAATTTTCATTAAATTTGTTTAGCATATATGTTTAGCGATTTCTATATTGGAAAACGTATAAAAACCCAGACCGATATGGTAAATTTTCTTTGTACCCAATTTTACTATAATTAAAACAACACAAACTGCAAAATTGTAGATAACGCAACTGGACTATGTGATCTTTGTGGCATTAAGAATCATATTTCAAGTCAATTTTTATATGGTGACTAAATAATAAATTGAATCCCAAATATGACGTATACAGCTTAGATACCATATTTAGGAGCGTACAATTAGTAAATATCAATTTTCATTACAATCGGTTAAGGAAATAAAATGAAACCCTTCTATGGGGCTATATCAAAAGATTGATGTGGCCCATTTTAATCCCAGACGACTCACATGTAATTTTAAATGTTTCTGCCAAGTATTAGTCACCTAGCTTTATTATTTCCTCTACTTCAGTCATTTTAATTAACTGAACTTACTGTTCTAAAACTTTGCTTATTTGGGGGAATTACTTCTTTTTAATATGCCAAAACGTTTTGAGGTAAAAACCAGTAAGGAAAGGCTAAAGTCGGGCGGTGCCGACTATATAATACCCTAAACCACTCTCGTAATATTGAATAAATCTGATATATAAATTTTGTAATTCATGTATAAATTGTTTACATAAATTTACTTTTGGGACATTTTATACTTAAATAATACCCTGTACCACAGTGTGGTGTAGGGTATAAAAACGATTGGATCTGCAGAGCCAAATCGGATAAAACATATATATGGGAGCTATAGCTAAATCTTTACCGACTTTCTTCAAATTCGGCAATGTTGGTTCATGAATCAAGAAACTCTACCATTCTAAATTGCAAAACGATTGGATGTAATATATAGCTTCTATAGAACTAAAGGGCCAAATCGGACGAAACATTTATATGGGAGCTATAGCTAAATCTTAACCGATTTTCTTCAAATTCGGTAGTGTTGGTTCATGGATCAAGAAACTCTACCATTCTAAATTTCAAAATGATTGGATTTAAAGTACAGCGTCTTCAGGACTAAAGAGCAAAATCGGACGAAACATATATATGGGAGCTATAGCTAAATCTTAACCGATTTTCTTTAAATTCGGCAATGTTGGTTTATGGATCAAGAAACTCTACCATTCTAAATTTCAAAACGATTGGATGTAAAGTACAGCTTTTATAGGACTAAATGGCCAAATCGGACGAAACATATATATGGGAGCTATAGCTAAATCTTAACCGATTTTCTTCAAATTCGGTAGTGTTGGTTCATGGATCAAGAAACTCTACCATTCTAAATTTCAAAATGATTGGATGTAAAATACAGCTTCTACAGGACTAAAGAGCAAAATCGGACGAAACATATATATGGGAGCTATAGCTAAATCTTAACCGATTTTCTTTAAATTCGGCAATGTTGGTTTATGGATCAAGAAACTCTACCATTCTAAATTTCAAAACGATTGGATGTAAAGTACAGCTTTTATAGGACTAAATGGCCAAATCGGACGAAACATATATATGGGAGCTATAGCTAAATCTTAACCGATTTTCTTCAAATTCGGTAGTGTTGGTTCATGGATCAAGAAACTCTACCATTCTAAATTTCAAAATGATTGGATGTAAAATACAGCTTCTACAGGACTAAAGAGCAAAATCGGACGAAACATATATATGGGAGCTATAGCTAAATCTTAACCGATTTTCTTCAAATTCGGCAATGTTGGTTCATGGATCAAGAAACTCTACCATTTTAAATTTCAAAACGATCGGATGTAAAATACAGCTTCTGTAGGACTAAAGGGCCAAATCGGACGAAACATATATATGGGAGCTATAGCTAAATCTTAACCTATTTTCTTCAAATTCGGCAATGTTGGTTCATGGATCACGAAACTCTACCATTCTAAATTTCAAAACGATTGGATGTAAAATACAGCTTCTGTAGGACTAAAGGGCCAAATCGGACGAAAGATATATATGGGAGCTATATCTAAATCAGAACCGATTTCAACCAAATTCAATAGCAATCTTAACAGCCGCGAAATACTCTAAACTACAAAATTTCAGAACGATCGGAGTGAAATTGCGACCTGTAGTCGACGAACAACTTTACATGGACTGACGGACGGACGGACATCGTTAAATCAACTCATCCAGTGAGTCTGAGTCGATCGGTATACTTTAAGGTGGGTCTAGCTGTGTTATTTTCAGGTGTTACAAACATCTGCCGTGAAACAAACTTATAATGTACCACAGTGTGGTGTAGGGTATAATTAGCTCGTTAAATATTCCATGTAATATCTAAAAAATACCATATTTTTAAACGAAGATACTAAGTTGGGTTCACAAAGAAGCTATTAATATCAAATTCAAATTTTAAACTATCGTTGTGCCAAAACTTTTTTGAATCACTGTACATTGTTTGTGTACTTTGATGGTGCATATGCAAACAAGTACTCTCTCTCTCTCTCTTGACCACAGTTCAATAATTAATTGGCAAATATGGAGACGAGGCTTGAGGTTGGTTTGAGCGGTTTAGCACAAGTTCATTTACAAGTTCAATGAATTGAACATAAATGATAATTGATAACACGAAAATGCAAATGTTGTGGTCATTGAAGAAGATTAATTAACATGAGGACTCAAAGTTAATTTAAGATTCATGGTTTTAATAACATCTTATCTCCGTTTGAATGTAATCGCATTTATGCGTGTAGGAGTAGTCCGATATGAAGACTTGCGGTGATGCAATTAAAGAATGCAAACTGATATAATTAGTCTCCCCGAAAAAGGTCAGGGTCTGGTTAATTAAATGGAAAATGATAGGTCGTCATAGTGCCATGTTATTATTCGCGCGTAATTTTATAATGAAGGACAGTGGGAGAGCAAAGGCAAAATTATGTTAAAAAAGGCGAGCAAAAAATTCCGAATAGGATGCGAATATATATATAGAGGAACATAAAATGGAAGTTGTTCTTGTAACTTTCCCGACCTGAGGGTCAGAATCTCCAAAAATTGTTTCCTATCTCCACTAGTTTTCCACGTATATGTGGGGTGAATGAAAGAAAGAATTAATCTCCGATGTAGGCGAAATAATTTTATTTTTTTGCTCTACGCCTCCATTTTTCCTCGTCCTATCTCCTTGGTTCATTATTTTACGTTCTTTCGATCGAAATATGCAAATTACTCTCCTTCCACAGCGGGAGGAGAGTAATTAAAATTCGAAAAAAATATTTTAACAAATTGGATGTTCATACAAAATGGAAAATCATACAAAAAAGGTTATAACATAATCATCTAAACACTGTGGGGGACAATATGGAATAAAAAGTGTATAACTTTAAGGAACGATATATCCTGTTTCTAATTTCTAATGTCTTGTTGCATTAAAATTAGCTTGAAGACATTTTTAGAGTGAAGGATAACTATTTTTCTGAACCTCGCCTCAGTTTCAAGCAATTTTCAGTTAATAGTTATCCTTTCACCTTAGAGAGGAGGGTATATGTATATCATTTCCTACAAGCCAAAAGTGTAACGCGTCGAAGGAGTGACCTTTGACCCCAAGTATGTTTGGTGGAAATCCGTTTTTGGTCATTTGAGCAATGTCCGTCCGTTTGTCTGTCTGTCTGTGTGTCTGCCTACTGGCTGGTGCGCACGATAACTCTCGGAAGGATTAACAGATTGACTTCAAAATGATATGCGGTAATATTTTTCTCTATATCCGGCTAAGCTCGAAGATGAGCCATATTTGTCTACTCCTTCTAGTACCTTCCCCACAAAGGGTTAACATTTAGTGAAATATTTATTCGTTAATAACTTCTGTAATACTTACTCGAATCTTCTGCAATTCCACACATAGTCATAGTTTATTAGTCGCTAACACCTCAAGATTAATGAGCGAAGTTGCCACGCATCTTTTGGTACCTCCCACACAAATGGACCATTTTGCACCAAAAGTTAACTGTCAAAAGTAATGCTTTTATAGCACCTATAGCCCAGAAAAAAGTGGTGGTTATTGGCACGCCCCTTTTGGTACCTCCCGCACATATTGACCATTTAGGACAAAAAGTATACCAGAATTAATACCAGTGCATACAAGTACTTGAAATTTTGCACAGTGTAACGCTTTTATATTTTCTAGAGTCCGGAGAAAAATGGTCGCAATTTGGCACTCCCCTTTTGGAACCTCCCACACAAATGAGCCATTTTGCAGTAAAAGTTAACAATATATAACTTTAATACCAGTACATACAAATACTTGAAATTGTGTACCGTGTAATGATTTTATAGTCCCTACAGTTAAGTGAAAATTGTGCGTTAGTTCCATTCCCCTTTTGGTACCTGCTACACAAATAGACTACTCTGCACCAAAATTAACAGCTCATAACTTTAATACCAGTGCTAACTTTAAAATTATTAAATGCAATTTAAATTGATAACAATTTAAATAAACCAAAAATAAATAAATTTCCTAATTTTTTTTAGACTGATGGTGAGGGTATTCTTAAGTCGGTTTACCCGACTGAACTTTCCTATTTGTTTTTAATGTTGTGGGTCATTACAGCGACATACTTGGTGATACTTGAGAAATTTACTCGAATATCTATATATATAAAATTGTTGCGTGACTGGTTGAATGATTTGCTGACTGACTGATTGACTGTACTATTAGCAGGACAATGGGGCAAAAAGGGATAAATATGGTACCACCGCCAAATCGATACGAAATGAGCTAGAATCTTGAAATTTGGTATGAGGGTAGCCCTTATGAGGTAGACTCTGAAATTGGCAGGATTTTTCGTAATTCGAACATTTACGCACACAGTGGAGTAAAAAGGGAAAAATGGTTCCAGGGTAACTTTTGGAACATAAACTAGAGATTGGAAGTGATTTTTAGTAATTCTAACTTTAAGAGGCACAGTGGGACACGACGGGTTAATTATGGAGCCTGGGGAAAAAGGGAACAATCTGCCAAAATTGGAACTTAAACATGAGATATGAAGAGTTTATATGGTTTTAGGAGCACTGTGGTCAAAAACGGTTAAATAGTGGAGTGGAGAAAATATGATTAAATATGTTACAGTCGGGGAAAAAGGTTTAAGTACGCTAGCGTGGAGACACATTTTAAATACGAGTGCGGTACAGTGAGACAAAAATTTTTTAAATATGGTACAGTGGGTAAACATTTTGTACAGTGAGATAAATAGTTGAATGGGGCACAGTAGTGCAAAAAGGGTTAACTGTGGTACAGTGGGGTAACAATTGTTATGTGTATATGGTAAAGTGGGACAAAATGGGTTAAAAATGGTACAGTGGGGCAAAAAGCGTTAACTATGGAACAGTGGGACAAAAAGCGTTAACTATGGAACAGTGGGGCAAAAAGGCATAAATATGGTACAGTGTGACAAAAATAGTTAACTATACAGTACAGTAGGGCATAATTGTGTTAAATATTGTACAGTGGAGCAAAGAGGGTTAAATATGGTACAGTGGGGCAAAAACTGTTAAATATTGTACAGTGAGACAAAGGGTTTGATATGACACAGTGGGGCGAAAAGGGTTAACTATGGTACGGTGGGACACAATTAGATGAATGTGGTAACGTGGGACAAAATGGGTTTAATATGTTACAGTGGGGCAAAAAGCTTTAACTATGGAACAGTGTTAGCTATGGAAAAAATGTGTTAGCTATGGAAAAAATGTGTTAGCTATGATACAGTGAGACACAAATAGTTAAATATGGTACAGTATGACAAAAATGGTTACAGTGGGCACAAATAGTAAAATATGGTAACGTGGAACAAAATGGGTTAAGTATGGTACAGTGGGGAAAAAAGCGTTTACTATGGAACAGTGGGGGCAAAAATGTGTTAACTATGGTACAGTGTGGCAAAAATGGTTCATTAAGTGGACAAAATATAGTAGGACAAAAAGGTGTTAAATTTGATTCAGTGGACCCACAACGGTTAGATATCGTACAATGGGTCAAAAAGCGTACATAGAACAGTGGGTAAAAATATGGTTGCAGGGAGAGCGGGTACGTTAAAAATGAAATAAGAATGTTTTTTTTTCTTCAAAATGTATGCTTTTAGTAGCACTGTGGTGCAAAAAGGTTAAAATTGTGATGCAGTGGGGGCAAGCAAAAATTTTTCAATATGTTACAGAGGGTGGAAAATGTGTTAAATATGGTTAGTGGAGCAAAAAGGGTTAAATATGGTACGGTGAAGCAAAAAAAGTTAAATGCGGTAAAAATGTTAAATGTGGTAAGTGGTAAGTGGATAAAAAAGGAAACAAAATAGTCCGAGATATGTATAAAAATTCGTACTTTAGAAGCACAGTGTAGTAAAAAGTGTTTAAAATGGAACAGTGATGCAAAGGTGTTGAATGTGGTCCCTGAGTGCAAAGGTAGCTCTTACAGCATAAACCAAAGCTGAGAATTGTTATTTCCAAATAGGTTCTTCTACTTAAACCATGGGGAAAAACACGTTAAATAAATAGCACAGATATGGGACAAACCTATTGAGATACGGCCTAAGCTTGCGAATTTGGATCTTGAAATATCAATTATCATTCTAAAATATTGTACAATCGTGCAAAATTGTTTAATTATGACACACAAACGGTTAAATGAGGTACAATGGAGCGATTCACTTTAGATTTTTAAGACACACCTTTATAGACACAGTGGGACAAACATGGTTTTATATTGTACCAGGGTGTGAATGAAGTTATTGGAACATAAACTAGGGGAAAGTTGCTAACGTATGAAACAAAAAAATAGTTTTTGAACGTTCAGAGGTACAGTGGGAAAATGGATAAATATTGTACCATGATGTCAGGGTAACTCTTGGAACACACACTATAAATGAAACGAGGGATTGTATTTTATATATAAAAGTAATCAAATCTTCTTCATTTTGCACCATATACATATATATATAATAATCATGTAATTTTGAAAGAAAGAGGTATAACTATTTTACAGTACCCTAAACAGAAAATAAATAAAAGATGGGGGCTGCGAAGGGCACCGGGTTAAAGCTAGTTTTGTATATAAACCTGATTGATACAACAGGTCACAGCGTACCTCAAGGTTTAAAAAGATTGGCTAGTTTGACGCCACTAACTGTTAATGAGGTTTTGTTCAGATCACCCCTCTACTCAACTGTGATGAGATAAAAGTCGCATCTGTTTCGTATCAAAATGTAATCTCAGTGAATTGAATATCAGTGTACATAAGTACTTTAAACTCTGTGATGTAATATGTTTTTGAAAAACCTTCTGTTAAGGATAGAGTGGGCGTAATTGTCAAAACAGGTTTGGTACATCCCAAAAAAATTAAGATATTCATTGAAAAATCATTTCCCCACTACGTATAAAGGGTGATTCAAATAAAGCGCACAATGTTAATTGCAAATAAAACAAAAAGTTTTCTTAGAACTATCTCAATATTTATACCCTACACCACACTGTGGTACAGGGTATTATAACTTTGTGCATTTGTTTGTAACACCCAAAAGGAGAAGAAATAGACCAATCGTTTATTATACCGATCGACTTAGAATCACTTTCTGAGTTGATTTAGCTATGTCCGTCTGTCCGTCTGTCTGTCTGTCCGTCTGTCTGTCCGCCTGTCTGTCCGTCTGTGCATGTATTCTTGTAATCAAAGTACAGGTCGCAATTATGGTCCGATCTCGACGAAACTTTACACATATCTTTTTTTTTGGCCCAAGGACGATCCCTATTGAATTTGGTTAAAATCGGTTCAGATTTAGATATAGCCCCCATATATATGTCAGCCCCGATTTGACATGTAAGCGCTGTAAAAACTGTAGTTTATATCCGATCAGTATGAAATTCGGCAGAAAGAGGTTTCTTATTATATGGATGAACACTATTAAATTTGGAAGAAATCGGTTCAGATTTAGATATAGCCACCATATTTACGTTACCCCCGATTTGACATGTAAGCGCTGTAAAAACTTTATTTTATATCCGATCAGTATGAAATTCGGCAGAAAAAGGTTTCTTATTATATGGATGAATTTCGAAGAAATCGGTTCAGATTTAGATATAGCCCCCATATATACGTTACCCCCGATTTGACATGTAAGCGCTGTAAAAACTTTATTTTATATCCGATCAGTATGAAATTCAGCAGAAAGGGGTTTCTTATTATATGGATGAACACTATTAAATATGGAAGAAATCGGTTCAGATTTAGATATAGCCCCCATATATATGTTACCCCCGATTTGACCTGTAAGCGCTGTAAAAACTGTATTTTATGTACGATCAGTGCGAAATTCGGCAGAAACAGGTTTCTTATTACATGAAGGAATACTGCCAAATTTGGAGAAAATCGGTTCAGATTAAGATATAGCTCCCATATATATGTTACCCCCGATTTGATATTGTACTGTATTTTATATCCGATCAGTACGAAATTCGACAGAAGCAGGTCTTTTTACATGAGTAAGTATTCAGGGAAGATCGGTTCAGATTTATATTAAAGCTCCATATATATGTTCCTCCTTATTTGGTATCAAACCGCTGTAGAAGTTGTATTTTACTTCCGATCATTAAAATTTTCCAGAAAGGTGTTTCTCAATTTAGGAACGAATATTGCTTAATTTAGCGATTATCGTTTCAGAATTAGATAATACGTTTCTACCCATTTACCAATTATTCCAAATTATTATGGCAATGACCCTTACCGCATTGTTAGGGAGGTTTAGGGTATTATATAGTCGGCCCCGCCCGACTTTCTGCCTTTCCTTACTGGTTTTAATTGTGATAGAAGGAACTATGACAGTTATGTGTGAAACAAACTATCGGCCAAATGCTCGCCACGTTTTCGGAGGCATACCTCTATCCGATGGTACATATTTTCAATGACTCTGAGAAATAATTGAAGTTCAATGTCGTTAATGTGCCGAATTATCTCATTCATTAGCTCTAGAATTGTTCTTGGCTTATTGACGTACAGTTTTTCATTTAAGGGTAAAAATAAAACAAGTGTGTCAACATTTTTTGAAAGGTCAAGATTTTTTTGAAATTTGTTATTAATCTGGTTGAGAATTTGAAAAAAATAAAACAATTTGAACCGTTTTTCAAAATTTTGATTTTTTCGCGAGATTCAATGTCGTTAATGTGCCGAATTATCTCATCCATTAGCTCTAGAATTGTTCTTGGCTTATTGACGTACAGTTTTTCATTTAAGGGTAAAAATAAAACAAGTGTCAACATTTTTTGAAAGGTCAAGATTTTTTTGAAATTTGTTATTAATCTGGTTGAGAATTTGAAAAAAATAAAACAATTTGAACCGTTTTTCAAAATTTTGATTTTTTCGCGAGATTCAATGTCGTTAATGTGCCGAATTATCTCATCCATTAGCTCTAGAATTGTTCTTGGCTTATTGACGTACAGTTTTTCATTTAAGGGTAAAAATAAAACAAGTGTGTCAACATTTTTTGAAAGGTCAAGATTTTTTTGAAATTTGTTATTAATCTGGTTGAGAAATTGAAAAAAATAAAACAATTTGAACCGTTTTTCAAAATTTTGATTTTTTCGCGAGATATGACCTATTAAATTTTTCCGAGTGTGTTTAGAAAACTGCTATTTTCTCCGGAAATATTGAACGGATTCGACTGAAATTTTTGCAGGTCGGTCCGAAACATTTTCTAAAATCTAAATATATCATAAACTTTAATTACCAACTGACCATATGAAAAATATTGCAAAATATTTTTTGCATATGCGAATAATTTCACTTTCTGGAGCAGTAATTTGAAATATTTTATATTTAGAATGCGTCCTATATTGACGTCCACCAGAATCAGAAATAACATTTTGGTAGATCGCGCTTTGTAAAAATTTACAGCAAATTTACGGACACTACCTTTTTGAAAATATTTTTGGTTCATTATTACAGGACTAATTTTGTCCAAATTTACACAATAGCTGAATCCATTAGTTCTGAGTAAAAACGCATTAATTTTTTTTCGACTGATCTCAGCATCGCGAGCTTCCAAACTGTGGATATATAATTTGCAATATCTCCGTCAATTCCTAATCAATCTGTACAAAATCAACGACAAAAGAGACGTGAGAAAAGTCACTTTAATATCTTGTTTCCTAATATATGCTTTCTTATCCCATTAAGATCCAATTTTTTTACTTTTTGTGTTAAATGCAATGATTTTGGAAAATGCGTTATGGACTGGACTATTAGTACTGGAGTGTTAATATCTACAACACCGTAAGCTCTATTTAAAGGTTAAAACCTTTAAAAACCACTATAAAATTTAGCATATTGCCTCTAAAAATTTTGTCATACATTGAAACTAAAATTATGTTAAAAATTCTAAAGTCAATTCTATATTATTTCATTACCAAATAATAACATTTTGTATGGGTTACAATAAAATAGTAATATTTTATGTTCTTATATGAAACATTGGTCATATAATACATTGAAATTAAGCTTTGCTTTGTTTGTATTAATAGAATCGCCAATTTATACTTCCACCGCACGAACAGTCCAGTCCATAACGCATTTTCCAAAATCATTGCATTTAACACAAAAAGTAAAAAAATTGGCTCTTAATGGGTTAAGAAAGCATATATTAGGAAACAAGATATGAAAGCGACTTTTCTCACTTCTCTTTTGTCGTTGATTTTGTACAGATTGATTAGGAATTGACGGAGATATTGCAAATAATATATCCACAGTTTGGAAGCTCGCGATGCTGAAACCTTGATCCGCCGAAAAAAAATAATGCGTTTTTGGACTCACAACTAATGGATTTAGCTATTGTGTAAATTTGGACAAAATTGGTAAGGTCCTTGAGATCCTGTAATCATGAACCAAAAATATTTTCAAAAAGGCAGTTTCCGTATATTTGCTGTAACTTTTTACAAAGCGCGATCTACCAAAATGTTTTTTCTGATTCTGGTGGACGTCAAAATAGGACGCATTCTAAATATAAAGTATTTCAAATTACTGCTCCAGAAAGTGAAATTATTCGCATATGCAAAAAATATTTTGCAATATTTTTCATATGGTCAGTTGGTAATTAAAGTTTATGATATATTTAGATTTTAGGAAATGTTTCGGACCGACCTGCAAAAATGTCAGTCGAATCCGTTCAATATTTCCGGAGAAAATTGCAGTTTTCTAAACACACTCGGAAAAATTTAATTGGTCATATCTCGCGAAAACATCAAAATTTTGCAAAACGGTTCAAATTGTTTTATTTTTTTAAATTCTCAACCAGATTAATAACAAATTTCAAAAAAATCTTGACCTTCCAAAAAATGTTGACACACTTGTTTTATTTTTACCCTTAAATATTCTCAAAGAAAGAATTCCAACGATGTCAAATCACATTATCGTGGCGGCCAATTAATATCGCAACGACGTGAGATAACACGGCCATTGACTTCTCACGCAAAAGAGCCATTATTTCGTTGGATGTGTGGCAAGTGGCACTATCCTGTTGGAACCACATATCGTCCAGGTCCGTATTCTTAATTTCTGGCCACAAGAAGTCCATTATCATCTGGCGATTGCGAACACCATTTACTGTAACTGCTTGGCTGACCTCGTTTTCGAAGAAGTACGGCCCGATGACGCCGCCAGCCCATAAACCGCCCCAAACAGTCACTCTTTGTGGATGCATCGGCTTTTCAACAATCACTCGTAGATTATCATTTGTCCAAATGCGGCAATTCTGCTTGTTAACGAATCTACTGAAATTTGGTCAGTAGGCTTCAGCTCTTGAGTCAATTGCACCTTGTGTAAATTCAAATCTTTATCCGAAATTCGCATCAGTGATGTTCGTGAGATGTTCAGTTTTTGGGACGAGTCAAGGTTGACGGATCTTCTGTGGACTTCAGTGGCTCGATTTTGAACACATTGTGAACACAGCACTACTTGTTATACCGTCCACCATAGGCCATAGGACCGACTGTCTGTCTGTTACAATCACGCTACAGTCCGTAATAATAGAGGTAGAGTGATCAAATTTGGTAGAAATACTTCTTATACTTGCAGGTCGTTTGGGATTGCAAATGGGTCATATCGGACACCGGTTTTGAGCCATAGATACCACATTTTTAAAGCAATTTTGCTGAAACGTTGCAGTTTGTATTCTATTTTGACTATAATTTATCACAGTAAAAATTTTGCAAATTTGTTTATATCTTCATCATAGTTAGCATTTTACGCGAACCTTTGCAGTTTGTGATTTATTTATACAAGAATTTAAACCACAGTAAAAAACTATATGATGCCGCTCCCAAAAGGGCTTGTTTTAGCCATAAACACCTCATTTTCTGAGCAATTCAGCTGAAATTTTGCAGTTTGTATTATATTTTGGCAAGAATTCATCTCAAAAAATTTAGTCAGTTTATATTTTGCTGTAGTCCCCTTGTAGCGGTAGCCCTCACATATGCTAATTTATTTTCCAGATGAAGAGTTTGGCTAAAGAATTTTGGGCCTAATATTTCGCAAAAAATTGCAGCGGTCCTTTTTTAAATATTTGCTTCAACAAAAAGGATGGATCAAAGATCAAAGATTTCTCCAGTAATAGAATTTAATGAAGTCCATGTTGGAGGGTATATAAGATTCGGCATTGTCCAAGCTAGAAGGAAGAACGGGTCTGAGACTTTTTATTGTTGAACCAGAAGTCGAACATAACTTCCGCCTCCCTGATCATAACACGGTATTTGTGAACTGGCTCAGTAATACTACAAAGCCTAAATATTCCAACATCTTCACAGATAGCCAAATGGCGATCAAAGCAATAACATCGGAAAGGGTCAAATCCAGAACTGTGTTAGACTTAAAACAACGATAAAACGGAGACAACGGAGTGATTGGAAATTAACGGGCAAACAGTTTGACTTCAAATGGCAGAGAACTTCGGGTAATAAACTTGGAAAATTTGAAACTTTTCAATTTCAAGGATGAGTTGAAGCACTGGGCAGTGATGGCTCACAAAACTGTATGGAATAGCGCAACAGTAGGAGCAACTGCAAAGATACTGTGAGGTGACCCAAATGAAAAGAAAACAAGAAGTTTTCTGAAACTAAACAAGATCGAGATCAGTAATGATGATGAGTGTTTTTTAACGGGACACTCAAGCTTACAAGCACATCTTCATCGCATAGGACTAGCAGAAAACGACGAATGCAGGCCATGTAGGGAAAACATCGAAACGATGGAACATTTTATGTGTCACTGCCCTGCTTTCACACATGCAAGATCACTATAATTCGGGTTCGACATGGTGCCAGACTGACTCATCTCAGAGAATATGACTGGAAGATACTGAGTTAATTCGTGTCTAGCACCGATTTTCTGTAACTGGTGAGGTTTAAAAAGTTCATAAATATGGAGCGCACAAAAGGCCGAACCACTGGCTTAAGTGTATGTTTATGGACATGTGACGTTTAAACGTCTTCTCTCTTCAACCCAACCTAACCTAACCAAGTGAACAAGTGCGAGTGGAGGTGAGTACGTTTATTCCTCGCAAGCACAAGTGGAGATAATGTCTCTTGGTAGAGGAGTGGACTGTATAAGATGATTGACGTTAATATTGTTGATGAGTTATTTCTTCGTACAAAATTAACTCGACAACAATATCAACCCAGAACGAGAAGAGAAGAATGCACAATGTGATTAATAAAAGAGGTTTAGATTTCAAACGTTATAAATGCATTTTATTTAAGATTAGAGAAGAGAAGAGTAGATGCTCACCTTTGCCAAAATAATTCAAGATCTTAATCTAATACAATATTTAGCTATGGTATCTATACACTTAAAAACTAGAAATTCATTAATTTTATTCGTAAATATTAATAATATAAAATACAAAATGTTTGGAGAATTCAATAATAATAATTGGACAATTCACATTTGTCCATGGCGCCGGCCTTGCACTTGTGCAACATTGGAAGTGGCGCACAAGACCGAGGCTATTGAGATGATGGCCTTGGACAGGATGCGCAGGTCGGGCATTTTCGGAACCATCCTTCGGAGTTGTTGTGGGCCTGGATTATGACGTTGAGGCTGCCGCTGAGGTTGACGATGAGGCTGTGGACGTTGAGGTTGAGGAGATGGCGAACCTTGGCCTCTTGGTGGAGACAACTCTGGCCAGTCTTGGAAATTTAGCGAAGCGGGTTCGACATGGTGCTAGCCTGACTCATCTCAGAGAATATGACTGGAAGATACTGAGTTAATTCGTGTCTAGCACCGATTTTCTGTAACTGGTGAGGTTTAAAAAGATCATAAATATGGAGCGCACAAAAGCCGAACCACTGGCTTAAGTGTATGTTTATGGACATGTGACGTTTAAACGTCTTCTCTCTTCAACCCAACCTAACCTAACCAAGTGAACAAGTGCGAGTGGAGGTGAGTACGTTTATTCCTCACAAGCACAAGTGGAGATAATGTCTCTTGGTAGAGGAGTGGACTGTATAAGATGATTGACGTTAATATTGTTGATGAGTTATTTCTTCGTACAAAATTAACTCGACAACAATATCAACCCAGAACGAGAAGAGAAGAATGCACAATGTGATTAATAAAAGAGGTTTAGATTGCAAACGTTATAAATGCATTTTATTTAAGATTAGAGAAGAGAAGAGTAGATGCTCACCTTTGCCAAAATAATTCAAGATCTTAATCTAATACAATATTTAGCTATGGTATCTATACACTTAAAAACTAGAAATTCATTTATTTTAATTCGTAATTATTAATAATATAAAATACAAAATGTTTGGAGAATTCAATAATAATAATTGGACAATTCACATTTGTCCATGGCGCCGGCCTTGCACTTGTGCAGCATTGGAAGTGGCGCACAAGACCCAGGCTATTGAGATGATGGCCTTGGACAGGATGCGCAGGTCGGGCATTTTCGGAACCATCCTTCGGAGTTGTTGTGGGCCTGGATTATGACGTTGAGGCTGCCGCTGAGGTTGACGATGAGGCTGTGGACGTTGAGGTTGAGGAGATGGCGAACCTTGGCCTCTTGGTGGAGACAACTCTGGCCAGTCTTGGAAATTTAGCGAAGGACTTCTTCGTGAAAGGCTCCTTCTGGTAGAAGGAGCAATACGTATAGGCGAGTCCCACCGTATTGGGTTTCTCCTCATAGGGCGACGGGGAACTGTGGGTACCGTGCGCACCGGCTGCTGCGGTCTAACCCCCACTCGGGCCAGAATGCTGGGCCTCTCGGGCCTTGTTGGTGAAGGATGTCTCGGATGTCTGCCATTACACTTCTTGCACGTTCTCGCGGAGTGGCACCGGTCCAATGTGTGGCTCTTTGCTAGACAATTCCTGCAGTATTGGAAAGTTCTTATCACTGACCGTCGGCTCGATACCCTCATCTTAACGAACTCCGGGCAGTACCTTAGAGAGTGGCGCTCACTACAGAGGACACAGTGGTACAGCTCGCGTGCCTGTCTTGCGGATACGTTGGCTCTGAAAGGGGAAAAGTGTTAGCATCTGTATTTACTATAAAATGTGAAGTGTGTAATAGATATGTATGAGGTGAACATGATTGAGGTGAGTGAGAATAAATAAGGTGTGGATAAAGATGCGAAAGAGATAGAAAATATGACGTTATTGAGTTGAATTCGGATGATCTAAAATGGGCAAGTAGCAGAGTTTGACAATGGGTCGAGTTATGGTTCCTGTTGTAATTCGAATGTCAGCGACTCTGATGTTTTTTTCGGAGTCGTGATACGTTTTGGTTATTCTACCTAGCCGCCATTCGCTGGGGGGTAGTAAATCATCCATAACGACTACTAGATCTCCACTTTTCAAATTTTGGGATATGTTTTGCCACTTATATCGGGCTTTAAGATAATCTTCCTTCCATCGAATAGCGAAGTTGTGATGCAATGCCTTCAATTTCTGCCACCTGTTTCTGTTTATAAGGAAGATATTTTGCGAAACAGGTTCTGCGATGGACATAATTGGTGAACCTTTTAGAAAATGTCCGGGCGTTAAAGCGGTTAAATCAGACGGGTCTTCGGAAACCGCTGATATCGGTCGCGAATTTAACACCCCTTCGATTCTGGCGAGTAATGTAGCAAATTGCTCGAATGTGAATCGGTGTGCCCCAGCAATTCTTTTGAAATGATGTTTAAAGCATTTTCCGGCTGATTCCCAAAGACCGGCCATGTGTGGTGCGTTTGGGGGTATAAACTGCCAATCAAAGCCGTGAGACGAGTATTTGTCAGCAATATCTTTTGCAGTTGTTTGTATAAATGTGGCAAATTCTTTTAGAAGATTTCGACTTGCACCGAGAAAGTTTCTTCCATTGTCTGATACTACTACTACAAGGCTCTAAGTGAATAGCATGGACATGGTGAAACATATGAAAAGGGAAACATATCCTTTTAAGAACGGTGATTTTCGTAAAGAGGAACTTTTGAGTTCGTAAGGGCCCGCAAAATCAACACCTGTCACATGAAATGCAGGCGTAATTGTGCAACTTTCAGGGGGTAAAGGCGCCATTATTTGAGTACATGGTTTTTTCTTGAAAATTATGCAAGTTTTACATTTTCTTATTATGCTCTTTATTCTTGGCTTGATATGATAGCGCTCATTATAGGGTAGAGACGAGTTCGCCAATCTTCCATTAACACGAAGAACTTGGCTTGAATCTAAGAAGGGATTTAGGATTTTTAGCGAGCTTTTATCTGTAACAACTCCCGACATAGTTAAAATGTTGTATTCTTCACAATAACAATTTCTTTGCGCTACCGAAATTAAACGATTTTTTGTAAACTTCACTTCAGTTTGTGAAAGAGATTTTGAGTATATTTTCCTGGTACATCTTATTTTGCTGAGGCAATTGTTGTGAAATCTAAAGACATAAGAGATGACTCTTATTGCTCGAGGATATGAAGAAAACCGATTTAATACATCAGTTTCTCCAACTAATTCGTGTAAAGTCTGTATTTTGGCGCGTTTTCCAATTTCTGGTGAGACTAATAAGTTTTTCTTTGGCCACTCTGAGGCGGGATTTGTTAGCCACTTAGGACCGTTAAACCATAAAGAGTTGTTTATGAGATCTTGTGGCCTACAGCCACGAGTGCCGAGGTCGGCCGGGTTATCATGAGAAGAGACATGTCTCCAAATACCATTAGGTACGAGATCGTGTATTTTTGCCGTGCGGTTGGCAACGTAAGTTTCCCATGTCCAAGGTGGTTTTGACAGCCAACCGAGGACAATTGAGGAATCTGTCCATGAAATGCAGGCGTAATTATTAATAATATAAAATACAAAATGTTTGGAGAATTCAATAATAATAATTGGACAATTCACATTTGTCCACCAAGTTATACGCGATTAAGTGCGCAAATGCAAGAAAATCGGGTTTTTACCCTGAAATCCGGATTTTTGGGGATGTGTGAGGATTTTCAAAAACAGATTTTTGTTTTACTCGACAGGAATTGCAGGAACAAGTAAGAAAGTTTCAGTCGGGTAAACCGACTATGTCGGTAAACCGACATTTACTTTGTGAGTAATGTAATATGGAATATTACACGAAGTAATTTGTCAATTCGTTTGGGAGGTACCAGAAGGCGATTAACAAATACACCTATTTTTCTCTAAACACTAAATTATTTAAATACACTGCACTATGCCGAATTAAAAGCGTTTATGTGCACTAGTATATTAACGTTATGAGCTATTCAATTTGAGCATTATATGATCATTTTGTGTGGGAGGTACCATTTTTCACAGGACTGTAGGCACTATAAAAACATTACAATGTCCAAAATTTCAAGTATTTGTATGCAATTGTATTAAAGTAATAAGCTGTTAACTTTTGCTGCAAAATTGTAAATTGTGTGGGAGGTACCGAAAGGGCGGGGCAACTTCGTCCATTTTTCTGAAGGCGATAATTATTAATAAACTAATACTATGTGTGGAATTTCGGAAATTTCGAGAAAGTAGTATAGAAGTTATTAGCAATATTTCTCTAAATTTTAACTCTTTGTGAGGGAGGTACTAGAAGGAGTGGGCCAATATGGCCCATCTTCGAACTTAGCCGGAGATAGAGAAAAATATTACCGCATGCCAAATTTGAAGTCAATAGGTGGCTCCTTTCGAGAGTTATCGTGCCCACCAGTCAGCAGACAGACAGACGGACGGAAGGACGGACATTGCTCAAATTACTTAAAATGACCCAAAACGGACTTCCGCCGAGCATACTTCGGGTCTTAGGTCACTCTTCGATGTGCTACACTTTTAGCCCGTAGCAAAAAATATTCGTAAATTTATTTATTTTTTGTTTTAATTAAATTATTATCAATTTAAACTGAATGAATATAATCCATTTGTATGGGAGGTACCAATAGGGGCGTGTCAATGACGCGCATTTTTCACTGGATTGTAAGTACTAAAAAGCATTACACTGTACGAAATTCAAAGTATTTCTTAGCATTAGTATTAAGGTTATAAGCTGTTAACTTTTGGTACAAAATGGTCCATTTGTTTGGGAGGTATCAAAAGGGGCCTGGCAACCTTACCCATTTTCTCGAGGTGATAGCTGCTAATAAACTAATACTGAGTGCGGAATTTCAGAAGATTGGAATATGTAGTATAGAAGTTATGAAATAATCAATTTTTCACTAAATGTTAACCCTTTGTGGGGGAGGGACTAGAAGTGGTGAACCAATATGTCCCATCTCCGAACTAGCCTAAAGAAAAATATTACCGCATACCAAATTTGAAGTCAATCGATTACTCCTTTCGAGAGTTATAGTGCGCACCAATTAGCAGATAGACAGACAGACGGGCGGACATTGCTCAAATGACTTAAAATGACCCAAAATGTATTTCCGCCGAACATACTTAGGGTCTTAGGTCACTCATTCGATGTGTTACACTTTTGGCACGTATAAAATGATATGCTTATATACACTCCTCTCTAAGGTGAGGGGATAAAAATAATATTGCGTCCCATGCTTTTCAACTTAAGTTTATTTTGTCGCACTGTGTAATCAGCTTCAATTTCTAAAGTGAGGAAGAGAGTCATGCAAGAAGGCGCGGTGAGAGATTTCAGCATATAAATGGGAGTGAAGAGGAGACAGACAAAAATCGATTAAAATTACAAAGGCTAAAAGTCCAAGAAATGTTAGCCGAAAAAAACTACATAGGTGGATGTTAAATATTCTGTCCCTATAGATTAATTCATTTTAAATTGCTCCAGGGTTTACTTTTTTCTGAGTGAGATGAACTGTTGTCCGCTTACTCGACGTACAATTTTTTAGACGTTTGCAGACAATAGTTTAATTTTCCTTGCACATTTTTCATTTAAGTTATTTATCGTTCTTTTGACTGATAACGTTTTACCTCTCAAATGACGGTAGTCCCGAATATTTGGGAAACCTATGGAAATAACCAATTTGTTAGAAAAATTACTTCCATAGATTGATCTTACCTGAAAACAAAAATGAAAAGCAATATAAATGAGAAAGTTGCAAAAAAATGTATGGAATGTTTCAAGGTGTACTTACATGGTTTTAGTGGCTTCTGCATTACAACGACATTTTTTACGATGGCTTATCTGAAAACGTTTTCCTCAGAAAGTGTGGCTTTAAAAATTCGAGTGCTATGGTCTAAATAAAATATTAAAGTGTCGAACGAACAAAATCAGAATATGCTAATTTAGCATCTTGTTTTAGAAAATGTAGGACAATCTTCAATGATTATTTAAAATTTTGAAATTTGACTCTAATTCAGAAAATGAACAACCCTCGTATATTTCTCTTTAGTCTGTGACTTATTCATGCTATAATTTTCCCTTCATCCGAAGAAATTCACAAATTTCTGCAGAAGTAGAAAAAAATTTTCCACAAAATTCCATAACATAAGAAAGTAAAACTTCTTTTATTTATTATTAATATTGTATTTACGCTTTCACCTTTCAATGTCTGTGTAGCGCTCTGTTCTATAGTTGTTTGCTTTTCGTTACAAACGGAAGATGTGCTGTATGCAGAAGGGTGTATCGGCAAATATTTTTCATACAGTATTTTATTTTGTAATATACAATGTAAAGGGCGTAATTCATAATAATATAACGATGATTTGTAGAGAAGTTTCTCATGTTGAAAATCAGTTCTCTACTCCCATTACTTTTTTGCTAAATCTATTTTGAGCTTTAACAATTGACTTGAATTTGATATTACTGTATACGTAAAGGGGTAATTCCAAAATAAAACGACCCAAAATTACAATTTAAATATTTGACCCTTTCGATTTCAATAAAATTTTACTACCTTTTACCGATTGTCCAAATTCATAATGGTTTTGATTTAACAGCGTGCCCAAGTTGGTCACCTACAACATTTTTTTGCAAATTTAGTCTTTTTGAATTTTCTGGTTATGAATTTTAGTGGAGGATACCAGTATACATCGAAGGAATGACCTAGGTATCGTCGAAAATACTTTTTAGGACATTTTAATTCATTTGAACAGTGCCCTACTTCCGTCTGTCTGTCTGGCTGATGCGCAATTTAACTTTCGAAAGGAGTAACCTATTGACTTCAAATTTGATGTGTGTAATACCACAATTTATTTATCTCAGTTCAAAGACGTGACCTATTGGCCCACTCCTCCTAGAACTTACCGCCTGTTACAATTTTGAGAAATACTGATTCTCTAATATTTCCAATACTAACTAACCGAATCTTCTGTGCGTCCACACATAGTAACAGCTTATCTGTCGATATCTCCTTGAGATGTTTCCTACACAAAGTGACCATATTTACAAAGAGTTAACAGTTTTAATACCAGTACATGCAATACTCGAAATCGCGTTATTATCACGAACTTTTAGTACTTTGCGCCTAAGATGGTCAAATCATACCAAAATTGAATAGCTCGTATCTTCAATACCTGTGCATACCACACTTATAATTCGGTATAGAACAAAGTTTTAGAAGTATTAATAGTCGCATTAGCCGGCCCCCCTTCTGGTACACCACACAATGTGATAGATTCATTCGAAAACAATTTCCCCATGACTTCTGTAGAAATCTCTAATTATTTTCGTATTCCCTATTTTAGGCACCTTTGCATTTAGGCTATTGACCTTTCTGGCTCCCACAAATTAGCATATTCTATTTTACGCTGCTCACAGAGAGAAGGTATACATAGTCTTTTTTCAAATATTTTAATTTATTTTGCGACAATTCATTTATATTTCCCCCCGGTTAAGCACTGGTGATTATATAACTAGTGATAATATTTCAGTTAAATGTAACGACTTATTTTCAGTTAAAACTGTCAGTTAAATTTTAACGGAGCTCCTTGAAAACATTTTTTTCTTAATTACCAGTTAACATTTAACGGAGCTACCTGAAAACGGCCGTTAAAGTGTTAAATTTGCAACACTAAGAATAGCTACTATAGAGTAAATACGTTGATGCAATTACTCCATGCAAGGAAATACCACAGCTACCCAAGGAAATATGTATGTACAAAATCGGAGTATCTTAACAGTATGAAGCGGAACGACAAACAAAACAGAAATGGTCAAAATTAGACGGATCATAACATGGGATATTCCTGGTGTGAATCAGTAAGTTGTAATTGTTTATTTAATTTATATTGCTACTGGAGTTAGTAGCCCAATTCAAAAAAACTATGAAGTTGAGTTTGAATTGTGATTTGTATTAGTTCTCCCAATACTTCCATGGTATGTCTCATAAGCAGTCAAATATGAAGATACATCAACGACACAGCTTGACATGCATTTCGTCAACTCATCGGTGAGTAATATGACTGGTGGTGTATGTAACTGACAGGCATCCTCGAAGTGTTCAAAGTTCCCAGTCCATTTTACTTATTTTAACTTATAAATATGAAAATGCATCGCTCTATGTCAATCCATCAATACAATTTATCGCTACGCAATATTATACGATTTATGTTTTAATCGAACTTAACAAATATACAAGGTGGCGCAAAAGTAACCTTTCGATGTTTTTTGGCTGTAATTTAAAAAAAAAATGAAAAACGTTGATTCTTCTTGTGGATTATTTTTATTTGGTCTTTAAATTTTTTTACATCAAGTCGAGAATATGATGTCATGTAAATGACCGCCGCCACAGTTGATTGTCATTTGAGCCCTTTTTATGGCATTTTCCATCACTTTGGCCAAAACTTCCGGCGATAGGTCCTCACATTCTTGACGGATATTGTCTTTAAGTGCTGCAAGAGTCTGAGGCTTGTTGACATAAACCCGCGACTTCAATCTCGATCTTCGATCTTGCTGGTCAGTGCAAATCGCCAAACGGGAGATTAGGCGCCCGGGAAATGCATCCTTCAGCATATCGGTTGTGGCACGTGCAGTGTGTGCCGTTGCAACGTCCTGTTGGAACCACATGTTTTCCAATCCCAATTCATCAAGTTGCGGCAAAAAGAACTCGTTGATCATTGCTCTGTAGCGCTCACCATTCAACAGCACACCATACAGTGACTTTGATCGGGTGTAATGGCTCTTCGTGGGTTACACGCGGATTTTCAGTGCCCCAGAAGCGTAAATTTTGCTTATTTACGTACCCGCTAAGATGGAAATGGGCCTCACCACTCATTATTATTTTTGATGAAAAATCATCTTCCTCTTGGTGGTGATTAAGGATGGCTTGAGCGTATGTTAGACGCGATTGGCGATCAGCAGCTAACAGCTGATGTACCGTCTGGATTTTGTACGGAAACATCTTCAAATCTTGTACCAAAATTCGCTGTAGAGACCGTCGACTGATACCCATTTGCGTGGCACGTCGTCTGGTCGATGTCGACGGCGCTTCCATGACATCCTCGGCAACAGCAGCAATATTCTCTGCAGAACGGCTACTCCGGGGTCTGCCACGCCTGGCAGCATCTCGTGTTGTGCCAGTCTCTTCGAGGCGAGCGGCTAAACGTGGCAGTGTTTCACCAGTAGGCGTTGGACGGCCAGGAAATCTGCGACGAAATTCACGTTGTGCCAAAGTCACCGACCGATTATTGGTCAAATAAATAGTCAGCAATATTCCGCGTTTTGGAGCAGTGTAGCGTAACATTGTTTATTAACGTGTATTTCGCATGTGTTTACTACACAAATGTCAAAACAGAACTGACATTAGGGGCCAATCGCAAAATTTATAGCATTTTCTGATAGGAGGATTACTTTTGCGCCACCTTGTATCACATTTCAAAGAAAATTAACTTTGAACTTATGAAAAGCAGAAAACTAGCCTTTAAATGAATGCCTTGATACATTGTCAAAATACATACAATAATAAATAAAACAAGTAAAAACGGATTAAGTTCGGCCATGTCGAATATTATATACCCTCCACCATGGATCGCATGCGAAATGTTACGGGCACTAATAAACTCATTATACCAGATTTCAGACCAATTCGTAGAAATTTGGCGTTTTTGGTTTTTGATTTTATTTCTGGAAGAATATTTGGTTATGGAGCAAATCATGAAACGATTCTTTTTGTTTAAGTAAATAATTAAAAAAACGAATGCTGCAATTTTTAGGCCACAAATTCTTTAGCCAAACTTCTCAAAAGCGAAATGTAGTATTTATGGCTTCAAATAGCTTTTTTGAGAGCTACATCTACACCGAGACTACAACAAAATAAAATTTTATTTGTATACATTTTATTGAGACGAATTCTTGCCAAAATATAATATAAACTGCAATGTTTCAGCAAAATTTCTTTGAAAATGTGGTGTTTATAGCTTTAAAAATCCTTTTTGGAAGCGACATCTATAGGTGGAATATAACAAAATATGAACAGAATTTGACTGCGATAAATTCTTGTCTTAATTAAATACAAACTGCAAAGATTCAGCTAAAATGTTGAGAAAATATGGTATTAAACACGTATGTTTTGGAGCGACCTCTATAGGGTGACTATAACAAAATATGAACTTTGTTTTTTTTATCTCCCAACCATATTATTTTTGTGTGTAAAATACTGTTTATTTGGAGTGTACCCTAAACATATGTATGATTCAAGCAGAATATGTTTGTGACAATATACTGCAGAAGCGACCTTTTTAGCGTGAACATATTGAAACATTTTATTCATTTATACTTTTTAAAGTTTGACATTTAATTTCCATCTAAAGATTTGTATGGTTTTAGTAACAATTATCATAGAATTCGGCAATATTTTTCCCTTCTTCTTCAAATTTTCATACAGATATTTAGAAAATGCGGCTTATGTAGTTATAGCTGATAAATCGCAAGATACACGGACACAAAACAAAACCAGTAAGAAAAGACAGAAAGTCGGGCGGGGCCGACTATATTATACCCTACACCTACACGGGGCAAAATAGCCTTTTTTGATATGTTTGAATCGAAAGAAAATATATTTGGAACACAAATTTTTAAATATTATATATTTCCTAGCAAATAAATTTTATTTGAAAATCAACAAAATATATTTGGAACGCATATATTAATATATTACAACAAAGTATATTTGCAAACTAAAATTCTCAAATAAAATATGTGTTTAAATACACATATAATTATTGTTTAGGAATTTCTCCAAATATAAAATTTTCAAAACTTTTGTTGACTTTTTAGAACTTCAGATTTAATTTTTCCTTGGTTCCGAGTTGTACCTCCCAGCATTAGCTTCTGTTCTTAATCCATAATTTAAATTTCTGAGTATTCTGAGCCATCATTAGTTGTCAATCCTCTAAGTAATTTATATTGATCCAAGATTATACGATTTCAATAATTATTTTACAAACATTAATAATTTATAACAAATTAACATTGAATTACTGAAAAATTTAACATAACTTAGGTATTTTCTGAATACGTAAATGCAAATAAATATTTGTTTCATTCCCCAAATAAAAATATATTGGCATGTAAACAAAGATTTGTTTTGAACAACATCTTCCCAAATATATAATTTTGGTGTGTTTCAAATATTATATGTTTAGAGTGTAACATAAACATATATATGTTTCAAGCCGAATATGTTTGGGGCAATATACTACAGAAGCGATTTTTTTTCAGCGTGTACCAACCAATACGATAATGGGCATTGCGATAAGAATTTGGCAGTGTTCATACATGTAATAAGCAAACTCTCTGCCGATTTTCGTACTGATCGGATATAAAACACGGTTTCTACAGCGCTTACATGTCAAATCGGGTGTAACATATATATTGGGACTATGTTTAAACCTGAACCGATTTTCCCCGAATTTGGCAGTGTTCATACATGTAATAAAAAAACTCTCTCTGTTAAATTTCGTACTGATCGGATATAAAACACGATTTCTACAGCGCTTAAATGTTAAATCGGGTGAAACATATATATGGGGGCTATATCTAAATCTGAACCGATTTTCCCCGAATTTGGCAGTGTTTATTCATGTAATAAGAGAACTTTCGCTGCCGAATTTCGTACAAGTCGGATGAAAAATACGATTTCTACAGCGCTTACATGTCAAATCGGGTGAAACATATATATGGGGACTATATCTAAATCTGAACCGATTTTCCCCGAATTTGGCAGTATTTATTCATGTAATAAGAAAACTATCTCTGCCAAATTTCGTACTGATCTGATTTAAAATACAGTTCCTACAGCGCTTACATGTCAAATCGGGTGAAACATATATATGGGGACTATATCTAAATCTGAACCGATTTTCCCCGAATTTGGCAGTATTTATTCATGTAATAAGAAAACTATCTCTGCCAAATTTCGTACTGATCTGATTTAAAATACAGTTCCTACAGCGCTTACATGTCAAATCGGGTGAAAGATATATATGGGGGCTATATCTAAATCTGGACGGATTTTCTCCGAATTTGGTAGTGTTCATTCACGTAATAATAAAACTCTCTCTGCCGAATTTCATAAAGATCGGATGTAAAATGTGGTTTCTACAGCGCTTACATGTCAAATCGGGTATATATGGGGACTATATCCAAATCTAAACCGATTTTAACCAATTTCAATAGGGATCGTCCTTGGGCCAAAACAGAGCACTATGCTAAATTTCATCACAATCGGACCATAAATACGACCTGCACTTTGATTACAAGAATACATGGACAGACGGACAGACAGACGGACAGACAGACGGACAGACAGACGGACATGGCTAAATCGACTCAGAAAGTGATTCTGAGTCGATCGGTATAATAAACAATGGGTCTTTTCTCCTTTTAGGTGTTACAAACAAATGCACAAAGTCATAATACCCAGTACCACGGTGTGGTGTAGGGTATATATTAAATATATGTTTGTGCTGTAAAAATTACTTGCTTGTGCAAATATTTTTATATCCGACTAAAAGTTCTGAATATATTATTTTTTTCTCGGTTTCGGTGTAGATTGTCTTTTAGAACGGGAATACTTACCTGTATCTTGCGAACAAACTTAAGATGGAAGAAAGGATGAACAGGCATAAATAAATCGAATCAGCTAATAACTCTGGTATACATGCAATATATTCCCATCTCGGTTTCTTCATATTAAATTTCTTCTCGCTTACATCACAAATAGTGGTCGCACCACCCTAGTGCACATGTGTCAGTCGGTTTGTACTTCGACATTTGCAACGTTTACCTTCTGTATGTTTTATTTTGTTTGTTCTTTCCATTATGTAGCGATACTTAGGGGTTTTTTCTAAATTAAAAAGTATGAAACAGTACGAGAACATGTATCCCCTGAGGTTAGTATGGTGTTGAAATATCTAAAGTGAAATGAACAACAACAACAGCAGGAGCAGCAACAACAAACGCAGCGAAAATACCAAAACGATACAAGATATGAACAATTTCTTATTTCATTCCGTTCGGAGAAGTTTTTTCCGATGGAGATGTTGTTGCTGTTGTTTTTTTTAGTTTAATAAAATTTTATACGGGGTTTGTGGTGGAATGCGCCTTGAAGTGGTTGAAGGGAGGATGGCGGTGTGGGGTTTGAAACATAAAAAAATGTGGACAGGATCTCCCATTCCCTTTTTAAATGGTTCATAAAAACCATTAAGAACTTTGATATTTTTGGGTAAAGTTGCAAATATGCTCATATGGATATGTGGAAATGTAATGTACCATCACATACCACCGACAGAGAGCGTCACATCAGATACAGAAACATTTAGATCCAAACATTGCAAATACACTTAATTTCCATGAAACTTGGAGAAATGGTAATACATACTACTTACAGGTATAATAGGGAAAGTAGATGTTGCAAAAAATGTATCATTTCTGAAGGTAGAGCGAAGAAAATTGGTTTTACATGTTACAGAAAACCATATATGCTTTACAAGGAGAAAATGAAAATATTTTGGTTTTAATACATACTTATTGAATTCCATCCACAGTTACAGTTGCGGTCAACACAGTTTACAGTTATTTTTATATAAAAAGTTGTTTAGTTAAATTTATAGTGCGAATAATATTTAAAAGATTAGCTTTATTCATTTTATTTATTAAACAATTATGAACTTTTCTGTCCAAATATTTTCTAAATGTTTTAGATGAAACGATTAGTATTGCTGAAAATATTTAAGTATTTAAAAAAGTTATAACTACACGTTAGAATGTTGATATTGTCTTTGGGAGTTTCGTTTATTATTTTAATAATGTCATTGTTAGCAAAATTTGTGATACGGTAATTAAAAGTAGGTCGCTCTTTAAACACATATAGCGTTTCGTGGGTATAATGACACTCATGAGGTAAACAAATGATTAAAGACTTAACATACGAGTTACTTTTATTGAACACCAGTGTGATACAAAACAGGTAAGGAGAGACAAAAAGGCGGGCGGGGCCGTCTATATAACACCCTACTCCCCTACCAATGCGAAAAGGGGCACTGCGATAATAATTTGGAATAATTGACTTATTCTAAGACTGAGTTGAAAACGTTGATTATAATAAACGAGATCTGAAACAATATCCTCTAAAATGCGCAGTATTCTTTTATAGATCAAGATTCGGAAGGAAAAAATAGATAGGACTATACATAATCTAAAGAGATTTTCATCAACCTGGATCAGACACGTAATTTCAGCCAAATTATATAAAGATCGGACGTAAAATGCTGCTTCAGTAGCGCTTAAATACTAAATAGTCAGGCACAAAATTGAGGGATATATCATATATACGGGGCCTGTATCTAAATGTGGACTGTATTTAAATAGGACTCGATTTTCATGAAGCCATAAACTACTCCCTGCTCATTTTGTTAAAATTCAAATGTAAAATACTACCTATGTAGGGCTCATTATCAATATCTAGAGGATTAAATATATGGGGGCTACATGTAAATCGAATCAGTTTCTTAAATGTTTTCAGTGTTCGTTTCTGGATCGAGAAACTTATCTCTACCAAATTGTCAAATGGAAAATAAGACTTATCTAGGGAGGAATGTATATAAATCTGAATAGATGTTTTCATTTCAGTAGCCAGAAAATTTTCTCTGTCAAATTTCTTAGCACTTTCATACCAAATCGGAAGGAACGCATATATTTTGGGGATATATACAAAGTTGAAACGGTTGTCTTAAAATTAAACTGCGTTTATATTTCTATAAAGAATGTCTATCAATATATGCCATCTATAGGGTGTAGATGGCAAACCGGAAGGGACATTCTTGTATACGAGGTATGTTCAAAAAATATCGCGAATTTTTAATTTCCGCGGGCCACGTGTATTTTATTTTTGATATTTTTGTAGCGTTATGTTGGTACTCATGTCCCTTACTTATGTTGACAAGGTCGGCCATTTTAAATTTTCATTTATTTTTTGACAGCTGTTGTGCTTGTATGTGTTTTAACTTCGATTTTATCTATTTCAGAAAATGGATCTAAGAATCTGCATCAAATTTTGTGTGAAAAACTAAATAAAGTGCGCTGACGCATTCCGAATGTTGACTGTGGCATATGGTGAAGCTACCTTGGACCAAAGCAACGTTTATCGGTGGTACAAAATGTTCTTAGAGAGCCGAGAAGATGCGAAGGACGAACAGCGTGCCGGACGCCCGAGCTCACAGTTTTCTTTGATTGCAGGGGCGTGGTGCATTATGAGTTCTTGCCACAGGGTAGTACGGTCAATAAAGAATATTACCTGCAAGTTATGCGCAAATTGCGCGAAGCAATCCGCCAAAAACGCCCGGATTTGTGGAAGAACAAAAACTGGCTTTTGCACCATGATAACGCCCTTGCACACCATCGTTGATTGTGCGCGAATATTTGGCCAGAAACAACACAGTAGTGGTGCCGCGGCCACCGTATTCCCCTGACCTAGCGTGTACGGAGAATTTAAACTTAATCGTAGGTACATACTATATCAATGATTTTCTTGAATAACACCTTATTTAAAAAATCAAAATATTCAGGAGATCCAAAATACTTGTCCCCCGCAGTACAGTTGATACTAAATGTGCATAATTGAGTTTTGGAAAAACTCACCAACAATTTGAATTGTTTTGAACAGGGACGCTACAAAAGTAGACCGACAGGGACAGCAAACGACGCCATATTTTTTGCCGCTCTTTTGACATTTCTCTTCACTAAGGTTTGCCATTTCATGATGGAAAGATATACGAGCCAACATCGAGTCGAAATTATTAAAATTTACTACCGAAATTCGGAGTCAGTGGCCTCGACGTTAAGAGCGCGACCATCTTCAGCGATGAGGCTCATTTCTGGCTGAATGGCTTCGTCAATAAACAAAATATGCGTTATTGGTCAGACAGCAATCCACACGTACACCATGAATCATCATTGCATCACGAAAAAATTACGGTTTGGTGCGGTTTATGGGCCGGCGGCGTCATTAGGCCGTACTTCTTCCGTGATGATCAAGACCGGCACGTTACTGTGAATGGGAATCGCTACCGTTCAATGATAACCGAATATTTTTGGCCCCAATTGGATGATATGGACTTGGAGGACATGTGGTTCCAACAGGACGGCGCCACAGGCCACACAGCGAATGCCACAATCAATTTATTGGAAACCAAGTTTGGAGAACGTGTTATCTCACGAAATGGTCCAGTCGATTGGCCGCCTCGGTCGTGCGATTTGACGCCGTTAGACTATTTCCTGTGGGGCTACGTCAAGTCTATGGTCTATACCAACAAGCCAGCGACGATTGATGAACTTCGTACGAATATCGAACGTGAAATTGCAGCAGTATCGGCCGATTTATGCTTGAAACCCGTCGAAAATTGTGTTCAGCGTCTGGACTTCTGCAAGCGTGCCCGTGGTGGCCATGCAAAAGAAATCGAGTTCCATACATAATGGCATCGAACGTTCTTTCACAGGAATAAAGAATTTCATTGATATCCAAAACCGTTTTTGTTTTATTTAAAAAAACTTTTGTAGCGCTCTTATTGAAAAACCTGATATATGTATCAATAGGTAATGGTTAGCCGAATACATCTTTGTACAAATCAAAAATATCTGACTAAGGCGGTTTTTCCAGAAAACGTTAGTTTTTTTACCAACAAATATAAATAGGTAAAATAAGATCTCGCTTCTATTTTTATACCCTACACCACACTGTGGTACAGGGTATTATGACTTTGTGCATTTGTTTGTAACACCTAAAAGGAGAAGAGATAGACCCATTGTTTATTATACCGATCGACTCAGAATCACTTTCTGAGTCGATTTAGCCATGTCCGTCTGTCTGTCTGTCCGTCTGTCCATGTATTCTTGTAATCAAAGTGCAGGTCGTATTTATTGTCCGATTGTGATGAAATTTAGCATAGTGCTCTTTTTTGGCCCAAGGACGATCCCTATTGAAATTGGTTAAAATCGGTTCAGATTTGGATATAGTCCCCATATATATGTTTCACCCGATTTGACATGCAAGCGCCGTAGAAACCACAGTTTACATCCGATCTTTATGAAATTCGACAGAGAGAGTTTTATTATTACGTGAATGAACACTACCAAATTCGGAGAAAATCCGTTCAGATTTAGATATAGCCCCCATATATCATAGTCCCATATATAAATTCGGGGAAAATCGGTTCAGATTTAGATATAGCCACCATATATATGTTTCACCCGTTTTAACATTTAAGCGCTGTAGAAATCGTGTTTTATATCCGATCAGTACGAAATTTAACAGAGAGAGTTCTCTTATTACATGAATAAACACTGCCAAATTCGGGGAAAGTCGGTTCAGATTTAGATATAGCCACCATATATATGTTTCACCCGATTTAGCATTTAACGGCTGTAGAAATCGTGTTTTGTATCCGATCCGTACGAAATTTAACAGAGAGAGTTTTCTTATTACATGTATGAACACTGCCAAATTCGGGGAAAATCGGTTCAGATTTAGATATAGCCCCCATATATATGTTTCACCCGATTTAACATTTAATCGCTGTAGAAATCATGTTTTATATCCGATCAGTACGAAATTTAACAGAGAGAGTTTTCTTATTACATGTATGAACACTGCCAAATTCGGGAAAAATCGGTTCAGATTTTAACATAGTCCCAATATATATGTTACACCCGATTTGACATGTAAGCGCTGTAGAAACCGTGTTTTATATCCGATCAGTACGAAAATCGGCAGAGAGAGTTTGCTTATTACATGTATGAACACTGCCAAATTCTTATCGCAATGCCCATTTTCGCATTGGTAGGTAGGTGTAGGGTATTATATAGTCGGCCCCGCCCGACTTTCTGTCTTTCCTTACTGGTTTTTTTTTAATTTTTTATGCAAAATTTTATGGGTATTTTAAGTTTTTTAAATGATTTTTTGGGTTTCACCAATATTGTAATTGCTCTCGATCGGCTGAACCGATTATTGCAAAGTTTACGTTGTTTTAAAGAGGACACAACGCGCAATTTTTCCAAACAAATTCTTATAATATGAAAGTTCGAATGAAATGCTATTACTATTTTTTGTCATTCTCTCAATAAAAAGGGTGGTGTGGTTTACCCTGTTTATTCTTCAAGTTAACCGTTGTAAAATATTTCTACAAGTCGGTCATAAATTACTCAACACCAGTGGAAATTTAGGTCAACACTTCTGAATATCCATTCAAATGGAAATTCCTTGGAGTTTACCAACCATAAAGTGAATGAATGTTAGTGAATAATATTTCATTTCAGTCGAGCCATATAAATTGTTTGGAATTTGGAAATTATCGATCGTTTTGATCGAATTTGTGCATCGTACGTAATATTTTCATCTGTAATTTATATACCTGTCAATTTTCTTATTTTGAGAGCAGTGAAATTACCTGTGGACATCCGCAGGTACTTTTAATATTTGAGAAATCGACCATTGAAGTCATTTGAAAATAAAACTATCAATAAAATCGTGCTGCAATCCTTGCAATCTGTTCTAAAAAAATTAAGAAAAGTAACTTTAAATTGAACTACTAAATTCTCACCTTATGTTGAGAAGTTCATATGTGATACATGCCGAATTCAAATTTGCTCTTTGGAATTTGCTTCTGGAAGTGATAGTGGATCAATGTCTGATAGTGGAGGTAAATAGCACACTTAGCATTTTTAATGGCAAAAATTATATTTAAATAACATGTTTTTTCAGATGAATTTGTTATTGAATGATCGGTACTAAGCACTTATTAAAACGACGACTACAAACTTGCAGCAGAAATCAAGATTACCAACAACGCAGAAAAAATCAGCTGCTTACAACTATTCCCATTCACTGGAATGCATACAAGGTTCGAAATTTATTGAATGTCGGAAGGGCAGATCGTCATTACCAATTTCTACGTTAAATTTAATGCCTGACAAAAAAGACGGAAGAAAGGAAACAATGCAAAAAATATTACTTCTCTGCAATTGAAAGGCACTACACTCAAATTTGTGTGCCACTTATTCGAATACGGACATAGGCTTGTCTAAAAACACAAAGTTAAGACCACTCCATTGCGTACCTGTTGGATGTTTGTGTCTGCAAAATACACCAGAACTAAATTTGAAACTTCAAGGGTTAAACAACGCCCTTCGAGTCGTTAAATACTCATCTAGAGAGAGGGCAAGTTAAATGATGTGTTCGAATCCCAGCGAATATTGCAATATGTAAATTTGTGAAATTGCCCAGGTTTTCACCAATATCAAATGATTTACTAAAACTATTTGCAGATTTAAATATAAAAGAAATTGATGTTAATGCAATGGACTTGCACAGCCATGTAAGGTTCTTAAGAAACTTATATATTAAATACTTTTTAATTCATAAATAACATATATTTTCAGGTGCGAACAGATTTTCTAAATAGTCTAGAAAAGGAACTCCCGATATATAAAACACATTTTTATTGCTAAATCACAGTCACATCTATTGAGTTTCCTAAAGAGCTATTTAGAAGAAGGAGATTTTTTAAATTTTTGGGAAAATTACGCATTCAAAATTCAAGATGCTGTACAGTCTTATCACTGGTCAAATAGCCAGGCTATACTTCATCCATATGTTATACTTTACAGGGTGGCTGATATGTAATGCAACAAAGTAAAGCGCTATATTTTTTTAATTTTTTTTTTAATTTTATTGTTCAAAAGCAAAAAATGTCGGAAATAACATAAAATTTTAGAAACAGTTTAGATTTAAGATTTAGATTTAAAACAGTTGAATTGTGGCCTTCAAACGGCCGACAAAGCCATCACACGATGCACGAAAGTGGCTCTGCGGTAAATTGGCCCATTCTCGGCGAAGCGCGGTCTTGAGATGATCGATACTTTGTTTTTTTTTAGTGCGAACCTTACTCTCTAAAATGCCCCAGGCGCAAAAGTCCAACGGATTGAGATCCGGAGATCTTGGTGGCCATTGTGCGGTAGAAATGAAGCGAGGAACCTCCTTTTTAAGCCATTCTTGGTTGACGCGTGCTGAGTGCGATGGTGCTGAGTCCTGTTGGAATGTCCATGGTCTGCGGCCGAAATGTTTGTTTGCCCAGGGCTTCAATACAGTCTTTAGGTTCGATAATATTCGGCATTTATTTTGACCCCATGGTCGATGAATACGAGCGGGGAGCGACCATCGGCCGTTACGGCGGCCCACACCATTACCATCGGCGGCGCTTGAGTTCTGGTGGCCAATAGAAGGTGTAAATTTTCAGCTGAACTCTTTGGCAAGTAAACCCGATCATTTTATTTGTTCAAAAACTTCACATTTAAATGCTGGAGGGCTCTAACGATAGCCACTTGTGTTTTTCCACCCAAATATAAAGCAATCACACTATCACGCTTGAATTCCATCACGAATAACTTTTTTTCTGAATGCAATAGATCAAAATGCTTTTGTAAGCTTGTAAGCAATAAAATGAACTGTCACTGAAATAAATCTGTCAGCTATCAGACTAGCGGTTTAGAAATGATAGCAACCTGAAGTTGGTTGCAATACATATCAGCCACCCTGTATATCACAAACATGAATCTAACTTAGACACTATTGCTTCGTTGTAATATCCAAAAGAGAAACATGATGCATCATCAGTACATCTATTCAATCTATTTAAATTAGACAAATTTAATCTATAAATACTTAAGTGTACAACATTATTAATTCTCTCTTAATTGTTTTATTTTCTATTTGCATAATATTTTTCTTGTCTGTTTTTTGTTTTCTTTTACTTTCAAAATGTTACAAAGCTGCAAGTTAATGCATAAACATTGAGTTTTAATTATTTCGTTACATTCGGAGTACATTACCATTGAGAAATGTGAGTAAATTGTAAAGTTTACACATTTCCCGGATTTAAAACGTTTTATAATTTTTCGCAAAAACCTTGGGTCGTTATTAAAAATGCTGACTCATACATATTTTGTTCAGATATGATAACTTTAATATACATACCATATCACAGCGATCGGATACAGTAATCATACATATGGTCATCAGAAACGAAAAAGGGCCTAACAACAATAAAAATGGAAATTCAGTTTTTGATGGATTTCGGTACACTGCATCAAAATACGCATCCTGACAAATTTTTAGCGACCTACTATCAACAATAGTGAATTTATTAACGAAATTCAAAAGGACCTAACAAAATTATTATTTCTTTTTCCATAGATAAAAATTTCTGTAAATTTTCAAATATGACGATACGCCCTTTCTCGTTTCTGATGAGGATATAGTTCATGGTAAAAAACACTGGTTGCATATGTCTCCAATTACTGTGGATTTGTGAGAGTCTGGCGGATATTTTGTGTAAATTTAAAAAAAAACCAGTAAGGAAAGGCAGAAAGTCGGGCGGGGCCGACTATATAATACCCTACACCTCCCTACCAATGCGATAAGGGTCTTTGCCACAAAAATTTGGAATAATTGGTAAATGGGTAGAAACATATTATCTAATTCTGAAACGATAATCGCTAAATTAAGCAATATTCATTCCTAAATTAAGAAACATCTTTCTGGAAAATTTTAATGATCGGAGGTGAAATACAACTTCTATAGCGGTTTGATACCAAATCAGGAGGAACATATATATGGAGCTTTAATATAAATCTGAACCGATCTTCCCTGAATACTAACTCATGTAAAAAAAAGACATCCATCTGTCGAATTTCGTACTGATCGGATATAAAATACAGTCTCTACAGCGCTTACATGTCACATCGGGGGTAACATATATATATCTAAATCCTAACCGATTTTCTCCGAATTTGGCAGTATTCCTTCATGTAATAAGAAACCTCTTTCTGTCGAATTTCGCACTGATCGGATATAAAATACAGTTTTTACAGCGCATACATGTCAAATCTGGGGTAACATATATATGGTTGTTATATCTAAATCTGAACCGATTTTCTCCGAATTTGGCAGTATTCATTCATGTAATAAGAAACCTCTCTTTGCCGAATTTCGCACTGATCGGATATAAAATAACATTGTTACAGCGCTTACATGTCAAATCGGGGGTAACGTATATATGGGGGCTATATCTAAATCTGAACCGATTTCTTCCAAATTTAACAGTGTTCATTCATATGATAAGAAATCTCTTTCTGCCGAATTTCATACTGATCGGATATAAAATACAGTTTTTACAGCGCTTACATGTTAAATCGGGGGTAACATATATATGGGTGCTATATCTAAATCCGAACCGATTTTCTCCGAATTTGGCAGTATTCCTTCATTTAATAAGAAACCCCTTTCTGCCGAATTTCGCACTGATAAAATACAGTTTTTACAGCGCTTACATGTTAAATCGGGGGTAACATATATATGGGTGCTATATCTAAATCCGAACCGATTTTCTCCGAATTTGGCAGTATTCCTTCATGTAATAAGAAACCTCTTTCTGCCGAATTTCGCACTGATCGGATATAAAATACAGTTTTTACAGTGCTTACATGTCAAATCGGGGGTAACATATATATGGGGGCTATATCTAAATCCGAACCGATTTTCTCCGAATTTGGCAGTATTCCTTCATGTAATAAGAAACCCCTTTCTGCCGAATTTCGCACTGATCGGATATAAAATACAGTTTTTACAGCGCGTACATGTCAAATCGGGGGTAACATATATATGGGTGTTATATCTAAATCTGAACCGATTTTCTCCGAATTTGGCAGTATTCCTTCATGTAATAAGAAACCTCTTTCTGCCGAATTTCATACTGATCGGATATAAAATAAAGTTTTTACAGCGCTTACATGTCAAATCGGGGCTAACATATATATGGGGGCTATATCTAAATCTGAACCGATTTTAACCAAATTCAATAGGGATCGTCCTTGGGCCAAAAAAAATATATGTGTAAAGTTTCGTCGAGATCAGACCATAATTGCGACCTGTACTTTGATTACAAGAATACATGCACAGACAGACGGACAGACAGACAGACGGACATAGCTAAATCAACTCAGAAAGTGATTCTAAGTCGATCGGTATAATAAACGATGGGTCTATTTCTTCTCCTTTAGGGTGTTACAAACAAATGCACAAAGTTATAATACCCTGTACCACAGTGTGGTGTAGGGTATAAAAATGGCTAAAATTTTTGTTTTTTAAATTTTTTCAAAGTGTGTCCTCTTTAAAACAATATAAACTTTGCAAAAATCGGTTCAGCCGTTCGAAAGCAATTACAAATTTCTTGAAACCCAAAAAAATATTTTTTATTTTTTTCTAAAACTAAAATGACCATAAATTTTTTTAAAAAAAAAAATTTAAAAAATGATAGCGAGATTTTATTTTACCTATTTATAAACATATTAGCCAAAAATAAACTACATAGGTCGATATTAAATATTCTGACCCATATTAAATATTCTGACCCATATTAAACATTTTGAACCATTCTGACATATGGCGACTATATTTCAAATCGAAACGATTTTCAAAATTTTTTTAACAGGGTTCATCCAAGTACTAAGGAACATATCCGAAACACCGCCGAATGATAGAAGGCTAAGTATTCTATTGAAAGCTGAAATAGTCAAATCGGATGGTATATAGAATGGCATGATCCGATTTTTACCAATTTCAATAGGTATCGGGGAAAAAGAAAGATATTTGCCAAATTTCGTTGAGATCGGCTTTATATTGCGACCTGTACTTTGATTACAAGAATACATGGAAACTAGTTTGGTTAAGTTGACTGAGGATGACGCCTGGCGAATGAGACCAAGCGTCCATTGAGGTCATAGTTGATCCAATTGATCCATCATATTTCCTTATTCTACAAAGTAAGTTAGGTCTATAGTACCGATCTGATGCTTTTGGAAATTGTGGTCAGACTTCCACAATTTCCAAAAGCATCAGATCGGTACTATAGACCTAACTTACTTAGTAGAATTCTAACCCTTTAAAATATAATTGGACATTTATAGAGGAAATTGACACCAGTTGCACAAGTTGTGATTTCTTACCGATCTGATGCTTTTGGAAATTGTGGAAGTCTGAGTGGTTCTAACCCTTTATAATATAATTGGACATTTATAGAGGAAATTGACACCAGTGGCACAAGTTGTGATTTCTTAGGCCAATTCTATACATGTGCTTACCAAGGCCGCAATCCGTCGTAGATGTGCTTTATCTAAGCCTAGCTGTATCTCCGTGACATGATTAAATTTTGTCCCATAGAGCTTTTGTTTAGTCAGACCCAATTGTTGATAATCATCTCGTATGCAAACGATTTTTTTTCTTTTTTATGTTAAAGTAGATTAACGAAAGTGGTAATTAAACTACATACTCGACGTTGCTCGAGAAAATGGCTCTTGTTTTTGCGAGTTCATCAGCAGTTTACGTTCCGAATATATCTTTGTGACCTGGTACCCAGCACAGGGTAATATTATAATATTTTCCGAGAACCTTATGCTCTCTGCAACAGCGGGTTGGCTATCGATGAAAAGCAAATATCGCTTCCATATATTTTGCATCATCGAAATATGTTCAGCCGCTTTCTCAATCGCAAATATTTCCGCTTGAAAGATGCTGTATTCGTTACGAAAGCGTGGAAAAAACTTAATATCAGAATATTCTTCACGGCAGAAGATACCACAACCAGTCCCTCCTCCATTTGGGAACTATCTGCAATGACAATTATATCATAGAACTTAACATTCCCCATCTGCTATTCTATAAAGTAGTGATCTCAATGAAAACACCTTTATAACGTCATCTGTATCGGTGCGAACTATTGAAAGGTCCCCTACACGAGTATTTCTAGAGTTGTTGCCTTAAAAACGTTGTGGTGGGCTGCCGATTTAAAGTAAGTTTCGCAGATTCTTTTATAAATAAGTCAATAGTTGTAATACCCGTTCTAACTTTAAGGGATCTCGTTAGGGTTGCCAGACGGGCTTAAATGAGCTGGATTTAAATTTTTTGTTAACTAATGGTGCTTTCTTATGTGCCAAATAATGCTGTATGTTTTTGACTTTCGCCACAAGAAAGCCTTTTTGTTTTTGTCTGTAAAAAAAATTCAATAATGCAACACATCAGCCTCGTATGTAATAAACACCGTTTGCTTAGAGTCATCATATAGATCTCACTCTCAAATATATATGTTAATCTCAAATATGCATAAAGCACAATTCCACCACGATAAGTTTGTGTTTTTATATCTAGTAAAGTCGATGCAGATATTATAATCAATATCTTTTTTGCAATTGTTATCATGTGAAGAACATTGAATCGCTCTATTGCCAAACTCTTATAGCCAATTTTAAACGAAATGGCTTTTCCCGTTTGCCGGTTCATAGTGACCACAAAAATGAATGTGCTCCTAACAATTTCTGTTCTCTCTAACATACAGCAAAAAATGGAAAGATGCCGCTTCAAAAGAACTGCCTGCCACGTTTTTCAAACCACCAACGAAAAATGCCAAAAGTCCAAAGAAATTTCCTGTGTTAGGCAGTCTAAGACCCACAATCGGTTAGAATTTTATGTTCAACAATGCATTGCAGTGCATTGCTTGGCAATGTACACTTTTGAAGCCAAACAACTCAGAACAATTTGTTTCTTAATTTGCCAAAATGGCAACAGAATGTCAAAGACATGTTGACAGTGCCACCACACCACATACCAGGGCAAGGAGCAAATGCCATTTCCTCCGAGTGCAGGACCACTACCACCACTGCAGTCAGTAGTGCTGGTGATGCGGTGGAGTTGGTAGTGAATACTTTTGAAAATTAGTGTGCTTCGGCTGTGGTTTTTGCAACTATGAGTGGCCCTCCCACTGTTGGCATCACCTCCATCACCAGCACTACTGCTGCCTGTGACAATGGCGGTGACAGTGATGTAAAGACATCATACGAGGAGGACATGCAACAAGAACGGCGATTGAAGATAAAGGAACAAGTACGACTGTAGCAGCCGGAGCTGTATAGAGATTAGACATAACTGTCAGGACTTTGGGTATATCAATGCATTTTAAAACTGTCGCTTTTTGTTTGCTCTTCCTTTCCGGGTTCTGGTTCGGATTGATGTCGTTGTTTTGCGATTTGCGCGGGTTTAGTTGTCCTCGTCCTCGTTGCTGCAGTTTGTTTGGCTGTTTTGGCTTTCACTAAAGACAGAATCCCATTGTCAACAGGAAATATACAAATCGCTTTCAGGATGTGAAGCAAAATGAACACCAACATCAGCATCAGTTCCAGGAACAGCATAAAATCTTGGCAAGAACGATGAGGGCAAAGAAACGCGCGATTCTAACGTGCAATAACATCATTCGTTCTCATCAACGTGGAGGGATTTATCGAAATGTCATGATGTACTGTCTTTAACAGTGTTTCAAGAGTCTCATTTATTCTACTCGTACAACCGAATACACGATTATTCGATATAATAACACATATTGAGCTTTGAGAGCGATATATTTCATTCATTCCACCGAAATATACTATACTCGTATACCAAAGTTAATAAAAATTTTTGAAATTTTTCCATGCATGTCGATCCTCTCAAAGTTTTGATTCTTTGTATCCTCTCCCTTAGGAAAGGGGTACACTAATGTTGTCATTTCATTTGCTATAAATTGAAATATTGATCTGAGACCCTGTAAAGTGTATACATATGCTTGATAATCGTAAAATTCTAAGACGATTTTGCATGCTTTTCTTTTTATACTCTCACTTTAGTGATACGAGAGTATATATCATTTGCTACAGAAAAAAGTGTAACACATCGAAGGAGTGACCTAAGACCCCAAGTATGTTAGGCGGATATTCGTTTTGGGTCATTTTAAGTCGAATGAGCAATGTCCGTCCGTCTGTCTGTCTGTCGGTCTGTCTGTCTGCTGGCTGGTGCGCACGGTAACTCTCGAAAGGAGTAACCGATTGACTTCAAATTTGGTATGCGGTAATATTTTTATCTATCTCCGGATGAGTTCGAAGATGGGCCGTATTGGTATACTCCATCTGGTACCTTCCACACAAAGTGAAATATTGATTCTTTAATAATTTTTATACTACTTATTCGAATCTTCTGAAATTCTACACATAATATTAGTATATTAGTCGCTATTACCTCGAGAAAAATGGGTGAAGTTGGCATGCCCCTTTTGGTACCTCCCACACAAATGGACCATTTTGCATCAAAATGTAACTGCTTATAACTTTAATACAAGTTCATAAAAATGCTTGAAATTTTCTACAGTATAATTTTTGAGTAGCGCCTATAGTCCGGTAAAAAATGGCCATTATTGTACAGCCCCTTTTGGTACCTCCCACACAAATGGACCGTTTCGTACCAAAAGTAAACGGCTTGTAACTTTAATACCAGGGCATACAAATACTTGGAATTGTGTACAGTGTAATGCTGTTATAGTGTCTATAGTCCTGTAAAATGTGGGCGTTATCACCCCGCCACTTTTTGTACCACCCACACAAAATGACCAAATCATACCAAAATTAGATAGCTCGTAACTTTGATATACCAGTGTACATAAACACTTATAGTTCGGCACAATACAATGTATTTAAGAATCTACTGTTTACCGAAAAATAGGTGTATTTGGAAAAACCCCTTCCGGTTCCTCCCACACAAATTGACAGATTTATTAGTGTAATGTTATAGATTACATTACTCACAAAGTGAGGGTATACCTTAGTCGGTTTACCCGACTGAAACTTTCTTACTTGTTTTTATATTAAATTATTAAACATATGTTGTTTTTATTAATTTTTGACCTTCTGTGATTCGCTTTGCGAAGGCAAGTCGTAAAATTTCAATGTAATTATACTTAAAATGTTTGCGTTTTGTGTTTTTTTTTTTTACTTAAATTATTGTGTTTTTCTGTATTAGATCTCCTGATGACGACTAACGGTGTTATAACGGGTTTTCCAACAAGAGGTGTTATTTTGAATCACTCGGTGTTTCGGTAGCTGTCACTTTTGAAGCTTTTATTCTTTGACATTTGACAAGTAGAAACTACGCCATTACTAAAATTGGAACGATACACGATTCAACAACGCATTGAAATTATTAAAAATAGAAAATCATCGAAAAGTCATCTTGACTGATGAGGCCCATTTCCACCTCGGTGGCTACGTCAAAAGGCTAAATTGTCGCATCTAGGGCTCGGAAACCCCAAGAGTTATTGTTGAGAAGCCTCTCAATCCTCAACGTGTGACTGTTTGGTGCGGTTTATGGTCCGGCGGGGTCATTGGACCTTACTTTTTCGAAAACGATCTGGACAACGTTAACTTTCAACAAGACGGCGCTACGTGCCACACAAGCAACGAAACCATTGCTCTGTTACGGGAAAAATTTCCCGACCGTGTTATCTCTTGAAGAGGTGATCACAATTTGCCACCGAGATCTTGTGATTTAACACCTTGCGACTTCTTCCTTTTGGGCCACGTGAAAGATAAGGTCTCGCCAACAGCCCAGCGTCGATTCAAGATCTCATAGATAGAATTCGTGAGGCTATCGAGGACATAGGGCAGCCACTTTGCGATTTGGTTATGGAAAATTTCATAAAAAGGGTATGGTCCTATAAGCGTGGTCGTGGTGGCCATTTGCCTGATGTTGTTTTTCATTATTAACGGCATACCTTTCTCTTTATTATGAAATAAACATCCGATCATTTATCTCAAAAAATTTCATTTTTCTTTGAATACCAAAATAACTCCTCTTGTTGGAAAACCCTTTATCAAAATAACAATTTTGATATTAAAAGAATAAGATCAGTCTTTTAATCACGGACCTTGAGGCACACAATAAGAAGAAAAAATTAATTATTAAACATATTTATCCCATTTTATTAATTTTCAGTTAACCCGCTAACCTTCTTTACTTCGAAAATGTTCTGATTTTACGTACAAGGAGTTACAATGAGAGACAATTTCATAATTTTATTTCGGACCGTTTTATCTTCGAAAATTACGAATACAATTTCTTCTTATCCCGTTTCTCAGCCTCAACGGTTGTTATCACATTATTATTTGAAGCACTACCCAGACCAAACGGTTGAATCAATAATTATGACATTTGGAGCAGGGTTAGCTCTTGGGATGTGTACTAAGAAAGAACGAATAGCAATTTCACGAAATGCTTAACTTCAGGGCGTTTAATGATAAACAAATTGATAAATATCGAATCACCGCCAAATCAAAATGGTTAAAGCTAGAATCGTGAAATCGCGTGCAATGGGGACTCAGGGTACGCATCTCAAATTTGTTCTTAAGGGGGGAATTTGTAACATAGTGGGCAAATGGTAGGGGTCACAGATAGGGGGTTCTGATTAATGGCACTTCCTCATGGAAACATAATTTTAGTAAACTATTAGAAAAAACTCGTTTTTTCCAAAAAAAAAAACTTTTTTTGTTGGCACGAAAAAAACCGTAGACATTGAGAGCGCATTTAACAATGTGCTGGCCGATACACTTATCCCATCCTTATCCCTGAGGAGGAACATAACAAAGCATCATAGCACTGGGCACAACCAATAAGAAAAGTTAACCCAAACAAAACAGAAATATGTCTATTTACAAGGAAAACGAAGATCACACGTTTTACCCGGCCTCGATTCATGAATTAGACAATTGCTATAACTAAAAAGGTAAAATACTTGGGAGTAATCTTGTATCAGAGACTGTACTGGACAGATCATCTTGAAGAAAGAGTTAGAAAGGCGCACAGATGATGGTTGTTGTGCAGAAGAGCTATAGGTTTAAAATGGGATTACGTCCAAATATGACTCACTGGCTTTACATGAACGTGAATAGACCAATAATAACTTACGCCTGTTTAGCGTGGTGGACATCAATGGAAAATAAGTGCAACGTAATACCTTTGCAAATAATTCAACATATGTGATGTATAGGCATAAGCGGGGCATTTAAAAATGTACCAACAACAGCGTTGAAGACTATACTGCACATCCAACCAATAAACATCCGTATAAGGTATGTGGCAGCCCTCACAGCAAGACGTCTACAAGTGATGGGTGATTGGATAAATCGAGACCACAAGTTATACCATCAGAAGATTTTAGAATCACTAGTTGGTCACATTCAAACACCAGAAATCTGCGACCGCATTCCTTGCAGCTTCGTGTGATTCGTTTGCGCCAGAAAGACGCTCCTGGGAAAACGGAACACTGGCCCATGTGCCAGTGGGAAATAGCTGCTACACGGACGTGTCCAGGCTAGGAGGAAGGACGGGTCTGGGGCTTTTTATTGATGAACCAGAAGTCGAACTTTACTTCCGCCTCCCTGACCATAACACGGTATTTCAAGCAGAAGTTCGAGCAATCACGGAGTTTGTGAACTGGCTCAATAACACCACAAAGCCTAAATATGCCAACATCTTCACAGATAGCCAAATGGCGATTAAAGCCATAATATCGGAAAGGGTCAAATCCAGAACCCGTGGTTAATTGCGTATTTTCTGGGTACCAGTACACAAGAAGTGATTGGAAATTAATGGGCAATCAGCTTGGCTTCAAAGGGCAGAGAACTTCGAGTAATAAACTTGGAAACCTTTCGAAGCCACGAAGGATGAGTTGAAGCACTGGGCAGAGATGGCTCACAACACTGTGTGGAATAGCGCAACAATATGAGCAACTGCAAAGATACTGTGGAGTGACCCAAATGAAAAGAAAACAAGAAGTTTTCTGAAACTTAACAAGATCGAGATAAGTAAGATGATGAGTGTTCTAACGGGACATATTTCTCAAGATGATAGCGACATAGAAACTAATTCTATGTGTGGAACTGTAAAAGATTCTGAGAAGTGGTATACGAATTATAATATTTCACAAAATGTTGACCCTTCGTGGGGGAGGAGTTGACCAACATATTCCATCTTTGACTTTAGCCTGGTAGAGAAAATAATATTGACACATACAAAATTTTAAGTCAATCGGTTCAACCTGTCGAACGTTATCGTGTGCACCAACCAGAGAGACAGACGGACAGGCTGACGGACATTGCTCAAATGATATAAAATGGTCCAATAGGGATTTCAGCCACATATTTTTGGGGTCTCTCAGATGACTCCATCGATGTGTTACACTGTTCGCCCACAGCATCTGATATTTACCATTGTTCACAATAAAAACCGGATTATGTTGAAATTCTCGTATTTCTAGCAAAATTGCTATACTTTCTACATTTATCGGTAGATTTTCTTAAAATAGGCATTGTTTTCTTCGTTAGGATGCTAGCTTCAAAAAATGGAATAAACAATTCTTTTCGAAATTCTTACTTTGATGGAATAAAATTGGAAAAAAAGGTCTGACTGTATAGTAAAACCCCAAATTCAAATGTATAGTTCTAATCGTGAAATTTTCAATAAGGGTATTAATTTATAAGTAGAATAGGTAAATTAAGAAAGTAAAGTTCAGCCAAGCCGAATATTATGTACCCTTCACAATGAATCGCATGCAAATTGTTTCGGGTACAAATAAGCTCATATTACCAAATTTCAGCACGTTGAAATTTGTTTTTTTTGTTGTATTAAGGAGGAAATCTTTTATTTGGGATCTTTGTATTGGCATATATATATGTAGCTTTACACCCATCTTCTACTTTTTGGCATAAAAAGAAAACCAAATTAAAATCGTCTTGTTGAAATTTCTAATTTCTAGAATGAATAGGTGAGAAAGGACACAATCACTAGCATTTAAGACGTTTTTCAAACCGATGATATATTATTGCAGCTTGTTTCTGTTAGTATACAGACGAATATATTGCATATGTGCATAATATATTTCTGCGGAAGCAATCCCGATATTTTGATAGTCATTTAGTAGATCAGGTTATAGGCTGCCTCCTTCTATAATGATGATATGGAACATAGTTTTTGATATGTAATTATTCCATCCTTTAACAATAGCTTTACAAATGTAAGAAGAAAAATATAAATATCGTATCAAAGAGGACAGTGTTTTTAAATAGTTTATATTTAATAGCCAAGTCAATTTAGCCGAATATTTGGTCTTTATATAGGTTTACTCGCCTGCATTTTTGCTTCTTTTCTTCATGGTTAATGCCTCAAGGCACCGTTGCATGACACACCTTAGGTTTGCAAACTCTATTTTAATTTCTCCGGCAATATTTGTATTCCGCACAGCGCACAACACTTTGCGAGGGATTGTTTTCTATTCTTATTTTGATTGGGTTATATCGTAATCTCCTTTCGTCGCACTGGTATTTGCATTGCGTGAAGACTCATCCTGACTTCAGCATTTCTCTCCCACCTATTTCCGTTTCGTATTTCACGAATGACAGATTTCACCAAAAAGGCCAGGAGCAGCAGCAACAGTAACGGCATCATTGCAGGATAAACTACGCATCTATCCTGTAGTAAAAATCTATGCAACGATGGTGTTTGCATGTGCCTGTAGTTTTCTTCTTTGCACTTCTCTATCATCCGAGACAAAAGGACTTGAACAAGAACAACAGCTAATGGGAAATTAATTGCTGTAATGATGCCAAAGTGAAAGGCCAGAAAGTCTGAAAAAATATTGTATCACAAAGGAGAGGGGCACATTCGATAATACACTCTAAAAAATGTATATTAGCTGAATCGTTGTTAATTCACAACTTAATTTCAGACTTTTTTTGGTACAGACTTGTTGAATATATCTATAAATTTTCCCAATCTCAATAATATTCAGTAGAAAGACGCAGCTATGATTTTTTTTCATTTATGATGAAGCTTTTATGTAGCATTTTCAGATTAAATAAAAATATTTTCAAATTAAACGAAGCCTTTTCCAAGTGAAATGAAACCTTTTTCAATTCATCCTTCCTTTTTGGATTCATCTCAGAGGATTTGAAAGGATTTGGAAGATACTGAGAAAAATTCGTGTCTAGTACCCAATTTGTGTGAGGTAAAAAAACAAATTAGGTGCGCATAACAGGCCAAACCACAGGCTTATGGGTACTCGTATGTCCATTGACATGAAACGTTTGACGTCTCCCCTCTTCAACCTATCCTAAACTATGAGAGATATTAAAGTTTCAAATTATAAATTTGAGCATAGCAATGACAAATGAACTCCGACTGGCATAACGTTAAAATTGTGACTAAGGAAATTTGCTCAGCTTTTTAGCAGCGCACAGTGTCGTGATTTCATATAAACGTTGGCCAAAAATAGAAGGAGTTGTCGTAGGAGAATGCAAATTGGTACAAGTCATTTTTGTGAGTAAGAAAGAAAATATATTAAGCTCTGCGAAAATTGGTTCAAAGACACGCATACCTCCCTTTCATCCTGAAATGAAAATATTGCGTAATTTTTGAAATTATTGTCCGATTTGAACCAAAATTGGTACGATTTGTGTACTATGTATAGTAAATAGTTCTACAGAGTTTCAGAAAATTATCGCAAAGGATAGGTCCAACGGCTTTATATCCTGAAACAAAAAATCGCGTATTTTTGAAATTGTTGCCAGAATTGGACCAAATATGAAAGTATTTATGTTCGAAGTAGAGTTTTGTATGAAGAATCTCAGGAAAATTTCCCAAAGGATACGCCCCCAGATATCCTTGAATTTACTTTCGTAGTAATGTTTGCCAAAAACGAGTAAGAAAGTTCAGTCGGGTAAACCGACTTATGAATCCCCCCACCTTCAGTCCCAAAAAATATTCATAAATGATTTTTTTTGTTTTAATTAAATTATTATCAATTAGAATTGCATTTAATAAACTTAAAGTATGCACTTGTTTTAAAGTTATAAGCTGTTAACCTTTGGTGCAAAATAGTTCAAAGGAGGCGTGGCGACCTTACCATTTTTCTCGAGGTGATAGCTGCTACTAAACTAATACTATGTGTGGGATTTTAAAAGATTATAATAAGTAGTATAGAAGCTATTAATGAATCAATTTTTCACTAAATGTTAACACTTTGGACCAATATGGCCCTTCTTCGAACTAAGCCGGAGATAGAGAAATATTAGCGTATTCCAAAAGAAAAGTTAATCGGTTGCTCCTTTCAAAAATTATCGTGCGCACCAGCCAGCAGACAGACAGACGGACATTGCTCAAATGACTTAAAATGTCCCAAAACGGATTTCCGCCGAATATACTTAGGGTCTTAGGTCACTCCTTCGATATGTTACAATTTTGGATCGTAGCAAATGATATATACCCTCCTCTCTAAGGTAAGGGTATAAAAATATGCCTTCTGAATCTTAAGCTAATTTACTATACCGCAGTTGGTATTGTTAATAAGATTTAGCTTTTTATACTTACATGTTGTGTGTGTTTTTTTATACCCTACACCAGTCTGTGGTACAGGGTATTATAAGTTTGTTTCACGGCAGATGTTTGTAACACCTGAAAATAACACAGCTAGACCCACCTTAAAGTATACCGATCGACTCAGAATCACTAGCTGAGTTTGCAGTTTAGAGTATTTCGCGGCTGTTAAGATCGCTATTGAATTTGGTTGAAATAGGTTCAGATTTAGACATTGTTCCCATATATATCTTTCGTCCGATTTGGCTCTTTAGTCCTATAGAAGCTGTATTTTACATCCAATCGTTTTGAAATTTAGAATGGTAGAGTTTCTTGATCCATCAACGAACATTGCCGAATTTGAAGAAAATCGGTTAAGATTTAGCTATAGCTCCCATATATATGTTTCGTCCGATTTTGCTCTTTAGTCCTGTAGAAGCTGTATTTTACAACCAATCATTTGGAAATTTAGAATGGTAGAGTTTCTTGATCCATGAACCAACGTTGCCGGATTTGAAGAAAATCGGTTAAGATTTAGCTATATCTCCCATATATATGTTTCGTCCGATTTTGCTCTTTAGTCCTGAAGAAGCTGTATTTTACATCCAATCATATTGAAATTTAGAATGGTAGAGTTTCTTGATCCATGAATCAACACTACCGAATTTGAAGAAAATCGGTTAAGATTTAGCTATAGCTCCCATATATATGTTTCGTCCGATGTGGCCCTTTAGTTCTATAGAAGCTGTATTTTACATCCAATCGTTTTGAAATTTAGAATGGTAGAGTTTATTGATCCATGAACCAACACAACCGAATTTGAAGAAAATCGGTTAAGATTTAGCAATAGCTCCCATATATATGTTTCGTCCGATTTGGCCCTTTAGTCCTATAAAAGCTGTATTTTACATCCAATCGTTTTGAAATTTAGAATGGTAGAGTTTCTTGATTCATGAACCAACATTGCCGAATTTGAAGAAAATCGGTAAAGATTTAGCTATAGCTCCCATATATATGTTTCATCCGATTTGGCTCTTTAGATCCAATCGATTTTATACCCTACACCACACTGTGGTACAGGTTATTATTTAAGTATAAAATGTCCCAAAAGTAAATTTATGTAAACAATTTATACATGAATTACAAAATTTATATATCAGAGTTATTCAATATTACGAGAGTGGTGTAGGGTATTATATAGTCGGCACCGCCCGACTTTAGCCTTTCCTTACTGGTTTTTATTTGATAAAAATCGGAAAGTGGGATGATTGAATTAATCTTCTGTAACTTTGTTATTTGTGCACCAATTTCGGTCTTGTTCGAAGTTCTATATTATAAAACATTAAAATGTTTAAGTCTTTGATTTAAAAAAAATAACTTGAAAGCTAAATTGCAAAAAATCATAAAATTTTTCATGAAATTTTAACATTTGTCCACTGTTACTCTGTCATTTCTTGACCAATTTTGTCCATGTTTGTTTAAGCAATGTTGTTATCTTTCCAAAAAAAAGGAATACATAATTCGTCCAATATTTTTGAAGATATTTGCATAAAGTGACATCATAGTAATATCTCGAAAACTGTTCTAATTGTGACCATTCTGATTTCATATTCGGATTCAGCGGAAAATTTTACATTGGTGTCAGATCTATTTGGTCACGACTTTGTTGAAAATTTGTGACGCTGTGTTAGTTGGGCACATTTTTATTTTAAAATACATATTGGTTTTGATTGCAGTTAATTTGAAAATTGTTTGCCTATGAATAGTAGATATTCATAAAGATCTCTTATTATTTCAGGGCATATATTGCAAAATATGCGCCACGTATATATTTTCAAAATAAAAAATTCTTTAAGGGAATTTGGCAGTGTTCGTTAACGTAATAAGAAAACTCTCTCTGCCGAATTTCGTACACATCGGATGTAAAATACGGTTTCTACGGCGCTTACATGTCAAATCGGGTGTAACATTTCATTTCAACCAAATTCAATAGGGTTCTTTCCAGCTGCGAAAGACTCCAAACTGCAAAATTTCAGAACGATCGGAGTGAAATTGCGACCTGTAGTCGATGAACAACTTAAGATGGACAGACGGACGGGCGGACTGACAGACAGCCATGATTAAATCCACTCAGCTATTGATTCTGAGTCGATTGGTATACATAAAGGTGGATCTAGCTATGGTATTTTCAGGTGTTACAAACATCTGCCATGAAACAAACTTATAATACCCTGTACCACAGTGTGGTGTAGGGTATAATTAAGCCGAGTTTCTTAATTTTAAGTACATTATGTTTAATTTAATTTAACATTTTTTTCAGTGTAAGTAGTTCGCCCCATTCATTGATGTCGGTACTTTTACACATATGATATGACAAAAATTTAACAACATATTTATATGGCCGTATATGATGAGTACAAGTAAAAAATATGGTTTCTGGATTAGAACAAGGCCTGCGCCTCCTTGCAGCAAGAGATATTTTAGGGTGACTAATGTAGCCTTAGAGTAGTAGAGGTTCAAAATGTGAGGAATGGTGTCTGATTTGCAGAACGCTATCATTATTTTACCGGATTTCTCGTATATAATATTTTAGGTAGGCTTAGTAGAAAATAACAATAGTTTTCAATACACATTTTCATAAAAATGAATTTTATTTTCATTCTCGAAAATTTGTTAGCGAAGAAAGTCATAAACTTTTTTCATAAGAAAAAGTTTGGAATTTTTATAAAGACGATTTCAAATTAATGAAAGAGGATTGTTAACTTATTATCCAGCCTTCTAATTATTTATCAAATCTTGTTAGTAATTTTTGCAACAATCGGAAGGTAAGTTGGAAAATGTGTTTAAACTATCGTTGGATATGTATCATTTTTCCTAATATTTTAATTAGGTAGTGATATTTTTGCTCTCACTGATCTCCCGCATATATTTAATTTTAACCAGTAAGGAAAGACAGAAAGTCGGGCGGGGCCGACTATATAATACCCTACACCTACCTACCAATGCGAAAATGGGCATTGCGATAAGAATTTGGCAGTGTTCATACATGTAATAAGCAAACTCTCTCTGCCGATTTTCGTACTGATCGGATATAAAACACGGTTTCTACAGCGCTTACATGTCAAATCGGGGACTATTGGGACATATTGGGACTATGTTAAAATCTGAACCGATTTTTCCCGAATTTGGCAGTGTTCATACATGTAATAACAAAACTCTCTCTGTTAAATTTCGTACTGATCGGATATAAAACAAGATTTCTACAGCGCTTAAATGTTAAATCGGGTGAAACATATATATGGGGGCTATATCTAAATCTGAACGGATTTTCCCCGAATTTGGCAGTGTTTATTCATGTAATAAGAGAACTCTCTCTGCCAAATTTCGTACTGATCTGATTTAAAATACAGTTCCTACAGCGCTTACATGCCAAATCGGGTGAAACATATATATGGGGGCTATATCTAAATCTGATCGGATTTTCTCCGAATTTGGTAGTGTTCATTCACGTAATAATAAAACTCTCTCTGCCGAATTTCATAAAGATCGGATGTAAAATGTGGTTTCTACGGCGCTTGCATGTCAAATCGGGTGAAACATATATATGGGGACTATATCCAAATCTGAACCGATTTTAACCAATTTCAATAGGGATCGTCCTTGGGCCAAAAAAGAGCACTATGCTAAATTTCATCACAATCGGACCATAAATACGACCTGCACTTTGATTACAAGAATACATGGACAGACGAACAGACAGACGGACAAGGCTAAATCGACTCAGAAAGTGATTCTTAGTCGATCGGTATAATAAACAATGGGTCTATCTCTTCTCCTTTTAGGTGTTACAAACAAATGCACAAAATCATAATACCCTGTACCACAGTGTGGTGTAGGGTATAAACAGTCAACAACAAATTTTACGTTATTTGCAAAAAAAGCTAGAAAAGCGATTTGGTAGATTCAGAACAATCCGAAGATGTCGGTATAATATCCGCAATCACAAAATATTTCGGAGACGACTTAAGTTTTCTTCAAAAGTGTTATGAGGTAAATTCATATATAATTTATTGAATCATATGAGGATATATCTAAAAATGCATTTTAAATTTCAGATTGGAACCAGTATGGACGAGATCGTAGAGAAAATACCAACAAACACACCGTTCATGGCATTTTTCAGTAAGTATATTCTTAGATATACACTAGGTGTCCTCAGAAGATTTCGGAAAGTAAACGGTTACTGCTCCCACCTCATATCTTGTTTCAAAGTTTGTAAAAAGGTTCTGTGAAAAAATCAGCTTCATAAAATTTAGCGAAATTTAAAAAAGTCCTCCAAATTCTATCTCTTATATCTCGTCCTAGAAATAAAATACATTTATTGTCCTTTCTTATTTATCTATTAAATTCTCCAATAGTTTTATTGTAAAAAGTTTAGATCAAATCACTTCATCCATATCTTAACTCTTATGCATTTTTTGAAACACAAATAATCAGTTTTGAAACACAACTACCAAGATTTTGAGTATTCCTAAATTAATGTGAATGAAGTGATTTGATCAAACCCTTTCACAACAATGCTGTTGGCAAAATAATAGGAAAATCAGAACAAAACATGCTACATATTTCCAAATTTGCAGGGTCACGCTAATACTCACAGTCTGTGTAAAGTGTTAAAAACAAATTTTTCTTTAATTTCAGAGCGCAACATTGGACAGAAAAATGATATAACATATATTTTCATTGAAAAAGTTTTGGTGGCTCATTTTGTTGAAGAAAAATACAACTATTTAAATTCACTAACTGACGTAATAAATTATTATTACGTTTTAAATATAATGCTTCCCCGTCAGCTGTCGCAGTCCATGGAGTTGCTGGTTCTATTTTTTTATAAGCGTTACCCAAACTCTACCCGTGAGCCGAAAAAAAATATAAACAGTTTACAAAAAGTTAATAACTTAATTTCACAAATATTAAAATCTTAGCATTAAACATTTTACTGAAATAATATAATTTCGTTTGTACAAATAATTGTTGTACTGTATATTGGGAATTTTATATACCTGTTTGATTTCTTATTTATTTTATAACATACTGAATTCTTAATTTTTGTAATATACATATATAATACTTATTGAAATCATAATAATATAAAATATTTTAATACCATAACATTCTTCTTAATTTTAGGCAGTGACTGAAATATTTGTGCACAATTTCAGCTGTGAACATTTATGTACATACAGTTCATATTTAAACATAAAATCCAATTTGTTAGCTATAACCTATAAAGAAAAGCAAACAAAATCGAATTATACTTTTAAATTTGTAAATATCGTCGGGCAATTTTGTTTCGAAAACAACATTGTATAATATCATCGCCGGCGTGGCAAAATTAGCTATGTTTTTTTTTCACGAAGGCGACGATATTATACAAAATTGTTTTGTATTTACAAAATTGTCCTGAAAAATTTCGAATATGCAACCAATGTGCAAATTTAAAATTAGGCATTCAAAAGGTATAATTAGTCTAAATGTACACATTTAATGATTTAGCATTAATCATTTTATGTTTAAATTTTACATATTAAATGCACTATTATCAGCATCAAAACGTTTAATTTTACACAAACTTTTTGATTTTTTGTTTAAATTCACACATTCAATGTTTAACTTTCGACATATCAAGGGATGAATTTCCAACACATATATGCTTAATTTTACTCATCTGATGTTCACACTATTTGTTTAAATTTAGACATAAAAAAGTTAATTCTCTTGTGTGTGTAAAAATGCGACTATAAAGGTAGGCAACTAGTTGGCAACTAGTTGCCTAGACAGACGGACATAGCTAAATCGACCCAGAAAGTGATTACAAGTCGATCGGTATAATAAACAATGAGTCTATCTCTTCTCCTTTTGGGTGTTACAAACAACTGCACAAAGTCATAATACACTGTGCCACAGTGTGGTGTAGGGTATAATTACACTGTGTGTGCAAAATGCACTTTAAAAATGTATCCTCGATGAAAACAACTTACTCCGCATAATTTCGACACGCTAAATCGAATGGCATTAACAGTTTATCCTGTGACATCGCGTTTTCGAGATATGTAGCCACAAAGTTTGCTGGGTAAATAAAGAGGTTAGTAAATTCAAACACAATTTCAGTATAGAAGGCTTCGAAATAGATGTTCCATCTAAAAGAACAAAATAAAGGAGACACTTCAAGAGGTATTTCTCTCAAAACGCCGGATTACCTCTCTCAACACCTTGTCCCCAAAACCTTCCTCCAGAAAAAAAGTGATATATCAAAAGTTATATAAATCGATGGAGTTTTGGGGTAATGTATTCGACAAAAATATTCCTTTTAAAAAAATCAATATAGGTCCGAACAATACTCTTTAATGGCAACTCAGTATTTTTTTAAATATATCGTATTTATCCACAAAGTTTTTACAAGAAGTATTTCTCCCAAAAAAACCCGACACCCCATTCTCCCCTGAAAATCTCCCTCCAAAAATAATGATTTATCAAAAGTCGTGGAAATCGATGGATTTTTTGGGTGATGTATTCGACAAAAAGATTCCTTGTAAAAAAATCACTATATGCCCCCACTATACACTTTTATGGCAACCCAATGGTTTTTTAATGTATCGTATTTATGGGTTATCTTTAAACAATTAAGTACAAAGGTACATTTTAATACCACACAAAACTCAATGCACGACCAATAATTGCGATATATTTAAACCAGTAAGGAAAGACGGAAAGTCGGGCGGGGCCGACTATATAATACCCTACACCTACCTACCAATGCGAAAATGGGCATTGCGATAAGAATTTGGCAGTGTTCATACATGTAATAAGCAAACTCTCTCTGCCGATTTTCGTACAGATCGGATATAAAACACGGTTTCTACAGCGCTTACATGTCAAATCGGGTGTAACATATATATTGGGACTATGTTAAAATCTGAACCGATTTCCCGAATTTGGCAGTGTATAAGAAAACTCTATCTGTTAAATTTCGTACTGATCGGATATAAAACAAGATTTCTACAGCGCTTAAATGTTAAATCGGGTAAAACATATATATGGGGGCTATATCTAAATCTGAACCGATTTTCCCCGAATTTGGCAGTGTTCATACATGTAATAAGAAAACTCTCTCTGTTAAATTTCGTGCGGATCGGATATAAAACACGATTTCTACAGCGCTTAAATGTTAAATCGGGTGAAACATATATATGGCGGCTATATCTAAATCTGAACAGATTTTCCCCGAATTTGGCAGTGTTTATTCATGTAATAAGAGAACTCTCTCTGCCAAATTTCGTACTGATCTGATTTAAAATACAGTTCCTACAGCGCTTACATGCCAAATCGGGTGAAACATATATATGGGGGCTATATCTAAATCTGATCGGATTTTCTCCGAATTTGGTAGCGTTCATTCACTTAATAATAAAACTCTCTCTGCCGAATTTCATAAAGATCGGATGTAAAATGTGGTTTTTACGGCGCTTGCATGTCAAATCGGGTGAAACATATATATGGGGACTATATCCAAATCTGAACCGATTTTAACCAATTTCAACAGGGACCGTCCTTGGGCCCAAAAAGTGCTATATGCTAAATTTCATCACAATCGGACCATAAATACGACCTGCACTTTGATTACAAGAATACATGGACAGACAGACGGACAGACGGACATGGCTAAATCGCATAGCCGACTATATAATACCCTACTATATAATACCCTAAGCCTACCATAGCTTAAGTTGCAGAAGTGCACGGTTGTAAGTTGATTCATAGTTAAATTATAGAATAAACTGAACATGTTTTACGGTAACATGTTACATGAAAACAGCTGAGTTGCCAAAAACAATGTTGCCAAAAAATCACCCATTATATCATATTTTCTATAAAATTGATAAAATATATAGATGAGACTTGCACCAACTACAATCCTATATGATTGTAGTTATGACACAATATCGGTTAGTCCTGAATCACACGATACTTTTTTTAAGAAAATTACACTAGCCAACAGTCGTTTTGTTATTTGGTTCTACCATAGTTTTTCTCATTGATTTTGACCTACTGAACACGAAAATGAGTTTAAAAATTTTTTCTGAAATCTGAAGCGAAATCTAACAGCGATTTTGGTTTTTTACGTATAGCTGGCATTTTTCCAAAGAAAATAAGCACTTACTTAACAAAATCTGTCAACAAATGGCGGACTTATAATTTTTTTGGTATATGACCGAAATTCCGCTATTTCACGATATTTTGATTTTCATTATTTGCACAGCTAACCTACTAGGAGGGATCGAAAAAGCAAGTTTTTTATAATCCTTTTGGAATAGAACGGAACAGTTGCTCCTATACATAAGTTACTTCTGTTCAAAATTTCACCACCCTGGGTTAATGTCTTCTGTTCTGGCAAGGGACGTGCAATTTCAAAAATTTAGGGAAATCAGCAATTTTTTTTTGGAAATTTTTTTCAAATGTCACAGCACTTTGCAGTTTTGATAAAATTTTTAAATTAATATTAATAACACAAATATTTCATAATTGTAAAAAACCTATTTACAATACCGTAGGGACGTTTCGTCGAAAATGGTATAATGAAAATGCAGAACATAGAAACACAGGTGCATTTTACGATACGAATTTTGGCAAACCCACTTTACATGTACAAAATTGTTTGGAAAAAACGTATACGTAATTTTTATGATTCTCAGAATTAAAAAAAAATAAGTAATACACAAATAGTTATTTAATTTTTATGATTGTGGTTGCAGAGTAATATACGCTTCTGAATGTGCGTGGACGCTCTTCGTGTTCCTTTATGACTGCTACTCCGTTCACAGTCAATTAAAGGGAAAAAAGGGAATTACACTTTTTTATTGATGTGTGTTTTCCCGATGGCTACCTGTATCAGATTTTTTTACAGAAATTCCCCCCACATTTGTGAGTGGTCATTATTTGGAAACTTTTCCACAATTTGAAACGCACACTTGCTGAATCAGGTATATAGCCACCCTTAAAAGATGCGCCCATTCATAAGTACCTGTCATTCATAAGTACCTGTCAAAAAATAATACCTACCCAACAAGTAAGACAATGAGTAAAAGACTACGTGTGTTTGAACAATCCAGACAATTTCTGCAATGTTTGTGGCGAGTTTATAAAGAATAATCACGCACACCCGTTTACTCCAGCAGTGCAATTGCACTATTTGAATTATTTTGGTATTTCACCAAATATCACAGAACCATGGACACCTAAGTCGCTATGTGATCTTTGCTATATAATCCTAACCAACTGGGCAGCTGGCGGAAGGTAAGAATTTTTATTTAAACACATTAAGCAAAGCAAATATAGTAATTTATTTTAATTTTAGGCGCCATATGAAATTCGATACACCAATGATGTGGAAAAAGCCGCTATGCCATTCCACAGACTGTTATTTTTGCCTCACCACAAACAGTGGTGTAGGGAGATTTTTAAAATGGAACTACGCTCAAGTGGAATCGTTTGCACTTCCAGTACCACATTCGAATGATGTACCATATCCAGTGTGCCCTGGTGCATCTCTTCAAAAAGCAGAATCATCAGATCAAGAGTCCGAGTCAAGTGCAAGCGAATTTGGGGCGTGGAGGAAGCGAAAATTACTGTCACAGGCCGAACTAAACGATTGGGTGCGCAATTTTGGTCTCACTAAGGAGAAATCCGAACTTTTTGCGTCTCGGATGGTACAGTGTGGATTTGCGGATTCAGAAGTGAAAGTAACAGCGTACAGGAAGCGTCACCAGCAGTATGCAAAATTTTATACAAAGAAAGACGAAATATGTTTTTGCAGCGACATTTCCGGCTTGTTCCAAGAGCTTCACCAAATTCACAACCCCAATGAATGGAGGTTGTTTATTGACAGCAACAAAGAGAGCTTGAAGGCAGTTCTCTTACATAATGGGAATGAAAAGCCATCTCTTCCTATTGCTCATGCGGTTCATTCAAAGGAGAACTATGAAACTATGAACATTTTGCTGAAATGCATAGAGTATAGCAAATATAATTGGAAAATATGCGCCGACCTCAAAGTTGTGGCCATTCTGTGTGGACTCCAAGGAGGCTATACGCGACATTGCTGTTTTCTGTGCCTTTGGAATAGCCGCGCTGATGATCAGCATTATATTAAAAAAAAATGACCGGAACGAACGAAACCTGTAGTTGGAGAAGCGAATGTTCAGCGCAAACCACTAATAGAGAACCGTGAAAATATAATACTTCCGCCGCTGCACATAAAATTGGGTTTGATAAAAAATTTTGCCAAAAAATTGGACAAAGAAGGTGAAGCTTTTGCCTATTTACGGTCAATTTTCCCTCACCTTTCGCTGGCAAAAATTAAAGAAGGAGTCTTCGCAGGACCCGAGATAAAAAAAATTTTGAAAGATGAAACATTCCCGAAGCTGTTATCACCCATCGAAGCCGCAGCATGGAATTCCTTCAGGCTTGTTGTGGAAAACTTTTTAGGAAACAACAAAAGCGATAATTATAAGGACATAGTTGAGGATCTGGTAAAGAACTATGAAGCAATGGGTAGGTTTTTTTTTGAAACAAATGTTAATTTAAATAGCGTTTTAATTCTCGTTTTTTTTAATTTTTGGGTAGGAGTGCACATGTCACTTAAAATACACTTTCTGCATTCTCATTTGGATTTTTTCCCTGAGAATTTAGGAGACGTGAGCGACGAACACGGCGAGCGCTTTCATCAGTAATTGAAGGCTATGGAATGACGCTATCAGGGCATCTATGACACGGCTATGATGGGTGACTACATTTGGACCCTAATACGTGAGACCAATTGCAGCGAATACAAAAAACAAAGAAGAAGTCAGCTGTTTTCCCACATGGCATAAAATGTACAGTTATATCTTTGTTTCTACTCATTTTTTTGGGCGTTGATTTGGTTAATTTCGTTAGTTTAGCTAACCTGGCACATCCATTTCTAATTGTGCCATACATTGAGTATGTAGTGCTCTAAATAAATTAAAAAATAATATACTAAGACTAATTTGTTTATTTTAAATTAAGTTCAAATGTATTTATTCGTTTGCGTTGGGTAGGTAAGCTGTGCAAATAATGAAAATCAAAATATCGTGAAATAGCGGAATTTCGTTCTTTTACCAAAAAAATTATAAGTCCGCCATTTGTTGTCAGATTTTGTTAAGTAAGTGCTTATTTTCTTTGGAAAAATGCCAGCTATACGTAAAAAAACCAAAATCGCTGTTAGCATCGCGTTTTATATTTTATATGAATTTTTATATGAATTTTTCTGCCACATTTTTACTAAAAAAACGCAGTTTTTTAACCTTTTTAAGCCGCCAACATCAAAACTACTGACCCGATTTGAAAATTTTCTGAGAATGAGTTGTAGACGGCTCAATTTGCTTTAATTTGAGTAGTAGTAGGATCAAATACGTCAAAGAAGACGAAAGATATGCTCAAAATTGTAAGTGTACCTCCAAAAATTTAAAAAAAAAGTTCAAAAACTTGTATCTCGAAAACCAATCGACAGAAAAATTTTTAAAATTCATTTTCGTGTTTAGTAGGTCAAAATCAATGAGAAAAAGTATGCTAGAAACAAATAACAGAGAAAATTTTGTTATTTGTGACCTAGTGTTATCTTCCAATTCTCTTTTAAACTTGTGTTTGCGTTCACACGACGTACTTTTTTCGGCAATACTTATTTCATTGTTGCTTCTTCTGTCATTCTAACATTCTGCCACTTTAAAAGTATGCCACTTTAAAAGTCCATGTAAAGTTGTTCGTCGACTACAGGTCGCAATTTCACTCCGATCCTTCTGAAATTTTGCAGTTTAGAGTATTTCGCGGCTATTAAGATCGCTATTGAATTTGGTTGAAATCGGTTAAGATTTAGCTATAGCTCCCATATATATGTTTCGTCCGATTTGGCCCTTTACTCCTATAGAAGCTGTATTTTACATCCGATCGTTTTGAAATTTAGAATGGTAGAGTTTCTTGATCCATGAACCAACATTGCCGAATTTGAAGAAAATCTGTTAAGATTTAGCTATAGCTCCCATATATATGTTTCGTCCGATTTTGCTCTTTAGTCCTGTAGAAGCTGTATTTTACCTCCAATCATTTTGAAATTTAGAATGGTAGAGTTTCTTGATCCATGAACTAACACTACCGAGTTTGAAGAAAATCGGTTAAGATTTAGCTATAGCTCCTATATATATGTTTCGTCCGATTTTGCTCTTTAGTCCTGAAGAAGCTGTATTTTACATCCAATCACTTTGAAATTTAGAATGGTAGAGTTTCTTGATCCATGAACCAACACTACCGAATTTGAAGAAAATCGGTTAAGATTTAGCTATAGCTCCCATATATATGTTTCGTCCGATTTGGCCCTTTAGTTCTATAGAAGCTGTATTTTACATCCAATCCTTTTGCAATTTAGAATGGTAGAGTTTCATGATCCACGAACCAACATTGCCGAATTTGAAGAAAATCGGTTAAGATTTAGCTATAGCTCCCATAAATATGTTTCATCCGATTTGGCTCTTTAGTCCTGTAGAAGCTGTATTTTACATCCAATCCTTTTGCAATTTAGAATGGTAGAGTTTCATGATCCACGAACCAACATTGCCGAATTTGAAGAAAATCGGTTAAGATTTAGCTATAGCTCCCATAAATATGTTTCATCCGATTTGGCTCTTTAGTCCTGTAGAAGCTGTATTTTACATCCAATCGTTTTTATACCCTACACCACACTGTGGTACAGGGTATTATTTAAGTATAAAATGACTCAAAAGTAAATTTATGTAAACAATTTATACATGAATTACAAAATTTATATTTCAGAGTTATTCAATATTACGAGAGTGGTGTAGGGTATTATATAGTCGGCCCCGCCCGACTTTAGCCTTTCCTTACTGGTTTTTAAATTATATTTATTCTAAGTAATCATTTGTTGACAATCCACCTTGCATAATCATTTGCAGGATTATACATCATTTTGCAGGATTATACGATTTCAATTATAATGGATTTTTACGAACATTTTAAATTTCCGAAAAAAATAACGTTGAATTACTGAAAAAAATAAAACGTGTCTTAAAATTAAGGCATTGCTTTATTTTCTGAATACTTAAATACAAATAAATATTTGTTCCGTAAATAAAAGTCCAAAATGAAAAACATTAGGACGGAAACAACGATTTGTTTAGAACAACATCTTTCCAAATATATAATTTTTGTGTGTGACAAATATAATATATTTAGAGTGTACCTTAAACATTTGTATATTTTAAGCAGAATATGTTTGGGACAATATACTACAGAAGCGATTTTTTTTCAGCGTGTAAAAAAAAATTCGAACTAACTTTGCAAAACCTTTTGGGGGGTTTGATATCCGATTGGTCTCGTTCGGGAAAGAATATCGATACTTTTTTTATATACTCGTATAGCCCATATTAAGCACCCACCCGCTTTCAGTTCTTAACGCCATAGAAACCACAAATTACAACTTACCGGCCTGAAATTTGATAATTTTTTTTAATTGTACTCGAAACCACTCACACATTCAAACTTCATGCATTGATTCACGTTTGCATAGCGTGTCAACAACTTCGCAAAAAATCAAAGTTTGTAATTTGGAAATATAGCTTTACCAATCATTTTTACTCGTAAAACGACATCGCACAGTGGGAGGAATTCCAAAAAAGGGAAATAATTCTGACGTTTCTTAACCAGACATCCGATAGCGACCAAACTTGGCATGTTTGTAGAAGAGGTATTAGAGAAGTTAAGTTTTGAGTTTGGGCCGCCGGTGGTATACAGGGGCGGAGCTGCAGGGCCCCAAAGTTGTCCACCTCGGTTGAACAAAATGTTTAAGCGCGTGTAACTTTCGTATTTTCCGGCCGATTCATAAAATCTTTTTTGTGTGTATTCTAATAACCGAGGTCTACAAAAGACTATTCGCACCTAACAGTTATCTTGTAGGTGAATGGTAACACTTAGCTCATGTCTGATTTGACAGATAATTAGTTTTATCCTTCCATTGAACGAATATGTGTATATTGCGAATATTGCGACATTACTTTGAAAATCATGGTAATGTTGCAGAAAGTGTGCCAAATTGCATACGGATTTTGGAAGAAGAGAAGCACCGTCAGCTCCGTATGTTCGTTATCTTGTGAAAAAAGTGAAAGAAACTGGCATCCTCATCGATAAACCAAAGCGTGAAAAGCCAAAAACAGTGCGTACACCCGAGAATATTGCTGCTGTGGCAGAAAGTGTGCGTGAAGCGCCATCAACATCAATTCACCGTCGTTCTCAACAATTGAACATTTGGGAGACATCATTGAGACGAATTTTGCATAAAGACCTTGGAATGACGCCATACAAAGTCAAATTGGTTCAGGAGTTGAAGCCAACTGACCATCCAATGCGTTTTCAGTAGTTTTTTTTTCAAAAAAAAAGTTATTTGTTAGAATTAGCCTCGATTTCTGGTGTCAAGGCGTACAAATTACAAAAAAAAAATAATTGAGATATCTTAATTTTTAAAGATTCAATGGGAATATAAAATTTTCTTTGTTGTTTATATTATGAATCGGCCGGAAAATACGAAAGATACACGCGCTTAAACATTTTGTTCAACCGAGGTGGCCAACTTTGAGGCCCTGCAGCTCTGCAGTGTGCCGAACTATAAGCGTTTATGTGCACTGGGATATTAAAGTTGCGAGATATGTAATTTTGGTATGATTCTGTCATTTTGTGTGGGAGGTACAAAAAGGGGTGGGGTGATAACGCCCACTTTTTACAGGACTATAAACACTATAACAGCATTCCACTGTACAAAATTTCAAGTACTTGTATGCACTGGTATTAAAGTTACAAGCCGTTTACTTTTGGTACGAAACGGTCCATTTGTGTGGGAGGTACCAAAAAGGGGCTGTACAATAATACCCATTTTTACCGGACTATAGGCGCTACAAAAAATTATACTGTAGAAAATTTCAAGCATTTTTATTTACTTGTCTAAAGTTATAAGCAGTTAAATTTTGATGCAAAATGGTCCTTTTGTGTAGGAGTTACCAAAAGGGGCATGCCAACTTCACCCATTTTTCTCGAGGTAATAGGTACTAATATACTAATATTATGTGTAGAATTTCAGAAGATTCGAATAAGTAGTTAAGAAGTTATTAAAGAATCAATATTTCACTATCTTCGAACTCATCCGGAGATATATAAAAATATTACGGCATACCAAATTTGAAGTCAATCGGTTACTCCTTTCGAGAGTTATCGTGCGCACCAGCCAGCAGACAGACAGACGGACGGACATTGCTCATTCGACTTAAAATGACCCAAAACGGATTTCCGCCGAACATACTTAGGGTCTTAGGTCACTCCTTCGATGTGTTACACTTTTTTCGGTAGCAAATGATATATACCCTCGTCACACTAAAGTGAGGGTATAATTAATTACTTGACTTTTTCCTACCAGTTATAATAAATTAGTTGTTATTCTCTTTATTTCAGTTTTACACTTTCTTGAATACGTATTTGATGTCAATGCCGGTCCTTTGAATCCAACTCTCTTCTACTTTTTCAAACTGTGAGATAAATTGTAATAAACTACAATAATTGGTGGATTTATCGGCATTTCGTCCTGGAGACGTTTATATCAGTCTATCTCTCAGACATTAAAGGGAAAACTACGGTGAACTATTTATTCGAAGTGAACGACCAGATCCATATGCAGGCGACCGGCGAAATTTAAATAATTTTTATAATAACTTGATTATTTTGGGTATACAAATTTATTGAACTGCACATATTATTGTAAAATCCTGTTTATGTATTAACAAATAAAAATAGAAAAACAAAAGAAAACCAGTAAGAAAAGGCTAAAGTCGGGCGGGGCCGACTATATAATACCCTACACCACTCTCGTAATATTGAATAACTCTGAAATATAAATTTTGTAATTTATGTATAAATTGTTTACATAAATTTACTTTTGAGTCATTTTATACTTAAAGAATACCCTGTACCACAGTCTGGTGTAGGGTATAAAAACGATTGGATCTAAAGAGCCAAATCGGATGAAACATATATATGGGAGCTATAGCTAAATCTTAACCGATTTTCTTCAAATTCGGCAATGTTGGTTCGTGGATCAAGAAACTCTACCATTCTAAATTTCAAAACGATTGGATGTAAAATACAGCTTCTGTAGAACTAAAGGGCCAAATCGGACGAAACATATATATGGAAGCTATAGCTAAATCTTAACCGATTTTCTTCAAATTCGGTAGTGTTGGTTCATGGATCAAGAAACGCTACCATTCCAAATTTCAAAACGATTGGATGTACAATACAGCTTCTTCAGGACTAAAGAGCAAAATCGGATGAAACATATATATGGGAGCTATAGCTAAATCTTAACCGATTTTCTTCAAATTCGGTAGTGTTGGTTCATGGATCAATAAACTCTACCATTCTAAATTTCAAAAAGATTGGATGTAAAATACAGCTTCTATAGAACTAAAGGGCCAAATCGGACGAAACATATATATGGGAGCTATAGCTAAATCTTAACCGATTTTCTTCAAATTCGGTAGTGTTGGTTCATGGATCAAGAAACTCTACCATTCTAAATTTCAAAGTGATTGGATGTACAATACAGCTTCTTCAGGACTAAAGAGCAAAATCGGACGAAACATATATATGGGAGCTATAGCTAAATCTTAACCGATTTTCTTCAAATTCGGTAGTGTTAGTTCGTGGATCAAGAAACTCTACCATTCTAAATTCCAAAATGATTGGATGTAAAATACAGCTTCTACAGGACTAAAGAGCAAAATCGGACGAAACATATATATGGGAGCTATAGCTAAATCTTAACCGATTTTCTTCAAATTCGGCAATGTTGGTTCATGGATCAAGAAACTCTACCATTCTAAATTTCAAAACGATCGGATGTAAAATACAGCTTCTATAGGACTAAAGGGCCAAATCGGACGAAACATATATATGGGAGCTATAGCTAAATCTTAACCGATTTTCTTCAAATTCGGTAGTGTTGGTTCATGGATCAAGAAACTCTACCATTCTAAATTTCAAAACGATCGGATGTAAAATACAGCTTCTATAGGACTAAAGGGCCAAATCGGACGAAACATATATATGGGAGCTATAGCTAAATCTTAACCGATTTTCTTCAAATTCGGCAATGTTGGTTCATGGATCAAGAAACTCTACCATTCTAAATTTCAAAACGATTGGATGTAAAATACAGCTTCTATAGGACTAAAGGGCCAAATCGGACGATAGATATATATGGGAGCTATATCTAAATCTGAACCGATTTCAACCAAATTCAATAGCGATCTTAATAGCCGCGAAGTACTCTAAACTGCAAAATTTCAGAACGATCGGAGTGAAATTGCGACCTGTAGTCGACGAACAACTTTACATGGACAGACGGACGGACGGACGGACGTACAGACATCGTTAAATCGACTCAGCTAGTGATTCTGAGTCGATCGGTATACTTTAAGGTTGGTCTAGCTGTGTTATTTTCAGGTGTTACAAACATCTGCCGTGAAACAAACTTATAATACCCTGTACCACAGTGTGGTGTAGGGTATAAATATTTAAAACAAATTAAACAGCTCCACATACTGAAAAAAAATATTTTTATTTAAAATATAAATTAAAATAAATACGGGTTGATACACTATTAGCTCTTGTATATACATAGTAATAACTGTGTTATGTTTATTGTCATTAAGGTTTATTTTCTTTTTATACCCTACACCACACTGTGGTACAGGGTATTATAAGTTTGTTTCACGGCAGATGTTTGTAACACCTGAAAATAACACAGATAGACCCACCTTAAAGTATACCGATCGACTCAGAATCACTAGCTGAGTCGATTTAATGTCTGTCCGTCCGTCCGTCCGTCCGTCCGTCCGTCAGTCTGTCCATATAAAGTTGTTCGTCGACTACAGGTCGCAATTTCACTTCGATCGTTCTGAAATTTTGCAGTTTAGAGTATTTCGCGGCTGTTAAGATCGCTATTGAATTTGGTTGAAATCGGTTCAGATTTAGATATAGCTCCCATATATATCTTTCGTCTGATTTGGCCCTTTAGTCCTATAGAAGCTGTATTTTACATCCGATCGTTTTGAAATTTAGAATGGTGGAGTTTCTTGATCCATGAACCAACATTGCCGAATTTGAAGAAAATCGGTTCAGAGTTAGATATAGCTCCCATATATATCTTTCGTCCGATTTGGCCCTTTAGTCCTATAGAAGCTGTATTTTACATCCGATCGTTTTGAAATTTAGAATGGTAGAGTTTCTTGATCCATGAACCAACATTGCCGAATTTGAAGAAAATCGGTTCAGATTTAGATATAGCTCCCATATATATCTTTCGTCCGATTTGGTACTTTAGTCCTATAGAAGCTGTATTTTAAATCCGATCGTTTTGAAATTTAGAATGGTAGAGTTTCTTGATCCATGAACCAACACTACCGAATTTGAAGAAAATCGGTTAAGATTTAGCTATAGCTCCCATATATATGTTTCGTCCGATTTGGCCCTTTAGTCCTATAGAAGCTGTATTTTACATCCGATCGTTTTGAAATTTAGAATGGTAGAGTTTCTTGATCCATGAACCAACATTGCCGAATTTGAAGAAATTCGGTTAAGATTTAGCTATAGCTCCCATATATATGTTTCGTCCGATTTGGCCCTTTAGTCCTATAGAAGCTGTATTTTACATCCGATCGTTTTGAAATTTAGAATGGTAGAGTCTCTTGATCCATGAACCAACATTGCCGAATTTGAAGAAAATCGGTTAAGATTTAGCTATAGCTCCCATATATATGTTTCGTCCGATTTGGCCCTTTAGTCCCATAAAAGCTGTATTTTACATCCGATCGTTTTGAAATTTAGAATGGTAGAGTTTCTTGATCCATGAACCAACATTGCCGAATTTGAAGAAAATCGGTTAAGATTTAGCTATAGCTCCCATATATATGTTTCGTCCGATTTGGCCCTTTAGTCCTATAAAAGCTGTATTTTACATCCAATCGTTTTGAAATTTAGAATGCTAGAGTTTCATGATCCACGAACCAACATTGCCGAATTTGAAGAAAATCGGTTAAGATTTAGCTATAGCTCCCATAAATATGTTTCATCCGATTTGGCTCTTTAGTCCTGTAGAAGCTGTATTTTACATCCAATCGTTTTTATACCCTACACCACACTGTGGTACAGGGTATTATTTAAGTATAAAATGGCTCAAAAGTAAATTTATGTAAACAATTTATACATGAATTACAAAATTTATACATCAGAGTTATTCAATATTACGAGAGTGGTGTAGGGCATTATATAGTCGGCACCGCCCGACTTTAGCCTTTCCTTACTGGTTTATTTTTAACTTTTAGTTTAAGCATTATTTAATAAAATCCTATCCAAAGAATATGTTTTTGAATAAACAAATTATATTTAATTTTGTAAGTTTGTAAAAAACCAGAAAGATATTGTAGTTTAAAATCAAAATATGATTTGAAGGCCAATATAAAGTAAACGAAAACAACATAATATTAAACATTTATATTATACTAGCATTTATGTATCCGGCGTTTCTCGGGTTGTTTTTTAACTCAGTGATCCAAACTTCGTAAGCTTCAAGATATTCTAAGAAATACTTGTCAAAGAGTACCAATTTTAATTTTTCCAATTTTATTATTCTATTTGATCAGATCTGGTCGGTGCGACCAGAAAACTAAAAATTGTAACAGATATTTATACCCTCACTTTAGTGATACGAGGGTATATATCATTTGCTACAGAAAAAAGTGTAACACATCGAAGGAGTGACCTAAGACCACAAGTATGTTCGGCGGATATTCGTTTTGGGTTATTTTAAGTCGAATGAGCAATGTCCGTCCGTCCGTCTGTCTGTCTGTCTGCTGGCTGGTGCGCACGATAACTCTCGAAAGGAGTAACCGATTGACTTCAAATTTGGTATGCGGTAATATTTTTATCTATCTCCGGATGAGTTCGAAGATGGGCCATATTGATCTACTCCTTCTGGTACCTCCCACACAAAGGGTTAAAATTTAGTGAAATATTGATTCTTTAATAAATTCTATACTACTTATTCGAATATTCTGAAATTCTACACATAATATCAGTATATTAGTCGCTATTACCTCGAGAAAAATGGGTGAAGTTAGCATGCCCCTTTTGGTACCTCCCACACAAATGGACCATTTTGCATCAAAATTTAATTGCTTATAACTTTAATACAAGTGCATAAAAATGCCTGAAATTTTCTACTGTATAATGTTTTTGTAGTGTCTATAGTCTAGTGGGCGTTATCACCCCGCCCCTTTTTTTACCTCCCACACAAAATGACCAAATCATACCGAAATAACATAGCTCGTAACTTTAATATACCAGTGCACATAAACGCTTATAGTTCGGCACAATGCAATATATTTAAGAATCTACTGTTTACCGAAAAAGAGGTGTATTTGGAAAAACCCCTTCCGGTACCTCCCACACAAACTGACAGATTTTTAGTGTGATGTTATATATTACATTACTCACAAAGTGAGGGTATACCTTAGTCGGTTTACCCGACTGAAACTTTCTTACTTGTTTTGTTTCTCATATACTTTTGTCTGTTTGACTACAGGCCGTTCATAAAATTACTATTTGTTTGCTGTAGCATGACGTCTACAGGCCTGTACCTTAAAAGTTGGCCGACTGCTACGCCAACATTTTTTTAAGTTGCGTTCTTTGATTTTTGTTTTTCACCCAGCGATTTTGACCACTTGATGAATAACTGAACATGTATAGAAAATAACATTGTTTTTGGGTTACTTTACATAGATAGTAATTTATATGTATGGGCCGTAGTCAGTTCTTGTGCTATTGAAACATATTATTTTTGTTATTGAATCAAAAATATGACCCAAAAAAATGGCTAAAGTAAGATATACATTTCTTTAATTATTTAAAATCTTTGATTCACAAATAGCTTTGTCTGCTTGGTCATACACCTTTTATAGGGGCCGCAACGTTAAACAGTCGCTTGGCGTAAAATCGCATACGTTGGGAATCAGTATAAACACATGAATTAGTATGATCATAGCTCATAAGGTACTTTTAAAGTACAGAAAGAGTGAAAATTGCTTTGGTCACTGCTACTCTGACCACAATCTGAGGATTGACCAAATTAACAATGTTAGATATATTACCACAGTAAGTGGTGAGCGATATATTTTGAAAAGGCTTCAGAAATTTGAAGCCGCGGTTTTATGTCCCGTTTGACCTCAGACAGGATATATTTTTTATTTTCGCATCTCCTTTGAGGTAAATATATACATATACATTTTTAGAGCATATTCTCTTAAGGAACTTTAAAAATCAGTTAAATAATGAAAATTGTTTTTGGTCACTTCGCGAATATATTTGTCGTGTATAGTACTTAATATTTACAAAGTTTAGCACTTTGTACCTTTTAATAGACTTCTGAAAGGACAAAAATAATACTCAAGTTTTTGATACCTCTAAAACTGGCCACTTGCAAATAAAATTACTACATGAGTAGCCACTGGTTTATAAGACACTCCTGCCTATGCGTATACAAAATTTCAGCTTTCTAGATCTAACAGGAGCCTCAGCGGTCAAGTGGTCGAAAATTACTTGGCGGAAAATGAAAATCTTCGAGCCTATTTTAACATCCGGATATTGGTCTATCTGTTCACAAAGTTTCAAGAATATCGATTCAGATGCGGCAACAGATAAACAAACAAAAAAGAAACAGACAAACAAACGATTTTATAATATTAATAAGATTTATATTTGTTATTTAATTTTTATACAAATTAATATAAAATACTCTTCACGCAATAAGTATAAATAAACCATTCTTCGTTATACATATATTAAGTAATGAGTTTGGCTTGTTTTTTCTTTATTAAAGGCACTGTTCACAGAGGTAATTTTTGTCATCGTTTTAACGTATGTCACAGATTTAATATATAACCATTTTTAGTAACATTTTGTGTGCATTATATATAACGATTTCGTTTTACTATTAAAATCGATTGGCACTTGTCCTATTTCGAAATTACAAACTTTGTTTTTTGTGAAAATGTTGACATAAGGCTAATTTTTATTGCGCTTCAGTGGATGATTGTGGGTTCAAAATTTGTTTTTCGAGAAGTCAATGTTTAAGGAAATATTGATATATTACTAAAATTTTAATGGATGGATTATTTAAAATTTTAAATTTGAATCGGCTATAAAAGTACGGATATGTTATTCAAATTTCTGGTTTTATTGAAAACGTTTAACTTTGTCATTTAATAATGGAACACAATATCATCCAGACTGGCTCGGAAGTACCTCATCCGACCAACCCGATTTTCTGTACTTTTTGTTTCGGATTGAATTTCTTCAATGGCAACTTCGATTTCATGATTAACCGCTTCAATTGTCTATGGATACTTTGCGTAACATTTATCCCTAATGGATAATAATCCAAAGGAGTCAAATCACAAGCCAAAGTAATCGGTAGATCAATTTAAAAATTGAAATGGCCCACCCTATATTATCGATATTCTCCTCATAATTTCCATGTTTTGAGGAAAATTTTGCATCAAACGATTTTGTTTGACGATTACATATTTCGAAATTCCTTACATTGATTTTTTGTGAAATTTTTCCAAAATTAGCTAAAATTACAAAAATAAATCAATCGTGGATTTTACTTTTGAGGACAATTTACATCAAACGATTCCGTTTGGCAAGTATAATCGATTGGCATATGTCATATTTCGAAATTCCAAACTTTGATTCCAAAATTAGCGGAAATATACAAAAATCGATGAATCGAGGATTTTTCTCATAATTTTCATGTTTTTACAAATTTTGAGGAAAATTGTACATCAAACGATTCCGTTTGACGAGTATAATCGATTGGCATATGCCATGTTTCGAAATTCCAAACTTTGATTTTTTATGAAATTTTTTGGACAGTGTAACCCTTTCCAAAATTAGCGAAAATTTACAAAAATCCATGAATCGTGAATCCTCGTAATTTTCATGTTTTTACAAATTTTGAGGAAAATTGTACATCAAACGATTCTGTTTGACACGTATAATCGATATTCGAAATTCCAAACTTATTATTATTATTATTATTTATTAATAGATTTTTCAACAAACATGTATAATTCATTATAATGTAATTCAATATATAATAAGTACATATGTTTACTATAATCTATATTTGGCGTAACATTGAACGTTGTTTGCCAGAATGGCATAATAAAATAGTTATTAATTAAATTCATTTAAAATCAATTTTCTGTATTTTAAACAGCTTTCTAGATAATTGTATAAAGGTAACATATTTGTTCCATTCAACAAGGCAATCACATCATCATAATCAAGGGTAGGTTTGCCAAAACAACGGAATCTAGTGTTTTTGTATATAGGACAAACTCCTATAAAGTGGAAGGTGTTCTCAGATTCGTCCAAATTACAGATAGTACAAAAACCAAGGGTGTTATTTTTAAAGGCTCTCGCGTTGATGTTAAGTAAACCGCCTCTGGCCCTAATAATAATGCTTGCAGCACGAGTTGACCAACCAGGAACGTAGTATAGGCTAGACATATCAAAGTTGAGCTGTGAATATAAGTCGTGAAACTGCGAACTTCTGGCTTTTTCAATGGCGTCATTGCGTTCCTTTTCACAAATTAAGCTCAATATTTGTTTGCTATATGAACATAGAGGCCGATAAAAATTTACAGGAGAGTATTGTAGGTCTTGGCACGTATTTAACCATTCCTCAGCCCAAAATATTTTCTTCTCTATAATTTCGGTAGCCAAAACCCTGGGCAGTCTACTTGTTGGAAGTTGAAGAACTTTGTTGATATATGCAATCTATACCAGTCTCGAGATTAAGCAAATAGTTTGGCGTGTTATTCGGAAGATGTAACATCTTTTTGATGAAAAACCTAAACAGCTTTTCAACCTCATCGTATTTTTTTAAACCCCATACCTGGGCGGCGTAAAACATAATTGAAGTAGAAGCAGCATTGAATATTTTTAACTTATTTGTCATGGATAATGAGGGATTATTAATGTATTTGCTCCAGGTGGAAGAAATGGTTTATATACAATGAAAATAGAATAGGGCTCAAAATACAACCTTGTTTGACACCCAACTCCACAGAAAAAGATTCTGACATTCTAGACCCATCCCATATTGGGCTATTAGTGTTGATATATGAGTTTTGTATGATAGGTATTATCTTCGACGATAGGCCCATACAGGAAAGCTTGTAAAAGAGGCAATTTCTTGGGATCATATCGAAGGCAGACGAAAAATCGACAAAGAAAGCATACGTTTTTTTACCTTTTAGCTTGTTTAAGTGTATAATATTAACAAGGTTAAAAATATTATCAACAGTCGAGTAATGCTTTCTAAAAACAGCTTGGTACTCATTTAAAATTTGTTTATCTTCAATCCACTCATTCATGCGGTTCAGTATGACTGTGTTAAATATTTTCCCCAATGCATCCATTAGAGACAAGCCACGATAGTTTGTTGGACAGTTTGGGTCACCTTTCTTAAAAAGGGGAATGATAACGGAATTACGAAAGCTTGTGGGAATTTCTTCTCTCAAAAAAATTTTATTCAGAACAGAGAGTATTGCGATTCTAAAACCATGTGGAGCATATTTGTAAAATTCGTAGCAAATTCCATCTTGTCCTGGAGCTTTATCATGTTTCAAACCTCTCAAAACGCTGGCTAGTTCACATAATTCGATTGGAGAATCCAGAATTTCATCACTGAAAAGGGGCATACACCAAGATAGCATTTGACTGTTTTGAGATCGCTGCAGCAACGAACTGAAATGTAGGAGAAAGTCATCGGCGGTTAAGTCACCCATAACAGCTTTTGGTTTTACACTTAATGACTTGGATATACACCACCATTCCTTGCTGTCCTTAATCCAGTTGAGCCTATCCAGAGTTTTATTATAAAAATCAAGTTTTTTGCTTTTACAAAGCTGTGTGTATTTAGCTCTAGCAGATATATAACGTGCTTTATTGAGTGTTATGACAATTTTTCTGTAAGCGAAACCATTTCATCATACATTTACGGGCTCGAGCACATTGCCAGTCGAACGATTCGTGTTTTGGTTCAAAAAATGCTTTATTTGATTTAATAGCCGCAGCTTGCGATATTATGTTTGTGATTCTCCTGACCAATTCATCCACCGGATCATCCACGCCAAAGACAGTACCAGCAATAAGATTAGAAAGTCTGTTTGTATAAGTTTTCAATTGTATCTTGTTCCAGCGTAGTTTTTGCAGACCAACCTTTTCAGAGTTAATAGCACTACTAAGCGAATATTTAAGCAGTAGACACAAAGGCATGTGGTCAGAGTATGGTTTTGTCGAGATTTTAAAGTTAGCTAAGTATTGTAGGAAGCTGTAAGAACAGATGAACTACCCATTACACCACAGAAAGAGTATTCACCGCTCGTATCATTTCCAAAACATCCATTTAATACAATCCCACCAAATTCTTCGATTAGTTCAATTAATATTTTACCTTGGGAATTTATTTTCGTATCTTTGGACAGCCTGTTTTCATTTAGATTGGGAATGATTTGAGCTATATTCGCATTTATTTGTTGGTAATCTCCAATTCTCGCATTGAAATCACCCAAGAAGCAAAAATTCGTGGGACTGAGGTCACGCAGGAAACCATAAAATATTTCATACTCAGCATTCCAATTTGTTCAATTTAGGTAAACCGGTATTAAATGAAACGTCGTATTGTGTAGAGTAATTGCTAACAACGTACGGTTAGAAATTGTTAAAAAACGAAGTTTATAAATTCGTTGAAGTTCCCTTTTTAAACCATACAAACAGCCACCACTTGCACGGCCAGCCTTATGCTTTTTCTGAGCTGCTTCCCAATGAAGGCAGTAGTTTTTAAAATGTGACAAAAACTTATGTTGATTTTCAGACATAACATGCGTTTCGTAGAGGAAGAACATATCGAATTTATTAAGAAAAGTTACAAAGTTACCATAAATAAGAGAGTTCGCCAAGTTAGCTACATTATATGACATTAGATTTATTGTATTCAATTGCTATTGAGGAGCGCTAGCACTTAAGGCATTGAATTTATTAGGTTTCGGCTTTGAAATGACAATAGCTACATAATTGCATTCAGTTAGAAGTTTTGTAAGATATTCCGCATCACTTTCCGAGACTGCAACAAATGTATCTTCTGTCCAGGTAAACCGTTTATTGTTAATAAAAATGCAGAACTCACCGAGCCTTATCTTAGGACGCACACTCAGTGTATTCAAGCTTCTGCTTAAGTTTCGAAGGTTATACCTAGCATTTTGCTCAAGTTGAGTATAATCTATTTTAAAGTAGAATGATTCGCCTTTCAAGGACTTCTTAGCTTGGATTATATTTTGGACTTGTATAGCGGATTCTAATGAAAAAAGAACAGAGCTACCAATTTTCCTGGCCGATATCACCGCAACGTCCACCTTAAGCAACCGCTTGCAAATATCTAAAAACTCGGCTTTGGAAGCGCTGACATCCACATTGTTTAGTCCTTCGACAATGATGTTAGCCGATCTGGTTCTACGATCTACTTGTTCTAAGCGTGCCGACATTTTGGAAATTTCAACCTTAAGTTTAGCGTTTTCATCTTTCAGTTCTTTAATTTCAGATTTTATGGCAACTAGGTCAGATTTTCTGGTTACATCTTTCAATTTGTCATCAAGAAGAGAACATAGTTTGTCCCAAGAAAATACATCAGTAGCGTGTTGTTGTTGAACTGACATTTCGTGTGAGGGTTTTTTGCCGATTTTGTTAATCCCTGACTGATCGGGAGATGTTAGGTGGTGGGATCTCTTATGCACTGATGGAATTTCAAAAAAATCGAATTGTACCACGACGTCGACAAAAATGTACCAAATTGAAGTAAATTGTACCAAAGGAAAAAAATATTCAAAAAAAACGATTAAATCTTATGGTAAATTTTGTTCCGTTACAGTTCCAAACGTATAGTTTTTGTACTTGTAAGATCGGCTATTTCGTTTTTCGCTATAAAATCAAAAATACATCCATTTGTCATGCTAACTTTTAAAAATCACACAAACACAATTATTTTTACATTTTATCTAGTTTTCTTGCAAAACTAGGATACTCTCCCGGCTTCAAGACCATTTTGTTTCTATATTATTATAGAAACAAGTATTTTATACATGACGGTGTATACAACTTAATAGTTTACCATCGAAGAAAAACAGCATTTGGAATTATTGATCTTAAAAAATGTTAATTATTACAATAGTATTGTAGGAAATCAGCTGATTTGCTTTCATATAGTATCGTAGGAATTCAGCTGACTTGTTTTCATATACTACGAACTATTATTGGGAATCGTCAGTCACTAGTTACAGCGTACTAGTGACTAATATTTATTGGCTGCCTATTTTGGTAACGAGTTTGGGTGTGATTTTAGTAACGATACGAATATTTTATACAAATTTAGAGGTTATATTGTACCCAAATCTGGCAAAGTGTACCACCATACAATTTTACAAAAATGAAATTGTACCATAATCGTCAATTATGTACCAACGTACCAGTCAAAAACATTTGTACCAGAAATGGTACAATTGTACCACTTTTTCCATCTATGCTCTTATGCATTCGATATACCAATAGGAAATATAGTATACTTTTAGGATGAGCTCTTTATATTATTATAAACAGCTGATTAACTATCCGCGGAGTTTGGCTCGGGTATGGTAGATGACAATACAACTTTTGTTTGATGGCACTAATTGAAAATGACAGAAATACCTCGTCTTTCTAGTAAACTCCAACAGCCACCAACACAGCACAATGCAGCATGCGTTCCGACGGTCAGTTTGTGTTATGAACTGTACTTATTTCACAAAAAACACAGAAAAATATCGCAGCTATTGAAGACGGACTTGTTTATACTTTGCCAACAGGGTTGCCATCCAAATTCCAAACTTTGATTTTTATGAATTTTTTCCAAAATTATCGAAAATTTACAAAAATCCATGAATCGTGGATTTTCCTCATAATTTTCATGTTTTTACAAATTTTGAGGAAAATGGTATATCAAACGATTCCGTTTGACGAGTATAATCGATTGCCATATGCCATGTTTCGAAATTCCAAACTTTGAATTTTTAAGAACTTTTTGGACAGAGTAACCACTTTCCAAAATTAGCGAACATTTTACAAAAATTGATGAATCATGGATTTTCCTCATATTTTTCATGTTTTTACAAATTTTGAGGAAAATGTTACATCAAACGATTCCATTTGACACATATAATCGATTGGCATATGACATGTTTCCAAATTCCAAACTTTAATTTTTTTATCGTCGTCTTTCTAGTAAACTCCAACAGCCACCAACACAATGCAGCATGCGTTCCGACGGTCAGTTTGTGTTATGAACTGTACTTATTTCACAAAAAACACAGAAAAATATCGCAGCTATTGAAGACGGACTTGTTTATACTTTGCCAACAGGGTTGCCATCCAAATTCCAAACTTTGATTTTTATGAATTTTTTTTTGAAATTTTTTCCAAAATTAGCGAAAATTTACAAAAATCGATTAATCGTGGATTTTTCTCGTAATTTACATGTTTTTACAAATTTTGATGAAAATTGTACATCTAACGATTCCTTTTGACGAGTATAATCGTTTGGCATATGCCATCCCAGCAAAATCTTGGTAAGTACCTGTCATTATTCCCTGCATTACCAAATAATGACATCTCATTATTCGCTGCATTACTTTCGGCTTATCAATAATGACTTACCAATAATAAAAATAAGTGATTTTTTGTTATCAAAATCATTTTGTCAACTTTAATATCATGCAATTTTGGCTATATGTGGGTTATTGTGCAAGATTGATTTTTTTCAACATGTTTTCAAATAATACGTGCAGATTTGAATAAAAACACCATAAATATTTACGTATGCCCTATAATGTTAGACAATCGAAGAAATTTTCACATGGGGGTTTGGGTTCAGAAATTCGATTCTGGCATGAGGAAATTGTTTGTTTCGAGAAATATGCGCGACAATGTGCAAAAAATCACTTTGACCATTTCTACATATCTACAATATCTATTACATATATTATTTCTTATTGGTAATGCATTATTCAAGTACCTAAAATCGTGAAAATATAAGCACGATTTATGTGGTATGCCTATGCTACAAATAAGTACTTATTATGCAACTTTATTGTATGCTTTTGGGAAGTACTTTCCTCCAATGACATCCCCATGTTAAAATAATGAGAAAAGTGGCTAAATAATAAGTACTTTCCATCATATGCCATGTTTCGACATTCAAAACTTTGATTTTTTATGAAATTTTTTAGGCTGTGTAACCCCTTTCCAAAATTAGCGAAAATGTACAAAAATAGATGAATCCTCGTAATTTCCACGTTTTTACAAATTTTGATGAAAATTGTACATCAAACGATTCCGTTTGACGAGTATAATCGTTTGGCATATGCCATGTTTCGAAATTCAAACTTTGATTTTTTATGAAATTTTTTGGACAGTCCTTTCTAAAATTAGCAAAAAATGACAAATATCGATGAATCGTGGATTTTCCTCACAATTTCCATTAACCCTTGTGCTATCTTATCAAAAAAACTTTTAAGGCAAGTTTTACCAAGTTAATATAAAGATATCGCAATTAATCTTTTACATATTATTAATACGTCTATGAACTTCAAATACATGAAGAAGGCCATAATAAATATAAGGTATATTTGATGCTATAACCGATTACATTTTTTAGAACACATAACACCTTTTGGGTCAAATTGACCCAATACTAATAAATGACGGCTTTGCCACATAAATACGTTCTTTTTACACCGCATACAATTTATAAGTGATGTAGTATGCCATGCATTTCTGCTATTGCGTTTATATTTAGTGGCATTTGAGATTTTGTGTGAATAGTGCGAATTCGGCATATTATTTAGCAATGGCACAAAGAAAAAAGGTAAGGCTTGAAATTCTGAAAAAAGAAACCCATTTTTCTAAAAGTTATCATTTTGAGGCCACTGATAAAGATTTTGAGGAATTTCGAATAAACGCTGACGAGGACTACGATTCGGATACCATCGGGTGCATGTTCCACAGCGGATGAAACTCTGACTTTGGAAAATGTCACCAATGAGATTCAATCGGAACCAACTGCATTTTTGTCAAAGGATAAATCGTTAGTGTGGAATGCAAATCCTCCACCACAAGAAAATACATACAAGAATGCGAAAGTGTCAAATACTAAATTATAAACCAGGACTAACCAAAAAAGCTACGTCCTTTGTTACAGACATCAAGTCAACCTTCGAACTATTTATTTCAAATGGAATAAAGAACATAGTTATTGAAATGACAAATATGAAGGGGTCACAGATTTTTGGTACGCAGTGGAAGCCAATAGACCTTATTGAATTATGATGCTTATCTTGCTTGGGCTTCTCATCATGGCAGGAGTTATGAAATCGCATGGTGAAAGTTTAGCAAATTTGTGGGACGATAAGAACGGGAGACCCATATTTCGTTCTACCATGTCCCTCAAGAGATTCATGGCAATTTCTGCAAGCTTGAAGCTTGCGGTTTGACAACAGTGTAGATAGAACGGAACGTCGTCAGCGTGACAAACTCGCTGCTATAAGAAATGTGTGGGATAAGTGGAATAATCAGCTAAGAGTTTTCTATAACCCACAAAGCAATTGCACCATAGATGAACAGTTGGTTCCCTTTCGGGGAAGATGCAACTTCAAGCAAGTTATGGTATTATGTGGCTCTACAACAAAATATGCATGGAACATGGAAGATTATTGCGGAAAAAATCAAGGTATGTATTCTCATTTTATATTGGCATATCTTTTGTGATATATATGTATGTAAATTTCTATATATGTGAAAGAGTAGTTTTATCATTGTCAACACCACTTCCAAACGGATACACCATTACATGTGACAATTTTTTCACCACATACAATCTGGCAATGCAACTCCTTGCCCGAAACATAAGCCTTGTGGGTACTGTCAGAAAAAATAAAACATTTCTTCCATTGAAAATAACTGATATATTCAGAATTTTTATTTACAAAAGATGTAACTAATACATCACTACAACCATACTAAAGGAGGCGTTGATGTTCTTGATCAATTAGTTAACAATTATACATGTAAGCGAATGACCAATCGTTGGCCAGTTGCACTTTTTATACCCTACACCACACTGCGGTACAGGGTATTATAACTTTGTGCATTTGTTTGTAACACCCAAAAGGATAAGAAATAGACCCATCGTTTATTATACCGATCGACTTAGAATTACTTTCTGAGTTGATTTAGCTATGTCCGTCTGTCCGTCTGTCTGTCCGTCTGTCTGTCTGTGCATGTATTCTTGTAATCAAAGTACAGGTCGCAATTATGGTCCGATCTCGACGAAACTTTACACATATGTTTTATTTGGCCCAAGGTTCAGAGGTAAAATCGGTTCAGATTTAGATATAGCCCCCATATATATGTTACCCCAGATTTGACATGTAAGCGCTTTAAAAACTTTATTTTATATCCGATCAGTCTGAAATTCGGCAGAAAGAGGTTTCTTATCATATGAATGAACACTGTTAAATTTGGAATAAATCGGTTCAGATTTAGATATAGCCCCCATATATACGTTACCCCCGATTTGAAGTGTAAGCGCTGTAAAAATGTTATTTTATATCCGATCAGTATGAAATTCGGCAGAAAGAGGTTTCCTATTATTTGAATGAACACTGTTAAATTTGGAATAAATCGGTTCAGATTTAGATAAAGCCCCCATATAAACGTTACCCCCGATTTCACATGTAAGCGCTGTAAAAATGTTATTTTATATCCGATCAGTGCGAATTTCGGCAAAAAGAGGTTTCCTTCTACATGAAGAAATACTGCCAAATTCGGAGAAAATCGGTTCAGACTGTAAAAATGTTATTTTATATCCGATCAGTATGAAATTCGGCAGAAAGAGGTTTCTTATTATATGAATGAACACTGTTAAATTTGGAAGAAATCGGTTCAGATTTAGATATAGCCCCCATATATACGTTACCCCCGATTTGAAGTGTAAGCGCTGTAAAAATGTTATTTTATATCCGATCAGTATGAAATTCGGCAGAAAGAGGTTTCCTATTATTTGAATGAACACTGTTAAATTTGGAATAAATCGGTTCAGATTTAGATAAAGCCCCCATATAAACGTTACCCCCGATTTCACATGTAAGCGCTGTAAAAATGATATTTTATATCCGATCAGTGCGAATTTCGGCAAAAAGAGGTTTCCTTCTACATGAAGAAATACTGCCAAATTCGGAGAAAATCGGTTCAGATTTAGATATAGCCCCATATATATGTTACCCCCGATTCGACATGTAAGCGCTGTAGAGATTGTATTTTATATCCGATCAGTACGAAATTCGACAGAAAGATGTCTTTTTACATGAATTAGTATTCAGGGAAAATTGGTTCAGATTTATATATAACATCCGTACATATGTTCCTCCTGATTTGGTATCAAAGCGCTATAGAAGTTGTACTTTACTTCCGATCATTAACATTTTCCAGAAATATGTTTCTCAATTTAGGAACGAATATTACTTAATTTAGCGATTATCGGTTCAGAATTAGATAATATGTTCCTACCCATTTACCAATTATTCCAAATTATTATCGCAATGACTCTTATCGCATTATTAGGGAGGTGTAGGGTATTATATAGTCGGCCCCGCCCGACTTTCTGCCTTTCCTTACTGGTTTCAAATATGATTGATGTGTCAGCATATAACGCGTATGTTATATGGACTGATATAAATACTCATTGGAACTGCACCAAATTCAAGCGTAGGATATATTTAGTAGAACTTGCCGAACAACTGATTTATCCAAATATACTGAGACGGGAGAGACTACCTTACGGATCAGCATCGACGTCGCTCGTACGAAATATTCAAGCTACCCAAAAGATCCCTGTTAGTCCGAGTACATCTCTTTTCTGCATATAAAAAGCCTCAGGAACCAAGTACTGCATCAATGAAAAGAAGCGGTGTTTTTACTGTCCCCAAGGTCCAAATTCAAATAAATATTCAAATAATTGTAGTAGTTGCAAAAATTGTATATGCAATGAACATAAAATAACTTTATGCAAAAACTGTCAAAAAAATAACTAACTTTAAACTTTTGACCTATTACACTTTTTCTGCATATAAAAAAATTAATAAAATTTTTTAAGTATTTTATATAGTTTTTTTGGCGAAATAATAATATTTTCATCGGCCTAAAGTGTGTGAATATTCTTAAAAAAAGTTTTTTATGTTAATTTTATTTGAAAATTAATAAAAGTCTGAATTCTTAAAAAATAAATAGACTTTTATTCATTAAAACTAATATTGGGTCAATTTGGCCAAAAAGATGTTATTAAGGGTATATTTCGAAAGATAGCACAAGGGTTAAACGATTCCGTTTGTCACGTATAATCGATTGGCATATGCCATGTTTCGAAATTCCAAACCTTGATTTTTTATGAAATTTTTTGGACAGTTTAACCCTTTTCCAAAATTAGCGAAAATTTACAAAAATTGATGAATCGTGGATTTTCCTCATAATTTTCATGTTTTTACAAATTTTGAGGAAAATGTTAAATCAAACGATTTCGTTTGACGAGTATAATCGATTGGCATATGCCATGTTTCGAAATCCAAACTTTGATTTTTTATGAATTTTTTTGGACAGTGACAAAAATCCATGAATTGTGGATTTTCCTCAAAATTTCCATGTTTTTACAAATTTTGAGGAAAATTTTACATCAAACGATTCCGTTGGACACGAAGAATCGATTGGCGTATGCCATGTTTCGAAATTCCAAACTTTGACTTTTTATGACATTTTTTGGACAGTGTAACTTCTTTCCAAAATTAGCAAAAATGTACAAAAATCGATGAATCGTGGATTTTCCTCATAATTTCAATGTTTTTAAAAATTTTCAGGAAAATTGTACATAAAACGATTCCTTTTGACAAGTATAATCGATTGGCATGTCATATTTTGAAATTCCAAACTTTGATTTATTGTGCAATGTTACGGACAGTATAATCGATTGGCATATGCCATATTTCGAAATTCCAAACTTTTATTGTTTCTGAAATTAGCCCCTTTCCTAAATTAGCACAAAATCCGAAAAATCCATTAATCGGGGAATGTCCTCATAGTTTCCTTGTTTTTACAAATTTGTACATCAAACCATTCCGTTTGACGAGTATAATCGATTGGGATATTCCATATTTCAAAATTTCAAACTTTGATTTTTTAGCAAAAAATTACAAAAATCGATGAAACGTCGAAAATTGTGACGAAAATTTTACATCAAAGGCTTCCGTTTGGCGAGTATAATCGATTGGCATATGCCATATGCAAAATTACGAAAATTTAAATTTCCCCGCTTAAGCTTTTTTGTTCTTTTAATTTCAACATAATAAGGCGTGTGACAGAGTGCATTTTTGTACGTTTTTGAAAACGAGAACGTTTTTAGCTTCTCCACAAAACGTAAACCGAAAAAAATCTTTTCGAAAACAGACACACACGCGTTTTCCATTACATGAAAACGTATAAGAGCTGAAGAAAACGATACGATTAGAAAATACGAAATGCCACCAATTTCGAACAAAGCCTGTGACATGCCTGAATAATTGTACATATTAAACAAATTGTCTTAATAACCATTCCATCTTATTTATTACTTTTTGGTTTTGTTTTTTTTTATACTCGTATTATACTTATAGTTCGAAATATTTCAAATTTTCTTAAATTATGTACTATATTTTTAATAATATAATTTTATATTTTTTTAATAAATTAATAATTAAATTAATAAATTTTTATTTAATTTTTACTATATATAAAAAAATAATATGCTTTTTTTAAATTAAAACTTAAAGTAAATTCTAAATAAACAAAGTTTGAATATAATTTTAAGTAACTATAATGCAGTACATATTTATTTTTAACTAACTACACTATGCAACAAAATGATAGCCGAAGGGCTGTGCATAACATTTTCTGGTGTAATATAGTGCCCTGTAATCAAAACAAAATTTGTGTGGTAAATTTTGTTTTAATTTTTTTTCTTGGAATATGTCGTTAGTATTTAGACAATACATACTATTTTAATTAAAGGAAATTATATACCATCTAAATTAAGGGAAATTATGAAGGCTACAATTTCTTAAAACATCACATTCACATAAAAAACGGAGTTAAGTAACTGGCGTTGAAAAAATTAAAATAATTTTTAATTTTTTTCAAAAATTCGTTTTTGCTGGTACGACAAAAAACCATAAAAAATAGAAAAAAATCACTATATTTTTAAATTTTTTTTGAAGTTAGCATCCTAACGAAAAGGATAATTCCTATTTGAAAGTCTATCTATGGATAAATGATAAAACAAAAGATGGACCATTTTGGTTCACGCAACGAGAAAAATGGGAGAAGTTGCCCCTTTTACTATCTCCGATATAAAGGGACCATTTTGCACAAAGGCTTATAACTTGTATTGCAGCCGATACAAATACTTAAAATTTTGAAGAGTGTAAACTTTTACAGTACCTAGAATCCCCTGATAATGGGCCTTATTTCAACGTCCCTTTGTGTACCTCCTATACAAATGGACCTTTTTGCACAACGAGTTAAGGGCTTATAACTTCGATTCATGCGCAAAGAAACAATTGCAATTTTGTACACTGTAATGCTTTTATAGTGTCCATAGTCTATTGAATGGGCAAAATAAAAAATATGAAAAACGATTTTTTGAGTGTCAATTTACATTTATCCACAGATTTAAAATGACGTAAAATGTATTTCCGCCAAATATTCGTTGGGTTTCTCAGGTCACTCCTTCGATGTGCTCCACCTTTCACCCGCAACAACTCGTCGGCTTAATGCTATTTTGGTCCATATGCCATTTTTGTGTTTTTTGAGTTAGGAGTGGATATTATGGGTTTCAAGCATGCTCTTTCAGAAACTGCAATATTTTTTTTCCTATTTTTTTCGAGATATTGGTATTCATCATATTGATGGGAAATCATTTTAATTTTTTTTATTCTATATCTCAATTTTTCTTACTTTACCTTCGTTCGCTCGCAAAATTTAAATTTCTCTACCTCCAAAAAATTGGATATGGACCAAAATGCCATGTACTAAAATTGTTATAACTTGCTTATTTTTTAATGGAATGGCATAGAAATGCCATATTAACATTGTGGTGAACCCTATAGAATAAAGAGTATGTAACTTTTCAGCCCCGTTTTTAGTGCGTTTTTCTCCGATCATAGAAAATGGCGTATGGAACTAAATAGACTTGAGCCGACAAACGAATATATTCCATCGTTCACAATAATGGGGTTTTAAGAACATAATTTTGTTGAAATTCTCTTACTTCTAACAAAAGGGATATAATATCTACTTTTATCCACAGATTCTGTCAAATAGGCATAGCTTTTTCCTTAGGATGTTACCTTAAAAAAATGGAACAAATAATTTTTTGGAGATATTTTTTTATTTTTATTTTTTTTTGTGCTAGCGAAATTTAAAAAAAAAAATTCTGATTATTTCAACGACAGTCACTAAACTTCTGTTTCTACCTGAAAACGATGTTTTAGGCATTCGTAGCCCTCATAATTACCTTTGTTTTATCCCGGCTTTATCGAGATTACACTTCAAAAATATGATCCAACTATTAAAGGTACATTCCATGAAAATTTGAGTTTTAGAAAAAAAAATTAAAAAAACTTTACCTTAAAAAATTTTTGTTTTGATTTCATAAAATAGTATGCCTCAATGTATACACAAAAGTTTCAGTTCTCGGATAGAAACTATTTTTTTGTTGCATAGTGATGTTTGATTTTTTAACAAAAATATTTATTATTTCAATATTTAGATAATAACTGACGAAAGATGATTAATTATTAAGATTTATAATTCATTCAAATAAGTTTTGTTGCTGTCTTTAATTTTGATTGAATAGAGCATAAATAAGATTTTATAATAACTTTTATTAAAATTTGCAGAATTTGGTGTGGTTTGTTGTGGATGTCTGCATATGGATTTGGTTTTAAACACCGAAAAGCATCTTTATTACCGTTTTCATGAAAAATTCACCTATATGCACTACCTGTTGTAGTGTATTCCAATTTCGTCCACAGTTTCAAAGTGTTGGAATTAAGCTGGGTTAAAAGATCAACGTTCATATCAATTGATCATCCAAGAAGTTCTAAATGAAATGAAGAGAATAAAAACACAATAATTAGTACCGAATTAAAAAAATAAAAAAAACAAGTAAGAAAGTTTCAGTCGGGTAAGCCGACTAAGGTATACCATCACTTTGTGAGTAATGTAATATTGAATATTCCACGAATTATTCTGTTAGATTGTATGGTAGGTACCAGAACGGGTTTAACAAATACACCTATTTTTCGCTGAATAGTAGATACTTTAAATACATTGCACTGCGCCGAATTATAAGCGTTTATTTGCACTGGTTTATTAACGTTATGAGATATTAAATTTTGGTATGATTTGGACATTTTGTGTGGGAGGTACAAAAAGGGGCGTGGTGATAACGGCCATTTTTTACAGGGCTATAGACACTTCAAAAGCGTTACACTGTGCAAAATGTTGTGGCATTTTCGTTCATTGGTACTCATGTTGTGAGCTCTTAACTTTTTGTGCAAAATTGTACCTTTGTGTGGGAGGTACAAAAAGGGGCGTGGTAATAGCGTCCATTTTTCACAGTGCTATAGACAATATAAAAGCATTACACAGTAGAAAATTTCAAGTATTTTCTCCCGGCTTCAAGACCATTTTGTTTCTATATTATTATAGAAACAAGTATTTTATACATGGCGGTGTATAACTATGTATTAAAAATTGGCAGCACACATACTGGATCATGATTTCTGAGCCGTGTCACTCGTTATCAACAGTTCTGCTGCAATTGTATGGGAGATACGGAGCTCTATATGGTTGACTTCAACACGCAAGCGAATGAGAAATCTTTGTGAACCCACTCTTTTCCAAAATCTTCCAAAAACAATTGTTAAACAAAGTTAATACAAAACACCAGCCATGTCCAATGAGAAGCAAATTTTGCTCCATCTAATGGAAAATTACCACACTATGCAGAAGAGCCTTTATGGGTTTTGACAGCACTGAGTGTAGTTTGTGGTGAGTCAGAAGACTCACCTTGTTTTGCCGAGCCATGCATTTGTTATGTTGTTTGCTTGCTTTTATTTGGTCTGCAAATCTTTGTGATCTAACTAGGATATTCTCCCGGCTTCAAGACCATTTTGTTTCTATATTATTATAGAAACAATTTTTAATACATATTTATACACCGCCATGTATAAAATACTTGTTTCTATAATAATATAGAAACAAAATGGTCTTGAAGCTGGGAGAATATCCTAGTTAGAATCACAAAGATTTGCAGACCAAATAAAAGCAAGCAAACAACATAACATATGCATGGCTCGGCAAAACAAGGTGAGTCTTCTGACTCACCACAAACTACACTTAGTGCAGTCAAAAACCATAAAGGCTTTTCTGCATAGTGTGGTAATTTTCCATTAGATGGAGCAAAATTTGCTTCTCATTGGACATGGCTGGTGTTTTGTATTAACTTTGGTTAACAATTGTTTTTGGAAGATTTTGGAGAAGTGTGGGTTCACAAAGATTTCTCATTCGCTTGCGTGTTGAAGTCAACCATATAGAGCTCCGTATCTCCCATACAATTGCAGCAGAACTGTTGATAACGAGTGTCACGGCTCAGAAATCATGATCCAGTATGTGTGCTGCCAATTTTTAATACATATTTATACACCGCCTTGTATAAAATGCTTGTTTCTATAATAATATAGAAACAAAATGGTCTTGAAGCCGGGAGAATATCCTAGTTAGAATCACAAAGATTTGCAGACCAAATAAAAAGCAAGCAAACAACAATTTCAAGTATTTTTATACACTGGTATTAATGTTATAAGCTGTTAACTTTTGGTGCAAAATGTTACCTTTGTGTGGGAGGTACCAAAAGGGGCGTGAATATAACACCCATTTTTCACTGGACTGTAGGCACTATAAAAGCATTACACTGTACAAAATTTCAAGTATTTTTATACACTGGTATTAATGTTACAAGCTGTTAACTTTTGCTGCAAAATGGTGCATTTGTGTGGGAGGTACCAAAAGGGGCGTAGCAACATGGCCCATTTTTCTCGAGTTGATAGCGACTAATAAACTAATGCTATGTGTGGAGTTTCAGAAGATTCGAATAAGTAGTATAGCAGTTATTAAAGATTCAATCTTTTACAACATTTTAACACTTTGTGGGGGAGGTACTAGAAGGAGTGGACCAATATGGCCCATCTTCGAACTTAGCCGGAGATAGAAAAAAATATTACCACGTACCTAATTTGAAGTCAATCGGTTACTCCTTTCGAGAGTTATCGTGTCGAGTTAACCAGCCAGCAGACAGACAGACAGACAGACAGACGGACGGACATTGCTCATTCGTCTTAAAATGACCCAAAACGAATATCCGCCGAACATACTTAGGGTCTTAGATCACTCCTTCGATGTGTTACACTTTTTTTCGTAGCAAATGATATATACCCTCGTCACACTAAAGTGAGGGTATAATAAAATGTGGGTGGGTAAAGAATTTTAATGGCGCTTTAGTGGACAATTGCTACTTCTGTAATGATTTACAAAAAAAATTATCTTTTCTTATAGACATATATTTATATTTAAGGACATTTTAATAAATTATTTAATGTTCATTTAATTTCCACAAAATACATAACCATGCTTTATCAATTTTTGATGGAAAGTTTGTATCATATAGGAAGGAAAGTTTGTATAGTATATTTACTTTCCGCATTTCCAAAAATACAGTTTTTTTAAAAAAGTATTTAAAAAAATATTGTAATTTGTTCCTTTAAGATGCCTACAAGGTGACGTTAATACAAAGGTTGTATGTATAAGTATATACGGACTTTGTATGTGTTCCTGAGTTTGAACGTACCTACATACATACATACGGATTTGTGCGTAAATAAAACAGAATCTATTCTCGGATCTAGCTCGAATATAACTCGAGAACTCGTCCAATTTTTACGAACTTGAGCTTGATGGATTGGTACAGGCCCAAGGAGTGACGCTACGTATGATTGGTCAACGGTGTGCGGTATTTAAAAATATTTCGAGCACTATTGCAGCAAGGGTCTCGAAATAAAGCATCGTATCTTGTCTTCAATGTCCGTTTGATATATTTCGTCACTAATGTTTAGGACTCTGCCGATGAAATTTGTATCCGTATTAATTTTTATTAGTCGGGGATGTTTGGAGTATCAATTTATAAATCGTCTAGGAGCTGTTGGTTTTTGGTACCAATTTAATTTCATTATGTCGCTTTGTCTAATATGTCTCGAATATACTTACATATAATTTGGAATATTTAAAAATTAAAAATGCAACGGATACAAAATATTTTTTTTGTTGCATAGTGTTATTTTAGATTTTTTAACAAAATATTTATTATTTCATAATTTGTTATTTTATTTCAAAATAAAACAAAATACAAAAAACAAGTATTATTTCAATATACAACTGACGAAAGATGATTAATTTTTAGATTTTTAATTAATTTAAATAAGTTTTGCTACTGTTTTTAATTTTTATTGAAAAGAGTATAAATAAGATAAGATTTATAATAATTCGGGATTTGCAATTTAAAAATCCCGAATTCCGGAATTCGAAAAACCAATCCCGTTTGACATCTCTAGTAACTAAACTTCTGTTTCTTACTGAAACCGATGTTTTAGGTAATTTAAGTTTTTTTAACAAAAATATTTATTAATTCAATACATATTTAGATAATAACTGACGAATAACGGTTAATTTATAGATTTTTAATTCATGTAAATAAGTTTGGTACTGTCTTTAATTTTTATTGAATAGAGCATACAATTTTACAATAACTTTTATTAAAATTCGCAGGATTTGGTGTGGTGTGTTGTGGATGTCAGAATATGGATTTGGTTTTACACATCGAAAAAGCATCTTTATCTCTGTTTTCATGAAAAATGCACTACCTGTTGTAATGTATTCCAATTCTGTCCACAGTTTCAAAGCGCTGCAATAAAGCTGGATTTATACATAAACGTTCATATCAAAGTTCATTCTAGAAATTCTAAAGTGAAACAAAGAGAATAAAAGCACAATAATTAGCACTGAACAGGAAAAATTAAAAAATAAAACTCCAAATGTGGGTGGATAGAGAATTTTAATGCCGCTTTGGTGGACAATTGCGGCTTCTTTAATTATCTACAAAAAAAATTATCTTTTCTTATAGACATATATTTATATTTATGGACATTTTAATAAATTAACTTATGTTCATTTAATATCCACAAAATATATAACCATGCTTTATCAATTTTTGAAGGAATGTTTGTATTATTTACATTAACTTTCCGCATTTCCAAAAATACTCGTACAGTTTTCATTTAAAAAGTATTTAAAAAAATATTGTACGTTTATGAAAATTGTCTTTGTTCCTTTAAGTTGCCCACAAGGTGACGTTAATACAAAAGTTGTATGTATATGTATATGGACTTTGTATGTGTATTGGTTCCTGAGTTTGAGCATTCCTGGATTTGTGCGTAAATAAAACAGAATCTAGTCTCGGGTCTAACTCGAGAACTCGTCCAATTTTCACGAATTTGAGCTTGATGTATTGGTATTGGCCCAAGGAGTGACGCTATGGAGGTAAATGTATGATAGGTCAACGGTGTGCGGCATTTAAAAATATTTCGAGCACTATTGCAGCAAGAATCTCGAAATTAAGCGTCGTATCTTGTCTTCATTGTTATTTTGATATGTTTCTTCACCAATGTTTAGGACTCTGTCGACGAAATTTGTATCCGTATTAATTATTACTCGTCGCTTAGAGTATTAATTTATTAATCGCCCAGAAGCTGTTGTGTGTTGGTACCAATTTGATTTCAGTTGCCGCTTTGTCTATGTAATCAATTCAATTTCATCAAAAGAGTCCTAAACGTCAGTGACGAAGCATACATACCATAAGGATAATAAAGACAAGATACGTCGCATATTAAGAAATCGGGAAATCGTTTCCCAGGAAAACTAAAGACAACTTAATAAAACACATAAATGAGAAATCAACAAAATAATGGAGCCACAAGAAAAACTACATGGACAAATGTGCCCCATTGTCAATAGGGATAGAAAGAAAGAAAGAAAAAGGGAAAAATAATAAATTAATCTGTATCAATTTTCGAAAAAAATATTTACAGCCTGCACTTTGATCACAAGACTATATGAACAGACAGGCGCACATGGCTACAAGGATTCAAAATGTGATTCTATGCCGTCGGTATAATAACACTGTGCTAGTACAAAAATTTAACAGAAAGGAGATCCTATGGATAAACCTATTTCGGCCATGCTGAATGCAGTGGCATTAGCCGTTTTTGTAAGTTAGCTCTTGGTTTCGAGATATTCGACCACAAAGTTTGTTGGGAAATCAGAGAGGTTACCTATCTCTTTTGTGATTTTTAAGTGAAAGACTTCGGAATATATGCTTCAGTCCAAAGATCGAAATAAAGGGAACATTTGGAGAATTATTTCTCTTAAAACAGTCGTCCACGCTTCTCCACCCCTTACCCCTGAAAAAGTGCATTGAAATCTTATCATATGTTAAAAATCATATATATCGTCGACATATTTAGTAGGCACCGTTGAGAAAAATATTCCTCGCGAAAAAATACTATAAGTCCTTTCTCAACTTTTTTATGACAATTAAGCAGATTTAGAGCTATTACATAATTTGAGTATTTATACCCTCACTTTAGTGTGACGAGGTACAAGAAGCCATTTGGTGCAAGAATTGAAGCCAAACGATTCCTAAAAACGCGATGATAATTTATTTACCATGAAGAACAAACGGATGGGTATATATCATTTGCTACGGAAAAAAGTGTAACACATCGAAGGAGTGACCTAAGACCCCAATTATGTTCGGAGGAAAACCGTTTTGGGTCATTTTAAGTCGAATGAGCAATGTCCGTCCGTCTGTCTGCTGGCTGGTGGGCACGATAACTCTCGAAAAAACCAGTGTATAAAAATACTTGAAATTTTGTACAGCGTAATGTTTTTATAGTGTCTATAGCCCTGTGAAAAATGGGCATTATCGCCACGCCCATTTTTGTACTTCCCACACAAAATGCTCAAATCATACCACAATTTAATATCTCATAACGTTTTTACCAGTGCACATAAATGCTTATAATTCGGCACAGTGCAATGAATTTAAAGTATCTAATGTTAAGCGAAAAATAGGTGTATTTGATAAACCCCTTCTGGTACCTCCCACACAAATTGACAGAATAATTCGAGTAATATTCAATATTACATTACTCACAAAGTGAGGGTATACCTTAGTCGGTTTACCCGACTGAAACTTTCTTACTTGTTTTCTACTCATATCAGAAAATATTTGTAACAACATTTTTTGATTTAAATTGTTGTACATTATTTTTTGGTTAGTGTCAATGGAATTTTCAAAGGTAACCAACAAACCCTGCTTAATTATGAAACCTGTTAATTTTTCATAAATATGTTGTAAGGAGACTCATAGTAATTTTTCGCGACGAATATTTTTCTCAAAGACACCATCTAAAAATGTGGACGATTTGTATGAAGTTTGACGTATGGTATGAAGCGTGGACGACTATTTTGAAAGAAATAATTCTCGAAGGGTTCCCTTTATTTCGTTCTTTGGAATGCAGCGTGTATTCCGTAGCCTTCCACTTTAAAATCTCCTCCGATACAAATAACCGATGACAAAATTACATCGTTTTACAAATGGGCTATATTTCTGAGTCAGGAGCGATTTCTAAAATATTATAAAAATTACAGAATTTATTCAGATTTTAAAAAATCCTTTTCTGCAAATGCACGATATGTACATCGTTTAAATATTAATTGGGAAGATATACATACATACATTGAGAGACGTTATCCAAATCCGAAACTATTTATATAAAATGCACAAGAATTTATTATCCGTTTGGACATACGTAAGTCGGACAGATAGACAACATAGATAAATCGAATCGGCAAGTAACTTTGAGTCGGTCGATATACTTTAAGTTGGGTATAGCTCAAGTGCTTTTAAGTGTTGTAAATCTGTCCCAAAACATATTATAAACCCTATATAGCCGTCGAGAAAACCGACGAAAGTATGCCGTCGTCTTTAGAGATATTTACACAGAGAGAAAAAAATCTTCTTATTTACAAGTGATACCGATACCCTCTCATTCAAGCAAACCAAACCCTAATTTGAAGATTTAAGCCAAATATATTTTGGAAACAAATACATTTCATTCGAAAAATAAAGACAACTCCCTTAATATTTGTAATTAAGTCATTCATATTTGGAAGCTGAGCATGGACTGTAGTTATTATAAGGAAAATGACGTCTTTGGCTTACATCAATAAAATAAGGACAGTTTTATTCTTTCTATGTACTATGGAATTTTTTATTTATTCGGCAGCTATTAGAATTGTTTGTTCATTCTTTGCCGGACTATAACAGTAGTCTAAAATATTACCATTTTTGCAAACCTAAATTGTCTGAGTGTATTTGTACACTCTTCTGCAGCCTATCTGTGCTTTAAATCGATTACTTATTTATAGCTAAAGCTGCTTCCGTTGTCAATTGTTGACTGTGTTGCTCCAGACTACTCCTGATGGCAATATTTAAATATTCCTAAGGCACAATGTCATTCTAACACCATTACCAGACACAGCGTAGAACGGCAATCCGCAATCGGGTCGTATGTTTGGTTGGTTGTTTGGGTAACAATGACAACCCATCATCAAGTGGCAGCTGAGGGTGTTGTTTAACGGCGAAACAAAGTCAAACATCCCATACCCGGAACAAATCGATTCCCAAAGTATTCCTAATGAAATATTTCTTCTGAATGAACAATTTATGGGTTGTAACCACTTTGGTTTTTCTTCCGGAATTGCGAAATCCAAACACTACAATAGTCTTCCTGAGGAAAATATAATCACACCCGACCATCAACACGGCTAGTACAGGGGATCTTTGGGGAGATTGGTAGTTTGTTTTACAAGACACCAGATAGGCTCTGTATCTTTGTGTGTGTGTAAATTATCCCACTTTAAGGCATAAATATTAAAAGGATAATAAATTTCCCAAACACATTGTAACAGTTCTAAAGCAAACAATTATTTATGATAGCTGTGAGCACAGGCAGACAGACAGTCGGGCAAACTAAACAAACGCCGCAGTTCATATCCGTTTTCTATTTCATGCAATTTAAGTCTGTTTTACAAAATTTCCGTTTCCCTTTAATTCCATTGGGTCCATCCGTTCAATGGTCACCGAAGAGCGAACTGGCATTTGAATTTGCATTCGCTAAAAATAAACACACCTTTGGCGTTGTCATTTGGAAATAATTGATAGGCTCCTCGGTATAGCTGTCATATTCAGGTCTCATGCATCGCACCAAGTCGTCGTCTCATATGCACACTCCAATTATATGAGTGTTCTCCTGTCATGAAAGACAATGGTTTCCCATTGCAAATATCGAGTATAGGTAACAAAAAGAGAAGCAAAACGCACCTAGACACAGTTAAGGTATCGCTATAAATGGAGGAAAAAATTCAATTAGTGCCTCATGTTTTTCAGCAATTTTTTCTCCTGCTTTCCACTTTTTAGTTTCTGAGCCTCAATACATTGTAAAGGGTGATCCATAATTTTGCGTTGAAGGTTTGTTGCCGGTTGGAATCTTGCAGAAATACGACCATTTTTGGACCAATAACTTAGACTACCACCAGATATATATATGCACAAAAATACAGCACTCTCGCTAAAAAATTGTGCAAGATATCTCAATTTCAAATTTTGCTTGTATGGGCGGGATCCCGCCACTTTTTTGACCAATCACGTAGACTGTCACCAGAAACATATGTACAAAACCAGTAAGGAAAGGCTTAGGTCGGGCCGTGCCGACTATATAAAACCCACACCACTCTTGTAATATTGAATAACTCTGATATATAAATTTTGTTATTCATGTATAAATTGTTTACATAAATTTACTTTTGGGACATTTTATACTTAAATAATACCCTGTACCACAGTGTGGTGTAGGGTATAAAAACGATTGGATCTAAAGAGCCAAATCGGATGAAACATATATATGGGAGCTATAGCTAAATCTTTACCGATTTTCTTCAAATTCGGCAATGTTGGTTCATGAATCAAGAAACTCTACCATTCTAAATTTCAAAATGATTGGATGTAAAATCCAGCTTCTTCAGGACTAAAGAGCAAAATCGGATGAAACCTATATATGGGAGCTATAGCTAAATCTTAACCGATTTTCTTCAAATTCGGCAATGTTGGTTCATGGATCAAGAAACACTACCATTCTAAATTTCAAAACGATTGGATGTAAAATACAGCTTTTATAGGACTAAATGGCCAAATCGGACGAAACATATATATGGGAGCTATAGCTAAATCTTAACCGATTTTCTTCAAATTCGGCAATGTTGGTTCATGGATCAAGAAACTCTACCATTCTAAATTTTAAAACGATCGGATGTAAAATACAGCTTCAATAGGACTAAAGGGCCAAATCGGACGAAAGAAATATATGGGAGCTATATCTAAATCTGAACCGATTTCAACCAAATTCAATAGCGATCTTAACAGCCGCGAAGTACTCTAAACTGCAAAATTTCAGAACGATCGGAGTGAAATTGCGACCTGTAATCGACGAACAACTTTACATGGACAGACGGACGCACGGACAGACATCGTTAAATCGACTCAGCTAGTGATTCTGAGTCGATCGGTATACTTTAAGGTGGGTCTAGCTGTGTTATTTTCAGGTGTTACAAACATCTGCCGTGAAACAAATGTGTGTATGTATGTAATGTGTATGTGTATGTGTAAATATTGTACATAACGAAACAATTCAGTATGACAACAGACAACGACGAAGGGAGTACATACTCATTTTCTACGGATAATTTTAAAGTTTTCGTAGTTATATTTTCGTAAGTTTGTATGCAACAACAATAAAATATTAAAAATGTTTGTTTATATGTTTTATATGTATATTTTAACCAAAAATTATAAATTATGAAGATAAGTCATCCCGAGAACTGTCAAAATCTATCAGTTACGGACGAATAGGAATGAAATGTCACACGCGAAAAAACACTTTTCCGCGAAGGTAATTTCAACTTTTTTTGCACTAATCGATTGATATTAATTTTTTAATTGTGACAATTACAAAAAATTCGGGAAAATCGGTCCGAAATCCGCGGAAAACCTCACTCTTTGAAGTCCTACTCGTTGAAATTTTTATTCGTTCGTATCTGATAACTTACTCGCTCCGGGATGACATATCTTATTATTCATTATTTTTGATTTTAACAGTCATCCTGATGATGTCTTTCGAAGAAAGACGAAATATTGAATGAAAATAATAAAAAACACATAAAAAAACCAACATAGACCTCGAGCTCATTTTTGATAAATATCAAACAAAATTAAAAACACAGGTCGAATATACAAAATTACACACTCAGAAACACAATTTGTTTCTTCTACTGGCGGACGATGCAATACGATTACTTGACGTGATTCTGTCGAGTTGAAAATACAGAAATGAGGAAGTAATTCATATTCGTTTGAAAAAAGCTATGCCTCTTAGAGCTGGATTGACCCTATAATCACAGCTAAACCTCGCTGAATGATCGGAGTAGCATCAAAAAAAAATGGCTTTCAAGCTCCCAAATACGCCACTCCAACATCCTGAAGATGGGACTTTCTACCGACAAACATTACATTCTGAAATAAAGCTCAAGGGAGGATTTATCGACCCATATGCAGGGCTTTGCTCAAATCAGTTTAAGGCTCCCAAATATGGCCTATTTTTAAGAGAATTTCTAGTGAGGAGTGGTGGCTACATATAGAAGATGGGAATTTGTACCGATAAATACCGCATACTGAAAGAAGTTCTATATAGGGTCGGTCGACGTATATACATATAGTGATTTTCCCAAATCGATTCTGATCAAATATCGCATCAAATATTTTCTGGATTTTATAACACTGGTTTCAAGCTTTGAGTGTACAATAAATTCAGAATTGGTGAAACCCTCTACTACAAGGTTGTAATATAGTAAGCTCTAGTCGTTCTCATTACAACTGTAGTTGCCGTGAAACAAGCAATGATATCTCTAAAATTTACCATATTCACAATTCAATTGGTAATAAATCCATCTGTACCTGTTTCTCCCAGTGCACCAGCTATGGCTGATGGTTAAGATTGTTAAGATCACCTTCGATATTTATACCCTACACCACACTGTGGTACAGGGTATTATAAGTTTGTTTCACGGCAGATGTTTGTAACACCTGAAAATAACACAGGTAGACCCACCTTAAAGTATACCGATCGATTCAGAATCACTAGCTGAGTCGATTTAAGCATGTCCGTCCGTCCGTCTGTCCATGTAAAGTTGTTCGTCGACTACAGGTCGCAATTTCACTCCGATCGTTCTGAAATTTTGCAGTTTAGAGTATTTCGCAGCTGTTAAGATCGCTATTGAATTTGGTTGAAATCGGTTCAGATTTAGATATAGCTCCCATATATATATTTCGTCCGATTTGGCCCTTTAGTCCTATAGAAGCTGTATTTTACACCCAATCCTTTTGAAATTTAGAATGGTAGAGTTCCTTGATCCATGAACCAACACTGCCGAATTTGAAGAAAATCGGTTAAGATTTAGCTATAGCTCCCATATATATGTTCCGTCCGATTTGGCCCTTTAGTTTTATAGAATCTGTATTTTACATCCAATCGTTTTGAAATTTAGAATGGTAGAGTTTCTTGATCCATGAACCAACATTGCCGAATTTGAAGAAAATCAGTAAAGATTTAGCTATAGCTCCCATATATATGTTTCATCCGATTTGGCTCTTTAGATCCAATAGGTTCTATACTGTGGTACAGTGTATTATTTAAGTATAAAATGTCCCAAAAGTAAATTTATGTAAACAATTTATACATGAATTACAAAATTTATATATCAGAGTTATTCAATATTACGAGAGTGGTGTAGTAGGCCCCGCCCGACTTTAGCCTTTACTTACTGGTTTTCAATATAATGGACCGCAATATGTGGTGCTGAGTCTACTGATATACCTTTAGGTTTAGGTTTAGGTTAGGGTGGCAGCCGTATTTTTTTTACAAGCTCACATAGACCAGTTTAGGTCCCTAGTGTTACCACGGGCTGAAATGCCCCTCATCGAAACCAACCTGTTTGATATATAAATTTATCGATAGTACGAATATCAGTACTGGAAAGATCTGTTAGGCTGCCTAAAAAGGCCGACCCCAGTATGTCCAGTCGTCGTTTACTCAAAGCGGGACAGTCGCAAAGCAAGTGCTCAATGCTCTCCACTTCTTCCTCATCTCCACAGCTTCGGCAGAAGTCATTGGAGTCAATACCCAATCTTTTGGCGTGTTCGCCGATCAAGCAGTGTCCCGTCAGAACCTGTACTAACGTAGACAAACGTTTCCTCTCTAGTGCGAGGAGATATTTTGACCTTCTCAGGTCATACCTTGGCCAGATTTGTCTAGCTACCCTGCATGTGCCGATTTCTGTCCATCTTTCGTTGGACTGCCTGATTGCGTCTTGCCTAAGCCAAAGCTTGCACGTGGATAGTGGCGCACCAATATATGCAAATTCTTCGAGAATTTGTAATGTCGTCCCTTTCCTAGCAAGTTCATCGGCTTTGCAGTTCCCCGGGATATCCCTATGCCCAGGCACCCATATGAGGTGTATATTAAACTGCTCAGCCATCTCGTTAAGAGATCTGCGGCAGTCGAGGGCTGTTTGTGAATTTAGGGATGTTGCCTCCAGAGAATTGATGGCAGCCTGGCTGTCCGAGTAAATTACAACGCCAGTGTTGGTTACTATGTTGCGACTCAGCCACTTGGCGACTTCCCATATTGCCATTATTTCGGCTTGATAGACACTGCAGGTATCTGGTAGTCTGTGAGCTATATCCAGACTAAGTTCTTCACAGTGTACTCCGAAGCCAACCTTTTCATCAAGCTTCGAACCATCCGTGTAAAAGTGGAGATGGTTTCTATTACCTGGTATTCTGCCGACCCATTCATCTCTGGCGGGAATCTTAGTGATGTAATTTCTCTCGAAGGTGTACACAGTTGGTATATAGTCCACTCTGTCGGTTACCATAGCACTACACTTTGATATCCTCATGTGACCATAGTTTTTGTACCTCCACATTGATAGGCAGTTTAATCTTATTGCCGCTTTGGTTGCAACTTCTCTCGCAACAATATTAATCGGCAGTATGTGGAGTAGGGCTTGTAGAGACTCGGTCGCTGTAGTCCTTAAGGCTCCGCTTATGCTCAGGCAGGCTGTTCTCTGAACCTTTGTTAGTAGGTTGGTAATGGTTAGTTTGTCAGTTGCCGTCCACCATACCACAATACCGTATAACAGTATTGGACGAACTACTGCTATATATATCCAGTGGACGATTTTAGGAGAGAGTCCCCACCGCGACCCTACAGCCTTTTTGCAGGAATATAAGGCGACGTTGGCCTTCCTTACACGTTCCAATACGTTAAGTCTAAATAACATTTTCCTATCTAGAATTATTCCTAAAAATTTTGCACTTTCAGAAAAGACTAGATCTGTTCCATTTATCCGAGGTGGAGGGTCCACATGTGGGACATTATTCATCCTAGTAAAGAGAACCAATTCTGTCTTGTTGGGGTTAACGCCCAAACCGCTGCTTCTGGCCCATCTAGCCAACTTGTTCAGAGCCACCTGTAGGATGTCTCTGAGGACGTTTACGAATTTGCCACTCACTGCGATTGCCACGTCGTCCGCATATGCCACGACCTTGCAGCCACAACGTTCCAGATCTAGCAGGATTTCATTCACCGCTAGGTTCCAAATTAGGGGAGACAATACTCCTCCTTGCGGGGTCCCTCTGTTTACATACCTTGTTAGAGTTGTGGACCCTAGACATGCTGTTATGCGTCTTCTGGTGAGCAGACTTTGAATTAGTCTAATCAAACTAGTGTTAACTTTTAGATGTGAGAGTGCCGCAATTACCGCATCTGAGTGAATGTTGTTAAAAGCCCCTTCTATGTCAAGAAATGCCACCATGGTGAATTCCTTGAAATGCAGGGACGATTCGATAGTGCTCACAAGTTCGTGCAGGGCTGATTCTGTAGACTTGCCCTTATTGTAAGCATGTTGGTTCCCCGACAGGAGTTTTGTATCCAGGTTTTCCCTAATGAAATGATCTAAAAGTCTTTCCAGACCTTTCAATAGGAAGGAGGATAGGCTAATTGGTCTGAAGTCTTTTGGCCTAGTGTGTGATATCTTTCCCGCTTTAGGTATGAATACCACTTTGGTATCCCTCCATCGATTCGGGACGTATGAAAGCCTGATACAGCCTACATAAATTTTCTCCAGCCAGGGGATAATGTACTTTAACATTTTCTGCATTTCTGCTGGAGTGATGCCATCTGGTCCAGGTGACTTGAAGGGCTCAAAGCTGTTAATAGCCCAGCTTATTCTGGATCTCTCAGTCAAGAAGCTAGCGACGCTCGCAGTCCACTCGCACTCTTGTTGGTCCTGCTGATCCTCGGGTTCTGTTACAGAGTTCCCCGGGAAATGTGTGTCGAGCAGTACATTGAGCGACTGCTCGCTGTTTTTGGTCCAGTTATTTGCCTCATCCTGTAAATATCCCACTGTACATGGTGAAGCAGATAATATCTTCCTCAGCCTAGCGGCGTCGGAGACCTTTTCCACTTCACCACAGAAGGTATACCAAGAGCGCCTTTGCGCCTTTCTAAGCTCCTTCTTATAGATCTTGAGTTGCTCTTTATAGGCATCCCAATCATTAGCGACCCCAGTAGATTTAGCCTTATTGAATAGCTTGTTGCAGGTCTTTTTCATAGCCGTTAGCTCAGAAGTCCACCATTGGGGTTTAGTTTTACCCTTGTACCTTGTTTTTGGACAGGCTTCTTCAAGGGATCTATTGAATGATATGGTGATATGATCGACCAGATTATCCAGACCGGCTTTGTCATTCGGTTCGTACAGAAGTTTAGAGTTGAGGACTTTCTTGAAATTCTTCTCATACAGATGCCACTTTGTCTTCCTTACATTTCTGTGGACGGCGGGTTTAGGCGCTTTTTCCGCGAGTTTGAACTCAATATAATGGTGATCGTCCAGTACATTCCACCCAATAATTTTGTCTGACCGCCGGTCAGTAGCAAACGTTACGTCGAGTACTTCTTTTCTGTCTTTAATTGTGAAGGTCGGTTTATTACCTATGTTACAAATACTAAGGTTGGTAGTTAGAATAAAGTCAAGAAGCGAATCACCCCTATTGTTTATATCCGTACTACCCCAGATAGTATGATGAGCGTTCGTGTCTGCGCCAATAATCAGCTCGAGCTCGTCAGACGTTGCTTCTTCTACTACTTCCCTGAATAGAGCAGTCGGTACTACAGATTCATAAGGCAAGTAGCTGGAGACCACCCAATATATGCGATTACCGATCTCCAGGCTAGCAGCTGTTTGGTCTTTACCACTTAAATTAGTCAGGAGAACGATACTTAGATCTTTCCTGGCCAAAATGCAGGTTCTTGGAGTGCCTTCACAGTTGGCCACAAGCAGTTTAAAGTTGGGTGTCCTAATACCGCACACCCTTCCTCCCACTACGTAGGGCTCCTGTATCAGGACGATGTCTACTGCGCCTGTGGACAGGCGCAGTAGACATCGTCCTTTGAAGTTAGCATGTTGGATCCTAGATAGGAAGCCAATATCAAGCCTGCATCTGATATGCTCATCTATAATTAGGAGATGCTAATAGGCCTAAAATCTTCGACAGAGCTGTGGTTTTACCTACCTTTCTGTGGTAGAAAACCACCTGTACCTGCCTCCATAATAGAGGAACGTAAGATATTCTCAGCAAAGCCCTAAATTGAATATTGAACTTATAAAATTATCATATAAAATGTTTCACTGAAAATGAAACTATTTATAAAATAATAAAAAGTAGACATTTTAAATTTGTATTACCTTTGGATTATTTTCTGTGGGGAACCATTAAGGGTAAATGTTACGCAAAGCATCCGGAGACAATTGTAGCATTTTAATTTGGTGAAAATTTTTTCAGATTTAGACATAGCCCCATATATATCTATTTTCGATTTGACATTTGTAGTACAAAATGTACTTATTTTAATGAATAAGGGCGTCTTTGCGCAAATCATTAATTTTAAAACAAAATTTTTTTTCAGTGCACACAAATTTATAATATTTCGAGTACTATTTCGAGCAAGCGCGTAACCAATATGAATCGAATACTAAAACTAAATCTGGATAACTATCGCTTAATTTGCCTTGACGTTTGGAGTTTTTGATAGCATTCTAAAAAAATGATCAGTGCTTCCATACTTCAGTTATTCTCATACAATACAAATCATTCAAAATAATTTTAATTGACCGAATAACAGGAAGCAGAATGCGCATGTTGGTACATTCGTACTGGCTCTAGGAGGGTAACAATAGAGGAACATTAGGATTGTTCACAATGGCTCGACACGGCAGATACAACCTTCTAACTCGAAAATTGGTCTTTCAATTTAAACAATTTTGGGATCGAGGGCTTCTTTCTGTCCCAAGAAAGGACACTAGGGAGGAAAATGTATATTGGTCAAAGTGGAGTTGCGCGGCCAACACAACCTCAACTTGAGAGCCAATCTTTTAGTTTTATGATTATGGGTTTTGATGGGTTCGTATAGGTCTATGAAAGGAAACTTTAGAATAGGTCTAATTAGCGTGTCACAGCAAAGCACAACCCCATAACTCGAGAACAGATCTTCTGATTTTCACGAGTGTTGTACTTTCCAAACAAAAAATATAATATTTCAAGTACTATATCGAATAAGCAAGCGGTACGCTCCTATGAGTCCAGTACTAAAATCGAAATCTGGATAACCATTGTAGCAATCGTCTGTAATTTTGGAGTTGTGCTTTAAATAGCATTATAATAAAACCAGTAAGGAAAGGCAGAAAGTCGGGCGGGCCGACTATATAATACCCTACACCTCCCTAACAATGCGATAAGGGTTATTGCCATAATAATTTGGAATAATTGGTAAATGGGTAGAAACGTATTATCTAATTCAGAAACGATAATCGCTAAATTAAGCAACATTCGTTCCTAAAGTGAGAAACATCTTTCTGGAAAATTTTAATGATCGGAAGTAAAATACAACTTCTATAGCGGTTTGATACCAAATCAGGAGGAACATATATATGGAGCTTTACTATAAATCTGAACCGATCTTCCCTGAATACTTATTCATGTAAACAGACCTCCTTCTGTCGAATTTCGTACTGATCGGATATAAAATACAGTCTCTACAGCGCTTACATGTCAAATCGGGGGTAACATATATGTGGGAGCTATATCTAAATCTGAACCGATTTTCTCCGAATTTGGCAGTATTCCTTCATGTAATAAGAAACCTCATTCTGCTGAATTTCGCACTGATCGAATATAAAATACAGTTTTTACAGCGCTTACAGGTCAAATCGGGGGTAACATATACATATATGGGTGTTATATCTAAATCTAAACCGAGTTTCTCCGAATTTGGCAGTATTCCTTCATGTAATAAGAAACCTCTCTTTGCCGAATTTCGCACTGATCGGATATAAAATAACATTTTTACAGCGCTTACATGTCAAATCGGGGGTAACGTATATATGGGGGCTATATCTAAATCTGAACCGATTTCTTCCAAATTTAATAGTGTTCATCCATATAATAAGAAACCTCTTTCTGCCGAATTTCATACTGATCGGATATAAAATAAAGTTTTTAGAGCGCTAACATATCAAATCGGGGGTAGCGTATATATGGGGGCTATATCTAAATCTGATCCGATTTCTTCCAAATTTAATAGTGTTCATCCATATAATAAGAAACCTCTTTCTGTTGAATTTCATACTGATCGGATATAAAATAAAGTTTTTACAGCGCTTACATGTCAAATCGGGGCTAACATATATATGGGGGCTATATCTAAATCTGAACCGATTTTAACCAAATTCAATAGGGATCGTCCTTGGGCCAAAAAAAATATATGTGTAAAGTTTCGTCGAGATCGGACCATAATTGCGACATGTACTTTGATTACAAGTATACATGCACAGACGGACAGACAGACAGACGGACATAGCTAAATCAACTCAGAAAGTGATTCTAAGTCGATCGGTATAATAAACGATGGGTCTATTTCTTCTCCTTTTGGGTGTTACAAACAAATGCACAAAGTTATAATACCCTGTACCACAGTGTGGTGTAGGGTATAAATATCAGTGCTTCTACAAGATGTGAGAGTGCCGCTAGATGTACATCAACATTGTTATACAATACAAATATTTGTAAAGAATTTTAATTGACCGAATTACAGAAACCATCATAAATGAGCATGTTCGAATTATTTTCGTTACATTAACGAATTTGGGTGGAACGAAGCTCGTCGAACCAGCTAGTATATTATACATATTACTTCTTATGCTCTACTTATGTATACAAAATTAACAACTCATAACCTTAATATCAGTTCACTAAAACACATATAATTAAAGTCCCGTTCAGGCATCAATGGGCGCATTTGTCGGTCCTCTTCAAAAATCATTTCCACATATCTAATGTAGCAATCTTCTCAATTCTTCAAATTTTGTATCTTATATTAACATTCCAGTGAATATTATTTTTTTTTAATTGTTTTAAAATCGATCACACCTTTAGAACATACTGCTATCGCACCTATTCCCCATCTATGTGTGATTGCTTGCTGTGTTAAGTGCCAACGCAAGAAACCAGAAACATAAAAACAATAACGTCAAAACAAGCTGTTTTCCAACATTTTCCTCACAACTGTTTTTTTTGCCGATTCGGAGATATCTCCATGGCATTCCGGTCATAAGCCTATAAATGTTTTAAATGGTTGCCAGATAGTTTCATATGTCTGTAGTTTCCAGGCCGTTTTTTTCGTATTTTGGTGTCCATCACCAGAATGGACAACAGCCATCATCGTCATTTCTAATTGTCAGTTGTTATTGTCATTTTCCATGTGTTGGACTCGTTCCTATGACAATACGTCCTAAACGAACAAAAAATCCGAAATGATTGGCGATTTTCATAAATGGATGAGTGCCGGTGAGGATTCCTCGCTCCAATGCACATTCTAAAAAATATGCATAATGGAAAGCGGCAAAATGTTCCACAAATGTTCGTTCATATTCCCTTCACTTCCGCATCGAAAAATCGTTTAATGATGCAACCAAATCGGAGCAAAATAAATTCACGGAATACTTTTAAAAATGTTTTTATAGAAGATTTAATTTTGATAAAATTAAAATTTTTGTATACATATTCGCTTTCGCATTATTCAATACATATTCGTTCTTTTTTTGCCAGCTTTATATTTAAATACATAATTTTAACAACAATATTTTATTCTCTAGGAGAGATTTCTATGTTTGTTCTTTTTTTCATATTATGGCTAAAATTATGATCCTTGCTATATTTTACATTTACAGTGAGCACAAAAGTGATTCCTAATGTGTGGAAGCGAAAGGTTCTTTTCCCAAACAGTACTCTTACTCTTATGTGAGTATAAACAAATGAAAGCGGAGTTAAGTTCGGCCATGCCGAACCGTATGTACCCTCCACTGTGGATAGCATGTGTATTGCTTTGGGTACAAATAAACTCATATTACCAATTTTCAAGTCATTTCGTTAAAATTTGTGGATTTTTTCGTTAGCGGAAATGAGCGTCTAGATGTTAAATCTACACTGAAAAAAAAGTGTACTGAAAATCATTGAACTTTTCTTAACCATTAAGATTTTTTCTTTGATTTGGCTCCAAAGACAAATACTATTAAAATAAGTACATCGTGTACTACAATTAAAGTCATGTATCATCTTTAAATTAAAACAGCAAACGTCTTTGAAAGAAATACTTCTATGAAAGACTTCACATTTTTAAATCAATTACGCCTTGTGTTTCCATTAAATACATACAATTACTTTAGATTAAGTACATTCTGTAATTAAACCAAGCACCTTGTACTTTCCTTAAGTGTAAAATATTTTTTATTTAATTATTTTTTTACACGTTCATTATAATTTTTATTATTTTCTTCTTTATTTAAACATTTGATTTTTATAAACAGTTTATTCAGTATGCTGCACAGCATACCTACCTGACGATACCCTTAGCCATTGTGTTTAGTCTAGTTTTTCTTCATATTAGAGAGAGTATTTCTTCTAATGAACAAATAAATGATATTTTGCAAAATTGTTGAAATGCGTGTTGAAACGCTAGTTGAAACGCGTAACCTTCGTCAATAACATCAAAATTTTCGAAAATTTTTGCTGAAGATGATTTTTGTTCCTCCAATTAACATAAACATATACCATCGGGAATGATTCAAACTCCTTCAACAATTTTATTATTCAATATTTCCAAACGAATTTATATTGCTCGAAATACGACGGTGTCCAAATCATTGTTCCTGTAATAGATTGCGATTGATATCGTCGTACTGATATTAGAGAGAGAAATATTCTAGGTATAAGTAAACTGAAACAGTAAATTTGTGTTTTAAAAAATTTTGTATTGTCCATTATAACTGCGATATAACTTTGCAATTTTAAACGTAATTCGAATATTTTTTATATTTGAAATTTCTGAAAATTGCAATATCTGAAAACGTAATGAAATTTCAAAGTTGTAATGATCAAGAGAATTTCAAAAACAATCCTACCCCCAATTTCACAACCTCCGGTTAGAGCTAACTCATAGTAAAAAAATAAATTTTTTTTTACAATTTGACAGCTATAACTATAGGTTAGCTCTATGTAACTATAGCATAACCGGAGATTGTGGAATTGGCCGTTAGTGTAATATAATATACCAAAAATAAAAAATTATAAAATTAACATATTGTCACCTGAAATTCAAAATGACGTAACCCACATGTTCATGCTTTTTCAGGAAATGCAAACAACAAAGTAAACTAATTTTAAGTTTTTGGCTAGATTTATGGATTTCCAGACTATTAAAGCGAAATCACATAATAATCTAGTGCAATTGTATTTATGGCGTGCATTCTGAATAAAAAAATAAAATTTTATGAACCTGTTCGCTTTTTGAATGACCTTCTTTGCTGTTACGTCATTTCGAATTTCACTCATAAAATGGTCAATTTTAAATATTGAACTCTAAAATTTTTGAGGAATGTCTAGTTTAGTCTAATAGACTATAATTTTGATTTTTTTGATGTTACGTCATTTTGGATTTCAGACGACGATATGTAAATATTTCTTACTCATAAATTAAGACTTGTTATTAGTGTTGGGTAGACCGTTTATAGCACATGATGCAAAAAGTGAAAGTTGCTGCGATCCTTGATTTCCGGACCGAAAAAGTTTCCATTTGGCCTACAAGACTTCCATAAAAATTTTTGTGACGATCGGATAACCCTAGGGTCTGCCCAAAGTTCATTCAAAATTTAGAACACACTTTACAGGGGAAATATTTTTTTTTATTCAAAAATCGTATGTTTAAATAAGTAAAACTACATTTCTTTGTATTATTAATTAATAAATAGATTCAAATCGTTATTCATAGGCGTTGAAGTGTGTGAATCATTGAGAGTGGACGCGTTTTTTGAAGTTCATACTTTAAACAGTTTTTTTATGCAATTAAAATAGTTACTTTTGCAAATTTTCTTGCATAAATACATTCTATAAAATTTGCTGCATCCGTTACAACATAAACTATCTGTCACTGCGTAAACAATAGCCGAAATATCGTTACAAACCAATCTGTAAATTACAATTTTTAAATCTCCGCATAACATACAAATCTTTGCTTAAACATAATTCAAAGTCCAAGCACAGAACACAACATCTTAACAACAACAACAGTGAAAGAGCGTAAATAATATCAACGGAACAAAGTGAAAAAAGAACACAATATCCAGCACTCCAGCAATTAAACGCGTTATCGGTCCCTCTCAAACTCCCAGACTCTCTGAGTATGGATCCTCTCCCAAGCTAATGCAGTTGATGGAACAAAAACTAATGAAACAATTTGAAAACATAACAAACATGATAAAAGACAGTGAAACTAGAATCCTACAACAACTAGAAAATAAAGTGATGGAAATTAAAACCGAACTACACAACGTACATGAGAGGATAAATAATGTAGAAAATGTTGTCAGTGAAGTAAATGAATTAAAACGTGAAGTATCTCAAATAAAACTCAAGCTTCTTCAACAAGAAAACACTACCGTATCTTGTGATTTGAGAATAAACGGTGTTCCATATTGCGAAAATTAAAATTTAAATGTTATTTTCAATAATTTGTGTGCGAGTCTAAATATCAGCGCGCCAAGAATACAGACAATTTATCGTTTAAAAACTAAAAATAACTCACCAGCTTCACACATCCTAGTCAAGTGCGCAACATCATATGAAAGGAACTTTGTTTTAAAGACCATATCAGATCATCGTCGTAAAAACAAAGATTTTCTGCGTTTAACTATGATGGCTTTAACTCAAAAGAACTTTTTTATGTAAATGAGAATTTATCTCAATCAAATCACATACTCTTTTTCGATGCGCGAAAATTAAAAAAGCAAAAACGCTTATATTCCGTCTTTACTATGCGGGGTATTGTTTATGTAAAGCGAAGTGATACAGATCCGCCATTGCAGATATATTCCAACGATCATCTGGAGCAGCTTTTTCGTAACGATGCTATCGATAATGCCATGTGATGAAGATGTCAAATATACACACCGTTCCGAATATTTTATTTTCTTTTCCAAATATTATATTAGTTTTTATTATGATAACACTGTTGATCAGTACATATTTTATTATTCTTTAAATGAGTTCGATTACATTTACACATATTTTAAAAGCGTTGCTGTTAGGGATACAGACATTTTCAAAAGTTGCAATGTTAAACAATCAAATATTTAATACTGTGGCATCCAGAGGAGTTTTAATAAATATGGTAAAAGTTTTAGCGAAACAGAGAAAGGGTTTACATGTCGTTCACATTAATGCGCAAAGCTTAAAGAATAAAATTGATGAATTCAGGACTATATTTGGGAATTCTGGTGTCGACATAATCTGTGTCTCAGAGACCTGGTTCACAGCTTCACTCAGCGATGGACTAGTATCGCTTGCCGGTTACACGATATATAGAGCGGACAGGAAGAAACATGCCGGTGGGGTAGCCGTTTATATCAAGCAAGGACTACATGCTAAGGTATTGTTGAAAAGTGAAGATGTAGATTCGATGGAGTACCTATTTTTAGAGATCAGTATAGGTGAACAACGACTTTTCCTAGGAAGCGTATACAGACCAAATCGAAACATAAATACCCAAGACCTAATCGCCAAAATAGAGATCAAGGCGGTGGCTTATAGTGATATTATAATTGTTGGCGACTTCAACTCAAATTTATTATTGGAACGAACGCTTACAGAAAGTATGTCCTCTCTTGGACTTTCACCAACAAATTATGAAACACCTACTCATTACACGTCGACAGCGAACACTTTACTAGATGTTTTCTTTATAAATGATCCTACCAAAATGTTGTTATACGATCAACTCTCTGCGCCAGGTCTCTCAAAACATGATTTGATTTATCTGGTTTATGACTTTCAACCAAAAATGAAGAACTCAACATACACGTATATGGATTTTAATAGAATGGATCGACGCGTACTGGAGGAGGAGGATGAAATGTATTTCATGACATCAGTAGATGATCAGGCAAAACATCTGGAGGACGAAGTTGTAAGACTTTATTACCTTGCAGTACCTCTTACAACTATAACAAACAATAAGAAAATTAATCCATGGTTCACAGCTTCCATTAAGTCGCTAATTGAACGCCGTGATTTTGCCTACAATCGATGGAAACGTTTTAAAACAGTTGAATTTAAAAATGACTTTCGAAAAGCCAGGAAGGATGTAAACGAAGAGATACGAAAGGCCAAAATGGCGTATTATGGCCATCGTTTTAGTACGGCTTTAGGATCTAGAAAAACATGGTCAACCATAAAGGAAATTGGTATTGGTAAAAATCTAAATATTGTTGATCAAAATGTAAACGTGGAGGAACTAAATAATACTTTTTCCAATATCCCTACCATTTCATCAAACCCCGACTTCTACAATGAAATCATCGATTCCAGCGAGCATCTGTATGAAGCATTTGAGTTCTCTTACGTCACAGGACCAGAAGTGTATTCCACATGCATGAACGTGCGATCAGACTCTATGGGATATGATAACATACATCCCAGATTCTTAAAAATTATTTTGCCGCTACTGCTGCCACCCATCACTCACCTTTTTAACTCGATTATAATGCGAAGTTGTTTTCCGATGAAATGGAAACACGCCAAAATTATACCCATACCGAAAGCGAAGACAGAATATCGCCCAATTGCAATATTGCCTTTCCTTTCGAAAGTCTTTGAAAAACTCATACATAAGCAGATAATTTTGTTTTTAAATCAACATAATTTATTAAACACCAAACAGTCTGGTTTTCGTGCCAAACGTGGTTGTATAACTGCTCTAATGGATGTAAGTGAGGATATTCGGAGGGACATTAATGCTGGAAAAGTCAACATACTAGTCCTTCTCGATCATTCGAAAGCGTTCGATACGGTAGACCATACTATCTTGATAATGAAGATGAGACATATATTTAATTTCTCCAATACTGCAACTAAACTGCTTTCATCGTATCTTACTTTTAGAAGTCAGTCTGTCTTCGCCATGAATACAAATTCGAATACTCTCCCCATAACAAGAGGTGTTCCTCAGGGTTCCATTTTGGGACCGCTTTTATTTTCAATGTACGCTAATGACCTGCCTGACCAATTATCCCATTGCAAAGTGCACATGTACGCTGATGATGTACAAATATATCTAGGAGGCAATATAGATACAATCCACGAGACTGTGAGACAAATCAACGTGGACCTGAATAAAGTATTCATATGGGCTTCTGCAAATGGTCTATGCCTTAATCCTTTAAAGTCGAAATGTATCATTATGCGAAAAAAGTCTTTGAATTTCAACTGTAACATTGATGTATTGCTGAATGGAGAAAGGGTAGAAGTTGTACAGTCCGCAAAAAATTTGGGAATCCATTTCAATGCAACTCTAACTTGGAAAACCCATGTAAACGCCATTATTGGTGCAGCCTACAATAAACTGCGTGCGCTCTGGATAACACAATATTTCACACCACAACGCATAAGACTCATGCTTATAAAGAAATATATAATGCCTACTCTTCTGTATGGATGTGAAATTTTTTCAAATTGCGATTCAGTCAGTAAAACAAAGCTTAACTTACTTTTTAACAACATCGTCAGATATGTTTTTAGTCTTCGTAAATATGACCACATATCATCATACGCGGATAAAATATATGGCGTAACCCTAGATGGCCTTTTTAAAATAAAAGTTCTTACATCTCTGCAAAAAATAATTTGCGTGGAACAACCCGATTACCTTTACCAACGATTAACGTTCTCCAGATCAAATAGAGGAAGAATACTGATTCCCTTTAGGCATCAAACACTTACCTCGGAATGGCAATTCTTCATTCACGCTGTGCGCCTCTGGAATACGCTACCAAGAAATATCCAAACTACCAGCAACGCTTACCAGTTTAAAAAAGCATTATATAATATATACTCAAATACTAATGGATAAAAGCAATATATAACGAACATTTCCACATATCTATCTTTTTTGTTAAATGCTTATTATTATGTTTTTAATCCCTTATATCTTTTTTTAAATTATTAATTAAGTTTAATTTTTTATGTGTTTCAATATTTTTATGTGATACAATATAAAATATGTAAACTTATAAATTCCTATACTCTAATTATAAGATATTTTATCTTGTTGTATAGGATAATCAAATAAATAAATAAATAAAAATAAATAAATAGTTTTTAAATATTAAGATCGGTGAAAAAAAAACAAAAAATACAATTAATTCAATATTATATTAGATCTGACTTGTTATGTGAGGGACATTTTCTACGATATTCGTCAATGCACTGTAATATAAATTCTTCGTCTTTCGTAAGTATTCTGTTGTAATCATTCATAAATTGTACACCGCGTTCAGCAGTGTCGTTAACAACAAACAGATTACGACAAACATCGAGAGCATCTTGATAATCTTCATTTACTTCCCAAATGGATGGGTCATGCTTTAAAAATTCAGTACTCAATCCAAAAGCACCGAAAAAATGTTTGATTTTGTATGAGACGAAATCGCTCAAATTATTACACAGCAATAGTTTCGGGTCGGAGAATTTTCGATCGTTTTCCAGATTTACGACGGGTTCTGTTGATTGCAGATGCCTAACCATTTTTCGTTTCTCTTCGAGTGAAACATCCGAATCGAAAATGCCAAAGCCATTGATTCTGGGGCCAAATACCACAAATGATTTTTCCATTTCTTCAAAACAGCTTCAGACACATCTCGGTCGATTTCTGCGTATGCGATGGAGTCTTTCAACAAGTGTATATCTTGATTTGGTGCTCGTATGTCATTTGTGCATGTAAACCACGCTTTGACATACAGCCGCACGAGAAAAATTCATATATTCCGTAGCCCACTTGACTCTCGTTTTGCCAATGCAAACTGCTCTCGAAATAGGTATATTTTTAAAGCATAAATGCCTTTTCCCATGAACCTTGCGTGGTATCCCAGCGGCGGAATGCATGAGCTATAAGGCCTTATATCAGGCCTTCTTAGTCATGACGGAGGCCTTCTCTACACATTACCTGTTCCTTTCCATTTAACATTGCGTGAGATTGGGAGGCAAGGCCTTCCTTTCCATTTCCCTACAAGAATGCCTCCAGAAGGCCTTCATAGATAAGGGATAACGCATGTCAGAAAAAATCAGGCCTTCCGGAAGGACTATAAAAGAAGGTCTTCTGAAGGCTAATTTAAATAATGCATACATCATGTCTGAAAAAATCAGGCCTCGAAAGTCTTCGAAGTTTTGATAGACGCCCATCTGGTTCTTCCGCTGCAGAATTGAAAAAATGATACTAATATTATTTTTTTTAGTAACTATTATTTTTTATTTTGATGTTTCTTTTATTTGCATAACACACAAAAAAATAATTTAATTCAAATTAAAAAGTATAAACCAAAAAAAAAAAAAAAAAAACACAAAATAATTCAATTCAATAAATAACCTAAAATCTTTTATTATTTAAAACCTTTAAAACACCCGAACCGATGAATGCAAGATCAGAAACTGATAACAACTGATAGCGTTTTATGAAAACTGTTTTTGGTTTTGTTTTTTCTTGCTTTTTTCATCCCCCTCTCTAAGCACAAGTTCTTGTTGTTGTGTGTACGAAACTAAAGTGATAGAATTTAACAAGATGATTCGTCCCGCGGCGATTGTTTTTTTTTGCTTGTTTTAAGACAGATTTTTATGTAATTATGTATCACAATTAAAAAATTAATATTGATTGATAAGTGCAAAAAAGTAAAAAAAACTATTTCCGCGTTTCCAAATCATTTCTCCTCGTTCGTAACTCAAGAAAATTTAAACAAGCGCGACGAACCGTCTTGTTAATTTGCATTCCCTTCACATTACGTTGGAATTTGTATAACGGCATACTTCGTACTGTTGTTGCTGCTCTTTCATTTGTGGTATTTAAGCACGATGGACTACGAACCACTCGCTTTTGCATTCCCTCTGCCTTCGTTTTAGAAGGCCTTCTTCAGGCTATCATAAAGGAAGATTATAGGTACGTTGAGATTTACATAGCGTTTATTGTTTTTGCTCTTTCATTTGATAAGAACGATCGACGATAAACCAATCTCTCTTACATTCCCTCTGTCTTCGCTTTAGAAGGCATTCTTCAGGCTATCAAAAAGGAAGATTCTTTGTTGGGATTTGGATAACGTTTTTTTTTCATTTGTTGTATTTGTTATGAACGCTGGACTACGAACCACACGCTCTCACATTCCCTCTCCATTCCTTTAGAAGTCCTGTATCATGCCTGATATTGGCATGCCTTCAACTGATCAATAATCATGCATTTGGCAGGCCTTACATAGGGAAGTCCTTGCCGAATAAGGCCTTCCGCATGTCTTATATATGGAAGGCCTCGCAATTTCCGCCGCTGGGATGTTGGTGCCGACACCACCAAGAAACATTATTGTTAATTGTAATAGTTCCTTGTAATCAGCTCGGATTTGTGTTTCATTTAGCTGTTTAATGCAGAATTTCTTAATGACTTCGGCATAAATGCATTTTCCTATGAACCTTGCGTGGTATGTTGGTGCCGACACCACAAAGAAACATTATTGTTAATTGTAATAGTTCCTTGTAATCAGCTCGGATTTGTGTTTCATTTAGCTGTTTAATGCAGAATTTCTTAATGACTTCGCAGTCAGCATTACTTATTTTTGAGCGTACAGTTGGATCTTCGAGTCCGTTTTTAAACGATTTGCGGTCGAGACTTACCCAAACGGCAGCAAAACGATTACAAATAGGCACTTCAGGACCACAAGTCGCCGAAGTTTAACCTCAAACACATGTTTCAATACTATCTCCATCATGTGATGAGCAAATGGGAACTTGATTAATTTTCGATCTAATTTGTTCTGCAACAAAATGCACGATCCAGTGTTTTAACCTGTATTTGATGAGTGTATCATGAACGACTTTGGCCATATTTTCTCCAGTAGCAGCCGGGATTTTGGAGGCGCCCACAAATTTTGATGTGTAGATCGATTAATCACAAGCTCACCAACAGTGGTCAGAGGCGTCGCAGCATTATACATTACAGTTATCACATCTTGAAATATCTGTCTGTTTGACGGCAGTTTGGCTCCAGATATTGTATGTGATACATGCCCAACTGATTCTACGGTGCGAAATTTATCACTGAATCTAGTAACCATTTTGGATGTGGTCGGTCTGGAGACAAATAAGAATATGAATAAAATTAAATTTTGTGCGAAGCTGTCCCTTTCTCAATTCACTTAGGCTGGAGGCAGAGCGCGTTCTGTAAACGACCCTGCTGCATGGCCGTATAGCGCGCTGCAAAGTTCTGCTTATGTTTTCTTATTTGACCAGTAGAAAAATGTCAGACTGATGCGAAAAATCAACTATCATGCAAATCCATTGTTTTTTTTTCATGCATGCACAAGCATCATCTATTTTTTATTGTGATGGCTCTTACGTCTACATATGTACATAGAAGCCATGTAGGTGTGCATGCATGCCCTGTCATGACGTAAAATTCAAATGAAAACTGCTGTAACTTTTTTCGTTTCTCGGTCGATTTTGATTGTTTACGACTTGCAAGAAAGAAAATTTTATTCAAAGATCATTTAAAAACTTTTCATGCTAATAAAATATTTTTTAATTACTTGAACATGTGACATTTGATTAAAACCCAAATTTTGTTCATGTAAAGTGAGTTTTGTGTTTTCAAACAACTTTGGGCAGACCTTAGCGTTATCCGATCGGCACCAAATTTTTTATTGAAGGTTTGTAGGTCAAATGGAAACTTTTTCGGCCCGGAAATCAGTACCGAAAAAATAATAAATGGTCTACTGTATATACGACAGGGATGCCCATGCCCCTAAAAGGCGTAAGTGAATGGAAACCTCATAAATAAAAAAACAGAAATATTGTTTAATGACACCCTACGTGAGCGCATCTCATCCAATATAGCTCTCACATTGCATATAATGTTTTATGGAGGGATACGAACGGCCATAAAATAATGGATATACACGTAGTCATATATCGTGTATGGATATACACGTAGTCATATATCGGCCTGTGGTGAGTTCTAGCGCTATACAAATTTGAGAGTTCTTTTTGTTCTTTCAGAAGCCTCTTATAGGAAACAAAGTTAAAACTTTGTCAATATGAAATGCTATAAACGAAACGCGAAATCAAATCTTAATTCTCTGACTGTGGTCAGTGTAACAGTGACCAAAACAATTTTCATTATTTTACATATACTAAAACACTGTTGTAACATATACGAGTATAACGTTGTCAATTCGTTCAATTCTTAGACTGTACTTTAGAAGTCCCTTTAGACCTATGACCCTGCAAATACATATATGTGTATATTCGTCGTATACTGATATCCGACGGATGCGATTTTACACCAAGCGACTTTTGACCGCTGTGGCTCCTATAAGAGATAGAATCCCAGAATTTTGCTTATGTATAGTTTCGAGAGTTGTATAACCCACATTGTCCACATAGTCGTTTTTTGTCCCGTGGTCAGTTCTCGTGATAAAAAAATCTTAATAAAATAATATGTGAACAAAGCAATTTTCATCATTCCACTGCATTTCAAAATTCTTTAAGATTTTTTTGTATTCTTCCAATACTTTAAAAATCTAATAAAGAACACATATGGGTAGTTCTTTCTCAAATGTCACAGGTCAAAAATTAGATCTTTCTCAAATTCTCAGAAAATGTTGCCCTAGTATGTGGTAGCAATGTCCCACAATATTAAAAAAATTAAATGAAAATTAGAGGAAGAGGGCGAGGTCAAAGTTCAGAAAAATAGATTTTTTCCACTGTAATGGTTTTTTTAAAGTTAATTTTAATGCTACAAGGCATAAGAAATTGAAAATAGAAAATATCATTTCTTAAAGCTTTTTCCACGTACTTTACATAAAAAATGCTAACTTTATCTAAAACAGTTTATTTCGGTCACTTTTCGCGGAAATAAAAATATAAATTGGGATATCTCAGAATCGATCTAATTTTTTCTTTATTTTTTTTAAATGGTAATACAAGTATGTACCTATGGTTAAAAATAAATATTTTAAAAAGAAAATCAACAAACAAAATATAGTTGAAAACAAATTCAAATATTTTTTCTTTGTAATTTGATGAAAAGTACACGAAAAAAGCTTCAAGAAACTATATTTTCTATTTTTAAATTATTATGCTATGCATTAAAAATAACTTCAAAGACCAATTTGTTTAACTTTGACCTCGCCCCTGCCTACAATTTACATTTAATTTTTTTAATAGTGTGGGTTATTACTCCCACTTACTAGGGCAACATTTTCTGAGAATTTGAGAAAGATCGAATTTTTGACCTGTGCCATTTGAGAAAGAACTACCCATACATTGATTCCTTTTTGGTTCCTTTGGTTCCTTAAACTCTTTATTTACATATTAACTTCAATGAGTTTCTCATTTTTAACATTGCACAAAATTGTTACCATTTGTGTGAGAGGTACTAGAAGGGGTCACGGCAATAACGCCTGGACTGTAGGTACTATAAAAACATTACACTGCACAACATTTCAAGTATTTGTATGCACTGATAATAATGTTATAAGCTATTAATTTTTTGGACCAATTGCTCACTTTATGTGGGGGGTATCAAAAGGTGCGTGGCATTTTCGTTCTTTTTTGTCCAGCTTATAGAGACGGTAAACTGATTACTATGTATGAAATTTTACAGAATTCTCATGAGTAGTATAGAAGTTATAAGAGTTTTAACATGCCCAAAAGTATTAACCTTTTGTGGGGGAGGTACTACAAAGAGTAGGCCAATATGGTTGTCCATCATAACATAAACTGGGCTTGAATAAAATATTAGCACGTACGAAATTTGAAGTCTTTCGATCACTCCTTTCCAGGGTTATCGTTAGCACTTTTCAGGATAATCCAGGATTAAGGATATTTCCGCCCTTTTGATATCCTTAATACACAAAAATTCGTTTTCATTTTTCATTCTTAGAGAGGATGTTAAAATCTTTCAAATGGCACTTACAGTAGGACAATACATCTTGGACTAACTTCTTACTTCTGTTCAATCGCCAAAATCTGAAAACTATCAATGATATATTCCAAAAATTTTAACTTTTATTTAATAAATCGCATCAATTTAACAAAAAAAAAATGGAAATTTGGCTGCTTAAATTATTTGATATTAAAAATTTATTTCACAAAAAAACAAAAAGGTCTAAAATTCGCACGACAAACATATTGGACTATGCATTTCTACTAAGATTTTATGGAAAACCATTTATTGTCAATGACGGCGTTGCTTCTTTTTGCATGGAATCAGTAAGATTTCCTGTTAGCTTATTTTTATCTCCACCTACGCTTTCTCGATTTATCTCATTGTTGAGAATTTCCCAATACTTCTCAATGGGACTCACTGCTACTGTTGAGGTGGCCACTCCAAACTCAATCATTGAATCATTTCGCGGTATTATTCGGGTGGTTGTCGTGTTCAAATTGCCGTAATAGAGCAACATTCCACTCAGCATAGGGAAGCATGGAATTCTCCAAGATTTCGCAGTACATAAACTTGTTCATTATTCCGTTTATTGTGTAGGGGGGTCCAACCACGTTACCGGAAAAGCATCCGCAGACCATGACGCATCCATGATTTACAGACCGTTTATAGTATAAAGGGTCCTATATTTTATTAACTAGTATATACTGTATATCATTCAAATCTGATATTCCGTTAAAAAGTTATATCGACTTCAAAATAGCTAAATTTGTAAAAAAAAATGTTTATATGGCGAATTTGGCACCCTATAAAATCTAAACTTCTTTTAATTTGGTCATAATTCCGTATTGTATTATAGTATACACGTGCAAAATTTCATCCAAATCTAAATTCAAAAATATTCCGAGTGGGTCGGTTTCCTTTGGAATTACCCCATACTTTCCATATATTTAGGCACTTTTTGGGATGATTTTTGAAATCATCCATTTTTGTGTCATGATTATACCCTACACCACACTGTGGCACAGGGTATTATAAGTTTGTTTCACGGCAGATGTTTGTAACACCTGAAAATAACACAGCTAGACCCACCTTAAAGTATACCGATCGACTCAGAATCACTAGCTGAGTCGATTTAACGATGTCCGTCCGTCCGTCTGTCCATGTAAAGTTGTTCGTCGACTACAGGTCGCAATTTCACTCCGATCGTTCTGAAATTTTGCAGTTTAGAGTATTTCGCGGCTGTTAAGATCGCTATTGAATTTGGTTGAAATCGGTTCAGATTTAGATATAGCTCCCATATAAATCTTTCGTCCGATTTGGCCCTTTAGTCCTATAGAAGCTGTATTTTACATCCAATCGTTTTGAAATTTAGAATGGTAGAGTTTCTTGATCCATGAACCAACACTGCCCTTTAGTTCTATAGAAGCTATATATTACATCCAATCGTTTTGAAATTTAGAATGGTAGAGTTTCATGAATCAACATTGCCGAATTTGAAGAAAATCGTTTAAGATTTAGCTATAGCTCCCATATATATGTTTCATCCGATTTGGCTCTGTAGATCCAATCGTTTTTATACCCTACACCACACTGTGGTACAGGGTATTATTTAAGTATAAAATGTCCCAAAAGTAAATTTATGTAAACAATTTATACATGAATTACAAAATTTATATATCAGAGTTATTCAATATTACGAGAGTGCAAAAAAAATAAAAGAAAGATTCCTTTTTCTTTGAAACGAATTTTGATCCAATCAGAATATAATCCGAGGTCTACTCATCAAACATAAACTAGGTTTGAAGAAAATTATTACCATCCCCGACATTTTTTAGTCATTCGGTCACCCCTTTTCAGAGTTATCGTTTGCACCATTCAGTCACACAGTCTTTCAAATGGTGGTTATATCATTTATATCTGATATTCTATTCAAATGTAACATCGAATTAAAAATAGCTAAATTAAAAAAAACAAGTAAGAAAGTTTCAGTCGGGTAAACCGACTAAGGTATACCCTCACTTTGTGAGTAATGTAATATTGAATATTACACAAATTATTCTGTCAATTTTTTGGGTTTAAGAAATACACCTATATTTCGCTGAACAGTAGATACTTTAAATACATTGCACTGTGCCGAATTGTAACCGTTTATATGGACTGGTACATTAACGTTGAGATATTAAATGGTGGTATAATTTGGCCATTTTGTGTGGGAGGTACAAAAAGGGGCATGGTGATAACGCCCATTTTTCACTGGACTATAGGCATTATAAAAGCATTACACTGTACAAAATTTCAAGTAATTGTATACACTGGTATTAATGTTATAAACTGTTAACTTTTGGTGCAAAATGGTACCTTTGTGGGAGAGGTACCAAAAGGGGCATGACAATAACGCCCATTTTTCAATGGACTGTAGGCACTATAAAAACATTACGCTGTACTAAATTTCAAGTATTCTTATATACTGGTATTAATGTTATAAGCTGTTAACTTTTGGTGCAAAATGGTGCATTTGTGTGGGAGGTACCCAAAGGGGCGCGGCAATAACGCCCATTTTTCACTGGACTGTAGGCACTATAAAAGCATTACACTGTACAAAATTTCAAGTATTTCCAAACACTGGTATTAATGTTATAAACTTTTAACTTTTAGTGCAAAATGGTGCATTTGTGTGGGAGGTACAAAAAGGGGAGTGGCAATTTCGCCCATTTTCCTCGAGTTGATAGCGACTAACAAACTAATACTATGTGTGGAATTTCAGAAGATTCGAATACGTATAATAGCAGTTATTAAAGAATCAATATTTCACAACATTTTAACCCTTTGTGGGGGAGGTACCAGAAGGAGTGGACCAATATGGCCCATCTTCGAACTTAGCCGGAGATAGAAAAAAATATTACCACATACGAAATTTGAAGTCAATCGGTTACTCCTTTCGAGAGTTATCGTGCGCACCAGCCAGCAGACACACAGACAGACAGACAGACGGACGGACATTGCTCATTCGACTTAAAATGACCAAAAACGGATTTCCGCCGAACATACTTGGGGTCTTAGGTCACTCCTTCGATGTGTTACACTTTTTTCCGTAGCAAATGATATATACCCTCGTCACACTAAAGTGAGGTTATAAAAATTGATGGCTAACTTTGGCGCTCTATAAAATTGAAACCGGTATGAGTTTGGACAAACTGTTAAAGGTCATAAATCCGCATTGTCTTGCAGTATACGAAATGCAAAATTTCATAGAAATCTAAATTCATAAATATTCATAGTGGGTCGGTTTCCTTTCAAATTAACTACAGATAGACCCACAGTTTATTATATCGATCGGCATAACTCATTTTTGATTCGTTTTAGCCATGTCCGTCTAACAATATCTATATCGTCATCAGAAAAAAGAGCGTAACAACAAGAAAAATGGAAATTCAGTTCTTGATGGATTTCGGTATACTGCATCAAAATAGACATTCTGACAAATTTTTAGCGACCTACTATCAAACAACAAATTATTTCTTTTTTCATAGTTAAAAATTCCCATTTTATTTGGATGTAACTTTTTTTTTTGAAAACATCGCGCAAAGCATCGAGTGTAGCTTCGGCTGTGTGGCACGTAGCGCCGTCCTGTTGAAACAAAATGTTGCCAATATCCTGCTCTTCAATTTTTGTGAAAAAAAATTCAACATGGCCCGATAACCATGGCCCTACATGGCCTGACAACATGGCCCATTGACTGTAACGGCCACTCCTTGCTCATTTTCGAAGAAAAATGGCCCAATTATGCCTCTGGATCAAAATCCGCACCAAACAGTGACTCGTTTTGGGTGTATCGGCTTTTCAATGTATGCGTGCGGGTTTTCTGTGCCCCAAATGCGACAATTTTGCTTGTTTACATACCCGCCAAGATCAAAATGAGCTTCATCTGAAAAGATGATTTTTTTTTTTGGCAAAATCGGCATCTTCTGTAAGTCGATCGCTCCCAGCGTTGTTCAAGCGTATACACAACCATATTCGTTCAGCGGAAGGATAAGACTAATTATCTGTCAAATCAGACATGAGCTAAGTGTTACCATTCACGAAATAAGTACTAGTTGAAAAAAAACGTTATTTAACCTGCATTTAAATTATTTTCTACACGGGGGAAAATCATCATTTAAAGCTGACATGTAACAAAACAAATCTGTATACACAGTTTTTATTTTCTGGTTTCTACACCGCCCCACAGTGTACTGTTTCTGGGTGTAAGTGATCAAAAATTTATAACTTTTGAACGGAGCAACATATTTCACCGCTTCTTTTTTAAATGATTATACACAAAATTTGCTAAATGCGATTAAAACGATAAAAAGATCGTGAAGCGTTTCCCTATGGAATTATACAATGTTTCCCAACATTTGCATTTATTTTTGGTAATTACCATTATAATTATCATGTGCCTTCATGTGTTTGTGTGTAAAGTAATTGTTCAATGTAGTAAAATTAATAAAATATTATAAAATTAACGCATTACAATAATTTTATAATAAAAGATTACTTATTTCACATGTGATTTCATTGTCTAATCTATTTAATACATTATGTCGAAGTGAACTTATTAAAGGGTCAGAAGACACTTGCAGTATTTTTATTAAATCTCTATTTTGCTCTTTTCTGCTACATTTCTTTTATGTCTCAGTCTAAATTCTTTATATTGCTTGTTTTTTGTTTCCTGAGCTTCTTCCGATAACTCGCCAAGAGGAAAAATGTGATATTTCATAATGTTTTCACCATGGCAAAGTACTTTATGTAAAGATGTTTCCTCCATTTTCCGTTTAATTCATCATATAGGGATACAGTATCAGATGTATATTTTCCAAATTTAGCGGGATCTACTTTTTCTCGACAGTTAATAGCTAATAGAATTATTTTAAAGCGAAGCAGTAGCTGCTAGTCTACTTGTGTTATACTAGAAGTTTGTTCTGTGTTTTCAAATTCAATTTTGTATATATTTTTCAAAATCTTTATTATAGGCTATATTGAGGCAATGTTCCATAAAACGGATGCGAGCATGTAAAGGGGATAAGCCTAATTCATAAGTTCTTTCTATGTCAGGTGCTACTTTGTTCGGTATGCTAAATTGTTTTTGGGTTGCATGACAAACAGTACACGAACTTAATGATTTGTGTTCGCTTCACAAAAGGCGCGATTGGTACCACAATGTTACGTTTCCGCCTTATTCGTGGTTCATCGTATCATTGTGGTGGTTTCCAATCGATTTTGTACCATTTTTACCGTTTACGTCAGTTACGGGTTCTTACGGTCTCTTTGCGACCCCGTTGCGTTACGAAACGTCACTGGTACTAATCGCGTCTAAGCGAACATGTATACGTTTCCACCCAGTTGTCCGCGCCGATCGCCATGTAATTCCACCGTCCTTAAGTTCAAGGGACGTTTCACACGAGGCGATTTGCCGTCCAACTCGGTAGCAGTCACTATCACACCCACGTTTTCACTGATGGAGCTGTGTTATGTGATAGAATCACATGTATTTTATCACATAGCGCAGCTCTAGGAAGTGATACGACGTTTTTGTGACGCTCTAAAAAGTTGTTCGTCAGACGTCGTGTGAATGCCCCCTTTGTTTGGTGGCGTGTATGGGACGCTTTTTTGATTCGCCTCGTGTAAGGAGGTTTAAGCTGGTATGATGTCATCGGCGGTAAATTCGTACGGTGCGGCGGCCGCGGTGGAAGAAAGGTGATGTGTGACTCTGAGTTTTAGAATTAATTTATTCGTTTTTTTATACCAGCCTGAGCCACACATCGATAACTAAAAAATAAAGTTTAAGTGTTTAAAAGTTGTGAAACATAAAAGCGAAATAAACTAAACGTGTATTAAACAAAATAAAATATAAAAAGAAGGTGTCTAACTAAAATAAAGTGTTTTATTAAAACTAAATTAATAAAAAACCGCAACCGCCACACACACACACATACTCGTGTGCGAAAGCCGGCAAAAGCCTAACAAAAGGCCGGCAAGCCACAGGTGGCTCAATTTGCAGGACGAGGAGCTCGTCCAACCAGCTACCCTTTCTTGGTTCCCACCGCCGAGGGAACGTGCCCCACCGCCGAGGGGAAAGGCCAGCCAAGCCAGAGGCTGATTGAGAGACATACGACCGAGGAGCAGACCGGAGACGTATCCTACATCCCCGAGAACCAGCGGAACCCCACCGGGAAGCCAAGTACGGCCCCAAACATTGGTCCTTCGCCCGTAAGACAGGAATAAAGGTGCGTAATACATTTTTTTGGTGTTTTTCTTAAAAAAGTGTTCTAAATAAAGTTGCTTCGAGGTCGTTTTATAAAAGAAATAGTGTGTTTAAGACAGTGTTTTTTTGAGGTTAGCTTCGAAATTTGCAAGTCACACATACATAGACATTCGTCTATGTATTGTAAGGACGCCACCAAAGTATATAGAAGCCATCTTTAAAAAGTTTGCACATAAGAAGTGGCGGACATATTGGTGTAGAATTTGCTGTCCCTTTTCTACACTATTGTTAAACATTAGCTTTGCATTTGTGTTTCATTTGAATTTTGTTTGTGGTTTTTTGTGAAATTTGTTGCTTTTCGTGATTTCCATTGGAATTTGTGGCTCTTTCTATCAGAAAAACAATTCTTATTGGAAATTTTAGAAATTTTTGGCAGTTTTACAACGTTCCGGATTTTGCTATCGCACAGTGGGACAAAGAGGAAAATTTTCGGATTAATAAATCGAATTAAATTTTTTTATATTGTGGTTTTTTGCAAGATTTTAAACTTTTTTGGCCAAAGTTGCTCGATTCCGTTTGTGAGTTGGCTGATCCAATATCTTTCTGGAATTTTAAAAATTAAATTTAAACGGAATTGTCTGTCCCTTTTCCGGAGTAAATTTAAGTAGAGTTTGCTCAAATTTCTTGCGGATTTTTTGTGAGTTTGTACAATTTTGGAAAATAGACTCACACTACAATACAATTTAGTTTGAAGACTCTGGTTTTTTACATTTCGATTACAAATAAAGTATTTTCATCTGGAAAATCCGATTTTTTTTGGAAATATTTGTTGTTTTTGGTTTTAAGTGGCTTTACGATTGGTATATTGTTAAGAAACGAATCATTACTTGATATAGAGTGGTTTGAGAGTGAAAAGGCTGACCCTTTCTCAAATTCATAACTCACGGCTGAAGTAAAATAATTTTTTGAACATTTTATTGTACATTTTCTAAAAATTGGTACACTGAGAGAAATTAGTGGCTCATTTGGCCAGTGATACCGAGAAGCTGGTAACTTTTTTCGAGTTTGGAAATATTTTTCGAATAATTTCTGTTAAAATTAATTCGTTAATATGTCGATTGGGGATAAGTTTAATGAAGTCGTAGATGAAGTGGCCCGATTCGAAAATCGGTTGAAAGAAGAAGACTTTTCGTCCTATTCTAAGGAAGCGATAGAATGCGAGAGGAACGAATTGGAAATGCTTTGGGTAAAATACAAGACGATTTATGAGGAATACTGTACAGAGGCGACTGAAAAGAAGAAAATTCATGCGAAGCATAATCAGGTTCACAAAATATATATCAGATGTGTTAACCTGATAGCGAAGTCAAAGCAGGTTTTATCCGACAGTGGCCCTAGGGACAAAGTAGGTCCAAAGCAAGATTTTTCTGTGCATGTTCCTCCATGTGATACTAGCATATTCAAAGGAGACTATATTTCGTGGCCCACATTTAGGGACATGTTTACTGCGATTTTCATAAACAATTCCAGACTTAGTGCGGTTGAGAAGTTGTTCTACCTTTTTCAGAAGACTGATGGTGAGGCCAGGGAGATTAATAGAAACGTAGCTCTTACGGCTGAGAACTTTGATATTGCTTGGTCAAACTTGAAGAATCAGTACGAGAACAAGCGGGTTTTAGTGAACACACAATTGAGGTTGTTGTTCAATATGGCGCCATGTCAGAAGGATTCTTTTCAAGAGATTAAAAGGCTTCAGAGAGAAATCAACAATATTATGTCAGTGCTAAAGTTGTTCAAAGTGGATATTAGTTCATGGGATCCGATATTCGTGTTTCTTTGTTCAGCTAGGTTGTCCGAACAGACATTGGGTCTGTGGGAACAGTCGATCAAGAATAAAACTGAGATTCCTAAGTGGAGTGATCTTGATTCCTTTTTGACTGATAGGTTTCATGCGTTAGAGAGTGTTTCGGATATTTTAAACACGACTAACCAGTGGCCCAGTAGTTCAGACAGATTGGTAAGGAAGACACATCAGACTAGCACAAAAGTAAAGAAGTCTAAGGCACATCATACAACATCCGACGTGGCTCGTTGTAAGTTATGTAAGGATTCTCACCCCATCAGTACTTGCCATAAATTTCTGAATATGGATCAGAAGAATAGAGCTTCAACACTTCGAAAATTTAAATATTGTTTCAACTGTCTGAAGTTAGGACACATGTATAATAGTTGTCCAAGTCAGAATGGTTGCTCGAAATGTCAAGGTAAGCATCATAATTTGCTACATAGGGATTTCAATAGGACTCAGGCGCAAACAGGAACAGTGGTTCAAGGCAATTTGTTGTCCAATTTTCCGAGCACGTCAAGAAGTCAAAATATACAGTCCACTAATTCGAATACGAATAATACCGTGCAAACACTGCACACTTCTGTCTCTAAAAAAGTGATGCTTGCGACAGCATGGGTTAATATAGATCATTTAGGGTCAATATATAGAGTACGTGCTTTGATAGACCCTTGTTCGGATGAAAGTTTCATCTCAGGGAGAATTCAAAAGTTGCTCAAGTTGCCCACAGTTGCTGTATCTGCGGAAGTGACAGGTTTGGGAGGTGAATTGGTTAGCAAATCTGATAAAATGGCCAAGTTTGTGATCAGTTCGATAATAAATCCCAACATTTCGATAAAAATTGAGGCGTTAGTAGTATCAAATGTCACTGGCAATATTCCAACGCAGTCGTTTTGTGTTTCTGGAGATATACAGTTGCCCAACCTGGATTATGCGGATCCAGAGTTTTATAAGAGTAGTGCGATAGACATGCTTCTTGGGGGTGACTTATATCCGACCATTTTACGAGGTGGTGTACAACATGGTATCTTTGGATCGCTGGTGGCACAAGAGACTATTTTTGGTTGGATAGTTACTGGTCCAGCTACAGATAAGGTTCGATCTCCTGTAGCCCGAGTCTCTCATTTCACGTCAGTATCTATAGATGACCAGTTAACAAAATTTTGGGAAATAGAAGAGGTTTCCAGGAAGAGAATACTTTCAGAAGAGGACAAAAAGTGTGAAGAAATTTATGGTTCAACAACTTTGCGTCGCTCTGATGGCAGATATGTAGTAGATCTGCCTTTTAAGTCTGATTTCTCGAAAATAGGTCCAAATAGGTATACTGCTATGAGTCAATTTTTGAGAAATGAGAAGTCTTTATTGAGGAAACCGGAATTGAAAGTTCAGTATGACGAGGTCATAAAAGAATATGAGCTTTTAGGTCACGTGCAGAAAGTTGAGAAGCTGGAAAAAGGTCCTTGTTACTATATGCCACATCACGGCGTGTTCAAGGAAGAAAGTACAACAACGAAATTAAGAGTTGTCTTCAATGCTTCAAGTTCGTCGTCCAGCAGTATAAGTCTCAACGATTTGTTATATGTAGGACCTATTTTACAGGCAGATTTAGCGGCCCTTGTTTTAAAGTGGCGCTTCTTCAAGTTTGTTTTTAACGCGGACATTGCCAAAATGTATAGGCAAGTTTTGGTGAATCCAAATCATACACGCTTTCAGAGGATTGTTTATAGGAGTTCTGAAACCGATGAAGTTGAGGACTATGAGTTGAAAACTGTGACTTTTGGTGTCTCTTGTGCTCCTTATTTGGCCCTTAGAACTCTACATAAATTAGCCGACGATGAGGAACTTAATTTTCCTATAGGAGCTGATCTCCTTCGTGGCTCGATGTACGTAGATGACGCTTTAGTGGGGACTCATAGTATTTCTGATGCTTTAGTGGCTCGAGATCAATTGGTCGGTATTTTAAAGACGGCAGGGTTCGAGTTGCGAAAGTGGACTTCAAATAGGAGCGAAATACTGCTAGGGTTGCCCACAGAACATCTGTTAAATTCTACTTTTCTGTGTCTGGATGATAAAAGTACTGCGAAGACATTAGGGGTACGTTGGAATGCTGCAGAGGATTTTTTTTACTTTGTTACTGAGAGAATGGAGGAAAGAAAAACGTATACAAAGAGGCAGGTTCTTTCATTGATAGCGCGTCTGTTTGATCCAGCCGGCTGGCTGGCACCAGTCATTATAACAGCGAAAATCATAATGCAGGAGATGTGGCTTGATAAGATTGAGTGGGATGATGAGATTAGGCCCATCGCTCTTCAAAAGTGGAAGAATTTCGTATCGAAATATAATGATATAGACAATATCACTATACCAAGGTGGATTCAATATTCTCCAAGTTGTGATATTGAGTACCATGGTTTCTGTGACTCCTCTGAGGCTGCGTATGCTGCGACGTTGTATGTAAGGGTTCAGATAGACTGTCAGGTTTTGACTAACTTGTTGGTGGCCAAGACAAAAGTGGCTCCAATCAAGAAACCATCTCTTCCTCGTCTAGAATTGTGTGGAGCGGTACTTCTAGCGGAATTGGTAGATTCGATGACTTCTCAATTTGACGCCAAAAATGTACCTTTGTATTTGTGGTCCGATTCCACAATTGTTTTGGCGTGGCTCAAAAAACCACCGTGTACGTGGAAGACTTTTGTGGCCAATAGAATCGCTACTATACTTGAAACGGTTGGAAATAAGTCTTGGTATCACGTTGCTTCTAGTTTTAACCCTGCTGATCTAGCAACCCGGGGGCTGATCCCTTCGGATTTGAAAGGCAATAGTTTGTGGTGGCACGGCCCAGAATGGCTTGGGCTAGGGAAGTCTTCGTGGCCCGTATCAACTAGAGAATTTGAGACGTCAGAAGAGTCCAGAGGACCACAAGTTTTTGTTGCTAGAGCAGGGTCAGATGACGACATTTTAGACCGTTTTTCATCACTGTCGAGAGCTATTCATGTGCTTGCCTATGTCTTTAGATTTTTTCGCAATGCTAGACTTAAAAAGGGAATTGTTGTCGCTCAAGATTCGGTCCGTATTTCTGCTGAGGAGTTGACTTTTGTTCGGAATCGTCTTTTCTGGTTGGCTCAAGTTCGACATTTCCCTGAAGATCATTCGTGTCTCAGTAGAAACCAGAAAATCAGCTCTTCAAGCCCCTTATTGACGCTTACTCCGTTTATGGACAAACATGGCGTTATACGAGCTAATGGTCGTCTAGGTTCAACCAACAGTTTGTCCTATAATGAACGTCACCCGATAATACTTCCATACGAAAGTAGATTATCACGCTTATACGTGGACTTTATTCATCGATTAACTCTTCATGGTGGCCCCCGACTTGTCCTAAATACGATCCGTTTAGAATGTTGGATTTTAAAGGTCAAAAACTTGGTAAAACATCACATTCGAAACTGCAAGGAATGTGTCATCTACAAGAAAAGGTGTCAAAATCAGATAATGTCAGTACTTCCGGAAGAAAGAGTTAGTTTCAGTCGCCCTTTCACTAATACAGGAGTCGATTTTGCTGGCCCATTCGACATTAGAAGTTTCACAGGACGTTTTTGCAGAATCACGAAAGGCTACGTGTGTCTCTTCGTCTGTTTTTCGACCAAGGCCATCCATTTAGAGGCTGTGAGCGACCTTTCCACTCCCGCATTCTTGGGCGCCTTTGCGAGATTTGTGGCTCGTCGCGGCTGTCCAAGTAAAATGTATTCGGACAACGGTAGAAACTTTGTTGGTGCTGCTCGCCAAATCGATGTCAACTTCAAGGCTCGTGTCAAAGAATTGAGAGACGAAGTGGTCTCAAAATATGGGCAACAACAACTTTCGTGGCACTTTATTCCAGCTGGCGCACCTCACATGGGAGGTCTGTGGGAGGCCGGAGTAAAAAGCTTCAAGATTCATCTCAAAAAAGTTAGTGGTCAGCTCAAATTCACGTTCGAGGAGTTTTCGACTCTCTTGTCTAGCATAGAAGCGTGTCTCAACTCTCGTCCTCTCGGTTCTCTGTCTAACGATATCGATGATCTGTCAGCTCTTACCCCTGGTCATTTCCTGATCGGCGCTCCGATTCTATCCCCCGCAGAACCTGAGGAAGTGTCTCCAATTGATTCTGTAATAAATAGGTGGCGAAAAGTTAAAGCGACCCAGGCTGAGTTGTGTCGTAGATGGAAAAAGGAGTATCTCGTTGAGCTGAACAAAAGGAACAAGTGGAAAGTCCCTCAGGTCGATATTCAGGTCGACGACCTTGTTGTTATACGGCACGAGCAAGTCTGTCCAACCGAATGGCGTCTTGGTCGCGTCACAAAAGTATTTTGTGGCCCTGACAACCGAGTTCGAGTAGCTGAGCTCAAGACTCAAAACGGTTTAATTACTAGGCCCATTCATAAAATGGTTCTACTACCACGTGGTTCATAAATAGGGTTGTTTTTCTACTGTTGCTTCCGCTCCCCATGTCCTTGTCTACCTGAGAACGTTTAATAATATTCTGTCTTTGCAGAGAACAAGACCATGGCGTCGTGCTTTTTCAACGAGCGGTTCCCGTGTCCCATGTGCCGTCGTCTCCATGCCATTCGAGACTGCACCCGTTTTTTGGTGCTTGAACCTTCCAGCCGCCGCGACAAAGCAGTGGAGCTCAAGCTGTGTACAAGCTGCCTTGCCCAAACCCACGAGAGACGCGACTGTCCTAATGAGTCCAGCTGCCGCTTGTGTAGAAGCCAACACAACACGCTTCTACACCCCAGAGGACCGAACACGGCTTGGCTCTCAATGACGGCAATGGCACGCTTGTACCCCGACAACTCTGGCTGGAGTAAACTAATACGGTTGAAGATTGACCCAAATGTGGCGCGGTCGTCCATCACCCTCGACGCAGCGGAAGAGTACCACTGCCGTATCAACAAAGGCTACACTGTGGTATCCCTCAAACATCGCCTTTTCGAAAGGGACCCGGTCGACATTCGATGCGCTGTGGTGGACACACGTTTTGGTCCCACTCCTCGGCACCGTGTAGACACGATGTGGACGCTCCGCCACCCTGTGGTTGGAAACGCCCACTTAGCTGACCAGAACTGGTTCATCCCATACCCCTACAAACTTCTTTTGGGGGCAGACGCTCTTGGAGCTGTGTTGAAGGGAGCAGCCATTACTCCTCCAGGTCAGTGCGCCATCCAATTTTCCATTTTTGGACCAGTTTTCTTTGGCGAAGGACACCGGGAGCTAGAACCACCAACGGATGAAGAGTTGGCTCAGCTCGAGGAGCAGCAGTAAACCCTATGATGACATCACGTGGCTCAGAAGACTTTGTCGTCCTTATTTTTGAATTATTTTGTTAAGTATCTTACTGAAAAGACTGAATTACTCTTATATTTTCTTTTGTTGTAAAGCACTTTCATCTCCTGGGACCGCATTAAGTACCTTTTTTTCCTCTAAGGATCTCACTTGTATCAACAAGTAATCTTTTTTACCTCAATATGAATTTGAAATCCTGAAATACAAAGTAGCTTAAGTTTCCTTTTAATCGCGGCTCCCAGAGATGAAAGTGTCGCTATATTACTTATCTCATTCATCTCATTGAATTAAAAAACTAGACTTAAGTCATTTTAGTCATTAGACGTTAAACTAGTGTATTAATTCGATAGTTTTATTGTAGGCGCCCAGGTCAAGTGCATATTGGAGGGTATTATTGAATTTTCCTTGCTGGGTTATGACCCATTTGCCACCCCTCCAGCATGAACTTGCCTAAGGGAATGTTTACTCCTCGCCAGGTCTCTTGAGAAATCGAAAAAGAACATGTCTGTCATTCCCGTCTGGTTTGATGGTGTTTTTTCTATGTTCATTTGAATTAACTCACGAGAGAAATCTGAAGAGTAAGCACTCCCTGATTGTTTTGCACATTGATGCAAGGCGGGCGGAATGTTCGCTTCACAAAAGGCGCGATTGGTACCACAATGTTACGTTTCCGCCTTATTCGTGGTTCATCGTATCATTGTGGTGGTTTCCAATCGATTTTGTACCATTTTTACCGTTTACGTCAGTTACGGGTTCTTACGGTCTCTTTGCGACCCCGTTGCGTTACGAAACGTCACTGGTACTAATCGCGTCTAAGCGAACATGTATACGTTTCCACCCAGTTGTCCGCGCCGATCGCCATGTAATTCCACCGTCCTTAAGTTCAAGGGACGTTTCACACGAGGCGATTTGCCGTCCAACTCGGTAGCAGTCACTATCACACCCACGTTTTCACTGATGGAGCTGTGTTATGTGATAGAATCACATGTATTTTATCACATAGCGCAGCTCTAGGAAGTGATACGACGTTTTTGTGACGCTCTAAAAAGTTGTTCGTCAGACGTCGTGTGAATGCCCCCTTTGTTTGGTGGCGTGTATGGGACGCTTTTTTGATTCGCCTCGTGTAAGGAGGTTTAAGCTGGTATGATGTCATCGGCGGTAAATTCGTACGGTGCGGCGGCCGCGGTGGAAGAAAGGTGATGTGTGACTCTGAGTTTTAGAATTAATTTATTCGTTTTTTTATACCAGCCTGAGCCACACATCGATAACTAAAAAATAAAGTTTAAGTGTTTAAAAGTTGTGAAACATAAAAGCGAAATAAACTAAACGTGTATTAAACAAAATAAAATATAAAAAGAAGGTGTCTAACTAAAATAAAGTGTTTTATTAAAACTAAATTAATAAAAAACCGCAACCGCCACACACACACACATACTCGTGTGCGAAAGCCGGCAAAAGCCTAACAAAAGGCCGGCAAGCCACAGGTGGCTCAATTTGCAGGACGAGGAGCTCGTCCAACCAGCTACCCTTTCTTGGTTCCCACCGCCGAGGGAACGTGCCCCACCGCCGAGGGGAAAGGCCAGCCAAGCCAGAGGCTGATTGAGAGACATACGACCGAGGAGCAGACCGGAGACGTATCCTACATCCCCGAGAACCAGCGGAACCCCACCGGGAAGCCAAGTACGGCCCCAAACAATTTGTTTCCTATAATAAAGATATTATTCATAAAAGAAAACCAAGAGTGTAGCTTTTATTCATAAACAACACATTTTATTATAATTGAAATATTTTGCCTGATATAGCTTGAGCAACTTTCCCGTCCACAATTGTGAAATGCAAAACATGTCTTATTTTTATTTTTGAGCCTTCTTTTGTGATGTAAAGTGTGTTCCTCAACTTTTCAATTTGATCTTTAATATATTTATGCTTTTCTATAATCACCTTCTTTGACTCCTTAATGTAGGAAAATTCTATAGGACGACAATGCTGGACGGAGGATGGGGGATCATTTTTCCATACTTCTCTATTTTATTCTGAATTAATCGATTAATCGAAGAGGAACCATTGATATCATAAACATAGCCTATCACATCTTTGCGATAAACTTACCAATTCGCTGCTTGTATTGACTCTGTCGTGATGATCCGTCACATCCTCATTTGGTATAAGGTACCAACCTCTGAAAATTACTCATATTCCAATTTTTTAAAGTTTGTGATTCAATAATTCTTGTAGTTATATGATCCAACATTGACTTTAGATGTACTTTGGCAGAAACTTCGTCAACTGTTGTAACCTCTGGAACATAAGCTGATTTTTCCTCTGATATTTTTTCATAAGATGGGAATCCTCGAAAACCTTTCTTTGCCAGAGAACTGCGCATTATTTTGTAGTGTCTGCATGATAGATCCAAGTCCATATATTATACTAACGCTTCCGAGTTGGAAAAATCTTCCACCGTAATTCCGGGATTTTTGACGGCTTCTTTAAACTTTCCAACAGTTTCTGATGTATTCTTTTGCAAGTACTCAACAGCAAACAGTTTATTTAAATCATTTTGCTTGCTGTAAAAGATTATAAGCTTCATCTAAACATATATCTTCTGATATAGAATTTACATTTCTACGCTTACTGGATTGAGCAGTTGATTCGCCATTTGTTGAGTATGTATTTAATAATTTAATTTTATCTCGTTATATAAATTAATGGATGCTAAATACCATCGCGATTCTTTTTAATTGGAGAAAAGCAGAAGTCGATCTTGAACTTTCCTTAAATTTTTTGCAAAAGTATTTAACGAATTTATATAGCTCATTTTTATTTATTTTTTTCAACTTTCTTTTAATTTAAATTGCCCGCAAATCTTTTTAAACCGTGCATAAAGGAATAACTTTTCCGTAATATTTTGTGCCTTCGCATGTATTTCACAACTTGCACTACAAAAGTCGCTTATTGATATTTCAAAATTATTCATTGTAAATACGTTTTTTTAATTAATACACAATTGATATTTTAAGTTAATATTATACGAAACAACGTTTTTTATTATGCATTTGTTTTTGTTTGAAGTGTCAAATATATTTACATGGTCACTTTTCATTTTTAACTTTTACGTACGAAGTAAATATAAACTCAAAAAATATAAAATGAAAACAAAGCCACGCTACCGCTTTACATGCAGTTTCTTGTAGCAAAACTGTGAATATATTTACAAAGGACAGTTAGGGCTACAAATCCATGTTAGCGGATTTTTTTCCTTTTCTAGGAAAATAGTTAAATGTTTAATTCTTGTCTAAATTTAAACAAAAAAAAACCTTTTTTAAATGCGATTTTGCAAAGTATACATTTTTACATTTTTAAAAGTATAGACATTTTTTATTATGCATATTTTAGGAAATTCGTACGGATTAAATGCTGAATAACTAAAGTCACACAATAAAAAGAAGATTAGATTTGGAAAATTCAGTTTGTTTTACATTAAAATCATTAAAAATTTCAAATTTCAAAAAATTAAAAAAAAAATAATTTTTTTTCATTTTTGAGCGCTCACAGAGGAAAAAAGTACACTGTGCGCCCTATCAGAGTAGAATTAGAAGAAATATTATCAGGTTTTATTAATTTCATAATGATAAAAATTTGTATTTGATAGCGCTTAGATTCAAAATTAGGATACGAGGTATGTTCAAAAAATATCGCGAATTTTGTATTTTTTCAAAAAGTATTTATTTATTGATGAATATCTATTTTGTCCTCTTCAAAGTAATTCCCCTCGGATATAATACACTTCCGCCAAAAGTTTTTTCCAATCCTCGAAGCACTTCAAATAATCATTTTTTGTGATCTTGTTCAGCTCCTCCTTCGATGCCGTCTTTATCTCCTCAATCGTGGCGTAGCGTCGTCCTTTCATGGCCAAATATTCGCGCACAAGCAACGATGTGTGTGCAGGGGCGTTATCATGGTGCAAAAGCCAGTTTTTGTTCTTCCACAAATCCGGGCGTTTTGCGCATAACTTGCAGGTAATATTCTTTATTGACCGTACAACCCTGTGGCAAGAACTCATAATGCACCACGCCCCTGCAATCAAAGAAAACTGCGAGCAAAAAAAAAACGGGCGTCCGGCACGCTGTTCGTCCTTCGCATCTTCTCGGCCCTCTCAGAATATATTGTAGCGGCGATCAACGTTGCTTTGGTCCACGGTAGCTTCACCATATGCCACAGCCAACATTCGGAATGCGTCAGCGCACTTTATGTTGTTTTTTACACAAAATTTTATGCAGAAAAAAATTTGATCCATTTTCTGAAATAGATAAAAATGGAAGACAAGTTAAAACACATCCAAGCACAACAGCTGTCAAAAATTAACTAAACATTCAAAATTGCCGACCTTGTCAGCATGAGTAAGGGACATGAGTACCAACATAACGCTACAAAATTATCAAAAATCAAATACACGTAGCCCGCAGAAATTAAAAATTGGCGATATTTTTTGAACATACCTCGTATAGATGTATACGGGGGCTATATTCAAATCAGAATCTTTTTTATACCCTACACCACACTGTGGTACAGGGTATTATAAGTTTGTTTCACGGCAGATGTTTGTAACACCTGAAAATAACACAGCTAGACCCACCTTAAAGTATACCGATCGACTCAGAATCACTAGCTGAGTCGATTTAACGATGTCTGTCCGTCCGTCCGTCTGTCCATGTAAAGTTGTTCGTCGACTACAGGTCGCAATTTCACTCCGATCGTTCTGAAATTTTGCAGTTTAGAGTATTTCGTGACTGTTAAGATCGCTATTGAATTTGAAATCGGTTCAAATTTAGATATAGCTCCCATATATATCTTTCGTCCGATTTGGCCCTTTAGTCCTATAGAAGCTGTATTTTACATCCGATCGTTTTGAAATTTAGAATGGTAGAGTTTCTTGATCCAAGAACCAACATTGCCGAATTTGAAGAAAATCGGTTCAGATTTAGATAAAGCTCCCATATATATCTTTCGTCCGATTTGGTCCTTTAGTCCTATAGAAGCTGTATTTTACATCCGATCGTTTTGAAATTTAGAATGGTAGAGTTTCTTGATCCATGAACCAACATTGCCGAATTTGAAGAAAATCGGTTAAGATTTAGCTATAGCTCCCATATATATGTTTCGTCTGATAGAAGCTGTATTTTACATCCAATCGTTTTAAAATTTAGAATGGTAGAGTTTCTTGATCCAAGAACCAACATTGCCGAATTTGAAGAAAATCGGTTCAGATTTAGATAAAGCTCCCATATATATCTTTCGTCCGATTTGGTCCTTTAGTCCTATAGAAGCTGTATTTTACATCCGATCGTTTTGAAATTTAGAATGGTAGAGTTTCTTGATCCAAGAACCAACATTGCCGAATTTGAAGAAAATCGGTTCAGATTTAGATAAAGCTCCCATATATATCTTTCGTCCGATTTGGTCCTTTAGTCCTATAGAAGCTGTATTTTACATCCGATCGTTTTGAAATTTAGAATGGTAGAGTTTCTTGATCCATGAACCAACATTGCCGAATTTGAAGAAAATCGGTTAAGATTTAGCTATAGCTCCCATATATATGTTTCGTCTGATAGAAGCTGTATTTTACATCCAATCGTTTTAAAATTTAGAATGGTAGAGTTTCTTGATCCAAGAACCAACATTGCCGAATTTGAAGAAAATCGGTTCAGATTTAGATAAAGCTCCCATATATATCTTTCGTCCGATTTGGTCCTTTAGTCCTATAGAAGCTGTATTTTACATCCGATCGTTTTGAAATTTAGAATGGTAGAGTTTCTTGATCCATGAACCAACACTACCGAATTTGAAGAAAATCGGTTAAGATTTAGCTATAGCTCCCATATATATGTTTCGTCCGATTTGGCCCTTTAGTCCTATAAAAGCTGTATTTTACATCCAATCATTTTGAAATTTAGAATGGTAGAGTTTTTTGATCCATGAACCAACACTACCGAATTTGAAGAAAATCGGTTAAGATTTAGCTATAGCTCCCATATATATATTTCGTCCGATTTGGCCCTTTAGTTCTATAGAAGCTGTATTTTACATCCAATCGTTTTGAATTTTAGAACGGTAGAGTTAATTGATCCATGAACCAACACTCCCGAATTTGAAGAAAATCGGTTAAGATTTAGCTATAGCTCCCATATATATGTTTCGTCCGATTTTGCCCTTTAGTCCTGTAGAAGCTGTATTTTACATCCAATCGTGTTGAAATTTAGAATGGTAGAGTTTCTTGATCCATGAACCAACACTACCGAATTTGAAGAAAATCGGTTAAGATTTATCTATAGCTCCCATATATATGTTTCGTCCGATTTGGCCCTTTAGTCCTACAAAAGCTGTATTTTACATCCAATGGCTATATGAAACCTGAACCAATCGTTTTGAAATTTAGAATGGTAGAGTTTCTTTATTCATGAACCAACATTGCCGAATTTGAAGAAAATCGGTAAAGATTTTGCTATAGCTCCCATATATATGTTTCATCCGATTTGGCTCTTTAGATCCAATCGTTTTTATACCCAACACCACACTGTGGTACAGGGTATTATTTAAGTATAAAATGTCCCAAAAGTAAATTTATGTAAACAATTTATACATGAATTACAAAATTTATATATCAGAGTTATTCAATATTACGAGAGTGGTGTAGGGTATTATATAGTCGGCACCGCCCGACTTTAGCCTTTCCTTACTGTTTTTTTTTTTTAAATTAGACAAAGTTTATTTGATTACTAATCTGATACCTGTAAATGTTAAAGGATCTTTTGAGAAATGCTGATTTTATAGCGCTTGTATGCAAAACTAAAAGGAAGCTGCAATAGCGATAAAAATCCAAATCGTAAGGAGAATATACAGGGGTTATGTCTAAGTCTTAACCGATATTTTGTTGAAAGAAAAAAACGTTTGGAGGTCGTTTATCGCAAACATAGTCCTTTGCCTCAAACGCTTTACATTTCCCTTAACGGTTGAAATATTTATAGTGAATGAAAGCGTTTATCGTAAAAGTAGTTTCTCTTGTTGTCGACGAACATTTTTATCCCCTCACTTTAGAGAGGAGGGTATATATCATTTGCTACGAGCCAAAAGTGTAACACATCTAAGGAGTGTCCTAAGACCCTAAGTATGTTCGGCGGAAATGCGTTTTGGGTAATTTTAAGTCATTTGAGCAATGTCCGTCCGTCCATCTGTCTGTCTGCCTGTGTGTATGTCTGCTGGCTGATGCGCACGATAACTCTCGAAAGGAGTAACCGATTGACTTCAAATTTGGTATGAGGTAATATTTTTTCTATCTCCGGCTAAGTTCGAAGATGGGCCATATTGGTCCACTCCTTCTAGTACCTCCCCCACAAAGGGTTCACTTTTAGTGAAATATTGATTCTTTGTTACCTTCTATACTACTTACTCGAATCTTCTGAAATTTCGCACATAGTATTAGTTTGTTAGTCGCTAACATGTCAAGAAAAATAGGCGGGGTGGCCACTCCCCTTTTGGTACCTACCACACAAATGGACCATTTTACACCAAAAGTTAACAGCTTATAACTTTAGTACCAGTGCATACAAATACTTTAAATTCTGCACAGTGTAATGCTTTTATAGTACCTAAAGTACAGAGAAAAGTGGGCGTTATTAGCGCACCCCTTTTTGTACCTCCCACACAAATGAACCGTTTTGTTCCAAATGTAAATAGCTCTTAACTTTAATAACAGTGCATACGTTGTATTTATTAAATGCAATTTAAATTGATAATAACTTAATTAAAACAAAGGGACTCAAGGTGAGGGAATACATAAGTCGGTTTAACCGACTGAACTTTCTTACTTGTTTCATCATAAAATGTTCATAATTAGTTTATGGCAAACGAAAAACGTTTACGAAAACATATTATTTATATATTTAAACTTGATTACTTATTTTAAAGAGAGTTGATAGAACAAAGAGCGTAACTGGTTCTCATTTTGTGAGTGTGCGGTAATAAATTTTTCGTATGCTGTTGGGCCTTTAGCTTTGTACTGGCGTTCGTGGTGTTCGGAATAAGCGCGTGTGTGTGGCAAAATTAAAAATGTTTCTATCAGTGAACTCGAAATTTTTAATTAAACCAAAGAATCTAAATTATCGGTATTGCGATATCTCGCACATATACTGCGTAATGTTATAGGCAAATGTGAAATGAAGTGAAGACATGTGGGAAAATAACCGGATAGTCAATAACAAAAACAATAGATCAGGCACTGCACGAAAATTTTTAAAATTTTGTGCAAAAAACAATAGATTTTAACAATATGAAGAACCATCTATTGGTTTTGTTAATGACTAAATGGTTATTTTCCCAAACGTCGTTAATGGTGAATATGCAAATTAAAACTATTAACAATCAATTATCACACGTTTAGGTACTGAAGAGTTCTAATAGTAATTGTAATTTGTTGTCAAACCCGTCGCCATCTCAATCAGGCACAATACACTGGAAATAGCTAAAAACACTAAAGAGGTAAACTATGTTTTTTATTGACACTACGCATCAAAATTTTCCACCCGAAGTTTTTCATGTTTTTATACCCTACACCACACTGTGGTACAGGGTATTATAAGTTTGTTTCACGGCAGATGTTTGTAACACCTGAAAATAACACAGCTAGACCCACCTTAAAGTATACCGATCGACTCAGAATCACTAGCTGAGTCGATTTAACCATATCTGTCCGTCCGTCCGTCCGTCTGTCCATATAAAGTTGTTCGTCGACTACAGGTCGCAATTTCACTCCGATCGTTCTGAAATTTTGCAGTTTAGAGTATTTCGCAGCTGTTAAGATCGCTATTGAATTTGGTTGAAATCGGTTCAGATTTAGATATAGCTCCCATATATATCTTTCGTCCGATTTGGCCCTTTAGTCCTATAGAAGCTGTATTTTACATCCAATCGTTTTGAAATTTAGAATGGTAGAGTTTCTTGATCCATGAACCAACATTGCCGAATTTGAAGAAAATCGGTTAAGATTTAGCTATAGCTCCCATATATATGTTTCGTTCGATTTTGCTCTTTAGTCCTGTAGAAGCTGTATTTTACATCCAATCATTTTGAAATTTAGAATGGTAGAGTTTCTTGATCCATGAACCAACATTGCCGAATTTGAAGAAAATCGGTAAAGATTTAGCTATAGCTCCCATATATATGTTTCGTCCGATTTTGCTCTTTAGTCCTGAAGAAGCTGCATTTTACATCCAATCATTTTGAAATTTAGAATGGTAGAGTTTCTTGATCCATGAACCAACACTACCGAATTTGAAGAAAATCGGTTAAGATTTAGCTATAGCTCCCACATATATGTTTCATCCGATTTGGCTCTTTAGATCCAATCGTTTTTATACCCCACACCACACTGTTGTACAGGGTATTATTTAAGTATAAAATGTCCCAAATGTAAATTTATGTAAACAATTTATACATGAATTACAAAATTTATATATCAGAGTTATTCAATATTACGAGAGTGGTGTAGGATATTATATAGTCGGCCCCGCCCGACTTTAGCCTTTCCTTACTGGTTTTCTGATGTAATTTTATATTCTATTCACAGACGTGGAAACGTTTGAATGTTCAGCATTTAGGTCGGAATTTTTAATATTGACCTATGAAGTTCACTTTTGAGTAAAAAGTTTGATATATGGTAAGATTACATATCGCTTTGCGCAATAACCGTTTGCAACAAACGTTTCACAGGGTTTAGGATAAACAGGCATTCCTTGTGACAAACACAATAACGGTTTGCACCAAACGTTTACAGGGTTTGCAATAAAAATAAATCATTTACGATAAGTACACTAACCGTTTGCTATAAACGTTTCTTTGGGTTTTGGGATAAACATAAATCGTTTGCGACAAACATAGACCACAAACGAACATTTGGGAGTAACGAATTTTTCCTTTGCGTGTGCTTAGTCCAAAAGTTTTCCATGTGCTGCATTTGATACACGGTTGTACAATTTGTCTTCTACAGCGGTTAAATTCCAAATCAGAGGCACATACCAGAGGCTTCGTACCAGATATGAAAGAGTACTTCGACCTGTACTTCGTGCACAACTTAAGATGGGCAGACAGACAGAGATGTTTAAATAGATTCAGCTAGAGATTCTAAGTTGATCAGAATCTCTAGCACTGGTCTAAAAGTTTAAACTTTTAGACCAGTGGGACATATGGGCAAAGTCTGCGTGACGAACGCAACTGCGACATTGGTCGTTGTATCGATGTTTTAAACACTTTGCATGATTTCCAATTAGCCAGTTAAGTTCTGTCCAATTTCGCTGATCAAGAACTTTGTTCGTTGAATGTTGTATTTTGACCAGGTGCTTTTGGATCATGTATCAGTCCTATCCCACCTTGTATTTCAGGTAGTAATTGAAGATATCCCTTTTAACAACTCCCAGAGGCGTTGCGACTGACGCCATCTGGTGTTCGTTAGAAGAGGATCCTAGCTTGTTCGTCTAGTTGTTCATTCCCCTCAAGTCCCCTATGTCTTAGGATCAAGGTGAGAGCTACTCGTAACACACGACTTAGATTAGCAAATTCTTCCTTAGTCATTTATGTGGCCAGCACCGCCACATCATGTCTTGATGTGGCGGTGCTGGAGAGCCGCTTGACTATCGACAAATGTTTCTATATTCTGGAGCAACGATCAACTCACGTAGTCATATTTCGACCTGTGGTCAGTTCTAGCTCTATCAAAAATATGATTAATGTTTTTGTCCATTCAGAAGCCTCTATGATACAAAGTTAAAACTTTGTAAATATGAAATACTATACACCGTAAATATATTCGCTAAAAATAAAAGCACAGTCAGAGAATTTTAGAACAATTTTCATAATTTACATATTTATTTATAAAAATGTTTATGTAGGAGGTATGTTCAAAAAATATCGGGAATTTTTAATCTCCGCTGGCTACTTGTATTCGATTTTTGATAGTTTTGTAGCATTATGTTGTTACTCATGTCCCTTACTTATGCTGACAAGGTCAGCCATTATGAATGTTTAGTTAATTCAGTCAGAATTTATTTGGTTGGAGACCATATGTTCCATTTACTTTCTGTCTATTCCAAGAAAGTAATTAATTTTAGACAGCTGTTGTGCTTGGATGTGTTTTAACTTTTCTTCGATTTTTATATATTTCAGAACAAGAATATTACCTGCAAGTTATGCGCAAATTGCGCGAAGCAATCCGCCAAAAACGCCCGGATTTGTGGAAGAACAAAAACTGACTATTGCACCATGATAACGCCCCTGCACACACACCGACAAAAACAACACAGTAATGGTGCCGCAGCCACCATATTCCCCTGACCTAGCCCCCTGTGACTATATCACTGTATAAAATGTGCAATAGTATAATAAAGAATTTGATTTTCCGAGACGCGTTTTGCGTCCTCTTGAACTCTGACATATAGCTAAGAAGTTGGCTGTGAACAGTTGGGACCAAAATTATATAGTTATGTATTTCTGATATACAAAGGAGCTGAAAACACATATTACATGCTGTGTGCATACATTCACATATTCAAATTTCCGGTTTGTAGTCAATGCAGTCGCGATCAAAAATATTTTAATACCATTTGAGTTTTAAGACCATTCGGTGTAATTTTCAGAAGATTGATAGCCTTTCAAGTAGACCCTACGTTAATAACAAACCACGACGTAATGCTGAAATAAATAAGTAGTACTTTTATGACCGACCTGTGGTCAAACTCACAAAAGTATTTGAGAACCATAAATATCTGTTAGTCGACGAAGACATGATCAAAAAGTATATGATACTTCTTGACCGCTGAAACTATCTTAAAATTGGAAAATTTAAAATTGCTACTCAGAGACAAGTCAGCTTTTTGTTGAAAATTGCTATTATTGTACAAGACGGCCTACAGAAAATAAACATATACAGGGTGCGGCAAAAGTCGCGAATGGATTTGAAAAATTAATAACTTTTCTAATTTATTTTTTCCCCCTTTTGATTATTGGACTTAATCAAAATAAATCTGGGAGATTAATCATGGAAAGTTACAACGTTATCCAATGAACCAAAATCATAGAATTTTATTTTGAACATCATCGATTAATAATTCAAACTCAATGAGCCTATCGTCGTCATTTTAATCTGCGGAGTTCACCCTCCGAATCAATGATTCGACGCTTAGTGACGCAATATCGGGAACAAGGTTCAGTGAGGTATCTTCCACAAAGTAGACGACCACGTTCTGTAATTAGTGTAGGAAATATTCAACGCGTTCAGGAGAGTATTGAGGAGAATCCTGAAACATCAACTCGAAAGCGCTCTGCTCAGCTGCAAATGTCTGACAGGTATTTACGCAGAATATTAAGGAGAAATTTACATCTTTCTCCATACAAGGTGCAGTTAGTGCAACACTTAAAGCCAGGAGATCCCCAAGAAAGAATAATTTATGCACTCCGCTTCCAAGAATTGGCCAGAGAACATAATGAATTCATTCATTAAACTACGCAACAAAAAAATATTTTTTTGTTTGTCCTAGACCTAAAAATTATTTTTTTGTATAGATTGTGGGATATTGTTATATAAAATCAAAACCAAAAATTTTTTTATGGATATATTTTTTTTTTAAAAATAAAATATCTCCTTCACTTACAAACAGTGGTTTAGTAACAGTCATTTAACAAATTGGAAAAAGTAAATTTTTAAAAAAAAAATCCTGGGACAAAAAAACATAAAAAATAGAAAAAAATCGAAAAAATATTTTATTTTATTTTTTAAAAGTTTGCATCCTAGCGAAGAAAATAATGCCTATTTGAAAAAAATCTATGGATAAATGTAGAGATTATAGCCCTTTGGGAAAAGTAAGAGAATTTCAAAAAATCTTTTTTTTTTTAATTTCTGTTTAAATAGCGATTTTATTTATTACTTTTATTTATATTATGTACATTTGAGATTATTTACATGTACAAGTTTCATTAGAAGTAATTGTGAGTTCTTTGTTGACGTTTGTAGATTTCGGAATCGGTTTCTCTAATAAGGAACAAAATATAATCTCCCATCATTCTTTCATCCCAGTGCCCATGGTAATGCCGCTCGATAGACTTCATTTCTTCGTGAAACCTTTCGCCATGTTCGTCGCTTACGTCGCCAAGATTCTCGGGGAAAAAGTTTAAATGAGAATGCAAGAAATGAATTTTGAGGAATACATAAAGTGTTGGAATACATAAAGCGAAAAATAAGTTAGAAGAATTCATACATATGTGTTATATACATAAATATAGAAAAATATATTTCTTACCATTTTTTCATAATTTTGTAACAAATCATTTATCATTGTTTCATATTGGGGGGTTTTATTGGATCCAATGAAATATGAAACTACAAGCTTAAACAACCTCCATGCTGCAATTTCATCCGACGTCAAATATGATTAGAAATTCACATATTTCATCAGTTTCCTTATTTTAGGCCCATCAAAAACTCCTTCTTCGATTTTTTGAAAAGAAACACTTTTAAATAATCTTTTTAAATATGAGAGTGAGTTGCCATCTTTCCTTAAGGCTTTTACAAAATTTTTAAAGAGCCCTAGCTTAATATGCAGTGGTGGCAAAATATCGGCTATCCCAGAGGCATAACATACCAACTACTTTTAAATCGCAACAAATTTTCCAGTCATGTTCATATTTTATGTATTTTATCAACTTAGCCATTGTTTCCTTAGTGTTGACGGCATGAGCAATGGGAATCGACGGTTTCTGATTTCCCTTGTGTAATAGCACTGCTTTCAAACCTTCTTTACTGCTGTCGACAAGTAAACGCCATTCCTTTGAATTGTATGTTTGATTAAGTTCCTCGAATAATCCGGGAAAGTCCTTGCAAAAGCATATGTTATCCACAGTTGTATATAATTGTTTGTAAAGTATATCACGGACTCTATAATATAATATGTTAACATCTGGTCCAAAATATTGTACTGTTTCATCCTAGAGGCAAGTATTTCTCCTTATCTTTGGTCAGTTCCAAATCTCTCACTAGATCAATGAGTTGAAACTGAGTTAAAAGCGATGACTTCTGACTCAAACTTGAATCGCTCAGAGTTGAGTACTCAGGTGAACTTGATGATGTTTCCGTATTAGGCTGTTAGCTATACTTGGACCCTTCCTACTCCAATCTATTAACTTAGACAAAAATAGCAGTCTGTATCGTGAATGAATGGTTGTCTCCAAATCATTGGCATTCCAAATTGCACGCGATGTCTAAAATTAAAACGTTTTATTCCACAAAACGTTGTAATACATTAATTTTAAAGTACTTACCGCATTCTTCCACTAGTCCATTGAATAAGATTTACATGGCACGAATTACACAAAATACTAGGTGTCCACGGTTCGTTCATATTTTTAACTCGTATACCAAAATATTACACATATATTTCTTCCATTATTTTACTAAACGCACGTTTTTTAATTACATATTTTCCGCAGATGTAGCAGAAATTGTCGGGATCATTTACACATTGAAAAGTTCTTTGCCTTTTACTCATACTTCGAAATATAACTTTGTAATATTTTTCAGAAAATCGACTTATCTCTTTAAGGCGCTGAATTACAGTAATTTATTAATAAGAAATTTCATTCATAAATTCCGGATTTAAGGTTCATAAGTTGCAGTACCTGTAGCTGACATATACTTTGCTTCGAAAGTAGACACCCAATATTTTCAAGACTGCCGCGTACTATGTTGTATTGCGTACATATAATTTTACTAACTGTATGTCCATGCCCCTAAAGGGCGTAACTGAATGGAAACCTCATAAATAAAAAACCACAAATATTGTCGAATGACCCTCTATCTGAGCGGATCTCATCCAATATAGCTCTCACGTTGCATATCAAGTTTTATGGAGGGTTACGAACGGCCATAAAACCTCGTCCTCTCTATAATTTTATAATGTCTGACATCAATCCTCATAAAATAAAATGCAAGTGTCTCTGTCACATGTGGCGAATTTAATATAAGCAAAAACATCATTTAAAAACGAAAAAATATGAAACAAGATTTTTTTGAATTTCCCTAACATTTACAAAATGGCTCATAACTTTTACATCTATCCATAGATTTTTTCAAATAGACAGTGTTTTCTTCGTTAGCATACTGGCTTTTTAAAAATGTGATAGAATAATTTTTTCGACTTTTTGTCTATTTTTTATGTTTTTTTGTGCCAGGAAAAAGTGTTTTTTTTTTTAAATAATTTTTTTCTCATATTTTTGACGACTGTTACTAAACCAAAGATTCTACCTGAAAGCGATATTTGCAGCATATGTAGCCATCGTAATTCCCTTTAATTTGAGGCCTAACAAGGCTCAATCAGGCGTATGCTTGAAAAATGGTCCAAATACTAAATGTAATTTCAATGAAAGAATTAAAAAAAATTAAAAAAAAGTACCATAAACAATTTTTTTAATATTTTTTCGTGTTTGTGGCACCTAATTTCACCAGAAACTGTTATCCACATCCCTTGGACAAAAATTTTGTTGCATAGTGTTATCTGATAATGAGCGATGAAGCCCATTTCCACTTAAATGGTTTTGTAAACAAACAGAACTGCAGAATATGGGGTACTGAGAACCCAAGGGTGCTTCATCAGCGACAATTACATCCAATTAAATGTACAGTATGGTGCGTAAGTTTGTATTTATGGCTTATGGAAATAAAGCTGGATCAATTTCAAAAATTTTTATTGGGGGACTTGCCACACTTATGTCTAAAATACCCCAATTTTCTCAAAATTTTTTATTTAGTCAGAAGAAAGCCTATGCAAGTTTTTGATTCCGCTAAAATCACTCGACAAAGTTTTTAATTTTTAAAACAGTATTTTTTTTTAACAAAATTTGAAGACTATCGGTTACTCCTGTCGAGAATTTTCGTGAGCACTAGCCAGGCAGACGGACGGACGAACATTTCTCAATTGGCCTAAAATGTCCTAGAACAAATTTCCAACGAACATACTTAGGGTCTTAGGGGAACGCCTTCGATGTGTTACTCGATGTGTATTCTCCTCCACATAGTTGAGGGTATAATAAATATACTTTGGTACAGTTGTTATCATTGTTTGTTCTGATTATAAATGTATAATAGCAATGATAATTAATTACATTATGCAACAAAATTTTTGTCGAAGGGCTGTGCATAAAATTTTCTGGTGTCCTAAACACGAAAAAAATTTTAATAAATTGTTACGGTACATTTTTTTAGTTTTTATTTAAAATTGCCATTTTCTTGAAATGTGCCTTTAGTGTTGGGACCATATTGAAGTATATGCTCGATAACGCCGGGAAATACTTTAAATTAAAGGAAATTATGAAGACTAAAAAAAAGTTTTTTGTTGCATAGTGTTTTCAGTCGTATATGGCCCAATGATCCTGAATGAAAGACATAATGCTCAATTTATAGCAGCAAACACAGTATGTTGGTGCAGCAGATATTTATTGATTTCACTTTTTTCAGTAGAAAATCTGTTCTTAAGTAAAAACATAAAAAAGGATGCTATTGTAAAAACAATTGCATTTGTCACAAATTTTTCAAATGTTTATTCTAGCACTTTCGACTGCGTATGTTCAAAAGTCGCGTCGCCATCTACTTTGAATATCATAGAATTTAATTTAATAAAATTAATTTGTACTCAAAACACCACCATTACATTACCATCCATCCCCCGAACAACTCTGGGAAGTGTTTATTTACTGAAAACCCATCATTATCAGATCGCGTTGACAACATTCCGGGTTATATGTACTCGCACTATCTGCCAATGTGTGTGTGTGTGTTTTGCCCTTTTGTGGGCCATGTCTCGATTTCTTTGTATGCATTCTCACACGGATTAAAGTGCGTAAAATTGTCATCTAAGCCTCGACACGTGCTAACAAGCAAATTGTCCTTGCACTCACTCTCCCTTCGGGGTGAAAACAAGATGTTGGTAGTTTTGGAAATAACAACTAAAGATTGAACGATACTTTATCTTTTGTAGAACTGCGGTTACCACGGAGAATTTCTATTAAAATGTCATTTATCAGAATTGCGAAATATAAAATCTCATTTTAATGAAGTCTCCCCGCATGACTGTAAGTGTTGGGAATGTAATTACAAGACGCTATGGCAACCAGTTGAGGATAGTGCGCCCTGAGTCAGTAACCAAAAATATGAAACGAGAATTCAATACACAGATTGTTAACAACAGTTGAATAAGAGCATCGGTGGCTTCTTATAGAAAAGGCGTATCTAACATTTGCAATGATTGGGAGGAAAAAAGACAAAGAAAAAACGTGAAGATGTTTCATAACATTCCTTTAAAGCAGGGGTTCTCAATTGGTGGTCCGCTGCCCACTTGGGGACCGTAGCGTCAATAAAACAATTTTTTTTAATTAACGGATTTGTTTACTAGCATGCGCCCACATATATACATATATAAAGGGTGACTATATGGCTATCTGGTTTTCCGGTTTTAAGTTTATCGTGATATATGCCAATGTCAAAAATTTTAAATTTCTACAGCAGCCCGTTATACGCACAAACTTGAGGAAACATAAGCTCCCAGCAATTTATTTATTCCTTAGGTCTAAAAGTAGTAGTTCGCAAGTATGGTCCAGGTCAGATAACTCTAATGCCTTCAGCAATCGCCCTCGATATATGTATATCATAATTGGTATACCCTTACCTTAGTACCCTTGTGAAGCGGATGTTTGCTCTTCAATATATTCTCAGTAGTTCGGAGATATGAATCACATTGAATATATAAGTATGTACTTAGAGAATAAAGGTATAACAATCATATTTATCATTTCAAGAAGTAAATCGCTATTCACAAAACACGTCCGGACCAAAACACTGCAAAAAACATGAAAAGACAACTTGACAAAGTGTATTTTGGTGTCAATAACCACATTTTTCCACGGTACCGTGAAATAACTCCCAAATGAAATAAGTAAAAAAAAATTAAATCAGCCCCAACAAATTTCCATATAAATTGGGACTTATTGCATTATCAAATAATTCCCAAAGTGTTGGGATTTATTTCGTATTTTTTGTTGGGGGTTATTTCGGTACCGTGAAATAACTCCCAAATAAATCACAAATGAAATTACTCCCAACAAAAATGAAATAATTCCCAATTTTAAGAAGTGAAATAACTGCCAAAGGGAGTATGAAATAAGTCTCAATATTTGGAAGTTATTTCATACTGAACTGAAACAAGTAATAGCGTTAAGTTCGTCCATGCCGAATCTTATATACCTTCAACCATGCATACAATTTTATTACTGGAAACACCTTTGGATATGGAGCAAATCATGAAACGCGGACCAAAGTCTCTTTGCGTGGCATAGAAACCAATGGTCCAAGTAGTCGTGGACATGCACCAAAGGACATAGCCATTAATGTCGGCCGCAGGCCAACAACGCAAAAAGACTGAGGTCCCCGTACCCATCTTTGGGCATACCTCAGAGGAGAAAATCATTAATGCCAGCCGAAGGCCGGCCACGTAAAGAAACTGTGGTCCGCGTAACCGTCTTCGGACATACCCCTGAGGAGAAAATGTCTAATCCCGGCCGAAATCCGGACTTCTACTGTGGTCCGCGTAGCCGTCTTCGGACATACCCCATACATGAACATACCCTAGAAAAGAAAAATGTTAATTCCGTCCGAAGGCCGCTCACCTCTTTGGACGTACCACTGAGAAGAAAATCTTTAATCTGTTTTTTATGGTATTCGGTCAGAATTTATTTTAGTTCGAGATCATATGTTCCAGTTACATTCTGTCTATGGCAAAAAATATATCGGTTGATCCAAGTAGAGATACTTTTTTCAATAGCCTTTTTTTGACAGATCACGTGTGAGTCGTGTCATGCTGTCATGTTATCTTTGTTATGTATTGTTTGGCATTTCATCATGGAAAGACTTACGTACTATTCGCAACACCATCACCCATCTTGTGACCCAGCATTCATTATTGGATAATATTCGACAAAATAGACCACGTCCAGCACGCAGTGAAGAAAATGTAGCGGCCGTAGCTGAGAGTGTACATGAAGACCGTGGAGAGTCGATTCGGCGCCGTTCGCAGCAACTCGGACTGACGAAGGAACGACTTGGCGCATTTTACGTCGAGATATTAAATTGAAAGCATACAAAGCTTTCAATTTAATATCTGATCTCGGCGACATTTGGTTTCAACAAGAATGCGCCACTTCCCACACATCGCATCAATCAATGGATTTATTGAGAGAACACTTTGGTGAGCATATAATTTCACGTTTTGGGCCGGTCGATTGGCCACCATGATGGTGGCATATCACTCCATTAGACTTTTTCCTGTGAGGATATGTAAAGTGTAAAGTTTATGCGGACAAACCCGCTTCGATTCAGGCCTTGGAGCAAAACATCACACGTGTCATTCGCCAGTTACCAGTCGAAACGCTCGAACGAGTCATCGTAAATTGGACTCAACGGATGGACCATCTGAGACGTAGCCGCGGCCAACATTTGATAGACATTATCTTCAAAAAATAAATGCCAAAGAATGTTCTTTCAAATGATAATAAACATTCCCCATTCAATTTGAATTTTCTGTTTTTTTTCTTTACAAAATTAGGGAACCTCGAAATGGATCACGCTATAATAGAAACAAATACTAAAAGTGGTGCGATTTTCAAAAAATTGCTGGGTAGAATTGACTGCAGTTTCGATAGACACCACTCTATCTTCGTCGGAATTGAATAGCAATAATGTACGTATTTTACTTAAATCAGCCTGAAATACTTATGGAAGTATTAACTTATAGTTAATAAGAACTATCAACCAATACCTTAATTCACAAAACTATGTGGACACACTGAAACTCGAAACCAGAACTTTTTTGTCGTTTCGCGAGCCACTAAAACAACTTAAATGAGGATTCTTTGTGCCGTATCGTGTATACTGTCTATCATATTTTATTTTTTTTTTGTATGTGTGTGAAGACGTCATTAAAGGCAAAGTCCGCCCGTCCGTCTGAGCCCGATCTCTCTCGAAATGAGCTACAGATTTATTTCAAATTTTGTATGCGGTACTATTTTTTGTTTATATCAGCCTTTGTTAGAAGATGGGCCTTATCCGTTCACTTGTTCTCGTTCCACCCCACAAAGGTTTAACATTTTGTGAAATATTGAATCACATAGAACTTCTATACTTCTTATTCAGATCATCTGTAATTTCGCACATATTAATACTATCTTCGTCGCTACGACCTGCAGACACATTGGAGAAATATCCACACCCCTTTTGACGTGGCCAGAATTAGTAATCATTTTTTAACAAATCAGTTTGTAAAGTACGAGTATTTTGTGCCTACCATTTTGGTAAATTCACAACAAAATTAAATTTTTCATAACGGTATGGTTCGGTATGGTGCAATATAGTTATGTGCCGACTCTTGATTTAAAAATGGGAGTAATTACCAAGCCTTTGACACCTCCCATACAAACTGGCCAAATCACGGGCATAACTTTAAAGCCCATGGAAATAAGCACTTACAACGGACAGACGGACAGACGGACAGGCGGACGGACATTGCTCAAATTACTTAAAATGTCCTAAAATGGATTTCCGGCGAATAGTTACACTTTTTTCATACCAAATGATGGAAAGATACACAATGGAGCAACGCGTTAAAGTTCAAGCTTATTGTGAAAATGGGCGTTCAATTCAAAATACATATCGTGCACTTCGTGATTTTTTCGGTCAATTTAATCGTCCAAATGTGCGTACAATCGGAAAAATTGTGCACAAATTTGAGCAAACCGGGTCTGTAGGAGATGTGAAAACACCAGTGCATGCTCGTAAGTTCGTACGGTAAATATTGCGGCTGTTCACGATAGTGTGACTGAAGAGCCGTCCACCTCAACTCGTCGTCGTGCCCAACAATTACACCTCTCACGCTCGTCGTTGATGAACATTATGCATAAAGACTTGCATTTACACGCTTACAAGGTGCAATTGACTCAAGAACTAAGGCCTCTTGACCATTCCAAACGTCGTCAATGGTCAGAATGGTGGCAAAAAATGGCAACAGTGGATGATCAGTATTCGAAGAAAATCATCTTCAGTGATGATTGGCGATGTCAATTGGCCGGCAAGATCATGTGATTTGACACCGTTGGACTTCTTTCTTTGGGGCTAAAGGATGAGATAATTCGGCACATTAACGGCATAGAACCACAACTATGCCTCAGCGTCATCGAAAATTTGGACCATCGGATGGAGGTGAGCAGCCGAGGTCGCGGCGGCCATTTGGCCGATATTTTGTTCCATGCATAATTGAACCATACCAATATTGTCATAATAAAAAGAAATGACAATAATTTCCTAAATAATTTGTGTTTTATTCAAAGTCAACATCGGCTCTTAAAATTTAACCACCTTATGGCTATGGCTTAATATAAAAAGGGCGTATCTCGATTTTGTTGTTCCTCAACAGGGGCACGAAAAACCGAATAAAAACCAAACAAATTCTTTGACTAGACTTATGGGGTTTTTACAATACCTATAAATCCTTTATTTGCTTCCTTCAGACAGACAGACGGACATAGCTAAATCAACTCAGATGAATATATTTCATCTCCTTTTGGGTGTTACAAACAAATGCACAAAGTCATAATACCCTGTACCACAGTGTGGTGTAGGGTATAAATATGTTTTTCTTTTTTTTGTGACGCATGATCTACGAAACCATAAGAGTGAATGGGCTAAATAACAAACAACAGTTTCAGTTCGGGATAAACTGTGTTTTAGAATTTCTTAAACCGCGATAAATGGCGCATTTGTTAAGTTATTTGCAAAATTCTTACTAGAGCGATATAATGGAAATTTAAAATGTATGTGTGGTTTGTATGATTTCACCCGTAAGGGGTGCTTCACTGGACTTATGTCCAACATCCATTTTTATTTTCTTCCTGAATTCGGAATGTCTGTATTTTTGAATGAAATAACCATCAATATCAAAACCAATACATCCCAAACAGGGCGGACAGGACTACGTCAGCCGGGATAAAATCAATTCATTCTTAGGTTCTAAATCAATCAAACATTCCGAGTTCCATTTTTTTCAGTGTAATTCTCTAAAATTTCTTTAATTTTTTCCCATTACATACTTTGACACTGAAACGCGTTGTTGTCTGTTAAGTAATTCACTCAGAATGTCATTTATTCTCATAAATCATTAAAAAAAATATACAGCGTTTTCTTCCCGCCACTCTATACCATTAACCAATATTTTAGTAAGAAGCGAGGGGACTCTTTAAGGACTTTCTTAAAGATATCGTATCTAAAAGATATCACAGCTCCATCAAAATTCACCCACACGTTTCACCCCAAAAGCATATGTGTTTTTTCTGTATCCCCAAACAACGATGTCCAAGGTGCAGGAAGAAACATTGTCATATCACAACGACTTCCTCCAGAACTAACCAATAAAGCAACCAAGCAACCCTTTTTATGGCTTGTCACACTCCAGCTCAGTGTTATCTTTGCAGACTCTTGTGGTGTTCGTGTTGGTTGGTGTACACACGGGCGGACATTGTGTTCACAGGCATTATCTTAAAAGTGCCATATAAAAAAATGCCATAGACCACTGTTGACTGTTATGAGTCCTTTAGTCAGTCTCAGCAATCTGCCACCCCCTCTCCAACCGTCTTGTACAAGGACTACAACAGAAGGAGCAACCACAGCAACAAGACCATTTGAAATGCGAAAAACCAAAGGGATGGTCCGAATGGTGGTATATTGCAATATTGTACACAAGCCTGTTACATCGGTTTATCGTTTTGAAAAATATTTTTCTTTTTACGCCTGTTTACGCTTCTGGCTTGCTTGGCCCTTTGGTTTACTGCACTGAGGTCCTTCCTGGTTCTTCTTTTTTGAAGGCATTTTTTATGTAGCTTTTTTTGTTGCTGTTGTTGCCGTCGTCATAGTCGTCGTTGTCGTTGATTACGGCAGAGCGTAAAGGGTACTTGAAATTAAGCACCCCATAAAATATGAAAAGCCATAAGTAAATAGCCATCAAAAAAACAAGCAACAGTAACAGCAATTGAAAATCTGGTTGACGAAGTCGTTGACAGGATAATTTTCACACACACACTCAGACAAGGATGTGTTGAATCCTTCCGTGTGCGCTATGGTGTGTGTGCCCGCTTTTATACCTTTGGGGGAGGGGGGGGTGAGTTAAACGGTTTGGAAAACATCAGTTTTTCAAGAAAGTGGTGGACGTGATTTTCTTTGAAAATATTATACAGTTTTTAACATCTTATGAGAATCTTCTTTAAAAATCACAAACTGGTATAAACAAATGTTTTTTTGTTGGTGTGTGTCTACGAAATTCAGATAGTTTAAAGAAAAATATTATTATAGCAAATGCAGTAACAACAAAAGGAAAACAGTTTAAGATTTGCAGATGTGACATTGAAATAGATGAGAAAAAGTACTTTTACCGAAAATGTACAACAGAAGATAGGGGAATTGAGGCAATTATTTCAATGTTAAGACAAAGCACTGTACAAAATTTTAAATGTTTAATTGTAATGGTGTTAAAATTACACACGGAGAAAAAAATAAGAAAATTTCATTTAGATAAACCGTCTGTGGAATATGATACTTTGTACCAAAAGGGTGGAAACCCAATCCATAGTCATTGCAAAAGTTGCCTATATTGTCACATATGGAGAATATTTGTTGGAATGTATTTTGCAATTTGTGTGGCGGGTAAGAGAAGAGTCTTAACAAATACGGCAGACAATAGATACTTAAAAGGCAGTGCACTGCTTCCAACGTTATGGCCTTTTACATTATAGTATGATTTGACCATTTTGCGTAGGGGTACCAATAGGGGCCTGGCAATAACGCCCATTTTTTACCACACTGTGGAAGGAAATTGAAAAATGCGGCCAAACCTCAAATTTTATGACGCATGTAATATTGAAAACATTTTTTTGCCATTCTGTTGAGCACATATTTTGTATCCAAAATGGAAACAACATATTTTAATATTTAGATGATCAAATGACTGCCCAAAGTTAGGCATATATTTGTATCTGCATTTATAGTACAGTTTGCTGAAATTTGAACTGTTGAGAAGATAGAAATGAAAAACAAATTGGACCAAAATACATATCAACTTAAAGCATGCTTTAGGTATGAAATCATAATACAGGGTGGCCCAGACTGTGCTATATGGTTTCAATGGTTTATAACTTGTTATAAACCCCATAGGATGGGGTGTATATTTATTTTGTCACTCCGTTTGTAACACCTCTAAATATTGATCTGAGACCCCATAAAGTATATATATTCTTAATCGTATTAAAATTCTAAGACGTTTTAGTCATGTCCGTGTGCCCGTCCGTCTGTTGTAATCACGCTACAATCTATAATATTTGAGCTAGGTTGCTGAAATATGGTACAGATACTTCTTATAGCTGCAGGTAACATGGGATTGAAAATGGTCAATATCGGTCCATATTTCGATATAGCCCCCATATATAGCATCTTACTTATTGTGATTCCTACTGTTCTCTCTACATCTATATATATATATGTATATAAAAATGGGAAAATGTTTGTATGTATGTATGTGTTTTAGAGACGCTTAAACCACTGGACCAATTTTATTTTTTTGTCTTTTGTTTAAAAGGTTATTTGTCAGAGATGGTTTAGGAAACAAATTTGAAAAAAGTGGGCGGGGCACGAGTGGGCGGGCACGAGTGGGCGTGGTATTACTTAAAAATCGAATATCTCACAAAGTGTTGACCCTAGAAGAACGAAATTTGAAACACATTAGTGGAGTTATATTCTAAAACTTCAATAAAAAAGGGAGGGATCGGATTAGTGGGTCTGGCAAAAGTGGGCGTAGCATTAGTTAAACGTTTATTATCTCAGAAACTATTGACCCTAGAAGATCGGAGTCAATATTTAGTACTTTCACCAAAAGTGGGCGTGGCATTATATAAAATTCTAATAACTCAGAATGTGTTGATGACAGGAGAACGAAATTTGAAATACACTTTAGTGGTGTAATTATCTAAACCTTCAGCCGAAATTGGCGGAATAGGATTTGTGGGTGTGGCAAAAGTGAGCGTAGCATTAGTTAAGCATGTATTATCTCTGAAACTATTGACCGTAAAAGAAAGAAATTTCGATCATTAAACAAAACTTTATACAATATTGCATAATTTGGGCATTTTTGTACCACATTTCTTTTATTTTCATCGCATTGGCGTTAAGTTGGCTGTGAGCACAAAAAAACTAATCTATAATTCTCAGCAGAAAGTTGTATTATTTGTGGTTCTCGCGGCAATCAAGTCAAACAATGAGTGCTGTAATTTGTTGATATGTATCTGGTGACAGTCTGCGTGATTGGTCCAAAAATAAGCGGGATCACCCCAATGGTCGTGGCCCTGCCAATATAAACCAAATTTTGAAATTGAGATATTTGAACAATTTGTTAGCGAGAGTGCTGTAATTTTGTGTATATGCATGTGATTACAGTCTACGTAATTGACCAAAAACTGGGCTGGATCGGAAATCTGAAATCTGGGGCAACGAATTGGACCGGATCCAGCTAGTTTACCATATTTCTGTACCCTCCATCATAGGATGGGAGCTATATTCATTTTGTCACTCCGTTTGTAACACCTCTAAATATTGATCTGAGACCCCATAAAACATATACTCGTATTCTTAATCGTCTTAAATTTTTTATAACGATTTAGCCATGTCCGTCTGTCCGTCCGTCCGTCCGTCTGTTGTAATCAAGCTACAATTTATAATACTTGAGCTAAGTGGCTGAAATTTGGTACATATACTTCTTATATGCGCAAGTTTGTTGCCATTGAAAATAGGCAATATCGGTCCATATTTCGATATAGCCCCCATATATATATAGCATCTTACTTATTGTGATTCCTACTGTTCTCATCTACTCTACATTTACCATATTTTTATTCCCTCCACCATAGGATGGGGGGTATATCCATGTTGTCACTCCGTTTGTAACACCACTGAAATTTGGTACATATACTTCTTATATCTGCAGGTATGTTGGGATTCGAAATGAGCAATATCGGTCCAATTTTTAATGTAGCCCCCATATATGGCATCTCCCCGATTTGAATTCTTAACGTAATAGAGACCACAAATGTCAACTCTCGGGCTGAAAGTTGGTAACTAGAACTTATTTATACTTCTTATACTACTTATCCTTCACACGAGCAACGGTAGTCCTAGGTCCACGTTTTGATATGGCCCCCATACAAAGGTCCTTCTAGATTTGGCTTCTGAAATTTCAACGGATTGGGCCGAAATTTGTTGTAATGAGTTTTTTATTACCCGTAACCATTCACGTGCGAACCATGGTGGAGGGTATATAAGATTCGGCATGGCCGAACTTAACGCTTTTACTTGTTTATTTATACATACATTAATTCCCCAAGTATCCTTCACAAAATGCTGAAAAAAAGAATAATAATTAAAAAACCAGTAAGGAAAGGCAGAAAGTCGGGCGGGGCCGACTATATAATACCCTACACCTCCCTAACAATGCGATAAGGGTCATTGCCATAATAATTTGGAATAATTGGTAAATGGGTAGAAACATATTATCTATGTAATTCTGAAACGATAATCGCTAAATTAAGCAATATTCGTTCCTAAACAATATATGGAGCTTTAATATAAATCTGAACCGATCTTCCCTGAATACTCATTCATGTAAAAAGACCTCCTTCTGTCGAATTTTGTACTGATCGGATATAAAATACAGTCTCTACAGCGCTTACATGTCAAATCGGGGGTAAAATACAGTTTTTACAGCGCTTACAGGTCAAATCGGGGGTAACATATATATGGGTGTTATATCTAAATCTAAACCGAGTTTCTCCGAATTTGGCAGTATTCCTTCATGTAGAAAGAAACCTCTTTTTGCCGACTTTCGCACTGATCGGATATAAAATAACATTTTTACAGCGCTCACATGTCAAATCGGGGGTAACGTATATGTGGGGGCTATATCTAAATCTGAACCAATTTCTTCCAAATTTAAAAGTGTTCATTCATATAATAAGAAACCTCTTTCTGACGAATTTCATTCTGATCGGATATAAAATACAGTTTTTACAGCGCTTACATGTGAAATCGGGGGTAACATATATATGGGGGCTATATCTAAATCCGAACAGATTTTCTCCGAATTTGGCAGTATTCCTTCATGTAATAAGAAACCTCTTTCTGCCGAATTTCGCACTGATCGGATATAAAATACAGTTTTTACAGCGCTTACATGTCAAATCGGGGGTAACATATATATGGGGGCTATATCTAAATCTGAACCGATTTTCTCCGAATTTAGCAGTATTCCTTCATGTAATAAGAAACCTCTCTTTGCCGAATTTCGCACTGATCGGATATAAAATAACATTTTTACAGCGCTTACATGTGAAATCGGGGGTAACGTATATATGGGGGCTATATCTAAATCTGAACCGATTTCTTCCAAATTTAATAGTGTTCATCCATATAATAAGAAACCTCTTTCTGCAGAATTTCATACTGATCGGATATAAAATAAAGTTTTTACAGCGCTTACATGTCAAATCGGGGGTAACGTATATATGGGGGCTATATCTAAATCTGAATCGATTTCTTCCAAATTTAATAGTGTTCATCCATATAATAAGAAACCTATTTCTGCCGAATTTCATACTGATCGGATATAAAATAAAGTTTTTACAGCGCTTACATGTCAAATCGGGGGTAACGTATATATGGGGGCTATATCTAAATCTGAACCGATTTCTTCCAAATTTAATAGTGTTCATACATATAATAAGAAACCTCTTTCTGCCGAATTTCATACTGATCGGATATAAAATAAAGTTTTTACAGCGCTTACATCCAAATCGGGGCTAACATATATATGGGGGCTATATCTAAATCTGAACCGATTTTAACCAAATTCAATAGGGATCGTCCTTGGGCCAAAAAAGAGATGTGTATAAAGTTTCGTCGAGATCGGATCATAATTGCGACCTGTATTTTGATTACAAGAATACAGCACAGACGGACAGACAGACAGACGGACAGATAGACAGACAGACAGACGGACAGATGGACATAGCTAAATCAACTCAGACAGTGATTCTAAGTCGATCGGTATAATAAACGATGGGTCTATTTCTTCTCCTTTTGGGTGTTACAAACAAATGCACAAAGTTATAATACCCTGTACCACAATGTGGTGTAGGGTATAATTATAAAGAATTCAAATCATATAGCTAATTCTGCGCCACTCTGTATTATAACTTTTTAAAGAAGTGGGGGATATGAAACAAACGAAATTGAAAATTGGTTTCTCTTAGGTTCGTTCGTTCGTGACGTTAGTAATCTACCAATTGGAAAATAATGTAATTGCCAGATCAAAAATTTCACAACTTCCGGTCTAAAAAGCACACATTTTTATATGGTCGATCCTTAACAAATACACCTCTGTACTTTTTACACTAGCGGTGGCCAAAAAATCAACCCTGGTTCAGCTGAGCTGAACCAAGATTCTCATTTCTTTCTCTCTCTCTCACGTCTCTCTCATTGTGCACTGATAATTTTTTCCATCTTAGCAAGCTGCCAATGTTGACTTCTTAATGCTTAAGTACGTATACAATTTTATTATTATTTAATTGTTTTTGCCAAAATTATATTAATATCTACTTATTTTTGCTTTTAATAACGTTTTTTGTCATTGTTCCTATCAGTCGACAAATAAAAAAGAGTGACACGATCTGACATTTGTGTTCGCCCAGATGACAGCAAAGCGAAATAGAGAAACCAAAATCTACACTGAAATTATTACGTTTTCGTACGAGTTCATTATCGTGCGACTTGTCGCTGTGATGGCAGTTAGTGAAACCCAAATCAGCTGTTTGTCGTCTGTCAGGCGAACGAAAGCAAATTTTGAGTTACAGGAACTGGCTGATAAATAATTCCCCAAGGCTCCTTCACAAAATGCTGAAAAAAAACAATGAAACAATAATAATTAAAAAAGTTACTAAGAATTCAAACCATATAGCTCATTCTGCGCCACCCTGTATCATCATGAAAAATGTATTTATATTCGTTGTTAAAATTTACATGAATAAATTTACATTCCTTTGTAAACAGAATTTTTTTATTTTTATACCCTACACCACACTGTGGTACGTGGTTTTATGACTTTGTGCATTTGTTTGCAACACCCAAAAGATGAGAAATAGAACCATAGTTTATTATACTGATCGACATAGAATCACTTTTTGAGTCGATTTAGCCGCCTCAAACACACTGCAATATTCAGGAAGACATCTGAACTAACTCCACAGCTTATTTTGGAGACGTCCGTATATACCTTTTTAAAATGTTATAATGTCGCTGCCATGGCTACTGGCCCGATCGCGTACAATATTTCCTCTCTCTTCAAGGTTACTGCTGCAGTACTTTGCCCAATCCCTTAGTCCAATTGAAATCCATTAAGTCCAAAATCGAACGGTATTCTCTTTTATGAAGGTTAGCCAAACGACCATGTGACTAGATTTTGCAGCGAAAGACCAGAGCCTCTGGTGGGAATCGAACCCACGACCCTCAAACTCATAGGCGATTACGCTACCTACTTACCTGCTGTGGGGCTCATGTATTGACATTTTACATCGACCGCGCATCCGAAATGTTAAATTTTCAATGAATCTGGCGCATAAATCAATTTGACCGATGGCATCGGTTATGTTGGCTTTTAGGGCCGCTGTTTGAGATTAATCCGCATAGACCTGGGACTTAAAAAAACAGAAGAAAAATTCTGACGTGGTTAAATCATACGATCTAGGTGGCCAGTTCACATGTCCAATGAAGCATAAGTTGTGCGGCACGTTACGCCGTCCTGTTGAAATCACATGTCGTTTGTGTTGGTTGTCATCGACCTATAGCGCTCGTCGTTGACGATGAATTTATATAGTATTCCAACTGCTGCGGCTATTTTGCCCTTTACAAGGTGGCGCAAAAGTAACCTTTCGAAGTTTTTTGTGCCAAAGTCACCGACCGATTATTGGTCAAATAAATAGTCAGCAATATTCCGCGTTCTGGAGCAGTGTAGCGTAACATTGTTTATTAACGTGTATTTCGCATGTGTTTACTACACAAATGTCAACATTAGGCATTAGGGGCCAATCGCAAAATTTATAGCATTTTCTGATAGGAGGATTACTTTTGCGCCACCTTGTATATATTGTATATGCGTAAGTTAAAATTAATTGAAGGGAGCTATATATAAATCTGAACTGATTCGTTTCTGTATTAATAAACTCCTCTCCCTGAAACTGCATAACGACAAAGCTACTATAGCACATTGATATCAAATCGGAAGAAATGTATAAACCGCTCTGATGATCCTTAGTCGATTAGAATACTTAAAGAATGGCGCCAAAATTCGTGATTAGACTTTAAAATAAGTACATTTTGTACACAAAATTTATATTCATAAATATTACTTATTTCACATATTAAGGTTGTCTTTTGCGCTAATCTTTAAATTTATGAAGATTTTTTTCTGTGTAGGTCCAGTATTTTTAGACATTATAAACATCTGACCTAAAACAAATATCTACATAATGCCCTGTACAACAATACGATATAACGACAAAAAATTATATCTTCTTGTGATGCTCTTTTTTGGAGGCATAATAGAAAAGAAGCCCGGTTTGAAGTCATTAATGGTGTTTTCTTTTGTGCCAAAAAATGCTAAATTTTTTATGCCTTTCGCTCCAAAAATGATTTTTGGCCTCCAATATTTGTATGTTTATTATGTTTACTTTTAGTGAGTTAAAAGGCTAGTTTTTTGCGTTTTTGTTATCGATTCTGACCACAAAAAATGCAGCAGTACAAGAGGGTGTAGGCGACATTATTAAAATGCTGCTCCCCGACAGGGCAACATCTTTTTTTAGAAAAGAAAACACCATAAGTTTTCCATAATTCCAAAAATCTAAATTTTTTTGCAGGAAATAACAAATGCGGTGTATAAAAAATATTAGAGCATATTTCCGGATAATATTTTTAATGTAATTTTCTATATTTTAAGTACAACATATATTTAATATACCTGCACATGTACTTGTACATGTGCAGTATATTCATTTTGTCACTTTCCTCTAAATATTGATCTGAGATCCCATGAAGTAGATATATTCTTAATTGTCGTAAAATTCTAACTGGTATCAGACTATCCGTAGACTGTAATTACGTTACAGTCTATAATAATTGAGCTGGATGAGGGAAGTTTGGTATATATAGATTGGTCCATTTTTTGATATAGCCCCCATATATTTGATTTCTTTACCCAATAGAGACCACAAATGTCAACTGACCGGGCTGAAAATCGGTAACTGGGGTTTACATATTTATACCCGAAATTCTCCACACGAACAACGGTAGTCACCGGTGTTTTGATATAGCTCTCATACAAATGTCCCTCTAGATTTGACTCAAATTTCAACAAATTTGGCTGAAATAAGGTATATTAACTTAATTTGTACCCGAAATCATTGACATGCGATCCATGGGGGAGGGAATATAAGATTCGGCGTGACCATGGAACTTAATCCCGCTTTACTTGCTTGTATTAGGACTGTCTTTGGCGCCAATCTTTAATTTTTTTACATCCAATTTTTCTGTCGGGACAAAAAAGTTTAGTGCATAGATATTTTCGAAACGTTTTATTCAAAAAGATTTTCTCTAAGTGTATCCAGATTACTTTTTGACCTAAATTTCAAGTTAAGCAACAACAAATTTGAACTTCCCAATTTAAGGCAGCGAAAAAATAACAAACAACACGCAACATTTGATTGCATATATTCAATAAAATTTTATTTTTATTACGTTACATGTTGAGTCCTTTGGACACAAAAGATGATGCCCCTGCCACCGCATACGCCGGCCGTCCTTTGACTAATATTATTCCAACGTATGCACATTCGACGTCCGACATCCATGCGCTGTAAGTACTCTTACTCGTCAATCGTCAATTTTTCCCTTTGGTCCCATTTATGATAGGGATGTAATAACGGAGAGTAACACAGGGGTAATAACACATACACGAATTTATTGCACATCTGTGTGGATGTGTATGTATGTTTTGCAAACTGATTTTGTTACTTAGTATATGTTTTATTGGGGTTTACACACGTGGCCTTAATATTACACAGCCTTGCTAAACAATCTATGTATTCGCCAACAGATACGGCCAGAGATTTTAATTTGTACTAAAATATGGATTTAAGGGATGATTGTAAATATCGTAGTCACTTTTATGAGCACGGCAGCATTTTAACAGTGATACTAGTCAATATTCCAAATGCGAGGTTAAGTCGGATGTGATGTCTGAATAGGAAATGTCAAAAGACATGTTTGCATACATGGATTACATCGAAATTGGTTAGAACACGGAGAAAAATCGCCATTTTTGATATGCTTGAATAGAAAGAAAATGTATGTGGAACACAAATTTTTAAATAAAGAGTACGCCAATTTTTTTTTTTTTGAAAATGCTATAAAAGAGCTACTGAATATTTTGTCAAATTTCTTTTTTTATTTGAAAGTACAATCCTTCCGGTTAATAATGGAAAATTATTTCATTCAAATGGCTGCCTCGGCTGACCATGCAGTAGCCTACACTATCGGTCCAATTTTTAAGCACATTATCGATTGTGTGCAGCTGTATTTCACCAAAAGTGGCCAAACGACATCAGCTCTGCGGCTGATAATGCGATCTTCAAAAACAGGGCGCAAAACATCGAGTGTAGCTTCGGCTGTGCGGCACGTAGCGCCGTCCTGTTGAAACCAAATGTTGCCAATATCGTCCTCTTCAATTTTTGTGAACAAAAATTCGTTCAACATGGCCCGATAACGATCGCCATTGACTGTAACGGCCACTCCTTGCTCATTTTCGAAGAAAAATTGCCAATTATGCCTCTGGACCGCACCAAACAGAGTCTCGTTTTGGGTGTATCGGCTTTTCAATGTATGCGTGCGGGTTTTCTGTGACCCAAATGCGTTTTGCTTGTTTACATACCGCCAAGATCAAAATGGAAAAATCAAAATCAAATGAAAATCAAAAATGAAAAAAAAAAATTAAAATCAAAATTTACAAAGTAATGTCGCAATATTTCCCAGCGTTGTACAGGCGTATACACAACCATATTCGTTCAGCGGATGGATAAAACTAATTATCTGTCAAATCGGACATGAGCTAAGTGTTACCATTCACGAAATAAGCACTAGTTGAAAAAAAAACGTTACATGGCGGACCCTTTATTATTATATATAGCTGGACCCGGTCCACTTCGTTGGCCCAGACTTCAGATTTCCGATACCGTTCATTTTTGGACTAATTACGTAGACTCACACCAAATATGTATGCACAAAATTACATTGATCTCTCTAACAAATTGCTCAAGATATATCAAACACAAAATTACAGCAGTCTCGCTAACAAATTGTGAAAGATATATCAGTTTAAAATATTGACTTATATGGCCGGGGCCACGCCCAGTGACCATATCCCGCCCATTTTTGGGTCAATCACGTTGACAACCACCAGGACCATATACACAAAATTACAGCACTATCGCTAACAAATTGTGCAAGATATTCCAATTTCAAAACTTGATTCACTCGGTCGGTGCCACGCCCATTAGTCTGATCCTGCCCATTTTTGGACCAATCACGTAGACTGCCACCGGATACATATACGCAAAATTTCACCACTCTCGCTAACAAATCGTGTAATATATCTCAATATCAACATTTGGCTTATATGGCCTGGGCCACGCCCGTTGGTCTGGTCCCGCCCATTTTTGGATCAATAACATAGACTGCCACCGGATACATACATATGAACTAATTTGCAGCACTCTAAATAACAAAATGTCTCAGATATCTCAGCTTCAAAATTTGGCTTATATGGGCGGGGCCACGCCCATAGGTCCGATCCCGCCCAATTTTACCAATAACGTAGAATGTCACCGGATAAATATGCAGTAAATTGCAGCACTCACGCTAACAAATTGTTCAAGATATCACAATTCTAAAATTTGTCATACAGTGGCGGGCCCACGCCCTTTGGTCCAATCCCGACCATTTTTGGACCAAACACGTAGACTGCTATCAGATACATGTACACAAAATTATAGCACTATCGCTAATAAATTGTGCAAGATATCTCAATTTCAAAATTAGGCTTATACGCGCGGTGCCACGCCCAGAGGTCCGATCCCGCCCATTTTTTGACCAATAACGTAGACTGTCACCGGATACATATATATTAAATTGCAGAACTCAAATTATTCAAGATATCACAATTCTAAAATTTGGCATATATAGGGGCGGGGCCACGCCCATTGGTCCGATCCCGCCCATTTTCTGACCAATTACGTAGAATGCCACCAGATACATATACACAACATTGCAGCACTCCCGCTAGCAAATTGTGCAAGATTTCAAAATTTGGTCTATGTGGGCGGGGCCACGCCCTCTGGTCCCATCCCTGCCATTTTTGGAACAATCACGTGGACTGCCACCAGATAAATATGCACTCTAGCTAAAAAATTGTGCAAGATATATCAATTTCAAAATATGGCTTATATAGGCGGGGCCACGCCCATTGGTCCGATCCCGCCCATTTTTTGGCCAATTACGTAGAATGCCACCAGATACATATTCGCAACATTGCAGCACTCCCGCTGGCAAATTGTGCAGAATATCAAAATTTCAAAATTTGGCTTATATGGGCGGGGCCACGCCTATTGGTCCGATCCCGCCCATTTTTGGACCAATTAAGTAGACTACCACCTAATACATATGCACAACATTACAGCACTCTCGCTAATAAATTGTGCAATATATGTCAATTTAAAAATTTGGTTTGTAAGGGCGGGGCCACGACCATTGGCCCAATCCCGCCCATTTTTGGACCAATAACGAAGACTGCCACCAGATACATATGTACAAAATTACAGCTCTCTCGCTAACAAATTGTGCAAGATATCTCGATTTCAAAATTTGGCTTAAAGGGGCGGGGCAACGCCCATTTGTCCGACATCGCCTATTTTTGGACCAATCACGTAGCTCGCCAACATCAGTCCGACCCCGTCCATTTTTGCACCAATCACGTAGACTGCCTCCAGATATATATATACAAAATTCCAGTTCTCTCGCTAACAAATTGTGCAAGATATCTCGATTTCAAAATTTGGCTTAAAGGGGCGGGGCTACGCCCATTAGTTCGACCCCGCCTATTTTTGGACCAATCACGTAGGTCGCCAACAGATATATATATAGACAAAATTACAGCTCTCTCGCTAACAAATTGTGCAAGATATCTCAAATTCAAAATTTGGCTTATATGGGCGGGGCCACGCCCATTGATCCGATCCCGCCCATTTTTGGACCAATCACGTAGACTGCCACCAGATACATATGTACAAAATTACAGCACTCTCGCTAACAAATTGTGCAAGATATCTCAATTTTAAAATTTATCTTATGTGGGCGGGGCCACGCCCACTTGATATATCGAAAATTCAAGTACCCTACAAACAAACAAACACACATTCTTCTTTATATATATAGATTTTGAGCAAATATTTTTTTTTGATAATCAATAAATATATAAGTATTTGGAACGCATATTAGTCATTCTATGCCTAATGGTAGGATTTTTGACATCACTAACTTTGGGTGCTTCGAAAGTTTGTGTATGTATACTTCTCTTAAATAAAATATTTTATACATGTGTTGTTGTTATTTTTTGTTGTTGGTATTCAGTCAGAATTTATTCGGTTTGAGACCATATGTTTCAGTTAATTTTTGTCTATTGTGTCAGACAGAAAGTATGTTTCAGCATGGTAGAGTTTTTTAATACATGGACTTACATTGCTGAATTTGAAGAAAATCGGTTCAGATTTAGCTATATCTCCCATATATATGTTTCGTCCGATTTGGCCTTTTGCCCTATAGAAGCTGTATTTTATATTCAATTGTTTTGAAATTTATCATTGCAGAGTTTATTGACCCATGTACCAACATTGCCGAGTTTGAAAAAAATCGGTTTAGATTTTGTTATACAGGGTGGCTGATGAATATTGCTACATTAATGCTCATTAAATTTAATTAAATATAGCTTAATTAGTTTTAAAAATAATGGAATTTGAATGCCCCCTGCTCGTTGATGCATGTGCGGCATCCTACCAAAAAGTTGTTCATTACTGCTTGGAGAGTTGAGACGGGAATAGCCGCAATTGTTTCTCGAATGGATTGCTTTAGTTCATTCAAATTTGTTGGTTTTGCTTTGTAGACTTCTTGTTTCCAATAACCCCACAAGACAAAGTCAGGTGCAGTAAGGTCAGGCGACCTGGGGGGCCGACGGTATGTGGAGTTTCTGGATATCAGCTTATTATATTCTGTCATAACAGGCCGGGCTATGTGAGGAGTTGCACCATCTTGCTGAAACCACACAGAGTTGAAAGAAATTCTCATTCGGCGTAATTCAGGGTAGAACAACTTTTTTTTCCATAACAAAGATAAACAATTAAAAATTTTGTTTATTGTGTAGGTAAGGGAAGTTAAGTTTCCTTAGTTTTTTATTGGAATTTTATTCCTAAATATAATTATGTACTTTAGTACGAGATCATTAAAACTTTTTATAATAAAATACGTAAGAGTTAAAAATTTAATCTTCGATTTTTTTAAAGAAATATATCAATTATTTCACTCTCAGCAGACACAATAAAATAAATTTTACTGAGCAGCCATGCCACAGGCATGGGTGGGTCGGGCCTCCAAAGTTAGTGGGGGTCGGTCATACATTTGGACTCGATTGGAGCACTCTAAATGGGTCAAAGTGGGATTTTTCAAAATTTGCCGACCCAAATTCCGGGACATCAGAATTCGTTCTAGAGGTATGGTTCCTTCGCCAAAGTTTCTTATTTTGATCCGTAGAATACGATTTTCATTGAGCAATGGCAACTTTTTTTGCCTCCCCACAAATCGACCCGCATCATTCGATTTTTGAAAAGTTATTCAAATTGTTTTTTTTTATCCAAAATACCTCTGTGGGACGTAAAGGACAACATAAGTCATACCTAGCCCCTCCCGTTGAACCAATTTGATTGCTTTCAAAACTTAAATGTTTGCGGATTCCAACTTCACCAAAGGTTGCTACCTCCCCAAAGAAATAAGGCCAATGTTGTAGGCCGCCTTCAAGTGAGAGTGGGGTATAGACATAGGTAGTGTTCTATTGATTCCTCATCATCTTTATCTCCACAGATTCAGCAAAAGTAATTATGCAAGACCATCAATCTCTCTGCGTGCCGTCCAATAAGATAGTGTCATGATAGGCACGATAAGTGAGACGTCCGTTCTCGACAACGACAGCAGTGCTTTGGTGCGTTTTAAGTCTAGGACGGGCCATATCAGCCTGAAATGTATGCAGTTCCTGACTAGTGACCACCTGTCATTTGTTGCCGTAATAGTTTTAAGGAGAAATGACGATAGACTAATTTCCTGCTTTTGGGTTGCTTTGGGAAAGCAACCTTGGTTTCTCTCAATTTTGTTGGTATGTATGCCCGATTGAAACAACATGTGTATGTCTCCCTGATCCAGGGAGAAATTGTGTCAGCCACTGCTTGTAGCTCCGCCGGCGAGACTTTGTGTGGTCCTGGCGACTTAATGCGTTTAAAGCTTTTGATAGCCCAAAGAATTCTAGATTCGGTCACAATCTCGCTGGCAACCTCTGATGGCTGCACTTCAAGGGAATGCCCAACTGAAATATTCAATGCTTCGTCAGAGATGCGCGGGAAATATGTATCCAGGAGGACTTCCAGCGATTCCTCACTGGAAGTAGCCCAAGAACTATCATATTTCTTGATGTACCCAATAGTACAAGGTGTTAAGGATAAAATTTAACCAAAACCTAGAGGATTAGGATGTGCTATCTACGCTACAAGAGAAATCTATCCACGACTTATTTTGAGCTTTTATCAACTCTTTTTTGCATCGTTTGAGATCTTCCTTGTATGTGTCCCAGTCCTATGGGGCTCTGGTGGCCTTTGCCCTATTGAAGATGTTATTACAGCACTTCCTCAGCATAACTAATTGAGACGACCTACTTGGGACATGCGGCTTGTAACGATTCGTTAAGAGTTGCAGAGACTCGTTCAACCGTTTCTTCTATATCCCGGATAGTTTGCATTTTTATTTCAGGACTTTTTGGAAGAGACTCTTTGAATATGTACTAAATTTTTCCCATTTAGCCTTCTTAATGTCGGGTTCATTCATGCATAAGCTAACATATCTATGGTCAGAAAAGCTATGAGTGTCTAAAATTTTTCAATCGAAAATCCTTGGTGACATTGGGTAATTCCTGTCCGTTTCCAGTAATGAAGGTAGGTTCATGCCCTCTAAGAGTTAAGAGTTGCAGAGACTCGTTCAACCGTTTCTTCTATATCCCGGATAATTTGCATTTTTATTTCAGGACTTTTTGGAAGAGACTATTTGAATATGTACTAAATTTTTCCCATTTAGCCATGTCGGGTTCATTCATGCATAAGCTAACATATCTATGGTCAGAAAAGCTATGAGTGTCTAAAAATTTTCAATCGAAAATCCTTGGTGACATTGAGCAATTCCTGTCCGTTTCCAGTAATGAAGGTAGGTTCATGCCCTCTATTACAAATCACAGGGTTACTTTAAGTACTAATAACAACATGCAGCAAAAAAATAGTTTGTGTCTCAGACCTAAACATTATTTTTTTGTGTAGATTGTGGCGTACTGTTATATAAAATCAAAACCAATTTTTTTAAGGATACATTTTTTTAAAAAAATATTTGTATTAAAAATACTATTTCGTAGAATGTACTCTTAGTATTTGCACTATAATTTTTGGAGTATATGCCCGATCAGGTCGACTTATACGTTAAATTGAAGCTATTAATGTAGGCCACCAATGTGGGAAATATCTCTTTCACTTAGAAACAGTGGAAAACAAAATGGAAAAAGCAGATTTAAAAAAAAAAATCCAGGGCGAAAAAAACATAAAAAATTAAAAAAAAATCTAAAAAAATATGTTATTTAATTTTTTTAAAGTTTGCGAAGAAAGTAACGTCTATTTGAAAAAAATCTATGGATAAATGTATAAATTATAGCCCTTTTGGTAGAGGTACGAGAATTTCATTTTTTTTATTTCTGTTTAAATAACGATTTTATTTGTTACTTTTATTTATATTATGTACATTTGAGTTCATTTACATGTACAAGTTTCATTAGAAGTAATTGTGAGTTCTTTGTTTACGTTTGTAGATTTCGGAATTGGTTTCTCTAATGGGGAACCAAATATAATCTCCCATCATTCTTTCATCCCAGTGCCCTTGGACTTCATTTCTTCGTGAAACCTTTCGGCATGTTCGTCACTTACAACGCCAAGATTCTCGGGGAAAAAGTTTAAATGAGTATGCAAGAAATGAATTTTGAGGGACATATTTACACCTGTTGGAATACATAAAGCGATAAGTTAGAAGAATGCAACACATATGTGTTATATACATAAATATAAAAAATATATTTCTAACCAACATTTCATAATTTTTTAACAAATCATTAAACATTGTTTCATATTGCGGCTTTTATTGGATCCAAGGAAATTTGAAACTACAAGCTAAAACGACCTCCAGCTGCAATTTCATCCGACAAATATGATTCTAAATTTACATCTTTCATCAGTTTCATTATTTTAGACCCATCAAAAACTCATCCTTCGATTTTTTTAAAAGAAAGACTTTTAAATAAACTTTTTAAATATGAGAGTGAATTGCCATCTTTCTTTAAGGCTTTTACAAAATTTTTAAAGAGCCCCAGCTTTATATGCAGTGTTGGCAAAATAATGTTTTCTTTTTGGACGAGAGGTGTGTATTTTATGTTGTTTTCACCCAATGTAATGTGTTTTCTTGTTGGCCATTTCTTTCTTCTGTAATGATCTTTGCGAGCACGGCTATCCCAGAGGCATAAAAACAGAAATATTTTGTATATCCGCCTTGCATTCCACATAACATCCCAACTACTTTTAAATCGCAACAATTTTTCCAGTCATGTTCATATTTTATGTATTTTATCAATTTAGTCATTGTTTCGTATGATTACTTAGTGTTGACAGCATGAGCAATGGGAATCGACGGTTTCTGATTTCCGTTGTGCAAAAGTACTGCTTTCAACCTTTCTTTACTACTGTCAACAAATAACCGTCATTCCTTTGAATGGTATGTTTGATTAAGTTCCTCGAACAATCCGGGAATGTCCTTGCAAAAGGATATCGCACCTGTTCCACAAAAGCGTAACAACTCAAAATTTAAAAAATTTCAGTAGAGGTCAAAAACTTTTTCCTTTAATATTAATGGTATATTACAAAAAAAGAATATATCGTTGCAATAAAATATCATAGAAAAAAATAATAACGCTATTTTCCTTTTTGTTTTTTATTGATTTTTGAAAATTACAACTTTTTTGAGTTGTTACTCTTTTCATGAAAAGATTGTGTGTATAAATAGTGGTATTATTTTGAGTTGTACCTTTTTACCTGAAAAATCTTACTCGGATTATAAGTTTAAAAGGGCACAACTACAAATATTACTCTTTAGATGATAAACCAACGGTCCCAATTGCTTGAACACTTGGAGACAATTCAAAATGTAACTCTTTAGTTGAATCTAGTAAAGACGTTATTCTGTGAACACAGAGAGATTCATAACGGTATTTTATTATGAAAAAGAAGAAAATCAACGGACATTTTTTGCAGTTGGTAGAAATTGCTATTGTACGTTGTTTCCTTGCAAAAAAGCAAAATTTTAAAATCTTGAGTGGAACAGGTGCGATATGTTATCCACAGTTGTATAAAATTGTTTGTAAGGTATGTCACGGGCTCTATAATATGATATGTTAACATCTGGTCCAAAATATTGTACTGTTTCATCCGAGATGCAAGTAGTTCTGCCTTATCTTTGGTCAGTTCCAAATCTCTCACTAGATCATTGAGTTGAAACTGAGTTAAAAGCGATGACTTCTGACTCAAACTTGAATCGCTCAGAGTTGAGTACTCAGTTGAACTTGATGATGTTTCCGTAATTAGGCTGTTGGCTACACTAAGACACTTGGGAACTGGTATTGTTTCCGAATGTGCAACTGGCAAAGTGACAGATTTTACTTCAGCGTAATTCCAGCGAATGCTCCTTCCTACTCCAGTCTGTTTACTTAGACAACAATAGCAGTCCGTATCGTGAATGAATGATTTTCTCCAAATCATTGGCATTCCAAATTGCACGCGATGTCTAAAATTAATACGGTTTATTCCTCAAATCATTGTAATACATTAATTGTAAAGTACTTACCGCATGCTTCCACTGCTCCATCGAGAAAGATTTACATGGCACGAATTACACAAAATACTAGTTGTCCACTAAACGCACGTCCATTTGTTTGATTACATATTTTCCGCAGATGTAGCAGAAATTGTCGGGTTACACATTGAAAAGTTCTTTGCCTTTTACTTATACTTCGAAATATAACTTTATAATATTTTTCAGAAAGTCGACTTATATCTTTAAGGCGCTGAATTACACTAATCTATTAATAAGAATTTTCATTCATACATTTTCATTCATACACATAAGTTACAGTACCTGTAGTTGGCATATAGTTTGCTTCGGGAGGAAGGTTCTTCATTAGATACTACACCAGTGTTATCTAGGGGAGTATTTTTCGAATTTCCTTGTACACATTAAACCGGATTTTTCGGAATCCATATAAAACCATGCCTTCAGATTTGACGAGGTGGGGTAGAGATTCAGTATAAATACTGCGTACCTCCGATGCCCATTCGCCTCATCCAATCCACCGACCTTCCAGTTGCCAGCTGGTAGCCCGGGATTGCAACTTTCAGCATCTTGGCACGGATTCCACATCGGCTGGCGAGACGTCCGCCTTGTTAATAACATCCTGCGCTGCACCCGGCCAGATTTCACCAATTGTTTTCCAAGCGCAGCAAAAGCATTCACTCAACAGAGCGTATATTACTAACTCGTATTAGTTTCAAGAGGTCCGTATATTCTTTATATACAAAATCCTTTGTTCGTTTGTTAGTAACGCATGATCTCCTAAAGCATAAAGGCAAATGGGCTGAAAATTTAACAATATATTCAGTTTGGGGTCATTTGTGTTTTAGAATAGTTTTCACCGCGATAAATTGCGGAGTGGTCAAGTTATTTGCAAAATTCGCATTTCCAGAGCAATTTGACTGCAATTTAAAACGTATGTGTGGTTTGTATTGATAATAGTTTGTATGTATGATTCTAACCGGTAGATGGCGCTGTAGAATTTTTTCCTGAAATTCGGGATGTATGCATTTTTAATGAAACATCAGTGAATAACCAACCAATGCATCCCAAACAGAACGGGCAGGACAACGTCTGATAGGGTCAGCTAGTATATATACTCGTATATATTAAGTCTTTTAATTCCTGCCGGAACATAGGGCCTTCACAAATGCTTTTCATCTTCCTCTATCTGTTGCAAGGCTTTTCTTCTCACTCCAAGTTACCCCATTTTGCCTTAACTCCGTTTCTAGTTGGCGTCTCCAGTCTTGTGGATTATATTCGAGCAGCTGCCTTGTTATGTCATTCGTAGTCTTTCTCATGGTGTGACCAAGCTATTTGTATTTCCTCTCTATGATTTCTGTCACTAGAGGTTGTTGGTTTGACATATCCCAAAGTGCGCTGCTGGTTTTGGTCACTGGCTAGAAAATACTGCATAGTTTCCATTTGACGATTCGACATCATCCACGTTTCGCAACCATGTAATAACACCGATTTTATATTACTGCTGAAGACTTCAAGTTTTGTTTGTGAGGATACAGTTCTGGATCTCCAGAATTTATTTAACACTAGCTGGACCCGGTCCACTTCGTTGCCCCAGATTTAGATTTCCGATCCCGTCCATTTTTGAAAACAAACGATTTGTCACGTCCACATTTGCGCCGCCCACTTTTTGCAAAATTTTTTTTCCATAACCATCTCAGACAAAATAGCTTTCAAACAAAAGAAACAATTTTTAAATCGGTCCAGTGGTTTAAGCGTCTATAAAACACATACATACATGCATACAAACATTTTTCCATTTTTATATATATGTATAGATTCCGAACGTCGATTTCGCTTTGTCCATCCTAGATTGGATGTATCTGTCGCTTCTGCCACTTGTTGTAATAATGCTACCCAGATAGCTAAAGGTGTTGACGTCATCAATATATTGTCCCATAACTTGAAATTTGTGGGTGTTTAAAGCATGAAATCTCATAGACTTGGTTTTATTAATGCCGATCTGAAGACACCCCTAGCAGCTCGTTCGATAAGACTCTGGATTCATCATTTGGCTTAACCCAGGGGCAGAGTATGAAGCCGCCGCCGCCGACCTTTTTTCACCAGCCGAAGCCGCCGCCGATATTTACGGCTAAAATCGGCTGAAACACAGCCGCCGTTCCATAGAAAAACTTTAAAATATCGATAAATACAATTTAAATTTTTAATAAACAAATAGCTATATAGCAGATATATCGTCCCCTTAATAGACAAATAATGTGTACGCATATACACTATTATTTTTTATTGCATTCTAAGAATCTACGCAATTGGTTCTATGTATGGTGAAGTTATACTTTCACAAATTGGGTTATTGGGTGTTTGCAATTGTTCATTAATAAATAATAATATCGAGTTTCAATTTCACAAAACTTCAAATATGATTTTCTCGAAACGACAAATAAATTATACACCATTCATTTATTGGGTGGACGATATGAAAGTGAGTGATTTTCGTTTTGATTCGTTTATTGTCACAAGAGGGAGCTTAACATGTCTTAAAAATCATAATATTGATAGTAATAGAAAAATAATTATAAAAATTCTTTTTTAAAGGAAATAATACAATTTTTTATTTATTATTAGATTATGTACATATAGAGACAAAAATATTTTCGGAAAAAATCAATGGAGTATTAAAGAATAGTATAACATATAAATTAATACCTCCATTCTAAAGAATCAATCAAGTTAAGCTCAAAACAGTAGAGGTCATTCTATTTAAACCACAAGGTAATTCCACACAAATTTAAAATTTCACTAAAACGTCGATTCTCCTCTCCTGGAAACAACCTGTTTCGACTTAAGCTGTGAACTTACAACCGTGTGAACATACAATTTTTGTCTTTCCGTTGCAATATGTGCGAAGTTTATGCACGTGACAACGGCGCCATTGTCAGAAAAACATTTTATTGGCCACTGTCTATAACATATTTTTATTGGCAATCCTGCATATAAATATTTACAAAATATATTTTAAATATATGAAATTGTAAGGGTTTCTTGCAATCGTCTTCACCTTTGCCGTACTTTTGCGGCACTTTACCAGGGTTGATAAAGTTGTCCGATCTGACAATCGTCTATACATAGCTTTAGCATAATTTGAATTAATGATTGGAATTGACATGGAATTAATGATTTTTTCACCTCACAATATCTTACAATTAAAAACATCTATTAGTTAAGAATAAATACCAGAGCTTAACTTTTCAACTATTAGTATACCCTACACCACACTGTGGTACAGGATATTATAACTTTGTGCATTTGTTTGTAACACCCAAAAGGAGAAGAAATAGACCCATCGTTTATTATACCGATCGACTTAGAATCACTTTCTGAGTTGATTTAGCTATGTCCGTCTGTCTGTCTGTCCGTCTGTCCGTCTGTGCATGTATTCTTGTAATCAAAGTACAGGTCGCAATTATGGTCCGATCGCGACAAAACTTTACACATACCATTTGTTTGGCCCAAGGACGATCCCTATTGAATTTGGTTAAAATCGGTTCAGATTTAGATATAGCCCCCATATATATGTAACCCCCGATTTGACATGTAAGCGCTGTAGAAACTGTATTTTATATCCGATCAGTGCGAAATTCGGCAGAAAGAGGTTTCTATTTAACATGAATGAGTATTCATGGAAAATCGATTCAGATTTATATATAAGCTCCATATATATGTTCCTCCTGATTTGGTTACAAAGCGCTATAGAAATTGTACTTTACTTCCGATCATTAAGATCGGAAAAATGTTTCTCAATTTAGGAACGAATATTGCTTAATTTAGCGATTATCGGTTTAGAATTTGATATATCCACATATATATGTTCTTACCCATTTACCAATTATTCCAAATTATTATCGCAATGATCCTTATCGCATTGTTAGGGAGGTGTAGGGTATTATATAGGCGGCCCCGCCCGACTTTCTGCCCTTCCTTACTGGTTTATTTTGCCTTATTTCGCGGTTCTGAGTAGGCTCAACTAAAGCTTCGTTAGTGCTAAGCGAAAGTTATAATTGGGTGTTTTGTGATTTGATTTATTTAAAAAAAAAACCAGTAAGGAAAGGCAGAAAGTCGGGCGGGGCCGACTATATAATACCCTACACCTCCCTACCAGGGAGATATATGTAAATCTGAACCGATTTGAATCAAATTCAATAGAGATGGTCCTTGGGCCTAATGAAAGATATGTGCAAAGTTTCATTGGGATCGGACCATAATTGCGACCAGTACATTGATTACAGGAATAACATCTACAGACAGACAGACAGACGGACATAGCTAAATCGACTCAGAAAGTAATTACAAGTCGATCGGTATAATATACAATGGGTCTATCTCTTCTCCTTTTGGGTGTTACAAACAAATGCACAAAGTCATAATACCCTGTACCACAGTGTGGTGTAGTGTATAAAAAAAAAAACAGTTTGTAATATATTTAACATACCTCGTACATATAATACGAATATAAAATAATGAATAATATTTATGTAAATTTGCTTATCTACCTACGTAAGAGCATGTGTTTTCATTTGAACGAGAACGTTATGATGTTTATCACAAAATACCGTTAGCTTATCATTTCGTGATGTTGTTTCGGGTGACAGATAATGTTAAACTGTTAAACTGTCACAATGTCTGTCAGATGTTTGCGCATAATATCAGCTTTGCTTACGTTTATCTCCGAATTTGGTATTTTTTATTGTTATTTTAATTTGTTGTATGAGCTATGTACTGTTAAAGAGATAAGTAGATATCAGACGTTACAAATTTCATACCTAATAAAGTAACCAATACTACGATTCGTTATTTATTTTTTAAATTATTTTATTCAATTAATTCTAAATACCCACTTTTTAAAGCGATTATGCTTTAATTTAATAACTTTTTAGGAGGTGAAATTCTTAATATAATTAAATCAAAAAATCGTTATAGCATCACTCATAGCATTTGGTTAATAGAAATGTATGTTTTATTCCAGGAACTTCAACGTCATTATATCCTACACCAAACTATGGTACGGGGTACTATAAGTTCGTTCTGTGGCAGGTCTTTGCAACACCCAGAATTACCACAGTTATTCCCTCCTTACAGTATACGGATCGACGCAGAATCACTAGCTGAGTCGATTAAACCACGTCTGTTTGTCCATCCGTCTGTCCGCCCGTATGACAGTCCATCTTAAGTTGTTTTTAAAGTACAGATCGCTGTTTCACTCCGATATTGCTAAGATTTGACAATAAGGATTTTTTCACACCTGGGAAGAACTATATTGAAATTGGTCAAAATTTGCGTTCAGATATAGATGTGGACTTTTATCGCTATAGAAGCTTTATTTCACATTCAATAATTTTTGAATTTAGTAGGGAGGAGTATCTCATTGACGAGTTCCAAAAAAAATCGGATCATATTTACATATATCCCCCATATATATGTTCCTTCCAATTTGACCTTTTAGCGCTACAGACAGCTTTTTTTTACATGCAATCATTTTGAAATTTAGCAGGGTAGTTTCTTCGTCCAAGGACCCACACTGAATTTGAGGAAAATCAGTTCAGATTTAGATGTACCGTTCATATATATGGGCTAATCCCAGAAACAGTCCACCAACCAAAAAATTTTAAAATTGATCCAACTTTAGTTTGGTTAATAGAATATAAGACTAGATGCTACAAAATATTTGTGGGTGTCCATTAATACAAAAAGTATTAAAAAATGGTTCCTCACATCATATCTCTTAATTTTATTAGAAAAAATACTTTTTTAAGGTGTTTTTATCATTATTTGTAGTATTTGTATATAAACATATATTCATACATAAATACATTTATAAATTTAAAAAAGTGTTTTACAAAATGTTATTAAAAATAATGTAATTTGACTTGCTAAAATAAAAAAATGTAGCGTGCGTCACGTAGCCTGCGTCACATAGAGTTCACGGCTTTTGATAAAAAAACTACAACAATTTTTGGATGCAAATAATTTTATTTAGAATTCTCTTTTATTCATCTTTCTTATAGGTATTTCTTTTTGGGTGCTTTATTATGCAAAATTTGCTAAAAATTAAGAAAACATACCTTAACCTTCAAAGCTACTTCCATTTTTTGTAGCGTTCGTCACAATAATTTGTGATACATTTTTTCGCAACTTATACCTGTTACAAATTTTTTTTATGATATTCGAAAGACCACTCATATTCCACTTTTGTTTGCGTGTTTTTTTATGGATTGCCAATAATCATTTGCAATATCATGAAAAAAAGAGTCGATAAGATATGTCAAGAAATAAGAAAGTTATGGCCTTATAAAATAAAATTTTTGAAAAAATTTAATTTTTGGAGATTTTTTTGGCGAAAAAAGTCCAATTCGTATTTAGGTCTTGTAGAAAAAGATTGTTACACAAAGTATATCAAATTTACGCTTATTTTAAAGGAGACGTTTCACAGAACCTGTTGGAGAAAATCCGAAGCCAAAATTTTAATTGGTGTGGTTGCCACCCTTGTCCAAATCGGACCTCTTTTGTACATACATTTCAATAGTTTGATCGATTTTCTCCAATCGCAAAGCTAAATTGTAAAAAAATTTTTTAATTTATTTGTATTAGGGTGTAACAAAATCGACTGCAAAGGGAATCCCGAGCACGGCTTTTCATATCGAAGATATAGGACTAAAAGCAAAAAATCCAATTTTTGGGTATTTTTGATGTATTTTTTGGGAATTGAGGGATTTTCCATTAGAATTTTTCACATGTTGCATTTGATTATTATTTCTAATTCTAATATCAAAATAAAGACCTTAAAAAAACTCATCGAAATGTATACATTTTTAAGAATTTTATGTCGTATTTACGTTTCTGTCTATATGCAAAATATTTTTTTTTAATTTTTCCCTACCTTCTTGTACTTATTGGTTATTATATCAGTCATTATGTACTGATTTCTTGTTGATCACCTGTTTTTATCAAACAATAATAAAATTTAGTAAGAAGAACAATCATAAAATTGAGTAAGAAGGATAACAGATGTCGGCCTTTATAATATGTTGGTGTGGTTGCCTTAAATTTGTGTATACCCATTTTGTAAGCGAAAGAGAAAAATAATTTATTTTCTTATTTTATTTCTGTAATATATATTATCTTATTTTATTTCTGTAATATATATTTTATTATTTTATTTCTGTAAAATAATCTGAATAATCCATGTCTAGGAGATATAGCAAATCCTTGTATTCCTCAGGAGTTTCACAAGTCAAAGATCGGTAACATATCCCACTTTTTCTTATTAAATATAGAACAGGATCGGATGATAGGAGAAGATTTACAAATATATCTTCATTTTGAAATTCTCTTGAACTTTTTCGGGAGTGAAATTGCTGAACATTGCGAAAATCGCGATTTCGTGCCTCCTGGGCTTCTTGACGCAATACTTTATGTACTGTTGGGGTCATATCTTTCCATGGATACAGTTCTATTATAAATGCCTAGACGGTATTTTCCAAATTTTTCTGCATTCACTTTGTTCTAGCTGTTAATTGCCATTAGAATTATGTTCATTTTTCTCAATAATTCCATATCAATTCCTGTGATCTTAGATGTGATTTCATAAACCTTGAAGAAACGCCTTGCAGTGTTACCATCATTTGTATTTCCATATCCCACTTGTGGTTTGTCGATATTTAATCCAGTCTCTTCCCAAAATTCCTCTTGAATTCTTTTTTTTTGGAACTCTCTCGATGCTTTTAATTCCATTTTGTCCGGTAATTTGTTTGCATTCTCTGGATTACTATAATAATGCAAATCGTATGCTATATGTAGGAAATGTTCTAATGCGAGCATGTAATGGAGAAATTCCAAATTTTAGAGCATATGTGTTAATTGTTGGGTTCTTCGATAAATCCGAAAATTCATTTTTTTCCTGCACATAGTGTACATCTCCACGCAGATGATGTTCCCGTAACAGCATTGCAAACTTTCCCATCGACCATAGTGAAATTTAAGATGAAGGAGATTGTGAAGCTGTATTCAAATATTTTGATTGATATGGGTTCCAGCTCCTTAATTTCCTTCTTAATATGATCAACCAGGTTTTGTGTGTTGGTAGTCGACTATTTTGTATACTCAAACCATATTGGTCTACAAAAGTTTTTTGATCCTGGAGTCGAATTTATCCAAATGTCATCAAAACTAGTTGAGGGACAATCCGTGTCTTCTTTCTTTCTTAATCTGAGGGCAACTAATGATGCCGTAAACACATTTCTATAATCTATTATCCATTGTATCCAGCTGTTCTGTAGTAAGAGTGGAAACTATTCTCGATGCTGTATTTTTCAGAAGGTTAGGAAGACCAATACTGACTCCACTTGGTGAAACTTGTAGCGGTGAAGGAATAATAGACTTCTTTTTATACCCTCACTTTAGTGTGACGAGGGTATATATCATTTGCTACGGAAAAAAAGTGTAACACGTCGAAGGAGTGACCTAAGACCCCAAGTATGTTCGGAGGAAATCCGTTTTGGGTCATTTTAAGTCGAATGAGCAATGTCCGTCCGTCTGTCTGTCTGTCTGTGTGTCTGCTGGCTGGTGCGCACGATAACTCTCGAAAGGAGTAACCGATTGACCTCAAATTTGGTATGTGGTAATATTTTTTTCTATCTCCGGCTAAGTTCGAAGATGGGCCATATTGGTCAACTCCTTCTAGTACCTCCCCCACAAAGGGTTAAAATGTTGTGAAATATTGATTTTTTTAATAACTGCTATACCACTTATTCGAATCTTTTGAAATTCCACACATAGTATTAGCTTATTAGTCGTTATCAACTCGAGAAAAATGGGCGAAGTCGCCACGTCCCTTTTGGTACCTCCCACACAAATGCACCATTTTGCACCAAAAGTTAACAGCTTATAACATTAATAACAGTGTATAAAAATACTTGAAATTTTGTACAGTAGTATGCTTTTATATTGCCTACAGTCCAGGGAAAAATGGGTGTTGTTGTCGCGCCCCTTTTGGTACCTCCCACACAAAGGTACCTTTTTGCATCAAAAGTTAACAGCTTATAACATTAAAACCAGTGTATAAAAATACTTGAAATTTTGTACAATGTAATGTTTTTATAGTGTCTATAGCCCTGTGAAAAATGGGCGTTATTGCCACGCCCCTTTTTGTACCTCCCACACAAAATGCCCAAATCATACCACAATTGAATGTCTCATATCGTTTATACCAGTGCACATAAATGCACAGTTTATACCAGTGCACATAAATGCAATAAAGGCACAGTGCAATGAATTTAAAGTATCTAATGTTCAGTATTTGATAAACCCCTTCTGGTACCTCCCACACAAATTGACAGAATAATTCGAGTAATATTCAATATTACATTACTCACAAAGTGAGGGTATACCTTAGTCGGTTTACCCGACTGAAACTTTCTTACTTGTTGTCCTTTATTTTGTTATATGAAGGTAAGACATCGACTCCTTTTTCGGACAATGCCTTCCTAAGTGTGTTGAAGTTGTCTTTGCTGAGTCCCAGTTGTAGCATAACTGACTCAGATTATGGTGTCGGAATACTCTCAACAATTCTCCTTAGACGTTTCGGTGATGCTGTTTGAAGAACACAGTTGGTTGTTTCTCTTTTTTCAACATTGCCTTTAAAGTATCCGTAACTTCTTCAGTAGTCATATCAAATCATATATGAATGAATATTATTAACTATATGAATGAACATTAAAACAAATATTTGTACACCTGTCAATGATTAAGGGTTTCCTAGAAATAGTGCCATAAAACAATATTTTCTGAAAGGTAAATCTTACTAAATTTTATTATTGTTTGATAAAAACATGAGTTCTACAAGAAAGCAGTGCATATTGACTGATATAATAACCAATAAGTACAAGAACGTAGGGAAAACTTAAAAAAATATGTTGCATATAGACAGAAACGTAAATACGGCATAAAATTCTAAAAAATTATATATTTCGATGAATTTTTTTTTAAAGTTCTTTATTTTGATATAAGAAATAATAATCAAATGCAACATGTGGAAATATCTAATGGACAATCCCTCAATTCCAAAAAATACATCAAAAATCCCTGAAAATGGGATTCCCTTTGCAGTCGATTTTGTGACACCCTAATACAAATATATAACAAAAAATGTACAATTTAGCTTTGCGATTGGATCAAACTTTTGTAATTTATGTAAAAAAAAGGTCCAAATCAAATTTTGGCTACTTAACTTCACCTACTAATCAAGGCTTATTCCATGAAGGAGTTGAAGGTGTTGATCATAATAAACTAGATCTGAAACTACTATCGTAAAATGCGCCGTATTCATTCATAGATCAAAAATCGCTAGGAAAAATAGATGGGAAAAAAAAAATAAAATCAATCATCAACTTTGATCATAAACCTAATGTTTGCCAAGTAATAAATGATCGGACGTAAAATAATATAAAAAACAAGTAAGAAAGTTCAGTCGGGTAAACCGACTTATGAATCCCCTCACCTTGAATCTCAAAAAATATTCGTACATTTTTGTTGTTGTTTTAATTAAATTATTTTCAATTTAAATTGCATTTAATAACTTTAAAGTATGTACTGGTGTTAAAGTTAAAAGTTGTTTACATTTGGTACAAAATGGTCCAATTGTGCGGGAGGTACCAAGAGGTAGGTGCCAATAACGCCCACTTTTCTATGGACTCTAGGTACTATATAAGCTTTAGACTGTACACAATTTCAAGTACCTATATGCACTGGTATTAAAGTTATAAGCTGTTAAGTTTTGGTGTAAAATAGTCCATTTGTGTGGGAGGTACCAAAAGGAGCGTTCCAAAAACGACCACTTTTCTCTGAACACTAGGTACTGTAAAAGCATTACACTGTACAAAACAAGTTTTTGTATGTACTGGTATTAAAGTTAAAAGCTGATTACTTTTGGTCCAAAAGGGCCATTTGTGTAGGAGGTACCAAAATGTGAGTGGCATTTTCGCCCATTTTTCTTGACGTGTTAGCGACTAACTAAATCAAAATTTCACTAAAATTTAACCCTTTGTGGGGGAGGTACTAGAAGGAGTGGACCAATATAGCCCATCTTCGAACTTGGCCGGATATAGAGAAAAATTGAACGGCATACCAAATTTGAAGTAAATCGGTTTATCCTTTCTAAAGTTATCGTGCGCACCAGCTAGCAGACAAATACACAGACAGACACAAAGACAGACGGACGGACATTGCTCAAATGACTTCAAATGGCTCAAAACGGACTTCCGCCAAAGATACTTAGCTCACTCCTTGGATGTGTTACACTTTTGGCTCGTAGCAAATGATATATACCCTCCTCTCTAAGGTGAGGGGTTAAATAGTATGGCTATATCTAAATCTGAACCGATTATATCCAATTTAAGCAGTGTCAGCTCCTAGGTTAAGAAACTTATTTCTGGCAAATGTTGCAGTAATCGAAAATAAAGTACAACATCTATAGTGCTTTGATACCAAATCGAAAGAACATATATATTTTGAGGCTATATCTATATCTTAACCGATTTTCCCCGAATTTTGCAGTGCTCATTCATATAATAAGAAACCTCTCTCGCCCGAGTTTTGAACCGATCGAATATAAAATACTGTTTCTATAGCGATTATCTAAATCTGAAACGATTTAGTATTATGTCTAAGTGTATCAAGAGACTTCTTTGTGTCAATTGTTATTCAAATCGGTTAATAAACGTTGCTTATACAGCGCATATATGTCAAATCGGTGGTACATATATATGAGAGCTATATGAACCGATTTTGACCAATTTCAATAGGGATAGTCCTTTGGCCAAAAAAGAGCACTGTGCTAAATTTCAGCACAATCGGACCATAAATACGACTTGCACTTTGATTACAACGATACATCTACAGACGGACGGACATGGTTTTTCCACTCAGGAAGTGGTATATTTAGGAATGTCCGTCTGTCCGTCTGCTGTAATCACGCTACAACCTAAAATAACTGAGCTAGATGACTCATTGGAAATTTGGTATATATACTTCTTGTAGCTGCAGGTAACTTAGAATTGAAAATGGATAATATCGGCCCTTTTTTTAAATTGCCTCTATTTATAGCATCTGCCCGATTTGACGTCTTAACGCCATAGAGAACACAAATGTCAACTGATCGGACTGAAAATTTGTAGCTGTGGTGAATTTCTACACGGAATCTTTCACACGAACAACAGTCATTGGTCCATGTTTTGATATAGCCCGCACGCAAAGGAAGCTCTAAACTTTACTTCGTAACGCCATAATTTGACTTAAATTTGGTATAATGAGTTTACTTGTACTCGAAACCATGCGATCCATGATGGACGGAATTTAAGATTCAACATGGCCAATCTGAATCGCACTTTACTTGTTTTGTTTTAATTAGATTATTATGAATTTAAATTGCATTTAATAAATTTGCAGCATGCACTGGTATTAAAGTTATAAGCAGTTAACTTTTGGTTCAAAATGGTCCATTTGCAGTGTAGTGCTATAAAAGCACTACACTGCACAAAATTGCAAGTATTTATGTGCACTGGTATTAAAGACATAAGCAGTTAATTATTTTCTTCCCTTTGTGTTGGAGGAACCAAAGGGGTGGCGACATTTCGACTACTTGCCTCAAGGTTATAGCGACGAATAAAATATTAATATATGAGGAATTAAAGATTATACGGATAAGTAGAGTAGAAGTTATTAAAGAATCAATATTTCACTCAACTTTAACACCTTGTGAGGGAGGTACTAGAAGAAGTGGGCCAATATAGCTTATCCTTTTACTTATCCCAAGATAGAAAAAAATATTATCACGTACCAAATTTGAAGTCAATCCGTTACTCCTTTCGGAGTTATCGTGCGCTTCAGCTAGATAGACGAAGGGGCATTGAACAGATTTGTTAAATAATCAAATCTCTTGATTTCGTTCGATAATTTTATCTAAGGATGGTTCTATCTATGGGTATCAGTTCATTAAATTTCACATAAAGGTTTTTTATTCACAAATTATAATTAAATTGCGTTCTTATTTCACTTTTTGCCATGTTACAGAACTGAAGTCCCAACAGACATATGGTAAACACAAAGTCCGGATATGTTTGTGGACCAACTAAATAACCGTCGCACGTTCCTAACAAAAATGCCGTAATTTTAAATTTATCTTAGGTTTTGTTTGCTAATCAGGTAGATTTTATCTCACAACGTAAGTGTAAACACAGAACTTCATGTAATACGAGTATTCCAACTTTTGTTGGTATCAGATAGTGTTTACATTGGCAGCCACTAGACAAACAAACAACACCAAACCCGTCACCTGTGTGAATGAGATATTTACGTTTTAGCCAAATATAAATAAATAAGTCGATGGGATTTAGTTTTCAAACCACTTACTTAAGTACACTATGCATTTCGATTAGTTTTGAAATGACGTATGAAAAATATACTTTTTTTCTAAATACAATTTTTTAATAACACTGTGTAACAAAAAAGGAAAGACTAAAGTGACTAAAGGTGCCGACAATATTTTTTGTACGTATAAATTTGTAGTGATTATATCAAAGTAGATATTATTGCTAGGAAGTGTTGCAGCACAATTTAAAAATTTCAGGCACATCGGGTAAAAAAGAAGAATCTACACCGCCAAAAAGTGAAATTCCTTCATACGAGGGTTAATCAAAATATGAACACATGTGGCCAATTCTTAATTTTTATTAATTTTTTATACCCTACACCACACTGTGGTACAGGGTATTATAACTTTGTGCATTTGTTTGTAACACCCAAAAGGAGAAGAAATAGACCCATCGTTTATTATACCGATCGATGTATTCTTCTGTAGATGTATTCTTGTAATCAAAGTACAGGTCGCAATTATGGCCCGATCTTGACGAAACTTTACACATGTCTTTTTTTTGGCCCAAGGACGATCGCTACTTAATTTGGTTAAATTCGGTTCAGATTTGGATATAGCCCCCATATATTTGTTAGCCCCGATTTGACATGTAAGCGCTGTAAAAACTTTATTTTATATTCGATCAGTATGAAATTCAGCAGAAAGAGGTCTCTTACTATATTAATGAACACTGTTAAATTTGGAAGAAATCGGTTCAGATTTAGATATAGCCCCCATATATACGTTACCCCCGATTTCACATTTAAGCGCCGTAAAAAAATTATTTTATAACGGATCAGTGTGAAATTCGGCAGAAAGAGGTTTCTTATTACATGAAGGAATACTGCCAAATTCGGAGAAAATCGGTTCAGATTTAGATATAGCCCCCATATATATGTTACCCCTTATTTTACATGTAAGCGCTGTAAAAAGTGTATTTTTAATCCGATCAGTACGAAATTCGGCAGAAAGAGGTTTCTTATTACGTGAATTAACACTGCCATTTTTTTGAGGGAAATCGGTACAGATTTAGATATAGCCCCCATATATGTATATGTTACCTCCGATTTGACATGTAAGCACTGTAGAACTGTATTTTAAATCCGATCAGTAAAAAAAATTGTCAGAAGAGGTTTCTCATGAAATGAATTAACACTGCAAAATTTGAGGGAAATCGGTTCAGATTTAGAAATAGCCCGAAAGAGGTTTCTTATTACTCGAAGGAATACTGCCAAATTCGGAGAAAATCGGTTCAGATTTAGATATAGCCCCCATATATATGTTACCACCGATTTGACATGTAAGCGCTGTAGAGACTGTATTTTATATCCGATCAGTACGAAATTCTACAGAAAGAGGTCTTTTTACATGAATGAGTATTCAGGGAAAATCGGTTCAGATTTATATATAACCTCCATATATATGTTCCTCCTGATTTGGTATCAAAGCGCTATAGAAGTTGTACTTTACTTCCGATCATTAATATTTTCCGGAAAGATGTTTCTCAATTTAGGAACAAATATTGCTTAATTTAGCGATTATCGGCTCAGAATTAGATAATATGTTCCTGCCGACTTACCAATTATTCCAAATTATTATCGCAATGATCTTTATCGTATTGTTAGGGAGGTGTAGGGTATTATATAGTCGGCCCCGCCCGACTTTCTGCCTTTCCTTACTGGTTTTATTTTAATTTTTAATAAAAAGTCAATAATTTCAGCCAGATCGTTTGTCTAAAATTATTCTTTTAACAAGCCAGAACGGGAAAGGACTTTAATATGGAATTTTTACTAAAAGATGGACGCACATGCCACTTTCTAACTATGAACGATTTAAGGCAATATGTATATATCAGCAAATGGGGTCTTTATCAAAACGCGGATATGCTCAGCATGATACAGTAAAAACAGCGTCCCCTCAACACGTCTCGTCGGAAGGCATCTTTATATGGGGACTACATCAACACATCTGCGTCCATCAGTATAAGAAATTATTTTTTGCATTTTTCTTTTTCGGTATAATAAAGTAATTTTTTCATTCCTATTTTTTTACAATTGTTTCATTAAAAAACAAAAACTTTTATTGTTGCAAAACCAGAACACCAGAAATATAAATTGTACAAAATTCACTAGTGATATGTAATTATTATTCGTTATTCGAATACCTTTTTGTAAGTAATAAAAAATGACCCGAATTCGTCTTTTATTTGATATTTAGTTGTTGCTTTTTTAATTATTGGGCAAGTAAGCATACATTTTTGTTAATTTAAATAGTTTTTTTTAAAATAAGCAATAAAATAATTTATAAATTGTTTTCCATTAAGGACATACAAATTTTATATATCAATAAAACACAGAATATTTAAGATATAGAGATCAAATTTATTCCAGGTATAGTGCAAATGTTACTTTTTAAGAATGAAATCGATTTCGGTCATATGACCACCAGGAGCTTGTCTGCACCGATCTATTCTTTGGACCCAATTTTCCACCATTCTTGCACACATTTCGACCATGGATGTTGTCTCTGAGCTCTGCTAAAGTTGTTGGCTTGTTGGCATAGACCAATGACTAGATGTGGCCCCATAAAAGAAAATACAATGTCGTTAAATCGCATGCACTTTGTGGACATTCGACCGGACCATTTCTCGAGATAACACGTTCGTCTTGTTGAAACCACATATCGGCGAAGTCAAGCTCATCCAGTTCTGGACAACAATAATTTTCTAACATGACACCATAGCGCTTTCCATTGACGGTAACATAACGATTGTTTTCATCGACGAAAAATACGGCCCAATCATAATTCCGGCATGAAAACCACACAGTAATTTGCTGTCCAATAACGCATATTTTGTTTATTGACAAAACCACTCAGCCAGAATTGAGCTTCATCGCTTCATCGGCCGAAAATTGGAGTAAGCGCTCTTAAAGTTGCGACCACCGACTCATAATTTCGGTAGTAATTTTTAATGATTTCCAAACGTTGCACGTAAGTTAACTTTACCATGATGACTTCGACTAACGTTTCGACACTAAAGGATCATTAAAACTGTTTGAGGGTTCGTTGACTTGAAGATACGAAATTTGTATGGCCCTATTGGAAACCCCGGTATATTCGACTACTATTACAACTGATTTTTTATTTATAACAATTAAAATTATAATAGATTTAATGTAAAATGCACCATCATCTAAGGATATCGGACTAAACAATTGATAACCGTATTAATGCATTATTAGGAGAGAGAAAATAGTACATGGAAAAGATGGTGTTGCCAGCATTACATTGATAAAGTCATAACAAATTTGTATTAGTTAAAATGCTGGTTATGAATACGATTTTTAATAAACGTTTATTAGGCCAAAAGTGTTTATTAACCAATGTGCATTTAAATCATAATTAGAATTTTTAATGAATACGGCTGTAAATGTTTAAAATGTAGACAGATTAGTTGAGAAATGCGTTTTCTAGAGCATCATAACATAAGATGGGACCTTCATATGGGGCTTTAGAAAACATAAACTGATACGCTGGGATCGTCAGTAGCCTACGAAATGCCTCAGTACCAACTTTCTAAAATATCGCTTCATATTTGCGATCTGTACTTTATTCACAGGAATATGTATAGAGATGGACAATAAACTATGGGATCGGTATAAGAAACATGTGGACATCGAAGAATAAATAGTAATATTGCAGAAACTGCTTTTTAACAAGACTTGATGCTAATACGCTTCAAAAAAGTAGTTCCAGTAGCCACTATATTGTGTACTATATCACCGTGCGACAAATGTCAACTTTTTTGTCACCTATGAACGAAACTGTATACAAGTAAAACTATAGACCAACCGTTAGCAAAACTGCAAACTCAGTTTTTTTGTTTCGTAATCGTTTGTCCTTTTTACAGGCCGTTTAAAACTACAAGGATAACAACTTTTAAATAATTTTATTAATTAATTGTAGGCCAACCGTTAGCAAAACTGAATACTCAGATTTTTTGTTTCGTAATCGTTTGTCCTTTTTACAGGCCGTTTAAAATTACAAGGATAAAAGCTTTTAAATAATTTTATTAATTATGTTTGCTTCCTCCCACGAACGAAACTATATGCTAACCAGTAAGGAAAGGCAGAAAGTCAGGCGGGGCCGACTATATAATACCCTACACCTCCCTAACAATGCGATAAAGGTCATTGGGATAATAATTTTGAATAATTGGTAAGTCGGCAGCAACATTTTATCTAATTCTGAGCCGATAATCGCTAAATTAAGCAATATTTGTTCCTAAATTGAGAAACATCTTTCCGGAAAATATTAATGATCGGAAGTAAAGTACAACTTCTATAGCGCTTTGATACCAAATCAGGAGGAACATATATATGGAGGTTATATATAAATCTGAACCGATTTTCCCTGAATACTCATTCATGTAAAAAGACCTCTTTCTGTAGAATTTCGCACTGATCGGATATAAAATACAGTCTCTACAGCGCTTACATGTCAAATCGGTGGTAACATATATATGGAGGCTATATCTAAATCTGAACCGATTTTCTCCGAATTTGGCAGTATTCCTTCGAGTAATAAGAAACCTTTTTCTGCCGAATTTCGCACTGATCGTATATAAAATACAGTTTCTACAGCATTTACATGTCAAATCGGGGGTAACATATATATGGGGGCTATATCTAAATCTGAACCGATTTTCTCCGAATTTGGCAGTATTCCTTCGAGTAATAAGAAACCTATTTCTGCCGAATTTCGCACTGATCGGATATAAAATACAGTTTCTACAGCATTTACATGTCAAATCGGGAGTAACATATATATGGGGCTATATCTAAATCTGAACCGATTTCCCTCAAATTTTGCAGTGTTAATTCATGTAATGAGAAACCTCTTCTGACAATTTTTTTACTGATCGGATTTAAAATACATTTCTACAGCGCTTACATGTCCAATCGGGGGTAACATATACATATATGGGGGCTATATCTAAATCTGAACCGATTTCCCTAAAATTTGGTAGTAATAATTCGTGTAATAAGAAACCTCCTTCTGCCGAATTTCGTACTGATCGGATTAAAAATACACTTTTTACAGCGCTTACATGTAAAATCGGGGGAAACATATATATGGGGGCTATATCTGAATCTGAACCGATTTCCCTCAAATTTAACAGTGTTCATTCAAATAATAGGAAACCTCTTCCTGCCGAATTTCATACTGATCGGGTATAAAATAACATTTTTACAGCGCTTACACTTCAAATCGGGGGTAACGTAGATATGGGGGCTATATCTAAATCTGAACCGATTTCTTCCAAATTTAACAGTGTTCATTCATATAATAAGCAACCTCTTTTTGCCGAATTTCATACTGATTGGATATAAAATAACATTTTTACAGCGCTTACACTTCAAATCGGGGGTAACGTATATATGGGGGCTATATCTAAATCTGAACCGATTTCATCCAAATTTAACAGTGTTCATTCATATAATAAGAGACCTCTTTCTGCTGAATTTCATACTGATCGGATATAAAATAAAGTTTTTACAGCGCTTACATGTCAAATCTGGGGTAACATATATATGGGGGCTATATCTAAATCTGAACCGATTTAAACCAATAGGGATCGTCCTTGGGCCAAATAAAACATATGTGCAAAGTTTCGTCGAGAGCGGGCCATAATTGCGACCTGTACTTTGATTACAAGAATACATGCACAGACAGACGGACAGACAGACAGACGGACATAGCTAAATCAACTCAGAAAGTAATTCTAAGTCGATCGGTATAATAAACGATGGGTCTATTTCTTCTCCTTTTGGGTGTTACAAACAAATGCACAAAGTTATAATACCCTGTACCACAGTGTGGTGTAGGGTATAATGAAGATCGTCGCCATCGTTTCTTATTTCGCGATAATTTTATTATGATATGCATTGGGAATTCGAAGATATATATTATAAACTTTCGAATTCCTAATTCACATCATATTAAAATTACCGGGAAATAAGAAACTTAAACAGTTTTACTGCTCTCCTGTAAAATTTGGAACAAACACATACATAGCTAATTTTTCCACGATGGCGACAAAATATAAACTACCAGTAAAAAACAACTTATTTTTTCATTTCGGGATTATTTCGAGAATTGTTAAATGTTATTGATGTCTGCTCACATAGGGGTCAAAATATATAATATCAACCTATGTAGTTTATTTTTGTATAAAATGTTTATAAGCAGTTGCAAATAGGCGAAAAAAAATCATCATCATCATCAAAAAATATAACATTTTGTGGGCATTTTATTTTTTAAAAAATGAGTTTTTGTGTTTTACGGAATTTGTAATTGCTCTCGATTTTTGCAAAGTTTGCTTTGTTTTAAAGAGGATGCAATGCGCAATTTTTTTTAATTTTTTAAAAAATTGCTTCCGCCTAGATTTTCTGCAAATTTTCACAGAAAATTCGTCACACTCTCACAAATCCAGAACAGTAAAACATTTTTGTGAGACTCAATATTTGTAAAAGTTAAATACCAAGACTTGTCTGACAATTTTCGTCTGTTTTTGCAAAACAGTGCATAGTGGTACGAATTCAAAAAGGGGAAATAATTCGACCGTTTCTTAACCAATCCACAGATTGCAACCAAACTTGGCATGGTAGATGAAGATGTGTTAGAAAAGTTACGTTTTATATTTGGGCCCCCTATGTCAGACAGGGGCGGAGCTAGAGGGCCTCAAAATTGTATACAGTTTCGTTCATAGGTGACAAAAAATTGACATTTGTCGCACGGTGGTATAGTGTGATATAGTGGCTACTGGAACTATTTTTTTGAAGCGTATTAGCATCAACTCTTGTTAAAGAGTAGATTCTGCAATATTACTATTTATTCTTCGATGTCCACATGTTTCTTATACCGATCCCAAAGTTTATTATCCATATCTCTACATATGTCTGTGAACAAATATGAAGCGATATTTTAGAAAGTTGGTACTGAGGCATTTCTTAGGCTACGGACGATCCCAGCGTATCAGTTTATGTTTTATATAGCCACATATGAAGGTCCCATCTGATGTTATGATGCTCTAGAAAACGCATTTCTCAACTAATCTGTCTACAATTAAAGCATTTACAGCCGTATTCATTAAAAATTCTAATTATGATTTAAATGCACATTGGTTAACAAACACTTTTGGCCTAATAAACGATTATTAAAAATCGTATTCATAAACAGCATTTTAACTAATACAAATTTGTTATGACTTTCTCAATGTAATGCTGGCAACACCGTCTTTTCCATATACTATTTTCTCTCTCCTAATAATTCATTAATACGATTATCAATTGTTTAGGCCGATATTCTTAGATGATGGTGCATTTTACATTAAATTTATTATAATTTTAATTGTAATAAATAAATAAATAAAAAAATCAGTTGTAAGAGTAGTCGAATATACTGGGTTTTCCAATAGGGACATACAAATTTCGTATCTTCAAGTCAACGAACCGTCAAACAGTTTTAATGATCCTTCAGTGTCAAAACGTTAGTCGAATCAATCGTCATGTTACCGTCAATGGAAAGCGCTATCGTGCCATGTTAGAAAATTATTTTTGTCCAGAACTGGATGAGCTTGACTTCGCCGATATGTGGTTTCAACAAGACGATACCACTAGCCACACAGCACGCGTTGCAATCGATTTACTGAAAGGCAAATTCGGTGAACGTGTTATCTCGTGAAATGGTCCGGTCGAATGGCCACCAAGTTCATGCGATTTAACGCCATTGTATTTCTTTTTATGGGGCCACATCTAGTCATTGGTCGAAATGAGTGCAAGAGTGGTGGAAAATTGGGTCCAAAGAATAGATCGGTGCAGACGGGCTCGAGGGGGTCATATAACCGAAATCGAATTTCATTCTTAAAAAGTAACATTTGCACTATACCTGGAATAAATTTGAACTCTATATCTTAAATATTTTGTGTTTTATAGGAATTATCTCGTATAGTTACCGAGATAGCTATTGAAAATTTAATTTTTTATAATATGCACCGATTTCATCCGTATCAACATGTCCGTATAAACATTTCTTATATGACGAAAAAAAATTTGTTCGATATACCCAATAGTACAAATAGTTATGACCACTTGATTTTATATATATTTACACTTTATCCTAAAAAAATGACAAACATCTAATTTTTTTTGAAAATATAATTTAAAGTGGTCATAATTTTTGTACTATTGGGTATATCGAAACAAATTTTTTTCGTTATATAGGAAATTTTTATTAATCGAGGGGGAGCAATTTTTTCTTCAAAAATTTACTTAAAATTCTTCATTTTGTCCCCCTTAAAACAAAGTAAACTGTGCAAATTGGTTCAGCCGTTCGAGAGCAATTTTAAATTTCATAAAACCTAAAAAAGCAATTTTTTATTTTTTCAAAATTGCAAAAGCCCCTAAAATTTAAAAAAAAATGATGGCGAGATCTTATTTGACCTATTTGTAACTGCTCATAAACATTTTAGCCAAAAATAAACTACATAGTCCGATATTATTATTCTTACCCAAGACAGTTTTTTAATTTTAATTGAAGAAACGAGAATCACGTTAAGTGATCAAGGATTGGCAAAATCGGATTTTTTATAAATATAAATTCATGTGGTCATAACTTTTGTACTATTGGGTATATCGAACCAATTTTATTTCATCATATAGGACATTTTTTTGCCCATCCAGACATGTTGATACGGATGAAATCGGTGCATATTGTGCTCCGATATTTACAAAATACTAGCACACGGTAAGGGAAAAAAATTAAATTTTTAATTGCAGATATCTCGGTAACTATACGAGATAATTCTTAGGTGTAAACAGTTTATTTGTAGACCCCAGTTAGTAGAACACACTCAATCGGAAGGGAAACACGAGTTACACCCGCATGAACATTTTCTTCACCCGACGGGGCCAACTTTTTTTTCCCTCTTTTGAATTCGAACCACTGTGCAGTGTTTTGCAAAAACAGACGAAAATTGTCAGGCTAGTCTTGGTATTTCGTCCATAACTTTTACAAGTATTGATTTTCACAAACATTTGATGCTGTTCTGGATTTGTGAGAGTGCGACGAATATTCTGTGAAAATTTGAAGAAAATCGAGGGGGAGCAATTTTTTCTACAAAGGTTTTTTCAAAATACATAAAACATCCGAAAATTTTTTTTTAAAAAATTTTATAAAAAATGGCGCATTGTGTCCTCTTTAAAACAAAGTCAACTTTGCAAAAATCTGTTCAGCCGATCGAGAGAAATTACAAATTTCGTCAAACACAAAAACCCTTTTTTTTAATGTTTCCAAAAATAAAAATGCCCACAAAATTTTTTCAAAAAAAATTTAAAAAAAAATTGTTGGCCTTTTAAAAATGTTAGCCAAAAATAAACTACATAAGTAGGTCGATATTATATATTCTGACCCATAAACCCTTTTTTGCAGGATATATAGGGTGACCCATTTCGAGGTTCCCTACTTTTTTAACGAAAAAAAATTTAATGGGGAATGGGTATTGTCGTTTGAAAGAACGTTATTTGGCATTTATTTTTTGAAGATTATGTCTATCAAATGTTGGACGCGGCTACGTCTCAGATGGTCCATTCGTTGAGTCAAATTTTCGATGACTCGTTCGAGCATTTCGACTGGTAACTGGCGAATGACACGCGTGATGTTTTGCTCCAAGGCCTGAAGCGGGTTTGTCCGCATAAATTTTAGACTTTACATATCCCCACAAGAAAACCAGTAAGGAAAGACAGAAAGTCGAGCGGGGCCGACTATATAATACCCTACACCTACCTACCAATGCGAAAATGGGCATTGCGATAAGAATTTGGCAGTATTCATACATGTAATAAGCAAACTCTCTCTGCCGATTTTCGTACTGATCGGATATAAAACACGGTTTCTACAGCGCTTACATGTCAAATCGGGTGTAACATATATATTGGGACTATGTTAAAATCTGAACCGATTTTTCACGAATTTGGCAGTGTTCAAACATGTAATAAGAAAACTCTCTCTGTTAAATTTCGTACTGATCGGATATAAAACATGATTTCTACAGCGATTAAATGTTAAATCGGGTGAAACATATATGTGGGGGCTATATCTAAATCTAAACCGATTTTCCCCGAATTTGGCAGTGTTCATACATGTAATAAGAAAACTCTCTCTGTTAAATTTCGTACGGATCGGATATAAAACACGATTTCTTTGGGACTATGTTAAAATCTGAACCGATTTTTCCCGAATTTGGCAGTGTTCAAACATGTAATAAGAAAACTCTCTCTGTTAAATTTCGTACTGATCGGATATAAAACATGATTTCTACAGCGATTAAATGTTAAATCGGGTGAAACATATATATGGTGGCTATATCTAAATCTGAACCGATTTTCCCCAAATTTGGCAGAGTTTATTCATGTAATAAGAGAACTCTCTCTGCCAAATTTCGTACTGATCTGATTTAAAATACAGTTCCTACAGCGCTTACATGCCAAATCGGGTGAAACATATATATGGGGGCTATATCTAAATCTGATCGGATTTTCTCCGAATTTGGTAGTGTTCATTCACGTAATAATAAAACTCTCTCTGCCGAATTTCATAAAGATCGGATGTAAAATGTGGTTTCTACGGCGCTTGCATGTCAAATCGGGTGAAACATATATATGGGGACTATATCCAAATCAGAACCGATTTTAACCAATTTCAATAGGGATCGTCCTTGGGCCAAAAAAGAGCACTATGCTAAATTTCATCACAATCGGACCATAAATACGACCTGCACTTTGATTACAAGAATACATGGACAGACGGACAGACAGACAGACAGACGGACATGGCTAAATCGACTCAGAAAGTGATTCTGAGTCGATCGGTATAATAAACAATGGGTCTACCTCTTCTCCTTTTAGGTGTTACAAACAAATGCACAAAGTCATAATACCCTGTACCACAGTGTGGTGTAGCGTATAATAAATGTTCCGTTACTTTAAAATTTTTCGATTGGCATGCGAGAGTGATAGAACTAAGAGGGAGCAACCCAATTCCAAACAGAACACAACAAGCTTAAAAAACAATAGTTTGTTTAGACTTTTGAAGAATTTTATTGAAGTCAGTAATGTTTTTTGTGGTTCGTGTGGTAAGAGAGTTGTTCTAAACAACCTAATAAACGAAATGTTATACGAGTGTGTACATATGTACCTAATTTCAGATTTTGAAAATGTAGTACAACCTTTGCGGAACGATTTGTAAACTCCATATTAAGTTTTTTCGCACAGATCAAGGTTTATTTGGAAATGATAACAAAGAAAAGAAGGAAATTTATATTATTATATTTTATTTTCTAACTACACACAATACATGTACATACGTATTTCGTCGATTCCACGTCAAACCAAACGATTTTTCGAAAAAAAAATCTGGTCGGCATTCGCGATTGTCTTGAAAATTTCTATATGGGCATTTCTCCAATGTCGAATGCGACATTCGTACGCATTCAAAGTGAAAAAAACATATGCCAAAACATTATTTAATTTTGACAAAAGGCGAAACTTATAGCTCTTGATTAGCACTATAATTGGTGCTAAGGTTTATTTTGGCCGATTGTTCGTTTTCAAGATAATTACAAAAAACCAAGCCATTCGCACGCGACAAAAACAGAAGTCGCTTTCAAAACAAACCAATCAAACACTGATTTCAGCGAAACCTGAAGGAATATTTTAATGCGACTAATTTTAAAATGTCATGGATTCATATCTTAATAATGTTTTTTATTTTATTCAAAAATATTAAGTAGTTTATTTTTTAATTAATTTTAATCACATTCGCACGCGACATGTCGCATGCGACATTTTATTCCATCGTTCTTTTTATTATACCCTACACCACTCTGTGGTACAGGGTATTATAAGTTTGTTTCACGGCAGATGTTTGTAACACCTTAAAATAACACAGCTAGACCCACCTTAAAGTATACCGATCGACTCAGAATCACTAGCTGAGTCGATTTAACGATGTCCGTCCGTCCGTCCGTCCGTCCGTCCGTCCATGTAAAGTTGTTCGTCGACTACAGGTCGCAATTTCACTCCGATCGTTCTGAAATTTTGCAGTTTAGAGTATTTCGCGGCTGTTAAGATCGCTACTGAATTTGGTTGAAATCGGTTCAGATTTAGATATAGCTCCCATATATATCTTTCGTCCGATTTGGCCCTTTAGTCCTATAGAAGCTGTATTTTACATCCGATCGTTTTGAAATTTAGAATGGTAGAGTTTCTTGATCCATGAACCAACATTGCTGAATTTGAAGAAAATCGGTTAAGATTTAGCTATAGCTCCCATATATATGTTTCGTCCGATTTGGCCCTTTAGTCCTATAGAAGCTGTATTTTACATCCGATCGTTTTGAAATTTAGAATGGTAGAGTTTCTTGATCCATGAACCAACATTGCCGAACTTGGAGAAAATCGGTTCAGATTTAGATATAGCTCCCATATATATCTTTCGTCCGATTTGGTCCTTTAGTCCTATAGAAGCTGTATTTTATATCCGATCGTTTTGAAATTTAGAATGGTAGAGTTTCTTGATCCATGAACCAACATAGCCGAATTTGATGAAAATCGGTTAAGATTTAGCTATAGCTCCCATATATATGTTTCGTCCGATTTGGCCCTTTAGCCCAATAGAAGCTGTATTTTACATCCGATCGTTTTGAAATTTAGAATGGTAGAGTTTCTTGATCCATGAACCAACATTGCCGAATTTGAAGAAAATCGGTGCAGATTTAGATATAGCTCCCATATATATCTTTCGTCCGATTTGGTCCTTTAGTCCTATAGAAGCTGTATTTGACATCGATCGTTTTGAAATTTAGAATGGTTGAGTTTCTTGATCCATGAACCAACATTGCTAAATTTGAAGAAAATCCGTTAAGATTTAGCTATAGCTCCCATATATATGTTTCGTCCGATTTGGCCCTTTAGTATAGAAGCTGTATTTTACATCCGATCGTTTTGAAATTTAGAATGATAGAGTTTCTTGATCCATGAACCAACATTGCCGAATTTGAAGAAAATCGGTTAAGATTTAGCTATAGCTCCCATATATATGTTTCGTCCGATTTGGCCCTTTAGTCCTATAAAAGCTGTATTTTACACCCAATCGTGTTGAAATTTAGAATGGTAGAGTTTCTTGATCCATGAACCAACACTACCGAATTTGAAGAAAATCGGTTAAGATTTAGCTATAGCTCCCATATATATGTTTCATCCGATTTGGCTCTTTAGATCCAATCGTTTTTATACCCTACACCACACTGTGGTACAGGGTATTATTTAAGTATAAAATGTCCTAAAAGTAAATTTATGTAAACAATTTATACATGAATTACAAAATTTATATATCAGAGTTAGGGGCCGTTCAAGTATTACGTAAGCACTATAGGGGGGTGGGGGGGTCTTTGCTTTGCTTATTTTTGATGACATTGGGGGGGGTGTTGGAGATGGTGATTACGTCAGCAGTAGTTCTTTACTTTTTTCCACATATGACAAGTATTGATCAAGTATTTTTATACCCTACACCACTCTGTGGTACAGGGTATTATAAGTTTGTTTCACGGCAGATGTTTGTAACACCTTAAAATAACACAGCTAGACCCACCTTAAAGTATACCGATCGACTCAGAATCACTAGCTGAGTCGATTTAACGATGTCCGTCCGTCCGTCCGTCCGTCCATGTAAAGTTGTTCGTCGACTACAGGTCGCAATTTCACTCCGATCGTTCTGAAATTTTGCAGTTTAGAGTATTTCGCGGCTGTTAAGATCGCTATTGAATTTGGTTGAAATCGGTTCAGATTTAGATATAGCTCCCATATATATCTTTCGTCCGATTTGGCCCTTTAGTCCTATAGAAGCTGTATTTTACATCCGATCGTTTTGAAATTTAGAATGGTAGAGTTTCTTGATCCATGAACCAACATTGCTGAATTTGAAGAAAATCGGTTAAGATTTAGCTATAGCTCCCATATATATGTTTCGTCCGATTTGGCCCTTTAGTCCTATAGAAGCTGTATTTTACATCCGATCGTTTTGAAATTTAGAATGGTAGAGTTTCTTGATCCATGAACCAACATTGCCGAACTTGGAGAAAATCGGTTCAGATTTAGATATAGCTCCCATATATATCTTTCGTCCGATTTGGTCCTTTAGTCCTATAGAAGCTGTATTTTATATCCGATCGTTTTGAAATTTAGAATGGTAGAGTTTCTTGATCCATGAACCAACATAGCCGAATTTGATGAAAATCGGTTAAGATTTAGCTATAGCTCCCATATATATGTTTCGTCCGATTTGGCCCTTTAGTCCAATAGAAGCTGTATTTTACATCCGATCGTTTTGAAATCTAGAATGGTAGAGTTTCTTGATCCATGAACCAACATTGCCGAATTTGAAGAAAATCGGTGCAGATTTAGATATAGCTCCCATATATATCTTTCGTCCGATTTGGTCCTTTAGTCCTATAGAAGCTGTATTTGACATCGATCGTTTTGAAATTTAGAATGGTTGAGTTTCTTGATCCATGAACCAACATTGCTAAATTTGAAGAAAATCCGTTAAGATTTAGCTATAGCTCCCATATATATGTTTCGTCCGATTTGGCCCTTTAGTATAGAAGCTGTATTTTACATCCGATCGTTTTGAAATTTAGAATGATAGAGTTTCTTGATCCATGAACCAACATTGCCGAATTTGAAGAAAATCGGTTAAGATTTAGCTATAGCTCCCATATATATGTTTCGTCCGATTTGGCCCTTTAGTCCTATAAAAGCTGTATTTTACACCCAATCGTGTTGAAATTTAGAATGGTAGAGTTTCTTGATCCATGAACCAACACTACCGAATTTGAAGAAAATCGGTTAAGATTTAGCTATAGCTCCCATATATATGTTTCATCCGATTTGGCTCTTTAGATCCAATCGTTTTTATACCCTACACCACACTGTGGTACAGGGTATTATTTAAGTATAAAATGTCCTAAAAGTAAATTTATGTAAACAATTTATACATGAATTACAAAATTTATATATCAGAGTTAGGGGCCGTTCAAGTATTACGTAAGCACTATAGGGGGGTGGGGGGGTCTTTGCTTTGCTTATTTTTGATGACATTGGGGGGGGGGTGTTGGAGATGGTGATTACGTCAGCAGTAGTTCTTTACTTTTTTCCACATATGACAAGTATTGATCAAGTATTTTTATACCCTACACCACTCTGTGGTACAGGGTATTATAAGTTTGTTTCACGGCAGATGTTTGTAACACCTTAAAATAACACAGCTAGACCCACCTTAAAGTATACCGATCGACTCAGAATCACTAGCTGAGTCGATTTAACGATGTCCGTCCGTCCGTCCGTCCGTCCGTCCGTCCGTCCATGTAAAGTTGTTCGTCGACTACAGGTCGCAATTTCACTCCGATCGTTCTGAAATTTTGCAGTTTAGAGTATTTCGCGGCTGTTAAGATCGCTATTGAATTTGGTTGAAATCGGTTCAGATTTAGATATAGCTCCCATATATATCTTTCGTCCGATTTGGCCCTTTAGTCCTATAGAAGCTGTATTTTACATCCGATCGTTTTGAAATTTAGAATGGTAGAGTTTCTTGATCCATGAACCAACATTGCTGAATTTGAAGAAAATCGGTTAAGATTTAGCTATAGCTCCCATATATATGTTTCGTCCGATTTGGCCCTTTAGTCCTATAGAAGCTGTATTTTACATCCGATCGTTTTGAAATTTAGAATGGTAGAGTTTCTTGATCCATGAACCAACATTGCCGAACTTGGAGAAAATCGGTTCAGATTTAGATATAGCTCCCATATATATCTTTCGTCCGATTTGGTCCTTTAGTCCTATAGAAGCTGTATTTTATATCCGATCGTTTTGAAATTTAGAATGGTAGAGTTTCTTGATCCATGAACCAACATAGCCGAATTTGATGAAAATCGGTTAAGATTTAGCTATAGCTCCCATATATATGTTTCGTCCGATTTGGCCCTTTAGTCCAATAGAAGCTGTATTTTACATCCGATCGTTTTGAAATTTAGAATGGTAGAGTTTCTTGATCCATGAACCAACATTGCCGAATTTGAAGAAAATCGGTGCAGATTTAGATATAGCTCCCATATATATCTTTCGTCCGATTTGGTCCTTTAGTCCTATAGAAGCTGTATTTGACATCGATCGTTTTGAAATTTAGAATGGTTGAGTTTCTTGATCCATGAACCAACATTGCTAAATTTGAAGAAAATCCGTTAAGATTTAGCTATAGCTCCCATATATATGTTTCGTCCGATTTGGCCCTTTAGTATAGAAGCTGTATTTTACATCCGATCGTTTTGAAATTTAGAATGATAGAGTTTCTTGATCCATGAACCAACATTGCCGAATTTGAAGAAAATCGGTAAAGATTTAGCTATAGCTCCCATATATATGTTTCGTCCGATTTGGCCCTTTAGTCCTATAAAAGCTGTATTTTACACCCAATCGTGTTGAAATTTAGAATGGTAGAGTTTCTTGATCCATGAACCAACACTACCGAATTTGAAGAAAATCGGTTAAGATTTAGCTATAGCTCCCATATATATGTTTCATCCGATTTGGCTCTTTAGATCCAATCGTTTTTATACCCTACACCAAACTGTGGTAGGGTATTATTTAAGTATAAACTGTCCCAAAATAAATTTATGTAACACATTTATACATGAATTACAAAATTTATATATCAGAGTTATTCAAAATTACGAGAGTGGTGTAGGGTATTATATAGTCGGCACCGCCCGACTTTAGCCTTTCCTTACTGGTGTTTATTTTATTACTTTTTATGCAACTATATTCAATATATTTATTTTCACAACAAAAATTATTTTTCTTATATCCCTTAAATATAAACCAAGATTTAAAAGAGAGACCATTAATCAGAACATAACATGCAATACAGATGTTTAAAACATAAATTTCGCAATTATTCGAATTTGCACTCAAATATTTTGAAATGTGTTATGAATAATTGTAGTTTTTGGAAAAATTAGTTAAATTTGATAGATTCCCTATAAAAAATATTAAAACAACATACTTTTATAGACTTAAAATTTTTTGGCTGCGGTTGACATCTCGTTGGAAATGCCCATATGCGTTTTACTATGGAAAAGAATCGTCTTGCAGTTTGCGAGAAAAAAAGTAAAACAAAATTTTCAAATGTCATAAGCATCTGAAATCTGGAAAACATCTGAAAAGATATACATATGTTGGAATTTATGTATTAAGAAAACGCGTAGATGGAATTTTACAAATAAATGCTCGTTTGTAAGGTCGTGACTTGTACTTTAAAGAACATATATTAACGTACATATATTAAATGCATCAGTTGCATATGCAACTTTATTTTGCATCCTGCACATCAATGACACTAACATAAATTCTAAGAAAAATATAATCATATAGCCCCATTTGTCCTAAACTTACCCAACAAATTTCAAGATGGTGTTCTGCCTCGTTCTTTTTTAAAACAATATTATTAAAAAAAATCCAATTATTTTCCTCTATAATCTATGAAATTTTTTGAAATCACAAAATATACACAATAATTCCAATAAAAAACAACTACGATTTCTGACATTTTTAAGTAAAAATGCTATTATATAGAAACTGAAGAAAACACCAGATTAAAATGTACATGATCAGCTCAAAATAGATAGGACATATACCTATCTATATTTCATTTATCTATCTTGGTGTTTTCGTTGTTCAGTATGCAAATTAAAATTTAAGATGAAAAATATATAACAATATATGCAACTATTGGCTAATTATCACATATATCTAGGATGTCCTTAAGGAAGTGCTCTAATTTGTATAAATCTACAAATGCGTTGTTGTCCCCTCACCTTAGAGAGGAGGGTATACGAGAATATCATTTGCTACGAGCCAAAAGTGTAACACATCGAAGGAGTGACCTAAGACCCATCCCACGGCAGCCGGTTCTTTGTACCGGATTGACCCGAATCAGCAATTCTTCGGCCAGGGGCTGCCGCCTCCGTACTACGTGTTTTATGTTCGTCCATTTTTTCGCCTTGGGAGTGGCACATCCCGGAGTGTCTGCTCCGAATTCTTCTGGTCCGTGCCGGGACCGAACAAAATCCCGGACCACAACAATATTTCTGCTCCGTCTGCGGGAACCTTATACGTGGCAACTCAACATCAGTAAGGTGTACCCGATGTATGGAGTGATTGCATCTCAGCGGTTGCTCTGGTCTTAGGAACGCCGGGGAGTATCGCCGCATAGGGAGCTATCCTGCTGTGCCTCCATACCTCTCAGTGTGACTCAAGAATCGCAGTCGTCAGTGTCGTCGTCCCCGTCGTCTACGTCATCGGCGCCTTCGGTTTATGGGACACCGCCGCAATCTCCCCTACAGCAACATGCACAGCAATCAACACCACAACTTACACCACACATTGCTGTACCAACCCCCGAACATGCAATGGTCTCCGCGGCAAAATCAACGAGATTGTAGATTTTATGAATCGGAAGAACATCAAGGTCGCTGCGATCCAGGAAACAAAGCTGAGCGACACATGCATCATTGTCAGGGTTACAATGTGCTACGTAAGGATCGCACTAGAAGTGTAGGTCGGGGACTGGCTTTCCTATTACACCATTCTGTGCAATACAGACCTACCTCGCCTGAGCTTGACTCTAGAGACCCATACATTGAATGTATGGGGGTAGCACTTAAGTCCACGACTGCCGAGATAGAGCTGTACAACGTATATATACCGCCGATTAGTAGCTGTTCTCCGCGTTATTTGCCGGACATCAGTCCGTTACTTCAGGGCAATAATCGCGTGGTCCTAGGAGACTTTAATGCCCATCATGAGCTTTGAAATTCTCTGCTAGCTAATGACCATAGAGGCATAGCTTTGGCTGAGCAGATAGATGGCTCTACGTTCTGCACAGTGAATGAGGACGCCCCACATGGATTATGGGTGATTGCAGCAGCTCGCCAGATATCACCATCGTTTCGCCTGGTCTGATAAATGACGTCACCTGGCAGCCCGTCATTTCATTGGGATCAGACCACCTCCCCATAATCCTCTCCATAGACAGACCTGCCGATTTTATTATCTCTACCGTACTTTCCTGAATCAAAGGAAAGCGGACCGGAACGGTTTCAGAGAATTCACCAACCGCAGCTTCAGTGAACTACCCATCCCCTCAGATGTTCGGGTAGCTGAGAAGAAATTCCGAGGCATCATCAACGCAGCAGCCGCTCGCTTTATCCCTGCTGGTCGAATACCCGAGGTGCGACCTAATTTCCCAGCAGATGCAGCGGGACTAGCAGACGTGCGTGATGAAATTCGTCGTTCTAATCCTGCTGATCCTAGAATCAGGGAACTAAATCTAGAAATCAGTAGGAAAGTCGACGAATATAAGCCGAATAAATGGCTAGATCAACTGAAGCAGTGCAACTTATGTTCCGGTATTGGTAAATTGTGGGCAACGGTTAAGTCACTCTAGAATCCAGGCAGGAAAGACGACCGGACGGCAGTCACATTTGGTGGCACCACTGTGACTGACCCGAAGAGGTGCGCGCGTTATTTTAACCGACAACTTATAGAGCACCCCGTGAGTGACAGAGCGAAAAGGAGAGTAATGCGTCGTGTCCATGCTCTCCGAGCTGAAGAAGTACCACCACAGTTTACAGTTGGAGAAGTTGCAGATGTCATCCAAAGCGCTTGGCCCCGACGGAATTTCGATGCTAATGTTGAAGCAATTGGAAATACCGGGAGTTGAGTATCTGACTAGGGTCCTCAATCTGTCCTTGACCACTCTGATAATACCCGAAGCCTGGGAAATGGACAGCGTGGTCCCGCTACTGAAACCGGGCAAAGATGCGAGCAAGGGAGAATCGTACAGGCCTATCTGCCTTCTCTCGCCAGTAGCAAAGACGCTTGAGGCGTTAATCCTCCCGAGCCTTATTGGACATTTTCCAATTGCTGATCATCAGCGCGGATTCCGAAAGCAGCATAGTACGACTACTGCTTTACACGTCATATCCACGCATGTGAGCCGTGGTCTTAACCAGAACAAGCCCGGTGACAGGACCGTCCTCGTAGCGCTAGATCTATCGAAGGCCTTCGATAGGTCTCGCTTTTTGAGGACATAGCCAACACGTCCCTCCCGAATAGTTTGAAACGTTGGACCGTCAATTACATGTGTGGACGCCAGTCGTATGTGGAATTCAGAAACAAGAAGTCCAAACCCCGTAGAGTGAAACAGGGAGTTCCCCAAGATGGGGTGATATCTCCGGCACTGTTTAACCTCTACCTCTCTGCAATTCCACCAGCAACTGACGGCGTTGAAATCGTATCATGTGCTGATGACTGTACGATTCTGGCGTCGGGCCCTTTATTCGATGACATATGTGGAAGGCTGAATATCTACCTGGCTGAGATTGCCAATTTCTTCGCTGCGAGGAACCTTAAAGTATCGGCCACACTGTTTACTGCATGGACAGCGCAAGTGAAGGAGCAACTCAATGTGATAGTCGATGGCACAAGATTCCGACCACCAACTACCCTAAGGTTCTTGGTGTCACAGGTCTAACGTGCATGCCACAGCTATATGCAATAATATGAGAAGTAGGAACAAGGTCCTCAAGTCGCTAGCCGGCAGCACTTGGGGCACAGATAAAGAAACAATGTTGACCACTTACAAAGCAATAGGTCGGTCTGTGGTAAACTATGTAGCACCAGTGTGGTCACCGAATGTGAGCGAGACGCAGTGGAAGAATATACAGACCTGCCAAAAAGGTGCCCTGACAACTGCGACAGGGTGCCTCCTCTTGTCTTCTGTGGACCACTTCTGTGAGGAGACGAAGATCATAACCGTGCGACGACACAATTTTTTGCTGTCGAAGCAGTATCTGCTTGGTTGCTACCTTCCCAGCCATCCCAATCACCATCTAGTGAATAGGCGCCCACCTCCCAGGCAACGCTACAAGAGAGAACCTCTAGATCAAAGAGCTTACAAGGCAGGTCTGGCTGACATACACTCTGACGCAGTGGCTGAAGCCGTGAATAATTACAGAGTCAATGTCGTACTAGGAGACCACCCTCCATCAATGGCCTCAGAGGAAGAGGAATTACCACGACAGACAAGAGTACTTTTGGCCCAATTAAGATCTGGCTGGTGTAGCCGCCTCAATTCATACTGGGCAAGGATTGATGCCTGTAACCAGGGACCACACGACACACTACACCTTGCCCTGCCAAACCTACTCAACTTGTTCCCAGGTCTCTTTGGACCCAACCAGTGGAAGCAGCCATCTTCCTCGGCCTGGAAACCAATACAGCAGAACCCGCTACACAAGGCGAATGAAAACAACTAATGGATAACAAAAACATATACTGCTACAATAACAACAACAACAAGACCCTAAGTATGTTCGGCGGTAATCCGTTTTGGGTCATTTTAAGTCATTTGAGCAATGTCCGTCCGTCTGTCTGTCTGTCAGCTGGCTGGTGCGCACGATAACTCTCGAAAGGAGTAACTGATTGTCTTAAAATTTGGTACGCGGTAATATTTTGCTCTATCTTCGGCTAAGTTCGAAGATGGGCCATATTGGTCCACTCCTTCTAGCACCTCCCCACAAAGGGTTAACTTTTAGTGAAATATTGATTCTTTAATAACTTCTATACTACCTACTCGAATCTTATGAAATTTCACCCATAGTATCAGTTCGTTAGTCGCTAACACGTCAAGAAAAATGGGCGAAGTGGCCACTCCCTTTTTGGTACCTCCCACACGAATGGACCATTTTGCACCAAAAGTTAGCTGCTTATATCTTTAATATCAGTTCATACAAATGCTCGAAATTTTGTACAGTGTAATGCTTTTATAGTACCTAGCGTCCAGAGAAAAGTAGGCCTTATTGGCACGCCCCTTTTGGTACCTCCCAAACAAATGGACCATTTTGTACCAAAAGTTACCAGCTTATAACATTAATACCGGTACATACAAATACATGAAATTTTGTACAGTGTAATGCTTTTATATTACCTAGTGTCCAAAGAAAAGTGACCGTTATTGGCACTCCCCTTTTGGTACCTCCCACTCAAATGGAGCATTTGGTACCAAAAGTAAACAGCTTTTAACTTTAATACCAGTACATACTTTAAAATTTTCAGCGTTCGTTTAGAATATATATATGGTCAAAAGTCAAAATTTTTTGATTTTCGAGTAAATTTTATTTCGAAAAAAAAATTGTCGAACACATCAACCGCGTTTCTAGCAGACAGAGATAAAAATGTAAGCGTGCAAAAACCGTTGTTGTGAATTAATTTTATAAATTTTTAAAAATTCTATAAAATGCAATTTTTAGCGGAATTAAGAAAACTAAACTTACAATCGTAGACCATTCCCATTTATATCAGCATATGTCAAAATATTCGCAAAGTATATGTCAAAATATTCGCAAAGTAAAGTACAATTTCTATAGCGCTTTGTTACTAAATCAGGAGGAACATATATGTATATGGAGGTTATATATAAATCTGAATCGATTTTCCCTAAATATTCATTCATGTAAAATAGAAACCTCTTTCTGCCGAATTTCGCTGTGATCGGATATAAAATACAGTTCCTACAGCGCTTGAATTTCAAATCGGGGGTACATTATTTATGGGGCCTATATCTAAATCTGAACCGATTATCTCTGAATTTGGCAGTATTCCTTCATGTAATAAGAAACCTCTTTCTGCCGAATTTCGCTGTGATCGGATATAAAATACAGTTTCTACAGCCCTTGAATTTCAAATCGGGGGTAACATATATATGGGGCCTATATCTAAATCTGAACCGATTTCCCCCAAATTTTTTATTGTATCTAAGTGTATCACGAGAATACACTCTGTCAATTTTTGTACAAATCGGATCAAAAATGTTGCTTATACAGTGCTTATATGCCAAATCGGAGGTACATATACATTAGGGCGGGTCGATTTAAAAATCGCCCATTGCTCAGTGAAAATCGTATTCTAGGGATCAAAATAAGAAACTTTGCCGAAGGAACCATACCTCTAAAACGAATTCTGATGTCCCGGAAAAAATTCCCATTTTGACCCATTTAGAGTGCTCCAATCGAGTCCAAATGTATGACCGACCCCCACTCAGTGAAGTGCTCAGTGAAAATCGTATTCTAGGGATCAAAATAAGATACTTTGCCGAAGGAACCATACCTCTAAAACGAATTCTGATGTCCCGGAAAAAATCCCACTTTGACCCATTTAGAGTGCTCAAATCGAGTCCAAATGTATGGAACCCCCAGGGGGTGTGCCACTGGAATGGGTGGGTCGGGCCTCCAAAGTTAGTGGGGGTCGGTCATACATTTGGACTCGATTGGAGCACTCTAAATGGGTCATAGTGGGATTTTTCAAAATTTGCCCCTACCCAAAAGTTCGGCCCAAATTCCGGGACATCAGAATTCGTTTTAGAGGTATGGTTCCTTCGGCAAAGTTTCTTATTTTGATCCCTAGAACACGATTTTCACTGAGCAATGGCGACTTTTTTTGCCTCCCCACAAATCGACCCGGCCTAATATACATATATGGGAGCTATATGAAAATCTGAACCGATTTTAACCAAATTCAATAGGGATCGTCATTGGGCCTAAAGATATGATATATAAAGATATGTGCAAAGTTTCGTTGAGATCGGACCATAATTGCGACCTGTACTTTGATTACAAGAATACATCTACAGACAGACAGACGGACATAGCTAAATCGACTCAGAAAGTGATTACAAGTCGATCGGTATAATAAACAACGGGTATATCTCTTCTCCTTTTGGGTGTTACAAACAAATGCACAAAGTCATAATACCCTGTACCACAGTGTGGTGTAGGGTATAAAGAATGAGAATTCGCGGAGTTTTTTAGTGATATTAGGCGTGTTTTCGTTACACCATATGTGCTTAATTTGTCTGGGGAGCTAAGCACTTTTAAGCATTATTAGTTCCCGATGATGTTTGGTGCTTGTGTTCCTGTCTTAATCGAGTATGGTGTTGCCAGATTGGGCATACTATATTTCGCAGTATGGCATCTCATTTTGGAGAGATTGTTGTCAATTATTATGAATTAACGGGAAGAAGAACAAAAGTTAAAAATTATTTTAATAATTGCAAAAAGAGTGTAAACAATTGAACATATAATAGTAAATTTATGTTTTATAAATACATTTCACTATTTTTTTGCTGTTTCGCACTGTTCTTTCTTCGCAACTCATGACACCATTGCTACCAGATAGTGGAAATCCGCCACTTACAGCTTATGCGCCAGTTAGTGGAAGTCAGTTGTTTTCGTTGCAAAGTGCTAAACTAAAATCGCTAGCTTGTAACGAAAACATGCCTATTATTACACTAAGACATTTTAAAATATATTCTTATGAATTTCGCGGATTTTGAATTCGGCAATAATTATGTGCTTATCCGGGCTTACTTACATTGTATGAATTCGCTTAAAAACATAATATATCTAAGAGGGAAACTAATAATGAATGGATTTATTTTGAGTTTATGAAAATTTTGCAAAGTGCATAATTTGAACAATCAACAAAATAAAATGACGCACCTCTGATTTCGGAATAGGTCGTTAAAAATCCTTTTAATTCATAATTCATATGAACTTCCGCCATAACTGTACCGCGCACTGTGTGTGCCTTGACGATCATCGCTGAGACAAAAGTGTCTCGTTCTTCGCGTACAATACTTCAATCTTTAAATACGTATCCATGGTTGTTAAGCAGTACCCCCAAAGAACATAGAAATGAATTTAAGAACTTTATACTATAAAAATTTTCAAGAACAAAATTTTTAATTTTTGCAAAGTTTGAAAAAAGTGAATAAAATGTCAGCGATCCATTATTTTGTTGTATTTTAAGATTCGCAATGCAAAAACCCGTCTGGGACAATAAATTTAGCTCAATCTATATATATCTGTTATTGTGCCCCGCGAAATACACTATCAAAAAAAAATCACACAAGAATAACTAAGGTTTGGAGACCTCTAGCGTTGGTTCCATTTGGAGCACATCATCGACACCTACATGGATTTATAGGTACTTCCAGCCACTATAATCGCTTCTTCGGTGAAATTTCATTACATAGAGGGCGCGCTGATCGCGGTCGAAAAACCAAAAACACTTGAAATCGCATTTCCAAAAGTTATGAGTTATATTTTTTCTCGGAAAGATCTCACATAAACAATGCCCACAAAGAATTCTTTCTCCATGTGTTCCTCGTATTTTTTGTAACTGACCAGTACCTCTAGCATGAATATATTGGCCACAACCTCTAAAAGAATGAATAAATATATGAAAATTTCTAGGTTTTTTTTAAATTTTTGAAAGTATATAAGATAATAAAAAAAATTTTTGTGAAAAAACTTTTACGTTTGCGGTGATGTGTACACAACGCGAGAAAAGTGGCAACCAACATAGATTACCTCTATGAAAAAAAATTTGACTTTTGCCCATGTATAGGGTGATCTAAGAAGAGATACTTTTTTCAATAGCCTTTTTTTGACTTATCACGTGTGAGTCGTGTCATGCTGTCATGTTATTTTTGTTAAGTATTGCGTGGCATTACATCATGGAAAGACTTACGCCTGAACAACGTTTACAAATTATTCAGTTTTATTAACAAAATAATCGTTCGCCAATTGCGCTAAGTCCGTTTTTTTAATCAAAAAAAAAAACACTTTCCAGTCGACCCGCGACCTTGACACCCTCTCGTTAAGAGCTATCTTTTTGCCATTGACCGATTCCCGATCCGACGTACCGGAATCATCGGTCTATATTTCTTCAAAAATTATGCCGGTGAGAACGTAACCATCAATGGCGACCATTATCGTTCCATGATAACCGACTATTTGATGCCTGAAATTGAAGCTCGTGATCTCGGCGACATTTGGTTTCAACAAGACGGCGCCACTTCCCACACACCGCATCAATCAATGGATTTATTGAGAGAACACTTCGGTGAGCAGATAATTTTACGTTTTGGGCCGGTCGATTGGGCCAAGATCGTGTGATATCACACCGTTAGACTTTTTCTAGTGGGGATATGTAAAGTCTAAAGTTTATGCGGACAAACCCGCTTCGATTCAGGCCTTGGAGCAAAACATCACGCATGTCATTCGTATGTATACAAATACTAGAAATAGTAAAAATTCTCCTCTTTATTTTGACACCAATATGGATATGGGTACGAATAAGTATTTAAAATATTTTTTTGAAAAATGTTATCCTTTGAAAATGTGCAGTCCTTTTAAAGGGCAACAGGACCAGGAAATGAAAAACTGAAAATGCCAACTAACTGCATTTTGCCCATAGTTTCAGACGTATCTGGTTCAAGTGTACCGACTTTTTTTAAAAATTGTCGGACGGTGTAATATGTTGTGTGTGTCAAATATAACATATTTCGAGTGGTACCACTAAGGACCTCAATTGGCCTATGTGAACTGGTAACTCCGGCTGCCACTCTTACCCAACATAACATATATGTATGTGGGGAAAATATTTGAATGCTTGGACTAATATGCCCCTATACGAACATGAACAATGTTCAGGAGCCCCTTGCGAGATTTATCATGTGTACCAACCAAATGGACGAACATATCTCAAATGTCGTGAAATAGGCATCTGCCAAACATACATGTATATTAAAGTAAATGTCTTTATTTTAAACAATAGTAATTTTTGTAACCAGAAAAGAAGAATTTTTGAATCTGTATCTAGATCATATTAACATTGGTTCTTTTTTTGCACAAATTCAACATCAACATCCGCCACGGTGGAGAATTTTTATAAAATAAAATGACAATTCGATAGATTGTTTAACTTTCACACGCGTGTATTATTTATTCACATTTAACCGGTCTTACCGTTTTATATTTATGACTATGTTTTTTTATCTACCACTGAAATCTAAATATTTTTTACTTCTGTTGGATAACAATAGTATTTTCTGTTTGTGTTTCCTTAACACGAATTATCAAAAGCTACATTTTGCAGAACAAATATATTATAACAAACTGCAACAGCGTCACAAATGCAGATCTATTAATTAAAAAACAAACGCTTTATCTGTCGTCGACACCTAGACTGGTATTTCCGGAGGAAATGCGCAAAGTTGGACACATGTTACACAATTATCCAAAAGCAAACAATTATTTAAATTAAGTGACAATAAAATTATTTAGTGAATATCTGATGACTCAACTCAGTGTACTAAAAAATAAAACAAAAATAATATTTCCAACATTCACAATCCATTTAGATAATGCTTCTGTTTAAAGAAACAATTAAAATTTTGGTTGAAAAGAATACACAATTGTTTTTTGCTTCGCTAAATTCCTAAAACAAAAAAGATACCCTCATTATCTTATCACTTAATTCCCTTAAGATATCTAAATCTATTCGTGCGACAAAAACAACATGTTCAATGCATAAGTTTGTATAAATGTTGTTAGTAATTTTGTGTAATTTTTTTCCTGGATAGAAAAAAACTTTCCAGTAAAAACATTAAACAGATTCAGTCATTCATGGTAAAATTTTGCCACTTCACTAATTAACCGCAATATCATAAATTTAGAGCATTCGCAAATATACTGATATATTTTTCAGTTACACATACAAGTCGGCACCCATACTTGGATGAAGTTTTGAATTTGGAAATGTGACAGAGTTTTCAGAGTTTTTTAATTAGAATCAGCAAGAAAATAAAAAAAGACGGGGAAACGACTGTATAATACCATCCAACATTACTTGTCAAGTATTACCAAGAATTTTATTACTACGATTTTTTGCAGGTTAAGTGTAGAAGTAGATGGAGAGATTTCGTTAACACATTTCAAATGCAATCATAAATGCAATTACCCAGCAAAAAGTCTCATTGCCAGGTAAGCTGGCAGTAAGTCAAATTCAAGGTAGTAACGACTTACCGTTAAAAAAAATCGCGTCTGTAGTATATTGTCAGAAACATATTCTGCTTAAAATATATATATATGTTTAGGGTACACTCGAAATGTATTATATTTAGCATACACAAATATTTGCAAAGATGTTGATCTAAACAAAATCTATGTTTCGGTCCAAATATTTATACCATACACCACACTGTGGTACAGGGTAATATAAGTTTGTTTTGTGGCAGATGTTTGTAACACATAGAAATACTACAGCTAGACCCACCTTAAAGTATACCGATCGACCCAGAACCACTATCTGAGTCGATTTAACAATGTCTGTCCGTCCGTCTGTCCATGTAAAGTTGTCCGTTGGGTGCAGGTCTCAATATTACTCCGATCGTGCTGAAACTTCGGATTTAGTAGTCTTTTGTAGCTGGAAAGAAATCTATTGAATTTGAAGATCGGTTCAGATTTAGATATAGCTCTTATATATGTGTTTTGACCGATTTGACCCTTTAGCCCTATAGAAGCTGTATTTTACATCCAATTGTTTTGAAATTTAGCATTGTAGAGTTTCGTGTTCAATGGACCAAAATCGCTCAATTTGAAGAAAATCAGTTCAGATTTAGATCTTATAAATATGTTTCGACCGATTTGTCCCATTAGACCTATAAAAGCTGTAGTTTACATCCAATAGTTTTGCAATTTAGCCTGGTAGATTTTCTTAATACATGAACCAACATTGCCTAATTTGAAGAAAATCGGTTCAGATTTATCTATAGCCCCCATATATATATTTCGTCCGGTTTCGCTCATTAGCCCAATTGTTTTGCAATTCCCTTAAGATATCTAAATCTATTCGTGCGACAAAAACAACATGTTCAATGCATAAGTTTGTATAAATGTTGTTAGTAATTTTGTGTAATTTTTTTCCTGGATAGAAAAAAACTTTCCAGTAAAAACAATAAACAGATTCAGTCATTCATGGTAAAATTTTGCCACTTCACTAATTAACCGCAATATCATAAATTTAGAGCATTCGCAAATATACTGATATATTTTTCTGTTACACATACAAGTCGGCACCCATTCTTGGATGAAGTTTTGAATTTGGAAATGTGACAGAGTTTTCAGAGTTTTTTAATTAGAATCAGCAAGAAAATAAAAAAAGACGGGGAAACGACTGTATAATACCATCCAACATTACTTGTCAAGTATTACCAAGAATTTTATTACTACGATTTTTTGCAGGTTAAGTGTAGAAGTAGATGGAGAGATTTCGTTAACACATTTCAAATGCAATCATAAATGCAATTACCCAGCAAAAAGTCTCATTGCCAGGTAAGCTGGCAGTAAGTCAATTTCAAGGTAGTAACGACTTACCGTTAAAAAAAATCGCGTCTGTAGTATATTGTCAGAAACATATTCTGCTTAAAATATATATATATGTTTAGGGTACACTCGAAATGTATTATATTTAGCATACACAAATATTTGCAAAGATGTTGATCTAAACAAAATCTATGTTTCGGTCCAAATATTTATACCATACACCACACTGTGGTACAGGGTAATATAAGTTTGTTTTGTGGCAGATGTTTGTAACACATAGAAATACTACAGCTAGACCCACCTTAAAGTATACCGATCGACCCAGAACCACTATCTGAGTCGATTTAACAATGTCTGTCCGTCCGTCTGTCCATGTAAAGTTGTCCGTTGGGTGCAGGTCTCAATATTACTCCGATCGTGCTGAAACTTCGGATTTAGTAGTCTTTTGTAGCTGGAAAGAAATCTATTGAATTTGAAGATCGGTTCAGATTTAGATATAGCTCTTATATATGTGTTTTGACCGATTTGACCCTTTAGCCCTATAGAAGCTGTATTTTACATCCAATTGTTTTGAAATTTAGCATTGTAGAGTTTCGTGTTCAATGGACCAAAATCGCTCAATTTGAAGAAAATCAGTTCAGATTTAGATCTTATAAATATGTTTCGACCGATTTGTCTCATTAGACCTATAAAAGCTGTAGTTTACATCCAATAGTTTTGCAATTTAGCCTGGTAGATTTTCTTAATACATGAACCAACATTGCCTAATTTGAAGAAAATCGGTTCAGATTTATCTATAGCCCCCATATATATATTTCGTCCGGTTTCGCTCATTAGCCCAATTGTTTTGCAATTTAGCATTGCCGAATTTAAAGAAAATCGGTTCAGATTTAGATATAGCTCACATATACATGTTTCGTCCGTCACAGGTCAAAAATTAGATCTTTCTCAAATTCTCTGAACATGTTGCCCTAGTATGTGGGAGTAATGTCCCACAATATTAAAAAATTAAATGAAAATTGGAGGCAGGGGCGAGGTCAAAGTTCAGAAATATTGATTATTTTCCTTTGTAATGGTTTTTTGAAGTTAATTTTAATGCTAAAAAGCATAAGAAATTTAAAATAGGAAATAATGTTTCTTAAAGTATTTTCCGTGCCCTTTTCATAAAAATTATAATTTTATCTTAAACAATTTATTTCGGTAAATTTACCCGGAAATAAAAATATAAATTGCGATATCTCAGAATCGATCAAATTTTTTTCCTTAAATTTTTTATAAAAAATGATACATATGTACTCTACCGATTGTATACGTTTTGGACTGGGGACGACTTTGGTTCAGAAGTTTCATGATAATAACTGAAAATCTTCACCAAATTACAAAGAAAACAATTTTTTGTTCCACATAATGCAACTATGTTCTATAAACAAAAAAATGTTGATATAATTCGCAAAGTTCTGAAATATATCCCTTTTTTCCTTCGTAAATTTTCTATGTATTATGAAATTTGTATGCGGGGCAAAATCGCCATTTTGATATGTTTAAATCGAAGGAAAATATATTTGGAACACAAATTTTTAAATCTATATACGAGTATATAAAGAAGAATGTGTGTTTGTTTGTTGGTTTGTTTGTACCGTATAGACGTCTAAACGGCTGGACCGATCTTCTTGAAATGTTCACAGAATGTACATGTGTGGGGCGTGGTGAAAATAGGGTACTTCAATTTTCGATATATCAAGAGGGCGTGGGCCCGCCCACATAAGACAAATTTTTAAATTGAGATATCTTGCACAATTTGTCTGCGAGACTGCTGTAATTTTGTACATATGGGCGTGGCACCTTATAAACCAAATTTAAAAAATGATATATCTTCCACAATTTGTTAGTGAGAGTGCTGGAATTTCGTGTATATTGATCTGGTGGCAGTCTACGTGACTGGTCCAAAAATGGGTGGAATCGGGCAAATGGGCGTGGCACCGCCCATATAAGCCAAATTTTCAAATTGACTTATCTTGCACAATTTGTTAGCGAGAGTGCTGTAATCTTGTGCATATGTATCTGGTGGTAGTCTACGTGATTGGTCCAAAAATGGGCGGAATCGGACTAATAGGCGTAGCCCCGCCCATATAAACCTAATTTTGAAATTGATATATCTTGCACAAATTTTTAGCGAGAGTGCTGTAATTTTGTGCATATGTATCTGGTGGTAGTCTACCTGATTGATTTAAAAATTGTCAGGATCGCACCAATGGGCGTGGCCCCGCCCATGTCATTTTGTGCATATGTATCTGGTGGTAGTCTACGTGATTGGTCCAAAACTGGGCGGAATCGGATCAATGGGCGTGGCCCAGCCCATGTAAGCAACCTTTTCACATTGAAGTATCTTGCACAATCTATATGCGAGAGTGCTGTTTTTTGTGTATATGTGTCTGGTGAAATTCTATGTGATTGGTCTAAAACTGAGCGGGATCAGACCAAAGGGCGGAGCCAATTTTGAAATTGAGATATTTTGCACAATTTTTTAGCCATAGTAATGTAATTCTGTTTATATGCATCTGGTGGCAGTCTACACGCTGAAAAAAAATCGCTTCTGTAGTATATTGTTCCAAACATATTCGGCTTGAAATAAACATATGTTTAGGGTACACTCCAAATATATAATATTTTACGCACACAAATATTATATGTTTGTGAGGATATTGTTCTAAACAAAAATATGCTCCCATTCAAATATTTTTTATTTGGAACTAGTATTTCCGAAACAAGGATTCATTTGTAATTATTTATTTTGGTAATGTATTAAATGCCTTAACTTAAAGACAAGTTTTGTGTTTATCAGATTTTCAAACAGCAATTTTTTTATAAATTTTATATGTTTGTATAATTAATCAAAACTTAAATCGAACAATCTTTCTTAAATATAAACGACATTGATGGATTGACAAAAAGTGATGAATAGCAATATTTATAAATAAGGAAATTTTTAGCTAAAAAATTTTAACACGAAAACTAGGAAAAACTAACTAAAATTCGAATAAGTCAGTAATGTTTTAGAAATCTTTTTAAATAAAACATATTTGGAAACCTTCTTAAACAATAACTTTGTTTGTGTGTAAACACATATTTTATTTGTGAAATTCAGTTTGCAAATAAATTATGTTCTAATATATTAATAAATGCGTTCCAAACAAAATTTCTTGATTTTCAAATAAAATTTATTTGTTAACAAATATATAATATTTAAAAAAATCGTTTCCAAGTATATTTTCTTTCATTTCAAACATATCAAAAATGACGATTTTCCTCCGTGTACTTGATTAGTCAGACCAATGAGCCAAATTTTGAAATTGAGATATCTTCACAATTTTTTAGCGAGAGTGCTCTTATTTTATGAAGATGTTTTTGGTGGCAGTATTCGTGATTGATTCAAAAAAAAAACATATTGGGATGGAAACAAAGATTTGTTTAGAACAACATCTTCCCAAATATATAAATTTTGTACGTATCAAATATTATATGTTAAGTACCCTAAGTATATGTATGTTTCAAGACGAATATGTTTGGGACAATATACTACGGATGTAATTTTTTTCAGCGAGTAAGTATAGCAGCTTTTGTTTGAATTTTAATTTATATTGAAAATAAAAAATCTTGAACACAATTCAAATTAAAAGATATTTTGAAACTAAACGCCAAACTGTCTATTGTTATATTGTAAAAAAAGGCTATTGCGCGCTGAAAAAAAAATCGCTTCTGTAGTATATTGTCCCAAACGTGTTCTGCTGGAAACATACATATGTTTAGCGTACACTCCAAATATATAATATTTGACATACACAAATATTAAATGTTTGGAAGAATGTTGTTTTGAACAAAAGTATGTTTTTATCCCAATATTTTTTTATTTGGATTTAATATTTCCGATGAAAGAATTAATGTGTATTTAAGTATGGCGATATATCAATACCATAATTTAAAGGCAATTTTTTTGTTTTGCAGTTCAATATTATATGTTTGTAAAATTCCATTAAAATTTGACTCGCATTATCTTGCATTACGATAAATTGCATATGGATTAACAAAAATTGATAAATTGGAATATTTACACGTGGCAAAATCGCCATTTTTGATATGTTTAAATCGAAAGAAAATATATTTGCAACACAAATTTTTAAATATTATATATTTCTGAGCAAAGAAATTTTATTTGAAAATCAATAAAATATATTTGGAACGCATATATTAATATATTACAACAAAATATATTTGCAAACTAATTTTCACAAATAAAATATGTGTTTAAATGCAAAAAAAAAATATTGTTTAGGAATTTCTCCAAATAAATTCTATTTAAAAAAATGTCAAAATTTTTGCTGAATTTTTCGAGTATCAGTTTTAATTTTCCCTTGGTTTCGAATTGTACCTCCCAGTTACAATACCATATGCAGCATTAACTTCTGTTTTAAATCAATCATTTTAAATTTCGGAGTATTCCAAGTCATCATTTGTTGTCAATCTTCCAAATAATTTATTTTGATCCAAGATTATACGATTTAATTTATTATTATTTATTTGTTTACGAACATTTGTCTAAAAAATGAACTTTGAGTTGCTGAAAAATTTAACACAATTAAGGTATCGATGATATCAAAATCTCAGTTTCGAAAATCTTAGTATAGCACCATTGGGATATAAACCATCGACATGTTTTTACTCGGAATGTTAGTAAATTTCTTAAACAATCAACGTTTCTTTAACAAAAACTGGTGTTGTCGAATATTTTACAATATCCGACATAAATTGTCTTACAACTAAGTACTTCGTTATGTCATTAACAGCAAGTCATTATTAAATGAGGTAAATGAGACGTCATTACTTAGTAATGCAGTGAAAATGACATATACTTACCAAGTTTGTGTTGTGAACGCCATAACATATTTAAATCTATATAGGCATTTACTGCGTTGCGGACGGCAGGAATTTCGTTAGTTTTTTTTCCCCATAACTTCCTTGATATTGGCCTTAGGAATATTACTGTTATTAGCTAATTTGTAAAGTCTATCGAGCATAATAACATTGAATTTATAGAATATTGAAAACTTTTTAGTTTGCATAAAAATCGACAAATGGACGGCGTGACGGCCGGCACGAAAAAAACACGATTACCCAGCAAAATTTCTCATTACCAAATAATCCGACGAGTAAGCAAAGTTCGATAATGGTAAGTACTTATTATTTAGCCACCTTTTCTCATTATTTTAACATGGGGATGTCATTGGAGGAAAGTACTTCCGAAAAGCATACAATAAAGTAGAATAATAAGTACTTATTTGTAGATCGATTTTATGTACTTGAATAATGCATTACCAATAAGTTATAAAATAAATAGTAGATATGTAGAAATGGCCATTTAAAATGATTTTTTTGCATGTTGTCGCGCATATTTCTCGAAACAAACAATTTCCTCATGCCAGATTCGAATTTCTGGTATTTTCATTCAAATCTGCACGTATTGTTTGAAAGCATGTTGAAATATAAATAAATCTTGTACAATAACCCACATGCAGCCAAAATTGCATTCTATTAAAATTTGCCAAAATGATTTTGATAACAAAAAATCACTTATTTCTGTTATTATTGGTAAGTCATTATTAATAAGCCGAAAGTAATGCAGCGAATAATAAGATGTCATTATTTGGTAATGCAGGGAATAATGACAGGTACTTACCAAGATTTTGCTGGGTATTGAGGTACTCGTATATTGAGTGATTTTAAAATTTCAACGAAACTTATTTTATAAACAATACCTAACTTTGTGCTTGCATATACTAGAGGCAATGATTCTTAAGTATGTATTTACCATATTTAGATACAGCTCCCATATATATGTTACACCCGATTCGACATGTAAGCACTGTAGAAACTCTATTTTATATCCGATCAGGGTTTTCCAACAAGAGGTGTTATTTTAAATCACCCGTTATTTCGGTAGCTGTCACTTTTAAAGCTTTTGTTCTTTGACATTTGACAAGTAGAAACTACGCCATTACTAAAAATGGAACGATACACGATTCAACTCATTGAAATTATTAAAATTCACTACAAAAATGGTGAAAGTCTTGCAGTCACAGTTCGCAAAACTAAAACATTTTTGGGTCGTCGGGAAGCACCTTGTCGGACCGCAATACAGAAATTGGTGGAAAAATTCGAGCTGTTGGGACAAGTTAGTGATGTGAATAATAAAACCAGTGCACGTCGCTCAAAAACAACTGAGAATATTGCTGCTGTAGCCCAAAGTGTTGAAGAAAACCGAGTTTTGTCCATTCCTCGTCGTTCTTTGGAATTGGGCTTAAGGCTTATAAAGTTCAGTTTGCACAAGAACTCAAGCCGGCCGATCATCAACAACGCCGTGTCTTTGCTGATTGGGTCCTTGAAATGCATGAAAATGATCCGGAATTCCATCGAAAAATCATCTTGACTGATGAGGCCCATTTCCACCTCGGTGGCTACGTCAACAAACAAAATGGTCGCATCTGGGGTTCGGAAAACCCAAGAGTTATTGTTGAGAAGCCTCTCCATCCTCAAAATGTGACTGTTTGGTGCTGGTTATGGTCCGGCGGGGTCATTGAACCTTACTTTTTCGAAAAAGAGGTTGGATCAACAGTTACGGTGAAAGGATTGCGCTATCGAAAGATGATTAATGATTTTTTATGGTCGGAGCTGGATGGTATTGATCTGGACAACGTTTACTTTCAACAAGACGGCGCTACGTGCCACACGCAACGAAACCATTGCTCTGTTACGGGAAAAGTTTCCGGAACGTGTTATCTCTCGAAGAGGTGATCACAATTGGCCACCGAGATCTTGTGATTTAACACCTTGCGACTTTTTCCTTTGGGGCCACGTGAAAGATAAGGTCTACGTCAACAGCCCAGCGTCGATTCAAGACTTCAAAGATATAATTCGTGAGGCTATCGACGATTTAGAGCAGTCACTTTACGATTTGGTTATGGAAAATTTCACCTATTGTTGGAAAACCCTTTCCAAATTCGGCAGAAAGACGTTGCTTATTACACTAAGAACACTGCCAAATTTGGGGAAATCTGTTCAGATTTAGATATAGCCCCAATATACATATATTTTCCTCCCGAATTGTTATCAAAGAGCTATAAAAGTTGTACTTTACTTCCGATCATTACAAAATTTGGCAGAAATATGTCGAAATATGTAGAAATATTTAGGAACGAATACTGCTTAATTTGGAGATAATTTGTTCAGATTTTGTTTTAGCCATATATGTATGTAATTGTATATGTATATTAGGGCGGGTCAGACAAAAAGTAAGCGGTTGTCCGTATCTCAAATGAAAGCTTGGTTTGTTTAGTGAATATCCCCAAAATATTTCGGCTATGTCTTGAGCCACCAGTGAGCTAGAGCGCTCTAAAATCGTGAATAACGTCGGTTCTCTCAGCGCGAGAATCAAACTATTAGTACTGTTTTAAGCAGAATAGAGAGATCTAGCTGCACATATAAAAAATGTCGTGCTTTAGTTCAAGGTGTCCGATGTTTTCAAGAAAAACATGAATTATAGAGGTTATGTACTATCGCTCTAGCTCACTGGCCGCTGAAGATGTAGCCGAACTATTCTGGGAATATTCACTAAACAAAACAAGCTTTCATTTGAGATGCGGTTAACCGCGATATTTTTTTCCCTGGCCTAATGTATAGTTCCCTGCCTATTTAGTATTTAGGCGCTATTGAATTTGTATTTTACGCCAAATCTTTATATAATATGGAAGAAATTAAGCGTTTGATCCAATTTGATAAAAATCTGTTTCGGGTATGTATATTTCAATATGTTTGTTCCTTCCGATTCTTGACCTATGTACGAAAATTGTGCGTTTCAAGGTTATCATTTCAGATCTAGTTTATTATGATCAATATCTTCAACTTCTCCTTGGAATAAGTTTTGATGTGGATCGTCCTTGGGCCAAAAAGGAGCACTGTGCTAAATTTCATCATAATCGGACTATAAATACGACCAGCACTTTGATTACAAGAATACATGGCCAGACGGACATGGCTATATGGATCCAAAAAGTGATTCTATGTCGATCGGTATAATAAACTATGGTTATATTTCTTCTCTTTTTGGACGTTAAAAACAAATGCACAAAGTCATAATACCCAGTACCACAGAATGGTGTAGGGTATAAGAATGCATGCAGTTATGTTCAAAACGGAATTGGTTTATAACATCGGGAGGTATTGTATTATTGGATGCGAAATTTGTGCGAGGTATATATCCAAATCTGAACCGATTTTCTTCAAATTATATATGGTTGGTGCTTGGTTCAGAAAACATATCCAATGCCAAATTTGACATTATTTGCAACCCGCATTTAGCGCACAGACATCAAGTTCGTGTGGGAGGTGGAAGTGGGCATAGGTCATCTCCCTAACAATGCGAAAATTGGCATTGCGATAATAATTTGGCAGTGTTAATTCATGTAATCAGAAAATACTCTCTGCCGAATTTCGTACTGTTCGAATATAAAATTCTGTTTCTACAGCGCTTACATGTCAAATCGGTTTAAATATATAAAAGGGGGCTATATCTAAATCTGAAAGGATTTTTCCCCGAATTTGGTAGTGTTCATTCATGTAATCAGAAAATACTCTCTGCCGAATTTCGTACAGATCGGATATAAAATACGGTTTCCAATTCTGAGAATTGGACGTGAAAGTATTCTTAACAATAAGAACTTCTGCATCATTCGTTTAGTCAAGTTGGCCATACGAATTTTTTGCTCATCGTGGATTTATTGCACTTCTTCTATATTTTTTTCTCTGAATACCGTACCGAATATCTCTTTTCTGTCTGAAGCAAAGTTGTAGATACTGAATAGGAGTATAAAATGCGGAATAAACCTATCCAAAAAAGTGAATTAGTGCCTTTAAAAATTCCCACAAAGTCATAAAATATATATATATAACATTATAAAACACGTATAACATTATAAAACAGAACAGAACATTTTTGCGATCTTTAATGCACTGGGCATTTTTTTCGGGTAGGTTTGTTCAGCATTCTCCTATTCACTACTTTCACATCTAATTCTCAGAACTGAATCCCAAATCAATGAGCTGAAAAATGCTGCACTGTGCTATAAAACGTTCTTATTTTAACACCGATTGTCTTTGTCTCGTAATAAGCTTTATGACTAATTCTTAGATTTTCAGAATGCTTTTTAATGTAGGAAGACGATTATTTACGGCAAAATAAGAGAAGAAAGAATATACTTGGGCTGAACCTACCATACGATTCCCTACACCACACTAACAATGGAGAATAATAATGACACAACCTTATTGGATCGGTGCTCACTATTGGATAAAAGGAGTTTCTTGCAAAATAAAAAAAAATGGGTTTTATAATTTGGCTGTTTACGCTTGCATGCAAAACCGAAATTTATATATATTTTTATACCCTACACCACACCGTGGTACAGGGTATTATAACTTTGTGCATTTGTTTGTAACACCCAAAAGGAGAAGAAATAGACCCATCGTTTATTATACCGATCGACTTAGAATCACTTTCTGAGTTGATTTAGCTATGTCCGTCTGTCCGTCTGTCCATCTGTCTGTCCATCTGTCTGTCCGTCTGTCTGTGCATGTATTCTTGTAATCAAAGTACAGGTCGCAATTATGGTCCGATCTCGACGAAACTTTACACATATCTTTTTTTTGGCCCAAGGACGATCGCTGTTGAATTTGGTTAAAATCGGTTCAGATTTAGATATAGCCCCCATATATATGTTAGCCCCGATTTGACATGTAAGCGCTGTAAAAACTTTATTTTATATCCGATCAGTATGAAATTCGGCAGAAAGAGGTTTCTTATTATATGAATGAATGCTGGAAGAAATCGGTTTAGATTTAGGTATAGCCCCCATATATATGTTACCCCCGATTTGACATGTAAGACCTGTAAAAACTGTATTTTATATCCGACCAGTGCAAAATTCGACAGAAAGAGGTTTCTTATTACATGAAGGAATACTGCCAAATTCGGAGAAACTCGGTTCGGATTTAGATATAGCCCCCATATATATGTTACCCCCGATTTGACATGTAAGCGCTGTAAAAACTGTATTTTAAATCCGATCAGTATGAAATTCGTCAGAAAGAGGTTTCCTATTATATGAATGAACACTTTTAAATTTGGAAGAAATCGGTTTAGATTTAGATATAGCCCCCATATATACGTTACCCCCGATTTGACATGTGAGCGCTGTAAAAATGTTATTTTATATCCGATCAGTGCGAAAGTCGGCAAAAAGAGGTTTCTTTCTACATGAAGGAATACTGCCAAATTCGGAGAAACTCGGTTTAGATTTAGATATAACACCCATATATATGTTACCCCCGATTTGACCTGTAAGCGCTGTAGAAATTGTATTTTATATCCGATCAGTGCAAAATTCGGCAGAAAGAAGTTTCTTATTATAAGAAGGAATACTGCCAAATTCGGAGAAAATCGGTTCAGATTTAGATATAGCTCCCATATATATGTTACCCCCGATTTGACATGTAAGCGCTGTAGAGACTGTATTTTATATCCGATCAGTACGAAATTCGACAGAAGGAGGTCTTTTTACATGAATTAGTATTCAGGGAAGATCGGTTCAGCTTTAAATTAAAGCTCCACATATATGTTCCTCCTGATTTGGTATCAAACCGCTATAGAAGTTGTATTTTACTTCCGATCATTAAAATTTTCCAGAAAGATGTTTCTCAATTTAGGAACGAATATTGCTTAATTTAGCGATTATCGTTTCAGAATTAGATAATATGTTTCTACTCATTTACCAATTATTCCAAATTATTATGGCAATTACCCTTATCGCATTGTTAGGGAGGTGTAGGGTATTATATAGTCGGCCCCGCCCGACTTTCTGTCGTTCCTTACTGGTTATAAATATTTTAGATTTTTTTGAGTTCTATGGATATGTTGATTTCGACGAACATTCAGTATATTGTATCATCCGAATGATTTATTTATTTTTCATCATTTAACATTCAAATACGAGGACTGTACAATAGAAAAGGTGAGTTTTTAAATTTGTATGTTGGCACACTTGTCTCTAACATATTTTCTTAGTTGAGTTTGTTTATGTTTAGTTTAGTTTGTTTGTGATAGACACAACAGTTGGACGTGTTCTGCTTGTTCGGCGATTTTATGATGTGGAAAAAATTGATCAAAGAATTTGCATCAAATTTTGTGTAAAAAATTTAATTAATTGCTCAAAAACACTTGAAATATTGAGAGTCGCATATGGTGATTGTACTCTGAGTCTGAAAATTGTTTACAAGTGGTGCAAGCTTTTCAAAGAAGGTCGAGAAGATTTGATTTCGTCCTGGAAGATCCATCACATCAAAAACCGCTGATTATATTAAGAAAGTGAGGAAAATTGTTATGGAGTATCGTCGAAAAACCTTCGGAGGCTGTCGGCATATCGGTTGGCTCATGCCATACAATTTTTTTTCGACATGAAGCGTATTGCAGCGAAGTTAGTTCCAAAATTGCTGAGTTTTGAGCAAAAAAACAGGCGCATGTTCGTATTTTTTTTTGGCCGAAAAGAATACAGTAATCACGCCTCATCCACCCCTGCGAAATTTTCCTGTTTCCAAAAGTGAAGAAACCCATGAAAGGACGGCGTTTTGCGACGATTGAGGAGATAACAAGTCAACAATTTTCAATCGGGTAAACCGACTGCGGTATACCCTAACTTTGTGACTAATGTTGTATGGAATATTCCACGACATAATCTGTAATTTTGTGTGGGAGGTGCTATAAGGGGTTTATTAAATACATCTATTTTTCGCTGAACAGTAGATACTTTAACTACTTTGCACTGTGTAATTATACATAAGCGTTTATGTGCACTGGTATATTAATGTTATGAGCTATTCAATTTTGGTACGATTTGGCCATTTTGTGTGGGAGGTACAAAAAGGGGCGTGGTGATACCGCCCATTTTTCTCAACACTATAGGTACTACGAGGGTTGCTATTTATATTTCGGTCCTGGCAATGCTCCGAAGACTTCAGGCAAACAAATTGAGGTGTACCACACAAAATTGACCGTCCTACGTTGCTCAAGCGGCTGACTGTCGCCACATGACCAGTTTTACCGAAGAAACAGGCTACCATTTGCTTCGAAGTGCTTCATCCACGAACAACTTTCGTTGGATTGGGCTCGTCTTCGAAGACCCACACGGTCGATTGCTGTTTTGTTTCGGGCTCATACGCATAGATCCAAGATTCGTCACCGATCTTAAACGTCTTTCGAAGCACCGCGATCGTATTTTTTCAAAATTTCTTTGCACCACGAGCCTTTTTTTGAGCGATTGTCAAATTGTGCGGTATCCAACGAGAACATTCCTTTTTTAAGGCCAAGTGTTCATACAATATCGAATGTATGCTGGTGGAAGAAATGCCCAAGGATGCCTCTATCTCACGGTATGTCACATGACGATCTTGCATTATCAGCTCACGCAATGCATCAACGTTCTCTGGCACAACGGCCGTTTTTGGACGACCTTCGTCTTTGAGCGATCGTCGGCCACGATTGAATTCATTAAAACAGTTTTTCACAGTGCTATTGGATGGTTCTTCATTGCCATACAAAGATTTAAGTTCATCGATGCACACTGATCGTGATAATCCACGTCGAAAGTTGTGAAAAATGATCGCACGAAAATGTTCACGAGTTAATTCCATTTTTTTTTGCCAAATTGATTTTTTCAAGTCACTGTAAACAACACAAATGATGGTTGTACGTCAAAACGTTCTGAGTACGTTTATGGTAAAAAATATCAAACTTTCCAATGGAAATGTCAGATGGCGCCAGGCAAAACTTAGTGTTGCCTTTGCCAGAAATATATATATCAACCCTCGTACCAAAAGCGTACTTTTGTGCATTGGTATTAATGTTATAAGTTGTAAACTTTTTAGTCCAAATGGTTGCCTTGTGTGGGAGGAACCAAAAGGGCGTGGTCATTTTACCCATTTTTCCCATGTTGATAGCGACAGATAATGTATTACCATGTGTGGAATTACATAAAATTTGGGATAAGTAGTATAGAAGTTATTATAGAATCAATAATTTCACAGAATGTTAACCCTTTGTAAGGGAGGAACTAGTGGACCAATATGGCTCATCTTCGAACTTAGCCTAAGAAAATAAACTAAAGTAAACACGAACAAACTCAACTAAGAACATATGTTGGAGACAAGTGTGCCAACATAAAAAAAGCTAATCTAAATGCACGTAGCCCGAGGAATTACAAAATTCACATTTTCTATTGTACAGACCTCGTACATCAACATCAATCATACGACGAAATTGTTTCATTGTTAAATCGAATGATCGTTGAACCGCCATTCTACTGTAGTTACAATGATGCTATCACACTTTCTGTATATTCAGCCACATTGTACGAGTATAATAACTTTTTTAGTACATGAAATATTTTATAGTCTTCATAAAGTAACAAATGTGAAGCAGGCAATTATAAGCTCTAACTTCTTCATCAAAAATATTATATTACTTTTAAATTTCCCCATTACACTTCCGAAATTACTCCTGAGATATACGGAAATATTTAATCAGAAATCCCACAGTCTGGAAATATTTCTTGATTTAAGCATCCCTGTTATAGATTAAGAATGTTCTTAGTGTTTGCACATAATGGCGAAAAAGATAAGAACTATCTTTGAGATGAAAATGATAACAGCCATATCATAATGGAACAAAATGAATGCAAATATCATCTCGGATGCTGATAAGAATTTTTGCATAAAAACCTCTGGGCCTTCGCAAGCCATTATAGTAACGATTTACTTTTCGAACAAAAACGATGACTACGAACAAGATATCAAAATTATTCCTACTGCTTGTGGTAATTAATTAGTTCATCAAATAAGCAATTTAAATTTATATATATAAGGCAAAGTGATTTGTGTGCTCCCGGTCTAAACGAAAATACGAGTGTTCGATGCTCCACTACCATTGGATATATCTTGTGTGTACAAAAATCTGCATTTCTGAGAGAGTGTTGTGCAAAATTTATCAACCTAATTCTAAAATTAACAGCCGTGAACTCATACATATAATTGTTAAATATCATCAGAAAAACCATAATTTATTAGGTTTTAAATTATTTTTTTTTAATTCTTCTGGACATATAATCAGATCGGAATACTAGTGACAAATTATAGTTTTTTGTAATTAAAATTGTTGACATCTTATACTAACGATAACAATTTTTCATCGCAAAGTTTCCGGGAATACTGTTAATATGGATATCTATCCGATCAATAACTACAGAATCCGCTAAATATGCAAGTGAATAATGTAATTCTCATCTGCACAAAATCTCCAAAAGTTTAATGCACCTATAAACAGTTTATCAAAATGTTTTAATATATGTATAGCTATAGCTTCTCACATACTTGTTTGTCAAAAATAGTTTTCTCAAAACGCAATTTTTATTTAAATTTTAGTTGTCGGCACTTGCAAGTAGCCAAGAGCTTGTGGAAACTGCCCCTTCTGCTCAAGGAGGAGTTCAAGGCATTAACTGCAATGGCAAAAGTGCAGTATGTGTGGGTCCTCTCATGTACCAGGATTGCGTTGCCGATACCACTGGTCAAATGATTGCAACCGGTACTGCTCAGAAATGTCCAGCCAATTCACGTTGTATCAATGATGGTGTAGAAGTTTGTGTGCCCATCAAAACCTCAACTGAAGGTCCGACAAGATACCCAGCTAATAGTTCGACAGCCAGCACAACAACAACCACAAGTGCTCCAACAAGCGGGCCCTCCTCTGCAGCTCCCGTTGAAAGTACCGCATCACCAATTGAATCTTCTTCAATTGCCGCTCCAGTTGAAAGTACTGCAGCACCAATTGAATCTTCCTCAACTGCCGCTCCCGTTATAGTTGAAACCACTGTAGCACCCATTGAATCTTCCTCAATTGCCGCTCCCGTTGAAACTACCTCAGCTCCCATTGTATCTTCCACTGAAGCTCCTGTCGTTCCCACTGAAACACCAATTGAAACAACTGCGGCTCCTATTGTCGTTCCAGAAATTCCAGCGGACACAACTATTACTCCGGTGGATCCCGTTGCACCAGTTGAAACCACTATTGCACCAATTGATTCCAGCTCTACGGCAGCCCCTGTACCCGTTGAAACTACAAGTGCACCAGTTGCACCTGTCGACCCCAGTGTACCAGTGCAAACAACGACTGATGTTCCAATTGATCAGCCCACAATTGCACCAGTGGAACCCACCGCTCCAGTGGATCCAAGCCTTCCCGTGGATCCAACGCAAAGTCCATTACCTGTGGAACCCGTTGATCCTATTGCCCCAATTGAGACAACAACCCAGGGACAAGTAGAAGCATCCACATTGCCAGTTGATCCAATTGTACCGGTAGATCCAACTGCTGCTCCAGTAAACCCTACTGCTCCAGTTGATCCTAATGCACCAATTGATCCTAATGTACCAGTTGATCCTACAGAACCCACTGATCCCAATGCTCCAGTCGATCCAACATCAGCTCCAGTTGACCCAAATTCTCCATTAGATCCTATTGCACCTCTTGATCCTAATGAGCCAATCGCTACAACAACACAGGGCCCAATTGAAGTTACAACTCTACCAGCTCTTGTCGATCCAAATGGTCCAGTTGATCCAAATGCTCCTGTTGATCCAAATGCTCCAGTTGATCCTAATGCCCCAGTTGATCCAAATGCTCCAATCGATCCTAATGCCCCAGTTGATCCAAATAATCCTGTCGAACCAACTGACCCCAATGCGCCAGTTGATCCTACAACTCCAGTTGATCCTAATTCCCCAGTTGATCCAACTGCTCCAACTGATCCCAATGCGCCAGTGGATCCCAATGCTCCAGTGGATCCCAATGCTCCAGTGGATCCCAACGCACCAGTCGATCCCAATGCTCCATTCGATCCCAATGCTCCAGTCGATCCCACTGCTCCAGTCGATCCCAATGCTCCAGTCGATCCCAACGCTCCAGTTGATCCAAATTCGCCAGTTGATCCAAATGCTCCAGCCAATCCTACCACTCCAACACACCCCAATGCGCCCGTGGACCCCAACGCTCCAGTGGATCCAAACGCCCCTGTAGATCCTAACGCACCAGTCGATCCCACTGCCCCAGTCGACCCAACAGCACCAGTTGATCCAAATGCTCCAGCCGATCCGACTGCTCCAACTGACCCCAACGCTCCAGTGGATCCCAACGCCCCTGTAGATCCATCTGCTCCTGTTGATCCTACAGCTCCAGTTGATCCCAACGCTCCAGTTGATCCCAACGCTCCAGTTGATCCAAATGCTCCAGTCGATCCTACTGCGCCAGTGGATCCCAACGCTCCAGTTGATCCATCTGCTCCTGTCGACCCTACAGCACCAGTTAATCCCAATGCTCCAATCGACCCCAATTCGCCTGTCGATCCCAATGCTCCAGTCGACCCCACCGCACCGGTTGATCCAAATGCTCCAATAGATCCTAATGCCCCTGTTGATCCTACTGCACCAGTTGATCCTAACGCTCCAGTTGACCCCAACGCACCAGTCGACCCCAACGCTCCAGTTGATCCCAACGCACCAGTCGATCCCACTGCTCCAGTCGACCCAACAGCACCAGTTGATCCAAATGCTCCAGCCGATCCTACTGCTCCAACTGACCCCAACGCTCCAGTGGATCCCAACGCCCCTGTAGATCCATCTGCTCCTGTCGATCCTACAGCTCCAGTTGATCCCAACGCTCCAGTTGATCCAAATGCTCCCGTCGATCCTACTGCTCCAACGGACCCTAATGCGCCAGTGGATCCCAACGCTCCAGTTGATCCATCTGCTCCTGTCGATCCTACAGCTCCAGTTGATCCCAATGCTCCAATCGACCCCAATTCGCCTGTCGATCCCAATGCTCCAGTCGACCCCACCGCACCGGTTGATCCAAATGCTCCAATAGATCCTAATGCCCCTGTTGATCCTACTGCTCCAACGGACCCTAATGCGCCAGTGGATCCCAACGCTCCAGTTGATCCATCTGCTCCTGTCGATCCTACAGCTCCAGTTGATCCCAATGCTCCAATCGACCCCAATTCGCCTGTCGATCCCAATGCTCCAGTCGACCCCACCGCACCGGTTGATCCAAATGCTCCAATAGATCCTAATGCCCCTGTTGATCCTACTGCACCAGTTGACCCTAACACTCCAGTTGATCCTAACGCGCCTGTTGACCCCAATGCACCAGTTGATCCTAACGCGCCTGTTGACCCCAATGCACCAGTTGATCCAAATGCTCCTGTCGACCCCATCGCCCCAGTCGATCCCAACGCACCAGTTGATCCTAATGCTCCTGTCGATCCAAACGCACCAGTTGATCCTAATGCTCCTGTTGATCCCAATACCCCAGTTGATCCAAATGCTCCAGTTGACCCCAACGCACCAGTGGATCCCAATGCTCCAGTCGACCCCAATGCACCAATCGATCCCAACGCTCCAGTCGATCCTAATGCACCAGTTGATCCCAATGCTCCTGTCGACCCCAATGCACCAGTCGATCCAAATGCACCAGTCGATCCCAACGCCCCAGTCGATCCCAACGCACCAGTTGATCCTAATGCTCCTGTTGATCCCAATACCCCAGTTGATCCAAATGCACCAGTCGATCCTAACGCACCTGTCGACCCCAATGCACCTGTCGATCCAAATGCACCCGTTGATCCAAATGCACCGGTTGATCCAAATGCTCCAATAGATCCTAATGCCCCTGTTGATCCTACTGCACCAGTTGACCCTAATGCTCCAGTTGATCCTAACGCGCCTGTTGACCCCAATGCACCAGTTGATCCCAATGCTCCTGTCGACCCCAACGCACCAGTTGATCCTAATGCTCCTGTCGATCCAAACGCACCAGTTGATCCTAATGCTCCTGTTGATCCCAATACCCCAGTTGATCCAAATGCTCCAGTTGACCCCAATGCACCTGTCGATCCAAATGCACCAGTCGATCCCAACGCCCCAGTCGATCCCAACGCACCAGTTGATCCTAATGCACCTGTCGATCCAAACGCACCAGTTGATCCTAATGCTCCTGTTGATCCCAATACCCCAGTTGATCCAAATGCACCAGTCGATCCCAACGCACCAGTTGATCCCAATGCTCCTGTCGACCCCAATGCACCTGTCGATCCAAATGCACCAGTCGATCCCAACGCCCCAGTCGATCCCAACGCACCAGTTGATCCTAATGCACCTGTCGATCCAAACGCACCAGTTGATCCTAATGCTCCTGTTGATCCCAATACCCCAGTTGATCCAAATGCACCAGTCGATCCCAACGCACCAGTTGATCCCAATGCTCCTGTCGACCCCAATGCACCTGTCGATCCAAATGCACCAGTCGATCCCAACGCCCCAGTCGATCCCAACGCACCAGTTGATCCTAATGCACCTGTCGATCCAAACGCACCAGTTGATCCTAATGCTCCTGTTGATCCCAATACCCCAGTTGATCCAAATGCACCAGTCGATCCTAACGCACCTGTCGACCCCAATGCACCTGTCGATCCAAATGCACCCGTTGATCCAAATGCACCTGTTGATCCAAATGCTCCTGTTGATCCCAATACCCCAGTTGATCCAAATGCTCCAGTTGACCCCAACACACCAGTGGATCCCAATGCTCCAGTCGACCCCAATGCACCAGTCGATCCCAACGCTCCAGTCGATCCTAATGCTCCAATAGATCCTAATGCCCCTGTTGATCCTACTGCACCAGTTGACCCTAATGCTCCAGTTGATCCTAACGCGCCTGTTGACCCCAATGCACCAGTTGATCCCAATGCTCCTGTCGACCCCAACGCACCAGTTGATCCTAATGCTCCTGTCGATCCAAACGCACCAGTTGATCCTAATGCTCCTGTTGATCCCAATACCCCAGTTGATCCAAATGCTCCAGTTGACCCCAATGCACCTGTCGATCCAAATGCACCAGTCGATCCCAACGCCCCAGTCGATCCCAACGCACCAGTTGATCCTAATGCACCAGTCGATCCTAACGCACCAGTTGATCCTAATGCTCCTGTTGATCCCAATACCCCAGTTGATCCAAATGCACCAGTCGATCCTAACGCACCTGTCGACCCCAATGCACCTGTCGATCCAAATGCACCCGTTGATCCAAATGCACCTGTTGATCCAAATGCTCCTGTTGATCCCAATACCCCAGTTGATCCAAATGCTCCAGTTGACCCCAACACACCAGTGGATCCCAATGCTCCAGTCGACCCCAATGCACCAGTCGATCCCAACGCTCCAGTCGATCCTAATGCACCAGTTGATCCCAATGCTCCTGTCGACCCCAATGCACCAGTCGAACCAAATGCACCAGTCGATCCCAACGCCCCAGTCGATCCCAACGCACCAGTTGATCCTAATGCACCTGTCAATCCAAACGCACCAGTTGATCCTAATACTCCTGTTGATCCCAATACCCCAGTTGATCCAAATGCACCAGTCGATCCTAACGCACCTGTCGACCCCAATGCACCTGTCGATCCAAATGCACCCGTTGATCCAAATGCACCTGTTGATCCAAATGCTCCTGTTGATCCCAATACCCCAGTTGATCCAAATGCTCCAGTTGATCCCAACACACCAGTGGATCCCAATGCTCCAGTCGACCCCAATGCACCAGTCGATCCCAACGCTCCAGTCGATCCTAATGCACCAGTTGATCCCAATGCACCTGTCGATCCAAATGCACCAGTCGATCCCAACGCCCCAGTCGATCCCAACGCCCCAGTCGATCCCAACGCCCCAGTCGATCCCAACGCACCAGTTGATCCTAATGCACCTGTCGATCCAAACGCACCAGTTGATCCTAATGCTCCTGTTGATCCCAATACCCCAGTTGATCCAAATGCTCCAGTTGACCCCAACACACCAGTGGATCCCAATGCTCCAGTCGACCCCAATGCACCTGTCGATCCAAATGCTCCAGTCGATCCCAATGCACCTGTCGATCCCAATTCTCCAATCGATCCCAATGTCCCAGTCGATCCTAACACACCAGTCAATCCAAATGCTCCAGTGGATCCCAACACACCAGTTGACCCCAACGCTCCAGTTGATCCTAACGCTCCAGTCGATCCCAACGCTCCAGTCAATCCCAATGCTCCAGTTGATCCTAATGCACCTGTTGATCCTAATGCACCTGTTGATCCAAATGCACCAGTGGATCCCAACAGCCCAGTCGACCCCAATGGCCCAGTCGACCCCAACGGTCCAGTTGATCCTAACGCTCCAGTCGATCCTAATGCACCTGTCGATCCCAACGCTCCAGTCGATCCCAACGCTCCAGTCGATCCCAACGTACCAGTGGATCCTAACGCACCAGTGGATCCGAATGCACCTGTCGATCCCAATGCACCAGTGGATCCCAACACTCCAATCGACCCCAACGCTCCAGTTGATCCTAACGCTCCAGTCGATCCTAACGCTCCAGTCGATCCTAATGCTCCAGTTGATCCTAGCGCTCCAGTTGATCCGAATGCACCTGTCGATCCAAATGCTCCTGTTGATCCCAACACTCCAGTCGATCCTATTGCACCAGTCGATCCCAATGCACCTGTCGATCCCAACGCACCAGTTGATCCAAATGCTCCAGTTGAGCCCAGTGCTCCAGTCGATCCCAATGCTCCAATTAACCCAAATACCCCTGTAGACCCTAACGCACCAGTTGATCCAAATGCTCCCGTTGATCCTAGCGTTCCAGTTGATCCAACTCACCCGGGTTCAAATAAACCTGGACGTCCCGGCAGGCCCGGACGCCCTGGACGCCCCAACAAACCAAACTGGTCCAATAATGGAGAAGGTGTCGGTGATAATAGCAATGTACCACAACGTCCTGGCAGACCTGGTCGTCCATCCAAACCAGAGTCAATTGAAAATGAATCTGTGGAATCTAAGCCACAAAAACCATCGTCTAACGAAGATGCATCAGTAGAGGATAAATCCAAGGAAAAGAAGGACAAGGATGCCTCTAGCGGAGAGAAGAACAAGAGCGAAGAAAAAGAAAGGAAAAAGGAAGCCGAGAAAGCCGAAAAGGAATTGAAAAAACAAGCAGAAGAAGCCAAAAAAGAATTGATTAAGAAAATAACTAAAAAGATTAAAAGCAACGAATGTGACGAGGATGACGTCTATCCTGATGTCAAGGACTGCAAGAAATACTACCGTTGCGTTGACAAATCGGACAGGAACAAATTCGTTCACCTCCGTTGTGATGACGACAAACGCTTCGACATTGAAAGCAGAAAGTGTGTGAAGAAAAGCAAAGCCACGTGTTTGCTGAAAGATGATTAATACGATCAGTTAGTGTAAATCTCTTAAACAAATTAATTATCTCACCGATCAAATGTAAATATAATACGTGAATATTTATTATAACTTAACTAAATTGTAATTTAAAATAAAATAAAAATAAATCGATAGCCAGCAGCAATAAACGAAAAAGTCAATTGATTTCCTCTGATACTATTTGTGTACTCATAGAAAAAGGTTTGGTAATATGGAATGGCTTATACGAGTGGTTCACAGAAACTTTATTTGCCTCTGAATTGTAATCCAGGCATAAGATCCAAAAGACGCATTGTTTACACTCCTTTGAGCTTTTATTCTTGTTTGTTTTTTTAAGCGTTTTTCTTCAAGTTTGCAGTTGCCGTCATCAATCTATTTCATTTTTTTCTTATTACTACCTCAATTTCTTCCTTACATCCTCTGAGTGTGCTTGGGGTTTGGTAGTGATTTGCGTCTAAAGATGCCAGTGATGAAGTAATAACAGTTTCGAATGAAGATTTGTAACTCAACTGTGCACAAAATTGCCTTCTATAGGGGGTACAAGCATCACAAAGAAATTCTGTGTGAAAACAATTTGTTGACTGACGACGTTGATTTGAAAAAAGAAATAAATATTGTTCGTGTCGAATGAAAGAAAGCTGAAAGCCGCCAAGGCAATGAAAACATTTATCGCAATTCATTTCAGCATGAGTGAAGCTAATTTCATGGTGAATATATACGTACATCCCCTCTAAGATATGCAAACCATAATGGAATCATTGCAGGGGTTTTGTGAAATACATACAGTGCTAGACAAATGTAAAGAACGCCCTGTTACTTTTCTTTTGTAGATAAATAACAATTAGATATTGGACAATTAAAAAATGTTTTCAACAGCTTATTTAGCACTATAAATTTACAGTATAAAGCTACTGTGATTTGCAAATATATACACTAAAAAAAAAAGCGTACTGAAAATCAATGAATTTTTCGTAAAGTTTAAGATTTCGGCAATGATTTCGAGCCAAAGACAATCGCTGTAAAAATAAGAAGGTTTTATAGTTAATTTAAAGACGTGAATAGTACTTGTTTTGAGGATGCATTTCATAGAATTAAGAATTTTGGGTAATAACACTAATTAAGTTTGGTTTAAAATAAGCACATTTTTGCGTAAATTGAAGTATGGCGCGTGCTTATTTTTGAACATTTTATAATTTAAAACAATATGTAATTGTATAAAGACAAATCGGCCAACACACTATGAAGTTTGACTTTTATTCGAATATTGTATTGTTATGTATCGATTCTATAGCGGGATTCGTTTCTCTATTTGTTGTCCATGAACAATTTTTATCGGAACCGACCTTAATGATTTTTAACCTAGAATTTGGCTGGAATTTAAATAGAAATTATATAAAACAAATATTATATTATTATATCATATAGTTTTGATGCCCACTCATTTCCTGCAATTTGTAAATTTGTAATTCCCCACTGCATTTTTCATATATCCAAATAAAGTTCAATTGCGCGAACTAAAATAAAAATAATTTGAATAGAAATCAAACAGAATGATTTATATACGATAAAGTATTAAAATAAATTTTACCATATAACTGTCACACAATGTTGAAAAATAAGAGATACATATATTAAAATCTTTGGAATATACTTACTTACACTGAAATATTTAGTCACTCTTCTACGACACAAATTCTCATAATAGATCCATACAAAATTTGCTGTACTAAAAGTTAAAAAAAATATTTATGTAAGATATTATTAATAATAGAAGCTGATTGTTTTGAAAGTGGCGAAAGTGACATTTTTCATATAAATTGAGTTATCAAAAATAATTTTCTCAAAAAAATCAATCGTGACTTAGATTTTAAAATCTTAAGTTTTGTTAGCACACAAAACTACAAAAACTTATTAAAAATTACTTCTGTAAAACAAAAGCTAATGCTGCTTATGACATTCTTAACCGTGGTGTTAGATTAGCAAATCTGTACGAATCCTAGATTAAGAGTCCATTTGGTCAACATTACATTTTTCATATAAAATGAATGTGGAAGACAATATTTTATATTTATTTTTATTCAATACTTCGTGAAAAGAAAGCAGCTTATTTACAATTATTTTTGAGCAAAAACGCTTATTATTTTGATTTTAGTAAAACAAAAATATCCCTTGGACCAAATTATAAGGCAATATATATACATACATATATTACCGCACGGGGCAAAATCGACTTTTTTGATATGTTTGAATCGAAAGAAAATATATTTGGAACACATATTTTTAAATATTATATATTTCTGAGGAAATAAATTCCATTTGAAAATCAATAAAATATATTTGGAACGAATATATTAATATATTACAACAAAATATATTTGCAAACTAAATTTCTCAAATAAAGTATATGTTTAAGTACAAATAAAATTATTCTTTAGGAATTTCTCCAAGTATATTTTATTTAAAAAATAATTTCAAATCTTGTGCTGACTTTTTCGAATTTAATTTTTAATTTTTTCTTGGTTCCTAATTGTACCTCCCAGTTATGATACCTTATGCAGCATTGACTTTTGTTTTAAATTTAAGTATTCCAAGCCATCATTAGTCGTTAATCCACCGAAAAATTTATTTTGATCCAAAATTATAGAATTTCAGTTATTATTTATTATTTTTACGAACATTAAAAAGTTCCAAAAAAAGTATTTTGAATTACTGAGCAATATAACGCAATTTAGTTACTTTCCGAATACTTAAGTGGAAATTTTTAATTTGTGTCGAAAAATAATAGTCCCAAACAAAAAAAATTGGAGTAAACAAAAATTTGTTTAGAACAACATCTTCCCAAATATATAACCTTTGTGTGTACCAAATATTATATATTTAGAGTGTACCCTAAACATTTATATGTTTCAAGCCGAATATGTTTGGGACAATATACTACAGGAGCGATTTTTTTCAGCGTGCGTTAATAAAGGAAACGATACAAAAATTGGACCAAATGGGCCTAATCTAACAGCAGGTTTAATTATGAAGTAATTATGAAGTAATTATGAAGCAATTATGAACACGAAATCAAGGAAAAATTTAAACTAAAATTCAAAAAAGGAAAAAATCTTTTTAAATAATTTATATTTTTAAAACTTGTTAACAATAACTTTGTTTGTGTGAAAACACGTATTTTATATGTGAAAGTCAGTTCGCAAATATATTTTGTTCTAATACATTAATATATGCGTTCCAAATTAAATTTCGTGTTTTTCAAATAAAATATATTTGTTCAGAAATACATAATTCTTACAAATATTGTTTCCAAATCTATTTCCTTTCAATTCAAACATTCCCATGTAGGTGTATGCTCACTTATTTTTTGAAAGTTATAAATGGCATTTTTCATATATCCATCAAATTTATCTTCAAATATTGCGTGATCTAAAATTAAAATAATTACTTTTTTTCTGAAAATAAATCAAATAAAATTATCTATAAACAAAAAAATGCAAATAAATTTTATCATATCACAATTGGAAAATGCTGAAAACTAAGAGGAATATTTCAACGGTTCATATATAATACTTACGTTGAAATATTTTGTAAAATTTGCCACTCTTCTCACAAAAGACCCATTCTAAAATTGTTTTACTAAAAAAATTAAAAATGATAGTTATATGTATAACATATTATTAATAATAAATTTCTATATTGCCACAAATAATTTTACATTTCTGCATTATGCGCTGGTATTTTTAATAAAAAAATACTTTCAATTAAAATGTGTTTTGTTAATTTTGTAATTGCCAATAAGATGTTTATTTCAGGATAATAATATTATTTTTCACGTACCTAAACATTTTCCCATTGTCTCTTTCAGTATTACAAAATCTATTATTCACATCCATTTGGCACAAATCTCTTCACAGGACTTACAAACAAGATCTTCTTCAAAAACGCATGTACATCGCCATAAATAACATACAGCAAAAATAACTATGACACACGCTCTTCCTTATCACAGAGATCGATGGTGACGCCGACGGCATAACCACATGCATACACACATGTACACGACGGTTTCATTTGTTGTTGTTGCTATGCTTTAGCAAAAATAACTGTTAACAGCCCATATTAAAATTATTTTCGGTGCAATATGCACGTATACTTACATATTTACAGCAATCAAATTTTTTCACAATCCGCGTCCCGAAAACAGAACCGTTTCCTTCCATCGCTTGTAAATAACTGACGATTTAAAAGAAAACGAACAACAAAACTGTTCTCTATTTTCTCTTCTAGCATTCCATAACAATTATTGATTCACACATTACCAAACAAAACTGATTCTCCGAGCGAGAGAGGGAGGGAGAGATTGTATAATTCTCTCGTATGTATTCTTAAAAATAATGACAATAGTCATAAAATGTATTACCAAGACAGCCTTTCCTTTAACGGGAGCATAGCCTTAAATTTAGTACTCAACAATCTCATACGGTTTATTAAGTCCGATTCGGCATTAAAACTATGACATGTCTACGTCGTAGTGTTAATGTAGAAAATCCTTAAAAGTATTGAAATATTACTTAAAATAATGCGGATTGTCACAAAAATAATGATTTTTTTCTTTAATTTAAATGCGTACATTTAAAGACGCGCGTACACAAAACTAATGATTAGATAGACATTAATTAAAATTCAAAAAGGAAAATTTCGTAAAAAACGTGTAAATTTTCATTATTTCAATGAAAATTGTCATTGAATTGATGCCGAGGTAGCATACTTAATATAAGAATGTGTCATCATTAGTTTTATTACTATTTTTTTTTCAGTGTACCATGAAATACATATCTATGATATGTTTGTTGCGATAAAAGCTAAGCGCTTAGTGTGCACCTAATATTGCACCTAGCAAATATTACTTAATATTAACTATAACCCAGTAAGGAAAGACACAAAGTCGGGCGGGGCCGACTATATAATACCTGACACCTCCCTAACAATGCGAAACTGGGCATTGCAATAATAATTTGATAGTTTTCATACATGTAATAAGAAATCTCTCGTATTTATGGCTTGATTGTGATGAAATTTAGCACAGTGCTCTTTTTTAGCTCAAGGATGATCCCTATTGAAATTGGTCAGCATCGGTTCAAATTTAGATATAGCCCCCATATATATCTTACCCCCGATTTGAGATGTAAGCGATGTAGAAACTGTATTTTGTATCAGATCAGTACGAAAATTGGCAGAGAGATATGTCTTCTTACATGAATGAACACTACCAAATTCGGGGAAAATCCTTTCAGATTTAGATATAGCCCCCACATATATGTTTCACCCGATTTGATATGTAAGCGCTGTAGGAACCGTATTTTATGTACATCCGATCTGTACGAAATTCGGCGGAGAGAGTTTTCTTATTACGTGAATAAACACTACCAAATTCGGAGAAAATCCGTTTAGATTTAGATATAGCCCCCATATTATATATATTTCACCCGATTAGACATGTAAGCGCTGTAGAAACCGAATTTTATATCCGATTAGTACGAAATTCAGCAGTTCATATTACATGTATGAACACTGCCAAACTCGGGGAAAATCGGTTTAGATTTAAACATAGTCTCAATATATATGTTACACCCGATTTGACATGTAAGCGATGTAGAAACCGTATTTTATATCCGATAAGTACGAAATTCGGCAGAGAGATGTTTTTTCACGTGAACAAAATTTACCAAATTCCGGGAAATTCATTTCAGATTTAGATATAGTCCTCATATAGATGTTTCACCCGATTTGACATGTAGGCGCTGTAAAACCCGATCCGATCCGATCAGTACCAAATTCAATAGAGAGAGTTTTCATATTACATGTGTTGGAGATCGCCCCAACCCCCTCGACGACGATATCGACATGGATCTCATCGATTTGCATTAATCGATATCATCGCCGAGTTAATCGAGGAGGTCCCTACCAATGACAGCTGGTTTGTAGTTAGTTCGTCTTGAGCTTTTAGAACGACCACTCTATAAATAAAGAGACCGCCCGTGTCTATTGTTTTTATAAAACCGAAAGCTTTGTTTTTTCTGGATACCACAGCACCTCACGTAAGTATCGCTCGTATACTTACCTTGTCCTATTGTGTTTGTTTTGTGGTTAACCCCCATAAACAAAGTGCTACACTGTTGCCGCTCCGTGCAACAACACTATACTCAACAGGCTTCTAACACGCTTCCGTCGTGTAGAACCCAACAGATCCGCCGATCTAGGCAGGATTCTGTTCATGGTCCTTCGAGCCTTAAACCAGAATTAAATTCAGTGAAAGTATTGAAAATTCAGTGAATATATTTAATTCAGGTTTTATTATTAAATGCAATTCTTTGTAATCATAGTTGAAGCATTCCGTGTTTTTGTTGTGTTTTGTACCAAAAAGTACCATAAAACTCATCGCAGAGTAGTTTCCCTCAACTTTTCCCCTCGTATGCAAAACTTGATGGTCTTCAAGAAGTAATTATTAAGAAAGTACGTTTCAAAACAACACTGTGTCCACGAAAGCTTTCGTTTGACAGTTCACGGTGCATATGGTTGTTAGCGACCAGCGTTGCCGTTTTGGTCATTTCCGACCAAATTTGGTCGGATAGATTTAAAATTTTTCTTTCTGGTCGGATGGTCGGACCAACTCAATTTTGGTCGGTTTTATTCTCAAATATTTAAGATGTATTATAATACAGAATAATTTAAAGATTAATATAAATTTTTTCACCGTTGGAAATATCTTGAAATGTTGATTGTGAATCCCAATATTTTTCTTAATCGATACAAACAGTATCGACCTGTTATCGAAATTGTAGACAAATACATTTTATTTGAAAATAATAATTTCGGATATTTCGATCACCGAAAATGTGGCTTGTAGTTGTATAAATTATCGTTCATGGGGAAAGAATTATTTCTTTCAGTCCTCTTCTGTATTCCAAGGGTAGATTAATGACGAAATTTTGGTTCATAGATCTCACCATAATTGCGGTATTTTGCCATTTGTGTTCAAAGAAACAAATTTAGAAACTGGAACACTAAAATACAGAACTGGAACATTTTCTTATATCGTCAGCTCAATGCTATTTTGTTCCATACGCCATTTTGTATGATCGGAGAAAACCGCAATTTATTCTTTGATTAAAAACGGGACTGAAGAGTTATACACTTTTTATTTCATAGGGCTCCCAGTGTTCGTATGATTCTCATGCATTTCTATGCCATTACATTCAAAAATAAGAAAGTTATGACAATTTTTGTACCTGGCATTTTGGTCCATATCCACTTTTATTTTAATATTTTTTTCGTATTTGTATTACATGGACCACATGTAATACAAGTATGGAAGGACAGTATTTTACATATTGTGATCGAAAGAACGTAAAATACTGAGTCAAAAATATGGGGCGATAGAAAAATAGGGACATAGCACAAAAATATTAAAATTATTTCCCGTTATTCAGAGTTAAATACATTTACCGTACCAATATCTCGAAAACTAGGCGAGATAGGAAAAAAAAAGATTGCAGATTCTGAAGGAGCATGCTTGAAACCTATATTATCAACTTCTAACTCAAAAAACACAAAAATGGCGTATGGACCAAAATAGCATTAAGCCGACGATACGTATGTACATATTTATACGTACATAAATTATTCAAGAAGATTTGACTTTTATGCATGACTTATGACGTTACAGTTTGGTATACTTCTGATATTTTGCTGAGATTTTGTAAATTTCCGAACATTATAGATTTTTAAAATCCTACAATTAACAAAAAATTTTACAATTGTGCTCTAGAACTCACATGCTTTAGTCATAAATGATGAAAGTTAAAAATTATTTTTAACGTTGCAATCAGTTAAACAAAACTTAACACATTATTATTAAGACTTTCTATGAATAATTGTCCATCCATTTGTTATTTGTCACAAACTATATCATACAACTTCATCGTATTCTTTATTTTTAGGCGTCTAATATAAATTAAGAAAAGCTCAATACAAATTCCCAAAGAATTCCCTTTTACAGATACTTCAAGCAATTAACATGTCATTTTGCGAAATTGGCTCTAAGTTTACGTAGAACTACTTACACTTACAAGGATCATCGCAAGACGATGATTTAAAGTCCCATCCAATTTGAATTCTTGCCGCCTTTGTAACAAATATTAATATTTTGGGCTGCAATTCGGCAATTATTATTTCCTTTATTAATGGATAGCATTGGACCACATTTGTATATATCCCCCTTATTAAGGTCAAAACACGATTTGCTTTATTGACGCCGTAACAATCAATTATGTCAAGCTACTTACTGAACTAAAATTTGGCGAATTTCACACAGAATCAATAAATCGGTCAATTGCAGATGTATTTCCTGTTATAGCATTGAATGAGATCGAGCATGTAGAGTATATTCGATTCGGATGGACAACTTTTCTAAACATTTCAAGTTTCATCAAAATCGGAAAATTTTGTCATTAAACATTACAAAATATCGAAATCTTCATTTTATAAATTTGGTCGGCTACAACTAATTTTGGTCGGTTTTTGGGATGATTTTGGTCGGAAAAAAATTTCTGGTCGGAAAAAAATTTCTCCTGTGGCAACACTGTTAGCGACGGACAGACAATTCATTTCATTGTAATAGCTGCTTGTTTGGTTGAGTTCTCTCACGAAGAGTTGCATTGACAAACAAACGTATGCAAACACCCTCACAGACAATATAACAAACAATATACTGAGTGAACAGCGTTATTTCCATAACCACCGGTCGCTCAACTGCTTGAAATCTTAATTTGTTTACCTTCTCTCACTTGAAAAGAATAACAAGAAAACGCCCCCACCCCAATAGAACAGAATCGATCATTCTGTTGGTCGAGCACTTGTGTGTATACAAGTTAGTTTTGTTGTGACGGAACACACGTACTCACGTTTGTTTGTTCATTACCACTGGTTCGAGTTGGGAGGTTTGACAGACAAGACTGTTATACGTGCGCGCTACACAAATCAGATCGGCAAATAAAATAAAATAAAATAAAATAAAATAAAATAAAATAAAATAAAATAAAATAAAATAAAATAAAATAAAATAAAATAAAATAAAATAAAATAAAATAAAATAAAATAAAATAAAATAAAATAAAATAAAATAAAATAAAATAAAATAAAATAAAATAAAATAAAATTAAATTAAATTAAATTAAATTAAATTAAATTAAATTAAATTAAATTAAATTAAATTAAATTAAATTAAATTAAATTAAATTAAATTAAATTAAATTAAATTAAATTAAATTAAATTAAATTAAATTAAATTAAATTAAATTAAATTAAATTAAATTAAATTAAATTAAATTAAATTAAATTAAATTAAATTAAATTAAATTAAATTAAATTAAATTAAATTAAATTAAATTAAATTAAATTAAATTAAATTAAATTAAATTAAATTAAATTAAATTAAATTAAATTAAATTAAATTAAATTAAATTAAATTAAATTAAATTAAATTAAATTAAATTAAATTAAATTAAATTAAATTAAATTAAATTAAATTAAATTAAATTAAATTAAATTAAATTAAATTAAATTAAATTAAATTAAATTAAATTAAATTAAATTAAATTAAATTAAATTAAATTAAATTAAATTAAATTAAATTAAATTAAATTAAATTAAATTAAATTAAATTAAATTAAATTAAATTAAATTAAATTAAATTAAATTAAATTAAATTAAATTAAATTAAATTAAATTAAATTAAATTAAATTAAATTAAATTAAATTAAATTAAATTAAATTAAATTAAATTAAATTAAATTAAATTAAATTAAATTAAATTAAATTAAATTAAATTAAATTAAATTAAATTAAATTAAATTAAATTAAATTAAATTAAATTAAATTAAATTAAATTAAATTAAATTAAATTAAATTAAATTAAATTAAATTAAATTAAATTAAATTAAATTAAATTAAATTAAATTAAATTAAATTAAATTAAATTAAATTAAATTAAATTAAATTAAATTAAATTAAATTAAATTAAATTAAATTAAATTAAATTAAATTAAATTAAATTAAATTAAATTAAATTAAATTAAATTAAATTAAATTAAATTAAATTAAATTAAATTAAATTAAATTAAATTAAATTAAATTAAATTAAATTAAATTAAATTAAATTAAATTAAATTAAATTAAATTAAATTAAATTAAATTAAATTAAATTAAATTAAATTAAATTAAATTAAATTAAATTAAATTAAATTAAATTAAATTAAATTAAATTAAATTAAATTAAATTAAATTAAATTAAATTAAATTAAATTAAATTAAATTAAATTAAATTAAATTAAATTAAATTAAATTAAATTAAATTAAATTAAATTAAATTAAATTAAATTAAATTAAATTAAATTAAATTAAATTAAATTAAATTAAATTAAATTAAATTAAATTAAATTAAATTAAATTAAATTAAATTAAATTAAATTAAATTAAATTAAATTAAATTAAATTAAATTAAATTAAATTAAATTAAATTAAATTAAATTAAATTAAATTAAATTAAATTAAATTAAATTAAATTAAATTAAATTAAATTAAATTAAATTAAATTAAATTAAATTAAATTAAATTAAATTAAATTAAATTAAATTAAATTAAATTAAATTAAATTAAATTAAATTAAATTAAATTAAATTAAATTAAATTAAATTAAATTAAATTAAATTAAATTAAATTAAATTAAATTAAATTAAATTAAATTAAATTAAATTAAATTAAATTAAATTAAATTAAATTAAATTAAATTAAATTAAATTAAATTAAATTAAATTAAATTAAATTAAATTAAATTAAATTAAATTAAATTAAATTAAATTAAATTAAATTAAATTAAATTAAATTAAATTAAATTAAATTAAATTAAATTAAATTAAATTAAATTAAATTAAATTAAATTAAATTAAATTAAATTAAATTAAATTAAATTAAATTAAATTAAATTAAATTAAATTAAATTAAATTAAATTAAATTAAATTAAATTAAATTAAATTAAATTAAATTAAATTAAATTAAATTAAATTAAATTAAATTAAATTAAATTAAATTAAATTAAATTAAATTAAATTAAATTAAATTAAATTAAATTAAATTAAATTAAATTAAATTAAATTAAATTAAATTAAATTAAATTAAATTAAATTAAATTAAATTAAATTAAATTAAATTAAATTAAATTAAATTAAATTAAATTAAATTAAATTAAATTAAATTAAATTAAATTAAATTAAATTAAATTAAATTAAATTAAATTAAATTAAATTAAATTAAATTAAATTAAATTAAATTAAATTAAATTAAATTAAATTAAATTAAATTAAATTAAATTAAATTAAATTAAATTAAATTAAATTAAATTAAATTAAATTAAATTAAATTAAATTAAATTAAATTAAATTAAATTAAATTAAATTAAATTAAATTAAATTAAATTAAATTAAATTAAATTAAATTAAATTAAATTAAATTAAATTAATTAAATTAAATTAAATTAAATTAAATTAAATTAAATTAAATTAAATTAAATTAAATTAAAATTAAATTAAATTAAATTAAATTAAATTAAATTAAATTAAATTAAATTAAATTAAATTAAATTAAATTAAATTAAATTAAATTAAATTAAATTAAATTAAATTAAATTAAATTAAATTAAATTAAATTAAATTAAATTAAATTAAATTAAATTAAATTAAATTAAATTAAATTAAATTAAATTAAATTAAATTAAATTAAATTAAATTAAATTAAATTAAATTAAATTAAATTAAATTAAATTAAATTAAATTAAATTAAATTAAATTAAATTAAATTAAATTAAATTAAATTAAATTAAATTAAATTAAATTAAATTAAATTAAATTAAATTAAATTAAATTAAATTAAATTAAATTAAATTAAATTAAATTAAATTAAATTAAATTAAATTAAATTAAATTAAATTAAATTAATTAAATAAATTAAATTAAATTAAATTAAATAAATTAAATTAAATTAAATTAAATTAAATTAAATTAAATTAAATTAAATTAAATTAAATTAAATTAAATTAAATTAAATTAAATTAAATTAAATTAAATTAAATTAAATTAAATTAAATTAAATTAAATTAAATTAAATTAAATTAAATTAAATTAAATTAAATTAAATTAAATTAAATTAAATTAAATTAAATTAAATTAAATTAAATTAAATTAAATTAAATTAAATTAAATTAAATTAAATTAAATTAAATTAATTAAATTAAATTAAATTAAATTAAATTAAATTAAATTAAATTAAATTAAATTAAATTAAATTAAATTAAATTAAATTAAATTAAATTAAATTAAATTAAATTAAATTAAATTAAATTAAATTAAATTAAATTAAATTAAATTAAATTAAATTAAATTAAATTAAATTAAATTAAATTAAATTAAATTAAATTAAATTAAATTAAATTAAATTAAATTAAATTAAATTAAATTAAATTAAATTAAATTAAATTAAATTAAATTAAATTAAATTAAATTAAATTAAATTAAATTAAATTAAATTAAATTAAATTAAATTAAATTAAATTAAATTAAATAAATTAAATTAAATTAAATTAAATTAAATTAAATTAAATTAAATTAAATTAAATTAAATTAAATTAAATTAATTAAATTAAATTAAATTAAATTAAATTAATTAAATTAAATTAAATTAAATTAAATTAAATTAAATTAAATTAAATTAAATTAAATTAAATTAAATTAAATTAAATTAAATTAAATTAAATTAAATTAAATTAAATTAAATTAAATTAAATTAAATTAAATTAAATTAAATTAAATTAAATTAAATTAAATTAAATTAAATTAAATTAAATTAAATTAAAATTAAATTAAATTAAATTAAATTAAATTAAATTAAATTAAATTAAATTAAATTAAATTAATTAAATTAAATTAAATTAAATTAAATTAAATTAAATTAAATTAAATTAAATTAAATTAAATTAAATTAAATTAAATTAAATTAAATTAAATTAAATTAAATTAAATTAAATTAAATTAAATTAAATTAAATTAAATTAAATTAAATTAAATTAAATTAAATTAAATTAAATTAAATTAAATTAAATTAATTAAATTAAATTAAATTAAATTAAATTAAATTAAATTAAATTAAATTAAATTAAATTAAATTAAATTAAATTAAATTAAATTAAATTAAATTAAATTAAATTAAATTAAATTAAATTAAATTAAATTAAATTAAATTAAATTAAATTAAATTAAATTAAATTAAATTAAAATTAAATTAAATTAAATTAAATTAAATTAAATTAAATTAAATTAAATTAAATTAAATTAAATTAAATTAAATTAAATTAAATTAAATTAAATTAAATTAAATTAAATTAAATTAAATTAAATTAAATTAAATTAAATTAAATTAAATTAAATTAAATTAAATTAAATTAAATTAAATTAAATTAAATTAAATTAAATTAAATTAAATTAAATTAAATTAAATTAAATTAAATTAAATTAAATTAAATTAAATTAAATTAAATTAAATTAAATTAAATTAAATTAAATTAAATTAAATTAAATTAAATTAAATTAAATTAAATTAAATTAAATTAAATTAAATTAAATTAAATTAAATTAAATTAAATTAAATTAAATTAAATTAAATTAAATTAAATTAAATTAAATTAAATTAAATTAAATTAAATTAAATTAAATTAAATTAAATTAAATTAAATTAAATTAAATTAAATTAAATTAAATTAAATTAAATTAAATTAAATTAAATTAAATTAAATTAAATTAAATTAAATTAAATTAAATTAAATTAAATTAAATTAAATTAAATTAAATTAAATTAAATTAAATTAAATTAAATTAAATTAAATTAAATTAAATTAAATTAAATTAAATTAAATTAAATTAAATTAAATTAAATTAAATTAAATTAAATTAAATTAAATTAAATTAAATTAAATTAAATTAAATTAAATTAAATTAAATTAAATTAAATTAAATTAAATTAAATTAAATTAAATTAAATTAAATTAAATTAAATTAAATTAAATTAAATTAAATTAAATTAAATTAAATTAAATTAAATTAAATTAAATTAAATTAAATTAAATTAAATTAAATTAAATTAAATTAAATTAAATTAAATTAAATTAAATTAAATTAAATTAAATTAAATTAAATTAAATTAAATTAAATTAAATTAAATTAAATTAAATTAAATTAAATTAAATTAAATTAAATTAAATTAAATTAAATTAAATTAAATTAAATTAAATTAAATTAAATTAAATTAAATTAAATTAAATTAAATTAAATTAAATTAAATTAAATTAAATTAAATTAAATTAAATTAAATTAAATTAAATTAAATTAAATTAAATTAAATTAAATTAAATTAAATTAAATTAAATTAAATTAAATTAAATTAAATTAAATTAAATTAAATTAAATTAAATTAAATTAAATTAAATTAAATTAAATTAAATTAAATTAAATTAAATTAAATTAAATTAAATTAAATTAAATTAAATTAAATTAAATTAAATTAAATTAAATTAAATTAAATTAAATTAAATTAAATTAAATTAAATTAAATTAAATTAAATTAAATTAAATTAAATTAAATTAAATTAAATTAAATTAAATTAAATTAAATTAAATTAAATTAAATTAAATTAAATTAAATTAAATTAAATTAAATTAAATTAAATTAAATTAAATTAAATTAAATTAAATTAAATTAAATTAAATTAAATTAAATTAAATTAAATTAAATTAAATTAAATTAAATTAAATTAAATTAAATTAAATTAAATTAAATTAAATTAAATTAAATTAAATTAAATTAAATTAAATTAAATTAAATTAAATTAAATTAAATTAAATTAAATTAAATTAAATTAAATTAAATTAAATTAAATTAAATTAAATTAAATTAAATTAAATTAAATTAAATTAAATTAAATTAAATTAAATTAAATTAAATTAAATTAAATTAAATTAAATTAAATTAAATTAAATTAAATTAAATTAAATTAAATTAAATTAAATTAAATTAAATTAAATTAAATTAAATTAAATTAAATTAAATTAAATTAAATTAAATTAAATTAAATTAAATTAAATTAAATTAAATTAAATTAAATTAAATTAAATTAAATTAAATTAAATTAAATTAAATTAAATTAAATTAAATTAAATTAAATTAAATTAAATTAAATTAAATTAAATTAAATTAAATTAAATTAAATTAAATTAAATTAAATTAAATTAAATTAAATTAAATTAAATTAAATTAAATTAAATTAAATTAAATTAAATTAAATTAAATTAAATTAAATTAAATTAAATTAAATTAAATTAAATTAAATTAAATTAAATTAAATTAAATTAAATTAAATTAAATTAAATTAAATTAAATTAAATTAAATTAAATTAAATTAAATTAAATTAAATTAAATTAAATTAAATTAAATTAAATTAAATTAAATTAAATTAAATTAAATTAAATTAAATTAAATTAAATTAAATTAAATTAAATTAAATTAAATTAAATTAAATTAAATTAAATTAAATTAAATTAAATTAAATTAAATTAAATTAAATTAAATTAAATTAAATTAAATTAAATTAAATTAAATTAAATTAAATTAAATTAAATTAAATTAAATTAAATTAAATTAAATTAAATTAAATTAAATTAAATTAAATTAAATTAAATTAAATTAAATTAAATTAAATTAAATTAAATTAAATTAAATTAAATTAAATTAAATTAAATTAAATTAAATTAAATTAAATTAAATTAAATTAAATTAAATTAAATTAAATTAAATTAAATTAAATTAAATTAAATTAAATTAAATTAAATTAAATTAAATTAAATTAAATTAAATTAAATTAAATTAAATTAAATTAAATTAAATTAAATTAAATTAAATTAAATTAAATTAAATTAAATTAAATTAAATTAAATTAAATTAAATTAAATTAAATTAAATTAAATTAAATTAAATTAAATTAAATTAAATTAAATTAAATTAAATTAAATTAAATTAAATTAAATTAAATTAAATTAAATTAAATTAAATTAAATTAAATTAAATTAAATTAAATTAAATTAAATTAAATTAAATTAAATTAAATTAAATTAAATTAAATTAAATTAAATTAAATTAAATTAAATTAAATTAAATTAAATTAAATTAAATTAAATTAAATTAAATTAAATTAAATTAAATTAAATTAAATTAAATTAAATTAAATTAAATTAAATTAAATTAAATTAAATTAAATTAAATTAAATTAAATTAAATTAAATTAAATTAAATTAAATTAAATTAAATTAAATTAAATTAAATTAAATTAAATTAAATTAAATTAAATTAAATTAAATTAAATTAAATTAAATTAAATTAAATTAAATTAAATTAAATTAAATTAAATTAAATTAAATTAAATTAAATTAAATTAAATTAAATTAAATTAAATTAAATTAAATTAAATTAAATTAAAATAAAATAAATATAGGGTCAACAATTTGCACTAGATTCGAGTACGAAATTAGAGTCACTGGAAGAAGATTGGCAAATTTTCGTAGTGTGTTTAAAAGTGTGTATTTGGCAGACCATAAAATAGTTGATCAAATCTTTAAGCAGGAGGCAAAGGAAATATTTGGATCCGTTCGGGATGACTATCAAATTACAAAGGCTAAAATGCTGGACATTCTTAAGCGAAAAAAGAATGCTTCAAATTTTCGGCAAGGATCTGAGATAACAAACCCATCGTTATTTCATAGTTCAGCCATTTACCCTCCAAATACAACCTTTGATACGTCAGAGATTTGTATTAAAGTTCCTCCGTGTGATACACAAGACTTCTATGGAAGTTATGAGGAATGGCCGGCATTTATAGATATGTTTACTGCTATATATGGCAACCATCCCCGTCTTACGTCTGCTCAAAAATTATATCATTTGCGAAACAAGACTAAAGGTGAGGCTGGAAGAATAGTTGACAAGTATCCTTTATCAGACCAAAATTTCAGTCTAGCCTGGGATGCCTTACGAGCAAGTTATGAAAATAAAAGAGTCCTAGTGGACAATCAGTTGACAATACTTTTTAACATCGCTCCCGCTCGATCGGAAAGCAGCCAAGATATAAGAAGAATCCAAACAACTATTAGCGATTGTCTCGCAATACTTACAGCACATGAGGTCAACGTAGAACAATGGGATCCAATTCTTATTTATTTGTGTTCAACGAAGCTGCCCGTTGAAACATTAACTTTATGGGAACAGTCCCTGGAGTCCCATTCTGGCTTGCCACAGTGGTCGCAAATGGAGGAATTTTTGATAAATAGACATCAGGTGGTGGAGAGGATTGACGTACTCAGACAAAAACAAAAACCATTGGAATCACGGTCAGAGAAGATACCGCAAAGTAATATCAAAGCTGCACAGTCAAACGGCTGCTTGCTTTGCGGTAAGAATCATTTTTTGAGGAATTGCATAAAATTTGGTAGTATGCCAGTGAAACAGCGAGTAGACTTTGTGCGCGATCATGGCTACTGTAGCAATTGCTTAACGAGCGGCCATAATAGTCAAGAATGTAGAAGTATGCATAGATGTACCTATTGTAGGAAAATTCATCATACTAAATTACATTTAGGAAAGCCAAATCCCACTCAGAGGCCCTCAATGCAATCTATAAATGAAAATATAAATCCTTTCCGCTCGGGAAGGGAACTACAAACCTCCTCACATGTCATGACAGATGAAACGAATGAAGAACCACCATGTTGTTCAAGCTCAGCTGGTCACGCAGCTAACGTACAAAATTATATAACTATCAGTGAGGAAGACATAGTTCTGCCAACTGGCATGATTCAGATTAAGCACTCAGGTGAAACTTTTACAGTAAGAGCATTGATAGATTCCGCATCAAAAAGGTCATTTCTAACAAAAAAGATAGTGAAACGGCTTGGAATAAGTACACAGAATGCTAATTTTAAAATAAGTGGGCTAAGCGGAACAGTAGTAGCAAATTCCAGCCAATTTTACGCACAACACTGATGTAATAGTTGTGAGTAATTTGACAAGCCTATTACCATCGCGTACCATTTCGGTTCCCGATCTGAGCCAAGTGCGGCATTTATAACTCGCAGATCCTGGATTTATAACATCAGGACAAGTAGACATGCTCCTAGGTAGTGACGTAATTCCCTACATAATTTTGGAAGGAACACAAAGAAACGTCCTAGGAGATATGGTAGCTCAGAATTCAATTTACGGATGATATATATATGGCCCAGTGAAAACCAACTCCATGTCCCTTGCAATGGTTGATATCGAACCATTGGAGGAAGATATTGGATTGTTACTCCGAAAATTCTGGGAACAAGAAGAAGTCTTCCGGACACCAATTATGTCTGAATCAGATGCGCTTTGTGAGGAATTTTATAAAAAAACAACATATAGACGCTCAGATGGAAGATATGTTGTTAAACTGCCTTTTAAGAAAGACTTTCCAGATTCTTTGTTTTTGGAATCGTCTCGATTCATAGCAAAGTGTCAATATGAACATTTAGAAACAAAGAATTTGAAAGAAGAACAGCTTTCTAAGGTGTATAATGAAGTTTTGAACGAATACTTTACATTAGGTCACATGCAAAAAACAAGATCTAAAGAGATCTGAAGGCAAATACTATTCGTATTATTTACCACACCATGCAGTATTTCGTCCAGAAAGCGCTAGTACAAAGGTTCGAGTGGTTTTCAACGGTTCAAGGAAAACAAAAAGTTCCTTTTCGTTGAATGATGTCCTGCACGTAGGACCCATATTGCAGAGAGATCTTACTGCGGTCATCTTGAATTGGCGCCAATATGAATTTGTATTTAATGGTGACATTGAGAAAATGTATCGCCAGATAATGGTTGATGAAACTGATCGCCCGTATCAGAGAATATTATTTAGAAGAAATCCTAGTGGACCGATAGAGGATTATGAACTGTGCACGGTCACATTTGGCATTAATTGTGCTCCTTATTTAGCAATACGCACGTTATTGCAGTTAGCATCGGACTCAGAAGTCGAGAATCCGGTTGCTTCTAGAATTCTAAGAAAAGAGATTTATGTGGATGACATATTAACAGGGGGTCATACTATCGCCTCAGCTCTAGAGGCTCAACGGCAGCTTCTACGTACGCTAGATTCTGCCGGATTTCCTCTCAGGAAATTAACTGCAAATCATTCTGACCTCCTGAAGGAAGTCCCGACTCAAGACATTTTACGAGAAGATTTTCTAAAGATTGAAGATACGAGTTCTACAAAAACATTAGGCATTCTGTGGAATGCTTTAAGCGATTTTTTTCATACTGTGCGGAGCCACTAACGGTGGCAAATTGTACCACAAAAAGAAAAATCTTGTCCGCCGTATCCAAATTGTTCGATCCAGCAGGATGGGTAACACCTATCACCATACAGGCAAAGATACTTTTACAAGATTTATGGCTTGATGGATTGCAATGGGACGAAATAGTAAATGCATCCATTCTTTCGAAATGGAACGTATTCATTAAACAATTAATAGAGATCGAGTCAATTAAAATCCCACGATGGGTTCACTTTCGTCCGGAAAGTAAGATAGAAATTCACGGTTTTTGTGATGCCTCTGAAAAGGCCTTTTGTGCTAGTGTGTATATCCGATCCGAATGTAGGTCACAGTGTTCCGTCCATTTACTTGTGGCAAAAAGCAGAGTGGCACCGTTAAAAAAGATTAGTTTGCCAAGATTGGAGTTATGTGGTGCCGAGTTGCTATCCAACTTGGTGTGCCACACTGTCTCTAACTTAGGATATGAGAAGGTCACTCAACATCTGTGGACGGATTCCACTATAGTCTTAGGGTGGCTCAAAAAACACCCTTCAGCATGGAACACCTATGTTGCCAATCGTACCACTAATATTCTCCAAAATGTGGGTAAGGCATCATGGAGACACGTCTATTCTGGATGTAATCCTGCTGATATTGGGACAAGAGGATGTGAGGCTCTATCACTGGCACAAAACTCCTTGTGGTGGAACGCCCATCCTGGCTTCTGAGCCCGTCAAAATCGATACCACCTTCCATCGATCTACCTACATCGATCTAACGAAGCGTTAAGGCTTTTCACGTGACCGATATTGAGAGTAGCATAATTGATCGATTTTCATCGTATCCCCGAGCCTTGTCCGTCTGTGCCTACATGTATCGTTTTATACATGGTTCGCGGAAAGGTTTAAAGTTTTGCGTGCGCACCGATCAAATACTTACGCAGGCAGAACTTAAACACGCTAAGACGAAACTTATTCAGTTGACGCAACGTTCATATTTTGCTCAAGAGTACGATGACCTTAGTAAGTCAAAACCAATATCTAAACAGAGCACGCTACGGGCACTGAATCCATTTCTGGATAGTATGGGTGTTATTAGAGTGATCAAAACCGGTTTAAAATAAACCGGCCCACCGGTTTTTTGCTTCCACCGTCCCCGGTATTTCTCAAAATCATGAATTTCGAACAACCGGTGCAACCGGTTTTTTTCGTTTGTTTCCACCGGTTTTCCGGGTTTTTTATTATCACTAAAATATTAAAAATTATTTACAACTTTATATACAAAATATCACAAATTAAGATAATAATATGAAAGATCTTCTTATATGGCCTAAAAAGACTCGGCAACTTTGCTAGAATACGAAGCCATTCACCTATTTCTATACAAATCAAATATTGACATTTTTGTCAAACGGTTGTTTTTCCCATCTAAAATGCTAAAATGTTTGGTTGAACGTTAATTTTTTTTCAGAGGTTTATATTTATTTTGATAGATCAACAGGTCCCGTCCCATTAATAGGTCACAAAGCTTTTAAAGGAAATTATATAAGCTTTCTTTTGAGCAAAAAAATCAAAAATTGAAACATAGGTTTTTACCAAAATTTCAAAAAAGTTTAATTTTGCAAAAAAGTAATGAAAATATATTTGCTAATTTTTTTAAAAGATTGAAGAAAAGACTTTCGATAACACTTTTGGAAAATGTTTTTTAATACAATAGCTAATTAGTTATAAGTATGAGATAAAAGGACCGTTTGACTCAAATGACAATATTCATCACAATCCAACTCATAACTACTATCCAACAGGACTAAATTTGGTGCAAGATTCCTGATCAGAAGACATCGCTTTTAAAAGTGTAATATTAAAAAATCGCCTTTTTTGTTCTTAAAAAGGAAAATGTTTTTCAAACGGCAATTTTCATACTGTTTTGTTATGCCGAAAAAAACCGGTTCTACCGGTTTCCCCGGTTTTCTTCGAAGAAAAAAACCGTCCACCGGTTTTTTTATAACTTAAATAAACCATCCACCGGTTTTTTAATTTTTCAAAAAAACCGGTTTTTTGATCACTCTAGGTGTTATACGAGTTAATGGTAGATTGGCTAATGCCACTTTGACATATGACGAACGATTTCCGATTATACTACCTAATTCGTCGCAATTATGTTGTATTTTTCTCGAGTTCGTCCACTCCACACTCTTACATGCAGATATCTCCCTCATGATGAACGCCGTTCGGAGTGAATTTTATATTCCAAGTCTCAAACGGTCGGTCAAGAAATGTATCTATCATTGTCTAACCTGCGTCAGGTACAAGCAGAAGATGAGGTCTCAAATTATGGGAGCCCTGCCGGAGGAAAGGTCATCTTTGTCGCTGCCATTTACGTATGTAGGGGTCGATTTCGCGGGTCCATTCCAGGTGAAGGCAGGCACACTAAGGAATTCACCCTTCATGAAGGCATATGCTAGTATATTTATCTGTTTCTCGACTAAGGCATTCCAGGTGAAGGCAGGCACACTAAGGAATTCACCCTTCATGAAGCTTGAAGCTTGTTCGAGCTTATCTGCCAAAGCTTTTCTAGCCACATTCGCAAGATTTATAGGAAGACGAGGGCTGCCAAAGTGTCTTATGTCCGATAATGGCACCAATTTTGTAGGGGCAAGTCGCATATTCCTCAAAGAATATATGAGTTTTTTGAAGCTGTCTGCTAAGGAGGCAACAGAAAAATATGCCGCACAAGGGTTTGAATGGAAATTCATTCCCCCAAGCGCACCACATATGGGTGGTTTATGGGAAGCCGGAGTAAAAAGCTTCAAAATACACTTTAAAAAGATTGTCGGAGGACAAAAATTTAATTTTGAGGAATTTTGCACTGTACTCGTAAGAATTGAAAGTGTACTAAATTCCCGGCCAATATCTCCGTTATCGGAGGACCCAGATGATTTGCAGGCCTTAACACCTGGCCATTTTCTGCGAGGTGGACCTTTATTATTCGCGCCCGAACTTCCAGCTGACAATCTATCTGTCATCAATCGCTGGGAAAAATTTAAGGCCTTGCATCATAAATTCAGTAAGAGGTGGAAGACTGAATACCTTCATGAATTACATAAACGGTATAAATGGCAGTATCCAAAACAAGATTTGAAAGAAGGCGATTTCGTCGTCGTGAAAGATGAGTTGCTACCGCCTAATGAGTGGAGAATGGGACGCATAGAATCGGTACATAAAGGCTCTGACAATCGAGTGCGAGTCGCCGATGTTAAAACATCAGCGGGAATCATAACGCGACCGGTTGTGAAATTATGCGTTTTACCTATAGGTGAAAAATCTGTAGATTAGCAAGTCCGTTGCTTACATGTTGTGATGTCCACACCAATTATAATCATTAATCCATCGCCCGTATGGGATCATTTTGTTTTCTCTTTCCGTTTTGTTTCTTTCTTTGTTCTTTACTTTTCTTTGAGGTCTCACACAGTGAAAAGATGAACAACCAAAACAATGATCAACAATGTTTGGTGTGCTTCAGATTCCACCCGTTGAGGTTCTGTGGCATATTCAAAAAGATGACCGTCAGGCAGCGTACTTATGCGGTACGGGTGCACAAGTACTGCGTTAACTGCTTGGCGACGTCGCATTTATTGAGAGATTGCATTTCGCCCAGAAGTTGTCAGGTATGTGGGGAACTGCATCATACTCTGTTGCACCCGGAAGATGTCCCAAAACCACGCCAAAACGTGGAACAATGGTTGCGGAGTATGGGGACGTTGTCGGCCACAAGTGCTTCCAACCGGAGCTCCAATTCTGCCAAAGTCGCGCGACGCCACCCCATGCAAGGGTCCAAAGTAGACTGGAAATAAGAGGTCGTCAGCGCCATCCGTACCAGCGAGAACGTTCTCGGCAACAGCCACAACGTTCTCGGCAACAGCAACAACGTCCTCGGCAACAGCAACAACAGCCTCAGCATCAACAGCCTCAGCATCAACAGCTCCAGCATCAACAGCTTCAACAGCAACATCCTCAACAGCAACATCCTCAACAGGAACAGCTTCAACAGCAACATCCTCAACAGCAACATCCTCAACAGCAACATCCTCAACAGGAACAGCCTCAACAGCAACAGCCTCAGCAACAACGTCGACGTCAGAGACGGCAAGGGCAGGCCTCATCAATTTCCCCGAATAACAATATTCTTCAAAGCTTGAGTGCAGTGTCCCTTGTTCAGGAGGGCACACAAGCCATGATGAGAGAGGTCTTGGCAGCTTTGGGGAAGATTGCGGGGGCGCTGAATATTGCATCCATGCAAGGGGGGCGGTATGTTGGAGATCGCCCCAACCCCCTCGACGACGATATCGACATGGATCTCATCGATTTGCATTAATCGATATCATCGCCGAGTTAATCGAGGAGGTCCCTACCAATGACAGCTGGTTTGAAGTTAGTTCGTCTTGAGCTTTTAGAACGACCACTCTATAAATAAAGAGACCGCCCGTGTCTATTGTTTTTATAAAACCGAAAGCTTTGTTTTTTCTGGATACCACAGCACCTCACGTAAGTATCGCTCGTATACTTACCTTGTCCTATTGGGTTTGTTTTGTGGTTAACCCCCATCAACAAAGTGCTACACTGTTGCCGCTCCGTGCAACAACACTATACTCAGCAGGCTTCTAACACGCTTCCGTCGTGTAGAACCCAACAGATCCGCCGATCTAGGCAGGATTCTGTTCAACATGTATGAACACTGCCAAATTCGGGGAGAATCGGTTCAGATTTAAATAAAAACCGTATTTTATATCCGATAAGTACGAAATTCGGCAGAAAGATTTTTTTTACGTGAACAAAATTTACCAAATTCCGGGAAATTAATTTCAGATTTAGATATAGTCCTCATATAGACGTTTCACCCGATTTGACATGTAGGCGCTGTAAAACGTATTTTATATCCGATCAGTACCAAATTCAACAGAGAGAGTTTTCTTATTACTTGAGTCAAAACAACCAAATTCATGGAAAGGTAGCTTCACCATACGCAACAGTCAACATTCGGAATGCGTCAGAGCACTTTATTTTGTTTTTCACACAAAATTTGATGCAGATTATTTGATCTATTTTCTGAAATAGATAAAAATCGAAGACAAGTTAAAACACATCCAAGCACAACTGCTGTCAAAAATTAACTAAACATTCAAAATGGCCGACCTTGTCAGCATAAGTAAGGCACATGAGTACCAACATAACGCTATAAAAATATCAAAAATCAAATACACGTAGCCCGCGGAAATTAAAAATTCGCTAAATTTTTGAACATACCTCGTATATGTATGTTTCACCGGAATTGACACGTAAGCGTTGTAGAAACCGTGTTGTATATCCAATCAGTACGAAATTCGGCAGAGAGAGTTTGCATTGCAATGTAATTAGTTGTGCGCACCAGCCAGCAGACAGCCACACAGTCAGACAGACAGAATCGATGAATAACAGTTATAGTGATTTTGATTTTAAAAAAAATTTTGCAACGTTGCACTATGAACGGAAATGGGAAAATGTGGACAAAATGATGGAAAACTACAAAAATGCTTGGATTTTGATGAAATAAAGTACCCCTTATTCACATAGCTCAAATTTTCTTTAAAATTTTTTTTATTTTTAAAATTTTCATAATGTTTCAATAAAAGCGACGTAAAACGTCGGAAAAGGATTTTTTTATTACTTCATGGTAAAGTGTGATCGCTCATGAATAAAATAAGACCATTCCTAAGAAAATCGATGCATAATTCAAAAAGTTGTAGCTAATTCAGCAAGACTTAAATTTGAATATTCGGTATAGCGCCCAAAGTGCAACGATGGCGCAGTGGAAATCTTCGCAGTACATGCGGCATGTAGCACTGCTATAATGTCTAGCGGGATTAAATGTAATATTTTAAACCTCAGTTGGTGTCCTTCTCAGCGCACCAGTGATACATATAGCAGCCATTAGCTGAAGCTTGTTTAGTATCGCGCAGAACATTATAAGAATACTCTCCCAAAAAGGAAACAGACAATCTAATATAAATCAAATCTAATATCTTTAAATTGAGAATATTTGTGAGAAAAAACTTTGAGTAAAACATTTCATTGACAGTAAAATATCATACACACTGAAAAAAACGCTTCTGTACATGTATAGTGTACACTCAAAACTTAAACAAATTTTGTACACACAAAAATTATGTATTTGGGAAGATGTTGTTCTACACAAATCTTTGTTTACATCTCAATGTTTTTATTTGGTACTGTTATTTCCGAAAGAAATATTTATTCGCATTTAGTTCAGAAAATACCTTAATTGTGTTAAATTTATCAGTAATTCAAAGTAAAATTTTTTTAAATTTTTAATGTTCGTAAAAATAATAAATAACGATTAATACATGCGGGGAAAATCGTCATCGTTATATATCGTCATCGTTATACAATCGTTATATATTTGTGAAATGAGCTCCCCAGTAGGCGAGTTGGTAGCATACTCGCCTATAAGTTTGGGAGCCGTGGGTTCGATTCCCACCAGAGGCTCTGCTCTGTCGCTGCAAACATTTAGCCATATGGTCTTTGTAACCCGGACTTTACCTGGACCTTAAAATTAGAATATAAATTTACTTTGTATTGTAATTCATATAAAAAAATAAATAAAAAATATTTGTGATCAAATAAAATTTATTTGAAAATCAAAAAATTGTGTCTGAATGCGTTCCAATATTATTTATTAGTATATATATTAGAAACAAATATTTTTCAAACTGACTATCACAAATAAAATATGTGTTTTCCCACAAACAAATTTAGTGTTTGAGAAGTTTTCCAAATATATTTTATTATACCCTACACCACACTGTGGTACAGGGTATTATAAGTTTGTTTCACGGCAGATGTTTGTAACACCTTAAAATAACACAGCTAGACCCACCTTAAAGTATACCGATCGACTCAGAATCACTAGCTGAGTCGATTTAACGATGTCTCTCCGTCCGTCCGTCCGTCCGTCTGTCCATGTAAAGTTGTTCGTCGACTACAGGTCGCAATTTCACTCCGATCGTTCTGAAATTTTGCAGTTTAGAGTATTTCGCGGCTGTTAAGACCGCTATTGAGTTGGCCCTTTAGTCCTATAGAAGCTGTATTTTACATCCGATCGTTTTGAAATTTAGAATGGTAGAGTTTCTTGATCCATGAACCAACATTGCTGAATTTAAAGAAAATCGGTTAAGATTTAGCTATAGCTCCCATATATATGTTTCGTCCGATTTGGCCCTTTAGTCCTATAGAAGCTGTATTTTACATCCGATCGTTTTGAAATTTAGAAAGGTAGAGTTTCTTGATCCATGAACCAACATTGCCGAATTTGAAGAAAATCGGTTAAGATTTAGCTATAGCTCCCATATATATGTTTCGTCCGATTTGGCCCTTTAGTCCTATAGAAGCTATATTTTACATCCGATCGTGTTGAAATTTAGAATGGTAGAGTTTCTTGATCCATGGACCAACATTGCCGAATTTGAAGAAAATCGGTGCAGATTTAGGTATAGCTCCCATATATATCTTTCGTCCGATTTGGTCCTTTAGTCCTATAGAAGCTGTATTTTACATCCGATCGTTTTGAAATTTAGAATGGTAGAACCAACATTGCCAAATTTGAAGAAAATCGGTTAAGATTTAGCTATAGCTCCCATATATATGTTTCATCCAATTTGGCTCTTTAGATCCAATCGTTTTTATACCCTACACCACACTGTGGTACAGGGTATTATTTAAGTATAAAATGTCCCAAAAGGAAATTTATGTAAACAATTTATACATGAATTACAAAATTTATATATCAGAGTTATTCAATATTACGAGAGTGGTGTAGGGTATTATATAGTCGGCACCGCCCGACTTTAGCCTTTCCTTACTTGTTTAAAAATAAATTTTAAAGCATTGTTGACTTTTTCGAATTTTAACATATTATATTTGTGTGTCATTATTTGGATTGCAACAAAAACATATGTATGTTTCCCGCAGGGTATGTTTGGGACAATATACTACAGAAGCGATTTTTTCTCACGACACTGTGGGCCTGATCTTCGCATAACTTGAAACAAATGCTGGTAGACTCCTAAAAAAACTGCAACCAACTTTCTTTATTTGTAATTCTCATCGTAGAAATTTGTATTTCAACCGTACAGGGAAATCAGGACACTGTGGGGCATGATCTTCGCATAACTTCAAACAAATCCATACAGACTCCTAAAATATGTTACAGTTATTTCTACTCTCATTTCTATGAAAACTTTCTTTATGTGTATTTCTATTTATTTGTATTTAACAAAGCGAAAATAGTAAGTTTGTGTGAAATTTTGCAAAGTTTGTGTGAAATTGTAAGTACATACAGAATACAGTTTGGTTGCCTCAAATGAATTATTTGCCAACCGAATTTTGTAGTTCTGTCTACATACTATCATTCTACTCCATCAGGACAACCAACATTTTGGTGTGGTATACTTCTTCTTCCATGTTGACAACAATCATATTTGGTTGCGCCAACTACGAAAATGGTGGCTAAAATTATCTGTTGTATGTTACCACAATCAAATGTTTTAAAAAATTGGTTGTTCTGACAATTTGTCAGTCATATCCTACTTTCATAACCAATTTATATATTTTTTTAATCTACTGAAAATAGATTAAGTTCGGAATATAAACAATGCAAGGTTGTCTAAAATATAGGGTAAGTAAAACAATATAATTCATATTTTAATTTATCTTTTCAAGCAATAGAAAAATTGAGAATAGTGCCCACGCTGGAAATCCCACACCGAAAATTAGGCTATATAAAAACGAGTAAGGAAAGGCTAAAGTCGGGCGGTGCCGACTATATAATACCCTACACCACTCTCGTAATATTGAATAACTCTGATATATAAATTTTGTAATTCATGTGTAAATTGTTTACATAAATTTACTTTTGGGACATTTTATACTTAAATAATACCCTGTACCACAGTGTGGTGTAGGGTATAAAAACGATTGGATCTAAAGAGCCAAATCGGATGAAACATATATATGGGAGCTATAGCTAAATCTTTACCGATTTTCTTCAAATTCGGCAATGTTGGTTCATGAATCAAGAAACTCTACCATTGTAAATTTCAAAACGATTGGATGTAAAATATAGCTTCTATAGAACTAAAGGGCCAAATCGGACGAAACATATATATGGGAGCTATAGCTAAATCTTAACCGATTTTCTTCAAATTCGGCAATGTTTTTTCATGGATCAAGAAACACCACCATTCTAAATTGCAAAACGATCGGATGTAAAACACAGTTTCTATAGGACTAAAGGGCCAAATCGGACGAAAGATATATATGGGAGCTATATCTAAATCTGAACCGATTTCAACCAAATTCAATAGCGATCTTAACAGCCGCGAAATACTCTAAATTGCAAAATTTCAGAACGATCGGAATGAAATTGCGACCTATAGTCGACGAACAACTTTACATGGACAGACGGACGGACGGACGGACATCGTTAAAGCGACTCAGCTAGTGATTCTGTTATTTTCAGGTGTTACAAACATCTGCCGTGAAACAAACTTATAATACCCTGTACCACAGTGTTGTGTAGGGTATAAATAGTATTGTTTTATTGAAACGAAAAAGGGCGAAATAAAAAAATATATTAAAATCTATATTTTTCCGTTTTTAAATGATGTTTTTGCTTATATTGAATTCGCCATTTGTGAGAGAGTCATATAAGAGACATTGCACTTTCATTCTATTTTATGAGGATTGATGTCAGACATTACAAAATTATAGAGAGGACGAGGTTTTATGGCCATTCGTATCCCTCCATAAAACATTATATGCAATGTGATAGCTATATTGGATGAGATCCGCTCAGGTAGAGGGTCATTCGACAATATTTGTGGTTTTTTATTTATGCGGTTTCCATTCACTTACGCCTTTTAGGGGCATGAACATCCCAGACGTATATACAGGTAGTAAAATTATATGTACGCAATACAAAGTAGTACGCGGCAGTCTTGAAAATATTGGGTTTCTACGTTCGAAGCAAACTATATGTCAGCTACAGGTACTGCAACTTATGTACATTAAACGCGCAATTTATTAATGAAATTTCTGATTAATAAATTAGTGTAAAGAGATAAGTATACGAGTTAAAAATATGAATGAACCGTAGAGACCTAGTATTTTGTGTAATTCGTTCCATGTAAATCTTACACGATGGAGTAGTGAAGGCATGTGGTAAGTACTTTACAATTAATGTACTACAATGTTTTGTGGAACAAAACGTTTTAATTTTAGACATCACGTGTAATTTGGAATGCCAATGATTTGGAGACAACCATTCATTCACGATACGGACTGCTATTTTTGTCTAAGTAAACAGATTGGTGTAGGCCTAATTACGGAAACATTATCAAGTTCAACTGAGTTCTCAACTTTGAGCGATTCATGTTTGAGTCAGAAGTCATCGCTTTTAACTCAGTTTCAACTCAATGATCTAGTGAGAGATTTTGAACTGACAAAAGATAAGACAGAACTACTTGCATCTCGGATGAAATAGTACAATATGTTGGCCCCAGATGTTAACATATCATATTACATATACTTGATATACATTACAAACAATTTTATACAACTGTGGATAACATATGCTTTTGGGACAAAGGACATTCCCTGATTGTTCGAGGAACTTAATCAAACATACAATTCAATGCCATTGCATTTTATTTTTTACAGCAGTAAAGAAAGTTTGAAAACAGTACTTTTGCACAACGGAAATACAACATACTTAATATATGTATATAATAAACATGTTCCCCTAAAAACAGTAAAAATTAAACCAGATGGAAAACCTTGGTTTAACCATGATACCAAGACCCTAATACGCCAACGTGACGTGGCATATAAAGAGCGGAAAAGATACAGGACTTCAGAACATCTCACACGATTCAGATCTGCTCGGAGAGTAGTAGTAGCCAAAATAAAATATGACAAAAAACGTTACTATGAAGATAAATTTAACAATGCAATTAATGGAAAACAAACATGGTAAGAAATAAAAAAAATTTGTATTTTTAATTCAAAAACATCAAACACAAATTTGGATGTCGATGAAGTAAACTCCAAGTTTGTAAACATCGAGACTATTGAAATACTATTTGAAGTATACACAAATCCCACGAATATCGATGCAAAACCAAATGAATTTAGTTTCCGCATAGTTACTCAAGCTGAAGTATGTGACAGGTTAATCTCCATTAGGTCTAACTCAGTCGGATGTGATAACGTGAGTCCCAAATTCATTAAGATGATATTACCTTTCTTCCTTCAACATATCACTAATATCTTTAATACATCGATAATTAGCAGTAGTTATCCCACAGTATGGAAAATCTCTAAAGTTGTGCCTATTCCTAAAACTGACAATGAATACCGACCCATAGCGATACTACCATACTTATCCAAGGCCATGGAGAAGTTAATGCATGCACAAGTTCAAGCATATCTAGAACAACATCATTTATTATCCGATCGAACATAGCTGCACTACTGCACTAACACATATTGTAGAAACTATTCGTATGGGCCTTGATAAAAGTGAGGTTCCTTTTCTTATCCTGTTGGACCACTCGAAGGCCTTTGATTCCGTGCACCACTTACTCATAAACTGAAATACTACTTCAATTTTTCTTCAACTGCTGTACGATTTTTGGAATCTTATCTTTCACAGAGATTTCAATTCACTGTTAACGGAGACTGCTGCTCTGGATTGCTACCACTAACCATAGGTGTTCCGCAAGGGTCTATTCTCGGGCCAATGCTTTATTCAATGTACTCAAATGACTTGCCTCACCAAGTCCATTTTTCACACATCCAAATGTACGCTGATGATGTATAGCTGTATTTTACATGTCAAACCGACTCCATTAATGCATCTGTCATGGAATTAAATAAAGATTTAGACAGAATATATAAATGGGCTACGAATAATGGTTTACGATTAAATCCCAGTAAATCGAAGGCGCTTGTCATACGTAATCGAAACTTGATTTTAAATGATGAAATCAATATTCGCCTAGGAAACACTCACATAGAAATTGTAAACAAAGTGAAAAATCTTGGAATCGTCTTCAACAAAAATCTGAACTGGTCAGACCACATTAATGCTTCCTGTGGAAAAGTGTATGCTATGCTTAGAAACTTGTGGACCACTCAATACTTTACCCCAATAAAAATACGACTACAACTTGCGAAATCGTATGTTGTCCCGACTTTGCTTTATGGTGCGGAACTATTTGCAGGCTGTAATGCCGATAGTCGTAAGATATTAAATACCACATTTAACAATGTCGCGCGATACATTTTTGGTATACGAAAGTATGACAGAATATCACATCATGTTATTAAAATATTGAAAATGCCTCTGAACAACTACTTGAATTACAAAGCCATTATATTTTTACATAAAATAATTTATTCGAGGAAACCAAACTACCTCTTTCAAAAACTTACGTTCTCTAGATCCAACCGAGGGAACAACTTAAATCAAATTATCCACCGCCGTCAGTTATCTGAGCGTCAATTTTTTATTCGCTATATCCGTCTTTGGAACATACTCCCTAATGAGATCAAAACCATTAGACACGCAATAAAATTCAAGAAGAGTGTTTTTGAATATTACGCACCTAATTAAAGTAAAATAAAATTATAATTTCGTCATTTATACATTACTCATAGATAAATTTGTCTTTTTTTATATCCCAACATTTATTTCTGTTTTTCCGTTATTTTTACCTACTCGTATATCTCAAATATTAACATTGCAATAACATAAATGTAACAATGAAATTCCATTACTATCAATTATAAGATTCAATCTTTTTGTAATGGAGGAACATTTTAATAAATAAAATAAAAATAAATAAGGAAATCAGAAACCGTCGATTCCTATTGCTCATGCTGTCAACACTAAGTAATCATACGAAACAATGGCTAAATTGATAAAATACATAAAATATGAACAACAAGACTGGAAAATTTGTTGCGATTTAAAAGTAGTTGGGATGTTATGTGGAATGCAAGGCGGATATACAAAATATTGCTGTTTTTATGCCTCTGGGATAGCCGTGCTCGCAAAGATCATTACAGAAGAAAGAAATGGCCAACAAGAAAACACATTACATTGGGTGAAAACAACATAAAATACACACCTCTCGTCCAAAAAGAAAACATTATTTTGCCAAAACTGCATATTAAGCTGGGGCTCTTTAAAAATTTTGTAAAAGCCTTAAAGAAAGATGGCAATTCACTCTCATATTTAAAAAGTTTATTTAAAAGTCTTTCTTTTAAGAAAATCGAAGAATGAGTTTTTGATGGGCCTAAAATAATGAAACTTATGAAAAGATTTAGCTATAGCTCCCATATATATGTTTCGTCCGATTTGGCCCTTTAGTTCTATAGAAGCTGTATTTTACATCCAATCGTTTTGAAATTTAGAATGGTAGAGTTTATTGTTCCATGAACCAACACTACCGAATTTAAAGAAAATCGGTTAAGATTTAGCTATAGCTCCCATATACATGTTTCGTCCTATTTGGCCCTTTAGTTCTATAGAAGCTGTATTTTACATCCAATCGTTTTGAAATTTAGAATGGTAGAGTTTATTGTTCCATGAACCAACACTACCGAATTTAAAGAAAATCGGTTAAGATTTAGCTATAGCTCCCATATACATGTTTCGTCCGATTTGGCCCTTTAGTCCTGTAGAAGCTGTATTTTACATCCAATCATTATACCCTACACCACACTGTGGTACAGGGTATTATAAGTTTGTTTCACGGCAGATGTTTGTAACACCTGAAAATAACACAGCTAGACACACCTTAAAGTATACCGATCGACTCAGAATCACTTGCTGAGTCGATTTAAGCATGTCTGTCCGTCCGTCCGTCTGTCCATGTAAAGTTGTTTGTCGATTTAGATATAGCTTTAGATATAGCTCCCATATATATATTTCGTCCGATTTGGCCCTTTAGTCCTATAGAAGCTGTATTTTAAATCCAATCCTTTTGAAATTTAGAATGGTAGAGTTTCTTGATCCATGAACCAACATTGCCGAATTTGAAGAAAATCGGTTAAGATTTAGCTATAGCTCCCATATATATGTTTCGTCCGATTTGGCCCTTTAGTCCTATAGAAGCTGTATTTTACATCCAATCGTTTTGAAATTTAGAATGGTAGAGTTTCTTGATCCATGAACCAATATTGCCGAATTTGAAGAAAATCGGTTAAGATTTAGCTATAGCTCCCATATATATGTTTCGTCCGATTTTGTCTTTAGTCCTGAAGAAGCTGTATTTTACATCCAATCATTTTGAAATTTAGAATGGTAGAGTTTCTTGATCACCAACACTACCGAGTTTGAAGAAAATCGGTTAAGATTTAGCTATAGCTCCCATATATATGTTTTGTCCGATTTGGCCCTTTAGTTCTATAGAAGCTATATTTTACATCCAATCGTTTTGAAATTTAGAATGGTAGAGTTTCTTGATCCATGAACCAACATTGCCGAATTTGAAGAAAATCGGTAAAGATTTAGCTATAGCTCCCATATATATTTTTCATCCGTTTTGGCTCTTTAGATCCAATCTTTTTTATACCCTACACCACACTGCGGTACAGGGTATTATTTAAGTATAAAATGTCCCAAAAGTAAATTTATGTAAACAATTTATACATGAATTACAAAATTTATATATCAGAGTTATTCAATATTACGAGAGTGGTGTAGGGTATTATATAGTCGGCTCCGCCCGACTTTAGCCTTTCCTTACTGGTTTTATTGTCGAATTAGAATGTCCTAGCGGTCATACGACTACTCACCAAAGCATTTTGCGCTATCTTCGCCGGTTCAGAAGTTACCAAAAACTCCTATGTGAATCCCTCTATAGAAATGCGCCGACAAAAACTCCTATGTGTTGTAGGCACAGCGTGTCCCAAGGGATATAACGTTGGCTTAGATTCGCTCCAAAAAACGGCTAATGAGGTTTTGTTAAGAATCATCCCCTTTATTCGCCAATCAATGGATCAAAATTGGATCTGACAAAATCTAACAAAACTATTATACCGAATTTAATAAGATTAATATATTTGCATTCTATGATCTCTAAGGAATACATAAATATCAGCATTTCCGTGAAAAATATCCCTCGACGAATAAATTTTGTACAAAAAAAAATGAAGTTCGAAATTTTTTACTATATAATGCTATTATCTCGCATATGGACAGTTCTAGGGAAAAGTGGTCAAAGGAAGTTTGGGAGATAAGCGAAAGGATTTACTTTTTTATGCTTTTCCCTTTATATGAGGCATATTTTGATTTGACACATTGTAAATCCCTACACGCTGACAAAAAATCGCTTCTGTAGTATATTGTCCCAAACATAATCGGCTTGAAACATATATATGTTTAGGGTACACTCTAAACATATGATATTTGGTACACACACTTTTATTAGAGAAGATGTTGTTCTACACAAATCTTTGTTTACATTCCAGTATGTTTTTTGTTTGGGAATATTATTTCCTAAACAAATATTTATTTGCATTTAAGTATTCTGAAAATACATCGATACCCCAATTGTGTTAAATTTTTCAGCAACTCAAAGTTAATTTTGTAGACAAATGTTCGTAAATAAATAAATAATAATAAATTAAATCGTATAATCTTGTATCAAAATAAATTATTTGGAAGATTGACAAGAAATGATGACTTGGAATACTCAGAAATTTACTGAAATTCGAAAAACTCAGCAAAAGTTTTTTTAAATAGAATTTATTTGGAGAAATTCATAAACAATCATTTTATTTGCATTTAAACACATATTTTATTTGTGAAAATTAATATATGAGTTCTAAATATATTTTATTGATTTTCAAATAACATATATTTGCTCAGAAATATATAATATTTAAAAATTTGTTTTGCAAATATATTTTCTTTCGATTCAAACATATCAAAAAAGGCAATTTTGCCCCGTGTACGAAATTATTGTATTTTTTTGTTAAAGAAAGAGTTGTAGTCGTTTTTCATATCTTCCAAACTTTCTTTGACCACTTTTTCCGAGGACAGATACCATACCAATAATACCATTATATAGTAAAATAATTCCGAACTTAAATGTTTTTTGTTCGAAATGTATTCGTCGCGGGATGTTTATGGAGGAAATGCTGGTGCCAATCTATCTCTCAGAAATCATAGAATGTAAATAAGTTAATTTTATTAAATTCGCAATAATATTTTTGTAAAAATTTAGCTGTGTAATAATATTGCAAATATCGCGGACATTACAAAGCGTTTTACAAATGTTCATATTTATGGGAAATTATGTTCTATGTTAAAATATCCTACATGTCAATTTTCTTGAAAACCATTTACCACGTCATGGCCTTTTCACATATATGATATTTGTTATGATATATTGTTGGTAAATAGTAAAAAGAAAAAATCTAAAATCTGAGGTATTAAAAATCACGATTTGACGAAATAGCAATGTTTTTGTCTCTCCTGAAAACTAGTTAAAACCAGTAAGGAAAGGCTAAAGTCGGGCGTGACCGACTATATAATACCCTACACCACTCTCGAAATATTGAATAACTCTGATATATAAATTTTGTAATTCATGTATAAATTGTTTACATAAATTTACTTTTGGGACATTTTATATTTAAATAAAACCCTGTACCACAGTGTGGTGTAGGGTATAAAAACGATTGAATCTAAAGAGCCAAATCGGATGAAACATATATATGGGAGCTATAGCTAAATCTTTACCGATTTTCTTCAAATTCCGCAATGTTGGTTCATGAATCAAGAAACTCTACCATTCTACATTTCAAAACGAGTGGATGTAAAATATAGCTTCTATAGAACTAAAGGGCCAGAGCTATAGCTAAATCTTAACCGATTTTCTTCAAATTCGGTAGTGTTGGTTCATGGATCAAGAAACTCTACCATTCTAAATTTCAAAACGATTGGATGTAAAATACAGCTTCTATAGAACTAAAGGGCCAAATCGACGAAACATATATATTTTGTTCAAATTCGGTAGTGTTGGTTCATGGATCAAGAAACTCTACCATTCTAAATTTCAAAATGATTGGATGTAAAACAGCTTCTTCAGGACTAAAGAGCAAAATCGGACGAAACATATATATGGGAGCTATAACTAAATCTTAACCGATTTTCTTCAAATTCGGCAATGTTGGTTGATGGATCAAGAAACTCTACCATTCTAAATTTCAAAACGATCGGATGTAAAATACAGCTTCTATAGGACTAAAGGGCCAAATCGGACGAATCATATATATGGGAGCTATAGCTAAATCTTAACCGATTTTCTTCAAATTCGGCAATGTTGGTTCATGGATCAAGAAACTCTACCATTCTAAATTTCAAAACGATTGGATGTAAAATACAGCTTCTATAGGACTAAAGGGCCAAATCGGACGAAAGATATATATGGGAGCTATATCTAAATCTGAACCGATTTCAACCAAATTCAATAGCGATCTTAACAGCCGCGAAATACTCTAAACTGCAAAATTTCAGAACGATCGGAGTGAAATTGCGACCTGTAGTCGACGAACAACTTTACATGGACAGACGGACGGACGGACAGACATCGTTAAATCGACTCAGCTAGAGATTCTGAGTCGATCGGTATACTTTAAGGTGGGTCTTAAGGTGTTATTTTCAGGTGTTACAAACATCTGCCGTGAAACAAACTTATAATACCCTGTACCACAGTGTGGTGTAGGGTATAAAAACACAAAGGAGTTTTCGTCGGCGCACCGACGATATGTATGTATTCTTCTAACTTATTTTTCGCTTTATGTATTCCAACAGGTGGAAATATGTCCGTCATAATTCATTTCTTGCATTCTCTTTTAAAATTTTTCCCGAGAATCTTGACGACGTAAGGGACGAACATGGCGAAAGGTTTCCCCAAGATATGAAGTCCATCGATCGCCGTTACCAGGGGCACTGGGATGAAAGAATGCTGGGAGATTATTTTTAGTTCCTCATTAGAGAAACCGATTCCGAAATCTACAAACGTCAAGAAAGAACTCACAATTACTTCCAATGAAACGTGTACATGTAAATGTAAATAAACTCAAATGTACATATTATAAATAAAACTAACAAATAAAATCGCTATTTAAACAGAAATTAAAAAAATATTTTTTGAAATTCTCTTACCTCTACCAAAAGAGCTATAATTTCTATATTTATCCATAGATTTTTTTTTAAATATGCATTATCTTCTTCGCTAGGATGCAAACTATTAAAAAATAAAATAAAATATTTTTTTCGATTTGTTTCTATTTTTTATGTTTTCTTTTTCGTTCCAGGAAATTTTTTTTGGAAAAAAATCTACTTTTTCCAATTTGTTTAATGACTGTTACTAAACCACTGTTTCAAAGTGAACGAGATATTTCCAACATTGGTAGCCCACATTAATAGCTTCAATGTAACGTATAAGTCGACCTGATCGGGCATATACTCAAAACGTATACTATATAATCCGACGATAATAGCATTGTTAACAAAAAATTTTTTAAAAAAAAATGATCCATAAAAAAATTTTTGATTCTGATTTTATTTTACATTACATTATGCCACAATCTTTACAAAAAAAATAATTTTTAGGTCTTGGACAAACAATTTTTGTTGTTGCATAGTGTAATAGTTAATTTTTTGGCAACACTGTTTCTGGTAGCAGCTCAGCTTCGTGTAATATGTCACTGTCAAACATGTTCAATTTGGTCTATAATTTAACCATGGATCGACTTACAAACGAACAACGCTTGAATTTAATGGGCCGGGGCATCATTGGACCATGCAAAGACGACGAAGAAAGGAACGTTACTGTGAATGGAGAGCTTCACCGTGCGATGATGACAAACTTTTCCTGCGCAAAATGGATGAGTTGGACTTGGCTGACATGTGGTTTCAACAAGATGGTGCCACATTGCACACAGCACGCGATGCAATGGCCCAATTGAAGGGCGAGTTCGGTAAACTGTTTATTTCACTTTTTAGGACGGTCAATTGACCGCGTGCGATTTAACACCTTTAGATTATTTTTTGTAGGACTATGTTAAGACTCATGTCTATAGGGACAATCTTGCAACGGTTGACGTACTGGACACCAATATTGAAGAATTTATTCGTGAGATACCGGCCGATATGTTGGGTCCAAAACTGGACCCAGCGTATGAAGTATTTAAGGCGCAGCCACGGTCAACATTTACATGAAACCATCTTTAAACATTGAATTATATAGACCGTTCTATCGACTAAAGAAAATATTTCATACATTTCTCTAAATTTTATGTGTTTTTTCAAATAAAATCCGAAAGCACTTACAAGAAAACTTTATATTGGTACAAAAAACAGTATTTAAAAATCAATATAATTTGTATTAATATATTACAACATCATATAATTGCGAACTACATTGTTTTAAGTCATTAATTTATAATTCATATTAAAGTAGTTATGCTGAAACATTTTTTATACTCAATGAACGGACAAACCACTCAATCTTACATTTAATTATCTAAACCAACATGTTTTTTTTTTTAAATTGAGAAAACGAAGATACAGCTTTCAAAAAATTTATTTGAATATTATTAGAAGGGAACACTAACGGACATGTTTTGTATTTCGTTTCGCGTCATTAGCGGCTTTTCTAAAGAATCGAATACTTGGATGAAAATAAAACTTTGATTCAAACCAGTAAGGAAAGGCAGAAAGTCGGGCGGGGCCGACTATATAATACCCTACACCTCCCTAACAATGCGATAAGGGTGATTGCGATAATCATTTGGAATAATTGGTAAATGGGTGAGAACATATATGTATATGTGGATATATCTAATTCTGAACCGATAATCGCTAAATTAAGCAATATTCGTTCCTAAATTGAGAAACATCTTTCTGGAGAATTTTGTAATGATCGGAAGTAAAGTACAACTTCTATAGCGCTTTGTAAACAAATCAGGGGGAACATATATATGGAGATTATATATAAATCTGAATCGATTTTCCCTGAATACTCATTCATGTAAAATAGAAACCTCTTTCTGTCGAATTTCGTACTGATCGGATATAAAATACAGTCTCTACAGCGCTTGAATGTCAAATCGGTGCTAACATATATATGGGGGCTATATCTAAATCTGAACCGATTTTCTCCAAATTTGGCAGTATTCATTCGTGTAATAAGAAACCTCTTTCTGCCGAATTTCCCTGTGATCGTATATAAAATACAGTTTCTACAGCTATTGAATTTCAAATCGGGGGTAACATATATATGGGGGCTGTATCTAAATCTGAACCGATTTTCTCCGAATTTGGCAGTATTCCTTCTTGTAATAAGAAACCTCTTTCTGCCGAATTTCGTACTGATTGGATATAAAATACAGTTTCTACAGCGCTTACATGTCAAATCGGGTGCAACATATATATGGGAGCTATATGTAAATCTGAACCGATTTTTTTTTGCGACCTGTACTTTGATTACAAGAATACGTCTACAGACAGACGGACAGACAGACAGACAGACGGACATAGCTAAATCGACTCAGAAAGTGATTGCAAGTCGATCGGTATAATAAACAATGGGTCTATCTCTTCTCCTTTTGGGTGTTACAAACAAATGCACAAAGTCATAATACCCTGTACCACAGTGTGGTGTAGGGTATAAAAATAGATCCAAATAAAAAACCTGTAAGGAAAGACAGAAAGTCAGGCGGGGCCGACTATATAATATCCTACATCTCCCTAACAAAGCTAAAATAGGCATTGCGATAATAATTTGGAATAATTGCTTTCGTTTCAATCAGGGCTGTGGAGTCGGAGTCGACGTTGTTTTTGCAAATTTCATGAAATTATATTTTCAAATGCATAAATTTTATAATTTTTTTACTTATTTCGTATAAATATGTTCAAGTACATACATATATTTTTGATATTTTTGATCGCGAAAATAGTTGAATTACATAATTTTGCAATATTATTCATGGGAAGAACTCCGAGATGCTCGACTCTGCAGAGTATGAAGCCGCCGAGCCGAGCCGCCGATTTTAGCCGCCGCTGACCTTTTTTCACCAGCCGAAGCCGCCGCCGATCTTTGCGGCTAAAATCGGCTGAAACACAGCCGCCATTCCATAGAAAAACTTTAAAATATGGATAGATACAATTTACATTTTTGATAAGCAAATAGTTATATAGCAGATATATCTAATAGATGAATAATGTGTACGCATATACACTATTATTTTTTATTGTATTCTAAGAATATATGCAATTGATTCTATATCTGTTGAAATTCTACTTCCACAAATTGGGTTATTGGGTTTTTGAAATTGTTCATTAATAAATAATAATATCGAGTTTCAAATTCACAAAAACTTCAAATATGATTTTCTCGAAACGACAAATAAATTATACTCGTACACTATTCATTTGTTGGGTGGGCGATGTGGAAGTGAGTGATTTTCGTTTTGATTCGTTTATTGTCACAAGCGGGGGCTTAACATGTCTTAAAAATCATAATATTGATAGTAATAGAAAAATAATTATAAACATTATTTTTTAAAGGAAATAATAAGATTTTTTATTTATTATTCGATTATGTACCTCACAATATCTTACAATTAACTTAAAAACATCTATTATTTAAGAATAAATACAAGAGCTTAACTTTTCAAATATTATTTTAAATGTAAAAATGTCTATCATAGAGCGGCCGTATGTCAATTTTATGTCGGCTTAGCCGCCTAGCAGCCGCCGCCGATCTATAATTTGCAATGGCAGCCGCCGCCGCCAATTTTGTATTTATTGGAAAGTATAATTTCATGATAGCAGCAAAAACGACGCCGACTTCGACTCCACAGCCCTGGTTTCAATTAACAAAGTACTTAGCTCCTAATCCTCATCTTATTCCAAGAAGGAGTTGAAGATGTTAATCATAATAAACTAGATCTGAAACGATAACCTAAAAAAAACAGTATTATTATTAGTATCATAGATCATGAATAGGAAGGAACAAATATATGGGACTACATATACATAATCTAAACATATTTGCATCAACTTGGTTCAGACACCTCACTTCTGCTAAATGATATAAAGATTGGACGTAAAATGCAGTTTCAATAGCGCTTAAATACTAAAAAGACAAGATCTTATAAATACTTATATATGTGTCTATACCTAAATCTGAACCGATTACTCCCAAATTAAGCAGCATCCGTTCATTAATTCTATAGCGCGTTTGTACCAACTCTGGAGGAACATATATATTCGGCCTATATCTAAATCTAAACCGATTTCCCCCGAATTTGACAGTGTTCATTCATTTAATAAGAAACCACTTTCTGTCGAATTTCGTACTGATCAGATATAAAATACAGTTTCTACAACGCTCACAAGTCAAATCGGGGGTAAAATACATATATATTTATGTAAATATTTAGTGTTGTCTTTAAGTGTATCAAGATACTTCTCTCTGTAAATTTTTATATAAATCCCTTCAAAAAAGTTGCTTTTACGAATACAGTGCGTATCTGCCAATTCGGAGGTACATATATATAATATGGACCGATTTTAACTAAATTCAATAGGGATCCTTGGGCCAAAAGAAAGATATGTGTAAAGTTTCGTTGAGATCGGACCATAACTGCGACCTGTACTTTGATTACAAGAATACGAGAACAGACGGACATAGCTAAATCAACTCAGAAAGTGATTCTAAGTCGATGGAACCTATTCAATTTTCTCGAGTGTGTTTAGAAAACTGTCATTTTCTCTTGAAATATTTAACGGATTCGACTGAAATTTTTCAGTTAGGTCTAAAACACTTCCAAACATCTAAATATATCATTTCACTTTAATCACCATACCAGACGATATTACAATAAGTAAAAGTGTTAAGTTCGGCCGTATAAGATCCGGCATGGCCGAACTTAACGAAAAATATAGATTGCATTCAATTTTATTACTGGAAAGATTTTGAATATGGAGCAAATCATGAAACGATCCTTTTTGTTTAAGTAAAATATTAAAAAAAGGAACGCTAAAATTTTTGCAAAATTTTAGGCCGCAAATTCTTTAGACAAACTCTTCACCTGACAAATCTGGTATTTATGGCTTAAAATAGCATTTTTGAGAGCTACATATACACGGGGACTAAAACAAAATAAAATTTTATTTGCTTAAATTGTATTGAGATGAATTCTTGTCAAAATAGAATACAAACTGCAAAGTTTCAGCAAAATTTCATAAAAAATGTGGTGTTTTTGGGTGCGACATCTATAGATGCACTATAACAAAATATGAACTGAATTAAAACATTTGAACTGCAATGAATTATTGTATTAATTAAATGCAAACTGCAAAGATTCAGTTTATATGCTTAGAAAATGTGGTATGTATTTATAGCTTAAATACGTATATTTTGGAGCGACCTCTATATATTTTTCCATAGTGGGCGTTCTACACTCTGAGTGCACTAAGTGCATTTTACTAAAACTGCAAATAGTGGATCTCAGAAGATTTTCTGGGACCTGTGGCTACCAGATTCAGGTTGAGCTTGCTAACACAAAGATTTTCAATAAATTTGGCATTCCAACATTTTCCATTTAGCCACAGTGGGCGCTTTACTCTCTGGGTGTACTAAGTGCATTTTCCTAAATCAGGAAATACTGGGCCGCAGAAGATCTTCTCGGACTTGTGGCTACCAGATTCAGATAGAGCTTGCTAAAATACAGGTTTGATATATGTTTGGTATTCCCAACATTCTCCATCTAGCCACAGTGGCCGCTCTACTCTCTGAGTGCATTAAGTGCATTCGACTAAAACTGCAAATATTGGGCCTCAGAAGATTTTCTGAGAATAGTGGCTACCACATTCGGATAGAGCGCGCTAAAATACAGTTTTGCTATAAATTAGGTATTTCCAAAATTTTCATTCTCTACGAACTTTGTGTTATTTTGACTATATCGTTGTATGTTTATTATTGTAAAATGTTTTAAAGTATTTTAGAATATTATTTATGTTAAAAATTTCAATATTTTACTCTAATTTGCATTAAATAAACAATTTAATTATAATTCGAAATTAATTTCATGTACTTATATCCTAACTACAACAACATCGTATTAGAGTAGAATCAGATGAAATAATGTCAAGTTTTATCAATGTTGTTCCTCTAATGATAATGATCTGTCCAAAAATGAAATTCAATTCTGAATCGAAGTGGTGTCAATCGGTATGTTTTGCTAGAGCCACCTGCTTCAGAATTGTATGGGTTTTCAAACATCTGCCACGAAAAAAATGAAACGAGTAAGAAAGTTCAAAGTCGGATCAGGCCAACTATGGCATACCCTAAATTTCCTGCAAATGAATCTTTCCTACATTTTCTCAAAGACAGATTATGTTATGTGGTTTCTAGAGCGATCGAGAATGATATAAAGGTATTGTTATTCATGTCAAGTTATTGAACTTTTGAAACCTATGTCTTCTGATCGGGGTGAAACAATATGATATCATTTCATTCATAATCAATCAGACTTTACGATAGAATATTGTTTGGATAAACTGTGATTTTTCCAATATATTGAAGGTATCGTCAAAACCACTAAACGGATAAAAAAACAATATTAGAAAAAGTTGTTTCATTTTCGAGATGACTCGATACAAATCAATGTTTGTCTTCGCAAATAACTGTTTAGTACAACAATGTAATGTAAAAGTGGGTAATTTCAACGAATAACGGTAGTTGATAAATTCCCATGCTCTGAGCAATATGATATAATAAGCTATGGATCTATGGATCTATGTCTCTATACTTATATATATTTTTTAAGCGTTACAAAAAACTGAACAATATCATAACACCCTGTACCACATTGTAGTTTTGGGTATAAGTATTTCGCGAACTAAGAGTGAAAAGACGCTAAGTCCACTTTTTCCTAAATGTAGTTTTTGAAGCGGAACGTAAGATAAGTTGGATATACATCGATTTGAAAACAAAATGCCAAAAAATTATGCTTTGTCATCTTTAAAAGCTGAATCGTAAAAGCGCTAAGTCCGTAATCCCTTTATAAAAACATTCATATACAGTAAGTATTTTGCTTCTCCTGTAAAATTTTAAATATCGGACTTAGTGCCTTTACACTCTTAGGTCGCGATTTATCATTATAGGAATACTTGGACCAAGGCAACAATTTTGAAAAATTTTAAAAATAGAAATAAAGGGTTTTCCAACAATAGGTGTTATTTTGGTATTCAAAGAAAAATACCTTTTTTTGAGGGAAATGATCGGATGTTTATTTCATAATAATGTGGAAGGTATGCCGTTAATAATGAAAACAAGTAAGAAAGTTTCAGTCGGGTAAACCGACTAAGGTATACCCTCACTTTGTGAGTAATGTAATATTGAATATTACTCGAATAATTCTGTCAATTTGTGTGGGAGGTAGCAGAAGGGGTTTATCATATACACCTTTTTTTGCTGAACATTAGATACTTTAAATTCATTGAACTGTGCCGACTTATAAGCATTTATGTGCACTGGTATAAACGTTATGAGACATTAAATTGTGGTATGATTTGGGCATTTTGTGTGGGAGGTACAAAGAGGGGCGTGGCAATAACGCCCATTTTTCACAGGGCTATATACACTATAAAAACATTACACTGTACAAAATTTAAAGTATTTTTATACACTGGTTTTAATGTTATAAGCTGTTAACTTTTGGTGCAAAAAGGTACCTTTGTGTGGGAGGTACCAAAAGGGGCGTGACAACAACACCCATTTTTCCCTGGACTGTAGGCAATATAAAAGCATAATACTGTACAAAATTTCAAGTATTTTTATACACTGTTATTAATGTTATAAGCTGTTAACTTTTGGTGCAAAATGGTGCATTTGTGTGGGAGGTACCAAAAGGGACGTGGCGACTTCGCCCATTTTTCTCGAGTTGATAGCGACTAATAAGCTAATACTATGTGTGGAATTTTAAAAAATTCGAATAAGTAGTATAGCAGTTATTAAAGAATCAATATATCACAACATTTTAACCCTTTGTAGGGGAGGTACTAGAAGGAGTGGACCAATATGGCCTATCTTCGAACTTAGCCGGAGATAGAAAAAAAGATTACCACATACCAAATTTGAGGTCAATCGGTTACTCCTTTCGAGAGTTATCGTGCGCACCAGCCAGCAGACAGACAGACAGACAGACAGACGGACGGACATTGCTCATTCGACTTAAAATGACCCAAAACGGATTTCCTCCGAACATACTTGGGGTCTTAGGTCACTCCTTCGACGTGTTACACTTTTTTCTGTAGCAAATGATATATACCCTCGTCACACTAAAGTGAGGATATAAACAACATCAGCCAAATGGTCACCACGACCACGCTTACAGGACCATATCCTTTTCATAAAATTTTCCATAACCAAATCGCAAAGTGGCTGCCCTATGTCCTCGATAGCCTCACGAATTCTATCTTTGAGGTCTTGAATCGACGCTGGGCTGTTGGGGTATAGCTTATCTTTCACGTGACCCCAAAGGAAGAAGTCGCAAGGTGTTAAATAACAAGATCTCGGTGGCCAATTGTGATCACCTCTTCGAGAGATAACACGGTCCGGAAACTTTTCCCGTAACAGAGCAATGGGTTCGTTGCTTGTGTGGCACGTAGCGCCGTCTTGTTGAAAGTAAACGCTGTCCAGATCAATACCATCCAACTCCGACCATAAAAAATCATTAATCATCTCTCGATAGCGCAATACATTCACCGTAATTGTTGATCCAACCTCATTTTCGAATAAGTAAGGTCCAATGACCCCGCCGGACCATAAACCGCACCAAACAGTCACACGTTGAGGATGGAGAGGCTTCTCAACAATAACTCTTGGGTTTTCCGAGCCCCAGATGCGTCAATTTTTCTCTTCAAAATAACACCTCTTGTTGGAAAACCCTGTATTATTACCGATTTGTCATGGAATTCCCTATATATATGTATGAGGAGTCGTCGATTTTAAAATTTATTTTAAAAAAATTAACACAATTTAATTTTTTCGGCATATTATTATACGTTTATGAAAACATTCCCATTATTTATACGCATCTTGTCAACCAAAATTTCCAAGACCTTACTGAGGGCTTCAGGCTCCATATAACGAATGGCATGGTTGATGTTCGCTTCAAGGGCCTGAACCGTTAAAGGAATATTCGCACAACATCGGTCCTTCACCTCCGAGGTGGCCAAAAAAGAAAGTGATGGACCAACCCTTCATAGACGGGCTATATCCGAACCGATGCACGGTTGGAAGGCTTCAAGCTACATACAAAAATATTCATAAATTTATTTATTTTTTTTGTTTTAATTTAATTATTATCAATTTAAATAGCATTTAATAACATTAAAGTGTGTACTGATATTAAAGTTATAAGCTGTTAACTTTTAGTGCAATATGGTCCATGTGTGTGGGAGGTACCAAAAGGAGCGGGCCATTAACGCCCACTTTTCTCTAGACTGTAGCTAGTATATACTGAATTAAATTTCAAGTATTTGTATGAACCTATAATAAAGCTATAAGCAGTTAACTTTTGGTGAAAAATGGATCATGTGTGTGGGAGGTATCAACAGGGTCGTGTAAACTTTGCCCATTTTTCTTGAGGTGTTAACTACTAAAAAACTAATACTATGTGTGGAATTTCAGAAGATTCTAGGAAGTAGTATAGAAGTTATAGAAAAATCAATATTTTACTAAATGTTAACCCTTTGTGGGGAAGCAAATAGAAGGAGTGGATCAATGTGGCCCATCTTCAAACATAGCTGGAGATAGAGAAAAATATTATCGCATACTAAATCAATCGATCAATCCTTTCGTGCTCAATTGACTTAAAATGGCCTAAATCAATTTTTGCCAAACATACTTGAGGTCTTAGGTCACTCTTTCGATGTGTTACACTTTTGGGTCGTATCAAATGATACGAGCCTCTTACCTCTCTAAGGTGAGGGGATAATTTATTACTTCTTACCGTCTTATAGATTTGGGCGTATCTTCTTAGCGGTTTATGATTTCCACAAAAATTTTATTTTAAATTCATTTAAAAATGCACTATTTTAAAATATACCAAAGTCAAATGGTATTTTCAAGACAGATATGGACGACTGAATTGCATGAAAATGTAAGTCTTATTTTGCTTGGCATAAATATAAATGCGCATGTACTTTACTGCGCATTTTATATTTAAATAATTCTATAAAAACTACATCATTCGATTTTTATACCCTACACCACACTGTGGTACAGGGAATTATGACTTTGTGCATTTGTTTGTTTGTTTATTATACCGAACGACTTGTAATCACTTTCTGAGTCGATTTAGCTATGTCCGTCTGTAGATGTATTCTTGTAATCAAAGTACAAGTCGCAATTATGGCCCGCTCTTGACTAAACTTTACACATACCTTTTTTTTTGGCCCAAGGACGATCCCTATATAATTTGGTTAAAATCGGTTAAGATTTGGATATAGCCCCGATTTGACATGTAAGCGCTGTAAAAACTTTATTTTATATCGGATCAGTATGAAATTCAGCAGAAAGAGGTCTCTTAAATTTGGAAGAAATCAGTTCAGATTTACATATAGCCCCCATATATACGTTACCCACCATTTCACATGTAAGCGCCGTAAAAAATTTATTTTATAACCGATCAGTGTGAAATTCGGCAGAGAGAGGTTTCTTATTACATGAAGGAATACTGCCAAATTCGGAGAAAATCGGTTCAGATTTAGATATAGCCCCCATATATATGTTACCCCCGATTTGACATGTAAGCGCTGTAGAAACTGTATTTTATATCCGATCAGTAAAAAAAATTGTCAGAAGAGGTTTCTCATTACATGAATTAACACTGCCAAATTTGAGGGAAACCGGTTCAGATTTAGATATAGCCCCCATATATATGTTACCCCCGATTTGACATGTAAATGCTGTAGAAACTGTATTTTATATCCGATCAGTGCGAAATTCGGCAGAAAGAGGTTTCTTATTATATGAAGGGATACTTCTAAATTCAGAGAAAATCGGTTCAGATTTAGATATAGCCCCCATATATATGTTACCCCCGATTTGACATGTAAGTGCTGTAGAGACTGTATTTTATATCCGGTCAGTACGAAATTTGACAGAAAGAAGTTTCTTTTTACATGAATGAGTATTCAAGGAAAATCCGTTAAGATTTATATATAACCACCATATATATATGTTCCTCCTGATTAATTTAGCGATTATCGGCACAGAATTAGATAATATGTTCCTGCCTACTTACCAATTATTCCAAATTGTTATCGCAATGACCTTTATCGCATTGTTAGGGAGGTGTAGGGTATTATATAGTCGGTCCCGCCCGACTTTCTGCCTTTCCTTACTGGTTGAAATTGAGTGTTTGAAAAATAGGGTTATTGATACCAAAATCCCACTGTGCGATGTGCTACAAATTTGAATCGATTTACTACAATTTCAATAGAAATGGTGAAAATATCGAAGTTTGATGTTGTTTAAATAAAAATATCCAACACTTCATAAACAACAAAGTATTCTGGGATATATCTTATTTCCGTGCGGGAAACTAATACTTCTTATGCTTCTAATTTTATTTCATCCCACTCGATATGCTGAATTTTCAGATTTCGGGATGTGACGCTCTTTCGCGAAATTATCCCCCTCTATCAAAAATTTAAGGGATTTTATTACCTAAGTTTGTCAGTACAGCAGTATTCCTTTAGGGACATATGCATATCGTGTATACTCATTCCACCCCTACAATTTGAGCATACGGATAAATGTCCTGTAGATATCGTATACGATAAACACTTAAAATTCACATCACTCAAATGCGTTATAAATCATTACAACTTTAAAGTCATGTTCAATAAAGAGAACTGCTGTATGTTTCTCATGTTTCATGGACAAAGAAAATGCCTAAGACTTTAGCAAAAATTCGCAACAGTTCAGAACTTTGAAAAGTTGTGGCTGCAACAAAATGTGAAAGAAAATACAAATACAAAAGTCGTTTCCAAAGAAATTTTTATATTCATAACTGCAAGACATTACAAGAGATTACCAATAAACCTATCAACACAAGGAGGCTTAAGAATTCCAATGAATGTCTGCCAATTGGGGTGGGTTGAGGGTTTCCGTTGCAGTTGTGTTTTCTCTCTCTCTGCTTTTTAGACCAACTACGACGAAAGCACTTTTTTCTTTGCAGAAAGAATATAAGGAACACATTTTATAACGACAAAATGTTTCCATTGAATCTAGTAAGCCCATTGACTATTTGTATGATATATGCGCACAATAAGTCGACTTGGAAGTGTACTACTCTGTTTCGTAAGTGCGACAAAAATTTGATTAATTAAAAATCTTTACATTCAGATTTTAATGAAAGATTTGAATATTTGACAAACCCCGATATTCAGGAAATTTTATAAAGACTATCGACCAATTAACATCTGCGTCGAATATGTATAATATCTGTTCAGATTTGTATATAGCCACAGGCACGCAGAGAATAAATTCGTTTCTGCGAAACGAAATATTAGACAACTACAATTCTCGTTTCCCGCAACTGAAATATCGTCTGTTGTGATATAAACCGCCTATTCCGTCGTCGTAAAACTAGTTGTCTAATATTTCGTTTCGCAGAAACGTATTTTTTTCGTGTGTAAATATATGTAGTCATTTAGGTAATATAAAGGGTGGGCCATTAAACATTTTAAATTTGAATCGGCTATAAAACAGTACTAATAACACTGTGCAACAAATTTTGGGTCATTTAATCTTTCCCGAACGAAACCAAATGGACATGATAGTACACCACTAGTATATCAAAACCCCCAATGGGTTTTGCAAAGTTATAGAATTTTTGTTTTATAGCCCTTTGATGTTAGCACTACAGCGGGCCGAAGTCAAAACAAAAAAAAAAAAAACAACCGCCTCCGAAGTGAATCCCAAAATAAAAAAAATATACATCCGGTGGGTCAACGGGCCATGAAGCCCTTGTGCCTTCAAAAATGCCGTAAAGCCCACAGATAGGCGAAATGGTACACAAATGAAAGGCCATTCTATGGCCTGGTCACCAGTCGCGGTGACCAGGCCATACACGCTGAAAAAAAATCACTTCTGTAGTATATTGTTCCAAACATGTTCTGCTGGAAACATGCATATGTTTAGGGTACACTCCAAATATATAATATTTGACACTCACAAATATAATTTGTTTGTGAGGACGTTGTTCTAAACAAAATTATGTTTTCATCCCAATATTTTTTTATTTGGAAATAATATTTCCAAAACAATGATTAATTTGTATTTAAGTATTTTGGCAATGTATTGATGCCTTAATTTAAAGGAAAGTCTTCAGTTTTTTTAGAAATTTAAAGTTTAATTTTTTAGAAATTTTATATGTTTGAAAAATAATATTAAAATTTAAATCGTATAATCTTGGGTAACGACAAATTGATGGATTGACAATTGGACTATTTATAAATTAAAAATAAGTGCTGTAAAACAAAAGAAAATGTTGCTTACGACATTTTTACCTATAAAGTATAACACAAAATCCAGGAAAAACAAAATTAAAAATTGCCGAAGTCAACAATGTTTTAAAATTATTTTGAATATAATGTATTTGGATAAATTCTTAAACAATATTTTTGTTTGTTTGTAAACACATATTTTATTTGTGACAGTAAGTTCGCAAATATAATTTGTTGTAATATATTAATATATGCGTTCCAAACAAAATTTCTTGATTTTCAAATAAAATATATTTGTTCAAAAATATATAATATTTAAAAATTTTGGTTCCAAGTATATTTTCTTTGAATTCAAACATATCAAAAATGGCGATTTTCCTCCGTGTAGAATGTGGAGTCCCAAAGAAGCCCCGTAGTGACAAAAAATTCCCTAATATCTAATCCAATAGAGTAAATCATCGCGTATACTAAAAATTAAAATTGTATGTTTGAGGCCTCAAATATTTTAGTTTATTAATTTTTATACTTTATGTGTTTTTGGACCTCCGGGGACTATCTTTGGGTACCCATATTTTAAGGTCCCATGCGTCACTGGATTTTTATTTCCTTTTTGGAATCCTGAGGAATTTCCTTTCAGTTGAGTACCATACCGTATATCTGTGGGCCTTAGTTCATTTTTGAGGGCTAAAGCTCCTAGGCCCGTTACTCCACTGTGTTTTTTATGCATTTTTGCGTCATTTCGGATGTCGTGGTGTTTTTTTGTTTTGAAATGTACCCGCCAAAGTAAGCTTTTTTCCATATATTGCAGCAGTCTGAAAATTTGACTAAAAATAACCCAACTTCAAAGGCCTATAAAACCAAAATTCGGGCTAACTTCGAAAAACCCTTTGGGAGTTTTGGTATACCAGTGGTGTGTGTACTTTCATGTCCAATAGGTCTCGTTCGGGAAAGTTGTTCTTGTTGCACAGTGTAATTTATTCAAATTTCTGGTTTTATTGGAAAGGTTACACTTTTTAATTTAATAATGGAACACAATATTATTCATATGATTACCACGACGGTCTCGGCAGTATCTTATCCGATCAACCCAATTTTCAGTACATTTTCGATTATTAAGGGTAGAACCTGTTTAATGGCAACTTCGATTTCATGTTTCAACGATTCAATTGTCTCTGTATGCTTTACGTAACATTTATCCTTAATGTCTCCCTACAGAAAATAATCCAAAGGGCTCAAATCACAAGTCAAAGTAATCGGTATTTAAAATTTAAAATTGCCCACCCTTTAGAAGCAGTTTTTCTTATCTGATAATTATGAAATTTGGAATGATTATATTTTATAATATATGTATATGTAAAGGTTGGTTAAATCTTAAGGGCCGATGTTGATTTTGAATAAAACTCAAATTATTTAGGAAATTATTGTCATTTCTTTTTATTATGATAATATTGGTATGGTTCAATTATGTATGGAACAAAATATCGGCCAAAGGGCCGCCGCGACCTCGGCGGCGCACCTCCATCCGATGGTCCAAATTTTCGATGATGCTGAGGCATAATTGAGGTTCTATGCCGTTAATGTGCCGAATTATCTCATCATTTAGCTCTTGAATTGGCTTATCGACGTACACCTTCTCTTTCAAATAACCCCAAAGAAAGAAGTCCAACGGTGTCAAATCACACGATCTTGGCGGCCAATTGACATCGCCACGACGTGAGATAACACGGCCATTGAATTTGTTGCTGGTATTTCGGTAGCTGTCACCTCTGAAGATTTTATTCTTTGACATTTGACAAGTAAAAACTACGCCATTACTAAAAATGGAACGATACACGATCATCGCACGATACAAAACGATAAAAAACGATCGAACAAAAAAACGATACGAACGATACAAATCATCTTGACTGATGAGGCAGATTTCCACCTCGGTGGCTACGTCAACAAGCAAAATTGTCGCATCTGGGGCTGGGAAAACCCAATAGTTATTGTTGAGAATCGTCTCCATCCTCAACGCGTGACTGGTTGGTGCGGTTTATGGTCCGGCGGAGTCATTGGACCTTACTGTTTCGAAAATGAGGTTGGATCAACAGTGACGGAGAATGGATTGCGCTATCGAGAGATGATTAATGATTTTTTATGGTCGGAGTTGGATGGTATAGATCTGGACAACGTTTACTTTCAACAAGACGTCGCTACGTGCCACACAATCAACAAAACCATTGCTCTGTTACGGGAAAAGTTTCCGGACCGTGTTATCTCTCGAAGAGGTGATCACAGTTGGCCACCGAGATCTTGTGATTTCACACCTTGCGACCTAAGCTATACGCTATCGAGGACATAGGGCAGCCACTTTGCGGTTTGGTTATGGAAAATTTCATGAAAAGGATGTGGTCCTGTAAGCGTGGTCGTGGTGGCCATTTGGCTGATGTTGTTTTTCATTATTAACTGCATACCTTCCTCTTTATTATGAAATAAACATTCGATCATTTATCTCAAAAAATTGCATTTTTCTTTGAATAACAAAATAACACCTCTTGTTGGAAAACCCTTTATATAAATATTGGCTAATGCCGTGTTTTACATCTGAGCATTACCTAATAAACGTTGTCAAATTTAAAGAAAATTGGTTTAGATTTAGACATATACTTTTCCGCTATGGCATCTAGGAAATAGGCATAATTTTATCATTTCTAAATTTAAAATGGTGTTTCTTGATCAGGGGACGAATACTTCCAAAATTTAAAAAAATTCGGTTCCGATTTACGCTTATTCTCATATATAGGCCTACCGAACTGGCATATAAGTGCTATATAAGTCTTATTTATATCTGGTTATTATTAAATCTGACAGAGCGAAGTTACTAGATTTACGAACAGTGCCAAATTTGGCGAAAATCGGTTCTGTTTTAGATACAATCGATAGTTAGATACAAAATATATTGGTAAGTCCCTGAAACAGTGTACTAAGCAAAAATCTTTGAAATTGATCTTGATTTTTATAATTTTATAAATATATATAAAAAAGGAATTTCGATGACCATTAATACCAAAAATATTTTATGTTAAATTTTCATTTCCTTTTCACAATATCCGGTTAAAATGTATTTAATATATTTAACCTATTGAAACATATATACAGGGTGGCTGATATGTATTGCAACCAACTTCAGGTTGCTATCATTTCTAAACCGCTAGTCTGATTGCTGACAGATTTATTTCAGTGACAGTTCATTTTATTGTTTACAAGCTTACAAAAGCATTTTGATCTACTGCATTCAGAAAAAAAGTTATTCGTGATGGAATTCAAGCGTGATAGTGTGATTGCTTTATATTTGGGTGGAAAAACACAAGTGGCTATCGTTAGAGCCCTCCAGCATTTAAATGTGAATACATCTTTTGTTGCTTGTACCATTGCTCGTTACCGTGATACTGGCAGTGTTGCATCGCGTCCAAAAAGTGGACGAAAAAAAATGGTAACAACACCAGAAATGATCGAAATCCACGCCCCAGTGGTGGAAAAATTGCTCGTGAGCTGAACATATCGCGAGAACGGATACAACACATATTAAAAAACGAGCTTGGACTAAAGCCATTGAAGTTGCAAAAAGTGCAAGAGCTCACCGAAAATCGCCATTTTTGATATGTTTAAAATGGAAAATAATATATTAGGAAAGAACATTTTTAAATATTATATATTTGTTAAAAAATAAATTGTATTTGAAAATCAAGAAATATTGTTTGGAACGCATATATTAATATATTAGAATAATATATATTTGCGAACTGACTTTCACAAATAAAACATGTGTTTACACACAAACAAAGTTATTGTTTAAGAAGTTTTCCAATTATAGTTTATTTAAAAAAAGATTTTTAAATTAAACAGGAAATTTAGATCTCCTGTTTTACTTTACAGTTAAAAATGTCATAGGCAGCGTTAAATTTACAAATTATCCAATTAAATTTTTTCCAATTTAAATTTTTGTCTAATTTTACAAACATATAAAATTGCTAAAAAATTGCACTTTTAACCTTAGAAAAACTGAAAACTTGCCTTAAAATGAAGGCATTGATACTTAGCCAAAATACTTAAATTCTAATTATTCTTTATTTCGGAAATATTAGTTCCAAATAAAAATATATTTGGATGAAAACATACTCTTGTTTAGAACAACATCCTCCCAAACATATAATGTATTTTTGTGTATCAAATGTTATGTATTTGGAGTGCACTCTAAATATATGTATGTTTCCAGCTGAATATGTTTGGGACAATATTTACAGGAGCATTGTTTTTTCAGCGTGTACCTGAATGAGAAGAATTTCAAAAAAGTCAACTCTAAACTTCTGTATGAACGAATGACAAGCCGATCTGGATAATCTGATCGAGTCACATCATTCAATAGCTCCCTTGAAGAAGCCTGTCCAAATCCAAGGTACAAGGGTAAAACTAAACCACAATGGTGGATTTCTCAGTTAGAGGTAAGGAAAAATACCTGCAACAAGTTGAATAGCTAAGGCCAAATATACTTGGGCCATTAATGACTCGGATACCTAAAAAGAGCAACTGAAACCCTATAAGAAGGAGAATAGAAAAGCACAAAAGCGTTCTGGGCACACCTTCTGTACACGGGGCAAAATCGGCTTTTTTGATATGTTTGAATCGAAAGAAAATATATTTGGAACACAAATTTTTAAATGTTTTATATTTCTGAGTAAATAAATTTTATTTGAAAATCAATAAAATTTACTTGGAACGCAAATATTAATATATTACAACAACATATATTTGCAAACTAATTTTCTCAAATAAAATATGTATTTATATACCAATATAATTATTGTTTAGGAATATCTTCAAATATATATAATTTAAGAAAGATTTTCAAAACTTTGGTAAATTTTTCTAATAATCTCCCAGTCAAAAATACCATTAGCAGCATTGCATTCTGTTTTAAGGGACTCATTTTAAATTTCTGGGTATTTCATGTCAGCATTTTTTTCAATCCTTCGAGTAAATTAATGTTATCAAAAATTATACGATTTCAATTAAAAATTTCTAAAAAATTATCATTAAATTACTGAAAAACTTAACACAAGGTTCGATATTTTCGGAATACTTAAATTTAAATACATTTTTGTTTCGGAATTAAAATCCCAAATAAAAGGTATTAGGGTGAAAACAAGGATTTGTTTAGAACAACATCTTCCCAAATATATAATTTTTGTGTGTACCAAATATTATATATTTAGAGTGTACCAGAAACATATATATGCTTCAAGCCGAATATGTTTGGGACAATATACTACAGAAGCGATTTTTTTCAGCGTGTAGAGAAGTGGAAAAGGTATAGAATGCCGCAAGGTGTAATGTTCAAACAGGTAATAAGTGGTGGAAAGCACTTTATTTTTGTTTGATTTGCCCCTAAAGCGCTTAAAATCACCCATTGAACTACGAGATAGGTGGTGGATGGACTTATCCTTAAACGTTAGTTATATCTGAAGAGAACCAAGTAGGCAGGGAGCCATTGAATGCTAGCTTCAGTCGGGTGGGGGGTTCGGACCTACTTGAGTTCAACTAACCTATTCTCGACCATAAACAAAAACTGTTATAGACTCCCGTTTTATTCTGAATCTAATATAACATAAAAAAAACAAAGTGAATCGTTACTGGAAGGATATGAAAAACCCCCACAAATATTAATAATGCATATTTCTACTCATCGATTATTCTTGAAATGGATTCCAGATGTTGCGGAATCTGTCGCCTCTATACCCTACCCATCCATGGTCTTAGTGGCGCGAATTTTACTAAGACCCCATACTTAACTGATTTACCCTAACCTAGATCACCACCGTAAAAAGATATAAAGTATTTAAGCACGCATAGTTTCAAATTTACTTTGGAAATTCATGTTTATTTTCATACTTAAATTTAACTGTTATGCAGTAAGTGATAAAACAAATTTGGATTGACACGCAACTCATACATGTCCGTTCAAACCTAAATTGTACAATGAAAATATCTATTACTTTTTAATTTGTCTCTTTGTGACTATTAATGAAACGAAATTTGTTTGAAACGCAACTCATACCAGTTCGGTCAAACCTAAGCGGCATAATCGAATATTTAATAGTTTAGTTAGTTTCTTCGATTCTATTAATGGGAAAATCATGCAATTTGAAGTTAATTGAAAAACTTTTTATATTGAGACAAAATATGACAAATAAAACAATCAAAAAAAAAATTAAATGAAAATCTGTAGAACAAGGTTCAGATATACTAAGGATATTTTCCTAAAGATATACAATTGATGCAAAATGTGTTTTATATTAGATCTTTTTCCAAATACATTGGAATTGTAAATAATTTCACCAAAACAAATAATAGGTTTAAATGAAAGCTCTTCAATGGCTATGGCAATTAATTATCCTAAATTACTATTACTTCGGAAAAGAGTTAAAATGTATCTTGTCTAATCTCAGTTTAATACCGTGTATGTTTTTTTTTTTTTGGTTTTACTTAGTGTAGAATAATATAGATCAATCAGAAAATAACTTACAATTAAATCATAGCAAAAGATTCTAAATTTCAAAAAATACCAAACATGTATAAATCTCAATTATAGATTCAGATTACTCACCAATTCCATTTGTTAGTGTTGATGCACGTCGAGGCCTCGAAGAACATTTTTGGGTGGTCATCTATAAAACTGTCTCCATGCATAAATGCCTATGATACATGGGGATGATTTGAAATTTGTTGTCTTTTGCCAATAGTAACTTTTACCAATAAAATACTCATAAATTATCTTATTCTTAGATCTATAAGTTGGTAAGATTGTAGGTGTTCGATAGTTGAGGTTTACATCTCAGGATAATTAACATCTGATCACTTGGACAAGCTAATTTCCACATAGGGGCATTTTGAAGGTCAGGCTTTGTTTGTTGTTTGTGTTCGCCTCGCAACTGTAGTTGAATTCCAAAACCCAGTAAAAATGTGCAGATTGCCTCTTAACGGTCTATGCAAACATGGGGTTTTGGAAAAATGGAGATCGATTTGCTGCACACGTGTATTTTACACGGATCTCGAAGTATAACTCCACAGAGGTTTTCTTTTTTTTTTTTTTCTCAAAAAAAAAGTTAACCTCATCCCTATGAATTCCAAGGATTCATAGAAATGAGGATTTGTATAGGTATTTTTAGGCGATTAAGTTGAAATAAGTTTGAACTGCCGGGGGAGATATTGTAATTAGTAATATTCTTCAAGCCACGTTAGAAAAATTTACCTAAATTGATGTATCACCAACCACGTAGTGATAGTTCTTTCTGTTTCCCACACTTAAGACAGCAATAGAGGTTATTTATCTTTACTGATGTTGCGGCTGGAATCACTAAGCACGCTGTAGTCTACAATCGGAATAATTTGGAGTCATACTATTACGGTTCAGATTTGTTCCGAATTACCTACGGTTTTATTATTTTCCGAGAAAAAATACACATTCACCGTATATGGTATTCTTCTAATCACCAAGCCCACTGATATCTTCTGGGCAATAATACATCAGAGGAATTAATCACTTTAAAAAAAACTTGTTTATTTTGTATGATTACTAGAAAAGCTTTAGATGTTGTGAACTGCTTAAAAGTCAGGAACAGAAAGAACGAGCACTGGCAGCAGCAGCACCATGAAACCTGTCTTTAGAAGGAAGCATCGAGAAACGATGACAAAAAAAGTTCTTCCAAATGACATTAACAAAGAGGATTACGAAAATATGCTTGAAGCTATACATACGCCTCTATTTCTGCATAGACCCTCCCTCACCGACAAGTATAGTGTGGGTATAGCGTCGTTACAGAAAGCTCTTAGTCTCTGTTGATATAGTTACATTCTGTTACAGTAGGTTTAACCCCACCAAAACTATTCAAAAAAAAAATAATTATAATCCCGTCGGGGTTAGAACCTGGGTCTCACGGGCGCCGAGCGCGTACCTATCCACTGACCTACGCTAAGCCTGGCTTCTGCAGTCGCAAAACAGCAACGGATAGTGTAGCGAAGCTAAGCCGACAAACCAATAGGCTATCTGCCGCCGCTATGCCTGTCGAAGCTGCGGATAAAAATAAACATAAGCGAGGGCGTATCAATATATATTTATGTACATACTGATGCACACCGCAAGGTATTTAGGTACATATTGATTCATATCAATGTGCATTTATATTCATGTTGCTGTAAATATAGAAAATCTCCCAGCACACCATTTTAATGCACCAAGATAAATGATATACAGTATTTTAAAATCAGCGAGTCTACGATTCGTTTGTATCAATCATTACAAACCGGGTAAAATTGTTCTTGAAACAAAATTTTAAACGGAGACTTATGGCTTCATGTCCTTAGCATGATAGGTGCCGACCGATTTGGTCTCTATATCTTCAAGGACATAATAGTTTGAACCTAATTTCGATTTAATTATGGCTTTAATGAAAAGAGGAGCCAATTTCGCGTTAAAGTGTTTCTCTGCGTTACTTTGCGCGAAGTTTTTCCGATAAACTAATTGCCCAACGCTATAAGATATGGGTCTAGAGCGAAGATTATATTGCTCTCGATTCGTAACGTGAGCCTGAGCTATATTTTTCCGCAATTCCTTTCTTAAAATAGCCAACTGATCTTCTCGTTTTAAGGAATAACTTGGCTCATCTAACAGTTTTAGTTTTTTAAGGAGGGCATATGAATCCCCGTGGGTTATCATATTAAAACCGAAGGTCGCGAAGTAAGGGGAACATTTTATACTTTGGTGGAATGCATTTCGTAAAGCGCAACTTATGGCACTAATATGTTCGTCCCAGAGTCGATGGTCGTCCTTTAGGAAGGCTCGTATAGCTGCGATTATGGATCTGTTGACCCGTTCCGATGCGTTTGACTGCGGGGAATACAATGCAGTATATACATGTTTCACACCCAGTTTGGTCAAAAACGCATTGAAGTCATTTGACTTAAACTGAGATCCATTATCGCTTAGAATAGACTCTGGAACGCCATAAACATGAAAAATGTGCTTTAGCAAGTAATCTTGGATTACCCCAGAGGTAAATTTCTTAAGGGGGCAGAGCCAATGGAATTTGGTGAGATGATCAAGTATGATTAGAAGACCTATATAACCATTCTTGGATCGGGGATAAGGTCCAAGGAGGTCTATGAAAAACCTCTGGAATGGTCGCATAGTGTCAACGGAGTTTCCCATTTCTGGCTTTAGTATGACATTAGGCGCTTTTGTGCTTTTGCAAACCTCACATGCACGTACGAAATTACGAACATCAGTGACTATTCCCGGCCAATAAAAGCTACGCCGAATTAGATCCAATGTTTTGGACATTCCGCCGTGGGCCGTGATATCGGAATTATGTGATCTAGATATTATACCTTGACGCAAATTCTTCGGAACCCACAATTTCCATGCAGTTTCTTCTTGATCAACATTTCCTTTATAAAAATCGGTTCGGATATATACGAAATCGTCAATTATTTTGATATCGGGATATTTGGATTGATTGTTACGGATTCTAACTCTCAGTTCTTCATAGTCAGTGTCGTTAAAATGGGGAGAATCGAGATCAACTTCGGGATCAGAAAGTTCAAGTCCTGAGACTTCTTCACACATCACCCGCGATAGCGCATCGGGCACTATATGATCTTTCCCCTTACGATGACTGATTGAGAACTTAAATGCTTGGAGTTTAAAGACCCACCGTGCCAGTCTACCTTGCAAATCTGGCTGATTCATCAACCATAATAACGAGGAATGATCGGTGATGATCTCGAACTCCTGCATCTCTAGGTAGCAACGAAAACGTTTCACCGCTTCTATAGCAGCCAAGCACTCCTTCTCGGTTACGCTATAGTTGCGTTGAGCAGTATTTAGTTTCTTTGACATATATGCGATTGGTCGCTCATCGCCATTGTCGTCCAGTTGAACTAATACTGCTCCTATACCGTAATCGGAGGCATCACAGTGTACAAAGAATTTCTTCGTAAAGTCCGGGTTGACCAAGACTGGTGCGGTAGTAAGACATTTTTTTACTAAATTAAAAGCCTCGTTTGCTTCGAAGGTCCATTTAAACTTTTGCTTCGTTTTCAATGTTTCAGTAATGGGAAAAGTCAAGGAAGCAAAATTTTCAATAAATCGTCTGTACCATCCTGCCAGTCCAAGAAAACCACGGACTTGTTTTATAGTCTTTGGTACCGGCCACTTAGTGATTGCTTCTACCTTTTCCGGGTCTGTTTTGATTCCCCCATGTCCTATTATGTAACCTAAATATTTCACCGTTGTTACACAGAAATGGCTTTTTTCGATATTCAAAGTCAAATTGGCCCTTCGAAATTCTTCTGCAATACGAACTAAAATTGAAAGATGACTTGAGAAATCCTCGGAGACTATTATTAAGTCGTCCAAATATCCAAAAACACTGTGCCTTAGGTCTGGTGGTATAAGTTGGTCCATAAGCCGACACATGGTCTGTGGCGCGTTGCACAGACCAAAGGGCATCACAACAAATTGATATAAAGGACGCCCTGGCACGGTAAACGCTGTCAACGGTTTAGCCTCATCACTCAATGCAACCTGCCAATAAGCGTCCTTTAAATCAAGCTTGGAAATGATATTGGCTCGGGGCAATCTAGAAAAAATGCCCTCAATACTTGGCAATGGATATGCATCTTTCTTTGTTGCTTGATTTAATTTACGCGCGTCTAGACAAAGTCGTACTTTATTGGGCTTCACTACCAGCCGCATTGGTGAGCTCCAAGGAGACGAAGACTGTTCTATTACTCCTAATTCCAACATTCGGTCTACCTCCTGAAACATCAGTTTCTCCACTGCAGGAGAAACCGGGTAATACCTTTGTTTTATGGGTCTTGTTGTCCCTACATCAATATCATGGACAATTACTTTTGTCCTTCCTAAACCTTGGGTACTAAAGTTAGGAAACAATTCAATGATTGTTTGTAATTGACTTTTCTGTGTTGAACTTAATGGATATGTTACATCCGATACTTCAGCGAAAGTGGGTTGCACTGAAGAAATTTTTAAATTGTGTTTGGTCTCATTAATCTGAGTATGAGGATTGGATATGATCGCTGATTCAAAGACATCAGCAGCAAGTCTAAAAGCTTCCCAAAAATCCAAACCTAGTATCAGTCTTTGTGAGATAGATGGGACGATCAGAAATTTCAGAGTCCTTGTCTGATCACGAAACGTGACGTCCACTGTCAAATGACCAATAGTTTTTTGAATTTTGCCATCTGCAGTTCTAACGCAAGTTTTGGCAGATTCAAATTCACTAAGATTGGTCAAGTCTTGAACAGCTAATGTGGAGCCAATACATGATATATTTGCTCCCGTATCTAGCAATCCCAATTCGTTAAAATTCAGAAATTGAACCCGAGCATAATATCGACGATCGTTTGGATTGTTAATAATGGAAGAAATTATATATTTAGAAGACTTTTTTCTCAATTTGTAGTATCGCCTTAATCTAAGAGATGACCTTTTTGGTTGTTTAGGTATGTCGTGCAGAACACAATCAGCCGAAAATATTTCTTCACGTTTCGATATATAATCCAGATACCGTTGATGGTAAGGCCTTATAGGGTATAGCAAGTTTAGTTTAGGTTGTTCAGAAGCTGTATCTCTTCTCATAACATTTATTATATTATTTGGAATCTGTTGACTTGACGTAGGGGTTTTACTGTTTGTTTGATTGGTTAGGGTTGTGGTGTGGTGGGGATCTGGCGTGTGGAGTTTTTTGGAAGGCCCAATTTCCGATTAGTGCATCTAGGGCACTGTGGCTTATATATATTTTTGGTACCACATCCATAACAAAAGATTTTTCTCTCCCTAACACAGTCATCCCAGAAATGCCCCGGTTCTTCACAGTTCCAGCATTTCTGAACCGACGAGCTCTGATTGACGGCATCGACAAAAAGGGGGGTTGTGGAATCAACCAATTCCACCTCTTCACAATTAACTTCCGCAATGTTTCTACGGCCTGTAGGTTGCGAGGTAGCATGTAACTTAGAGGGAATATTCTTCCTATAACATTCGTCTGAGAGAAGACTTTCTCTCATTTGCACAAGACGTCTCAAGTGAGTAATTGAATATACGGGAACGTACAAAAGCTCGTGACGAATATCTGGTCGTAAGTTCCTTACCAATATTTCTACAAGTTCCGCCTCGTCCATAGGATCTTCAAGCCTATCTACAATTGAACATATGGAATCATAAAATGATTCGAAAGTTTCGCCAGGTTTCATTTTTCGATTCCTAACCTCTTCACGTCGATCATATTTTGATCTCATATCTTTATACTGGGATTTTAGAGCTGCGCAAAAATCATTCCACTCAATAACATCCACTTGCTTGTGGTAGCGCCAGTACCACTCATGAGCCTTATTAGAGAGTAGAATGTTTAAGTTCTTGCAGATAACGTCAAAGTTATTATCGAAATGTTCGGCAGTTAGAGATCTAATTCGGTAGATGAATTCATCTACAGTGAGGCCGTTTCTAGAACCATCAAATTTGACGTTCCAGTTTTGAATAATTGAGGTTACCTTTTCCGCATTAGGAATTGAAGGTCCTGCTATAGTCATCGATCTTGAACTACGTACATGTGGGTTGACATTATTTCCATGGTGTAAATTGTTAACGGGGTTGGTCCCTCTTGATGAGGGAGGCCTACTAGTTGGAACGTGTTGTATGAGAGGGGGATTGGAAGGAATATTCAAATTCTGTAGCATTCTCGGAAGACTATTTTCGATCATATGATTGATCCTTTGATAATCGATTTCGGCTACACTGTTTCTTGTCTGAATCATATTACCAGTTGGTGAATTCTGGTACCCCCTTGTAATTAAAGGGGCCGTCGGATTTGGTGAATAAGGATTTGGAACCTCACTCATATCCGGCTGACGAGAGCTCAGATCCATGGTGTTATTTCCTTCATTAAAAAGATTTCTACTAAGACTTCTCGTTTGAGGTCGATGGCCACCTAATCCTCTAGGTTTACCTCGACCAGGAGCTTTCGTTTTTCTAATAGATCCAGTCGCATTTGAAATTTCAGGAGGAACTGAATTTTCATTAGTATATTTTCTAAGATCAGCTAATTCACATGTTAATTTGCAGCTGGGACAGTCTGCCGATGTTGACAAATACTGTTCGATGCATGTCCTATGAAATACATGGTTGCACGTTACTAACTTGTAGCACTCTTGAAGGTCAAAAACCAATAAATCCTCACAGATGGGACAGTTCGATTCTGTACCTTCCGTAGTAGTCGGAGGAACACCTGGAGGGGGAATTGGAGGTGGCGGACTATGTACTGTAGCCATTTTGTTTAGAATTTTTTTACTAGCAAAACCAAATTCGGAGTTGAAGTTCCCCAATAGAGCACGATATTTTATTAAAATTTTTATGTTGTAATATTTTCTTTTCACGGTTGGTTGGTGATTTAAGATATAAGGTAAATGAGAGCGTGTACATCGATTAAGAGTATGAAATAAGAAGTTATCCGGTCTATGGCGTAACACTTTCTACCTATATATAATTTCAGACAAACTAGCATACATTTATTTTCCATATAACTGAACTCTAAGGACTTTAAAATGCAGTCAGCAAATATAAAGTAAATCCGTCAAAGAACAGGATGTAGATTCCTTAGCTGAATAATCATAACTTGGTAAGAAAATAATACACAAAAAGAAATAGACTATAGAAACCCTATTGGCCGAATCTAACTCGTAATGAAAGTATTATAGAGAAAATTTCTTGGTCTACCATCCGAACCATCAGATAGCAGAATATCCAGAGAACTTCCATAATTATTCGACCACGCAGATCGATCCGGACAAAGCACCTTCTATAAATCTATTAAAATGATATCTAAATAATTTACTTGGGCTATGGACGGAGCTTAGGTCAATTCCGAAGAATATGGTATCTTTGCCCCACGCTGGGCGCCATTCATTTATGTAATGTTCAAACAGGTAATAAGTGGTGGAAAGCACTTTATTTTTGTTTGATTTGCCCCTAAAGCGCTTAAAATCACCCATTGAACTACGAGATAGGTGGTGGATGGACTTATCCTTAAACGTTAGTTATATCTGAAGAGAACCAAGTAGGCAGGGAGCCATTGAATGCTAGCTTCAGTCGGGTGGGGGGTTCGGACCTACTTGAGTTCAACTAACCTATTCTCGACCATAAACAAAAACTGTTATAGACTCCCGTTTTATTCTGAATCTAATATAACATAAAAAAAACAAAGTGAATCGTTACTGGAAGGATATGAAAAACCCCCACAAATATTAATAATGCATATTTCTACTCATCGATTATTCTTGAAATGGATTCCAGATGTTGCGGAATCTGTCGCCTCTATACCCTACCCATCCATGGTCTTAGTGGCGCGAATTTTACTAAGACCCCATACTTAACTGATTTACCCTAACCTAGATCACCACCGTAAAAAGATATAAAGTATTTAAGCACGCATAGTTTCAAATTTACTTTGGAAATTCATGTTTATTTTCATACTTAAATTTAACTGTTATGCAGTAAGTGATAAAACAAATTTGGATTGACACGCAACTCATACATGTCCGTTCAAACCTAAATTGTACAATGAAAATATCTATTACTTTTTAATTTGTCTCTTTGTGACTATTAATGAAACGAAATTTGTTTGAAACGCAACTCATACCAGTTCGGTCAAACCTAAGCGGCATAATCGAATATTTAATAGTTTAGTTAGTTTCTTCGATTCTATTAATGGGAAAATCATGCAATTTGAAGTTAATTGAAAAACTTTTTATATTGAGACAAAATATGACAAATAAAACAATCAAAAAAAAAATTAAATGAAAATCTGTAGAACAAGGTTCAGATATACTAAGGATATTTTCCTAAAGATATACAATTGATGCAAAATGTGTTTTATATTAGATCTTTTTCCAAATACATTGGAATTGTAAATAATTTCACCAAAACAAATAATAGGTTTAAATGAAAGCTCTTCAATGGCTATGGCAATTAATTATCCTAAATTACTATTACTTCGGAAAAGAGTTAAAATGTATCTTGTCTAATCTCAGTTTAATACCGTGTATGTTTTTTTTTTTTTGGTTTTACTTAGTGTAGAATAATATAGATCAATCAGAAAATAACTTACAATTAAATCATAGCAAAAGATTCTAAATTTCAAAAAATACCAAACATGTATAAATCTCAATTATAGATTCAGATTACTCACCAATTCCATTTGTTAGTGTTGATGCACGTCGAGGCCTCGAAGAACATTTTTGGGTGGTCATCTATAAAACTGTCTCCATGCATAAATGCCTATGATACATGGGGATGATTTGAAATTTGTTGTCTTTTGCCAATAGTAACTTTTACCAATAAAATACTCATAAATTATCTTATTCTTAGATCTATAAGTTGGTAAGATTGTAGGTGTTCGATAGTTGAGGTTTACATCTCAGGATAATTAACATCTGATCACTTGGACAAGCTAATTTCCACATAGGGGCATTTTGAAGGTCAGGCTTTGTTTGTTGTTTGTGTTCGCCTCGCAACTGTAGTTGAATTCCAAAACCCAGTAAAAATGTGCAGATTGCCTCTTAACGGTCTATGCAAACATGGGGTTTTGGAAAAATGGAGATCGATTTGCTGCACACGTGTATTTTACACGGATCTCGAAGTATAACTCCACAGAGGTTTTCTTTTTTTTTTTTTCTCAAAAAAAAAGTTAACCTCATCCCTATGAATTCCAAGGATTCATAGAAATGAGGATTTGTATAGGTATTTTTAGGCGATTAAGTTGAAATAAGTTTGAACTGCCGGGGGAGATATTGTAATTAGTAATATTCTTCAAGCCACGTTAGAAAAATTTACCTAAATTGATGTATCACCAACCACGTAGTGATAGTTCTTTCTGTTTCCCACACTTAAGACAGCAATAGAGGTTATTTATCTTTACTGATGTTGCGGCTGGAATCACTAAGCACGCTGTAGTCTACAATCGGAATAATTTGGAGTCATACTATTACGGTTCAGATTTGTTCCGAATTACCTACGGTTTTATTATTTTCCGAGAAAAAATACACATTCACCGTATATGGTATTCTTCTAATCACCAAGCCCACTGATATCTTCTGGGCAATAATACATCAGAGGAATTAATCACTTTAAAAAAAACTTGTTTATTTTGTATGATTACTAGAAAAGCTTTAGATGTTGTGAACTGCTTAAAAGTCAGGAACAGAAAGAACGAGCACTGGCAGCAGCAGCACCATGAAACCTGTCTTTAGAAGGAAGCATCGAGAAACGATGACAAAAAAAGTTCTTCCAAATGACATTAACAAAGAGGATTACGAAAATATGCTTGAAGCTATACATACGCCTCTATTTCTGCATAGACCCTCCCTCACCGACAAGTATAGTGTGGGTATAGCGTCGTTACAGAAAGCTCTTAGTCTCTGTTGATATAGTTACATTCTGTTACAGTAGGTTTAACCCCACCAAAACTATTCAAAAAAAAAATAATTATAATCCCGTCGGGGTTAGAACCTGGGTCTCACGGGCGCCGAGCGCGTACCTATCCACTGACCTACGCTAAGCCTGGCTTCTGCAGTCGCAAAACAGCAACGGATAGTGTAGCGAAGCTAAGCCGACAAACCAATAGGCTATCTGCCGCCGCTATGCCTGTCGAAGCTGCGGATAAAAATAAACATAAGCGAGGGCGTATCAATATATATTTATGTACATACTGATGCACACCGCAAGGTATTTAGGTACATATTGATTCATATCAATGTGCATTTATATTCATGTTGCTGTAAATATAGAAAATCTCCCAGCACACCATTTTAATGCACCAAGATAAATGATATACAGTATTTTAAAATCAGCGAGTCTACGATTCGTTTGTATCAATCATTACAAAGGCTGCGTAAGATATTATCCACTGCACCCTGTACAACGTACTATGTGCGGAATGAGGCAAATAACTGGACAAAAAACAGCGAACAGTCCCTAAATGTCCTGCTCGACACGGGGAACTCACCTACAGCGAGTGGATTGCTACTGTCACCAGCTTGTTGACTGAGAAATCTAGATTAAGCTGGGCGATTAACAGCTTTGAGCCCTTCCATTCACCTGGACCAGACGCCATCACTTCAGCAGAAATAAAAAAATGTTGCTGTACATTATCCCGTGGCTAGAGAAAATGGTTGAATTTGATAATTTATGTATCAGACTCTCATATATCCCCAGTAGATGGAGGTATACCAAAGTGTTATTCATACCCAAGGCGGGAAAGATATCGCACACTAGGCCAAAAGACTTTAGACCAATTATCATATTCTCCTTCCTATTGAATGGTCTGGAAAGACTTTTAGATTATTTTATTAGGGGGAAACCAGGAAACAAAACTCCTGTCGGTTCCCCGACAGGAGGCTTACAATAAGGGGAAGTATACAGAATCCTGCACGAACTTGTGAGCACAATCGAATCATTCCTACATTTCAAGGAATTCACTATGTTGGCATTTCTTGACATAAAAGGGGCTTTTAACAACATTCACTAAGATGCGGTAATTACGGTGCTGTCATATCCAAAGGTGAACTTCAGCTTGATTAGACCATTTCAAAGCCTACTCAACAAAAGACGCATAACAGCAAGACTTGCGTCCACAACTCTATCAAGGTTTGTAAACGTAGGGACCCTACAAGGAGGAGTACTGTCACCACTAATTTGGAACCTAGCGGTGATTGAAATCCGCACTAGGATGAATAAGGTTGGATAAATGGAACAGACCTAGTTTTTTCTGAAAGTGGTAAATTTCTAGGAATAATTCTAGATAGGAAACTCTTAACGTGTAAGGAAGGCCAACGTCGCCTTATGTTCCTGCAGGAAGGCTGTAGGGTCGCGGTGGGGCCGCTCTCCTAAAATCGTCCATTGGATATACTTAGCATGTTTTTAGGGAGATTTCATTTTTTATTTCTAAATATTCCAAGCTCAATCAAATGCTATTCACAGAACAGTGCAGGTCATTCGATTAGCATTATAAAGGAATTACACACAAATTTAAAAAATCACCAAACTTTGATCGCCACTCCTGAAAAACTACCTATTTGCACTTAGCATTGTTAATAATGTAGGTATCGATATATAGCAGTAGTTCGTCCAATACTGTTATAACTCATTGTGATATGGTGGACGTCAACTGACAAACTAGCCATTACAAACCTACTATCAAAGGTTCAGAAAACTGCCTACCTGGGCATAAGCGGAGCCTTACGGACTACAGCGACTGTGTCTCTACAAGTCCTACTCCATATACTGCCGATTTATATTGTGGCGAAAGAAGTTGTTTTCAGGGCGGCACTAAGATTAAACTGCCTATCAATGTAGAGGTACAAGAATTACGGACACATGAGGATATCAAAGTGTAGTGCTTTGGTAACCAACCGAGTGGACTATATAACAACCGTGTACACCTTCGAGGGGAACTACATCACTATGATACCAGCCACAGATGAATGGTTTAGCAGCATACCAGGTAATATAAACCATATCCGCTTCTATAGGATAGTTCGAAGCTTGATGGAACAGTTGGCTTTGGAGTATACCGCAAGAACTAAGTCTGGATATAGCTCACAGACTAACAGAAACCTGCAGTTTCTATCAATCCGAAATAATGGAAATATAAGAAGCCACCAAGTGGATGGGTCACAATATAGAAACCAACACTGGCGTGGTCATTTATTCGGACAGCCAGGCAGCCATTAATTCTCTGCAGGCCACATCCCTAAATTCACAAACAGGCCTCGGCTGCCGGAGATCTCTAAACGAGATGGCTGAGCAGTTTAATATACACATCATATGGGTGCCTGGGCATACGGATATCCCGGGGGACTGCAAAGCCTATGAACTAGCTAGGAAAGGGACGACATTACAAATTCTCCAAAAATTTGCATATATTGTTGCACCACTATCCACATGCAAGATTTGACTTAGGCAAGAGGCAATCAGGCAGTCCAACGAAAGATGGACAGAAATCGGCACCTGTAGGGAAGCTAGACAAATCTGGCCAAAATATGACCTGAGAAGGTCCAAATATCTCCTCGCACTAGAGAAGAAAAGATTGTCTACGTTTGTATCAATTCAGACGGGACACAGCCTGATCGACGAACACACCAGAGGATTTGGTATTGACTCAAATGACTTCTGCTGAAGCTGTGGATATGAGGAAATAGTGGAGAGCAGTGAGCACTTTCTATGCGACTGTCCCTTTGAGTAAACGACTCCTGGATATACTGGGTTCGGCTTTCTAGGCAATCTAACAGATCATTCCGGTACCGATATTCGTACTATCGATAACTTTGTATATCAAACAGGTAGGTTTCGATAAGGGGCATTTCAGATCATTCCGGTACCGATATTCGTACTATCGATAACTTTGTTTATCAAACAGTTAGTTTCGGTGAGGGGCATTTCAGCCCGTGGTGACACTAGGGACCTAAACTGGGGTATGTGTGCTGGAAAAAACTGCTGCCACCTTTACCTAAACATAAACCTAAACCTACTGGCTGTATCGATATACGTGGCCGTGCAGAGACGAGGCTATGAAATATCGTCCATCCATATTATGCACCAGTAAGGAAAGACAAAAAGTCGGGCGGGGCCGACTATATAACCCTATCCTCCCTAACAGTGCGAAAAGGAGCATTGCGATAATAATTTGGAATAATTGGTTTCTTTCACTTAACAACGTACTTAGCTCCACCTGATCATCAAGGTTTATTCCAAGGAGGAGTTGAAGATGTTTATCATAATAAACTAGATTTGAAAATATAACCTTAAAATGAGCAGTATTCCTTCATAGATAAAGAATCGAAAGGAAGAAATAGATGGGACTATATATAATCTAAACAGATTTTCATCAACTTCAATCAAAAACCAGACAGACGGACGGTCAATGTTCAAATGACGTAAAATGACCCAAAATGAATCTCCGATAACATATTCAAAGTCTTAGGTCATTCCTTCGATGTCTTACAAAAGTGGGTGTATAAATATGTGCGCTATTCTATTCAATACTTAAAATTGAAGTATTTTATTGACTGAGCCATATGTATATCGATTCCTCCATTCTAAAACATGCCAAGTCGACGTAGCATAGTTTTAGGAAGATGGCATTTTCAATTTCTGAATATTCCAAATTGTATTTAGTCAAAATTTGGTGTTTATCAGTCAACCCAAACAAAAGTATTTTTTGTGTTAAATTATTTGTTACTAAGAAAGGAAATCAAAGAAAAAGTTTTTCTAACTGCAATTTTCATACTTTTTTGTTATCCAGAAAAAACGGTTTCGGGGTTCTTTGCAGAAAAAAAACACCCACCGGGGTTTTTTAAATTTATATAATCCGTTTTTAATTTTTTCAAAATACCGGTTTGTTGAAACTTCTAGTTTTAAGGGACATTGTATTTTTAAATTTTAGTTATTCCAAATTATATTCTGCTAAAAATTCGTGTGGATTCGTCAACCCAATCAAAACTTATTTACTTAACGGATTTAAAAAATGTGGTCACCTCTGCTGAAAAACAACCTTCTTAGTTTTGGCATACCTTGGAAAGGATGTAGCAATATAATGCCTCCTAACAATACGATCCGATATTTATCAGTCTTTGGAACGCAATCCTACGCCGTCTCATCCATTACCACACTGTCGTTATATACCGCATCCACTTTTATGTACACTTGTTTACTGATTTCGTCCGTCGACGAAAATTTGCCAGACAAATTGCTATGCATAGAATTTTTATTTAGTTTTGCACAAACAATTTTTTTAAATAAGTTAAATATTTTGTCACTGTTGTTACCACAAATTCGAGTGCATGGCTTTTGGGTTAGGATAACATTTTGTATCGAACAAACTCTCGCCAAACATTTACTTCAATAATTCCCTTCAAACATTTTCGTTTTCCGCTTTTCCACAAAGACACTGCTATGATTCCTTTTGTTGCTATAGATGGGAAAGTGTATGTATGTGCTCGTGTGTTAGTTTGTTTGAGTTTGACATAAAGGACACTCGCAGGAAACTCTCACTTATTTATGTATTCAGGTCACGTTGACATTTTATCACATTTTAAGTAATCCTTTAAATGCCATAACGAAAAATTCTCCACTAATGTCTTTTTAAAAAGACATTTAAGTTGCTGCTCGTTATTTTCCATGGACAACAAGAAAGGAAGGCAAAACGCAAGCGAGAATATCCTTCCCAAAAATGTGAGAGACACAAAGTCCACTAAAGAAAGGGAACAAATCGTAATGTAAAGAAATGTCATCTTATTGGAGAGTTAATACCATTACGTTCTCCCATACATCCAGAGATTTTCGGGGGGGGTAGTACTGTGTGAAGGTCTTTCTGGAAGTGGAAGCGAAGACGCTGACACGTCCCACGGCGGGTCATGTCGCTTGTGGTTGTGGTGGCGTTGGCGATGATGTCGGTGCTGATGATGAGAAATTATTATAAGCTTAACTGAGCAGCAAGTGCAACAATCGACTAGCTCCCAACCCTCTACCCCATTGATGGCAAGGGTCAACTAATGTGTTCCCCGCTAAACGAAATAGTTTTATTTGAAAGCATATGTTCTTATGACTGAACTAAATGTCATAAAATGCGGTTTTGGTTACATGTTTTTTGATGGCATATGCATATACAAGTGTTATTGTACCTAAATTAAGATACGGTAGTTTAAATATATTTTAATGGCTACAAATGCCTACATTACAAAATATCATAGTCGTATGTTCTGATTCTTGAGGATTTTCGTAATAACACTTTGTTACAAGGTATTATGTGTCGGTACTTTCGTTCGTAACACCCAAAATTAATCCCTGCTTGTTCGCCTGCAGACGTATTTTGGATAAACAATTCAACAGCATTTTTCATCACGATCTGGTAATGCTTTTCTCAGATGTAGTTCGGCCCTCTAAAAATTATACACTGCGTTGGAGCGTTGAAGACTAAAGCTGAGTTTAGACGATTGCCAGATCGGCAAACATTATCAACCCTGTTAAAGTGATGCAAATATAGGGGCAATGTCAGATTGTTAGGCAAAGGTGAATTGACAGTTCAGACGATTGCAAGAAAACATTACAATTTCATATATTTACAATATATTTATATGCAGGATTGCCATTAAAAATACATTATAGACAATGTTGCAAATAAAATGATTTTCTGGCAATGGCGCCGTTGTCACATGCATAAACTTCGAACATATAACAATCAGCAAATTATCTCGCAATGACTTTTCTGCTAACGTTGCAAAACAAAAATTGTATGTTCACACGGTTGTAAATTCACAGGGTTGCATTTTTCCGCCATTTTTCTGGCAATGTTGTCCCATCTGCAAATCGTCTGTACTTACCTTAATGGTGATTTCGTTTGTGCAAAAAAATGTGAAATTTTTTGTACATTTTACACTAAAACCGCATTTTTAAATTCGTTAGTAAAAATGGTGCAGCCGTATGAACGGGTTTTGATTTCGTTTGTAAAATTAATACACTCCGCAAATGCGAAAACATCGCATTTTCCACACTCAGTCCAGTCCAGTGTGGAGTGATGCACAGTCAAAAAGCAAATTTCAGAACCAAACCTAATTGAAAGCGTACTTCTTAATGCACTATTAAATGGTTGCGCCATAATGTAGGTATAGGTTGTACTCACCGCACGATTTTTGTTAGATTGTTCGCATGCAAATTGCGAAATTAGCAGTGGGTGCAGGGGGAATTTTTAAATTGTCGCAACATGATGTGGTGACATTATTTTCCAGAAACGAAATCACCATACGAGTTTTTCAAATGTTAAGTTCTGTGTTTTTCCTAACCATTCTTTATACCCGACACCACACTGTGGTCCATGGTTTTATTAATTTGTGCATTTGTTTGTACCACAGCAAAGGAAGAGGATCGTCAGGGTGTCACTTTCCAGATGAATTACCAGTGACCGTCTGTAGATGTACATATTTTTTTAATCATCTCGTGATTAAATTTTACACAGTCCTCTTTTTGTCCAAAAGATGATCACTATGGAAATTACTGAAAATGAGTTCAGATTTAGATATATCCCTTATATCTATGTAACTATATCTATATGTAACTCCTACTTGTCATATGGGAATTTGTTCATATAGTAAAAATGTCGGTTGATTGTCGCTTTTCTCGCTTTGTATGCAGATTTTGGTGCAGAAATTGACGGATTTAGCTAAAACCCTAAAACAAGTTGCAGGCCACACACTTTTGTTACTACTAAGAACCTTTAGAAGATATAAGCAAATACATTTCAAAAATGTGGACCAGAAATGTTCATGTTTTTGTTAATCATTTTTTGAGTAGTGGCCAAACTATTCCATTTAGAGGCACCGATCAGTTGCAAAAAATATGAGGGACAGACAGACAACAGAGGAAGTCTTTCGTGTGAACATTGTTAATGTGAGATCTGTCCGTGAAAAATTGTAGCTCATAACAAAATGCGATTTCTAGGGCTTTGTGTTTTTTGATCGCGTTCAATGCACCGTTAAATATAATGAAATGTAATCAAAGAATCACCTATAGCGGGTTTTCTTATCTACAATTAGATGTAGGTGACGTTGATGTGCTCCTAAAGGAGCCACAACTAGAGCATCACAAACCTTGTTAAACTTGCGTAAACTTTTTCATGATGGTAAGTTTCGAGCGACTCATCGAAATTTTCTTCTATCTTCTACTTTTATCTTCTATCTTCTATCTTCTATCTTCTATCTTCTATCTTCTATCTTCTATCTTCTATCTTCTATCTTCTATCTTCTATCTTCTATCTTCTATCTTCTATCTTCTATCTTCTATCTTCTATCTTCTATCTTCTATCTTCTATCTTCTATCTTCTATCTTCTATCTTCTATCTTCTATCTTCTATCTTCTATCTTCTATCTTCTATCTTCTATCTTCTATCTTCTATCTTCTATCTTCTATCTTCTATCTTCTATCTTCTATCTTCTATCTTCTATCTTCTATCTTCTATCTTCTATCTTCTATCTTCTATCTTCTATCTTCTATCTTCTATCTTCTATCTTCTATCTTCTATCTTCTATCTTCTATCTTCTATCTTCTATCTTCTATCTTCTATCTTCTATCTTCTATCTTCTATCTTCTATCTTCTATCTTCTATCTTCTATCTTCTATCTTCTATCTTCTATCTTCTATCTTCTATCTTCTATCTTCTATCTTCTATCTTCTATCTTCTATCTTCTATCTTCTATCTTCTATCTTCTATCTTCTATCTTCTATCTTCTATCTTCTATCTTCTATCTTCTATCTTCTATCTTCTATCTTCTATCTTCTATCTTCTATCTTCTATCTTCTATCTTCTATCTTCTATCTTCTATCTTCTATCTTCTATCTTCTATCTTCTATCTTCTATCTTCTATCTTCTATCTTCTATCTTCTATCTTCTATCTTCTATCTTCTATCTTCTATCTTCTATCTTCTATCTTCTATCTTCTATCTTCTATCTTCTATCTTCTATCTTCTATCTTCTATCTTCTATCTTCTATCTTCTATCTTCTATCTTCTATCTTCTATCTTCTATCTTCTATCTTCTATCTTCTATCTTCTATCTTCTATCTTCTATCTTCTATCTTCTATCTTCTATCTTCTATCTTCTATCTTCTATCTTCTATCTTCTATCTTCTATCTTCTATCTTCTATCTTCTATCTTCTATCTTCTATCTTCTATCTTCTATCTTCTATCTTCTATCTTCTATCTTCTATCTTCTATCTTCTATCTTCTATCTTCTATCTTCTATCTTCTATCTTCTATCTTCTATCTTCTATCTTCTATCTTCTATCTTCTATCTTCTATCTTCTATCTTCTATCTTCTATCTTCTATCTTCTATCTTCTATCTTCTATCTTCTATCTTCTATCTTCTATCTTCTATCTTCTATCTTCTATCTTCTATCTTCTATCTTCTATCTTCTATCTTCTATCTTCTATCTTCTATCTTCTATCTTCTATCTTCTATCTTCTATCTTCTATCTTCTATCTTCTATCTTCTATCTTCTATCTTCTATCTTCTATCTTCTATTTTCTATCTTCTATCTTCTATCTTCTATCTTCTATTTTCTATCTTCTATCTTCTATCTTCTATCTTCTATCTTCTATCTTCTATCTTCTATCTTCTATCTTCTATCTTCTATCTTCTATCTTCTATCTTCTATCTTCTATCTTCTATCTTCTATCTTCTATCTTCTATCTTCTATCTTCTATCTTCTATCTTCTATCTTCTATCTTCTATCTTCTATCTTCTATCTTCTATCTTCTATCTTCTATCTTCTATCTTCTATCTTCTATCTTCTATCTTCTATCTTCTATCTTCTATCTTCTATCTTCTATCTTCTATCTTCTATCTTCTATCTTCTATCTTCTATCTTCTATCTTCTATCTTCTATCTTCTATCTTCTATCTTCTATCTTCTATCTTCTATCTTCTATCTTCTATCTTCTTTCTTCTATCTTCTATCTTCTATCTTCTATCTTCTATCTTCTATCTTCTATCTTCTATCTTCTATCTTCTATCTTCTATCTTCTATCTTCTATCTTCTATCTTCTATCTTCTATCTTCTATCTTCTATCTTCTATCTTCTATCTTCTATCTTCTATCTTCTATCTTCTATCTTCTATCTTCTATCTTCTATCTTCTATCTTCTATCTTCTATCTTCTATCTTCTATCTTCTATCTTCTATCTTCTATCTTCTATCTTCTATCTTCTATCTTCTATCTTCTATCTTCTATCTTCTATCTTCTATCTTCTATCTTCTATCTTCTATCTTCTATCTTCTATCTTCTATCTTCTATCTTCTATCTTCTATCTTCTATCTTCTATCTTCTATCTTCTATCTTCTATCTTCTATCTTCTATCTTCTATCTTCTATCTTCTATCTTCTATCTTCTATCTTCTATCTTCTATCTTCTATCTTCTATCTTCTATCTTCTATCTTCTATCTTCTATCTTCTATCTTCTATCTTCTATCTTCTATCTTCTATCTTCTATCTTCTATCTTCTATCTTCTATCTTCTATCTTCTATCTTCTATCTTCTATCTTCTATCTTCTATCTTCTATCTTCTATCTTCTATCTTCTATCTTCTATCTTCTATCTTCTATCTTCTATCTTCTATCTTCTATCTTCTATCTTCTATCTTCTATCTTCTATCTTCTATCTTCTATCTTCTATCTTCTATCTTCTATCTTCTATCTTCTATCTTCTATCTTCTATCTTCTATCTTCTATCTTCTATCTTCTATCTTCTATCTTCTATCTTCTATCTTCTATCTTCTATCTTATATCTTCTATCTTCTATCTTCTATCTTCTATCTTCTATCTTCTATCTTCTATCTTCTATCTTCTATCTTCTATCTTCTATCTTCTATCTTCTATCTTCTATCTTCTATCTTCTATCTTCTATCTTCTATCTTCTATCTTCTATCTTCTATCTTCTATCTTCTATCTTCTATCTTGTATCTTCCATCTTCTATTATATCATGGGCAAAATTGATAAAGCCGTACTTGACAAAGTACAAATTTCGTGAATCATTAAGCGCTGAATTCTTAATTTTAGCACTCTTTAAGCATCATTAGACTTAACTTTAAACCAAAGTATTCTTAATTTATGGCATTGATTTGAATGCAAAACGGGCATCAATGAAGAACATTTTTTCTGATAAATATAAGTCTGTCAATATTTGGTTAAAACTGATCATGCTAGATTATTATGCGTTCGTTCGTTTTATATACATATATCATTTATACAGGGTGGTCCATATTAAACGCATGATGTTAATTGTAAATAAAACAAAAAGTTTTCAGAGAATTACCTTAACATTTTTTGTTATGATAGAAGGATCTATGACAATTATGTGTGAAACAAAATATCGGCCAAATGCTCGGCACGGCTCGCCACGTGGACTCACAATTACGAAATTTTTTTGAAAATTGCCACGGTGGTCCAGGTTTATTGTAAATAAAACATAATATTCAGAGAATTATCTTAATATCTATCACAATTAACATCGTGTTTTATGGTTGGACCACCATTCTGGCCTCTATATTGCTATAGAATGCCAAGATCTTTAAAATGGGCTGTCAAAATACAATTATTTGACATAAAAAGGAAAAGTTTAGTTATATATATTCGATTTAAAGCTCAAACATGTGATGAATAGCTTTAACGGAACGAACAAGAAGTATTTAACACTTCTGTCATCGCAACGCAATTACTATTTACATTTGCTGTACATTTCTATATTGCAGGCATATATGACACAAAATTTACCTTTATGAGGTTCCTATACTTCTCAAAACATGGACCGGTATAATCCATTTTCACTTGAAAAGATTTAATTCAGTATAAGGTACAAAATTTTAAATTTCCGCATGATAGGTTGAAAAATGCGTTCCCTAGAACGCCAAGAAGATCTAATCGGACCTTTACATGGGAGCAATATCAATAAAATGCAAATAAATTCTTAAATTTCAGCCAGATTAATTAACAAATGTGCTTTCTAGAGTGTCAAGATGTGACATTAAAATAAATTCTTAAATTTCAGCCAGATTAATTAACAAATGTGCTTTCTAGAGTGTCAAGATGTGACATTTGTGGGGACCTTTATATGGAGGCTATACCAAACCGTGAACCGATATGCAATATTTTCAATAGTGACGATTAGCACCGATATAAAGTTTAAATTCTTTAATTTCAGCCAGATCAATTCAAAAATGTTTTCTCTAGAGTATGAAAAAGTGGCATATGTGGGGATCTTTATATGGGAGCTATATCACTAGGGATCATCCCTAGTCTAAGAAATGCCTATTTTCCAATTTTCCTTTAGATAGCTTCATATTTTCGCACTTTGATCACAAGAATACTAAATCGACTCGAAAAGTGATCCTACGCCGATTGGTGTAATAAAAATTGGGCCCATCTCTGTTTTTTAGGCGTTAAAATCAGATGAACAGAGTCATAATACCATGTACCACAGTGTGGTGTCGGGTATAATCAAGCCAAGTAACATAATTACCAACATTTGGCCTCGATTAGTACACTCAAAGCTAATTCTCTACACGATTGCTTTTTCGAAAAAAAAAAAAATTACTGAGTTCTAGTTAACAAGTGGTTCAATCAACAACAATAGTTCTGTAATTTTAATCGCAGTACACGCGGCATATTGCACTGCTATAATGTGCAGCGGCATTAAGCTAAGTATAACATTTGGAGTTTCAGTTGGTGTCGCTCTCAACGCACCGGTAATATGGTGATATATAACATTCATTCGCTGAAATTTGGTTAGTATCGCGCAGAAGGTGGATTTCTCCAGAGATGTCCACAGGCGACAATGCTGTACGGCATTACATTACCGTACAGCTATATATAAACCTGAACCGACTTTCACGAGTTGCAATAGGGATCGTGTTGGAACGGAAAATGTTCAATATAACCTGGCCTTTGATCACTACTATACATTTACAGAGGGACGGAAGTAGTTAAATAATTCCAAGACGATCGGTATAATAAATATCTCTTAGGTGTTTCAAACAAATGCCCTACCCTACATTGCAAAAAGATCAGGGTGTGGTTCAAATTTTAATGTTTTTGTCGCCTAGTGTAATCTCAGTTTTTGCTATGAAGTTTTTATTTTGTTGTTGTGTAGTGTAACTACACTTTTATGGGAATTGGTTTCGCCATTTTGACTCATCTTGTGGATATGAGTCATTCCATGCCAAACGATACGATTTCTAACATCACCAGTTTTGATTTTGTCGACAGTCGAAAGTCTGTTTTATACAAGTATGTGTTTCAAGAAAAAAGAATAAAATTAAATTGTTCAAAAGTTATGAGCAATTTAAATTTTTAATTTTTTCAAAAAGGTTTGTTAATTTATTCGCTTGTAACTTCTGAAATACTTGACCGATTTGGATGTACTATACCTTGTTTTAGGTGTACTATACCTTGTTTTAGTTTTTTTTTTAATACATTCACAGAAATTTGGATAGCATTTCCGAAGATGTTTCGAAAAAAAACTTAAAAAATAGATCCCATCATTTCACCACTTCCAACTTTATAATTTCAAAAACATTGGTGTAATTATTTTTTAAATCAAATCTAAAAGTAAAAACTTTAATTATTATTAAGCGATTAACAGTACCTTTAAAACAAGGTATAGTAAATCCAAATCGGTCAAGTATTTCAGAAGTTACAAGCGAATAAATTAACAAACCTTTTTGAAAAAATTAAAAATTTAAATTGCTCATAACTTTAGCACAATTTCATTTTATTCTTTTTTCTTGAAACACATACTTGTATAAAACAGACTTTCGACTGTCGACGCAATCAAAGCTGGTGATGTTAGAAATCGTAAATCAAATCTAAAAGTAAAAACTTTAATTATTATTAAGCGATTAACAGTACCTTTAAAACAAGGTATAGTACATCCAAATCGGTCAAGTATTTCAGAAGTTATAAGCGAATAAATTAACAAACCTTTTTGAAAAAATTAAAAATTTAAATTGCTCATAACTTTAGCACAATTTCATTTTATTCTTTTTTCTTGAAACACATACTTGTATAAAACAGACTTTCGACTGTCGACGCAATCAAAGCTGGTGATGTTAGAAATCGTATCGTTTGGCATGGAATGACTCATATCCACAAGATGAGTCAAAGTGGCGAAACCAATTCCCATAAAAGTGTAGTTACACTACACAACAACAAAATTAAAATTTCATAGCAAAAACTGTGATTACACTAGGCAACAAAAACATTAAAATTTGAACCACACCGTGATCTTTTTGCAATGAAGGGTAGGGCATTTGTTTGAAACACCTAAGAGATGTTTATTATACCGATCGTCTTGGAATAATTTCCTTCGTTGATTTAACTACTTCCGTCCGTCTGTAAATGTATAGTAGTGATCAAAGGCCAGGTTGTATTGAACATTTTCCGTTCCAACACGATCCCTATTGCAACTCGTGAAAGTCGGTTCAGGTTTATATATAGCTGTACGGTAATGTAATGCCGTACAGCATTGTCGCCTGTGGACATCTCTGGAGAAATCCACCTTCTGCGCGATACTAACCAAATTTCAGCGAATGAATGTTATATATCACCATATTACCGGTGCGTTGAGAGCGACACCAACTGAAACACCAAATGTTATACTTAGCTTAATGCCGCCGCACATTATAGCAGTGCAATATGCCGCGTGTACTGCGATTAAAATTACAGAACTATTGTTGTTGATTGAACCACTTGTTAACTAGAACTCAGTAATTTTTTTTTCGAAAAAGCAATCGTGTAGAGAATTAGCTTTGAGTGTACTAATCGAGGCCAAGTGTTGGTAATTATATTACTTGGCTTGATTATACCAGACACCACACTGTGGTACATGGTATTATGACTTTGTTCATCTGATTTTAACGCCTAAAAAACAGAGATGGACGCAATTTTTATTACACCGATCGGCGTAGGATCACTTTTCGAGTCGATTTAGTATTCTTGTGATCAAAGTGCGAAAATATGAAGCTATCTAAAGGAAAATTGGTAAAGAGGCATTTCTTAGACTAGGGATGATCCCTAGTGATATAGCTCCCATATAAAGATCCCCACATATGCCACTTCTTCATACTCTAGAGAACACATTTTTGAATTGATCTGGCTGAAATTAAAGAATTTAAACTTTATATCGGTGATAATCGTCACTATTGAAAATATTGCATATCGATCCACGGTTTGGTATAGCCTCCATATAAAGGTCCCCACAAATGTCAGATCTTGACACTCTAGAAAGCACATTTTTTAATTAATCTGGCTGAAATTTAAGAATTTATTTGAATTTTATTGATATTGCTCCCATGTAAAGGTCCGATTAGATCTTCTTGGCGTTCTAGGGGACGCATTTTTCAACATATCATGCGGAAATTTAAAATTTTGTACCTTATACTGAATTAAATCTTTTCGAGTGAAAATGGATTATTCCGGTCCATGTTTTGAGAAGTATAGGAACCTCATAAAGGTAAATTTTGTATCATATATGCCTGCAATATAGAAATGTACAGCAAATGTAAATAGTAATTGCGTTGCGATGACAGAAGTGTTAAATACTTCTTGTTCGTTCCGTTAAAGCTATTCATCATATGTTTGAGCTTTAAATCGAATATATATAACTAAACTTTTCCTTTTTATGTCAAATAATTGTATTTTGACAACCCATTTTAAAGATCTTGGCATTCTATAGCAATATAGAGGCCAGAATGATGGTCCAACCATAATACACGATTTTAATTGTGATAGATATTAAGATAATTCTCTGAATATTTTGTTTTATTTACAATAAACATGGACCACCGTGGCAATTTTCAAAAAAATTTCGTAATTGTGAGTCCACGTGGCGAGCCGTTCCGAGCATTTGGCCGATATTTTGTTTCACACATAATTGTCATAGATCCTTCTATCATAACAAAAAATATTAAGGTAATTCTCTGAAAACTTTTTGTTTTATTTACAATTAACATCATGCGTTTAATATGGACCACCCTGTATAAATGATATATGTATATAAAACGAACGAACACATAATAATCCAGCATGATCAGGTTTAACCAAATATTAACAGACTTATATTTATCAGAAAAAATGTTCTTCATTGATGCCCGTTTTGCATTCAAATCAATGCCATAAATTAAGAATACTTTGGTTTAAATTTAAGTCTAATGATGCTTAAAGACCGCTTGCATATAGCGGTTCCAGGGGGTGTGCCACTGGCATGGGTGGGTCGGGCCTCCAAAGTTATTGGGTGTCGGTCATATATTTGGACTTGATTGGAGCACTCTAAATGGGTCAATGTGGGATTTTTCAAAAGTATAAGTACAGTATACATATATCATTTGCTACGAACCAAAACTGTAACACACCGGACCATTTTGTACCAAAAGTAAACAGCTTTTAACTTTAATACCAGTACATACTTTAAAGTTATTAAATGCAATATAAATTGATAATAATTTAAATAAATAAATTCACTAATATGTTTTTAAGAGTCAATGTGAGGGGATTCATAAGTCTGAATGAATTTTCTTACTTGTTTTTATTTTTATGCCCTACACCACACTGTTGCCCAGGGTATTATGAGTTTGTGCATTTGTTTTTAACACCTAAAAGGAGAAGAGATAGACCCATCGTTTATTATACCGATCGTCTTGGAATCACTCCCTGAGCCGACTTAGCGATGTCTGTCCGTTTCTACATTATCGTTGTAATCAAAGTGCAGGTCGTATTTATGGTCCGATTGTGATGAAATTTAGCACATAGCCCTTTTATTGGCCCAAGGACGATCCCCATTAAAATTGGACTAAAGCGGTTCAGATTTACATATAGGTCCCATACACATTTACCTCCGATTTTACATATATGCGCTGTATAAGCAATACTATTTAATCGATCTCAATAAAAATTGATAAAAGAAGTCTCTTGATACACTTAAAGATAATACAAAATTTGAGGAAAATCGGTCTTAATTTGATATAGCCCCCAATATAAATGTTACCCCCGATTTGACATGTAAGCGCAGTAGAAACTGTATTTTATATCCGCACGCTGAAAAAAAATCGCTTCTGTAGTATATTGTTCCAAACATATTCTGCTGGAAATATACATATGTTTAGGATACACTCCAAATATATAATATTTGACACGCACAAATAGTATATGTTTGGGAGTATGTTGTTCTAAACAAAATTATGTTTTCATCGGAAATATTTTTTCGGAAATATTCATTCATATGTAATATTTCCGAAACAGTGCTTAATTTGTTTATATTTGTTGTTTTTTTAGAAATTATATATGTTTGTAAAATTCTATTAAAATTTAAATCGTATAATCTTGGGTAACGACAAATAACATTGATGGATTGACAGTTGTATTATTGTATTATAAATTAAAAATTAGTGATGTAAAAGAAAAAAAGGCTGCATACGACATTTTTAACTATAAAGTATAACACGAAATCAAAGAAAGAGTAAAATTGAAAATTGACAAAGTCATCAAAGTTTTAAAAATTTTTTAAATGTAATGTATTTGGATAAATTCTTAAACAATATCTTTGTTTGTGTCTAAGCACATATTTTATTTGTGACAGTCTGTTCGCAAATATATTTTGTTGTAATATATTAATATATGCGTTCCAAACAAAATTTCTTGATTTTCAAATAAAATATATTTGTTTAAAAATATATAATATTTAAAAATTTTGTTTCCAAGTATATTTTCTTTGAATTCAAACATATGAAAAATGGCGATTTTCCTCCGTGCGATCAGTACGAAATTCGATAGAGAGAGTTTTATTCTTACACGAATGAACAATGCCAAAATTTGGGGAAAATCAGTTCAGATTTAGATATAGTCTCCATTTGACATGTAAGCGCTGTAGAAGCTGCATTTTATATCGGACAAGTACACGCTGAAAAAAAATCGCTTCTGTAGTATATTGTCCCAAACATATTCGGCTTGAAACATATATATGTTTAGGGTACACTCTAAACATATAATATTTGGTACACACAAAAATTATATATTTGGGAAGACGTCGTTCTAAACAAATCCTTGTTTACATCCCAATATGTGTTTACTTTGAACTATTTGTTCCGAAACAAATATTCATTTGCTTTTAAGTATTCAGAAACTACCTAAATTACGTTAAGTTTTTTTCATGTCTAAAAATAATAAATAATAATAATTTAAATCGTATAATCTTGGATCGAAATATATTTCTTGGAGGATTGACAATTAATGATGGCTTGGAATACTCAGACATGTTAGATGATTGATTTAAAACAGAAGATAATGCTGCATTTGGTACCATAACAGGGAGAATCAATTCGAAACAAAAAAAAATTAAAACTGAAATTCGAAAAATTCAACAAAAGTTTAGAAAATCTTTTTTAAATAAAATATAATTGGAGAAATTCCTAAACAATAATTTTATTTGTATTCAAAGACATATTTTATTTGAGAAAATTAGTTTGCAAATATTATATGTTGTAACATATAAATATACGAGTTGCAAATATATTTTATTGATTTTCAAGTTAAATTTATTTGCTCAGAAACACATAATATTTAAAAAGTTGTGTTCCAAATATATTTTCTTTCGATTCAAACATATCAAAAAAGGCGATTTTGCCCCGTGTATGAAATTCTGCAGAGAGAGTTTTTTATTACATGAATTAACACAGCCGAATTCGGGGATAATCGGGTCAGACTTAAATATTGGTATCAAACCGCTGTAGAAGATATACTTTACTTTCGATATTGCAAAGTTGCCAGAAAGAAGTTTCTTAATTTAGGAACACTGCTTAAATTGGGTGTAATTGGTTTAAATTTAAATATAGCCACATATATACTACGTTTCTGCCTAATTAGTATTTAAGCGCTATTGAAACTTACGTCCGATATTTATGTATATCCCCCATCAATTTGTTCCTTCCGATTCCTCATCTATAAAAGAATACTGCGCATTTTAGATTATTGTTTCAGATCTGGTTTATTAAAATCAACATCATAAACTCCTCCGTGGAAAAAGTCTTGATCAGGAGGTGGAGCTAAGTACTTTGTTAACTGAAACGACACCAATTATGTCAAATTATTATCACAATGCCCATTTTCGTATTGTTAGGGAGGTGTAGCGTATAATATAGTCGGCCTCGCCTGACTTTCTGTCTTTCCTTACAGGTTTTTCTTGAAACACGTATTAAATATTTTTAAGAGAAAAATACATATACAAACTTTTGAAGCAATCAAAGCTAGTGATATCAAAAGTCATACCGTTTGGCATGTAATGACTCATATGTATTCCAAGTAGCTTTTCCATTTTCTTAAGCAAATGTTTACAATGCAAATACAGTTAAATATTCAATTTCAAGGCACAGCGTGAACAAATAAACGTCAACAATGGGTGACAAAGGATAGTCGGCCAACACGCTCCATCCATGCTATCGTGGATGTCACTAAGTCCTTGACAACATAGCTCCTCTTCATTCCGTTGTTCACGGGAGGGAGAAGGATTAGCGGAAATCGTTTCAAGTTTAAAAACAGAATCGAACAATAACTAAGAAGTTCCGTTTGACTATTCAAAACTGCCGCAAACAAAAAGCCCCAAACAAAAGCCATATACAAGAGTAACAGTATGAGCTGGAAGGAACGAGGAACATTTCGACACACGACAAAAGCGTGACACGTGAACGCGCTTCAGCACGCCCTCTGTTTTCATAATCACAATCGCGGGACATCTGTTGGTGGCATTTTCAAGCGTAGCGCATAGCAATAAACTGCTTAGCTTGTCATTCCTCCTTCAATTGTTGGTTCGAATATATTTACATATCCTAAGTCAAAGGAACTTGTCATTTATAGTTTGTGGCTGAAGTTCCGATTATTTTCATTGTACAAAGAATGTACAAATTATTATGTTTTCTTCTCTCATGAAACGGTCGTAATAGGGGGAAATTATAGTTGTTTTCACCTAATCCAAAGAGAAAATTTTAGTAAAAAGTTTTTTCTTAATTCAGAACACACAAATTTAATGACAATAGGTTAATTTTATTGTCAGCTTTGTTAAAAGGATGAGTAAGCAGTATATTCAACCCATTCCCAGTTCTTGTGAATTTTGTTCTTACTATTTTATTATTTCTCTTTTAGATGCCTTGCAGGAACTTGAACTAATACAGAAATACACAAGGAACAAATTGTAACCTTTGAAAATAAAAAAAATTTTGGTGCTACGAATATTTTTGTGGACCGAATGTGAGGGGATTCGTAAGCCGGTTTAGCCAGCTGAACTTTATTACTTGTTATACCCTAACTTTAGTGTGACGAGGGTATATATCGTTTGCTACGGACAAAAATGGTAACACATCGAAGGAGTGACCAAAGACTCCAATTATGTTCGGCGGAAATCCGTTTTAAACCATTTTAAGGCATTTGAGCAATGTCCGTCCGTCTGCCTGTTTGGCTGGAGCGCACGATAACTCTCGAAATGAGTAGCGGATTGACTTCAAATTTGGAATGGGATAATATTTTTTTCTATCTCAGGCTAAGTTCGAAGAGATAGAAAAAAATTTGCCATCTCAAAACGAACGTATAACGTAGTGTTTTTTCCAAACACTGATAAAAATGCATGAATAACGCCAATTTCTGGTTAAAATTTTCTCAGATAACATAAAATAATTCAAAACTCAAGCATATTCCACACGGGCCAAAATCGCCATTTTGATATGTTTGAATCGAAAGAAAATATATTTGGAACACACATTTTTAAATGTTTTATATTTCCGAGTAAATAAATTTTATTTGAAAATCAATAAAATTTACTTGGAACGCATATATTAATATATTACAACAAAATATATTTGCAAACTAATTTTCTCAAATAAAATATGTATTTATATACAAATAAAATTATTGGTTAGGAATATCATCAAATATATATAATTTAAAAAAAGGTTTTCAAAACTTTGTTGAATTTTTATAATTTCATTTTTAATTTTTCCTTCGTTTCGAACTATTTCTCCCAGTCAAAACTACCATTAACAGCATTACATTCTGTTTTAAGGGACTCATTTTAAATTTCTGAGTATTTCATGTCAGCATTTTTTTGTTTGGAACAACATCTTTCCAAATATATAATTTTTGTGTGTAAAAAATATTATATATTTAGAGTGTACCATAAACATATATATGTTTCAAGCCGAATATGTTTGGGACAATATACTACAGAAGCGATCTTTTTTCAGCGTGCAATTAAATTAATACTTATTTGAAGGTTGTAGTTTAAACGCTTCATATTTTTTGGATAATAGTTAATAGTTAGGATTTTACGTAAGCAAAAAAATGTTCAAAAAATTTAATTATGATTTTTATAAAACTTGAATAATAACAAAGGTCGGTTAAATCTTACAGCTGATATATGTCCCAAATATATTCGGCTTGAAGCATATATATATTTAGGGTACACACAAAAATTATATATTTGGGAACAAATATATAATTTGTTCTAAATAAACCTTTGTTTGCATTCCAATATATCTTTATTTTGAACTATTTTTTTCGAAACAAATATTTATTTGCATTTAAGTATTCACAAAATACCTAAATTGTGTAAAATGTTTCAGTAATTCAAAGTTAATTTTTTAGAAAATGTTCATGTCGTAAATATAATAAATAATAATAATTGAAATCATATAATCTTGGAGCGAAATATATACTTGGAGGACTGGCAACTAATGATGGCTTTGAATACTCAGAAATTTTAAATGATCGATTTAAAACATAAGTTAATGCTGCATTTGGTATCACAACTGGAAAGTTCAAACCAAACAAACAAAAAAAAAATAAAACTTAAATTCGAAAAGTTCAACAAAAGTTTCGAAAATCTTTTTTAAATAAAATATATTTGGAGAAATTCCTACGCAACAATTTTATTTGTATTCAAATACATATTTTAATGTTGCAAATATTATATGTATGCAAACATTATATGTTGTAACATATTAATATACGAGTTCCAAATATATTTTATTGATTTTCAAATAAAATTTATTTGCTCAGAAATATATAATATTTACAAATTTGTGTTCCAAATATATTTTCTTTCTTTCAAACATATCAAAAACGATATCGAAACGATTTTGCCCCGTGTAGCTTTCAGTTTCGCTAATGTACCATAAGTACTCATTTAGAAAAAGAACGTCACAACTCAAAATTTGACATTTCACTAAAGTCTGATTTAAACGACCTATACAAAAATAACTATTTGGCGGCGTGGGACGACATAACTTCTGGCGTGCGCCAAATATTGTTGTCTTCCTCAGGAATCAGCCCTATCATGGATCATCTTATAGATATTGAAATGTAGGCCAATTTAGAATGACCAACTCCAAAAAAAATATTTTGAGTTGTAACGTTCTTTCTCTAACTGAGCGATATGTATATTAGTATTAATATTAAATTAAAATATCTATGCGCTATTGAAACTGTATTTAACGTCCGATCTTTCAGAAATGAGGATTTTGATCCAAGTTGGTGAAAATCTGTTTAGTTTATGTATAATACCATCTGTTTGTTCTTTCCGATTCTTGATCCATGATCTAGTTTATTATGATCAACATCTTCAGCTCCTCCTGGGAAGTATTTAAAGTATCTACTGTTTAGCGAAAAATATGTGTATTTGACAAACACCTTCTGAAACCTCCCACACAGATTGACACATTAATTCGTGTAATATTCCATATTACATTACTCACAAATTGAGGGTATACCTTAGTCGGTTTACCCGACTGAAACTTTCTTACTTGTTATACCCTACACCACACTGTGTTACAGGGTATTATAACTTTGTGCATTTGTTTGTAACATCCAAAAAAAAAGAAGAAATATAACAATAGTTTATTACACCGATCGACATAGAATCACTTTTTGAGTCGATTTACCTTATTTATATACTTCCTGAGTTGATTTAGCTATGTCCGTCTGTCTGTCTTTGCATGTATTCTTGTAATCAAAGTACAGGTCGCAATTATGGTCCGATCTCGACGAAACCTTACACATATTTTTTTTCAGCCCAAGGACGATCCCTATTGAATTTGGTTAAAATCGGTTCAGATTTAGATATAACCCCCATATATATGTTAGCCCCGATTTGACATGTAAGCGCTGTAAAAACTTTATTTTATATCCGATCAGTATGAAATTCTGCAGAAAGAGGTTTCTTATTATATGAATGAACACTGTTAAATTTGGAAGAAATCGGTTCAGATTTAGATATAGGCCCCAAATACACGTTACCCCCGATTTGATATGTAAGCGATGTAACAACTGTATTTTATATCTGATCAGTGCAAAATTCCGCAGAAGGAGGTTTATTATTACTCAAAGGAATACTGCCAAATTCGGAGAAAATCGGTTCAGATTTAGATATAGCCCCATATATATGTTACCCCCGATTTGACATGTAAGCGCTGTAGAGACTTTATTTTAAAGCCGATCGGTACGAAATTCGACAGAAAGAGATCTTTTTGCAAGAATGAGTATTCAGGGAAAATCGGTTCAGATTTATATAAAACCTCCATATATATGTTCCTCCTGATTTGGTATCAAAGCGCTTGTACTTTACTTCCGATTATTAAAATTTTCCAGAAATATCGAATATTGCTTAATTTATCGATTATCGGAATTAGATAATATGTTCCTACCCATTTACCAATTATTCCAAATTATTATCGTAATGACCCTTATCGCATTGCTAGGGAGGTGTAGGGTATTATATAGTCGGCACCGCCCGACTTTCTGCCTCTCCTTACTGGTTTTTAATTTATATACATATGTATAAGTATATTCCAAGTCGTCATTTGCTGCCAGCCCATCAGGCGATGTCTGGCCAATTCTAGATCATCAAGAACTGACATCGGAGGGGACATTTATATGCGGGCTATATCAAAACATGGACCGATATGCCCCATTGTCAATAGGGAGATCCCTAGCATAAGAAATGTCTCTATATCCACTTTCATAAAGATCTGTCTATTGCAATAAAGAAATAGAAACAAATACAAAAATTGGTAGAGAGTTTTAATTGCTTGGTATAATTGACTGCAGTTTCGAAAGACACCACTGTATCATCTTCAGAATTCAATAGCAATAATGTATGTATGTATTTAACTTAAATCAGCTGAAAAACTTATGGAAGCAGTAAATTGAATCTAACAAGAGCTACTAACCAAACAGCAGTCAATTCTACCAACCACTTAACACTCTACCAATTTTTGTATTTGTTTCTATTACTTTTTTGCAATAGACAGAAAATAACCGAATAAATTCTGACTGAATTTAAAAATATTTTCAAAACTTTGCTGACATTTTCGAACTTAAGTTTTACTTTTTTCCTTCTTGTGTTATTTCTTCCAGTTAAAAACGCTTGATGCGGCATTAACTTCTGTCTTAAAGCACTGATTTTAAATTTTTGGGTACTCCAAGTCATCGTTTGTGGCCAATCCTTCAATTAATTTATGAATACATTTTTTCTGAATACTTAAATGCAAATTAAACTTTGTTTCGGAAATAGCGGTCCCAAATAAAAAAATATTAGGATGTAAACAAAGCTTTGTTTAGAACAACATCTATAATTTCTGTATTTACCAAGTATTATATATTTAGAGTGTACCCTAAACATTTATATGTCAAATATTTTGGAAACAATATACTACAGATATTAGCATATTCCAATTAAATTAATACTTATTTGAAAGTTGTATTTAAAACGCTTCACATTATTATTACGGATAATAGTTAATAGTAGGGATTTTAGGTAAGCAAAAAATAAATGTAAATTTTTTTCAAAAAATTTTATTATTATTTTAAAACTTGAATAATAGCAAAGATTGGTTAAATCTTAGCTTTCAGATTCGCTAATGTGCCATACAATTACATATGTATATTACTATAATATTAAATTCGAATTATGAAACTGGACATCTATTTTTGTATACCCTACACCAAACTGTGGTACAGGGTATTATTACTTTGTGCGTTTGTTTGTAGCACCCAAAAGGAGAAGAAGACCCATAGTTTATTATACCGATCACCTTAGAATCACTTTGTGAGTTGAGTTAGCTATGCCAGTACGTTTTGGCCCAGCAATGATGCCTACTGGATTTGGCTAAAACCGGTTTAGATTTACATATAGCTCCCATATATATTTTATCCCAGATTTGACATATAAGCCCCGTAGAAACTTTATTTTATATCCGATCAGTACGAAATTCGGCTGGAAGAATATTAAATTCGAATTATGAAACTGGACATCTATTTTTGTATACCCTACACCAAACTGTGGTACAGGGTATTATAACTTTGTGCGTTTGTTTGTAGCACCCAAAAGGAGAAGAAGACCCATAGTTTATTATACCGATCACCTTAGAATCACTTTGTGAGTTGAGTTAGCTATGCCAGTACGTTTTGGCCCAGCAATGATGCCTACTGGATTTGGCTAAAACCGGTTTAGATTTACATATAGCTCCCATATATATTTTATCCCAGATTTGACATACAAGCCCCGTAGAAACTTTATTTTATATCCGATCAGTACGAAATTCGGCTGGAAGAGAATTCTTTTTACATGAATGAACACCGCAAAATTCGGGGAAAATCGGTTCAAATTTGATATAGCCCCGTATATGGTGAAATTCATGAAAAATGTCCTGCTTAAAAATAAAGGTTGTCCAATTTTGTTCAAATATTGTTTATGAATGGTGCTATATACAAATAATATATCCGGCGGTGGTCCAAAATTTACTCTTCAAGCAAAGGTGTGTTGTTGTTTGATTATTTCTTGTGCTTCAACCACCAAATATAAGAAAATTTTGTGACACGAATTTTGAGGATTGTTTCATGGGCTTTCGAATGGTTGAATCGTTTTCGCAAAAATTTGCAATCTGACCTCATAAACGCGAAAATAATCACAAAAAATTTATTTTCGCTGAATCGGATATAATTAATTTTTTTTTTAATAATTGAAAAGCTGATTTTCCCCCATATGTGTGCAGATTTTCAAGATGGCGTTTTTTTGACACTCCTGAGGAAATGATTTTTAAAAATTTCTCTATCAAAAAAAATTGGGTTTAAACATTTTAATATTTATACCCTACACCACACTGTGGTACAGGGTATTATAAGTTTGTTTCATGGCAGATGTTTGTAACACCTGAAAATAACACAGCTAGACCCACCTTAAAGTATACCGATCGACTCAGAATCACTAGCTGAGTCGATTTAAGCATGTCTGTCCGTCCGTCCGTCTGTCCATGTAAAGTTGTTCGTCGGGATGGTAGAGTTTCTTGATCCATGAACCAACACTACCGAATTTGAAGAATATCGGTTAAGATTTTGCTATAGCTCCCATATATATGTTTCGTCCGATTTGGCCCTTTAGTCCTATAAAGCTGTATTTTACATCCAATCGTTTTGAAATTTAGAATGGTAGAGTTTCTTGATCCATGAACCAACATTGCCGAATTTGAAGAAAATCGGTTAAGATTTAGCGATAGCTCCCATATATATGTTTCGTGCGATTTGGCCCTTTAGTCCTATAGAAGCTGTATTTTACATCCAATCATTTTGAAATTTAGAATGGTAGATTTTTTTGATCCATGAACCAACACTACCGAATTTGAAGAATATCGGTTAAGATTTTGCTATAGCTACCATATATATGTTTCGTCCGATTTGGCCCTTTAGTCCTATAAAGCTGTATTTTACATCCAATCGTTTTGAAATTTAGAATGGTAAAGTTTCTTGATCCATGAACCAACATCATCCGATTTGGCTCTTTAGATCCAATCGTTTTTATACCCTACACCACACTGTGGTACAGGGTATTATTTAAGTATAAAATGTCCCAAAAGTAAATTTATGTAAACAATTTACACATGAATTACAAAATTTATATATCAGAGTTATTCAATATTACGAGAGTGGTGTAGGGTATTATATAGTCGGCCCCGCCCGACTTTAGCCTTTCCTTACTGGTTTTATTTTGTTGTTTGATCGTTACTAGATGTTCAGCTTTTGCATAAAAGTAACTTCTGTTACACTAATCTTTTGATTTTATTCGCTTCCTTCCAAATTTGCTCATTTAACGTGGTATTGCAAAAATAAATAAATAATGGATTTTTGCGGTGTTGGTCTTCATTTTCCATTGAAACGTGACTCAGCAGAGAGTATTTCACCTTGTTCGACAAAGGCAACCATATTTTTCTACCAATACAAATATTTCATAACTTCAAAGGTACATATAGGTGAAAACAAAAGAAGTACAAAGAGCACAAGAGGGTGTTCAGAGACATTTGTGTTAACCCATTTGGAAAGAAAAACCATTATCCAAAGAAGAATTTAAGGCGTGTCTCTCAACCTATACTAAAAAAATTTCAAAATATTACTGGAGATGCTATGGTTTGTGATCCTTGCAGAATCAGATGTAGCAAGATCAATGCAGAGATGGAAGAGGAAAATGAACCGATTTTTAGTGCTGAGCATGGTGGTATACGTGATGACGATTTCGAATCTGCAAGTGAATATAAACATATTGGGGATGACTTTATAGTTCCAATGCCAAGCAAAAAATTAAGAACTGACAATTGTGATGACGAATATCTCTGCTGAGTCAGTTTTAAATGGAGAATGAAGACCAACACCGCAAAAATCCATTATTTATTTATTTTTGCAATACCACGTTAATTTGGAAGGAAGCGAATAAAATCAAAAATTAGTGTATCAGAAGTTACTTTTATGCAAAAGCTGAACATCTAATAACGATCAAACAACAAAATAAAAACATAAAAATGTTTAAACCAAATTTTTTTGGATAGAGAAATTTTTAAAAATTGTTTCCTCAGGAGTGTCAAAAAACGCCATCTTGAAAATCTGCACACATATGGGAGCAAATCAGCTTTTCAATTTAAAATTACTTAAAAAAAAAAAATTTATTATATCCGAATCCGCGAAAATTATTTTTTTGTGATTATTATCGCATTAATAAGGTCAGATTGAAAATTTTTGCCGAAAACGATTCAACCATTCGAAAAAGCCCATGAAAAAATCCTCAACATTCGTTTCACAAAATATTCTTATATTTGGTGGTTGAAGCACAAGAAATAATCAAACAACGACACCTTTGCTTGAAGAGTAAGTTTTGGACCACCGCCCGTGCTGCCAATATTCAACGAAAATTTCCAAAACTTGGCGGATTTATTAATTGTATATAGCACCATTCATAAACAAAATTTTAACAAAATTGGACAACCTTTATTTTTAGGCAGGACATTTTTCATGAATTTCACCATATATGTTTCTCCCGATGTTCCTTCCTATTTAGTATTTAAGCGCTATAGAAATTGTATTTTACGTCCGATCTTTCAGAAATGAGGTTTTTCATCCAAGTTGGTGAAAATCAGTTTAGACTATGTATAGCACCATCTGTTTGTTCCTTCCGATTCATGATCCATGATCTAGTTATTATGATCAACATCTTCAGCTCCTACTGGGAATAAGCCCTGATGAGGAGGTGGAGCTTAGTACATTGCCACAATTATTCCATATTATTGTCGCAATGCCCTTTATCTCATTGTTAGGGAGGTGTAGGGTATTATATAGTCGGTCCCGCCCGACTTTCTCTCATTCCTTATTTGTTTTATTTAAACTACTCTTTATTATATAATAAACCACTCTTATAAATGTAATATAAAGGATTGTGTTTTAAAAACAATTCAATACAAAGTCTAAGAGAAGTTAGAAATGTAAATAGTATATATCACGAAGTTTTGAAATCGATGGATATAGAAAAATGATGTTGTCGGTTTTTTAATATTGATTTTTTCAAAATTTAAGTAGTCGGTTTTAAAAATTGTATTTTCTTATAATGCATTTTCTTATATATATTTGATGTTATTTTAAGAAATCAAAAATTGATGTCAAATGGGAAACACCGATCCTGAAAATCCCAGGCAATCCCAATCCCGAAAATCCCGGTATATATTAATTAAAAATACATGAAGCTGTCTCGTATAAAATATTAAGTGATACAATATAAATTTGGAAAAAATTACAATATATGTAAAACATTTAATTACAAAAATGTAAAATTAAAGCAAAAACACAATTGAAGCTTGTGTCTTTCAAATTTATTAGCAAATTCTAATATAAAATCTGATTTGTATCGACACATCGGGACAGAATTTGTCAAACTGATTGCTCGAGTTGAAAAAATAATTTTCGTGGATTCATGATTGAAAATATAACGTCAGACGACGAACTGAAATTAGACCGAAATCGTTTCATAGCTAAGATGTTGTGAAATATGTTAACAAGCGAGAGTATTTTTTAACAAAAGATAATTTATACTTTGGTTGTTTTTATCCTTCTTTAAATTAATTAAGATTAAATGAAATTAACATGGTTTTATTCCATTTCAAAATATCACATCATTTAGAACAAAAACATATATTATTTATACCAAAAATCCCGGTATCCCGAGATTTGTGAAAACCAATCCCGTTTCACATCTCTATAACCGAAAAAGTCGAATAAACCGACGATTCGAGTTATCGGGAAATGCAGACAAATCGACAGACGGTTTTTTTAAAGATAACCCGATTAACCGTTTAACCAGAGTTTAATGGTAAAAAACCACAGCATCAATATGGTCCGGTTTATCTATTACTATTATTCAAAATTCTCTGGTTTATCTATTGCTTTTAAATCCAATGACATTTACAAATATTTCGCATGCGAAGCAGCTGGAACTTGATAGTAACTTTAATATGTGTACTTATACAAATTTCATATTCCTATTGCAATCAGCCCAAATTGACAAGTTCATTCGAAAATTAATTTCTTCATTATTTTTCTTATACTCATCTCAATGTCTTCAAATTCAGTATTTCACATAACATGTCCAAACACTATAGACTGACAATCATAGCGATTGGAAACTCCCATATGAAGTTACACATTACATACTATATTTTTTTCAATCAATTTATTTGGCAGAAATATCCTAACTTGTTTTGTGTATTCTTGTTTTCGATATTTCTTGAAGTGGCAATGATCTTTCACTGCCTTTGTTTTCTAAAGTGGGAGTTGTGCTAATGAACTGCCAACGTCACAAATGATTTTCTTTGCAATTTTGCCGCAAACTTAATTTTTCTAAAACATTTAGGTTATTTGAAAAAAGAAGTTACGTTAAATTCGAGAGAATACATAGTTTCAACTTATTTTTTTTCTAGAATCGAAATCGGCATAAGACTGTACATTTCACGGGACTATTGAAGTAGGTCGTTCAGAAGAACCAATTATATCCATAGTGATATGGGGACAATTTCCACCACAAATATGCAGGGCCACCATTAGATGTCAAGACGCACAGTGTCGTGAGAAAGAGAAAAAGTACATACAGTCGATGTTGGATTTTTTTGCATGAATCTATAAAAAACAGTTAGATTAGAAAGCACATAAAATATTTTTTAAATACACTGAGCCGTTTCAGGGATATGGGGCTTCGAAGTTGACGTTGTGTACCTATGTATATTTATCACACCAAATAATTTAAAATGTGTATTGTCTTTTAAGAGTTACAATTAAAATGTATTCATAAATAATGGCAAGACTTTCTGACAATAAAATGCGCCGCATATTACATTTGAGGAACTCCTCCAAAATCCTTGCAGTGAATTTGGCGATTAGATACTTTAGTTTTAAACACCTTGGAAGTATAATGAACAAAAGTTAGTTGAATTCGGTGTGCAGTTTTAGAAATTATTGTATTTCTGCATTTCAGGATATGTGGGGGTGGGTGAGTCCTTTGGCTGATTTGGTCCAAAATATAGTTTTACCTTATATTGTTTATAATTACCCTGTGCAAAAAAATTGTGGATCAACAAATCTTTCCCGAACGAAACCAATTGGACATGCTAGTACACCACTAGCATAACAAAACCCCCGAAGGGTTTCGAAAATAAATCTCGAATTTTTGTTTTATAACCCTTTGAAGTTGGGCTATTGTTAGTCAAATTTCCAAGCAAAATGTAATTAAGCGAGCAGATGTCAAAACAAAGAAAAAACAAACATCACCACATCCGAAGGGACCCATAAAATTCCAAAAATTTGCTGAGTGGCGCAACGGGCCCTAGGAGCTTGAAAAAAGACCACAAGTATAAAATAAGAAAATATCCAGGAACATCCAGGACTTTTTGGTGTGAACCAGTGTTTACATTTTTAATTCTTCAGGCTTAAAATATTTTAATTTATTGATTTTCATATTTTGTGTGTTTTTGGACCTCCGGGGATTTTTTGGGAAATCCAAATTTTAAGGCCCTATACGCCATTGGGTTATTTCGAAAGAACAATTTCCTTTCATCTTAGTACCATCGTTTATCTGTGGGCCTTGAACCTTGGGCCACTGTGCATTGTTTAGCATTTTTGCATGTGCCCGCGAATGTGACTATAATTACCACATCTTTGTAGGGCTATAAACTAAAATTTCGAGCTAACTGTGCACAACCCTTTGGGGGTTTTGATATACTAGTGGTGTACTATCATGTCCGTTAGGGAAAGATTTTCTTGCGGCACAGTGTAATAAGTACTTGTACTCACATTTCATTAAATAATTTCAACCTAAAATTCGTTGCATTACTAGAAAGCCCTGAATATCCTAATTATTGCGTAATTATTTTTATTTTTTGAAAAACTAAAAACTTTTATCCAAAAAACATGGTACTAAATGTGTATGCTGCATTTCAGACGAACCGCAATAACAATTGCTACAATAATACTCACATTTCATAAAATTTATTTTCAATTTTGCCACAAATTATACATAAAACATTCCCAACAGATTAAATACATTTAACAAAATCAAATATTTATTAAAATAACTGCCAGTAAATGAGTAATAGAAAATTTTGTTTATGAACTTCGTACACAGAGGTATACGGGGTGAATCAAAGGGTACCATACTATTTAGTTTACATCTGTATTGATTGACATCTGTACTTACCGTAATAGGAAAAATCTTAAAATAGAAAAAAGAACGTTACTGAGCTATTAGTAAAATATAAATTATTATATTTATTTCAGTTTTCAAAAATGTTAATATAATTTTCAATAACAAATCCACTTTCCACTAACATTCAGGTACAGGGTGGCTGATGAAAGCCGCTACCAAAAAAAATTAATAATTTTTTTTCTATTTAATGAATCTGGTTAATTTTTTTTTTTATTTTGCAGACTGATTTTTAGATTTAACAAAAGTGGATAACTGGGACACTGCAACAAGAATTTGGATTGTCCGCCGCTATTACGCACTGAAGTCCGTAGTTTCGGTTCAAAGAGAGTATAGGGGCACCTTTGGCGGCAATCCTCCTTTGGCTGATTTGGTCCAAAATATAGTTTTACCTTATATTGTTTATAATTACCCTGTGCAAAAAAATTGTGGATCAACAAATCTTTCCCGAACGAAACCAATTGGACATGCTAGTACACCACTAGCATAACAAAACCCCCGAAGGGTTTCGAAAATAAATCTCGAATTTTTGTTTTATAACCCTTTGAAGTTGGGCTATTGTTAGTCAAATTTCCAAGCAAAATGTAATTAAGCGAGCAGATGTCAAAACAAAGAAAAAACAAACATCACCACATCCGAAGGGACCCATAAAATTCCAAAAATTTGCTGAGTGGCGCAACGGGCCCTAGGAGCTTGAAAAAAGACCACAAGTATAAAATAAGAAAATATCCAGGAACATCCAGGACTTTTTGGTGTGAACCAGTGTTTACATTTTTAATTCTTCAGGCTTAAAATATTTTAATTTATTGATTTTCATATTTTGTGTGTTTTTGGACCTCCGGGGATTTTTTGGGAAATCCAAATTTTAAGGCCCTATACGCCATTGGGTTATTTCGAAAGAAAAATTTCCTTTCATCTTAGTACCATCGTTTATCTGTGGGCCTTGAACCTTGGGCCACTGTGCATTGTTTAGCATTTTTGCATGTGCCCGCGAATGTGACTATAATTACCACATCTTTGTAGGGCTATAAACTAAAATTTCGAGCTAACTGTGCACAACCCTTTGGGGGTTTTGATATACTAGTGGTGTACTATCATGTCCGTTAGGGAAAGATTTTCTTGCGGCACAGTGTAATAAGTACTTGTGCAAAAATGCAATGACCTACATCTACTCCTACCATTTTTGGCCAACCGTACCGAGATATCACGACACTGTGAGACGTGTGTGTGTCTGTCTATTCGATGATGTGTATTCCAATGAAACTGGAATTAATGAAATCTATCAGAACTTAATAAATGCTTTTAAAAAGAAAACGCAGGGTGTATGCCAATGACACTAAGAGGCGTGTTGATTATTTTTAATCGCATACCAAAAATGGTAATTAATTGCAGCTTCGGCTCTGATGTATTGTTGTGATTTTACGGACTTGCCCTCAGGCACAGATTTAAGGGTAATGACGTGATGCTTCTAAAAGGGTTGGTTGTGATTTATTTCTTTTAGCGGTATTTCAAAAACAAATGAAGACAAATGGTTGTTGGAGATACCAAATTATTACCTAAGTCCTTTAAATGAAACGTGCACGAAAGGAAAACTCGTTTTGGGCGGGGTTGAAACACTTTATATTATTTAATAGTCCGGAAAGTGAAATCTTGTTTAAAAAAGTGATATAAGCATAACTCGTTGAACAAATACTCGTAATTTGACTATGAAGCAAGCAGTTTCTTCTCAAAATTTAATTGAATTGACATTGAGCATTCAATTATATATGGGTCAGCATTTGTAATATCGATGTAAAAAACTGTTTGCTTAAAATTCACAATTTAGATCGAAATTAATTTTAAATGTTTGACCAACAAAGCGACTGTCGTTCTTTTTGCTCTACGGCCTTTGCTTGAGGAGCTTGTGGAGTATCATATAAATACCAAGAAAAAAATAAAAGAAGTACTTCCAAAAGAATAGCAATATAGGTACTTCTAAATCATATGTATGAAAATGTATACAGCATAATAAAGTTCTTTTGTATTTATTGGCTATTGATAATATCAAAATGTCGAATAAAAACAAATTCTAATATTTTCTTCTAAATAAATTGCTAAAATGTAATTTTAGAGTATAAATGATTAACCCTACAATACATAATTTCAAAATGATTAGATGTTAAATGAAGCTTCTGAAGTGAAAAAAGCCCAGATCGAAAGGAACATATTCATATATGGGGGTTATATCTTAATCTGAACCGATTTTCTTGATACTCGGTAATGTGGGTGCTAGCATTAAGATACTACAACCTGATAAATTGCGTAACTAACCATTATTTAAATCACGTTTTTCATACTGTAAAAAATATCAGAATGAAATAAACCTTAACTGAATACGAACAGAAAGTACACACTACACGTAGGCATTGCGTTTTTTATGCTGATTATAATAATCCAATATGTATACATGCAGTTGTCAGTTAAAAAATTCTGAGACATAAAAGGTGTGATGCGCTAAAATTAGAGGTTTTTATAGGCAAATCAAAAAAAAAGCGATTTCTACAGTGAAGCTAGATCAAACAGTATCCGATACGGGTAATTTCGAATCTTAAACTACCCCCAACAATAACAAATTTGATCAACTAACAATAGAACACAGATATGACTAAGTCTTCATACAATTTTACGACTATCAATCATATGCATATGTTTTTTATATGGGGTCCAAATCAATATCATAAGGTGTTGCAAACTTGTCATTCCGTTTGCAACACCTAGAGGTATTGTCATTATCCCCCCAACCTAGGGTGGAGGTACAGTAAACTGCTATATTCTAACAATTAAATAATTTCAACCTAAAATTCGTTGCATTACTACTAGAAAGCCCCGAATATCCTAATTATTGCGTAATTATTTTTATTTTTTGAAAAACTAAAAACTTTTATCCAAAAAACATGGTACTAAATGTGTATGCTGCATTTCAGACGAACCGCAATAACAATTGCTACAATAATACTCACATTTCATAAAATTTATTTTCAATTTTGCCACAAATTATACATAAAACATTCCCAACAGATTAAATACATTTAACAAAATCAAATATTTATTAAAATAACTGCCAGTAAATGAGTAATAGAAAATTTTGTTTATGAACTTCGTACACAGAGGTATACGGGGTGAATCAAAGGGTACCATACTATTTAGTTTACATCTGTATTGATTGACATCTGTACTGACCGTAATAGGAAAAATCTTAAAATAGAAAAAAGAACGTTACTGAGCTATTAGTAAAATATAAATTATTATATTTATTTCAGTTTTCATAAATGTTAATATAATTTTCAATAACAAATCCACTTTCCACTAACATTCAGGTACAGGGTGGCTGATGAAAGTAGCTACCAAAAAAATTAATATTTTTTTTTCTATTTAATGAATCTGGTTAATTTTTTTTTATTTTGCAGACTGATTTTTAGATTTAACAAAAGTGGATAACTGGGACACTGCAACAAGAATTTGGATTGTCCGCCGCTATTACGCACTGAAGTCCGTAGTTTCGGTTCAAAGAGAGTATAGGGGCACCTTTGGCGGCAATCCTCCGAGCAGATGGATCATAAAGAGACTTGTTAAAAATTTTTCCGAGCATGGGACAGTCAACAGAAGATCTTACCATCGAAACCCTTCAGTTCGGATGGAGGAAACAATCGCTGCTGTAGCTGCTGCCACACAGAACATCCATGAGCTTCGACAAGAAGCTTATCTGCTCAAATGGGTATAAGCAGACAGTCATTGTAGTCAATTATGCACAAAATTTGGAGTTATTCCCATATAAAATTCAATTGGCCAACAAAGTGAACTCAGCAGACTTCCCAGTGCAGTTTCATCACGCTGCATTGTCGTGCCCTACTTCTTCGAAGAAAACGGTCACACCGTTACAGTTACTGGAGGCCGTCTCTTGAGCATGTTGAGAGAGTTTTTCTATCCAGAATTACGCCGAATGAGAATTTCTTTCAACTCTGTGTGGTTTCAGCAATATGGTGCAACTCCTCACATAGTCCGGCCTGTTATGACAGAATTGCGGCGAAAATTTCCCAATAAGCTGATATCCAGAAACTCCACAATCCGTTGTATATTTAGACGACCGTTTAAACTTTAAGAAACACATAGAGTACGCATGTAAAAAAGCAGCCGATGTTACGCATGCGCTATCCCGAATGATGCCAGACGTTGGTGGACCACGACAAAGCCATAGAGCTCTGATCTCACATGTATCTAACTTAACGTTGCTGTACGGAGCTCCTGTGTGGGAGAGATCACTAAGTAATATATCAAAGAAAGAAATGATGTCGATTTCTAGGCGAAGCTGCCTGAGAGTCTGCAGCGGATATCGTACAATATCCGGTGAGGCAGCAAGCGTTGTAGCGGGAATCATGTCAATCGATATTAAGGCTAGAGAGCACTCAAACATTTATAAAGAGTCAATAGAAAACCCAACAGCAGGCAATGATGCAATAAGAATCTGGGAAAGAGATAACGCACTACACAGCAGCAAACGAGGTGGGAAAATTCTCCAAAAGGCCGATGGACCTTTCGGCTGATACCACAAAAGGAAGTGTGGCTGCGACGCAGACATGGCGAAGTAAACTATAGTCTAACACAAATCCTTACCGGACACGGAGGCTGCAGGAAATATTTGTACCGCTTCGGACACGACAACTCACCCGGATGTCCAGAATGCCAGATTGATGACGAAAGTGCAGAGCATGTGGTTTTTCACTGCCCTCGCTTTGCCAGAGAACGAGTTATTCTTGAGTCGTATATAAGCGAACGTTTAAAAGCGGAGAATATAATAACTATAATGCTGAGCTCTGAAGATAAATGGGAAGCTGTTAATAAGTAAAGGGTTTTCCAACAAGAGGTGTTATTTTGGTATTCATACATTCAGTACGGACTGAATGTATCTTTCGAAGATTTCATACCTCCAGCGCGCAAAAAAAAATACACAGACAGACGGACGGACGGACATTCATTCATTCGACTTAAAGTGACCCAAAACATTGGTCGAACATACTAAGGGTCTTAGATCACTCCTTCGATGTGTTACACTTTTGTCCGTAGCAAATGATATATACCCTCGTATCACTAAATTGAGGGTATAAAAATGATTATGTCAATCTGTTGAGCACATAATCAGTATTAGTATCCAAAATATAAAAAATATTTTAATATTTAGATGATCACATGACTGCCCAGTTATGCCGGTCAGACTTTACGATAAAATAATAAAAAATGCAAAGATTGTGAATTTTCCGACGCTTTTTAAAATTATGAAAATTTTAAAAATAAAAAAAAAAATTTTGCCCGATATTTATGAAGGGTTTTTTATTTGCCTTCCTTCCAAATTTCATAAAAATCCAAGCATTTTTGTAGATTTTACAGCATTTTGGCCACAATTTCCCATTTCCGCCAATAGTGCACCAGTGAGTTAGATCTATATAACATAACCTCTAAAGTTCATGCTTTTCTTACAAATATCTGAAATCTTGGACTAAAGCGCGACATTTTTGGTTTCTGCTTTAAACAATAAGGATATTGGGATTCTGTCTCTGATATAACCGAAGTTCATCTCGATGAAAAGGCGTTACTTTACAAAATTTTTAATTTTTTATAAAGGAACACGCTGAACAAAATCGCTCCTGTAGTATACTGTGCCAAACATATTCTGCTTGAAAAATATATATGTTTAGGCGATTTTTTTTGAGACGATGAGGCCCATTTCCACCTCTTTGGCTATGTATAAACAAGCAAAATTATAGCATCTGGGGCTCGGAAAACCCAAGAGTTGTAGTTGAGAAGCCTCTCCATCCTCAACGTGTGACTGTTTGGTGCGGTTTATGGTCCGGCGGGATCATTGGACCTTACTTTTTCGAAAGTGAGGTTGGATCAATAGTTACGGTGAATGGATTGAGTTATCGAGAGATGATTAATGATTTTTTATGGTCGGAGTTGGATGGTATTGATCTGAGAAAAGTTAAATTTCAACAAGACGGCGCTACGTGCCACACAAGCAACGAAACCATTGCTCTGTTACGGGAAAATTTCCGGACCGTGTTATCTCTCGAAGAGGTGATAACATTTTGCAACCACGATCTTGTGATTTAACACCTTGCGACTTCTTACTTTGGGGCCACGTGAAAGATAAGGTCTACGCCAACAGCCCAGCGTCGATTCATGACCTCAAAGACAGAATTCGTGAGGCTATCGAGGACATAGGGCAGCCACTTTCCGATTTGGTTATGAAAAATTTCATGAAAAGGATACGGTCCTGTAAGCGTGGTCGTGGTGACCATTTGGCTGATGTTGTTTTTCATTATTAACGGCATACCTTCCTCTTTATTATGAAATAAACATCCGAGCATTTATATCAAAAAATGGCATTTTTCTTTGAATACCAAAATAACACATCTTGTTGGAAAAGCCTTTATTTGTGTAAATATTGTTCTAAACAAATCTTTGTTTCCCTCCAATTTTTTTATTTGGAACTATTATTTGCGAAATAATAATTAATTTGCATTTAAATATTCAAAAAATATATCGATACCTTGCATGTTTTAATTTTTTCAGTATTTCAAATTTATTTTTTAGAAATTTTAAATGTTCGTAAAATTCCTTTATGAATTAAATTGTATAATCTTGCATCACATTAAATGCTCGATAGATTCACAATAAATACAACTTGGAATATATTGGAATTAATAATGAGTTAATGAAATTTTTAACTGCACAGAAAAAAAGACGCCATTAATATTTAAAATAAGTAGGTTTTAAATTAAAATGAAGAAAATGTAATTAATATTAATAAAATAATCTTTGTTTTAAGTTCAAAAATTACTTATTTTAAAGACTAAGGACGTCTTTGGAGACATTCTTTTATTTTATGGCAAATTTGTTTCAGTGTGTAAGGCATAACTCGAAGTAAAGAAAAATAAAAACTGAAATTCAAAAAATTCAGCAAAGTTTTAAATTATTTGTAATGAAGGAAATTTCTAAACAATAATTTTATTTGGTTGTAAACACATATTTTATTTGAGATAGTAAGTTCGCAAATGTATGTTGTCATATATTAACATATGCGCTCCAATTAAATTCTAATGATTTTGTTTATTTTATATAAAAATCTCTATACCAAGTATGTTTTCTTTCTATACAATCATAAAAAAACGGCGAATAGTAACTTCTAGCATTACATTTGAAAAAATTCGCGCATTATTCCCAGATGTCGCATATTTGCAAGAAAAACATAAATTTTAGACTCATGATACCGCCGAAATATTTTGAGAATATTCACTAAACGGAACAACCCCGCAAAATTTCTCATTACCAAATAATCCGACGAGTAAGCAAAGTTCGGTAATGGTAAGTACTTATTATTTAGCCACTTTTCTCATTATTTCAACAGGGGGATGTCATTGGAGGAAAGTACTTCCCAAAAGCATACAATAAAGTTGCATAATAAGTACTTATTTGTAGCATAGGCATACCACATAAATATGTGCTTATAAAGGTTCCACCAAATAACTTTTTTTTTTGAAAATGCTATAAAAAAAACTACTGAATATTTTCTCAAATTTCTTTTTTTATTTGAAAGTACAATCCTTCCGGTTAATAATGGAAAATTATTTCATTCAAATGGCTGCTTCGGCTGGCCATGCAGTAGCCTACACGATCGGTCCAATTTTTAAGCACATTTTCTATTGTGTGCAGCTGTATTTCACCAATGGCTTCACGAATATTGTCCTTTGAAGCGTCAATTGTCTCTGGCTTGTCGGCGTAACACTTATCTGTTGAAACCAAATGTTGCCAATATCCTCCTCTTCAATTTTTGTGAACAAAAATTCGTTCAACATGGCCCGATAACGATCGCCATTGACTGTAACGGCCACTCCGCACCAAACAGTGACTCGTTTTGGGTGTATCGGCTTTTCAATGTATGCGTGCGGGTCTTCTGTGCCCCAAATGCGACAATTTTGCTTGCTTACATACCCGCCAAGATAAAAATGAAAAAATCAAAATCAAATGAAAATCAAAAATGAAAAAAAAATTGAAAATCAAAATTTTCAAAGTAATGTCGCAATATTTCCCATCGTTGTTCAAGCGTATACACAACCATATTCGTTCAGCGGAAGGATAAAACTAATTATCTTTCAAATCAGACATGAGCTAAGTGTAACCATTCACGAAATAAGCACTAGTTGAAAAAAAACGTTAGATGGCGGACCCTTTATTTTCACGATTTTAAGTACTTGAATAAAATAAGTAGTAAATTTGGTAGAAATGTCCATTTTAAGTTATTTTTTGCACATTTCTCGAAACAAACAATTTCCTCCCAAACCCCGATTATTTTGATAACAAAAAATCGCTTATTTCTGTTATTATTAAAGTCATTATTGATAAGCAGACAGTAATGCAGCGAATAATGAGATGTCATTATTTGGTAATGCATGAAATAATGACAAGTACTTAACAAGATTTTGCTGGGATGCGTTCATTTGCGATGCGGACAACCGTTGTTTTAAATAATTGTATACGAATTATTTTAAATTGTTTGTTGTTATTTATTTTTGGTCTGTTTTGTTATTCAGTCAGAATTTATTTTGGTATCATCATCATATTTTATTTTAGTTTTTTTAAGGGAAATCGTTTACTCATGCCAAATGGCATCATGTGTCAGAATTTTATAGTTGTAAAATATACCGTTATACTAAACAATAAATAATCGTAAAGAAACTTTCTCCTCTAAAATTTGGTGTTCGTCGCTTACGTCTTTTTGGCGGTTAAGGCTCGATATGTTTCAGTTACATTCTGCATATAGCAAAATATAATAGAAACAAATACAAACCAGTAAGGGAAGGCTAAAGTCGGGCGGTGTCGATCATATGATACCCTACACCACTCTAGTAAGATTGGATATCAATGAAAGAATGTATACATCATTTAAAATTTCACAGTACATCATTTTTCAGCTCATTGATTTGGGACTCAATTCTGAGTGATAGTAGCCCCGAAAATAAGAACTTCTGCATCATTCGTTTTGTCAAGTTGGCTCAATTAATTATTTAATGGTCATACAAATTTTTTTGCTCAAGGTGGATTTTTAGCACTTTTTCTATATTTGTGTCTTGGTATACCGTTCGGAATATCTCTTGTGTGTCTGAAGCAAAGTTGTAGATATTGGAGAATAGGAGAAAAAAAAATGCGGAACCAACCTATTCGAAAAAAGTGCATCTAGTGCCTTAAAAATCGCAAAAATGATATGATCTGTTTTATAATGTTCCGTTTTATTGTTCTGTTTTATACGTACTTATATACGTTTTAGTATTACGTATACGTATACGTTAGACTGCCTAGATTTGTATGGAGCCAAAAAAAGTACCCCCTCAGAAATGAAGATTGATATGTTTTAGAGTGATGCCAAAAATATTTTGGTTACAGCTGTTTCCATTTGTTGCAAAACAGGGTTTTTCGTCAGTAACTTCACACAGAGTACAGATTGGTTGCCTCAACCGAAATATTTCCCAACCGAATTTTGGTAGTTCTCTCTACTATCATGCGATTCCATCAGGACAACCAATATTTGGTTGTGGTATACTTCTGCTTCCATGTTGACTACAATCATATTTGGTTGCGCCAACTACGAAAATGGTGGCTTAAATTATCTGTTGTAGTTGCCACAACCAACTGTTTTCAAAAATTGGTTATTCTGACAATTTGTCAGTCATATACTACCGACAATTACTTAAAAACAGTTTTCATTAATTTTTATTTTATCTATTGAACAAAAAACAAAACAATTCATAACAAAATTAAAAATCCCATGTTACGAATTCATCACATCATGAGATGTGGAAATATTTAACACAAATTTTAGTACGCGAAAAAAAAGCACAAAACTTTTAGGCAATATCGCTAAACCCTGTGCTTTCAATTTCATGATTACTGCTTTTATTTTTTGTTTATGTAAAACATTTTGCACAACATATTCTGCATTCCACACATTATTATCCACACGAGATTATTTTTGATTACCTATACCGTTCATGAACAAAATGTTGAAGATTTTTTAATGTCGAGTAATTTTATTTTTTGTTTGTTTTGTATCAGCAAAAGAATAGCAACCAATCTTTCGGTTGTATTTCGGAAAATACGTTTAATTATTTTAAATTTGGGAAATGATTGGGATTTTTCTGCTGTAGTAACCAATTATTCGTTGCAATAATAATATTTGGTCTGTTGATACAATTTCTGTTGTCAAGAATAAAACATTGGTTATCACAACGAAAAATCGATCATATGGTGCCATAATGAAAATTTAATATTTGTTACCACAACTAACCGAGTGTCAATGAAAAAAACAATCTTAATTCGATTGATACAACCATCGATTTAGTTGCAAGCATTTTCATTTGATCGTATCCATGTTATTATTGTTGTTTGAACTAATTATATATAAATAAAACCGACAGACGGTGTAGGCAATATACTTTTTTGCTAGTACTATTTTTTGTTGTTACGATCGAATTCCAACCAATTATTTTTCTGGGTGTTTATATTCAGAATTGGTTTAAAAGATTCAGAAATAGATAAAATCGGAAACGACCTTTCCGACGGTAAAATCGAAATTACGATGGAAAACATCCGAGATATTTAAAACTTCAAGAAAATCATATGAAAAATCGTAAAAAAATCGCACAAAAATCTTAATATCTGGAGCGTAAAAACTAATTTAAAAAAATTTTAAAGGTAGAATCCAAGCTCTGTCGTTTTTCAATTATATTTGGCCGTTTATTTTATAAGTGTAATATTGGATATGTTACTGACGAAAAACCCTGTTTTTGGAGGTGTTTTGCAACTAGCCCAGCTCACAAATGGAAACAGCTGGAACCAAAATATTTTGGACATCATTTTAAAACATATCAATCTTTATTTGTTGGGTATATTATGCCTGTTTTTCAATATTTTACTGACAGATATTTTATGACTTTGTTGGCATTTTTGCGATTTTTAAGGCACTGAATGCATTTTTTTCGGGTAGGTTTGTTCCGTATTTTTTTCTCCTATTCAGTATCTGCTTCAGACACAAAAGAGATATTCCGTACGATATATCGAGAATAATATAGAAAAAGTACAAAAATCCACCTTGAGCGAAAAAAATAAATAAATAATGCAGAAGTTTTTATTTTTGGGACTACTTTCACGTCCTATTCTCAGAATTAAAATAATACGTTTCTTTCCAGGTAGGAAAGACTCCTAAAATGTCAGCACGATCGTAGTGAAATTACGACCAGTACTCAACGAACAACAAAGATGGACAGACGGTCGGACGGACATGGTTAAAGCTAGTGATTCCCAGTAGATCAGTAAGCAATTGAAACTCGCTACCATTTGTATACCCTACACCACACTGTGGTACAGGGTATTATAAGTTTGCTTCGTGGCAGATATTCGTAACACATATTGCAATTTAACTCTAAAGATGATATATTGCTGTCAATCGAAACTGCAGTCAGTTCTACCAAGCAATTGAAACTAGCTGCCATTTTTTGTACTACATTTTGCAACAGGCAGAATGTAACTGAAACATATCGTCTTAAACCAAAAATATATTTTTTAAAACCAAATTTTTGGCTTTTCAAAGTGTTCTCTAACGGGAAAAACTATTTCAAGATTTTTTTTTAATTTTTTTTAAGAAAACTTAAAGACATTATAACAAGCTAATATTCCCTTATTTCCTCAAAATTAAAAATGAACACGTAAGAAATTTTAGTTGTAGTAAAGCGACAGCAAAATTTCTTGAATTAAATTCTCCAATAACTTGTATACTGCTAATCCGAAGCTTCGGTAATTTCGCACATAGTAAGTTTCTTAAATGCTATTACATCGAGAAACATAGGAGAACTTGCCATGTCTTTTTGGTACATCCCACACAAAGGGTTAATTTTATACAGAAACAACAGCTAATTTCTTTGAAAGCAGTACAGTCCAGTAAAAAATTAGGGTAATTTGGTCAAAAATGAATAGGTCAGAACCTTAATACTGCTACAATGAAGCACATACAATTCGGTACTGTGCTATATCTTTAAAGTAAGTCCAGTTCAGCGCGAAATAGGAGCAAATACGCCAAGCCAAGCAAATACGTATAGATTCTTTCGAACACAATTTCACCATAACTTCTACACTAATCATCGAAATATTTCATATTTTGTATTTTGCAATGACTATTGACAAATAAGATGTTTCCAACGTGTTGACTCCATTCGGCTTTCTCGACTGCAATTTTCTTTGCTGTTTTCGCCATAGGATGCAGAGTATACTATATATTATCATTCCATTTGCAATACCTCGAAATATTGATCTGAGACTCAATAAAGTAATATTTACTCATGTCTTTATACTCGTATTGTACTTAATCACCCTAGTACAAATTGGATACATAGGTCCATGTTTTGGATAGCCCAAAAGGTTCCACAGATGTCACTTCTTGACGCCCTACAGCACAAAGTTTTTGAATTGATATGGCTGAAATTTTAAAATTTAAACTGTATATTGCACTTAATCGTTCCTAGTGAAAATGGGGAAAATCGGTCGGTCCATGTTTTGATATAGCTTCCTTCTCATTAGACTTCTTGGCGTTTTAAGGGACGCATTTTTAACCCATAATGCGGAAAGCTATTGTACTTCTTTTCAGCGAATGGGCTGAACAAAATATTCAGTTTGGAGTAATTTGGGTTTAGAATTATTTTTACCGCGATAAATTGCGGAGTGGTCAAGTTATATGCAAAATTCGCATTTCCAGAGCGATTTGACTGACATTTAAAATGTATGTGTGGTTTGTCTTGATAATAGTTTGAATGTATTATTCTAACCGGAAGATGGCGATTTAGTGGGAATATGGTCAATATAAATTTTTGAAGATTTTATCCTGAAACTCGGGACATATATGTACTTATGAATGAAATATCAATGAATAACATACCAATACATCCCAAACCGGACGGGCAGAACAACGTCAGATTTGGCATGATAATGCTATAGAAGTTTTATTTTACATCATATCGTTACAAAACGTGTAGAGGAGTTTCCTGGTACAGAAACAAAAGAAATCAGTTTTAGGATATACGGGTGGCTGATATGTAATGCAACAAAGTAAAGCGCTATATTTTTTAATTTTTTTTTTAATTTTATTGTTCAAAAACAAAAAATGTCGGAAATAACATAATATTTTAGAAACAGTTTAGATTTGTTCGAATTGGTACGAGAAACAAAAGATTTATTCACATTTAAATGCTGGAGTGCTCTAACGATAGCCACTTGTGTTTTTCCTCCCAAATATAAAGCAATCACACTATCACGCTTGAATTCCATCACGAATAACTTTTTTTCTGAATACAATAGATCAAAAAGCTTTTGTAAGCTTGTAAACAATAAAATGAACTGTCACTGAAATAAATCTGTCAGCTATCAGACTAGCGGTTCAGAAATGATAGCAACCAGAAGTTGGTTGCAATACATATCAGCCACCCTGTATGTATATTCCTCCTAATAATATTAATACCCGACACCACTCTGTGGTAGAGGGTATTATCACATTATGCAATTGTTTACAACGCCTAAAAAGAGAAAAGATAGACCCATAGTTATTATACCTGTTGGCATAGAATCACTTTCTGAGTCGATTTTGACATGTTCATCTGTCTGTGCGTCTGTTTGTCCACGTATTCTTCTGATCAAAGTGCAGATCGCATATATGAAGCGATCTGTTCGAAAATTGGTACACAATCATTTCATAGACTACGTACGAACCCTATTGAAAATGGGGTATATCGGTCCATATTTTGATATATACCCCGTATAATGGTTCCACCGATGTCACTTCTTGACGTTCTAGAGAACACATTTTTCTAAGGATCTGCCTAAAATGTTATAATTTATGCTTTCTAATCGTCCCTAGTAAAAATGGGTCACATCAGTTCATGTTTTGGTACAGGCCCCATATAAAGGTCCCTTTATACGTCACTTTTAGGGCTCTAAAGAAAATATTTTTCAACACATTTAGGCAATACAATCCAGTCAACAAATAATGATTTACTGATATTGACATAAATAAGTACTTTTTTTTTAAGTTAATTCAACTCTGATATTGTAAAATATGCGACAACGCCAAGTTTTAATAAAGAAACATATCTCGTCATATATTATTATATATGATATATATATACTAGGGCGGGTCGATTTAAAAATCGTATTCTAGGGATCAAAATAAGAAACTTTGCCGAAGGAACCATACCTCTAAAACGAATTCTGATGTCCCGGAAAAAATCCCACTTTGACCCATTTAGAGTGCTCCAATCGAGTCCAAATGTATGGAACCCCCAGGGGGTTCCAGGTGGTGTGCCACTGGTATGGGTGGGTCGGGCCTCCAAAGTTAGTGGGGGTCGGTCATACATGACAATAACAACTGCTATTATGTGGGGTATTTGTAAGCGTGGGATAAGTAGTTATTTGTCAACTCTTTGTATACTTGTACTCCAATATCATGCCCATGTAAAAATGATCTGAATGTTGGCTAACGTTGTTTCGTCGTTATTTCTTTTGAATTTGGATTACCCACCAGGTTACCTGGTAAAGAGAGGACCTATGCTGCGCTAGAAGTTAAAAGGAAATAGTGATGATGTATATGTTGTTATGGAAATCATTATTGGCAAGGTGTTACTCAGCCCCTTATTAATATGACAATATAAGTAGTTTATATGTGGGACATTCGTAAGCGGGAGGGTAAGTTGTTCGTTGTTAAGTCTGTGTATGCCTGCATGAAAGTACTTTCCTCCAATATCATGCCCATGTACACATAACATGAAGGGTAGCCAAATGGTAAGTCATTATTTCTTTTGAATTTGACTTACCCGCCAGGTTACCTGGTAATAAGAGTTTTTTCTGGGTTTGAGCGTTCAAAAAAAACCGAACAACGTGGTGGTTTGAAACTTAGAACATATGTTTAGAAAGTCTTCACTTTTCACGAAAGCTATTTTATCAAACTACTACCGCCATCTATATATATCATTTTGGGACCGCCCTCTTAGTAATATTACGAGTATATTCTTCTGGGTGTAATTGTCACGCTTCTTTCGATGCCTCCTAAACAAAGGGACAATTTTGTATCAACAATTTAACAGGCCAGAACTTTAGTAGCGGTGCACACAAATATCTAAATCAATGGTTTTGCTGTAAATTTTTGTAATTTCCACAGCTAGTGCTTCCAACCACTCAAAGAGTCCAAATCGTGCCTTAATTGACTGACTCATAAAAAAGCAGCTATTCTCAGCCGTTCTATGATGAAATAATGGCAAAAAAATTAATTAATATCTTTTATGGAACATCCCTTTTGGTAATTCTTTAAAATGACATAAATTTCGGTAAAGAAAAAGTTATTTTTTTTTTAAATTTATTATTATTTAAACAATAGTAAAACAAAATGGTACATTTGGATTTGATCCACCCTGTACATACTTATCCAGTTATACTTGTACAAATGAAAAATGAACGTATTTACAAATTTATAACAAACACACACATAGAAATATATTCAATTTATCGTATGCATAGACACGTATGAAACCTGCATACATACACATGTACAAACTCCCGTTTGTTCATGTTGAAAAATATTTTAGCATGACTGCTCAAAAATTTAAAAAAAAAAAGAAATGTATTTGAATTATTAATAATAATAAAATAACAATCGTTGCTCAATGAAATGAGCATCCCTTATGCCTTATACCTTCTGGATTCGGTCGAACTCAGCAAATGGGTTTGTGTAAATATGCAGAGGTTCCGGAATATGTACCATTTTCTTGCAAATGTAAACAGTGTTGTTCAGAACCGGTGACTACCTAAAGTATGTATATGGAGTATTGAGGGCATACGTATGATTGTTTGAATTAAAATATTTTTAAAGTAAAATGCAACTAGAGCTCAAGTCCAGCTTTTTACAAAATCGGAGGATATCTAGAGCATATCGAGCATTGGGAGAAAACTTACTCGAATCTCTGAGCTATGTTACCATCGATTAACATTTTGCTAACGTGATACAGTGATACAGTACACCACCCTATCGGAGCAAAAGAAGAAGAAATATAATCAAGTTTTATAAATGTTATTTTTCTAATGATAATGATTTGTCCAACAATTTGTATTTTGTAGCGCTTAGATGCCAAATCGGAGGTACATATGTAAATATGAAGGCTATATCTTAATATGAATGAATTTTCTTCAAATTTGGCAAGATTAGTACTTGGGTGCTACATTTAAATCTGAACCGATTTACACCAAATTCGACAATGTGAGTCATTGGATCAAGAAACTCCACCCTGCTTTATTTCAAAGTAATTGAATTAAAAAAACAGCTTCTGTATCGTTAAAAGGCCAATTCGGAAAGAAAATGTATATGGGGCCTATATCTGAACCGATTTTGTCCAATTTCTTCCCAGATGTGAAAGAGTCCTAATTGCATATTTTAGCAAGATCGGAGTGAAAATGCAACCCGCACTTAACCAACAACTTTAAATGGACAGACAGATGGACGGACATGGTTAAATCAACTAATGCGATACCGACCCGATCGGTGTACTTTAAAGTGTGTTTAGCTCCAGTATTCTTAGTTGTTGATTACAATTAACAAGTGAAAGCGGCGTTATGTTCGGCCATGCCGAATCTTATAAACCCTACTGGGTGAAAATAAACCAATATTACGAGTACCAAATTTCAACCCGATTCGTGAAATCGGGTTTTTGGTTGCGTTAAGAAGTAAAATCGTGAGGGACCTTTTTATGGGGGCTATATCAAAACATGGACCTATGATGAGCGTTGTTCGTGTGAAGGGTTCTGGATATAAATACATCCAAAATACATATGTTCAGCCGGACCAGTTGAAATTTGCAGTCGCTATGGCGTTAATAAGTCTCATTTTCAATCCCAAGTTACCTGCAGCTATAAAAAGTTCCTTTACAAAAATTCAATCATCTAGCAAAGGAGGACAAATCCAGCATTTTTGAAAAATGAGGGAGGACACTGATTAAAAAGGAGGACGTATGGTAACCCTGGTTACAATTAGTCTGTAGTAGAGTTGTGTAGTTCACACAACTCGTTAATTTCAGCTCAGTAGTTCACTATGTTTTTCTTCAACCATATCATTTCGTTCTTTCTTCTCTGCTGTTATGTGTTGTTTCCATTTTTATGTCATCATCAATGTATGCTTTTACCTATACAAACGTCTTTGTATTAGTGTTTCCAACTCTTCCATTCATATTCCAATCAGATTCCTTTAATAGCGGCTTATTTGAACTGGTGATCTACTGAACGAAATGAACTGTTTAAGTAAAGAGAGCTGGTGAGCTAAAGAGCTGTGTGCTAAAGTGAGCTGTTGAACTAAATGAACGAACTAGTTCACTTAATTAACCTGAACTAAAAAGAGCAATCACTTAAAAGAACTATAGTGTCCAAATCTAGTCTGTAGCGTTCAACGTTGTTATAAATACATTGAGTACTAATAATAGTGGATAAAATTTTTTTCCGATAGAATTTCTTCTGATATGATTTTTTTTCTTATCTCTATAAACTAAGTAGTCTCGTTTATCTTTGCCATGGAATAACCCATTTGTCTTACCAAATGTGTCTACGAGTATATAATAAATAATAAACGATTTAATTTTTCATACTTTCATGGCATCCATTTAACAATTCAATTAAGCTGAATTTTGCAATAAATAAAATATATGTTATGTTGATTTTGCAGAGGTATATACTCGTAGGTACAATTATGGTTTGGCAACACAGTGCGACAAAATAAACTCAAGTTGAGAAGCAAATGACGCGATACTATTTTTCCTGTAGGTCTTTTCACGATTTTTTTTTTTGGAATTCACCGGACATCCCCAAAATCCGGATTTACGGTAAAAAAACCGATTTTCTTGCATAAACTAGAAAATGACGGACAAAAATTAAAAAAATGTGTTTGTAGGACAAATAAAGCTATATTCCCAGCTTTACAAAATACATATAATAACAAAATATATATCGTTCGAAAGGTCCAAGTCTATTCTTTCCAAGATTGAAAATCGGTTAATATTTAATGCGATCAAGTGAAAAAAGGCAAGAATATCGTTTTTTTAGCCGTAAATCCGGATTTTAAGGGTGTCTGGCAAATTTCGTCGAACAAACGTTGTTCTACTCGCCAAAAGCTACAAGAAAAATAGTATCGCGGTTTTTGGTTTTTGGACTGTCGCACTGTGTAATACGAACATTGCGTAGTATAATTCGAGTTATGCCAGAATTGAGTTAGTCGAACCATTTCGATTACATATTTTGTGAAAATTTTGCTGTATATAAAGGCAAGACTTTGAAGTACACATCGCTATGCGGAAGACTTTGTAATCATTCTAATTGGTAGAATTTCAAAATATGAAGAACGGGTTACAGATAATTGTACTGATAATAAAAATTTAGTAATCCGTACTTGAATCAAGCGTTGTCAGAAGTATGGTAAGTACGGATTTTCATAAATAGAGTACAAAATACTTGAACCAAGTACTTATTTCCAAGTGCTTAATTCCTAACTGTAGCGCCTTTTTGCCTGATTAAACTTCATTAAGCCGAAATAGTCTTGTTTTAATTATAGGGCGATAGATTTAAGTATTTAATGGGATATATTTAAATGAGAAACGGGATTCAATATTGGAATTCAATAAAGCCTAATCAATGCATGATTTATGACTGATCAACACTTGATTTAAGCCTGAACAGTACTTGATTAAAGCCAAATCAATGCTTGATTTTAGCCTGACCACTACACTTAACAGTACTTGATTTAAGTGTGATAAGTGCTTTATTTTAGTCAGTTCAATACACAAGTTATTGTGTTTTCGATTGTTTTATTTAGGTCTTGAAATCATTCTGATTTGATACAATTTTTGTTACACCTTTCGAGAGTTATCGTGCGCACCAGCCAGCAGACAGACAGACGGACTGGTAAGGGTATAAATAAAAGTATAAAATGCTTATTTTCAACGGCGCTTTGAGCAGAAATCAATTAAAATCAAAGCTGCAATAGGGTGAGGATATCATTCTATGAAATCGGAGCAAAATGTTATAAAAACTACACGAGAATACGAAAAACAATGTATGGAATTCGTAAATAACCGCAGTGCTTCAAGAAAAATGAGATGATAGAGTGGTGTCTATCGAAACTGCAGTCAATTCTACCAAGCAATTAAAACTCTCTACCAATTTTTGTATTTGTTTCTATTACTTTCTTGGAATAGACAGAAAGTAAATGGAACATATGGTCTCAAACCAAAAAAAAAAAAATAAATTCTGACTGAATAACAAAAGCACAGACCAACAATAAATAACAACAACACATACAAACACATGAGGTACGATGACGTCGGCATTAGCCGTTGACAAAACTACATTTGTTTTCGTGGTTCGCGATGCGAACCCAATCAAAAAACAAAAATGTATTGGTATGAGAGTTTTAGTATGTTGACTTAGTTCGGCAAAATACGGGTTTGGTTAGCAGTTCTTGTTAAATTCAATTTACTGCTTCCTCAAGTATTTCAGCTGATTTAAGTTAAAGACATACACTATTGCTACTGAATTCTGAAGATGATAGAGTAGTGTCTATCGAAACTGCAGTCAATTCTACCAAGCAATTAAAACTCTCTACCAATTTTTGTATTTGTTTCTATTACTTTCTTGGAATAGACAGAAAGTAAATGGAACATATGGTCTCAAACCAAAAAAAAATAAATTCTGACTGAATAACAAAAGCACAGACCAACAATAAATAACAACAACACATACAAACACATGAGGTACGATGACGTCGGCATTAGCCGTTGACAAAACTACATTTGTTTTCGTGGTTCGCGATGCGAACCCAAGCAAAAAACAAAAATGTATTGGTATGAGAGTTTTAGTATGTTGACTTAGTTCGGCAAAATACGGGTTTGGTTAGCAGTTCTTGTTAAATTCAATTTACTGCTTCCTCAAGTATTTCAGCTGATTTAAGTTAAAGACATACACTATTGCTACTGAATTCTGAAGATGATAGAGTGGTGTCTATCGAAACTGCAGTCAATTCTACCAAGCAATTAAAACTCTCTACCAATTTTTGTATTTGTTTCTATTACTTTCTTGGAATAGACAGAAAGTAAATGGAACATATGGTCTCAAACCAAAAAAAAAAAATAAATTCTGACTGAATAAAAATATTTTTGTTACAATTCCTGCTGGCAAAAAAAATGTCTAGATGAATAAAACAAAAAACGAAAGCTCGTCGAGATGAATTATTGGTGCGTCACTGTAAATTAAGCCATTCAGGTCTTCTGAGGAGATAATAAGACAGATACTCTCTGAAACATTCGGAACAGGCTGAAGGAGGCTAAAGTAATTGGAAAAAAGGTACGAAAAATACCAGGTGAAAAATGGTGGGGGTATACTCGTATCCAGTAAATTGGACCAAAATAATATGAGCAAACAGCCACATGACATGACAAGCCCTCCAAAATATTTTAAAGTCTTTTAAATCATTGCCGAGTTTACGGGACAATTCATTAGTTTCCCCATCGGAACCAAATAAATGTATTTTCGTTTCATCCAACCACAGCACATTTTTCTAGTATGGGTGGTGATGTTTTTGGTTGACGAATGCTAGACTGCTAGTTGTAACAAAATCATTTTTCTTAGAACATTGCATTATTTTAACAATTTCGTACATCCTTTTCCGTCTTCTCGTGAAGTTTTTATAAATTTCTGCTCCGTTTGACTTTCTCGCCACATTACAGCTTTCATTTAGATTGATTTCTGATCAAACCGTTTCCATTAGTTTTCCAAACAACAAAATGCATACATCACATCATCACACCAATGAAATTAGATTATGATTAAGTTGACAGATAATGAAATGTTACCAGCCTGAACCAGATACCCCACTGTATATGTTCTTAGTAATTTGATGAAATGAGCTAAATATTAAAAAAAATCTGTTCACATTAGAAGTAGATCCAATATATATCATGAACAATTATTAGCGAGGGTGCTGATTACATGATTGGTTCAAAAATGATCGAGAGGGCCAATCAGACACATTTGGTTTGGATAGAAATATTCACCACCCAAACAATAAAGGGACAGTACTAGAACAGTGGCCATGGTTTCACCAATACTAGAACAGTGGCCATGGTTTCACCAATACTAGAACAGTTGACCCTGAAATTTGAGTCAACGAATTGGACCGGGTCCAGCTAGTATCTGATAATTATGAAGCTTGGCATATTTAAGTTTCTTTAAATATATATATCTATATACTGCCTAATTTCAGGAAAATGAATTAAAATTTAGATAGAGCTCCCATACATATATATGTATGTTCATTCCGATTTGGCATCTAAGCTCTATAAATATGGTATTTTACAACTAAACTTTACTAAATTTTGCATAAAGATTTTGTTTGATCCAAGAATAAACTAAGTCAAATTTTTGGAGAATTAATCAATGTACCGTATTACATTATATACAAAGTGTGGGAATACTTCAATAGGTTTAAACGACTGAAATTTTCTTACTTCTTTTAATAAAAAATCACGTTCTGCGTTATCGGTCAATGGACATCGACCTCAGGCGAATCTGCTCAAAACTTGTTCGTAAAAACAGCATATAAATTGTCGGAGCAAAAAAACTTATGTGTAGCCTCTCGCGTTTTTAAATTCATAGATGAAAATAAGTCCTAAAAATCAGAGAAACATTAAATTAAATAAAGAAAGAGTAAAGTCGAGCTGGGCCGACTGTATAATACCCTCCACCATTGTGTGCCAACAAATGCACGGAGAACTATTATTTCTATGCACAGGATAAATAGAGCACATTTCTAAATTTCAGGCAGATATGATTAAAACCAGTGTACGGAAAAATCAGTACGTTCTACGAGCGGTTCGTTCAGAGAACACAAACGTTATTAATTTTTTAGCGTTTGTGTTCGCGAATGCTACCACTGCGAGAACGTACGGTTATTCGAACACGACGACCGCTACCACCACGATAACGTACTGTTCTTCGGACACTATCACAACGTAGTAGTATTAGTGTTCTTTCGAACAGAATACTAACAGAATACACTAGGTTTAGCGTTCTGTTCTTTATCCCCTCACCTTAGAGAGGAGTGTATATATTAAATAGGGTCGATGCCCAAAAAATTGCGTTTGTCACCCACTAGATTTTAAGATTATTCAAAGACAATTTCAGGAATTTTTTTTAATTTTTTGGTGCACCCTACATACCGCTCTGTTAGTTTTCATTATCCTGTGTTGCTACTTGAAGTCCGATAGTAACGGGATGCATATCGTTGTTCACCTTTTGGAAAGGGCTATATTTCGTCCACTGGCCATTTTTGATTACGAGGTCAAATTCGATAATTTAACTTTAAAGTATTCAGTTTTGTTTATAAACAAAAAAATTACATAGGGTTCAAAATTGTAAAATATATGCTGGAGTCAAATTCGACTAGTTACTTTGTACATGAATAACCCAATGCCACAAACGCACAACCACTATGGCAGTTCGGTCCAGCATCAACAAACTAAATTTGCGGGATTCTCTAACAAATGTTGAAGCTTTTTAAAGGAAGAATAAAATCACTTTGTATTCCCATTCACACTCCACTAAAATAGTATTTTTGCCACTGACTCCATATTTATTATCCTATTTTTACGTACGATACCTCGTGGATCATCTCTTTTCTTCCATACGCCACTTTGGAGGACGTAGCATATATTTTACAATTTTGAACGCTATGTAACTTTTTTGTTTATAAATAAAACTGAGTACTTCAAAGACAAAAGTTTCATTATTTTAAATTGCCTTTATTATTGTTTCAAAATAAGTCCACATTAGGGGAGGTAGAAAACGAGATAACAGAGGTCAATTATCGAATTTGACCTCGTGGTCAAAAATTGTCAGTGGAAGAAATATAGCCCTTTCCAAAACGAGAACAACGACAGCATCCCATTACGATCGGACTTCAAATAGCAACACAGGATAAAGAAAACTAAAGGGCAATACGTAGGGTGCACAAAAATATAAATTTTTATACCCTCACCTTAGTGTGACGAGGGTATATATCATTTGCTACGAAAAAAGTGTAACACATCGAAGGAGTGACCAAAGACCTTAAGTATGTTAGGCGGATATCCGTTTTGGGTCATTTTAAGTCGAATGACAAATGTCCGTCCGTCCGTCTGTCTGCTGGCTGGTGCGCACGATAACTGTCGAAAGAAGTAACCGATTGACTTCAAATTTGGTATGTAGTAATATTTTCTTCTATCTCCGGCTAAGTTCGTCCACTCCTTCTACTACCTCCCCCACAAATGTTTAAAATGTTGTGAAATATTGATTATTTAATAACTTCTATACTACTTATTTGAATCTTTTGAAATTTTACTCATGGTATTAGTTTCTTAGTCACTATTAACTCGAGAAAAATGGCGACGTTTCCACCCCCTTTTGGTACCTCCCACACAAATGGACCATTTTGCACCAAAAGTTACCACCTTATAACTTTAATACTAGTGCTTACAAATACTTGAAATTTTGTACAGTGTAATGCTTTTATAGTACCTAGAGTCCAGAGAAAAATGGACGTTATTGGCACGCCCTTTTTAGTACCTCCCACACAAATGGACCTGTTTGTACCGAAAGTTAACAGCTTTTAACGTTTAAAAGTGGCCATTATTGACACAAAAGTGACCGTTATTGGGACGGCCCTTTTGGTACCTCCCATACAAATGGACCATTTTGCACCAAAAGTTAACTGCGTATAACTTTAATACCAGTCACACAAATACTTGAAATTTGGTTCAGTGTATGCTTTTATAGAACCTACAGTCCAGTGAAAAATGGGCGTTATTGGTACGCTCCCTTTGGTACCTCCAACAGAAATGGACCATTTTGCACCAAATGTTAACAGCATATAACTTTAATACCAGTATATACTCGTTATTACTTTAAAGTTAATAAAATTACTTTAAATTTAAATTATCAATAATTTAATTAAAACAAAAAAAAAAATAAATTAATTAACTAATATTTTTTTGGGAATTAAGGTGAGGGGATTCATAAGTCGGTTTACCAGACTGAACTTTCTTACTAGTTTTTATATTCGACAGCACAGGTCGCAAATATGCAATAATGAAAATGGGTACAGAGGCATTTCTGAACCTAGTGACGATCCCTATTTAAAATAGGTCATATATCGGTTCATATTTTGACAAAGCCCCCATACAAAAGTCCCTTCCGATAAGACATACTTACCCTCTAGATTGCGATTTTTTAACTGATCATGCTGAAATTTAAATGGGGCTTATCGGTCCATAATTTCATATAGCCCCCATATAGGAAGGGACTTCAAACTATGAACCGATAAGCCTCATTTTCACTAGTAAAGATTGAATGCAATACAATGTACAACTATTTAAATTTCAGCAGGATCGGTTAAAAAGTTCGCCATTTATGGCGTAAAAATGTCTTATCGGAAGGGACTTTTGTATGTGGGCTATAATAAATGAAGGACCGATATTCCTCTTTTTATATAAGAATCGTCTCTAGTTTAAGGAATGTCGATTGAATATAGAGCGTAAATTTGTCTTATCAAAAGGGACCTTAGTATGGGGCCTACACGATTGAATGTAACACAAAGTACAACTATGTATTTAAATTTCAGCATGATCGGGTAAAAAATTCGCCATTTAGGGCGTAAATATGTCTTATCGGAAAGGAAATTTGTATGGCGGCTACATTAAATAAGGGACCGATATTCCCCTTTTTATATAGGGATCGTCCTCAGGTTACGAAAAGTCGACTGAATGTAATACAAAGTAGAGTATATCTTATCGAAAGTATGTCTTATTATACATGAAAGTATGGACCGATATGCCTCATTTTCAATAGGCATGATTGAATGTACTCGTAATACAAAGTACACATATTAAAATTTTGGCATGATCGGTTAAATAATGCGCCCTCTAGAGCGTAAATATGTGCTATCGAAAGGGGGCTATATCAAAATATGGACCGATATGCCTAATTTTCACTAGGTACGATTGAATGTAATACAGAGTACAATTATTTAAATTTCAGTCCTCAAGAGCGTAGATATGTCTTATCGGAAGGGACTTTTGTATGGGGGTTACATTGAATTATTTAACGATATGTCCCTTTTTATATAGGGATCATCCCTAGGTTAAGTAATGTCTCTGTAACCATTTACATTAAGATTACTTCATATCTGCGACTTGTGGTGTCGAATGTAAACAGGAACAGAATGCTTAACACTACGACGTAGTGATAGTGTTCGAAGAACCGTACGTTATCGTAATGGTAGCGTTCGCCGTCTTCGAAGAACCGTACGTTATCGTATTGGTAGCGTTCCAGAACACAAACACCAAACATATTTTTAGTGTATTCTGTTCTTTTGTAAGAGTTGTGTTAGTGTACTTCTCGCGACGAAAGACCGCACAGAACGCTAACGAACCGTTTCTGAACTTTGGTTAAAACACTTGACTTTCATAAGGGGCTTATACTTATCAAACCATCGATTGATATACTTTGCTTTCACAAAAGACGATTTAATTCAATGCAAATCATAAAAGCTTAAAGTTCTGCATGACGGGTTAAAAAATGTATCCCAAGAAGTAAAACGCCAAGAAGTCTAATCAGAAGGGACATTTATATGGGGGCAATAGCAAAATATTGTGCGATGTATCCCAATTTGACTAGAGACGATTAGTCCAATATAAATTGTAAATTCTTAAATATCAGTCAGATCGATTGAAGAAACGTTTCTCAAGAGTGGCCGAACATGGACCGATGTACCCCATTTTTACTAGAAACGATTAGGTGCAATATAAAGCTAAAGCCTTAAATTTCTGCCAGATCAATTGAAAAATGCTTCCTCTAGTGCGTCAAAACTGATTCCTCTATACGGAAACTTGAACCGATCCACCCATTTTTACTATGGACAATTAGGTCCAATAAAAAATGTGTATCCCTAAATTTCAGCCAGATCAATTGAAAAATGTATTCTATAGAGGGTATATAGGGCTTTATATTTGTGAACTACACTTTGACCACAATAAGTGATTATTAGCCGATCGGTATAATGAACAATGGGTTTATCTATTGAGGCGATACAAACAAATACATGAAGTGATAATACACAGTGGTGTCGTATATAAAATTTGTTTTGGGACCAATACAAATATTTGGATATATTTTCGTCCCCAGACCTAACCTAGCAAAAATAAAGCCGACAGCCCAGATATAATGCGTCGTAAGCTGTGACGTAAATATAGTTAGTGCCCGCAGAAAACTCTTATGTGTTTTTTTAATAGTCTTCAGGAGAGACAAAAAACCGTGACATTTCAATCAGTCAAATCGCGATATATTTAATATCTACGATTTTTGTATTTGTCTTTTAATTATTTACCACCAATATATCATATTGGTAATGTGTAAAGCGATGACATGGTAATAGTTTTCAAGAAAATCTACACATAGGACATTTTGTTGTGATGTGATCTGTTTCCTTTCGCGAGCTATCGGGATAAAAAACATGTTTAACCAAAAAACACTACTTAATTACATAGAACCGCGGAAATTTAAAAGTAAAGGGTCCGCCATCTAACGTTTTTTTTCAACTAGAGCTTATTTCGTGAATGGTAACACTTAGCTCATGTCTGATTTGACAGATAATTAGTTTTATCATTCCGCTGAACGAATATGGTTGTGTATACGCTTGAACAACGCTGGGAGCGGTCGACTTACGGAAGATGCCGATTTTGCCAAAAAAATCATCTTTTCAGATGAAGCTCATTTTGATCTTGGCGGGTGTGTAAACAAGCAAAATTGTCGCATTTGGTGCACAGAAAACCCGCACGCGTACTTTGAAAAGCCGATACACCCAAAACAAGTCACTGTTTTGTGCGGATTTTGGTCCAGAGGCATAATTGGGCCATGAGCAAGGAGTGACCGTTACAGTCAATGGCGATCGTTATCGGGCCATGTTGAACGAATTTTTGTTCACAAAAATTGAAGAGGAGGATATTGGCAACATTTGGATTCAACAGGACGGCGCTACGTGCCACACAGCCGAAGCCATACTCGAAGTTTTGCGCGATGTTTTCAACAAAAAAAAATTATTTTCATTTCCCATAAATATGAATATTTGTAAGCAAGTATTTTTATAAAATATGCGATATTTCCGAATATTTTATTGCGATTTTACCATAAATTCGACTTTCACGGCCAAATGTGTACCACAATATTAAAGCGAATTTAATAAGATTGATATATTTGCATTTTATGATCTCTGAGGAATAGATTGGTGTCCGCATTTCCGCGATAAACATCCCGGGATGAATATATTTCGAACAAAAAACATTCAAGTTCAGAATAATTCTGAAAAAAAATTGTTGTTCAACATTTATTCGTTGCCCTATATTTATCGCAGAAATTCTGACATCATTCTATTCCTCGGAGATCATAGAATGCCAATATATAATCTTATTAATGTCGGTATAATATTTATGTAAACATATGGCGGTGTAAGTCGAATTTATGGATTACAAAAAATTCGCAGTAGAAAAACACTGCAAATATCGCGGACATTACGAAGCGTCTCACAAATTATCATATTTAAAGGAAATTGTGTTACAGTTCTAAATTTCCACGATTTTCTTTACAAATCAACGCAATTAAGTTTTTTTTAGTAAAAATACTATTTTCGCAATAACTCGCCAAAGAAAGCACATCAGATTTTGATATATTCATAGTCGAATAGAGTTCACGATTCTGAACATAACCTCATTAGCCGCTTTTTGGAGTGAATCAAAGCAAATCTTCTATACCAAATCGTATGGGCACGCTGAGCCTAAAACACAAAGGAGTTTTTGTCGGAGCATTTATATAGAGGGATACACATAGGAGTTTTAGGTAACTTCGTAGCCGGTGAAGATAGCACAAAATGCTTTGGTGGGTAGTCGTATGACCGCTAGGACTTTCTAATTCGACAATAAAAAAAATTCGAAAAATTACACATAGGAGTTTTCCGGGGAACACCGTCGATATGTAACGTAGTATGTCTGTTCGAATCAGACGACAATGCCAAGAGTTACACGCGCGTAAAAATTGTTTACCATCAAGGTGGCCATCTTTGAGGCGCTGTAGCTCTGCGCCCGTATACCATAGGGGCCCAAATTTAAAATTTAAATTCTCTAATACCTCTTTTACAATCGTACATGGTTTTGCGGGTTGTTTGGTTAAGAAACGGTCGGCTTCAAAAATTTCAAATTTATTTTACAAAAGTATCCACTGTCTAACTAAATGCTGTCCGTTATTAAGGTTTATTATCTTGCAGTCTAACAATTAGTTACAACATGTATTGTTTTCCTTTCTTTGCCGATACACAATACATTATCGCCATTAAGACAACAATTTATCGAAATAGACAAATTAATTTATAATTGATGAATTAAAGTTTATCCACATACAAATCATTATTATAGCCATTAACAGCAAAAGTCATAAAAGCAGAACAATAACAACAGGAGCGTTGAACATTATTCAAGTTTCCGTTTCCGTTTCCGGTTTCAAAATTATTACATTCCCTGCAATTAACAATATTCACCCCTTTCGAAGAAGGTATTACTTTGCGGACATATCAGCAGGTTCTTCTTTGCGCCTCCTCCATTCAACTGTCTGAGAACTCTCATAAAACTCAATTAATGATTTATAAATATTCTGTTTACAAAGTTACTTGATGGGGTGCTGGTAACTTCATTAGATAATTAATTATTAAATATTGTAAACTAATATTGAAATTTACGTTTGATTGGATATCGTTTTTTTCTATCTACGAGAGTAGATTGGAAGGATATTTGACGGACATAATATATGAAATACTTGTTATATACATACGTATTATAAATCTACGATTTATTCAAATAAATCATATGAGCATGGAATGCAAAATCGAACGGAAAAATTCGGTCATATCTCTGATCGACCCCAACACTTCAAAAATCATTCGACATGCATTGTCGCTTAAAATGTGTATTTGCAAAAAAAAATAAATTTTGGTTATTTCGATAACCAAATGATATGATTTCTTTAAATAAACCGTAGGTTTATATGTATCTAACAAGTTTTTCAAATACTTTGTCCATTAAATATCCATCCAATCTCGACGCTTTACATTTACAAATGTGTATATAAAGGGTTTTCCAATAGGGACATAACAATTTCGTATCTTTATGTCAACGCACCCTCAAACATGTTTAATGATCTTTCAGTGTCAAAACGTTAGTCGAATTCAAAATGTTCATCATTGTGTGGTGTGGTTTTCATGCCGGAGGTGTGATTGGGACGTATTTGTACGTCGATGAAAACAATCGTCATGTTACCGTCAATGGAGAGCGCTATCGTGCCATGTTAGAAAATTATTTTTGAACAGAATTGGATGGGCTTGACATCACCGATATGTGGTTTAAACAAGACGGTGCCACTAGCCACACAGCATGCGTTACAATCGATTTACTGAAAGGCAATTTCGGTGAACGTGTTATCTCGAGATAACGAATGGCCACCTCGTTCATGCGATTTAACGCCATTGGATTTTTTTATGGGGCCACATAAAGTCATCGGTCTATGCCAACAAGCCAACAACTTTAGACGAGCTCAGAGACAACATCCAACGCGAAATTGCCAACATTCCGGTCGAAATGTGTGCAAGAGTGATGGGAAATTGGGTCCAAAGAATAGATCGCTGTAGACGGGCTCGTGGTGGTCATATGACCGAAATCGAATTTCATTCTAAAAATGTAACATTTACTCTACACCTAGAATAAATTTGAACTCTATATCTTATATATTCTGTGTTTTTTTAATATATATTTATAGAATTCTTATGTCCTCAATGGAAAATCCGGTATTTAATTGCATATATCTCCTGATTGCGATGGCCTATTTTGAAATGTTACATTTTGTTTTATTTATTGTTGAAAAAGAAATCAAAGCATTATTTAATGGTCATATTTATACCCTACACCACACTGTGGTACAGGGTATTATAACTTTGTGCATTTGTTTGTAACACCCAAAAGGAGAAAAAATAGACCCATCGTTTATTATACCGATCGACTTAGAATCACTTTCTGAGTTGATGTAGCTATGTCCGTCTGTCTGTCAGTGTATGTATTCTTGTAATCAGTGTACAGGTCGCAATTATGGTCCGATGACGATGAAACTTTACGCATATCTTTTTTTTGGCCCAAGGACGATCCCTATTGATTTTGGTTAAAATCGCTTCAGATTAAGATATAGCCCCCATATATATGTTTGCCCCGATTTGACATGTAAGCGCTGTAAAAACTTTATTTTATATCCGATCAGTATGAAATTCGGCAGAAAGAGGTTTCTTATTACATGAAGGAATACTGCTATATTCGGAGAAAATTGGTTCAGATTTAGATATAGCCCCCTATATATGTAACCCCCGATTTGACAAGTAAGCGTTGTAGAAACTGTATTTTATATCCGATCAGTATAAAATTTCGCAGAAAGAGGTTTCCTATTATATGAATGAACACTTTTAAATTTGGAAGAAGTCGGTTCAGATTTAGATATAGCCCCCATATTTGACATGTAAGCGCAGTAGTGACTGTATTTTATATCCGATCAGTACGAAATTCGACAGATGAGATAACATTTTCTCAAACAATATGATTTTTGGTATCGTCGAAACTTAATCTTAACCTCACCTTAGAGAAGAGGATATATATCATTTGTTACGAGCCAAAAATGTAACAGTTCGAAGGAGTGACCTAAGACCCTAATTATTGTATGTTCGGCGGAAGTCAATTTTTGGTCATTTTAACCACCAATGAATTTACCAAGGGCTTGTCGAGCTGGGGAAGTACTTATTTGTCACCACTTTTGCACCACTCCTTTTAAATCACTGTAAGATTTGCTTTTTTGCTGTTGTATTTATTTGATGAATGTATGTCGTTCTTATTAACATCTTTGGGTCCAGTGATAATTATCTTCTTTCAAAGGAATACAAATGTTGAGCCTTCCTAACATAGGGAATGGAAGGTATATGTATATGTATGTTCAGGATATTTTAAGATGTTTGTAATCCGTATTGTATGGCTGATGTGACCGTATTGAAAAGTGTGACCGAATGACTCCATAGAGTAACTTCTGGTAACATTTTCGCAAATGGTCAACATTCTCAGTTATAAAAAAATAATTTTATACCCTCCACCATAGGATGGGGGTATATTATTTTGTCACTCCGTTTGTAACACCTCTAAATATTGATCTGAGACCCCATAAAGTATAGAACATAAAATTCTTAATCGTCGTAAAACTCTAAGACGATTTAGCCATGTCCGTCTGATATTTGGTATAGATACTTCTTATAGCTGCAGGTAACTTGGGATTGAAAATGGGCGATATCGGTCCATATTTAGATATAGCTCCCATATATAGCATCTAACTTGTTCCTACTGTTCTCATCTAGTACAGGGTTGCCCATATTCGACGGACCCATCTGGCAACGCCATAACTATTTTTGTGTTTTTCGGTGTTATTATACCATACACCACACTGTGGTACAGGGTATTATGACTTTGTTTGTAACACCTAAAAGGAGAAGAGAAAGACCCATTGTTTATTATACCGATCGACTCAGAATCACTTTCATGTCCGTCTGTCTGTCCGTCTGTCTGTCCGTCTGTCTGTCCATGTATTCTTGTATTCAAAGTGCAGGTCGTATTTATGGTCCGATTGTGATGAAATTTAGCATAAAGCTATTTTTTGGACCAAGGACGATCCCTATTGAAATTGGTTAAAATCGGTTCAGATTTAGATATAGCCACCATATATATGTTACCCCCTATTTTACATGTAAGCGCTGTAGAAACTTTATTTTATATTAGATCAGTGCGAAATTCGGCAGAGAGAGTTCTCTTATTACATGAATGAACACTGCCAAAGTCGGGGAAAATCGGTTCTGAATTAGATATAGTCCCCATATATATGTTTCACCCGATTTGATATGTAAGCGCTGTAGAAACCGCATTTTACATCCGATCTTTATTAAATTCGGCAGAGAGAGTTTTCTTATTACGTGAATAAACACCACCAAATTGGTAGAAAATCTGTTCAGATTTAGATATAGCCCCCATATATATGTTTTACCCGATTTGACATGTAAGCGCTGTAGAAACTGTATTTTTATCAGATCAGTACGAAATTTGGCAGAGAGAGTTCTCTTGTTACATGAATAAACACTGCCAAATTCGGGGAAAATCGGTTCAGATTTATATATAGTTCCCATATATATGTTTCACCCGATTTGACGTGTAAGCGCAGTTATTTTTATTTATGAAAGATTTTAAAAATTTTGCAGACTTTTTCGATTTTCAGTTTTAATTTTCTAGTTATATCTTACAATTCAAAATGACTTTTGTTCAAAGGACCCATTTTTAGTTTCTAAACATTCCAAGTCCTCACTTGTTGTCAATTCATCAAGCAATTTATAGTTTTTCAAGACTATTCGATTAAAATTTCCAAGAGCTTTTGGGAACATTAACAATTTCTTAAAACTGGACTTTGAACTACTGAAAAACTTAAATCAAATAAATAAATTTTACGAACATTTAACATTTCTAATTAAATTACTGAGAAACGTTAAACTATGTATTAGAAATTCTGAAAATATTCGTATATTTTAAAAAAATTGTAATGCAAATACTAATATATTTCTAGTGTACTCTAAGCATATATATGTTTCAAGCAGAATATGTTTGGGACAATATGCTACAGAAGCGATTTTTTTTCAGCGTGTAGTGTATGATATAAACAGGTGGTACAGGGTATTATTACTTTATGCACTTGTTTATAACACACAACAGAAGAAGAGTTAAGCGCATTGTTTATTATACCAATTGACTTTGAATTCGATTTAGTAATGTCCGTCTTTCTGACCATGTATCCTTGTAATCAAAGCTCAGATCGCAATATAAGTCCGATCTCAATGAAATTTTGAAAATATATTTTTTTGCCCAAGGCCTTTACCTATTGAGCTTCGGGAATTATGAGTTGTAATTATACCCTCACTTTAGTGTGACGAGGGTATATATCATTTGCTACGGAAAAAAGTGTAACACATCGAAGGAGTGATCTAAGACCCTAAGTATGTTCGGAGGAAATCCGTTTTGGGTCATTTTAAGTCGAAAGCAATGAGTCCGTCTGTCTGTCTGTCTGTCTGTCTGCTGGCTGGTGCGCACGATAACTCTCGAAAGGATTAACCGATTGACTTCAAATTTGGTATGTGGTAATATTTTGATCTATCTCCGGATGAGTTCGAAGATGGGCCATATTGGTCTACTCCTTCTGGTACCTCCCACACAAAGGATTAAAATTTAGTGAAATATTGATTCTTTAATAACTTCTATACTACTTATTCGAATCTTTTGAAATTCTGCACATAATATTAGTATATTAGTCGCTATTAACTCGAGAAAAATGAGTGAAGTTGGCATGCCCCTTTTGGTACCTCCCACACAAATGGACCATTTTGCATCAAAATTTAACTGCTTATAGCGTTAATACAAGTGCATAAAAATGCTTGAAATTTTCTACAGTATAATGTTTTTGTAGCGCCTATAGTCCGGTAAAAAATGGGCATTATTGTACAGCCCCTTTTGGTACCTCCCAAACAAATGGACCGTTTCGTACCAAAAGTAAACGGCTTGTAACTTTAATACCAGTGCATACAAATACTTGAAATTTTGTACAGTGTAATGCTGTTATAGTGCCTATAGTCCTGTAAAAAGTGGGCGTTATCACCCCGCCACTTTTTGTACCTCCCACACAAAATGACCAAATCATACCAAAATTACATAGCTCGTAACTTTAATATACCAGTGCACATAAACGCTTATAGTTCAGCACAATGCAATATATTTAAGAATGTGCTGTTTATCGAAAAATATGTGTATTTGGAAAACCCCTTCTGGTACCTCCCACACAAATTGACAGATTTATTGGTGTAATGTTATATATTACATTACCCACAAAGTGAGGGTATATCTTAGTCGGTTTACCCGACTGAAACTTTCTTACTTGTTTTCTTTAGATATTCATGAAATTTGTAAATAGTATTTTATTCGTCCAGTCATCATCTTTGCGAATATGGAAAAAATCAGATCTAGATATGGCTCCCATGTATGTATGTATGTACATGTGTCCATTCCGATTTGGCATCCAAGCGCTAATTTCTATCAAATTTTAAAAAAATCAGGAATTTAGATATTGCCCTTCCGATTTGGTATCAAAGAATCTTATAAGCTTTATTTTACATCCAATCGATACGAAATCTTTCAGAGGGGAGTTCTTCATATAGAAAAAACACTGCCAAGTTTAAAGAAAAATCGGTACAGAAGTATATATAGCCCCCTTATAGATGTTTTATCTTCCATCCGATCAATATGAAATTCAGCTGAGGGGAATTTCCTGGTGCAGAAACCAACCCCGGAAAGCTTAAAGCAAATAGCGCTATAGAAGTCTTATTTCACATCTAATCATTATTCAATTTGACAGAGAGTAGTTTGTAGCTTCATGAACGAACACCTTCAAATTTTAAGAAAATACGTTCTGGTTCATTGATTAATTCTTTAAAATAAATCCAATTCCTACTTAAATAAAAATTTATTCGTTCAGGATTTTTATTTAAAATTCATGATATTTTTGGAGGGTGTCTAGTAATTTCACGTCCACCACCTGGCAACCCTAACTGTAATACATAGCACATTTGTGCTGCGCTACGTATTTTCCGTAGCCTCGGTTCCGAGAATAATTCAAGTATTTGTCAACATCTTCCAAACATTTATTTCAAAACCAATAAGGAAAACCAAAAGTTGGGCGGAGCCGACTATATGGTGCCCTACACCATCTTATTAGAACAGAATAAACACATATATATTGTTGCTTTAAATCTAAAATAAGTAATGATCACGATTGCTATGAGGATTTTATTTACAGCTCATCCAAAAAAGAGTATTTTTTAAAATAAATTTTAAGCTAGATTTAAATTTACATGGTCACTAACTAGAACCCATTTCGCTTTACTTGGGTAGTATTTTCATTTCGGTTTCGCCACTTTTTTCCATAGGTCACAAAATATGACCTTAAGATGCATGTATATTCTCATATATCAACATTTTTGGAAAGGATAGTGTTATTAATAAATTCCGTTTTTATTGCAATCCAATGTACTACAATTTAACATATTTCGATGAAAATCAGCATACTTTGAAATGACTTTATGTTATTTTAATCGACTATGAAAAAGTCTACTTTAAGGTCCGATTAATCGACCTATTCGGCTGAAAGGTAATTTGAATGATGAAAAAGTCGAAAGTCGACTTTCAGCTTCCAGAACCTTTCACTAATTCTGATATACCCACCATATAAATATATACTCGTATTTCTTCCGATTTTGATCTTTAGCACTATAGAAGCAGTATTTCACATACATTTCATAGACCCCATATATATGTTCCTTCCGATCTGGGCTTTTATCACTTCAGAAGCGTTATTTTACATCCAATCGTTTTAAAATTATGCATGGCAGGGATAATAACAATATGTAACAAAATTTTTGTCCAAGGGATGTGGATAACAGTTTCTGGTGCAATTAGGTGTCACAAACACGAAAAAAATATTAAAAAAATAGTTTATGGTAAATTTTTTTTTAAATTCCAGCTTTCATAGAAAGTACATTCAGTATTTGGACCATATTTTTTCAAGTATAAGCCTGATTGAGCCGTGTTATACCTCAAATTAAATTATGAGGGATACCTATGCTGCAAATATCGCTTTCTTTGGTTTAGTAACAGTCGTCAAAAATATGAGAAAAAAATGATTTTTTTTTCAAAAAAAAACTTTTTCCTGGTACAAAAAAAAACATAAAAAATAGAAAAAAAGTGGAAAAAAAATGTTAACACATTTTTAAAAATGCCAGCATGAAAACGAAGAAAACTCTGTCTATTTGAAAAAAATCTATGGATAGATGTAAAAGTTATGACCTATTTTGTAAATGTTAGGGAAATTCAAAAAAATCTTGTTTCATATTTTTTCGTTTTTAAATGATGTTTTTGCTTATATTGAATTCGCCATATGTGAGAGAGACATACTCGTATAAGAGACATTGCACTTGCATTTTATTTTATGAGGATTGATGTCAGACATTATAAATTTAAGAGAGGACGAGGTTTTATGGCCTTTCGTAACCCTCCATAAAACATGATATGCAATGTGAGAGCTATATTGGATGAGATCCGCTCAGATAGAGGGTCATTCAACAATATTTGTGGTTTTTTATTTATGCGGTTTCCATTCAGTTACGCCTTTTAGGGGCATGGACATCCCAGTTGTATATACAGGTAGTAAAATTATATGTACGCAATACAAAGTAGTACGCGGTAGTCTTGAAAATATTGGGTGTCTACTTTCGAAGCAAACTATACGTCAGCTACAGGTACTGCAATCTATGAACCTTAAACCCGAAATTTATGAATGAAATTTCTTATTAATAAATTAATGAAATTCAGCGCCTTAAAGAGATAAGTAGATTTTCTGAAAAATATTACAAAGTTATATTTCGAAGTATGAGTAAAAGGCAAAGTACTTTTCAATGTGTAAATGATCCCGACAATTTCTGCTTCATCTGTGGAAAATATGTAATTAAAAAAATCGAAGTGCGTTTAGTAAAATAATAGAAGAAATATATGTGTATTAGTTTGGTATACGAGTTAAAAATATGAACGAACCGTTGACACCTAGTATTTTGTGTAATTCGTGCCATGTAAATCTTACTCGATGGACTAGTGGAAGAATGCGGTAAGTACTGTAAAATTAATTTATTACAATGTTTTATGGAATAAAACGTTTTAATTTTAGACTTCACGTGCAATTGGAATGCCAATGATTTGGAGACAACCATTCATTCGCTATACGGACTGCTATTTTTGTCTAAGTAGTAGGAGTAGGAAGTGTTCAGGTTTAGCTAACAGCCTAATAACGGAAACATCATCAAATTCAACTGAGTGCTCAACTCTGAGCGATTCAAGTTTAAGTCAGAAGTCATCGCTTTTTACCCAGTTTGAACTCATTGATCTGCATAGTGAGAGATTTGGAACTGACCAAAGATAAGCAGAACTACTTGCATCTGGGATGAACCAGTACAATATTGAGTCAGAAGTCATCGCTTTTAACACAGTTTCAACTCAATGATCTAGTGAGAGATTTGGAACTGACCAAAGATAAGGCAAAACTACTTGCATCTCGGATGAAACAGTACATTATTTTGGCCCCAGATGTTAACATATCATATTATAGAGTCCGTGATATACCTTACAAACAATTTTATACAACTGTGGATAATTTTGACGTCGGATGAAATTGCAGCATGGAGGCCGTTTAAGCTTGTAGTATCAAATTTAATGATTTGTTAAAAAATTATGAAAAAATTGGTAAGAAATATATTTTTCAATATTCATGTATATAACACATATGGGCAAATATCAAATTTTTTTAATTTTGAAGCAAGTTTTTTTTGGCGAGCACATCAACGGATTTTACAACAGACGAAGATAAAAATATAAACATGCAAAAACCGTTCTTGTGAATAAATTTCATCAAAGGCCGCGAAAGTTATGGCGGTTCCAAATAATTGAAATTTAAAAAAATTTATAAAATGCAATTTTCAGCGGAATTCCGCTGTAGCTTCATTATTCGGATAAATATAGCGAATCAAAAAAATCCAAAAATCGACCAGGTAAAATTTTTGTGCGAACATTATTTTTGTAGAAATATAATTTTTGAAATGTGCATAATTTGCACAATCATCAAAATAAAATGACGGTCCTCCGATTTCGGAATAGAGCGTTTCATATACACTTCTGCCATATCTGTACTCCGCACTGGGTGTGCCTTGACGATCATTGTTGAGACAAAAGTGTCACGTTCTTCGCGTACAAGACTTCAATCTTCAAATATGTATCCATGATTGTTAAGTGCACCACAGCAGTACGCTTGAAGGACATAGAAATGAATTTCAGACGTTTATACTATTAAAAATGCCAAGGGCAAAATTTGCAATGTTTGCAAAAATTGAAAAAAGTTAATAAAATTTCAGCGATTCATTATTTTGTTACGGCCCCCTGATTTATGGATTCACCAGGTCAAAAAGCATCTGGCATAATTAATTCAGCTCAACCTGTACATAACTGTCGATGTGCTCCGCGAAATACACTATCAAAAAAAATTCACGCAAGTTTAACAAAGGTTTGGGAAGCTATAGCGGTGGTTTCAACGACACCTATATAGATTTATAGGTATTTCAAGCCGCTATAACCGCTCCTTTGGTGTTATTTCATTACATCGCGGGCCGCGCTGACCGCGGTCAAAAAAACAAACTATTTATTTTGACAAGTAACTTCAAAATAAATAGTTTGGCCACAACTTATAAAAGAATGGATACAGATATTAACATTTCTATGACTTTTTCCACAATTTTGAAATGTATGTGCTTAGATAATAACAAACTTATTTGGGAAAAAACTTTTATGTTTGTGGTTTATCTAATTCCATCAACTTATGCACCGAAATCTGTACACAAAGCGAGAAAAGGGTAAAACAACATACATTACCCCTGTGTTAAAAAATTTTGATATTTGCCCATATGTATGTATTCTTCTAACATATTTTTCGCTTTATGTATTCCAACAGGTGTAAATATGTCCCTAAAAATAAATTTCTTGCATTCTCATTTAAACTTTTGCCCCGAGAATCTTGGCGACGTAAGCGACGAACATGGCGAAAGGTTTCACCAAGAAATGAAGTCCAATGGTTTCACCAAGGCATTATTTTCTTCGCTAGGATGCAAACTTTTAAAAAATAAATTACAATTTTTTTTCGATTTTTTTTCTATTTTTTATTTTTTTTTTGTCCCTGGATTTTTTTTGTTTTTTTTTTTGAAAAAAAAAATACTTTTTCCAACTTGTTTAATGACTGTTACTAAACCACTATTTTTAAGTAAAAGAGATATTTCCAACATTCGTAGCCCACATTAATAGCTTCAATTTAACGTATATGTCGACCTGATAGGGCATATACTCCAAAAATTATATTGCAAATACTAAGGGTACCATCGACGATATTAGTATTTTTAATAAACATTTTTTTAAAAAAAATTCATACATACAAAAATATTTGGTTTTGATTTGAGTATCCCAAAAAATCAGTATCCCACAATCTATACAAAAAAATAATTTTTAGGTCTAGGACCCAAAAAAAATTTTTTTTGTTGCGTAGTTTAACAAAAAAAAGAATAAATTTACGAATATTTTTGGTGAGGGGATTCTTAAGTCGGTTTACCCGACTGAACTTTTTTACTTGTTTTATCTTTACACATATATGTATGTAAAAAAGGAATAAAAATGTTTCCAAATTATTGATCATGATTTAGTACGAAATCGTTACAAATTTTATTTTTTCGTGCTTAAATTTTATGACGTCAGCAACCTAAAAGATCAGTGAACGATTTTAGGTGTCTTTTAATACAATCCCAATAAATTGATAAATTTGAAAGTTTCTTCGGGAATATGACAATTAATAATGGCTATGGAATGGACAATGGTCAACATATTTTGAAGCTCGACTGAAAGCCCTCTCAATTGATGTACATTTTATTTAGTTTCGTTTAGCGCCTTGGATGTGCCTTTGAGTCAAAAGTTTGAGTTTGCATCTAAAATATACAAACTTCAAAATATGTTGATGCTCCTACGATTTTCAAATGTACCACCGAAAACTACATCGATTAGACCACACTTTGTTAAAATTCCAACTATTTCTCCACAAACAAACTGTGGCAATATTTTCTAGTTTTTCATAAACAAGAAAATATTACTAGACATAAACAATGAACATGTCCTACAGTGAGTTTTGCCATTAATTGGGTTTTGGATTTTCTGTTTGGTTTGAAATATTTTCGCGATTTTTGGACCTAAAACGCGTAATGCCTCAATTCACGCGGGGTTCCGCGGCTCTCGAACTAGGATTGCAAATTTTGACCCCAAAAAACATGTTTTTTCAAAAAATGCACGCTCAATTTTTACTATTTCATGGTCGCAATACATCTATACTATTCAGATGACATCCACGCTATATATACCAAACGACGCGTGCTGACTGGGACTATTATTTGATGCATTGCAATTTATCATATCAGGAGGGGCGGCCTGGTCCAACAAAAAATTCAAAAAACAGCAAAATTTTTATTGTTTTGATCAGAAATATATAATATTTAAAACTGTTTGAAGGTTTTTGCCCTGTGTACCCCATAATTTTGACTCCGCTACCTCTTGATTCAAGTTTTTGAATTTTTCTCTTGAGTGACTTTAGGGTTAATAAAAATGTAACATGCATCAACCGGTGCAGTGTAGTGTGGGCTTTCACATGTAAGTGAAATTATATGGAAGTTTCGAAAAGTATGCGTACGTGGCAGAAAAGAAATCGGGGTCATTTGTCCGATGTACTCGTATTCGGATTATTGCATACATAACCCTACGGAACGTCATGGCTAAGTTGTTTTAGAATTTTACGACGATTGAGAATATAGGCACTTTATGGGGTACATGATCAATATTTCGAGGTATTATAAACGGAGTGACAAAATGAATATACCCCCAATCCTATGGTGGAGGGTATAAAAAGTTTATGCAATTTATGAAGCCTTATATAACGTAGATCAGCTCATAGTTCCTTTAGGAGTAAATCCTCATTTGAAACAAAGCAATAGCCTTTCGCCGATGATGCATGGGGTTACTTAAAGAAAATACCAAACACTTGAGGAACTCATCCCCCAAAAATATATATTAAAGCCCAAAAGATGTCGTGGTAGTGGTATTTGCGGCAGTGAAGAAATTACAAACAAAAGCGTTAATGAGTTTCATGTTAAGGCTCAGTGTCTGTTGTCTTTTGTTTCACTGTACGCAAATTTTCATTAAGAATTTATAAGATTTATACAGACCAACAACAGCATAATAATCCGAATGAATCATTTAGACATTAAAGCCTTTTCTATAGATAACCATAGTTCAAAGGAAAAATGCATACAAAGGCTTTTGAATGTTTTGTTATGAGAGAATTATATAAAAATTGCTGTTCAGTGTAATGTTAAGTTTTATTAAATTGAAGCATACACGTTAAAAACCGTGTAAAGAAGGACAGAAAGCCGGCGGGGTCGACTATGTAATACCCTACACCACCCTAACAATGCAAAAAGGGTCATTGCCTTTTTGCTTCATATTCTTGGAATATAATTTCTTCATCCCATCAGCGGTTTCAAAGATATCTTACAAGATATTGCTAAAAAAATCACATTTATTTGAGAACATTGCAATAATTTTTTTAATTAAAACCTCTTAAAAACATCGAAAAATGCATATTTATTCTATTTTTATTATTTCATCGTAAAGTCAGATCGGTCATGAAACATTGACCACTCTAAAGAAAATTTAAAAGGCTGTAACTTTGAACCTTTTTTTTAATGTTTATCTTTATTTTGAGAGATGAATATTTCTTATCCCACTAAAGACCACAAAGCTTTTAATAGAAATGACCTCAGCTTTCTTTTCAACAAAAAAATCTAAAATAAAACCAGTAAGGAAAGGCTAAAGTCGGTCGGTGCCGACTATATAATACCCTACACCACTCTCGTAATATTGAATAACTCTGATATATAAATTTTGTAATTCATGTATAAATTGTTTACATAAATTTACTTTTGGGACATTTTATACTTAAATAATACCCTGTACCACAGTGTGGTGTAGGGTATAAAAACGATTGGATCTAAAGAGCCAAATCGGATGAAACATATATATGGGAGCTATAGCTAAATCTTAAGCGATTTTCTTCAAATTCGGCAATGGTGGTTCATGAATCAAGAAACTCCACCATTCTAAATTTCAAAACGATTGGATGTAAAATACAGCTTCTATAGAACTAAAGGGTCAAATCGGACGAAACATATATATGGGAGCTATAGCTAAATCTTAACCGATTTTGTTCAAATTCGGTAGTGTTGGTTCATGGATCAAGAAACTCTACCATTCAAAATTTCAAAACGATTGGATGTAAAATACAGCTTTTATAGGACTAAAGGGCCAAATCGGACGAAACATATATATGGGAGCTATAGCTAAATCTTAACCGATTTTCTTTAAATTCGGCAGTGTTGGTTCATAGATCAAGAAACTCTACCATTCTAAATTTCAAAATGATTCGATGTAAAATACAGCTTCTACAGGACTAAAGGCCCAAATCGGACGAAACATGTATATGGGAGCTATAGCTAAATCTTAACCGATTTTCTTCAACTTAGGTAGTGTTGGTTCATGGACCAATAAACTCTACCATTCTAAATTTCAAAACGATTGGATGTAAAATACAGCTTCTATAGAACTAAAGGGCCAAATCGGACGAAACATATATATGGGAGCTATAGCTAAATCTTAACCGATTTTCTTCAAATTCTGCAATGTTGGTTCATGGATCAAGAAACTCTACCATTCTAAATTTCAAAACGATTGGATGTAAAATACAGCTTTTATAGGACTAAAGGGCCAAATCGGACGAAACATATATATGGGAGCTATAGCTAAATCTTAACCGATTTTCTTCAAATTCGGCAGTGTTGGTTCATAGATCAAGAAACTCTACCATTCTAAATTTCAAAATGATTCGATGTAAAATACAGCTTCTACAGGACTAAAGGGCCAAATCGGACGAAACATGTATATGGGAGCTATAGCTAAATCTTAACCGATTTTCTTCAACTTCGGTAGTGTTGGTTCATGGACCAATAAACTCTACCATTCTAAATTTCAAAACGATTGGATGTAAAATACAGCTTCTATAGAACTAAATGGCCAAATCGGACGAAACATATATATGGGAGCTATAGCTAAATCTTAACCGATTTTCTTCAAATTCGGTAGTGTTGGTTCATGGATCCAGAAACTCTACCATTCTAAATTTCAAAATGATTGGATGTAAAATACAGCTTCTACAGGACTAAAGGGCCAAATCGGATGAAACATATATATGGGAGCTATAGCTAAATCTTAACCAATTTTCTTCAAACTCGGCAATGTTGGTTCATGGATCAAGAAACTCTACCATTCTAAACTTGAAAACGATCGGATGTAAAATAAAGCTTTTATAGGACTAAATGGCCAAATCGGACGAAACATATATATGGGAGCTATAGCTAAATCTTAACCGATTTTCTTCAAATTCGGTAGTGTTGGTTCATGGATCAAGAGACTCTACCATTCTAAATTTCAAAACGATTGGATGTAAAATACAGCTTCTACAGGACTAAAGAGAAAAATCGGACGAAACATATATATGGGAGCTATAGCTAAATCTTAACCGATTTTCTTCAAATTCGGCAATGTTGGCTCATGGATCAAGAAACTCTACCATTCTAAATTTCAAAACGATTGGATGTAAAATACATCTTCTATAGGACTAAAGGGCCAAATCGGATCTTAACAGCCGCGAAATACTCTAAACTGCAAAATTTCAGAACGATCGGAGTGAAATTGCGACCTGTAGTCGACGAACAACAGACGGACGGACGGACATCTTTAAATCGACTCAGCTAGTGATTCTGAGTCGATTGGTATACTTTAAGGTGGGTCTATCTGTGTTATTTGCAGGTGTTACAAACATCTGCCGTGAAACAAACTTATAATACCCTGTACCACAGTGTGGTGTAGGGTATAATTATGGGCTTTTACAAAAACGTGAAAAAAATTAATTTCACAAAACAAAATTCATTCAAATTTTTTTATTTTCTTAAAAAGATTGAAGAAAAAATCTTTCAAAAACACCCTCGAAATGGAACAACCGTTAGCTAGAGTGTTTTTCCCGGACCTATTCAATTCCCGGGAAAGCGAGATTTTTTAGACGTTCCCGGGATCCCGCTAAATGAAAGATCCGAATTGTGTATTTTATGTACATATATAAAATTACTTTACGACATATCGAGCCTTAACCGCCAAAAACACGTAAGCGCCACCATTTTTTGAGGGAAATCGTTTACTTATGACAAATGACATCATGTGTCAGAATTTTATAGCTGTAAAATGTATAAAGTTATACTAAATTGCACAGTAATATAAATAATGTTTGAATTATATATGCCTTCTCCTCTAAAATCAAAAACAAACTTAAAACATAGAAGAAATCTATTAATTATACCCTCACTTTAGTGTGGCGAGGGTATGTGTCATTTGCTACGGACAAAAAGTGTAACACATCGCTCCTTTAGTACCTCCCACACACAGGGACCATTTGGTACAAAAACTTAACATCTTATAACATTAATATGTAATGTCCAAGAGTGGATCTTTTTTTCTTCTAGTACTTAGTAGGGACATAAATACTGTTACACACATTTTATCATATAGCGTAAAAAGTAATGAATCTTTTTGGACCAAAATTATTGTATATATTTATTGACATATATTGTATACAACAAGTAAGAAAGTTTCAGTCGGGTAAACCGACTAAGGTATACCCTCACTTTGTGAGTAATGTAATATTGAATATTACTCGAATTAATCTGTCAATTTGTGTGGGAGGTACCAGAAGGGGTTTATCAAATACACCTTTTTTTGCTGAACATTAAATACTTTAAATTCATTGCACTGTGCCGACTTATAAGCATTTATGTGCACTGGTATAAACGTTATGAGACATTAAATTGTGGTATGATTTGGGCATTTTGTGTGGGAGGTACAAAGAGGGGCGCGGTAATAACGCCCATTTTTCACAGGGCTATAGACACTATAAAAACATTACACTGTACAAAATTTCAAGTATTTTTATACACTGGTTTTAATGTTATAAGCTGTTATCTTTTGGTGCAAAAAGGTACCTTTGTGTGGGAGGTACCAAAAGTGGCGTGACAACAACACCCATTTTTCCCTGGACTGTAGGCAATATAAAAGCATAATACTGTAAAAAATTTCAAGTATTTTTATACACTGTTATTAATGTTATAAGCTATTAACTTTTGGTGCAAAATGGTGCATTTGTGTGGGAGGTACCAAAAGGGACGTGGCAACTTCGCCCATTTTTCTCGAGTTGATAACGACTAATAAGCTAATACTATGTGTGGAATTTAAAAAGATTCGAATAAGTAGTATAGCAGTTATCAAAGAATCAATATTTCACAACATTTTAACCTTTGTGGGGGAGGTACTAGAAGGAGTGGACCAATATGGCCCATCTTCAAACTTAGCCGGAGATAGAACAAAAATATTACCACATACGAAATTTGAGGTCAATCGGTTACTTCTTTCGAGAGTTATCGTGCGCACCAGCCAGCAGACAGACAGACACACAGACAGACAGACAGACAGACAGACGGACGGACATTGCTCATTCGACTTAAAATGACCCAAAACGGATTTCCTCCGAACATACTTGGGGTCTTAGGTCACTCCTTCGACGTGTTACACTTTTTTCCGTAGCAAATGATATATACCCTCGTCACACTAAAGTGAGGGTATAAAAAGCAAGCACTCATTCGAAATGTCCGCATTCGGCCTTCACACATGCCTTAAGTTGCACTGAACAATCATCAATAGCCGCACGCATCTCGTCCCTTTGGGCAAGTGGTCATAGCACGAGTGAAAGCAGTCTTAAGAGAACCGATGTTGGGGTATCTTTTGTGGCAGACCTTGTCCTCTAAAACCGTCCACAATTAGTAATCCAGTGGGTTTAAATCAGGGCTGCCGAGAGCCTTTCATCAGAAGAAATGAAAGCTGACAAATTGTTTTAAAGCCATGTCTGGGTCATTTTAACCTTATGTGCCGGCGCAGAATCATACTGGAAAGTCCATGCCTGGTTTTGGAATAGGGAATAGTTAAGTGGTTTCACAACAAATGGTATGTTGGTAATTTTTTGCTAAAGTTTTGGCCCCTTGTTCACAGAAATGCAAGTCAGTGACCATATCGTGAGAGACACCCCATTAAACCATGATTGAAGCTATATGATGAACCTTTTTACCCGTGGAATCACTTGAGATGCTTCCCTAGACTACCGTGCGCACACCGTATCATTTCGTTTGTTAAATTTTTCTTGCAGGATAAAATTTGTTTCATCTGTGAATACGATTTTTTTGTGTAAGTTATCAACGTGCTTCACCAAAAGGCGTTTGCATTTTTCTTTCCTATTCTTTATAAAGCTGAAGTCAACAAATGTCCATTGCGGCTTTTGAAAGCCCCAAGTCTCAAGTCTTTTTTGATAATTTGACTGGACTTTCGCGTAATATTCATCACATGAGCCACGATTTTCTGTTTTCCGAGCGTATTTCGTAGAATTCTTGATTTGATGACATGTGGCGTTCGAACAGTACGAGTGCGTCCCGACCAGTGGCGGTCTTTGACATCTCCAGCCTCCTCAAACAGTTTTATGCACCGGTAGATGAACATTAGACTAATCCCAAGTGGGCAGAGCATTTTAAAAATGTTGGTTTAGTCATTCCATATTTAAAAAGCGCTATAACAGCGATACTATTCTCCTTATCAGACAACTCCATGGGGAAAACTGAAGGAATTTTGACTTCCCGTTACAAACTAACGCTACAGAGATTAGGTTACATTACACTGTGCAACAGTGAACAAGATACACAGACTTGACAGTATAGGTTCGATTCTACTATCAAAGGGTAGTATAACCCTATACTCGGTTTGGCGAAATTGGTGACCAATTTTTTTGGTTGGTGGGACCCTCGAAAAAGGTGTCATCAGCTATTGTCCAACAACTAATTCAGACTTGGTGATACCACTTAACTATGTTTGTCAATAATGTAGCTAAGAATATGCTGAATAAAGTTTCTTAACATTTTTTGGGAAAAAAATTTTTCCGGTACTTTTTTCTGAAAAAGTGTAGGAAAAACATATTTTTTTCGCTTTTTTCAGCATAACTTTCAGGGACTCGTAATTTTTCACTGACAATGTTTGACGAAATTGTTGCCAACGTAAATCTGAACAACTTTTGTGAACATATCAATACAATCTGAACGTGTCTAGGTACCCTTAATAGCTCAAAAAACCACATTGTACCCCAAAAATGTTAGAATTTCACTATTATGTAACAAAAATATTTCTTTTTGGTATACGGAATGTTCAACAACTTTATAGAAAATAATAAGGCCAACATTTTTATGAAACATATTAAACCTCTAGAAAAATGAGTTGAAGCACTGGGCAGTGATGGCTCACAAAACTGTGTGAAATAGCGCAACAGTAGGAGCAACTGCAAAGATACTGTGTGGTGACCCAAATAAAAGAAAACAAAACAAGATCGATATTAGTAAGATGATGAGTGTTCTAACGGGACACTCAAGCTTACAAGCACATCTTCATCGCATAGGACTAGCAGGAAACGACGAATGCAGGGCATGTAGGGAAAACATCGAAACGATGGAACATTTTCTGTGTCACTGCCCGGCTTTCACACATGCAAGATCCCAATAGTTCGGGTCCGATATATTACCAGACTTGACTCATCTCAGAGAATATGACTGGAAGATACTGAGAAAATTCGTGTCTAGTACCGATTTTCTGTAACTCGTGAGGTATAAAAAGATCATAAATAAGGAGCGCACAACAGGCCGAACCACTGGCTTAAGTGTATGTCCATGAACATGAGACGTTTAAACGTCTCCTCTCTTCAACCTAACCTAACCCTCTAGCTCCCCCACATAACTGTAATTTTTGGCCCATTTTAACAAATCGTAAAAAACCCTAAAAAAATAGGGAGGGCGGGGATGAAATTTTCTACAAAAATGTTGGCCATAAAATTTTACCATATGTGTCGGAACAAACCAAAGCTCAAAACTTAACAAAAAAACACCCAAAACAAGGTCAAATTCCTGTTCGTGCAGCAATGTTAGTAATAAGATCAAGTGGTCGAAGCAATAACGATACCCGCAAGAAGAGTGTTTGACAGGAATTTGGCTGTTTTTGGTTTTTGTGTTAAGTTTTGGGCTTTGGTTCCGACACATATAGTAAAATTTTATGGCCAACATTTTTGTAGAACATTTTATCCCCATCCTCTCGATTTTAAGGGTTGTTTTTTACGATTTATTAAAATGGGGCCGAAATTTAAAGTATTATGGGAGCTAGAGGGTTAATATGTTCCAAAAAATATTGGCCTTAATATTTTCTATAAAGTTGCTGAACATACCCTATACCAAAAAGAAATTTTTTGTTACATAATAGTGATATACTAACATTTTTGGGGTACAATGTGGTTTTTTGAGCTATTCAGGGTACCTAGACACGTTTGAAAAAATTGGTAAGAAACTTTGTTCAGCATATTCCTAGCTACATTGTTGCCAAATATAGTTAAGCGGTATAACCAAGTCTGAACTAGTTGTTGGACAAAAGCTGATGACACCTTTTTCGAGGGGCCTACGGACTTTCATAAACTTTGGAGGCCCATAAAAAATTAGTCACCAATTTCGCCAGACCGAGTATAGGGTTATACTACCTTTCGATAGTAGAATCGAACCTATACTGTCAAGTCCGTGTATTTTTCAAAAAGTGTTCATTTGTTGCATAGTGTTATCCACGTGGTAAGGGTGGGGTATGTTTAGTTCCACTATTGTAATGCGTGTGTTCAATTCAATTTCAATCTTATTTTTTGAAAAAAATTTCACTAATTTTTATATAAAAACATCGAAACAAGCACAATTATAAATAAACAAAATAATTCAACATATAATATTTTATCGTAATGTCTGATCGGCCATGAATAAAATAAGACCATTTCGAAGAAAATCGATAAATAATTTAATTCGAATATTCGGTTATGTAGCGCATAAGTTAAAATACCTTCGGTAATATGTTTAGATATCATTAGTGGTTGGATTTGGAAAATTATCTACATCTTTTTGAGCTATACCGCTATTTTTTCCGGTTTGGTAAATAACGTCGAAACCGCTGAACAGATAAAACAAAGATATTAGAAGAAAACTATGGATACTTAATTTTGATCGTTTAACCAATCCTGAACCAATTCTCGATTTGTGCTAAAATATATGGTTCCAACTCGCTATTATATATTTTTATATTCAATAATGGTTTATCGCAAGAACTACAACCAATCCAAAGAAACCACCTTATAAGCTGAGAAAATCGATTGCAAAACCCTGCGTAGCATCAAAACAATTTTTGAGCTGTGTTATTAATATTTAACAAAAGCTAGCAGATGTTAAAAATCCCTGTTTTTAATTAAAAATTAAAAATATTGTTGGAAAATTGCACTACGCAAAGGCCATTTATTATTGTTATCGAGAAATTTAACCTCTTAAAAAAGCACCCGATAAATTTTCAAACTTTAATCACAAGAATTTGTATACCTAGAGAAGTCGTCTGGAAGGCTTATTTAAGTTTTTGTAAAACTCTCATGTCCTGATTACAACGTCTCGAATACATTCAACCAATGAGGATAACAGGAGGAGACCCAGCAGACAGACACGTAGGAGTACACTGTCCAATTCGTATAAAACTGTAAAGAACAATACAAGTACATTCACCTGAATGAATGAATGCAATATTAAACTGCTACAGGAAGGCGTATTTTATATACAAAAGAAATTTGCTTCGTGGTCAATGAGATGTTAAAACATAAATGAGCAACATAAGGATTTTACCAAACATATGCAACGGCATTGAGAGAGCAATACCAACAAACAATGCCAAATTAATGGCACCCTACAATATATTTTACATTTCACCTTGTTGCAATATTTAACATGGAATTGCTAATTGCTCTGCTAAAACAACGAAGGGATAACAAATATTCTTCTGCGAGATATACTTTCAAATCAATATCCAATTTCCTCTATCAGTATTTTTGAAATTGCGAATTTTATTTTTAAGCTTACGAGGTACTAGATCACCACAATATGCTCAACCTATAATGCCACCCAAATCCCTGCAGGACAACGGAAGTCGATGCATTTTCCTTACTTGCGTGCTTGTGAAACACTGCGAGGAAATGAAACCAGATAATGAAAATCTGCTGGAACAGTGGCAACAACAACTACGCAGCCACGTTTAAAATGAAGGCAATAAATGCACGTATGTTGAACACGCGCTGTCATTGACAAGAAGATGGAGAGCTTAAAATCCGGAAGGGTGATGAACTATGACAGGAACATCCAGCCATTCGGTATTAAAGTTGATTCTTCTGCAATCACATGGCTCTTAACGCTGAACTATGATAGTCGTTACAGTAGGGTGGAACGAGAAGGGATAAAAAGTCATAAAATATGGTGCCACAAAAATTACGTTTAATGGCCTGTTTCTCTAAGTCGAACGAAAACCTAAGCGAAAGAAAACCCGTCACTCAGATCGTCTGGAATTTGGGTTCTCTAAGGTTCGTTCGTTCGCTGGGCCTTACGTCTAAAACTTAAGCAATTTACGAACTGGAAAATAATATAATTGTCAGATAAAAATTTTTGCAACTTCCTCCCAAAAAAGCATACATTTTTGTAAATTCGAACAAAATATTCCGAACTAAATATTCCACAGCCAAAACAAGACATCACCCTAAACATCAACAAAAATATTGTTGTCTTCCGTGATTTCTTGTTTTGTTTGAGAAAACCGCTACACATGCTGAACTGGCGGTCGCATTGTGCATCTGCAGATGCACAATATATATTCAGAGCTGCTGCTGTGTTCACTTTTGTATAATGAAATGTATATGGTATTTTTTATACCCTACACCACACTGTGGTACAGGGTATTATGACTTTGTGCATTTGTTTGTAACACCCAAAAGGATAAGAGATAGACCCATTGTTTATTATACCGATCGACTTGTAATCACTTTCTGAGTCGATTTAGCTATGTCCGTCTGTCTGTCCGTCTGTCTGTCTGTCTGTCCGTCTGTAGACGTATTCTTGTAATCAAAGTGCAGGTCGCAATTATGGTCCGATCTCAACGAAACTTTGCACATATCTTTTTTTAGGCCCAAGGACCCTATTGAATTTGGTTAAAATCGGTTCAGATTTACATATAGCTCCCATATATATGTACCTCCGATTTGGCATATATGCACTGTAACATTTTGTAACCGATTTGTACAAAAATTGACAGAGAGTAGTCTCGTGATACACTTAGATACAATACAAAATTTGGGGGAAATCGGTTCAGATTTATATATAGCCCCCATATATATGTTAGCACCGATTTGACATTCAAGCGCTGTAGAGACTGTATTTTATATCCGATCAGTACGAAATTCGACAGAAGGAGGTTTCTATTTTACATCAATGAGTATTCAGGGAAAATCGATTCAGATTTATATATAAGCTCCATATATACGTTCCTCCTGATTTGGTTACAAAGCGCTATAGAAGTTGTACTTTACTTCCGATCATTACAAAATTCTCCAGAAAGATGTTTCTCAATTTAGGAACGAATATTGCTAAATTTAGCGATTACCGGTTCAGAATTAGATATATCCGCATATATATGTTCTTACCCATTTACCAATTATTCCAAATTATTATCGCAATAACCCTTAACGCATTGTTAGGGAGGTGTAGGGTATTATATAGTCGGCCCCGCCCGACTTTCTGCCTTTCCTTACTGGTTTTTTATTATGATACATTAATATAGTTATGATACATTCGTATCTACTTAGGCACCCACCTGTTTCTAAGGTGGGTGCCGCGTTCGCTCACAATGGAACAAACCCAGCGTCGTGAAGATGTTTCAATATAGAGTTTGGCGAAGTTTTACCACAATAAAGCCGAGTTTTTGAGTCGATTCCTAACCATGGATGAGACATGGGTCCACCACGTCACACCTGAGATAAAGGAACAATCAAAGCAGTGCACTAGAATAAGAGAATATTGTCTGCAGAAGGCGAAGACAGTTTCATCTGCAGGCGTCACTTTTTCGGGATGCGCGTGAGATAATAATACCCAACACCAAACTGTGGCACAGGTTCCCACAAAAAAGGAAAGAAAGATTTTATTATTGTTATCCAGAAGTACTTCTATATTGAATCTTCGCAGATGAATTTAACATGGCTTTGTCGCGCCATTTCATTCATTAGTTGGCAGTATATTCGCACCAATGCCCATAAAGTTTACGATACATTTTCCTGAGATATATATGAACACTTTAGAATATGAGTACTTTTTACTCAACTTCTTAAAAATAAATAAATAAATTGGGGTTTCCGTGATCGAATACCGCAGCCATTGGTTGTTTAACTTTTTTATTACAATCTAATTTTTTCTAACGTAATCAATTTAAAACCAGTAAGGAAAGGCTAAATTCGGGCGGTGCCGACTATATACTACCCTACACCACTCTCGTAATATTGAATAACTCTGATATAGAAATTTTGTAATTCATGTATAAATTGTTCACATAAATTTACTTTTGGGACATTTTATACTTAAATAATACCCTGTACCACAGTGTGGTGTAGGGTATAAAAACGATTGGATCTAAAGAGCCAAATCGGATGAAACATATATATGTGAGCTATAGCTAAATCTTTACCGATTTTCTTCAAATTCGGCAATGTTGGTTCATGAATCAAGAAACTTTACCATTCTAAATTTCAAAACGATTGGATGTAAAATATAGCTTCTATAGAACTAAAGGGCCAAATCGGACGAAACAAATATATGGGAGCTATAGCTAAATCTTAACCGATTTTATTCAAATTCGGTAGTGTCGGTTCATGGATCAAGAAACTCTACCATTCTAAATTTCAAAATGATTGGATGTAAAATACAGCTTCTACAGGACTAAAGAGCAAAATCGGACGAAACATATATATGGGAGCTATAGCTAAATATTAACCGATTTTCTTCAAATTCGGCAATGTTGGTTCATAGATCAAGAAACTCTACCATTCTAAATTTCAAAATGATTGGATGTAAAATACAGCTTCTACAGGACTAAAGGTCCAAATCGGACGAAACATATATATGGGAGCTATAGCTAAATCTTAACCGATTTTCTTCAAATTCGGTAGTGTTGGTTCATGGATCAAGAAACTCTACCATTCTAAATTTCAAAACGATCGGATGTAAAATACAGCTTCTATAGGACTAAAGGGCCAAATCGGACGAAAGATATATATGGGAGCTATATCTAAATCTGAACCGATTTCAACCAAATTCAATAGCGATCTTAACAGCCGCGAAATACTCGAAACTGCAAAATTTCAGAACGATCGGAGTGAAATTGCGACCTGTAGTCGACGAACAACTTTACATGGACAGACGGACGGACGGACGGACGGACATCGTTAAATCGACTCAGCTAGTGATTCAGAGTCGATCGGTATACTTTAAGGTGGGTCTAGCTGTGTTATTTTCAGGTGTTACAAACATCTGCCGTGAAACAAACTTATAATACCCTGTACCACAGTGTGGTGTAGGGTATAAAAAAAATATTTTTAATAACAAATTTTTATTATTTTATACTTTTCATTAATTACTAGCATTATAATACCCGGCGATGCCCGGGTTGTCTTTTAACTTTGTATAATTTGTAACTTTGTAATATTTATTATTATAAGTTAGTTGCAAATGTTTATTTGATGGGATAAAAATTTTCATCTAAAAGCTGAATTGTCAAATAATAGCAATTATAAATTTTCCAATTTTAAGATTTCAGTGTGGCCATGAAGTCTCACATTCTATCTGATCAGTCTGCACCGACAATAACACGAAAAAAAAAATGTAGCCAATGGTAATAGTTATTTTTGTTTCTCATATACTTTTGTCAGTTTGATCACAATCCGATCATAAAATTAATATTTGTTTGCTTCATCATGACGTCTACCGGGCTAGGCCTATTTTTGTATACAAATATTGAACATCTCACCAACATCACCGACGCGAATTTGGAATAAAAATTTGAATGTACACGCTAACAAGGTTAAATTGACTCAAGAGCTGAAGCCTACTGACCATTTCAAGCATCGTCAATACGCCGAATGGTTGGTTGAACAGACAGAAGTGAATTGTGATTTTACAGAGTAAATCATCTTCAGCGACGAGGCACACTTTCACTTCAGTGGATTCGTTAAAAAGCTGTATTGATGCATTTGGCAAATGAGAATCCACAAGTGATTGTTGAAAACCCAATGCATCCACAAAGAGTGACTGTTAGATCCGGTTTATGGGCTGGCGGCGTCATCGGGCGATACATCTTCGAAAATTATGTCGTCCAAGCAGTTACCGTGAATGGTGTTCGCTATCGCGAGATGATAACGCACTTCTTGTGGCAAGAAATTGAGGATATGGACCTGGATGATATGTGGTTACAACTGGATGGTGCCACTTGCCACACAGCCAACGAAACAAAGGCTTTTTTGCGCGAGAAATTCAATGGCCGTGTTATCTCACTTCTTGGTGATGTTAATTGGTCGCCTCGATTATATGATTTGACACTGTTGGACTTCTTTGTTTGCGGATAATTAGAAGATAAAGTGTACGTCAATAAGCCAAGAACAATTCAAGAGCCAAACAAATTATGTCTCAGAGTCTTTAAAAAAATTTGGACCGTCGGATAGAGGTATGTCACCGAAGCTGTGGCGAGGTATGTATGTTCCAAATTTCGATATAAACTGTTAAGTCATGATAATAGAAACGACTATGTGAATAATACATGGGTTATACACTATAACACTCTGTTATACATATGGGCATTTCTCCAATGTCGAATGCGACATTCGTACGCATTCACAGTGAAAAAGACATATGCCAAAACATTATCAGCCTGTTTCTCTATTTCGCACGAAAGCGATGCGAACGAAGAACAGCTGATTTTAGACCTACTAAAAGGTATCAGAACGACAAAGTGACTGAAAACATAATGGCTGATGCCAGCTTTCGTGCGAAATAGAGAAACAGGCTGTATTTCATTTTGACAAAAGGCGAAAATTAATGCTCTTGATTAGCACTATAATTGGTGCTAAGGTTGATTTTGGCCATTTGTTCGTTTTCAAGATAACTACAAAAAACCAAGCCATTCGTACGCGACAGAAACAGAAGTCGCTTTCAAATCAACCCAATCAAAAACTGATTTCAGCGAAACCTGAAGGAATATTTTAATGCGACTAATTTTAAAATGTCATTGATTCATGTATCTTTATAATGTTTTTTATTTTATTCAAAAATATTTGATTAGTTTATTTTTTATTTAATTTTAATCACATTCGCACGCGACATGTCGCATGCGACATTTTATTCCATTGTTCTTTCGATGTTTATTTTTTTACTTTTTATGCAACTAGACATTCAAAGGTTGATTATAACTGATTTTTAATATATTCAATATATTTATTTTCACAACAAATAGTATTTTTCTTATATCCCTTAAATATAAATCAATATTTAAAAGAGAGACCATTAATCAGAAAATAGCATGCAATACAAATGTTTAAAACATAAATTTAGCAATTATTCGAATTTGCACTCAAATATTTTAAAATGTGTTATGAATAAATGTAGTTTTAGGGAAAATAAGTTAAATTTGATAGATTCCCTATAAAAAAATTGTACTTTTCGGCTGCGGTTGACATCTCGTTGGAAATGCCCATATGCATAATTTCTATATTTTACCGAATTGCCAATGTTAGATATGTTATCACAGTAAGTGGTGAGCGATATATTTTGAAAGGCTTAAGACATCTTTAGAGGCGGTTTTAGTTCTGGTTAGACCTCAGGCTGGACATCGAATCGTTACTTTGGCATCTCTTTCGAGTTCAGTGTTTAAATAAACATTATTAGTCTATTAGCTTTTAAAGAATAATTAAAAACCGTGAAATAATGAAAATTGATCTAGTCACTGCTACACTGACCACAGTCTGAAAATTCAGAATTGTTTTTCACGTCCATATTTATCGGGTATTGTACTACATATTTACTAAGTTTTAGCTTTGCACTCCTGTCTATGCAAGTGCAACATTTCAGCTTTCTAGCTCTAACAAGAGCCGCAGCGGTGAAGTGGTCAGAAATCGTTTGGCGGAAAATCGAAAATCATGATCACCATGATTTTCGATTTTCACCATGACACTTCCTAGGCATTAATCTATCTATCCACTAGGTTTGAAGAACATGGGTTCAGCCGTGATCGTGTTAACAACAAATGTATCCTATTATAATCTTAATAGGATAAATATATTTAAAACTTGTGCAAAAGAAATTATTTGGGAGTAAAAAATAGGACTATCTAATTCTTTGGAATTCCTTAGGAAGTACTATCATATTTTTATGCTGGAGTATTATGACTTCGTGCATTTGCTTGTAACGCCCACAAAAAGAAGAGACAGACTCACAGGTCCGTCTTCTGATTGTTAATATATTCTTGTGATCAGACGGCAGGCCGCAAATATGAACGGATCTTTATGAAAATTGGCACAGAGACATTTGAAAATAGTTTAATAATTGATAAAGTTATATGTAGGCGTTTTTTACCCGTAAATCCGGATTTTGGATGCCCGGCAAATTTCACAGAACAAAGGTTGTTTTACTCGCTAGAAAAAATAGTATCGGCCTAGTAAAATTGTGTCGCGGTTTTTGGTTTTTGGACTGTCGCACTGTGTTGTCTTCAAAAACGAAAACCAATCAACGGCTTACTTATAGTCGCATTTAAGTGATGAAATTTAGGAACAAAAACGGTTGCCAAAAAAGTCAAACGTATCTCGGGATACACACAGAATACAGTTTGGTTGCCTCAACTGAATTATTTGCCAACCGAATTTTGGTAGTTCTGTCTACTATCATGCGATTCCATCAGGACAACCAATATTTTGGTTGTGGTTTACTTCTGCTTCCATGTTGACAACAATCATATTTGGTTGCGCCATCTACGAAAATGGTGGCTAAAATTATCTGCTGCAGTTGCCACAACCAACTGTTTTAAAAAATTGGTTGTTCGGACAACTTGTCAGTCATATACTACCGACAATTAATTAAAAACAGTTTACATTAATTTTTATTTTATTTATTGAACAAAACAATTAAAAATCCCATATTATTAATTCATCACTATTATGAGATGTCGAAATATTTGACACACATTTTAGTACACGAAAAAAAAACACAAAACTTGTATGCATATGTCGCTTAACCCTGTGCTTTCAATTTCATGATTGTTGCTTTTATTTTTATACCCTACACCACACTGTGGTACAGGGTATTATGACTTTGTGCATTTGTTTGTAACGCCCAAAAAGAGAAGAAATAGAACCATAGTTTATTATACCGATCGTCATAGAATACATTTTTAAGTCGATTTAGCCATGTCCGTCTGTCTGACCGTCTGTCCATGTATTCTTGTAATCAAAGTGCAGGTCGTATTTATGGTCCGATTGTGATGAAATTTAGCACAGTGCTCTTTTTTGGCCCAAGGACGATCCCTATTGAAATTGGTCAAAATCGGTTCAGATTTAGATATAGCCCCATATATACGTTACCGCCGATTTGACATGTAAGCGCTGTAAAAACTGTATTTTATATCCGATCAGTACGAAAATCGGCAGAAAGAGGTTTCCTATTATATGAATGAACAATTTTAAATTTATATGAAATCGGTTCAGATTTAGATATAGCCCCATATATACTTTACCCCCGATTTGAAAGAGGTTTCCTATTATATGAATGAACACTTTTAAATTTGGAAGAAATCGGTTCAGATTTAGATATAGCCCCCATATATACGTTACCCCCGATTTGACATGTAAGCGCTGTAGAGACTGTATTTTATATCCGATCAGTACGAAATTCGACAGAAAGAGCTATTTTTACATGAATGAGTATTCAGGGAAAATCGGTTCAGATTTATATATAACCTCCACATATATGTTCCTCCTGATTTGGTATCAAATCGCTATAGAAGTTGTACTTTACTTCCGATCAATAAAATTTTTCAGAAAGATGTTTCTCAATTTAGGAACGAATATTGCTTAATTTTGCGGTTATCGGTTCAGAATTAGATAATATGCTCCTACCCATTTACCCATTATTTCAAATTCTTATCGCAGTGACCCTTATCGCATTGTTAGGGAGGTGTAGGGTATTATATAGTTTGCCCCGCACGACTTTCTGCCTTTCCTTACTGGTTTATTTATGTAAAACATTTTGCACAACATATTCTGCATTCCACACATTATTATCCACACGAGATTATTTTTGATTACCTATACCGTTCATGAACAAAATGTTGAAGATTTTTTAATGTCGAGTAATTTAATTTTTTGTTTGTTTTGTATCAGCAAAAGAACAGCAACCAATCTTTCGGTTGTATTTCGGAAAATACATATAATTATTCTAAATTTGGGAAATGATTGCGATAACCAATAAACGTTTATTTATTATTATTTTTTCTGTTGTAGTAACCAATTATTCGTTGCAATAATAATCTTTGGTCTATTGATACAATTTCTGTTGTCAAGAATAAAACATTGGTTGTCACAACGAAAAATCGATCATATGGTGCTATAATGAAAATTTAAAATTGTTTACCACAACTAACCGAGTGTCAATGAAAAAAACAATCTTAATTCGATTGATACAACCATCGATTTAGTTGCAAGCATTTTCATTTGACCGTATCCATGTTATTATTGTTGTTTCAACTATTTATTTATAACTACAACCGACAGACGGTGTAGGCAATATACTTGTTGTTGCTAGTACTATTTTTTTATTGTTACAATCGAATTCCAACCAATTATTTTCCTGGGTGTACGTACATGTAGTATAACATTTTGTTATACTCTCCACCATAGGTTGGGGGGTATATTCGTTTTGTCACTCCGTTTGTAACACCTATAAATATTGATCTGAGACTCCATATATACTTATATATTCTTAATGGTCATAAAATTTTAAGACAATTTAGCCATGTCCGTCCGTCTGTGTAATCACATACAGTCCGTAATAATAGAGCTAGGTTAACCAAAGAATTCATCACAGTAAAATTTGTTTAAATTAGTTGATATTTTGTTATAGTCCACCTACAGATGTCGCACCCAAATAGTCTTATTTCATCAATAAACACTACATTTTCTAAGAAATTTGGCTGAAACTTTGGAGTTTGTATTATATTTTGGCAAGAATTCATCTCATACAATTCATCTTTATTCAAATGATAATTTATTTTATTGTAGCTCTAAAAAATGCTATTTTAAGCCATAAATACCAAATTTTTCAGGTTAAGACATTGTCTAAAAAATTTGCGGCCTAAAATTTAATAATATACATAATTTTCCCACATTTAAAGATTTGATTTGCCCATATTTAAAGATTTTTCCTGATCTTGAAAGAAATTGTAGACATTCAAAGTATGAATTCAATTTTTAAAATTTACTTCAATGAGAAGTCACTCCCACCCAGTGTACATATTTTGTAGATACAGAATTTCGAGTACATTCACATCAGTTGTCGCATAAAATACAAAAACGAAACACACACACTTATGTAAAGCCGACTATACATAATGAGCGTTATTAATTTTTTAAATCACCATTTCACTTGAATTCAAATTAATTTTGCATGTGATAATCAATTTTCCCGCCACATGTATACATATCGTTCATTCCATATGAAACCGAACGATTTTTGTAAAAAAAATACGATGACGAATTCGATTTTTACGATTTTCCCAGACATATTCTAATGTTAAACATAATGTTAAAAGTTATGAACAAGTGGAATTTGCGAAAATCAATAAAAACGTGCCGAGGAACATTGAAAATGTTGTAGTGAGAAAACGCGTAGGCAGAATTCAATGAATGAAGGTTTATTTTAAAGCTAATTGCAAGTGCCGACGGTCTCGGCTAATGACTCCTACTGACCAATTTTATTATTTTGCTATTTTAACTCTTCTTTTGTGTTTTTCACAAAAAAGAAATTAGAAAAATATAAGCATATTCCTTAATCGATTCTAAAGCCAGAACATTTCAGGGTGCGGAAATAATGGGTTATATAGAGGGGGCCTTCAATAACTATGAAAACACAAACAAAAAATTCAGAAAAAATATAGGCATAGTCCTTAATCGATTCTAAACCCTTAATATTTCAGCATGGAGAAATAACATTTTATATAGAGGGGGCCCTCAATAACACAAACTCTGCCGCTATAATTATGAGTTTAGTAACCCTGGGACTGATAGCAGAATACGTAGGTTCATTCATAACTTTCTGATTAATATACGCATTTCAGCTAACTTAGAGTCAACTGACCTCCATAGATTTGTCAGCAAAGGACCAACCCAAGGGGTTTGTCCTTTCCTCCTCTATTATGGAATCTCTCCATGATAATCAGTTTTCTCTGGGTGTCAGAGTTGTTGCCTATGCAGATGACGTGGGAAGAGTTGTGAGAGGAAAATTTCTGGATACTCTTAGAGACATCCTACAGCAGGCCCTTCATACAACCGCAAGATGGGCTTACGATAATGGTCTGGTGTTAACCCGACCAAGACAGATCTAGTTCTTTTCACCAGGATAAATAAGGTTCCAACAGTTACACCTGTTACCTTGGACGAAATTGAAATTTCTTTCTATGAAAGCCCAAAATACTTAGGTATTTTACTGGACAAGAAGTTGCACTCCAAACCCAACTATAGTCAAGAAATGAATACGGGTACTGTTGATTACGCTATGACTGAATCACTCTTTGACAAGAAGTATCTCACTCTCATACCTGATAGATCAGAATGTAATGGTCGTATCGCAGGACCGAGGAGATTCGTTAACTTCTATACAGCCGATTACAAACTCAATAACCCAGTGGGCTTTGATGTCTTTTCTGAGAAACTTGAGCTATACATTGCAAAAAGACAGCAGTTTACTAGGCAGAAGAGAATGGCTGAAAATTTTCAATGAAAGTCAATATCAATATTTTCTCTGATAGTCAGGCTGCTATCAAGTCCCTGCAAACTATATTCCTCAATTCAAAATCTACCCTCGGCTGTCGTAGATCTCTTGCAAGTGTCGACGCTGTCACTTGATGTGGGTGCCGGCCCACAGGGACTTACCAAGGAACAAGGGAACTGCAAGGCAGATGAACTTGCATGACTAGGAACTACCTTACACACACCTAGGGATCTGGAATATATAAGCATGCATCTCGCGACATGGAAGTTCTTATTGAGCGACAGTGCACTTACGGCAACAAATGACAGCTTGTCACTAGTCAGGAACTGCATACATTCCAGGTTGATGTCGCTCAGTCTAGACTCAAAACGTCCAAGGCACTGCTGTCGTTGTCGAGACAGGATGTCTCACTGTCTTATTGGACGGCATACATTCAGGGCTGATGTGGCCCGTCCTAAACTTAAAACGCATCAACACACTGTTGTCGAGACCGGACGCCTCACTTATCACCTGTCACGACGGGTTACTGCCTTATTGGACGGCATGCAGAGTGCTTGAAGGTCTTGCATAATGACTTAGCGATTGCTCGCTGTTTTTTGTCCAGTTGTATGCCTCATCCTGCAAATACCCTACTACAAGGTGAAGTGGGCCTTTTCCACTTCACCACAGAAGAAATACCAAGAGCGTCTTTGCGCCTTCCTAAGCTCCTTCTTATAGATCTTGAGTTCCCCTTTATATGCATCCCAATCATTAGCGACTCCAGTAGATTTCGCCTTGTTGAATAGCTTTTTGCAGGTCTTTTTCCTTGCCGTTAGCTCAGAAGTCTACCATTGAAGTTTAGTTTTACCTTGTACGTTGTTTTTGGACAAGCTTCTTCAAGGGAATGATGTAATGATATGCTCGACCAGATTATAAAGACCGGCTTTGTCATTCGGTTTATAAAGAAGATTAGAGTTGAGAACCTTTTTTAAAATTCTTTTCATACGGGTGCCACTTTGTCTTTCTCAAATGTTTGTGGACAGCAGGTATAGGCGCTTTTTCAGCGAGTTTGAACTCTATATAATGGTGATCTGAGAATGAGTGGTCGTCCAGTACTTTCAACCAAATAACATTGCCTAGCAAAACTTCTTGTCTGTCTTTAATTGTAAAGGTCGATTTATTGCCAAAGTTACAAATAGTTAGGTTGGTAGTTAGAATAAAGTCAAGAAGCGACTCACACCTACTGTTTATATCCGTACTACCCCAGATAGTATGATGAGCGTTCGTATCTGCACCAATAATCAGCTCGAGATCATCAGACGTTGCTTCTTCAACTACTTCCCTGAAGAGAGCTGTCGGTATCGCAGTTTCATAAGGAAATTAACTGGAGACCACCCAGTATATGCGATTACCGATCTCCAGACTAGCAGCTGTTTGGTATTTACCACTTAAATTATTCAGGAGAAACATACTTTTTTTTCCTGGCCAAAATTCAGGTTCTTGGAGTGCCTTCACAGTTGGCCACAAGCAGTTTAAAGTTTGGTGTCTTGATAGCGCACACCCGTCCTCGTACTACATAGGGCTACTGGATCAGGACGATGTCTACTGCACCTGTGGGCAGGCTCAGCAATAGAGCCGCTGAGGCTGCTTTAGCGTGATGGAGGTTAATCTGTAGAATTCTTACCATCATTGGTAATCGACAGATTGACATCCACCCCGAACTCTTCGTCCGTATCATGGAGGAGCATGTCCCCGCCAGATGCGTCAATGAGTCCGGAGACTCACCTCAGCCCCTCAGTGTCCGAAGTAGTGCTTTCATCCTCAGAGAAGGACGTTACAGATCTTTTGTTAGAGTTAGAGTCACCAGAAATAATGGTCGTGTGTACCTCAGCACTTGCAGAAAGCCTTGTATCAACCACGGTCGGCGACTCGCCTTCCGCAGTGGGAGCTATATCCTGCTTGTATACCTTCAAGACTATAGTCTCGAAACCATATTGCAGGGTTGCACTTGCATGTTGTATATGGAAGGTGGATTCAGCGTTAAGGATCAATTGACCTGTCGCTTTTTACCATTCGCCTCACCCACCTTGCTAATTCTCCAATTATGGGTCGGCAGAACAGGATTGGAATCTTTTATTGTCTCTAATATGTCAGCCGAGTTGGAGGGCTTTTCTGTAACCCAGGTGATGGCTCTAGGGTGGCTAGGGATGTTGGTTTTTTCCACAACATCTAACTGGGCACCCGACCACACCTCACCTGAGCCTTATACATTTCTACTGATCTGGCATCACCGAAATATAAGAGCTTTACTCTCCCCTGATGCCATCCTGCATCGTTGCAGACTGGTGGTTTGCCCGGCATTTCTCTTCGGACATCGAGGTAATGAGCCATAATGGCGGATTGCACATCCATTTGTCCCTGAGGATCCATTCTCACTACTTCTGTCTATAACAGCCATCAATAGACTCTCCTTCGCTACTTCATTGAAGGGTTTCTTGCCTTTTTTGAAGGCAGGGGTTCATCAGGTGATCTGATTCATTTGACTTTATTAGCCGTTAACACAGCTGAATTTGTGGCTCTTTCAGCCGACTCATTGGCTTTAGAAGCATCTATGACGCCTTTAGACCAGGCAAGTGAATCTTATTGTTTGTCGGTAAGAGCCGAAACCTCAACAGCCTCCAACTTCGTCAAAACTCTGATCGCTATTGTGCTTCCGTTTTGACGGTCGGATATGACGTTTTCCCCGCACCGTAGCACTTGTTGTGAGTACTGGCGGGAAACTTCCACCCTTTTTGGTGTGGTCGGCTTTGGCCAAGACCAACGGACGGACAATAGGAGTCGAGTGTTTAAAGTGCGTACCCGCCGCAATGGCCTTACCGCACTGTGCTCATAACACAGGGTGAATACAATGCGTCTACCCACGCCCCCACACACAAGTCTATGAGTACCAATTCGACTTCATGTTTTGGCATGTCGCCCCTTTGGTTAAGGGCGGAGTCTACCTAAAACTCCTTCCATTCTATGGGTCATGGCACCCGGTTGAAATGCAGCTCCACAGCGAGCTTGCGCTCTCACCACGAAATGCTCCCCAAAAGGCCACACCAACAGCCAGGCTGGAACCGAAGTTCCGGGGGCTTCTGGCTCCCGTGGTACCAGATTATAGTCACCGGTCGGACTTCGTAGCCGAAGCTACTACCAGTTGGTCCTCCATTTTATAGATATACGAACAACTATACAAATAATGAACAACAATTAACACAGCCGTCCTCACGGATGACTCACCGGTCACTATCGTGACGCCGCTCCGGACAAACGCACAGTCACTGAATATCAGTGACCCACAAAAACATAAAACAACAATAAACACGAACACCCTCACGGATGAACGACAACAAACATCAAACATACAGGTAACAACAAGTATCTCATCGCCGGGAGCATCAGGAACATCGGCAGGCATCAACAACGTCAGCGTCAGGGCGCAGATGGAGGAATCTGTGCCGCGCTTCGCGATCACAAAACAGCAACAACCGACTGGACAGGCTATGCCGACAGTAGTGCAATCGGCCACCTCCACAGTCGGACGATTGGGGAAGCCCGCTCCATCGGAACATGAAGACATCCCCGCCAAATGAATTAATTTATTTTTTTTTGTCTGTATTAGCCCGTATTAGATACTACAATATAGGCCTTCCAGACTTTATACATATTTGTTTTGTTTTTTGCGATTGCGTAATAGGTACTGCGTAATAGGTTTCAACTATCCGCTCTGTGATAAACACGTCCGTTCACTACGACTGATCAGCAACGACTCCGGTATGCAAACTTAGGCTCTCATTTCTTTGGGATTCAGATAATTGCGCTTTTTAAATCAATCAAATTAGTTCAACGGAAGGGGCTCTGAATAACTTATGTTTTCCCGTACGTCCCTGTTGTAACACAATGGACTTTATAGTCTAAGTGAGACTGTTATACAGGCTGACACTCTTAAGCAAACGCAGAGCAAACAAGATACACAAAATATAGTTTTTGGACAAAAAAATGTCAAGAATAATTTTAATTTCGGGAAAAATCACAAAAAAATATTTTTGTTGCTTTTTAATGTTGAAGAATACAATTCTATTACTGGAAAAATCTTTGGATATTGCTTAGAAAATGTGGTGTATATGGCTTTAAAAAGTCTTTTTGGGAGCGACATGTATAGGTGGACTATAGCTAAATATGAACTTATTTAAAATATTTGAACTGTGACGAATTCTTGTCTAAATAAAATATAAACTTCAAAGATTCGCTAAAAATATTTAGAAAATGTGGTATTTATGACATAAATAAACCAATTTTGGACTTTAACACTATATGAACCGATTTGCAAAATTTTTACAGCGATGAATTCTAGTCAAAATAGAATACAAACTGTAAAGTATCAGTAAAATTGCTTTAAAATTTTGGTATATGTGGCTCAAAAAGGGCATTTTGGAGCGAACTCTATTGGGGAGCTATATAAAAACATTGACCGAGGACAGAAAGACGGACGGACATGGCAAAATCGTCTTGGAATGTCACTACGATCAAGAATATATATACTTTAGGGGTCGCAGAACAATATTTCATGGTGGAATGACAAAATTAGTATATCGAAAACAATTTGGGCACTTGTTAGTAATATGGATGGGAAAAAGGGCCGTTTGACCCAAATATCAAAATTCAACATCCTCCAACTCGGAAAGTTCTTAACCGATCTCGTTGAAATTTTGTATCATAATTTCTATCCAATAGGACAAAACTTGGTGCACTCACTAAACATGAAATGCCCCGTAGATTGAAATCTGAACCGAGTTTCGGCACTGTGTATATATGTCACTGAAAATTTACCAAAACTCTAACAATTTTATTTTATTTTTTACTGTAATTAAATATTAATACTTTTACTATATGTTTCCAATCAAGGAATTTCTATCCAAAACATGACTTGTCAAGGTAATGTAGTTATTTTTAGGTAATTATGAACTGAACGATAAATATTTTCCATTAAAAATCTTTAAAAATTTGGCTAATTTTTAGACATTAATAGGGTTTCTCTACCGGGAATTCCCGCCCAGGAAACTCATTCGGGATTGCTGGGAAATTTTTTATTTTCTCATTTCACATTTATAATTTTCGTTAAAGGTTTAATTAGTTAAATTGAAATCGTAGCTAATAACTTATCACTTATTTTTAGAGAAGACAACGGTATCGATGGTTTGTCAGATTAGGGTGATATTCCTATTAGTGAATATACGACTGATAGATCATTTGAGGATATTTGAAATTGTGCCATAGCAAACACAAATGACAATGTTTCACCGAATAAAAAAACATTTTAAGTTTTATAAAGCAAGTGGAAAAACAACGGAAAACGTCACCAATTTATTTAATACTCCTCTGACAATAAGGCCAACGAAGGAATATTCTCTACTACTGGCCAATTTGTAACTAAAACTAGTGCATAAAAATACTTAAAATTTTGTACAATGTAATGTTTCTATAGCATCTGCAGTCTGCAGTCGGGCAAACCGAGTTAAAAATCCCCTCACCTTTTTATATTTATTTATATTTTTATTTTAATTATATTATAATCAATTTAAATTGCATTTAATAAGTTTAAAGTATGTAGTGGTATTAAAGTTGTAAGCTGTTAACTTTTGGTGCAAAACTTCGCCCATTTTTCTTGAGGTGTTAGCGACTAATAAACTTAAGCTATGTGCACACGCTTGTCAGATCGGACAACGTTATCAACACTGTTAAAGTGCTGCCAATGTATGGTCAATGACAAAGGTGATTTGACAGTTCAGACGATTGCAAGAAAATCTTACAATTTAATATATTTACAATATATTTTGTAAATGTACGAGTATATATGCAGGATTGCCAATCAAAATCTTTTATAGAAAATGTTATCAATAAAATGTTTCACTTACAATGGCGCACAGTGTATTATGAGCGGCAAAAACTCTTAATTTTCATGAGGCCCAATCTCAAAATTTTTGATTCCAATCTGTAAAGAACATTCCAATTAACTAAATCTGTAAAGGTTTTGCCGATATCTTGGCAAAATATCGCGGTACAAGCATTTGAAATTCATAAATGGTACAATGGTTGCAAAGTTTATCATTTAAGAGAGTAATTTGTAAGCACATATCTCATAACCTATAACACGCATTGGAACTTCGTTTAAGTCATACTATACATAACCTTTTGAAGTGTTTTTTTGCAGTAAAAAAATATAATTGTGTTGTCATTTTCGTATTTAATCTGTGGTTTACTTGCAAGTTGCCAAAAATCAGGGTGTTTCATTTTCTCCAGGATAAAACTATACTTCCGAGGCCGACCGAGGTCTTGTCATTAACAAAAATTGATAAACTAGGGACTTAGTTAACCATTGCAAAAAGAAAATTCTGCCTATACCTGCCTATGTTGATTTATTTAACGAAATGGTAAAACATACTCTGCATAAAACAACCCAAAATTTGTTGTTTTTAGTCCATGTTGCTATGTATTGAACAACATTACCAAAGCATACCTTAAGGGGCAAATGATAAATTGACCGCAAATATAACAAAAAGCATGTATAAAAGCAAGTTGGTCTTGAAACGAGAGAGTATCTCAGTTTAAATCAACGATTACAGACCGAATTAAACGGGCAACCGACATGAACAAGCTAAATATTCATATAAGCGAACATTTGTTTGTCAATCTACTATATATACATGTCTCACTGTTTGTGTGTCATTTCCACATATTCCAAAAAGTATGCTTTAAATATGACGTATTATTAATGAACACATTGCTAAATCAATGATGATTTTTTCTGGATAGTTGGAATGATCGATTAATTAACAAAAAACTGTAAACTATTTCATCATGATTTTTTGCAAATGTTGAGCAAATGTATTACGCTTCAGTTATTTACTTTGTTCTATGTACTGATTTACATCGATCAAAAGATACAAAGCATTTTATAAAAAAATTTCCTCTAATTTCCAACATCGTATAAAATTGAAATTGATATATGGGCGTTGGGCGTGGCACTTTCAATTTTTTTAATTAATGAGGACTCAAATACAATCTCTACTAGCGATCTGTAATAATATAAATGCTAAATTGAGAAAAATACTAAGATTGAGTGATATGTACAAAATTTCAAAGCCCTAGCTCAATTCCCTCTAATTTTTGCCGCGTCTTGTGTGAAAATATTCCACTGTGTGGCGCCCTTGTTATATGCATAAACTTCGCACATCTTACAAAGTCTCACAATTTATTGACGATGATTTCACTAAAGTTAACCCTTTGTGGGGGAGTTACTAGAAGGAGAGGACCAATATGACCCATTTTCGAACTTAGTCGGAGATAGAGAACAATATTACAGCATAACAAATTTAAAATCAACCGGTTAATCCTTTTGAGAGTTATCGTGCGCACAAGCAGACAGACTGTCTAGACGCACATTGCTCAAATGAATTAAAATGACCCAAATCGAATTTCCGCCAAAACATATTTGGGGTCTTAGGTCACTCCTTCGATGTGTTACACTTTTGGCTCGTAGCAAATGATATATACCCCCCTCTAGGTGAGGGGATAATTAGAAACATTTTCACTTCTGAGAACATATTTTCAAAACGATTTTAATTAACTTTGAATATGTAACTTATGTTTATATCATCGAAGGAGTGACCTAAGACCCAAAGTATGTTCGGCGGAAATCCGTTTTGGGTAATTTTAAATAATTTGAGCAACGTCCGTCCTCGGTCCGTCTGTCTATGTGTCTGTCTGCATGCTGGTGCGCACGATAACTCTCGAAAGGATAAACAGATTGACTTCAAATTAGGTATGCTGTAATATTTTTGCCTATCTCAGGCTAATTTCGAAGATGGGCCATATTGGTATACTCTTCTAGTACCTCCCCCACAAAGGGTTAAAATTTTAGGCGAATTTTCTGAAATGTTTTCTGACACATAGCGTTAGTTTATTAGTCGCTACCACCGCACATATGGGTATTTCAATGATATATGCGGCCAACATCATTTTTGTGCTTATTTCGATTCTATATACATGATATAAATAAATAAAACGAAGACTCTTTTTGAAAATTTAGATATATTTGTAGATAAAAGGAGATATTTATGGAAAAAGATATAAAATTAATCAAAGGTTAGGTTTAAACTAAACGTCTTCAAAAATCTGCTCCTCTTCGCTATCTAAAGGACTTTCTAATAGATTTTAAGACATAATAGTAATAGTTTCTGGTAAAAACTATATGCTTGTTTTCTTTTTATAGGCCGCATGCTACTCAACAAAGGACTGAACTCAATAGCAGTCTATTAAAAATGACTTCATTGCAGCTTTCTCTTGAAAATTTCCTGCAAAGTCTTGGCGGTAAGACCAGAAATGTTTATTACGCGCTTCTGCTGTGCATTGCAATGCATTTTTTATTATAACTGCACCATGCTTTAATATTTTATGCATTGTAGGAGTCATAGGATGCCAAGGGTCAAAGTAAATTAGATCATAATTAATTCCTGTTATTTTCGAAGCTAATTTCACGTCTCCAAAAAATCTTCTACTTGTATTGCCATCATTGGTGTTTCCAAAGTTGGCTTTCGGGACATCCACCAATAAACCCATTTCTTTATGAAACCTTTATTGAATTAGTCGTTTTCGTTTTCGTTTTTTTTTTATTTCTTTTTCTGAATCTGTTTTTCATTTTCTGTATTTTTGTGTCTGAATGGTCTCAAATAATCGTATTCAAGTATGTAAAACTGAGAGACCGAATTCAATAACTTTGAGGTTTGCTCATCCGTTATCCTCTAACTGGTTAAATTCTTTAGAAGTTGCGCCACAAATGTAGCATCGGTAGCAGCATTGCAGATTTTGCCGTCTACCATTGTCATGATAAATAAATGTTTGACTGGAAACTGTTTTCAGTTTATATCAACCCTTGTTTCGACTAGAGACTTTAAGGAATTCCTTATGTGGTCAATTTCTTCCTCTGTAACGTCACGTACTATCTATCACAAAACGAAATCTTATTGGCCAATAGTATCTGGCAGAAGGAGGTGTCGGATTTTCCCACAATATTTTTTTATGTTCCTTGCCACAAACTAATCGAAGAGGCACGAAGCAGCTCTGAAATATGTTCGCATCTGAGCCGGCATCATTTTCTATTTTTTGTTTGAGGTGAGATTGTTTGGATCCATCGCATCCCCATTTACAAATATTCTTTAAAATATCCATTTCATTTGCCATCAATTATAATAGGACATCTGTCAGAAATTCAGATAAATGTCTAACAGTAAGATCAAGCAATGGTTACAATTGACTTTCAGCACTCATACTCGTCACTTCACATGCTTCTGGAGATGGGTAACAATCTTTTTTTGCTTTTTGTGCAACGCTATAACACGGAAAGAAATTTTTATTAGTTTGTCTAATTACTTATATATCGTGTTGTCCTTTGGTAAAATCAACATCCACAAATATCTGCAATGCTTGTAGGTGTTAGAGAAGAAGATTTCGTTCGAGAGTTCGTGATTTCCTTGAGTATATTTAATGCATGCGGTTTTCCTGATTTCCTTAGCTCAACTTGTGCTGCATGAACAATAACACCTTTTTGAAACTAGAGCGAATGCTCTCAGTTTTTCGCCTTGTACTTCTTTCACTTGACTCTTCAAATAATTTGCTTGGTCGACCTGGCCGTTTTTGCTTTTGAAAGGGAATTTCGAAGGTCCCGGCCAACCATAATTTATTTCACTTGAGAAATACGTCTTCCTTTTTATGAGCTCTTGTCCATATTAGCTTTATCTCTGATTTAAAATGGGAAAGCTCTCAAATTGGGCTTATGTGTACCCTTCATGCAGTAAAAGTTTGTTTTTGAAAATTGTTTTTCTTCCAAATAAGCAAATTTTCATTCTTCACAAGGTCGAATAAGTATTTGCCAACATACGAGTATTAAAATATGGCTTATCCGCGCTTTTCCGCGGCAAATTTTTGCATAAAATATTACTGAAAGTTATTAACTGTACACGTATATATGAAATACAGCCGGATCTATTCCGCTAATATAACAAAAACATTAATAACCAAAAATAAATGTCCAACGATTATTTTTTAAAAAGTGTTACTTCGAAACTTTGAAATAATAATTTATATTGATAAAGTAAAACAAATGGAAGTATAATTAATAGTTTTTCTACCTGTTCTGTCGAATATCCACTAATTCCACTTTAGAAATTATATAATAAAACCAGTAAGGAAAGGCAGAAAGTCGGGCGGGGCCGACTATATAATACCCTACACCTCCCTAACAATGCGATAAGGGTCATTGCCATAATAATTTGGAATAATTGGTAAATGGGTAGAAACGTATTCTAATTCTGAAACGATAATCGCTAAATTAAGCAATATTCGTTCCTAAACTGAGAAACATCTTTCTGGAAAATTTTAATGATCGGAAGTAAAATACAACTTCTATAGCGGTTTGATACCAAATCAGGAGGAACATATATATGGAGCATTAATGTAAATCTGAACCGATCTTCCCTGAATACTTATACATGTAAAAAGACATCCTTCTGTCGAATTTCGTACTGATCGGATATAAAATACAGTCTCTACAGCGCTTACATGTCAAATCGGGGGTAACATATATATGGGGGCTATATCTAAATCTGAACCGATTTCTTCCAAATTTAATAGTGTTCATCCATATAATAAGAAACCTCTTTCTGCCGAATTTCATACTGATCGGATATAAAATAAAGTTTTTACAGCGCTTACATGTCAAATCGGGGGTAACGTATATATGGGGGCTATATCTAAATCTGAACCGATTTCTTCCAAATTTAATAGTGTTCATCCATATAATAAGAAACCTCTTTCTGCCGAATTTCATACTGATCGGATATAAAATAAAGTTTTTACAGCGCTTACATGTCAAATCGGGGGTAACGTATATATGGGGGCTATATCTAAATCTGAACCGATTTCTTCCAAATTTAATAGTGTTCATCCATATAATAAGAAACCTCTTTCTGCCGAATTTCATACTGATCGGATATAAAATAAAGTTTTTACAGCGCTTACATGTCAAATCGGGGGTAACGTATATATGGGGGATATATCGAAATCTGAACCGATTTGCGACCTGTACTTTGATTACAAGAATACATGCACAGACGGACAGACAGACAGACAGACGGACGGAATGGAATTCTAGCCTATTCTTTTGATCTTTTATTGAGCAAATATTGAGCAAATACCGTGAGAAAAATGGGCGATTTGGCACCAAAAGTTAACAGCTTATAACTTTAATACCTGTGCATTCAAATGCTTGAAATTTTGTACAGTGGAATACTTATATAGTACCCACAGTCCAGTGAAAAATGGGGCTAATTGCCACGCCCATTTTGGTACCTCCCACACAAATGTACCATTTTATACAAAAAGTTAAAAGCTTATAGTGTGTGCACCAATGCACGAAAATACAACAATATTTTGTACAGTGTGATATTTTTTAAAGTCTATTGCCCTGAGAAAAATGGGCGTTATAAACACGCCCCTTTTGGTACCTCTTACAGAAAATGGCTAAATCATACCAACATTTAATAGATCATAACTTTAATATACCATAACTAACATAACTTTAATATACCACATAAAGGCTTAAAATTCGGTATAGTGCAATGTATTAGAAGTATCCACTGTTCACCGAAAAATGGGTGGATGGGTTGACAGATTAATTCATGTAATATTCCGTATTACATTACTCTCAAATTGAGGATATTCCTTAATCACGTTACCAGACTGAAACTTTCTTACTTGTTTTATTATTGCTTTGCAACGTACATGTTTTGTTGCTGTTTTTGTTTTTTGTTTTAGCTGCGGTTTGTACTATATTTGATGTTATGAACTAAAATTAAATTAATATATACATACTGTAAAATTAACCGAGTAGGTCTTATTTTTCTTAACGCGACAAATTTCCGGTATATGCTAAAGTTTTTCCGGTTTCCCGGGAAATCAAAAAGTCCGGGAAAAAGAAACTCTAGACATAACCCTCGTATGTATGAATTTACCGATTTGGTCATAAAGCCAATAGAAGCCGTATTTTTTATAGAAATCTTTTTCAAAATTTTGTAGAAGCAACTTTTTCAAGACAAAAATTGATTCATCACATTTGTGTAAAAATCGGTACAGATTTCGATATCGACTACATATAGATTTTTTGAGAAATAGGAACCAATTTGTACATACGAGTATGACAGCATAAACGCTAATGTTATATGAATGTCATTCACATTCTCATGAAATGAATAATATAACTGACTTTATTAAAAAAATCACACCTTTCAAATGGTATTCCAGCAGATTTATCGCAAATAGTCCCATATGTTCCGGATTCCTACGTATGTATTGTGATTGCAGGTAACCATTAAATGAATTCGCATATGTGAACGGATGAACATTCTCCGCATTCTCTTTTCCATTCCATGTTTGTCCTTTTTGTCACCGTTCGCTCGAATATATCCGCCGTTTAATGTAGCTGTAAGTAAATTTCCCAGGTAATCTCTTACAGTCACATGACAGGAATAAAAGTCCAACGTCTGTAACAACTACGACCGCTAAGTAACAATAATCAACTAAAAATTTAAATTCTTTAAGGATCTTTAGTAAAGGACCTGCCGATGGGATGCATAGGTCATTCACGTTTTAACTGTCCTCGTAACGATAAACATCGAAGATGTTAATACAGAATAAATTTTGGAATATGTGACATTTCTGTACTTTTAATGCCATCAATTAAAACATTAATTACTCTTACATTCATTGTATAAAGCTATTAACATTTACTATAAGGGTAGTTTAAAACGTCAAGAGAAAACTTGAGTGATATAATCAAGAGGTAAAAGTAAGTAAAAAATTACAAGTTAACATAAAAAATATGTTGTAATGTCAAGAGAAAACTTGAGTGATATAATCAAGAGGTAAAAGTAAGTAAAAAATTACAAGTTAACATAAAAAATATGTTGTAATGGTTGTTTTTCAGCTGTATGAGATATAACTATGGTTTGACAGATGATAATGTCAAACTGTGTTGACATTTCTGTTCAGTAAGGTTTGGCAAGTCATCATGAATCGTTTAACGTCTCAACAACGCTTCCAAACTGTGAAAATTTACTTAATAAATTAATTTACTTAACAAACAACTTAATTATTTAACAAATTAAAAACAAACAAATAATAAATATATACATTAATATTGATTGTAGGTGCATTCTACACGCTGGCGGCATCATCGCGGTTTACTTACGGTGAATGACGAGCGCTATAGAGCCATGCAGACTGAATTTTTGTTTGCAAAAAATAATCATATAAACATCAACTATATTTGGTTTGAACAAGAAACCTGTTTATCCTCAGATTGCGTGGGAGATGCCAGACCATTGAAGTCATTGAAGAAGTAATGAAAAATGCAGGACTAGAAAGCATAGAAAACCGTTCAACTTAAGCTTGTTCGCAAATAAACTCCGCTCTCGATGAAATTTGATAAAGAGCATTGGACAAAATTGAACCAATTAGTCGTTCGATTTGTCCCTTTTTCATATTAGCCTAAGCCACCCTAATCTTAAGATACAATGAATTGTAATAGATTTAAAAACCAGTAAGGAAAGGCAGAAAGTCGGGCGGGGCCGACTATATAATACCCTACACCTCCCTAACACTGCGATAAGGGTCATTGCCATAATAATTTGGAATAATTGGTAAATGGGTAGAAACATATTATGTAATTCTGAAACAATAATCGCTAAATTAAGCAATATTCGTTCCTAAATTGAGAAACATCTTTCTGGAAAATTGTAATGATCGAAAATAAAAAATACAACTTCTATAGCGGTTTGATACCAAATCAGGAGGAACATATATATGGAGCTTTCATATAAATCTGAACCGATCTTCCCTGAATACTCATTCATGTAAAAAGACCTCTTTCTGTCGAATTTCGTACTGATCGGATATAAAATACAGTCAGCGCTTACATGTCAAATCGGGGGTAACATATATATGGGAGCTATATCTAAATCTGAACCGATTTTCTCCGAATTTGGCAGTATTCCTTCATGTAATAAGAAACCTCTTTCTGCCGAATTTCGCACTGATCGGATATAAAATACAGTTTTTACAGCGCTTACAGGTCAAATCGCGGGTAACGTATATATGGGGGCTATATCTAAATCTGAACCGATTTCTTCCAAATTTAAAAGTCTTCATTCATATAATAGGAAACCTCTTTCTCACGAATTTCATACTGATCGGATATAAAATACAGTTTTTACAGCGCTTACATGTGAAATCGGGGGTAACATATATATGGGGGCTATATCTAAATCTGAACCGATTTTCTCCGAATTTAGCAGTATTCCTTCATGTAATAGGAAACCTCCTTTTGTCGAATTTCGCACTGATCGGATATAAAATAACATTTTTACAGCGCTTACATGTCAAATCGGGGGTAACGTATATATGGGGGCTATATCTAAATCTGAACCGATTTCTTCCAAATTTAACAGTGTTCATTCATATAATAGGAAACCTCTTTCTCACGAATTTCATACTGATCGGATATAAAATAAAGTTTTTACAGCACTTACATATCAAATCGGGGCTAACATATATATGGGGGCTATATCTAAATCTTAACCGATTTTAACCAAATTCAATAGGGATCGTCCTTGGGCCAAAGAACAGATATGTGTAAAGTTTCGTCGAGATCGGACCATAATTGCGACCTGTACTTTGATTACAAGAATACATGCACAGACGGACAGACAGACGGACAGACAGACAGACGGACATAGCTAAATCAACTCAGAAAGTGATTCTAAGTCGATCGGTATAATAAACGATGGGTCTATTTCTTCTCCTTTTGGGTGTTACAAACAAATGCACAAAGTTATAATACCCTGTACCACAGTGTGGTGTAGGGTATAAATAGAATTGTTATTAGTATTGTAATAGATTAAGTACGGACATACTGAATTTAAGTCCGAAATTATCGTTATATTAACATTTAAAGTTAACTTGGTGAGAGGAAATCTGTTCCTCGTTCACTTGGCTGATTGAACTATAAGGGTGAGCATCTCATCTCCAATAAATCGTTTTGGAAATAGAATTCTAACCAACTTTGTGTTTTTTTTTTCTTTCTTTATTTTTCATCTCATTCGCTATTATCTTATGTGAAATTATTCCTCATGACGAGAGGAATAATTTCACTTAAACCAACCATCATTTACAGTCCACTGCGTCAAAATCCTGAAGCATCCACAATCCGTCGATTGTTACAATTGCCATAAGCAACCTAATCTCAATCAGAAGTATTCCAACTTCCCCCTCTACCCTGAAATTGTACAAGCATTGTTTGGTACCAAAGACGAGGCGTATTGAAATTGGTCAAATTTGCATCCCTATTTGGCATTATAGCACTCTATAAGCTTTATTTAATTTAATTTAGCACAGGAAAGTTCTATGAGGAATTTATTAATTCTGCTAGATTTCTAAAAATAGTTTCAAATTTTTATACAGCTCTGCTACATATGCATATACCAAACGCGGTATAGAAGTCATGTTTGACTTCAAATCATTATGAAATTTGATACAGAAAAGTTGCTTCCGAATAGCGGTACCGGAAAGATCTGTTAGACTACCTACAAAGTCCGGTCCGAGTATATACAGACTTCGTTCACACAAAGCGGGAGAGTCAAATACTAAGTGCTCAATGCTCTCCAATTCTTCATCATACCCGCAGAATCTGTAGAAGTCATTTGAATCAATACCCAAACATCTTCATTGTTGGCCGATCAGGCAGTGTCCCGTCAAAACTGATACAAACGTAGCCAATATTTTCCTCCCTAGTAGAAGATATTATGACCTTCTCAGATCATTTATTGGCCAGATTTCTCTAGCTACCATACATATGCCGATTTCTGTCCATATTTCGTTGTACTGCCGGATTGACTCTTGCCTAAGCAAAAGCTTGCATGTGGATATTGGCGTACCAATATTTAAAAATTCTCCGAGAATTTTTAATGTCGTCCCTTTCCTAGCAAGTTCATCGGCTTTGCAGTTTCCCGTGATATCCCTATGCCCGGCTAAACATATGAGGAGAATATTAAACTGTTCAGCCATATCTAAATGTGGCGTCCAGAGAATTGAAGACAACCTGACCATCCGAGTAAATGACGAACCCAGTGTTGGTCATTATGTTGCGATCAGCCACTTGGAGACTTCCTATATTGTCATTATTTCGTCTTGATAGACCCTGCAGGTATCTGTTAGTCTGAGAGCTATATCCGGAATAAGTTCTTTATAGTGTACTCCGATGACAACCTTTTCATCAAGCTTCGGACGATCCGTATAGACGAGGAGATGGTTTCTATTACCTGGTATTCTGCCAACCCATTCATCTCTGGCTGGTATCGTAATGATGTTGTTCCTCTCGAAGGTGTACACGGTTGGTATATAGGCCTTAAGGCTCCGCTTATGAATAGGTAGGCAGTTCTCTGAACCTTTGGTTGGTGATAGTAAGTTTGTTAGGTGCCGTTCACCATACCACAACGCCGTATAATAGTATTGGACGAATTTCTGCTACAAACATATATCTAATCGACGATTGTAGAAGAGAGGCCCCATCGCGACCCTACACCTTCCCTGCAGGAATATAAGGCGAGGTCGGCCTTCATTACACGTCACAGAATGTCCAATCTTAATAACAGTTTCCTATCTAGAATTATTCCTAGAAACTTAGCACTTTTAGGCTGGATTTGTTATATATATATAAGAGAAGAAGGAACCGCATGTGGGAACTTATTAATTCTAGTAAAAAGAAAAAAATCTGTCTTGTTTGGGTTAAAGCTCAAAACGCTGCTTCTGGTTCATTGCCACGGCGTCCGCATATGCCACGACCTGGCAGCTCCAAAGTACCTATACGTATTTTGGAATTATAGAAAATGTTATTTAGAAAAGTATAACACATTTATGTTCATCTCAACGTAAACTGGTGACAGGACGTAATGGTCCAGGTGAATGTTTTCGAAGAATCAACAAATCAAATAAATTGTCACTATTATTGTATTATTGTTGCCACACTTCTCCAACTCACATCAATTGTGACACACATTTTAGAGGCCTACATTTTCTATAACTGATATACGGAAGCAAGAAAAAAAGTTTGAGTCCAGTATTTAATCAGTCTATAGTCATTGAAAAAGTTGTCTAAAATACATAATATGAAAACATTTAGATGATTGTTAAATAAGTTCTGGGGAAAATGTATTATGTATAATGAATAAGCCAATTTATGTAGGGGTTAAGCATCTTTTGCTATTCGAATACATTACTCTGTACCGGTTTTTGTTTATGTTCACAGTATTAAAGATTGGTATGCATTGATCGTCTTGTGTGGGAGATGCCAATAGGGGGGTGGAAATAACGTCCATTTTTTTTACCGGACTGTAGAGGTACTATATAAGCATTACACTGCACAACATTTCATGCATTTATCTGCACTAGTAGTGAAGTAATATGCAGCCAACATTTGTTACAAATTTGTCCCTTTGTGTGGGAAGGGCGGGGTAAATCTCCCATTTGTTCAGGTGATAGCGACTGATAAACCTTTACTATGTATTTCAGTATAGTAAATAAGTTATTATAGAATCAATATTTCCCTAAATTTTAACCCTCTGCCTGAGATAGAAAAAATATTATCACATATCAAATTTGAAGTCATACGGAGGGACGTTGTTTAAATTACTAAAATTTCTTAATTAGGCTCTACGGTCACTCCATCAATGTGTTACACTTTTGGTCCGTTACAAATGATATATACCCTTCTCCACTAATGTGAGGCTACGGCCACGCTTGCAGGAACATATTCAAATGATCCGGAATTTCATCGAAAAATCATCTTGAGTAATGAAGCACATTTTCACCTAGGAGGCTATTTCAACAAGCGAAATTGTCGCTTTTGGGGATCCAAAAACTGAAGAATTGTTGGCGAAAGGCACCTCCATCCTCAACATGTGACTTTTTGGTGCGGTTTTTGACACATTTTCGAAAATGAGGCTGGAACAGCTGTTACGGTGCATGGCGCTATCGCAAAATGATTAATGATTTTGTATGACCGGAATTGGAAGATATTCATGTGGACGGCGATTATTTTCAATAAGACGGCGCTACTTACCACACAAGCAACGATACAATCATTGTTTTCAGTAGAAATTTTCCTGACCGAGTGATTTCTCAAGAGGCGAGATTTTGTGATTTAACACCTTAGGGTGCCAATGAACCACAATCGAGCAAGACCTCAACGATGGATTTCCTGAAGCCATAGAGGACATGTAGCCGTAAATGTGCGAAGTGGTGATTTAAAATTGCATAAAAGAATATGGTCCTGCTATTCCTACTTCATCCAATAGCTTCCTTGAAAAGGCCCGTCCAAAACTAATTTACAAGGGTAAAACTAAACTACAATTGTGGACTTCAGAGGTAAAGGCTAGGAAGAATACCTGCAACAAGCTATTCAACAAGGGCAGATCTACTGGGGTCGCCAATGACTAAGATGCCTGTAGAAAGCAAATTAAATTCTATAAGAAGTAGGTTAGCAAAGCGCATAGGCGTTTTTTACATACCTTCTGTGGAAAAGTCGTGAAGGTCTTGGATGCCGCAAGGATTGGTAAGATGCAGTGCGTTATTTTGAGAATGCGGCAAGTAACTGGACAAAACACATCGAGCTGTTGCTAAATGTATTGCACGGCAAACATTAACTGGTGAACTCACAAACAGAACCCGAGGATCAGCAGGATCACGTCGCTAGCTTGTTCACTGAGAAATATAGAACAAGCTGGGCGCTTAACAGTTATGTGTCATTCAAGTCACCTGGACCAGACGGCATCACTCCAGCAGATATGCAGAAAATGTTGAAGTACATTATCCGCTGGCAGGAACAAAAATATATGAAGGCTGTATCAGGTTCTCATATATCCACAATCGATGGAGGGATACCAAAGTATTTTCATATCCAAAGCGGTAGAGATATCACAAACTAGGCCTAAGTACTTTATCCTATGATCCTTCCTGTTGAAAGGTCTGGAAAAAGTTTTAGATACTTTTCTTAGGGAAAACCTAGATACAAACCTCTGTCGGAGAACCAACATTCTTACAACAAAGGAAAGTCTACATAATCCGCCCTTATCTTCTGTAATCTGTCCCTAAATTTCAAGTAATTCACTATGGTGGCAGTTCTTGACACAGAAGGGGCTTTTAATTACGACTCTGTCACATCTAAGGGTGAACTCTAGCTTGATTAGTCAAATTCAAAGCCTGCTCAACAGAGGACGCATAACAACGCATAACGAAATGTTAGACAACTACAATTCTCTTTTGTCGGAACTGAAATTTCGTTTGTTGTGACAGAAACTTATTTCGCGTAAGCAATTGTTTGTTCTGACCAAACGAACTTCAGTTGTCGTAAACGAGAATTGTAGTTGTCTAATATTTCGTTTCGCAGAAACGAATTTTTTCCTTGCGTGAACAAGTCTTGGGTCTACAACTCTAACAAGTTTTGTTAACAGAGGAGCCCGACAAGGAGATGTATTATCTCCACTAATTTGGAACCTAGCGGTGAATGAACAGTGTGGTTGCAAGGTCGTGGAATATAACGACGACTTCCTCAGAGGCATCTATAGGAAACTGTGAACAAATTGGCTAGATGGGCCAGACGCGGCGGTTTGGACGTTAACGCGAACAAGACAGAATTGATTCTCATTACTAGGATGAATAAGGTCCCATATTTCGACGCTCCTCGAATAAATGGAGCAGATCTAGATTTTTCTGAAAGTGAAAAATTTCTAGGAATGATTCTAGGTATGCAACTATTATTCAGACTTAACGTACTGGAGCGTGTAAGGAAGACCAATGTCGCCTTATATTAATCGCGATGGGACTTCTCTCCTAAAGTCATCAATTTGATATATATAGCAGTAGATCGTACAATACTGTTGTACGGCATTGTGGTGTGGTGGATGGCAACTGAAAAACTGTCTATCACCAACTTACCATTAAAGGTTTAGATAATTGTCTGCCTAAGCATAAGCGGGGCTTTAAGGACTACAGGGAATGAGTCTCTACGAGAGATGTTGCAACCAGAGCGGCATTAAGATAAACCACCTATCAATGTCGAGGTACAAGAACTGCCCACATGAGTATATCAATGTGTAATACTATGGTAAGCGATCGAGTTGACTATATACTAACTGTGTAAAACTTTGAGAACAACTACATCACTATGATACCAGCTAGAGATGAATGTGTTGGCAGAATGCCAGGTAAGAGAAATCATCCACATTTCTATATAAATCGTTTTAAGCTTAATGATGAGGATGGATTCGGAGTGCACTGTAAAGAACTCAGTCTTGACATAGCTCACAAACTACCGGACACCTGCAGAGTCTATACAGCCGAAATAAAAGCAATATGGAAAATCGACAAGTGGCTGAATCGCAACATAATGATCAACACTGGCGTTGTCATTAACTCAGACAGCTAGGCTTCTATCAATTTTCTGGAGGGCACATCCCTAAATTCACAAACAGATATCTTAACGAGATGTATGAGCAGTTCAACATACACCTCATATGGGTGCCTGGACATAGGGATATTCCGGGGAACTGCAAAGCCGAACATGTTAGGAAAGGGACGACATTCCAAATTTTCATATATTGGTGCGCCACTATCCACATGCAAGCTTTGGCTTAGACAGGAAGCAATCAGGCAGTTCAACGAAAGATTTCACCTTCAGGGTAGCTAGACAAATCTGGCCAAGACATGAGAGAAAAGGTCAAAAAATCCCCTCGCACTAGAGGGGAAAAGAGTGTTAGTGTCAGTTCTGACCGAACACACAGGTATTGACTCCAATGACTTCTACAGAAGTTGTGGTGAAGAGGGAGAAGTGGAGAACATTGAGCACTTGCTATGCTGTTGTCAGGCGTGGACATACTGGGGTTGGCCTTTCAATTAGTTTAACAGATCTTTCTGGTACCGATATTCGTACTATCAATAACTTTGTATATCAAACAGGTTGGTTTCGATGAGAGGCATTTAAGCCCGTGGTAACAGTTGGGACCTAAATTGGTCCATGTCAGCTGGTGAAAAAATTGCCACCCAACCAAAACCTAAAACTAATGTGGTCCTGCAAGCGTAGCCTTTGCGGCCATTTGATTGATATTGTTTTCCATTATTAATGACATACGCTAATATTCACAATGTATCAACATCATATAATTAAATATCAAAATCAAGCTTCTTATTGGAAGACCCTTTATAATACACAAACACTTTGATACACTGATACACAGTAGTTTCATCCCTGTATATAATAGGGTGCCAAAATTCTCTAATGCAATGTTTTGTCGCAATCGTTTATCTCGTTAAGAAACAGCGGAATTTTTTCTCTTTTATTTGAATTTCTCCCGCTGTGGGCCGGTCTAGTACACGACTAATAATTCCTCATTTCAACAACAATGTCGTCATACCGTTGGTTGTATCATGTTTCGTGGTCTGAAACTTATAACCGAATGCTTTGAGTTGCATATTAAGTGCGATTGACAGTTTTCATTTCGAAACAAAATTGGCCATTTTCAATTTCCTTCCTTCTCTCCTCCTCTATATTCTGCTGCCAAAACATTTTCAATGTTGCAAAATTTCTTTGCAATCATCTAAAAACAAAAGTCGAATTCAATATTTAAAATATTCTTTGAGATCGAAATCCGGAACACAAAGCATAGCAGGACCTTCACACGCATACCCACCCACAGCAAGATAAATCTGTGTGCACAGCATGCAAACCTTGGCGAAATACTGAGTACTTCAGTTCAAGGCAGTACAAGAGGGGGTAGAGAGACAAACCTCAGGAAAGACCAGAATGCGAATAAAATCAACTAAAATATGCAACATGAGATCCAATTATAAACGTCACTAGAGTATAATTAGCATAACAACGTCATACTACAAGCCAAGCGCCACCGTCACCACCACCACTACCAGGACCAGAAGCAGAAAGTAGTTGGATTTCAAAGGATGAGACAAGTTGCCAACAAAGAAGGACATGTTGCCATGTCGAGGAAATGGAAATGTTGCTGCTGTTGCTCCAGCTCCTGCTAGCGCAAGTACTGAAGAAAATGGCGCTGCTGACGGAGATGCTGTACCGGAGATGGTTGGCCATAGCGGTAGATGATAATGGTGACTGTGTAAAAGACAAGTTATTCGTAGTTGCCTTCATGCGAACAAATATCCATAGATGCTTTTCAAAAACATGCTCGGCTTGTACTTGCTGCTGCTTAATCCCCAAAGGATTTGCAAAGATTTTCAGTTAAAATACCGGAAATTGTGGCCAGCCCACAGGATGGAGAAATAACTTTATTTTTCAAAGCCGTATTTCGTCTTCGTGAATGCGTTCGCTGTTCATCAAAAGGATGCTAAACATGACATTAACGAAGTCTCCACATATTGTTACGAGATGAGCTCGTGTGTGGCTTTGTGTTAGTGACATTCAGCGACACAAAAACAAACGGAATAAAATGTGAATACTTTGCCTAAGATTGTCGAATATATTGGAATGTACAAACAATTTGCGTTTACTTTTAAATAGCATCATATACTGTTAATGCCAAGGTTTTAATATGGCCCTTAAACGTTAATATGTGAAAGGTGATTCATACTGAGTTTTCACATGACAGTGGCAAGTATTTTCCAGGCTCAAATGTACACAGTGTTGCAAAACTGAAGATCGTCAAGATTTTTGTACCGAAATGACAAGTTAAAATTATATGAAGAAATAAAGGGTGGGCCATTTAAATTTGTACTACCGATTACTTTGACTTGTCAGTTGAGCCCTTCTGATTATTTTCTGTGGGGAGCCATTGAGTATAAATGTTACGCAAAGCATTCAGAGTAGAGCTGTCAAACTATCGATAGTCGCCCCATTCGATAGTTTCGATAGTTTTTGTGAACACTATCGATAGTATCGATACTATCGTACAATTTAATGAAGATATTTATGATTGTATTATTCTACAAAATCCGAGTTTTAGAAGAAAAACGAGCCTCAAAAATGTTTTACAAATTAAAATAAAAAGTAATTTAATAATAAAATAAATAATATTTTATTGAAATACTTTGCATTCTATAATACATAACAGAGGCAAAGATGGTCTAGATCATTTTTAGAAAAATAAATGTAGAATTAAAAAAACACTCCAAATTTTGTTCACAAATATAAGAAATATCTTATTGTAAGTACTCAGCACAGACATTTTGTATTAAAATTTCAGTACTTATATTGGAACAAATTAATTTGCTTCCTTTTTCCCATTTTGTAGCATCTATTATTTGTAAGCTTTCATTCTTGATTGCGTGAATTCTTGGCTATCGATTTGAAAATGCCCATGTACTCGTATGCATACTTTTTGAACAAACCATAAGTTTGCTGTGAAATCAGAAGATCAGAAGTTATCTCAGGGGATAATATGAAGCGGAAGGCTTCTTTTTTCACCCCCTTTTAATAATGATATACAAATGTGAAGCTTCATTAAAATCGTCGACCTTTTAGTTGTCTATTACATAATATACCTCATGAAAAATTACTATGGGTCCTTTATCAACGATCTTAATCAGATTTCAAATTAATTCAAAATGTGTATATTATATACTTTTAGCAACAAATATTCGTTTTGAGACTGGTTTTTATCTTAGATTTTGTATATGAAGCTAAATGACATAACCTGCAATGTTATGAAACTTATGATTTTTTATAAATATATTGACAAGGAACCCAAAGTAACTTATGGCGAGGAATATTTTTGTCAAAGATATGAACCTAAAATATCGAGAATTTGTATAACTTTTGAAGTATGATAAATTTTATTGGCAACATTTTATTTCGTTCCTTGGGTTGAAGCATGTATTCCTTCGTGGACGAAAATCACAAAAACTATAGCTTACCTATAATAGCTGCAACCATTGGATTCATTGTGGACGAACCATTGGTCCTCTTTTTGTAATATATTTAAAGTGTTCTTTTCGAGCACAGTGTAATTATAATTCAGTATTGTTTTTTATATTATACTTATCCAATTTCGCAGTGTGATAGTGAAAAAAACTATCGATATTGACGCAAAAAATAAACTATCGATAGTGCTATCGATAGTTTGGCAGCTCTAATCCAGAGACTATTGAAGCGTTGAAATATGAAATCGAAGTTGCCGTTGAATAAATTCAACCCGAAACAATCGAAAATGTACTGAAAAATCTGAGTCCATCTTCTCATATGAATGATATTGTGTTCCATTATTAAGTGACAAAGATCGATCTTTCCAATAAAACCAGAAATTTGAAAAAATATCAGTACTTTTTTATAGCCGATTAAAATTTTAAATTTACAGTGGCACTTAACAAAATTCCTTTCAAACTGGCATTAAAGATTTTTAAATAACTCGCGACATGCTCAATATAGGGCTAAAAAGGTTGGAAATATACCTTTCACGTAGAAAAAGTGGTCGTTAAAAACATTGGAAAAGTTGATTTTCTTAAATTACCTTTTTTTACTTCTTTTAAAATCTAGCATCCTAACGAAGAAAACAATGCCAACTTGAAAAAACTATGAATAAATGTATAAGTTATGACTCATTTGGAAAAGTAAGGGAAATGGGAAAAAATCGTGTTTCATACATATTATTATGTCCATGTTGTGTGGGATGTACCAAATAATTATACTAAGCAACAAAATTTTTGTCCAAGGGATGTGGATTACAGTTTCTGGTCCAATTAGGTGTCACAGACACGAAAAATATTAAAAAAATTTTTAAGGTACATTTTTTTTTTAATTCCAGCTTTCATGGAAAGTACATTCAGTAATTGGACCATAATTTAAGTGTAAGCCTGATTGAGCCGTGTTATGCCTCAAATTAAAGGGAATTATGAGGGCTACATATGCTGAAAATATCGCATCCACGTAGAATCTTTGGTTTAGTAACAGTCGTCAAAAATATGAAAAAAAATGTTTTTTTAAAAAAAAACACTTTTTCCTGTTACAAAAAAAATCCATAAACCAGTAAGGAAAGGCAGAAAGTCGGGCGGGGCCGACTATATAATACCCTACACCTCCCTAACAATGCGATAAGGGTCATTGCCATAATAATTTGGAATAATTGGTAAATGGGTAGAAACATATTATCTATGTAATTCTGAAACGATAATCGCTAAATTAAGCAATATTCGTTCCTAAACAATATATGGAGCTTTAATATAAATCTGAACCGATCTTCCCTGAATACTCATTCATGTAAAAAGACCTCCTTCTGTCGAATTTCGTACTGATCGGATATAAAATACAGTCTCTACAGCGCTTATATGTCAAATCGGGGGTAAAATACAGTTTTTACAGCGCTTACAGGTCAAATCGGGGGTAACATATATATGGGTGTTATATCTAAATCTAAACCGAGTTTCTCCAAATCGGGGGTAACGTATATGTGGGGCTATATCTAAATCTGAACCAATTTCTTCCAAATTTAAAAGTGTTCATTCATATAATAGGAAACCTCTTTCTGACGAATTTCATACTGATCGGATATAAAATACAGTTTTTACAGCGCTTACATGTGAAATCGGGGGTAACATATATATGGGGGCTATATCTAAATCCGAACAGATTTTCTCCGAATTTGGCAGTATTCCTTTATGTAATAAGAAACCTCTTTCTGCCGAATTTCGCACTGATCGGATATAAAATACAGTTTCTACAGCGCTTACATGTCAAATCGGGGGTAACATTTTTTTGGGGCTATATCTAAATCTGAACCGACTTTCTCCGAATTTAGCAGTATTCCTTCATGTAATAAGAAACCTCTCTTTGCCGAATTTCGCACTGATCGGATATAAAATAACATTTTTACAGCGCTTACATTTGAAATCGGGGGTAACGTATATATGGGGGCTATATCTAAATCTGAACCGATTTCTTCCAAATTTAACAGTGTTCATTCATATAATAAGAAACCTCTTTCTGCCGAATTTCATACTGATCGGATATAAAATAAAGTTTTTACAGCGCTTACATGTCAAATCGGGGCTAACATATATATGGGGGCTATATCTAAATCTGAACCGATTTTAACCAAATTCAATAGGGATCGTCCTTGGGCCAAAAAAAAGATATGTGTAAAGTTTCGTCGAGATGGGACCATAATTGCGACCGGTACTTTGATTACAAGAATACATGCACAGACGGACAGACAGACGGACATAGCTAAATCAACTCAGAAAGTGATTCTAAGTCGATCGGTATAATAAACGATGGGTCTATTTCTTCTCCTTTTGGGTGTTACAAACAAATGCACAAAGTTATAATACCCTGTACCACAGTGTGGTGTAGGGTATAAAAATAGAAGAAAACAATTATTATCATAATATTATTATATAACACTTTTTCCCGTAACAAAAAACTATAAAAAATAGAAAAAAAAATTATTATCATAATATTATTTTATCACATTTTTAAAAAGCCAGCATGCTAACGAAGGAAACACTGTATATTTGATATAAAAGTTATGAGCCATTTTGTAACTGTCAGGGATTCAAAAAAATCTTGTTTCATATTTTTTCGTTTTTGCTTATATTGAATTCGCCATATGTGAGACAGACATTGGACTTGCATTTTATTTTATGAGGATTGATGTCAGACATTATAAAATTATAGAGAGGACGAGGTTTTATGGCCGTTCGTAACCCTCCATAAAACATGATATGCAGTGTGAGGGCTATATTGGATGAGATCCGCTCAGATAGAGGGTCATTCAACAATATTTGTTTTTTATTTATGAGGTTTCCATTCAGTTACGCCTTTTAGGTGCGTGGTCATCCCAGTCGTATATTCAGGTAGTAAAATTATATGTACGCAATACAAAGTAGTACGCGGCAGTCTTGAAAATATTGGGTGTCTACTTTCGAAGCAAACTATATGTCAGCTACAGGTACTGCAACTTATGAACCTTAAACCCGGAATTTATGAATGAAATTTCTTATTAATAAATTAGTGTAATTCAGCGCCTTAAAGAGATAAGTCGAATTTCTGAAAAATATTACAAAGTTATATTTCGAAGTATGAGTAAAAGGCAAAGAACTTTTGAATGTGTAAATGATCCCTACAAATTCTGCCACATCTGCGGAAAATGTGTAATTAAAAAAAAATCGACGTGCGTTTAGTAAAATAATAGAAGAAATATATGTGTAATGTTTTGGTATACGAGTTAAAAATATGAACGAACCGTGGACACCTAATATTTTGTGTAATTCGTGCCATGTAAATCTTACTCGATGGACTAGTGGGTAAGTACTTTAAAAATTATGTATTACAATGTTTTGTGGAATAAGATGTTTTAATTTTAGACTTCACGTGCAATTTGGAATGCCAATGATTTGGAGACAACCATTCATTCACGATACGGACTGCGGTTAATCATATGAAACAGTGGCTAAATTGATAAAATACATAAAATATGAACATGACTGTAAAATTTGTTGCGATTTAAAAGTAGTTGGTATGTTATGCCTCTGGGATAACTGTGCTCGCGAAGATCATTACAGAATAAAGAAATGGCCGACAAGAAAACACATTACATTGCGTGAAAACAACATAAAATTCACACCTCTCGTCCAAAAAGAAAACATTATTTTGCCACCAATGCATATTAAGCTGGGGCTCTTTAAAAATTTTGTAAAAGCCTTAAACAAAGATGACAATTCACTCTCATATTTAAAAAGTTTTTTAAGTCTTTCTTTTCAAAAAATCGAAGAAGGCGTTTTTGATGGGCTTAATATAAGGAAACTGATGAAAGATGTAAATTTCGAATCATATTTGACGTCGGATGAAATTGCAGCATGAAGGTAGTTTAAGCTTGTGGTTTCAAATTTCTTTGGATCCAATAAAAGCAATATGAAACAATGATTAATGATTGTTAAAAAATTATGAAAATATTGGTAGGAAATACACTTTTCTATATTTATGTATATAACACATATCTATGTATTCTTCTAACTTATTTTCGCTTTATGTATTCCAACAGGTGTAAATATGTCCCTAAAAATTCATTTCTTGCGTTCTCATTTAAACTTTTTCCCCGAGAATCTTGGCGACGTAAGCGACGAACATGGCGAAAGGTTTCACGAAGAAATTAAGTCCACCGATCATCGTTACCAAAGGCAATGGGATGAAAGAATGATGGGAGATTATATTAGGTTCCTTATTAGAGAAACCGATTCCGAAATCTACAAACGTCAACAAAGAACTCACAATTACTTCTAATGAAACTTGTACATGTCAATAAACTCAAATGTACATAACATAAATAAAAGTAATAAGTAAAATCGCTATTTAAATAGATATTAAAAAAAAAGATTTTTTAAAATTCTCTTACCTCTACCAAAAGGGCTATAATTTCTACATTTATCCAAACTTTTAAAAAATAAAATATAATATTTTTTTCGATTTTTTTTCTATTTTTTATGTTTTTTGTCCCAGGATTTTTTTTAAAAAATCTACTCTTTCAAATTTGTTTAATGACTTTTACTAAACCACTGTTTCTATTTATTTATATTTGATTTTATATAACAGTATGTCACAATCTATACAAAAAAATAATTTTTAGGTCTAGGGCGCAAAAAAATTTTTTTTGCTGCATAGTGGTGCTAAAAAGTCATGTTTAAACCAGTAAGGAAAGGTTAAAGTCGGGCGGGGCCGACTATATAATACCCTACACCACCTCGGCAATGTACATTAAGAATTTCTTTTTGAATAGTTGGAATAATTAGTTTCCTTTCTTTTACGAAAGTACTTAGCTCCCCAGCCACGTCAAGGCTTATTCCAAAGAGGAGTTTAATATAATGTGTGGAATTAAAAATTGAACCAATAATAATATTCCACATATTTGCATTTACTGTGGTTATTATTAGCCTTAACACAATAAATAGTCCGATTTTTGGTCGTACACAATATAAGTATGTTAGGTAGGTACTACCTTGAAATAATTTGTACTACCTTGGAATAATTGATTTAAGTAATGTTTTAATTTTCATTTCCGCTGAAGCCTTTCAGGTCTCTAAAATAGCGCTTATATAAAAAAATTAGGAACATCTTTCTGGAAAATTTTGATCGGAAGTAAAGTACAACTTATATAGCGCTTTGGTACCAAACCAGGAGGAACATATATATGGAGGTTATACATAAATCTGAACGGATTTTCCTTGAATACTCATTCATTGAAAAAGAAACTTCTTTCTGTCAAATTTCGGATATAAAATACAGTATCTACAGAACTTACATGTCAAATCGGGGGTAACATATATATGGGGCCTATATCTAAATCTGAACCGATTTTCTCTGCATTTGGAAGTATCCTTTCATATAATAAGAAACCTCTTTGTGTAGATTTTTTTACTGATCGGATATAAAATACAGATTGTACAGCGCTTACATGTTAAATCGTGGGTAACGTATATATGGGTAACGTAAATCTGAACCGATTTCCCTCAAATTTGGCAGTGTTAATTCATGTAATGAGAAACCTCTTCTGACAATTTTTTTTACTGATCGGATTTAAAATACAGTTCTACAGCGCTTACATGTCAAATCGGGGGTAACATATACATATAAGGGGGCTATATCTAAATCTGAACCGATTTCCCTCAAATTTGGCCAATTTTTTTACTGATCGGATATAAAATACAGTTTCTACAGCGCTTACATGTCAAATCGGGGGTAACATATATATGTGGGCTATATCTAAATCTCAACCGATTTCCCTCAAATTTGGCAGTATTAATTCATGTAATAAGAAACCCCTTTCTGCCGAATTTCGTACTGATCGGATTAAAAATACACTTTTTACAGCGCTTACATGTCAAATCGGGGGTAACGTATATAGGGGGCTATATCTAAATCTCAACCGATTTCTTCCAAATTTAACAGTGTTCATTCATATAATAAGAGACCTCTTTCTACTGAATTTCATACTGATCGGATATAAAATAAAGTTTTTACAGCGCTTACATGTCAAATCGGGGCTAACATATATATGGGGGCTATATCCAAATCTGAACCGATTTTAACAAAATTAAATAGGGATGGTCTTTGGGCCAAAAAAAAAGATATGTGTAAAGTTTCGTCAAGATCGGGAAATATTTGCGACCTGTACTTTGATTACAAGAATACATCTACAGACAGACGGACATACGGACAGATAGACGGACATAGCTAAATCGACTCAGAAAGTGATTACAAGTCGATCGGTATGATAAACAATGGATCTATCTCTTCTCCTTTTGGATGTTACAAACAAATGCACAAAGTCATAATACCCTGTACCGCAGTGTGGTGTAGGGTATAATTATACGTCGTCAGAAATCTGTTCCTCTTCGCCATCTAAAGAACTTTCTAATAGATTTTCAGACATAATTGTAATAGTTTCTGGTAAAAAACAATTTACTTTTTTTTTCTTTTTATAGGCCCCATGCAACTCAACAAACGATCTGAACTATTCAAAATGTCTTGATTGCAGCTTTCTCTTGGAAATGTTCTTGCAATCTTTTCTTGGTGGTAAGATCTGGAATGTTTATTACGCGCTTCTGCTGCCTCCTCAAAAGCATTTTTTTTATTTTAACTGCACCATGCGTTAACATTTTATGCATTGTAGGAGTCATAGGATGCCAAGGGTACAAACTGACAGACAAGCGGGCTGTTTCCCGGACATATTTGTCGTATTTTTCGAGATCAATTATATGTCCGCTTGAAATTGCTTCAAGTATGACTTTTAATCTGTCAATTAGATCATAATTAATTCCTGTTAGTTTCGAAGCTAATTTCACGTCTTCAGAAAATCTTCTACTTGTATTGTCATCATTGGTGTTTCCAAAGTTAGCTTTCGGGACCTCCACCAATTAACCATTTATTTACGAAACCTTTCTTGAATTAGTCGTTTTCGCTCTTTTTCGATTTCATTTTCTGTCTGAATTTATATGATATATCAAGAATGCTCTCAAATAATCGTATTCTGACATGTACTCGTACAACTTAGAGACCGAATTCAATAGCTTTGAGGTTGCTTTTCCGTTATCCTCTAATTGGTTAAATACTTTGGAAGTTGCGCCACAAATGTAGCATTGGCTTGTGGAGGTCGTACCAGTAGCAGCATTGCAGATCATTAGCCGTCAATGTTAATAGGACATCTGTCAGAAATTCAGATAAACGTCTAACAGTAAAATCAATCAATGGTTGCATTTGACTTTCTGCACTCATAAGGTGGTACTATGTTTTTTCAGCTTGAAAAAATTCCAAAATATTATTTCGAGTTGAAAAATGGAACGTTTTTTTACTAAAGTCGCATTGCAGTTTTGAAGTGTGTGTATATGTATTTATGTATGTGTGTATAGACATGTGCATTTTTTTCGTTTTGCTAATATTCTTGAAAACAAATACAAGTTTAAATTCAAATCAATAAACCATTAATTGGAATAATGTCGACTTTGAAAAAAAATAATTTAAATGTCTGAAGGGTAATTCCAACGGCAGTCGACCCACTTTTTAACACGACCCCCTCCGATTTCGATGAAATTCGGTACACGCCCTCTCCTAGTGTGTAAAATTTGTATGATGTCTATATTTAGTCCAAATTGTTTATGGTTCTTGCTTTATAGAGTCCGAAAGTTGGTCGAATCTCTACTTTTTTCTTAAAGGATACTGAATTCAACAGAGTATAACTTATGAACGCGTTATCCGATTTCAACGATTTTAGTGTCATTGTAACTGGCCACTCTCGTACTTCAAAATTAATAATTTAAAAAAATATTCTCCTTGTCGAAGGACATTAAAAATCGAAAAATTATTTTAATCCTTCAATATCTCGAAATGCACCTTATTTTTTTTCTTCATATTTTTTTGTAGTTAAACCGTTAAATGTCCTTTACACGTGACATAAGTTTCACGATGGAGGTCATTTTGGTTTAAAAGATACAGATTTTTTACTGTTTTCTCCCAGATATATTTCAGGATTTTTATATAAAACACAATGTAAATTTTTTCTATGTGAGCGGAATCAAATTATTATTTGTTATGAGAACGTATATCGTACCGTGGTAATAATAAAATCTGATTTATATTTTTGAAAATCTCAAGTCAGGATTAGTTTTAAGCCTCAAATATCCATAATAAGGGCACTTATTTATAACTTACTACACGTAGTATTTGTTTATTGACTTTACAATAGTTATGCAGATTTTGTTGAGTTTATATTTATACCCTACACCACACTGTGGTACAGGGTATTATAAGTTTGTTTCACGGCAGATGTTTGTAACACCTTAAAATAACACAGCTAGACCCACCTTAAAGTATACCGATCGACTCAGAATCACTAGCTGAGTCGATTTAACGATGTCTGTCCGTCCGTCCGTCCGTCCGTCCGTCTGTCCATGTAAAGTTGTTCGTCGACTACAGGTCGCAATTTCACTCCGATCGTTCTGAAATTTTGCAGTTTAGAGTATTTCGCGGCTGTTAAGATCGCTATTGAATTTGGTTGAAATCGGTTCAGATTTAGATATAGCTCCCATATATATCTTTCGTCCGATTTGGCCCTTTAGTCCTATATAAGCTGTATTTTACATCCGATCGTTTTGAAATTTAGAATGGTAGAGTCTCTTGATCCATGAACCAACATTGCCGAATTTGAAGAAAATCGGTTCAGATTTAGATATAGCTCCCATATATATCTTTCGTCCGATTTGGGCCTTTAGTCCTATAGAAGCTGTATTTTACATCCGATCGTTTTGAAATTTAGAATGGTAGAGTTTCTTGACCCATGAACCAACATTGCCGAATTTGAAGAAAATCGGTTCAGATTTAGATATAGCTCCCATATATATCTTTCGTCCGATTTGGTCCTTTAGTCCTATAGAAGCTGTATTTTACATCCGATCGTTTTGAAATTTAGAATGGTAGAGTTTCTTGATCCATGAACCAACATTGCAAAATTTGAAGAAAATCGGTTAAGATTTAGCTATACCTCCCATATATAAGTTTCGTCCGATTTGGCCCTTTAGTCCTATAGAAGCTGAATTTTACATCCGATCGTTTTGAAGTTTAGAATGGTAGAGTTTCTTGATCCATGAACCAACATTGCCGAATTTGAAGAAAAGCGGTTAAGATTTAGATATAGCTCCCATATATATGTTTCGTCCAATTTGGCCCTTTAGTCCTATAAAAGCTGTATTTTACATCCAATCGTGTTGAAATTTAGAATGGTAGAGTTTCTTGATCCATGAACCAACACTGCCGAATTTGAAGAAAATCGGTTAAGATTTAGCTATAGCTCCCATATATATGTTTCATCCGATTTGGCTCTTTAGATCCAATCGTTTTTATACCCTACACCACACTGTGGTACAGGGTATTATTTAAGTATAAAATGTCCCAAAAGTAAATTTATGTAAACAATTTATACATGAATTACAAAATTTATATATCAGAGTTATTCAATACTAGCTGAGCCCGGTGCGCTTCGCTGCCCATGTCAAAATTCGCGCTGTAGAAACTGTATTTTATATCCGATCAGTACGAAATTCGGCAGAAAGAGGTTTGTTATTACATGAAGGAATACTGCCAAATTCGGAGAAAATCGGTTCAGATTTAGATATAGTCCCCATATATATGTTACCCCCGATTTGAAATTCAAGCGCTGTAGAAACTGTATTTTATATCCGATCAGTAAGAAATTCGGCAGAAAGAGGTTTCTTATTACATGAAGGAATGCCGCAAAATTCGGAGAAAATCAGTTCAGATTTAGATATAGCCCCCATATATATATGTTACCCCCAATTTGACATGTAAGCGCTGTAGAGACTGTGTTTTATATCCGATCAGTACGAAATTCGACAGAAACAGGTTTCTATTTTACATGAATGAGTATTCTAGGAAAATCGATTCAGATTTATATATAACCTCCATATATATGTTCCTCCAGATTTGGTTACAAAGCGCTATAGAAGTTGTACTTTACTTCCGATCATTACAAAGTTCTCCAGAAAGATTTTTCTCAATTTAGGAACGAATATTGCTTAATTTTGCGATTATCGGTTCAAAATACATTTACCAATTATTCCAAATTATTATCGCAATGACCCTTATCGCATTGTTAGGGAGGTGTAGGGTATTATATAGTCGGCCCCGCCCGACTTTCTGCCTTTCCTTACTGGTATTAGTAATAAATTCACTGAATGAAAAAATACCGAATTCAGTGGAAAGTCCAGAAAATAGAAATGTATACTTATAAAATTTCCAAATTCTTGTTTCATTGATATTGCATCACATTATCATATTGCGATTGTATTGGAGTGAGCAGCTGTAATTATCGCATACCGAGCATTTTTGTTCATGTATTTCCTATATAATACTTGCAAGATATATCAAAATATGGGCTGGGCCACGCCCACTGGTCCTATTCCGCCCATTTGAAAGCCAATCACGTAGACTGCTACCAGATACATATACGCAAAATTTCAACACTCTCGCTAACAAAATTAGCAAGATAATTCAATTTCAAAATTTGGCTTATATTATATTGGTCAGATCCCGCCAATTTTTGGACCAATCACGTGGACTGTCACCAGATACATATCTACAACATGACAGCACTCTAGATAAAAAATTGTGCAAGTTATATCAATTTCAAAATTTGGCTTATAAGGGCGGGGCCACGCCCATTGGTCCGATCCCGCCCATTTTCTGACCAATTACGTAGAATGCCACCAGATACATATACACAACATTGCAGCACTCCCGATAGCAAATTGTGCAAGATATAAAAATTTCAAAATTTGGTCATTGTGGGCGGGGCCACGCCTATTGGTCCGAACCCGCCCATTTTTGGACCAATCACGTAGATCGCCAACGGATATATATACACAAAATTCCAGGTCTCTCGCTAACAAATTGTGCAAGACATCACATTTTTTAAATTTGGCTTATATGGGCGGTGCCACGCCCATTGGTTCGATCCCGCCCGTTTTTGGATCAATCACGTAGACTGCCACCGTTTACATATACACAAAATTCCAGCACTCTCGCTAACAAATTGTGCAAAATATCTCAATTTTAAAATTTGGCTTATATGGGCGGGGCCACGCCCATTGGTCCGGTCCCGCCCATTTTTTCACCAATTACGTAGAATGCCACCAGATACATATACGCAACATTGCAGCACTCCCGCTAGCAAATTGTGCAAGATATCAAAATTTTGTCTATGTGGGCGGGGCCACGCCCATTGGTCCGATCCCGCCCATTTTTGGACCAATCACGTAGACTGCCACCGTTTACATATACACAAAATTCCAGCACTCTCGCTAACAAATTGTGCAAAATATCTCAATTTCAAAATTTGGCTTATATGGGCGGGGACACGCCCATAGGTCCGATTCCGCCGATTTTAGGAAAATTCACATAATCTGCCATTAAATGCATACAAACAAAATTTCATCACTATACCTATAATAGGAGCAGAAATATCGGATTTTTAACCTGCGATTTGTATGGGAGGTACCACGCCCCTTTGTCCAATTAATTTTTTTTTTTCTATATAAACCATCTCGTGAAAATTTAGAATCGAATAAAAAAAAAACCATCCAAATCGCTCCAGCCGTTCTGACGTGATGCCATTACACAGATGGACCGTTTCATTTTTATATATATAGATTACGAGAGTGGTGTAGGGTATTATATAGTCGGCACCGCCCGACTTTAGCCTTTCCTTACTGGTTTTTTATTGCATTGGTTTTCAAACCATTATTCCTAATACAAATAATAGGTTTTACAATTATTGGAATGTACAAACTTTTTTGTTTTTACAACACCTTCCCCCATAGGCTCCACGTGATGAGTTGGCTGCATTCCAGGGATAGGTTTTATTGTATACTAGTAATTGTAAACAACTATTTATCCTAATACAGAGATATTCACGTCAAATGATAAATAAGTGCCCTTATTATGGATATTCCACGAAGTTATACCTTTGTAATAAGGCTTGCTTTTGAGGCTTAAAAGTAATCCTGACTTGAGATCTTCAAAAATATAAATCAGATTTTATTATTACCACGGTACGATATACGTTCTCATAACAAATAATAATTTGATTCCGCCCACATAGAAATAATTTACATTGTGTTTCATATAAAAATCCTGAAATATATGTGTGAGAAAACAGTAAAAAATCTGTATCTTTTAAACCAAAATGACCTCCATCGTGAAACTTATGTCACGTGTAAAGGACATTTAACGGTTTAACTACAAAAAATATGAAGAAAAAAAATTAGGTGCATTTCGAGGTATTGAAGGATTAAAATAATTTTTCGATTTTTAATGTGCTTCGACAAGGACAATAATTTTTTTAAATTATTAATTTTGAAGTACGAGAGTGGCCAGTTACAGTGACACTAAAATCGTTGAAATCGGATAATGCGTTCTTATGTTATACTCTGTTGAATTCAGTATCCCTTAAGAAAAAAGTAGAGATTCGACCAATTTTCGGACGCTGTAAAGCAAGAACCATAACGAATTTGGACTAAATATAGACATCATACAAATTGTACACACTAGGAGATAGCGTGTGCCAAATTTCATCGAAATCGGAGGGGGTCGTGTTAAAAAGTAGGTCGACTGCCGTTGGAATTACCCTGAAAGGAAATATTGTTGCATTTATTTTGTGTTAATACAATGGTGATGCTTGTGAGGCATCAGAAGCCAGGGTAGTACAATGTAATACATAACAAAATAATTTCCTACTATGGTACGAATATATAGGGTGTCCGTCGCGAAGGTATACTATTTTGTTTGTTTATATTGATAAATGGATCTTATATTGATAAATGTTTTAATTTTATGTATGGAATACTCGTACAATACTAGATAAATGTCCGCCTCTGTTAGCCTCACAAATGCGAGCCCTTTTGTGCACATTTTTCATTACATTTCACGCGGTATTTCATTAATTTCATCACAAATATTTTGTTTGAGTTGCTCAAGCGTTTCTGGTTTGTTTGCATAAACCTTGCATTTCAGATATCTCCGCAAAAAGAAGTCGGGAGCAGTCAAATCAGGCGAGCGTGGAGGCCAATCAACATCATCATTTCTTGAAATAACTTGTTGTGGAAAGAGATTTCGCAGTAATTCCATTGTAATCCTGGCTGTATGCGATGTGGCACCGTATTGTTGATACCACATGTTAATCAACCCAAAGCATGCAGTTCTGGCGTTAAAAAGTTTTAAATCATATCACGATATCGCTCCCGTTCATGTTCATAGAAGTAAGGTCCAATGATTCCTCCTGACCAAATTGCACACCAGATTGTCACTTTTAATGGGTGCAAAGGTGACTGATAAATAATTTGAGGGTTTTTCATTGCCCAGAACCGACTATTCTGTTTATTCACATATCCATTCAATCTATCCATTCGACTACCAAATATGAACTGTCAAGACTAATGTTTACCAAAATGGCGGCAAAACAAAGTAGTATACCTTCCCGGCGGACACCCTGTACTTATAAATAAATAAAATGATGTTTTAATGAACCGAAAAACAAGTTTTATTGTTATTTTTAAGGATTTACATTTCAACGAATTGGCCTGAAATTTGATATAATGAGTTTATTAGTACCCGTAACCATTCGCATGAGATCCATGGTGGAGGGTATCCAAGATTCGGCATGGCCAAACTTAATCCGTCTTTACTTGTTTTAAATTCCGTTTGACATATCTATCTACTGCAGATCTCGTAAACATTGGATGAAGTGTCGTCTGGTGCTCTTCGTGTTCTTTGCTTTTGTAGCGGCACTCATCGTCGTACCATTTATTTCTCTCCCGTGGCCTACAGTACTCAAGTTCGGTCTCGTTAAAGTCTCCTGAAGATTTATAAATGTGATTCCATTGTGCACCAATGTCATCTGAAGAAGGGGTGTTTTCTAGGAGGAGATGGGTACTAAATTCGACAGAGAGAGGTTTCTTATTACACGAATGAACATTGCCAACTTTGGGGATAATCGGTTCATCAAAGCGCTATAGAAGTTGTACTTTATTTCCGATCATTACAAAATTTGGCAGAAAGAAATTTGTTCACTCAGAAGCGAATACTGCTTAATTTTAAAAAATTCGGTTCTGGTTCAGATACATATAGCCACATATATGTTTCTGCCTATCTATCATTGAAGCTCCATTGAAAGTGTATTTTTCGTCCGATATTTATACAGAGTTGGAAGAAATGAGGTTTTTGATCCAAGCCGATGAAAATCTTTTTATTTGTTCTTTCCGATACTTGATATTTGAAAAAATGTTGCGGTTATGGTTATCTTTTTAAATCTAGTTTGTTTTGATCAATATGTTCAACTCCACTTTGGAATACACCTTGATGAGTAGGTGCAACTACGTAATCGCAATGACCCTTTTAGCATAGTAAGGGAGCTGTAGGGTATTATATAGTCTGCCCCGCCCGACTTTCTGCCACTCCTTACTGGTCTTTAAATATTTTCTGACGTAATTACATTTTTGTTTGCATTTGAGAATTGATTTTTTTAATATTTTCCTGACCCTGTTCTAGCATTTTTTAATATGAGAGCAGAATATGAACCGATTTCTCTCACAGCAACTATTCTATATTAACCAAAATAGTAAAAAATGTCGGTCTGATGCGCCCACTGAATCAAAAGTTATGGACAATTTTCAAAATGGAAGCAATTATTGTATTTTATTGCTAAAACGTACGAGATATTGAGCAAATTATAAAAACAAGTAAGAAAGTTCAGTCGAGTAAACCGACTTATGGATCCCCTCACATTGTGTCTCAAAAAAATATTAGTAAATTTATTTATTATCCCCTCACCTTAGAGAGGAGGGTATATATCATTTGCTACGAACCAAAAGTGTAACACATCGAAGGAGTGACCTAAGACCCTAAGTATGTTCAGCAGATATCCGTTTTGGGTCATTCTAAGTTGAATGAGCAATAACTGTCTGTTTGTCTGTACAAAATTTCAAGTCTTTGTATGCACTGGTAATAAAGTTACAAGCTATTAGCTTTTGCTTCAAAATTGTCCATTTGTGTGGGAGGTACCAAAAGGGGAGTGGCAACTTCGCCCATTTTTCTCGAGGTAATAGTGACTAATAAACTAATACTATGTGTAGAATTTCAGAGGATTCAAATAAGTAGTATAGAAGTTATTAAATAATCAATATTTCACTAAATGTTAACCCTTTGTGTGGTAGATACTAGAAGGAGTGGACCAATATGGCCCTTCTTCGAACTTAGCCGGAGATAGAAAATATTACCACATAACAAATTTGAAGTCAATCGGTTTCTCCTTTCGAGAGTTATCGTGCGCACCAGCCAGCAGACAGACAGACAGACGGACGGACGGACATTGCTCATTCGACTTAACATGACCCAAAACGGATATCAGCCGAACATACTTAGGGTCTTAGGTCACTCCTTCGATGTGTTACACTTTGGCTCGTAGCAAATGATATATACCCTCCTCTCTAAGGTGAGGGGATAATAAAGTACAACATATTTATATTTGTCTTAAAGAAAACTTCCTGGAGAATGTTCTCGACATAAGAATCGGTGAAAAATTTGAATTAATAGTTTCTTTTCCAAATAACACAATTTTTAAGAAAACTTAAAAACTTGGTCATATTTCGACAAGCTAGAAAAAACCTTTAAAATGTTTAATGTGTTACACGGCAATTTGAAAAAGGAATTTTGATCCCGACATTTAGCATAATAGATTTTGGGGAAAATGTAAATAAATCCGTTTTTGGGTATTTTCGAATTTATTTTGGAAATTGTGAAATTTTCCTTTATAAATATAATAAATTTTAGAATTTACCTTGATTTTTGGTGTCAAGACATTGATACTCCCGCTGAACAATTACATTTTCAATTGCAGATATCTCGGAAACTGTACGAGTTACGCGCGCTTGTCATTTTGTTTTGTTTTCCGGTCTACGCCCTGTGATGGGTGAAGTCTGGTAAAGAGTAATTTCCCAATAAACAGGATCTTTTATTCGCGAAAAGAATGAATGCTCCAACGCTTCGTCATTCTCCCTGCATACCCTACAGACGCTGTTGTCTTCTACTCCTATTTTATGTAGATGCGCTTGTAAGCCTGCGTGGTCTTTACGAAAATTGGTACACGGGCATTTTTATACCCTACACCACACTGTGGTACAGGGTATTATAAGTTTGTTTCATGGCAGATGTTTGTAACACCTTAAAATAACACAGCTAGACCCACCTTAAAGTATACCGATCGACTCAGAATCACTAGCTGAGTCGATTTAACGATGTCCGTCCGTCTGTCCATGTAAAGTTGTTCGTCGACTACAGGTCGCAATTTCACTCCGATCGTTCTGAAATTTAGCAGTTTAGAGTATTTCGCGGCTGTTAAGATCGCTATTGAATTTGGTTCAAATCGGTTCAGATTTAGATATAGCTCCCACATATATCTTTCGTCCGATTTGGCCCTTTAGTCCTATAGAAGCTGTATTTTACATCCGATCGTTTTGATATTTAGAATGGTAGAGTCTCTTGATCCATGAACCAACATTGCCGAATTTGAAGAAAATCGGTGCAGATTTAGATATAGCTCCCATATATATCTTTCGTCCGATTTGGTCATTTAGTCCTATAGAAGCTGTATTTTACATCCGATCGTTTTGAAATTTAGAATGGTAGAGTTTCTTGATCCATGAACCAACATTGGCGAATTTGAAGAAAATCGGTTAAGATTTAGCTATACCTCCCATATATATGTTTCGTCCGATTTGGCCCTTTAGTCCTATAGAAGCTGTATTTTACATCCGATCGTTTTGAAATTTAGAATGGTAGAGTTTCTTGATCCATGAACCAACATTGCCGAATTTGAAGAAAATCGGTGCAGATTTAGATATGGCTCCCATATATATCTTTCGTCCGATTTGGTCCTTTAGTCCTATAGAAGCTGTATTTTACATCCGATCGTTTTGAAATTTAGAATGGTAGAGTTTCTTGAACCATGAACCAACATTGCCAAATTTTAAGAAAATCGGTTAAGATTTAGCTATAGCTCCCATATATATGTTTCATCCGATTTGGCTCTTTAGATCCAATCGTTTTTATACCCTACACCACACTGTGGTACAGGGTATTATTTAAGTATAAAATGTCCCAAAAGTAAATTTATGTAAACAATTTATACATGAATTACAAAATTTATATATCAGAGTTATTCAATATTACGAGAGTGGTGTAGGGTATTATATAGTCGGCACCGCCCGACTTTAGCCTTTCCTTACTGGTTTAGACTATAGACGATCCCTATTGAAAATGGGGCATATCGGTCCATGTTTTTTTATAGCCCCCATATAAAGGTCCCCACCGATGTCATTTCTTGACACTCTACAGAACATATTTCTCAATGGATCTGGCTGAAATTTAAGAATTTACACTTTATATTGCTCCTAATCGTGCCTAATAAAAATAGAGAATATCGGTCCGTGATTTGGTATAGCGCATATATAAAGGAGCCAACCAACGCCACTTCTTGACGCTCTAGAGAACGGATTCTTCAATTGATCTGGCCGAAATTTAAGAATTTCCACTTTATATTGGACCTAATCGTCCGTAGTAAAAATGGGGTACATCGGTCCATGTTTTGATATAGCATCCATATACAGGTCCACACTGATGTCAATTTTTGACGCTATAGAGAACGTATTCGTCAATTGATCAGACTGAAATTTAACAATTTAGGCTTTATTTATTGGACCCAATCGTCCTGTCAAAAATGACGAGGTTTTGTCCATGTTATGGTATAACATCCATATAAAGCTCTGGCTGAAATTTAGGAATTTATACTTTATAATGAACTTTGTAGTTCCCTTCCGATTATACTACTTGGCGTTCTAGGGAACGCATTTTTAACCAACCATGCGGAAATTTAAGCTTTTGAACATCATATTGATTTAAATTGTCTCTAGTGAAAATGGAGTAATTTGCCTGGAATTTCGAAATTTTTTCTATTTTACTGCAACAGTTAATAGTAATAATGTTTATGCGTGTAGTTGTTGGCAAACAATAGTGGAAGGTATTATTTTAATCATGGTATCCACTAAGGAGGCTTATTGGTCTAAACGCTTTTGGTGTTGCATAACTTGCCTTGTCGGGTTTAGGTATGAAAACTACTCTTGCTTGCCAGACTTGTGTGTGAAAATTTAAGACATGCTGTCAAAATTATGGCTAGATGAGTCGAGTAGTGCCGGAAAGATTCCATGTCCTAGTGTCTTCAATAGTGAGAAGCTTTTTACGGATTCTTTGACCACATGTAATGCCATATGGTAAAACTTTGTTGCGCTTCATATTCCCTACATTGCGGTATCTCTGTCTGTCCCGTCATACCTTGCGGGAAATGGGTACTCATCAAAAGCTTTGCCATTTCTTCAGTTGTGTATGGGTTTTTAAAAGATTTTTTTATTTTAGAAACATTGTTAACGCTATCGACCTGTTCGCAGAATAGCTTCAGAAGTTACGTTATGTTACGCTTGTGATTTTGTTGTATTCTCTGGGCCTCCTACTAGAGTTCGACCGATTAATCGGCCCATATTGGGCCTTCGGCCAAAAAGGCCGATTAGCCGGAAATTTTTTCCTTATATGCTTAATTTTTTTATTTTATTCTTAAGAAAATTATGTATAATTTATAACAAAAATGATTTCTTACGGTCGGCAAAGTCATTGGTACATGTGTCTTCAAAAACAATGATAGGGTGAATGGTACTTTCAAAAGCACACGGGGCAACGTAGAATTTTTTAATATGTTTCAATTGAAAGAAAATATATTTGGAACACAAATTCTTAAATATTATAAAATTTTTAACAAATGCATTTTATTTGGAAATCAACAAAAATTTATTTTTAACGCATATATTAATATTTTTCAATAAAATATATTTGCAAACTAATTTTCTCAATTAAAATATGTTCTTATTTATTTTCAAATAAAATTATTGTTTAGGAATTTCTCCAAATATATTTTGTTTAAAAAATATTTTCAAAACCTTGTAGATTTTGTGAATTTCGTTTTTCATTTTTCATTGACTTCGAGTTATACCGTACAATTTAAAATGAAAGAAGTACTCGTATCAATAAAATTTCTTTTGTCGAACTAATTTTTATTTTCTATTTATTCCAGCTCATTATGTGTTGTCAACCCATCAAGCACTCACTATGCAAGATTAAACTTTTTCAATTATAACGGAATTTTACGAACATTTAAAATTTCTGAAAATATTTAACGTTGAATTACTGAACAAGTAAAAAAGTTCAGTCGGGTAAACCGACTTGTGAATCGCCTCAGCTTGAGTCCCAAAAAAATATTCGTAAATTTATTTTTTTTGTTTTCATTAAATTAATATCAATTTAAAATGCATTTAATGACTTTAAATATGTACTGGTATTAAAGCTAAAAGCTGTTTACATTTGGTACAAAATGGTCTATTTGTGTGCCAATAACCGTCACTTTCTCTGACCTCTATGTACTACAAAAGCATTACAACGTACAACATTTCAAGTAATTGTATTTACTGTCGTAAAAGTTAAAATTTGTTAACTTTTAGTACAAAATAGTCAATTTCTGTGGGAGGTACCAAAAGGGGAGTGCCAATAATGCCCACTTTTCTGGGGGCTCTAGGCACTGTAAAAGCATTACACTGTAAAAAATTTGAAGTATTTATATGCACTGGTATTAAAGTTATAAGCTGACAACTTTTGGTGTAAATGGTCCATTTGTGTTGGAGGTACCAAAAGGGGCGTGGCAATAACGGCCACTTTTCTCTAGACTCTAGGTAATATACAAGCATTACACTGTACGAAATTTCTAGTATTTGTATGCACTGGTATTAAAGTTAAAAGCTGTTAACTTTTGTTGCAAAAAGGTCCATTTGTGTGAGAGGTACCAGAAGGGGCGTGCCAAAAACTCCAAATTTTCTCTGGACTTTAGGCACTATAAAAGCATTATACTGAACAAAATTTGAAGTATTTTAATGAACTGATATTAAAGCCATAAGCAGTTAACTGTTGGTGCAAAATGGTCCATTTCAGTGGGAGCTACCAAAAAGGGAGTGGCCACTTCGCCCATTTTTCTTGACGTGTTAGCGACTAACAAACTAATACTATGTGTGAAATTTCAGAAGATTCAAGTATAGAAGGCATTCAAGAATCAATATTTCACTAAAAGTTAACCCTTTGTGGGGGAGGTACTAGAAGGAGTGGTCCTGTTAACTGGTCACTAAGATCTTGCCATTTAAACCCCATTGGATTATTTTCTTTGAGGTTATGTAAAGTCATTCGGGTACGCCGATAACCCAAAGACGATATTTAGCTGAATGACATAAATTTTAAGCTATTCGAGATTTTGCATGTAGAAATATATGCAAAGTGCCGCATCAGTGTATTTTAGTGGGTCTAAGTAGAAGTTACGAAACATTCGGCTTCGGCTTTGCCGAATGCCAGGATTTTGGCCGATGTTCGTCTTGGGCTTCGACTTCGGCCATAAAAACCGCCTTCGGCCGAACGTTATCTTCTACATCATTCGTCCCAATCGATTTTGTACATGCCTTATTGTAAAGTCTGCGGACCTCTTCTCCAATGTTGCGGATCTACCCGGTTATCCAGGGCGTTCTTGGGTTAATTTCATTTCTTGAAGAGGACAACTATATTCGATTGGCCTCAATAATATATCTCCGTAATGCTATCGCCAATAATAATAATGGTCCTGCCCAGTCTTTGGTAATAAAATAAATGTACACGGGGCAAAATCGTCTTTTTCCCAGCAAAATTTCTCATTACCAAATAATCCGACGAGTAAGCATAGTTCGATAATGGTAAGTACTTATTATTTAGCCACTTTTCTCATTATTTTAACATGGGGATGTCATTGGAGGAAAGTACTTCCCAAAAGCATACAATAAAGTAACATAATAAGTACTTATTTGTAGCTCGATTTTATGTACTTGAATAATGCATTACCAATAAGTTATAAAATAAGCAGTAGATATGTAGAAATGGCCATTTAAAATGATTTTTTGCATATTGTCGGGCATATTTCTCGAAACAAAAAAATTTCCTCATGCCAGATTCGAATTTCTGGTATTTTCATTCAAATCTGCACATATTGTTTAAAAACATGTTGATATATAAATAAATCTTGTACAATAACCTACATATAGCCAAAATTGCATTATATTAAAATTTGCCAATATGATTTTGATAACAAAAATCCCTTATTTCTGTTATTATTGGTAAGTCATTATTAATAAGTCCAAGGTAATGCAGCGAATAATGAGATGTCATTATTTGGTAATGCAGGGAATAATGACAGGTACTTACCAAGATTTTGCTGGGTTGATATGTTTGAATTGAAAGGATATATTTTTGTTGTATTTAAATATTATATATTTCTGATCAAATAAATTTATATTTATAAATTTATACATATATTAATATATTACAACAAACTATGTTTGCAAATTAAATTTCTTAAATAAAATATGTGTCTAAATACAAATAAAATTATTGTTTAGAAATTTATCCAAATACATTTTATTTAAAAAAGATTTTCGAAACTTTCGCTGCCTTTTTAGAATTTCAGTTTAAATTTTGTCCTTAGTTTCGAATTGTACCTCCCAGTTACAATACCATATGCATGTCTATGGACATAGTGGAATTGTTTTTATGGACGTTATGAAACTCTTGAAAGTGTCTCAATATCCATGGACCTTATGACACTGTTTGTAGTGTCATTATGAAATTATGTCCCTAGACGTTATGACATGCCTCCTTCATAAATACGGTAATCAATATCGAGTTCGTGTACCGCCATCCGTCAAAGTACACAATTGATCAATTACTTTATACGCAAAAATTTTATTGTAAACATCGATCATTTCACAAAATGGTTTCAGTTTCGCTCAACCATTATTTACTATATACACTTTGTTGCTATTGCGAGTGTATTTGTCGAAAAATCATAAAATCGATTTAATTTAAATTATCCGGTGGTATACGCTTGTGTTTGGGAGTCCCTACTCCCACCCTATGGCAAACATAATCAACCAATTTCACATCAGTAATTACAAATGATAATTCACATATTTTATTCATTCATTTATCTCAGCCGAATTCAGTGTTGCACCGTGTTGCGATTGGAGCAAAAATAAGGCAAAATTTTTGTGGACATGAATTTTCAGTCATTGTAATTTTCAGTGCATAATTGTGAAAAATGGCAACGACAATAATATGGGTTGTCCTGAATGCACCCAAGATAAGATTTTGCACGACATTTTGTGGTAATTATGAATGACTTTCTCCGTGAGTGGAATAGTATGATTATGTATATGACAAATATGAAATACATATATGACAAATTAGGCATGGTATTAAACAAACAGGACGGTCCTGGTGATGATTGACCTATAGAATATATGGGAACACATAACAAGTGGTCTTTCTATTTTCACCGATCTGAGCACATGATATCAGATATATGGTATATATAATAGCCATTTCAGTTCAAAAGGTGTATGTTTTTTTGTGTTCTTAAGCACCTAAGGAAGTTGGGACAAGAATTAAATATTTTACACCAAATTTTCAGCGGTAATAAAATGTTGATTGGCACACGCCTTATTCTATAGGTATACGGTGGCTACATCAAGACACGGACCAATATGAACCAATTTCATAAAATTTTTATTTTTTTAAAATTTTTTTGAAAGGAGCTGTTCAGATTTATCGTCGGTACTTTACCACTGTGCAGCATGATGTCGGATGATGTGTTCCATCCACATATGCTTGCGAATGCGTCGAGTTATGCAACTATGTGTATGTGTGTGTATGCACGTTGTTCATACGGCATTTGGTAATTCACACAATCCACAATGGGATTAACTATCGCGAATTGCCGCCGTGAGAGGTTGATCACAACGATGACGTTGATAATAATATGTGAATTGATGTGGTAATGAAAGAATTAACGTCGGTAACTTGGCAACCGACCGACGGACGGCCGGCCGAACATTGTCATTCAGTCGCTTTGTTCTCTGTGTTGGCAGTCTCTTTGACCAAGCAGTCAACCGATTGACAGACGAGTAGGTTGCACCATGCCCCAACGACAAATTGGCCAAGCGTGCGGTTAAATAATATTCAAATACAATCATACATACATTTAATGGCGGCCGAGCACAGTATCACCTTCAATAAGGTTGGGGTTCATCTCTCCCATTAAAAACCCTACGCAACCCAACCCATAGGAACACATCAGTTTACAATATTCGTTCGAACTTTTGTTTGAAATGCCAATGGTTATACACATGTGGGATACAGCAAATATCAATCCTATTTGTTATATTATAAAAAATATAAATGCTGTTTTCCTCGACTTCACCTTTAACCCCTTGTGACGGGAGCTGTTGGGCCAACCACTGGCTGCTGGAGAAACACTAATAAACTCAAACCTAGAAGAGGACATGTATACCAATACAAATCCCACTAAACAAATAGACCAACCAATAAATGACTGGACAAACATGAACACCGATATTGGCAAAACACCCTACAGACAAGTGGACAAATACAATAACATCGATTCGAAAAGGGAGATATTTTTTGTGTGATGTTAATAAAGTAACAGAGAAATTGTTGAGTTATATAGGAAGACCACAGATGTCTACTCTAGTACAGAGGAAGACCTCAGTGGACGACTCTAGTATAAAGGAAGACCACAGTAGTCGACTCTAGTACAGAGGAAGACCTCAGTGGACGACTCTAGTATAAAGGAAGACCACAGTGGTCGACTATAGCAAAGAGGAAGGCCACAGTGGTCGACTCTTGTATAGAGGAAAGTCACAGTGGTCCACTCTAGTATAGAGGAAAGCCACAGTGGTCCACTCTAGTATAGAGGAAAGCCACAGTGGTCGACTCTAGTATAGAGGAAGACCACAGTGGTCGACTCTAGTATATAGGAAGACCACAGATGTCTACTCTAGTACAGAGGAAGACCTCAGTGGACGACTCTAGTATAAAGGAAGACCACAGTAGTCGACTCTAGTACAGAGGAAGACCTCAGTGGACGACTCTAGTATAAAGGAAGACCACAGTGGTCGAATATAGCAAAGAGGAAGGCCACAGTGGTCGACTCTTGTATAGAGGAAAGTCACAGTGGTCCACTCTAGTATAGAGGAAAGCCACAGTGGTCCACTCTAGTATAGAGGAAAGCCACAGTGGTCGACTCTAGTATAGAGGAAGACCACAGTGGTCGACTCTAGTATAGAGTAAGACCACAGTGGTCGACTCTAGTATAGAGTAAGACCACAGTAGTCGACTCTAGTACAGAGGAAGACCTCAGTGGACGACTCTAGTATAAAGGAAGACCACAGTGTCGACTCTAGTATAGAGGAAGACCACAGTGGTCGACTCTAGTATAGAGGAAGACCACAGTGGTCGACTCTAGTATAGAGGAAGACCACAGTGGTCGACTCTAGTATAGAGGAAGACCACAGTGGTCGACTCTAGTATAGAGGAAGACCACAGTGGTCGACTCTAATATAGAGGAAGACCACAGTGATCGACTCTAGTATAGAGGAAGACCACAGTGGTCGACTCTAGTATAGAGGGAGACCACAGTGGTCGACTCTAGTATAGAGGGAGACCACAGTGGTCGACTCTAGTATAGAGGGAGACCACAGTGGTCGACTCTAGTATAGAGGGAGACCACAGTGGTCGACTCTAGTATAGAGGGAGACCACAGTGGTCGACTCTAGTATAGAGGGAGACCACAGTGGTCGACTCTAGTATAGAGGGAGACCACAGTGGTCGACTCTAGTATAGAGGGAGACCACAGTGGTCGACTCTAGTATAGAGGGAGACCACAGTGGTCGACTCTAGTATAGAGGGAGACCACAGTGGTCGACTCTAGTATAGAGGGAGACCACAGTGGTCGACTCTAGTATAGAGGGAGACCACAGTGGTCGACTCTAGTATAGAGGGAGACCACAGTGGTCGACTCTAGTATAGAGAGAGACCACAGTGGTCGACTGTAGTATAGAGAGAGACCACAGTGGTCGACTCTAGTACAGAGGGAGACCACAGTGGTCGACTCTAGTATAGAGGGAGACCACAGTGGTCGACTCTAGTATAGAGGGAGACCACAGTGGTCGACTCTAGTATAGAGGGAGACCACAGTGGTCGATTCTAGTATAGAGGGAGACCACAGTGGTCGACTCTAGTATAGAGGGAGACCACAGTGGTCGACTCTAGTATAGAGGGAGACCACAGTGGTCGACTCTAGTATAGAGGGAGACCACAGTGGTCGACTCTAGTATAGAGGGAGACCACAGTGGTCGACTCTAGTATAGAGGGAGACCACAGTGGTCGACTCTAGTATAGAGGGAGACCACAGTGGTCGACTCTAGTATAGAGGGAGACCACAGTGGTCGACTCTAGTATAGAGGGAGACCACAGTGGTCGACTCTAGTATAGAGGGAGACCACAGTGGTCGACTCTAGTATAGAGGGAGACCACAGTGGTCGACTCTAGTATAGAGGGAGACCACAGTGGTCGACTCTAGTATAGAGGGAGACCACAGTGGTCGACTCTAGTATAGAGGGAGACCACAGTGGTCGACTCTAGTATAGAGGGAGACCACAGTGGTCGACTCTAGTATAGAGGGAGACCACAGTGGTCGACTCTAGTATAGAGGGAGACCACAGTGGTCGACTCTAGTATAGAGGAAGACCACAGTGGTCGACTCTAGTATAGAGGAAGACCACAGTGGTCGACTCTAGTATAGAGGGAGACCACAGTGGTCCACTCTAGTATAGAGGGAGACCACAGTGGTCGACTCTAGTATAGAGGGAGACCACAGTGGTCGACTCTAGTATAGAGGGAGACCACAGTGGTCGACTCTAGTATAGAGGGAGACCACAGTGGTCGACTCTAGTATAGAGGGAGACCACAGTGGTCGAAGCTAATGGTGAAGGTGATATATACTATCATTCTATGTAGCGGTTATATTTATATACTATCATTTAATTCAGCCACACACTTTTCATCCAATTGGATTAAATTGCAAAACATTTTTTAATTTATGTGCATTTGACATTAAAACTCAAACAGGACAAAACATAATGAAATTGTAAACGTATCCTGGCATCGGTTGCTTGGTTTGGTTGGACAGTTGGTTGGTTATCGGTGCGATTCTCTGGACAATTGTGTTTGAATAAAATGTGAATTCATTACATTCATTTTCTCGTTCATTCATTTGTTCTCCCATCCATCCGTCCGTCTGTCCGTCCATCCATCCGTCCGTTCGTTGGCTCTGTAGTTGTTCAACCAGCCATTCATTCATTTATTGTGTGTTGTGTGAAATGTTTTAAATGAAAGTAATATTATTTCATTTGTTGCTTTAACAACAATTAAATTAAACATTTCAACGTGTGGTTAAGTTGTTGTTTTCAAACACTCACGGGGGAATACATATACATATGTACGAGAACGAGTGTGTATGTCCATATGTGTTTCCACTATAAAGGAAATACGTATTTTTATAGAGCCATTTATGGCATGAGATTAAAAGCGGTATTTTTGAAATCAATAGGTCTGGCTGGTTGAATGTATGTCCCAGTATAGACCATTTTAACCAAAGTATAAATGATCGGAATTTTCACATTTCGGGACCACTTCAGCGTATAACTGACCAACTGGTAGAGTTTAAAAATTTGTCGCCCGTAAAATGGATTAGGAAAGTTCTGCAAACTTTCCATTGATGTAGGCATGTTGGTTTCCCTACAGGAGTTTTGTATCCAGGATTCCTTTAATGAACTAACCTAAAAGACTTTCCTGACCTTTCAATAGAAATGGGGATAGGCTATTTGGTCTAAGGTCATTTGGCCTAGTGTGAGATATCTTCCCGCTTTGGGTATAGATACCACGTTGGTATCCCGCCATCGATTGGGGATAGATGAGAGCCTGATACAGCCTTCATAAATTTTCTCCAGCCATGGGATAATGTACTTTAACATTATTTGCATTTCTGCTGGGGCTATGTCATTAGGATTATTCAGTCAACAACCTAGCGACGCTTGCAGTCAATACGATCCCTTGTGAGTCCTGCTGTTCCTCGAGTTCTGTGTGAGTTCGTGAAATTGTCTATGTTCAGTTTTTGGAATCACCCTCCATGTAACCAACTGTACAGGGTGTATTATCTTCCTCAGCCTTGCGTCGTCTGAGACCTCTTCCATTTCTCCACAGAAGGTGTATCAGGAACGTCATTGCGCTTCTTTTTATTGATCTTGGATTGCTCTTCATATGCATCCCAGCCATTGGCCTTATTGAACAGCTTGTTTCAGGTCTTTTTCATTTAACATTTAGCTCAGAAGTCAACCATTGTGGTTTAGTTCTGCCCATGCACCTTGGGTTTCGGCAGGATTCTTCAAGGGAGGGATGTTATAGCTGGGTTTAGAATTGAGGGCTTTGTCTTCCTTACATATCTTTGAACAGCAGGTTTAGGTGCATTATCAGCGAGCTTGAACTCTATGTAATTGTGATCTGAGAATGAGTGGATGTCCAGATAGAGTGACGATCGTCTGTGTCTGCGTATATTATCAGATGCACTCATCAGACGTTGCTTCTTCCACTACTCCTCTGAAGAGGGCTGTCAGTATTACCTCATTCTCAAAGGGCATGTAATTGGAGAGATCTCAACCACTCGACTCAGAGCAGACTTATACAGGTTTACTGATCTGTCATCACTGAGAGCTAAGAGGTTTTCTTTCTCCTGATAATATCCTGCGGGATGGCGTGGTATTTAGCCATATTGGCCGATGGCACATGGCTCTATTTGTTTGGGGATGGTGTCATCCTCACTCCTTCTGTTTGTAACAACTATCACTAGACTCTTCTTCGCCACGTCATTGAAAGGGCTTGAAGGTAAGTGTCTTGTTGATGGCCTCTTGCCTTTTTTGAAGATGGGGGTTCATCCGGCGATCTGATACTTTTGGCCTTATTACGAGCCAATAGCATAGCCGAAGTTGTTGCTTTTTCAACAAAATCAGTGGTTTTGGAAGGATGTTTGACGTCCTTAGCCAGGTACGGACAGTCGGACGTTTGAAGATACCCTTAGGAGTAGACAAGGCTCCTTACAAATGTAGTCGACTACGCCTTACTGCAAAACATACACCGAGGGGCACGTGGTCTCATAACATCAATGTGGAAAGGGGGTTTTTTAAGTAAAACCATTTGCCTTTATCCAGGTTGCACTATCAGAAAACAATCTACCATTACACCCCACTGATCATCTTACTGGTATCGAGTTTGTTTGGTTTCAATAAACTACTTCGATACCTCCATTCTAAACAATGCTAAGTGCAAAATTTTAGTTTTTTCAGCAGAGGCGATCAAAGTTTGATGCATTTTTTATATTTGAGTGGAATTCTTTTATAATGCAAATTAAATGACCTGTACTTTTTTGTGAAAACCTAAGGAATGTCGTTAAGATACAAAGTCGGGAACAAATTGCAATGTAAATTAGAACCTATGGCGGATATTATTCGTATGAGTGAATCGCAAACGATCAATTTTACAATTGGTAGAAATTTGTGGTATATCTGAGACTTAATAGGAATGTGGGTTTAATGAATATTTCCAAATCCAAATTTTAGCCGAATCTGTAGGTTTTGTGGTTTCTATGGCGACCATAAGTCAACTCCGGTGGGACCGTTGTATATGTTCTATATTTACGGTGACCATCCATACACTATTATAACGAACAGTACACTATTTTAGATTCTTGTACACTATTTTTATAATGTACACTATTTGTACACTTTTTAACACAAAGCCCACTTTTGTATAAGTACATTATTTTTTCTCACATATGTTCATTTTTTTTCAATATTATAAAATAATTAAAACTTCACGAAAACCAAGCCTATTTGTAAATCTTTATTTGGCAAATCTGCATGTCTTATTTTTTATAAAATACAATCTGGCAAATATGTAGTCATATTGTATGGGAAAAGATTACGAAAGGGAACAGTATTTTTACCACTTGTTTTTCAAAATTTTATTTCAGATCTTCAGTCAGAAGGATTTGATGTCAATATTTTTAAAGAAAAACTAAATGATGCTCGGGTAATTTTAAACACATTTCCATCGTGGCAGTCGTTCGAAAAATCATTGGCTAAAGGAACAGAAATTAGGAATGACTTAAATGTAAACACTAAGTGTTGCCTGGCGCCATCTGACATTTCCATTGGAAAGTATGACATTTTTATACCCTCCACCATAGGATGGGGGGTATATTAATTTTGTCACTCCGTTTGTAACACCTCCAAATATTGATCTGAGACACCATAAAGTATATATTCTTAATCGTCTTAAAATTGTAAGACAATTTAGCCATGTCCGTCTGTCCGTCCGTCCATCTGTTGTAATCACGCTACAATCTATAATACTTGAGCTTGGTGGCTGAAATTTGGTATAGATACTTCTTATAGCTGCAGGTAACTTGGGATTGAAAATTGGCGATACCGGTCCATATTTAGATATAGCTCCCATATATAGCATCTAACTTGTTGTGATTCCTACAGTTCTCATCTATATGTATTTATACTATATTTGTTTTGTGTGTTTTCGGTGTTATTTTCTTTAGGTTTGAGTTATTTTGTGAGGCCACATGCTATCCATGGTGGAGGGTATACAAGATTCGGCATGACCGAACTTAACGATTTTACTTGTTTAGCATAACTTAACTCACACCGTTTTGTTTTTTGAGCGCGAATTGTTTTGGTTACAGTGTGTTGAAAATTCACTTCCAAAACATGGTTTTTGAACGCTTCAACAGCTGCTTCAGGCGTCGAAAAACGTAGACCAAGCAGTTTTTTCTTGATGTGGGTGAATAAGAAGAAGTCATTGGGTGTCAAATCAGGGCTGTACGGCGGATGACCCATCGATTCGACGTTTTGGCCGGTCAAAAAGGCGCGGGTTTGAGCCGATGTGTGAGAGCTCGCATTGTCATGGTGCACAATGATTCGTCTTCTCTTGTTCGTTTTTCGAATTTCTCCAAAAACTTCAAGCAAACAAATTATGGTGTACCACTCAGAATTGACCGCCCTACGTTGCTCAAGCGGAACAGTCGCCTCACCAGTTTTGCCGAAGAAACAGGCGACCATTTGCTTCGAAGTGCAAATGGTCGCCTGTCAACAGCGTCACTTGTGACTATCTTATAAAACTCTTTTGAAGCACCGCGATCCTATTTTTCAAAATTTCTTTGCACCAATCGACACGAGCCTTGTTTTTGAGCGATTGTCAAATTGTGCAGGATCCAACGAGAACAAACCTTTTTTACGGCCAGGTGTTCATGCAATATCGAAGGTAGAAGAAATGCCCAAGGATGCCTCTATCTCACGGTATGTCACATGACGATCTTGCATTATCAGTTCACGCACGACATCAATGTTCTCTGGCACAACGGCCGATTTTGGACGACCTTTGACCTTGAGCGAGCGTCGGCCACGATTGAATTCATTAAACCAGTTTTTCACAGTGCTATAGGATGGTGCTTCATCGCCATACAAAGATTTAAGTCCATCGATGCACTCTTGTCGTGATAATCCACGTTGAAATTTGTGAAAAATAATCGCACGAAAATGTTCACGAGTTAATTCCATTTTCTTTGCCAAATTGATTTTTTCAAGTCACTGTAAACAACACAAATGATGGTCGTACGTCAAAACGTTCTGAGTATATTTATGCTAAAAAATGTCAAACTATCCAATGGAAATGTCAGATGACGCCAGGTGTTGCCTAGGCCAGAAACATATATAGCAATGTATCGATATTTTCTAAATTATTTAGATTTAAATTTTTCAAATTAAAATACTTTATTTTTTCAAAAACGATATAAAACAATATATCTTAAATGTACACAATGTAAATATATTTTTCTTTGAATATACAAAGTTAAGGCTTGGTTTATATTCAAACCTTCTGCCGGAATATTGAGATTTAATAATTTATAATTATATTCATTTATTAGAAACTTTTTATATTTAAAAGTTTCTCGTAAGAAGTTATACAAATTAATCCAACAGCTACCTTCACCACAGTATATAACAAATACAATATCTCTGTCTGATAACAAGCTCTTACTGAAATATCTGGTCCTAATCCTGCTGAAAATTGGACAACGTCCAATGAAATGTTCCACTGATTCGATTTCCCCTTGGTTACAGATGGAACAAATTGATCCCGCTCTCTTCTATAGTTGGTGCCATTTAGTCCCATCATGCCAGCTCTAGCTCTCATTTTGTAGGATATTCGTATTCGATTCAAATGTTCATTACAGTATGTTGATCCTAAACTTGAGTCAAGTAATCTGTAGATGCGCCTTTCACTTTCCCTCGAGTTTTCTATATGTTGCATATAGTTTGCATATTTCAGTTCGTAAATAAGATTTTAACTGCACATCTTTATACTATAAAATATTTATACCCTCACTTTAGTGATACGAGGGTATATATCATTTACTACGGCCAAAAAGTGTAACACATCGAAGGAGTGATCTAAGACGAAGTTGGGCGAAGTTGCCACTCCCCTTTTGGCACCTACCACACAAATGGGCCAAGTGCATACAAATACTTGAAATTTTGTACAGCATAATGTTTTTGTAGCGCCTATAGTCCGGTAAAAAACGGGCATTATTGTTCAGCCCCTTTTGGTACCTCCCACAAAAATGGACCGTTTTACACCAAAGGTTAACGGCTTATAACTTTAATACCAGTGCATACTAAGACTTGAAATTTTGTACAGTGTAATGCTGTTATCGTGTCTACCGTCCTGTGAAAAGTGGGCGTTATCACCACGCCCCTTTTTGTACCTCTAACACAAAATGACCAAATCATACCAAAATTGAATAGCTCGTAACGTTAATATACCAGTGTACATAAACGCTTGTAGTTCAGCATATATTTAAAGAATATACTCCTTACCAAAAAATAGTTGTATTCGTTAAACCCCTTCTGATACCCCCCACACAATTTGACACATTAATTCGTGTAATATTCCATATAACATTACTCACAAAGTGAGGGTATACCTTAGTCGGTTTACCCGACTGAATCTTTCTTTCTTGTTTTCTCTATTGTCTTCACCGCAAGAATATGAGGGAGTCTGTGATGTTTCAAGTCGAAAAGTACTTTGGCCAAATATTTTAGAAGTAATGTGTACGTATATATATAGCCTGGTTCATATCCAGTCTTCAAAGCGATAATGTAATTTGGTATGTTTCCTTTTTATTATACGCTTAAATTATTTATATGAATGTATATTTTTGTATTTACTACAATAAATGAGGTTTATTTTGTTTTAAATTTAATTAAAGTAAATTATAAAAAATGTGTACACTATTTTTTAATGGAATTAATGGACATCGTACCTATACTACAAGTAAGAAAGTTTCAGTCGTGCAATCCGCCTAAGGTGTACCCTCATTTTGTGAGTAATGTAATTGGAATATAACACCATATAATCTTACTATTTGTATGCGGTAATATTTGTTTCTATATCCGGCTAAGTTCGAAGATGCGCCATATTGGTCCACACCAAGGTATTTTACATCATTTGCAATAGGTATTTCATCATTTCCCAGCTTCAAATTACGATTTGGTAATCGTTTAGGGGACTTGTTAAACGGAAAGATTATAGCTGGAGTTTTAGCAGGATTTACGAGTATCTCCACTTTCCACTTGTGGAAGTATTTACTACAGCTTTCTAGTCCCTTTTCCATTTTCGTTAGAAGAGCCGAGGTTACTTTGCCGGAAGTAATAAGAGCTGTGTCGTCTGCATAGTACGCTGTGTCAACATAAGGAGGCGGTGAAAAGTCTGATGAGAAAGTACCTATCGTTGCGGAAGTCCTGCTTTTGTTATTGTTGGCGAAGAAAATGATCCATTTACACTTACTACACACATTCTTTCATTAAGAAATTCAGCTATAATTCTGACCATATATTTTGGCTTATTTGCAAGAAGCATTTTGTAGATAAGTCCGTTGTGCCACACGGTATCAAAATCCTTTTCGATATCTAGGAGAATTAGGTCAGCTGAATGGTTTTTGCGTTTATTTTCTAGTATGATATTCATAATTCTGTTTATTTGGTGAACACCAATGTGTTGTTTCTTATAAGCAAATTGTTTTTCAGAAATTATGTCATTTACTGTTGCAAAATCATTCATTCTTGTGTTAATAATCTTCTCGAATAATTTACCTAAGTTACTTAAAAAGCTAATTGGCCTGTATGAATTTGGGTCCGATTTAGATTTATTTGGCTTTGCGACGGCAATAATTTTGGCAGATTTGAAATACGTAGGGAAGTAAGTTATTTTAATGCAACTATTAAACAGTGCTACTAAAAACTCTAAAGCCCTAAGTGGCAATTTTTTAAGTAGCAAATTGGGAATATCATCTAATCATGGTGACTTCGTAGTTTTAAGATTTTTAATAATACCACATAATTCATCCAGGGAGGTGAAATTTGCTTCGTCAGTGTCAATTCTTTCCTTATTGAAACGATTTAATTTGCTATTTACTATTTTATCAATTGAATGTTTAAAATTAAAGAATGATTAAAAGCATTGAAATAATAAAAATTGATCTGGTCAGTGCTACACTGACCACAGACTGAAAATTTAAAATTGTTTTTCGCGTCTATATTTATCGGGTATTGAAATTTAAAATTGTTTTTCGCGTCTATATTTATCGGGTATTGTACTATTTACTAAGTTTTAACTTAATATCATATAATATTTTGGATGGCATAGAACTGAAAAAAATAACTACATGTGGTTTATACAACACTCCTGTCTATGCGTGCGCAATAGCTCCAACAAGAGCCTCAGCGGTAAAGTGGTCAAAAATCGCTTGGCGGAAAATCGAAAATCAAATTGACCATGACACTTCCCAGGTATTGGTCTATCTATCCAGTAAGTTTGAGGAACATCGGTTCAAATGCTATAAGTTGGAAGAATACATATGTGTTATATACATAAATAAAAAAAAAAATATACCTTTAACCAAATATGCAGTGGTGGCAAAATATCGGCTATACCGGAGACATAACTACTTTTAAATCGCAACAAATTTTCCAATCATGTTCATATTTTATGTATTTTCTCAATTTAGCCATTGTTTCGTATGATTGCATGAGCAATGGGAATCGACGGTTTCTGATTTCCGTTGTGTAAAAGTACTGCTTTCAAACATTCTTTACTGCTGTCAACAAGTAACCGCCATTCCTTTGAATTGTATGTTTGATTAAGTTCCTCGAACAATCCGGGAATGTCCTTGCAAAAGCATCTGTTATCCACAGTTGTATAAAATTGTTTGTAAGGTATATCACGGACTATACAATATGATATGTTAACATCTGGGGCCAAAATATTGTACTGTTTCATCCCAGATGCAAGTAGTTCTGCCTTATCTTTGGTCAGTTCCAAATCTGACTCAAATGACTTCTGACTCAAACTTGAATCGCTCAGAGTTGAGTACTCAGTTGAACTTGATGATGTTTCCGTTATTAGGCTGTTAGCTGTACTTGGACACTTCCAACTCCAATCTATTAACTTAGACAAAAATAGCAGTCCGTATCGTGAATGAATGGTTGTCTCCAAATCATTGGCATTCCAAATTGCACGTGAAGTCTAAAATTAAAACGTTTTATTTCACAAAACATTGTAATACATTAATTGTAAAGTTCTTACCGCATGCTTCCACTACTCCATCGAGTAAGATTTACATGGCACGAATTACACAAAATACTAGGTGTCCACGGTTCGTTCATATTTTTAACACGTATACCATTATTTTACTAAACGCACGTCAATTTTTTTTATTAACATATTTTAGACAGATGTAGCAGAAATTGTCGGGATCATTTACACATGTAAAAGTTCTTTGCCGTTTACTCATACTTCGAAATATAACTTTCGGCCTGTTTCTGTATTTCCAACGAAAGTCTCTGCGAACGAAAACCAGTCACTCACTTTCGTCTGGAATTTGGTTTCTCTAAGGTTCGTTCGCCTGGCCTTACGTCAATGACGTTAGCCATTTACCATTTACCAAATAATGTAATTGCCATATCAATAATTTCACAACTTCCGGTCTGAAAAAGCACACATATTTGTATGGTCGACCTTAAAAAATACACCTCTGTATCCTTTACACGAGCGGTGGCCAACAATCAACCCTGGGTGAGTTAGCTGCGCTGATCCAACACTCTCATTTCTTTCTCTCTCACGTCTCTCTCATTGTGCACTGATGAATTTTTCCATTTTAGCGAGCTGCCAATGTTGACTTGTAAATGCTTAAATATGTAAACAAATGTATACAATTTTATTATTATTTAATTGTTTTTACCATAATTATGCTAATATCTACTTATTTTTGCTTTTAATAACGTTTTCTTGTCATTGTTCCTATAAGTCGACAAATAAAATAAAGTGACCCGATCTGACATTTGTGTTCGCCCAGATGACAGCAAGGAGAGATAGAGAATCTAAAATTTACACTGAAATGATTACGTTTTCGTACGAGTTCATTATCGTGCGACTTGTCGTTGTGATGGTAGTTAGTGAAACCCAAATCAGCTGTTTGTCTTCTGGCAAGCGAACGAAAGCAATATTTTAACTTACAGAAACAGGGGATTTATAATATTTTCAGAAAATCTACTTATCTCTTTAAGGCGCTGAATTACACTGACATTGCATATCATGTTTTATGGATGGTTACGAACAACCATAAAACCTCGTCCTCTCTATAATTTTATAATGTCTGACATCAATCCTCATAAAATAAAATACAAGTGCAATGTCTCTTATATCGTCGACGAAAACTCCTGTGTTTTTTTACTAGTTTTCAGGAGAGACAAAAAACGTTGCTATTATTAACCACCAATATATCATAACAAAAGTCGTGTATGTGAAAAGGCCATGACGTGGGAAATGGTTTTCAAGAAAATCGACATACACATAAGTAAGGGACATGAGTACCAACATAACGCTACAAAAATATCAAAAATCAAATACACGTAGCCCGCGGAAATTAAAAATTCGACATATGTTTTGAACATACCTCGTATAGGATATTTTGTTTAGAGCATTTTTAATATTTATAAAACAAATTCCAACGTCCACAGCGTGCCTCAAGTATACGACTGTTTGGTAGATTGACGGCAAATGAGCATTTGTTCAGAATCATGCCCTCTACTCAGATAAGAAGATATCAAAATCTGATCTGCTGCCTTTCGCGAGTTATCACGATAAAAACAATTTTTAACCAAAAATCCGAAATTAATTACATTGAATCGTGGAAATTTAAAATTATAACATAATATCCCATAAATATCAACATTTGTAAGACGCTTTGTAATGTCCGCGATATTCGCTATATTATTCTATACCGAAATTTTTGCAATCCAAAAATTCGACTTACACCGCTAAATTTTGGCTTTTTAAAAATGCAATAAAATAATTTTTTCGATTTTTTTTTTAAATTTTTTATGGTTTTTTTGTACCAGGAAAAAGTGTTTTTTAAAAAAAATCATTTTTTTCTCATATTTTTGATGACTGTTACTAAACCAAAGATTCTGCGTGAAAGCTATTATGGTCCAAATACTGAATATACTTTCCATGAAAGTTGGAATTTAAAAAAAAATCTAAAAAAAAAAAATTTACATTAACATTTTTTTAATATTTTTTTCGTGTTTGTAACACGTAGTTGCTCCAGAAACTGTTATCCACTTCCCTTGGACAAAAATTTTGTTGCATAGTGTAATTGACTAGGTTATAAGAGTTTAAGGGCAAAATCGCCTTTTTGATATGTTTGAATCGAAAGAAAATATATTTGGAACAAAAATATATTTAAAATTAATAAAATTTATTTGGATCGCATATATTAATATAGGGTTTTCCAACAAGAGGTATTATTTTGGTATTCAAAGACAAATCCAATTTTTTGAGATAATTGATCGTATGTTTATTTCATAATAAAGAGGAAGGTATGCCGTTAATAATGAAAAACAACCTCAGCCAAATGGCCACCACGACCACGCTTACAGGACCATATCCTTTTCATGAAATTTTCCATAACCAAATCGCAAAGTGGCTGCCCTATGTCCTCGATCCAACCTCATTTTCGAAAAAGTAAGGTCCAATGACCCAGCCGGACCACAAACCGCACCAAACAGTCACACGTTAATGATGGAGTGGCTTCTCAACAATAACTCTTGGGGTTTCCGAGCCCCAGATGCGACAATTTTGCTTGCTGACGTAGCCACCGAGGTGGAAATGGGCCTCATCAGTCAAGATGATTTTTCCATGATTTTCGATTTTTCGAATTTTAATAATTTCAATGCGTTGTTGAATCGTGTATCGTTCCATTTTTATACCCTACACCACACTGTGGTACAGGGTATTATGACTTTGTGCATTTGTTTGTAACACCTAAAAGGAGAAGAGATAGACCCATTGTTTATTATACCGATCGACTCAGAATCACTTTCGGAGTCGATTTAGCCATGTCCGTCTGTCTGTCTGTCCGTCTGTCTGTCTGTCCGTCTGTCTGTCCGTCTGTCCATGTATTCTTGTAATCAAAGTGCAGGTCGTATTTATGGTCCGATTGTGATGAAATTTAGCATAGTGCTCTTTTTTGGCCCAAGGACGATCCCTATTGAAATTGGTTAAAATCGGTTCAGATTTGGATATAGTCCCCATATATATGTTTCATCCGATTTGACATGCAAGCGCCGTAGAAACCACATATTACATCCGATCTTTATGAAATTCGGCAGAGAGAGTTTTATTATTACGTGAATGAACACTACCAAATTCGGAGAAAATCCGATCAGATTTAGATATAGCCCCCATATATATGTTTCACCCGATTTGACATGTAAGCGCTGTAGGAACTGTATTTTAAATCAGATCAGTACGAAATTTGGCAGAGAAAGTTCTCTTATTACATGAATAAACACTGCCAAATTCGGGGAAAATCGGTTCAGATTTAGATATAGCCACCATATATATGTTTCACCCGATTTAACATTTAAGCGCTGTAGAAATCGTGTTTTACATCCGATCCGTACGAAATTTAACAGAGAGAGTTTTCTTATTACATGTATGAACACTGCCAAATTCGGGGAAAATCGGTTCAGATTTAGATATAGCCCCCATATATATGTTTCACCCGATTTAACATTTAAGCGCTGTAGAAATCATGTTTTATATCCGATCAGTACGAAATTTAACAGAGAGAGTTTTCTTATTACATGTATGAACACTGCCAAATTCGGGAAAAATCGGTTCAGATTTTAACATAGTCCCAATATATATGTTACACCCGATTTGACATGTAAGCGCTGTAGAAACCGTGTTTTATATCCGATCAGTACGAAAATCGGCAGAGAGAGTTTGCTTATTACATGTATGAACATTTTCGCATTGGTAGGTAGGTGTAGGGTATTATATAGTCGGCCCCGACCGACTTTCTGTCTTTCCTTACTGGTTAGTAATGGCGTAGTTGCTACTTCTCAATTGTCAATGAATAAAAGCTTCGAAAGTGACAGCTTCCGAAATACCGGGTGATTCAAAATAACACATCTTGTTGGAAAACCCCAGTGATTCAAAACTCGTTGTTATTTGTAATAGACAACAGGAAGAATAAATCGAACGAAGTATACCCCACCTTTCGGGAATATATTAAAATAAACGGTTTATATGACTATTGACCACCTCGCCGGTCCAAATGATGATCCAATATTGCGAAATACTCTTACATTCTCTCAATTGACTCCCATGACTCAAATGTCGCCGAAAAAGAATCTATTTGTTGTCACATATTAATTAAAAGTTAAAAGTCAATGTCATGTAAAGAAGTCCACATAAAAGCATATGACGTGTAATTACTTGCAGCGACAAATAAACAATTTAAATGATTACTGCTCGCAACTGTTTGCTGGTGTATTAGGGTAGCTACCAGAAAACCCGCAAAATATTGTTAATTTATATTTTAAGGGTTGAAAATTTTATATTTCTTATACTTATGAAACATTTTGATTCAAAAATTATCCAAAGATTTATTATTATATTTATGAAACTGTCTGCGATTTGTATTAAAACTAAGAGTAATTACACTATGCAACAAAAAATATCCTTTTATCCTAGACCTGACATTTGTTTGTGTAGATAAAGCCATTCTATTTTAGGAGATCACAACAAAAAATGTTTATAAATAAAAACAACAATACTTCATCCGAAGAGTTGACTAACCACCAACGAAACGCGTCATGCATCCAACATCATGCAGTGGTTGATGTTGGATTTCAAGGTCGTTTTCTTTTTCACTTGACTATTCAAAAATACCTTCCTTCACTTTGAAGGAACTCTTTGATCTTCAGCTCAACTCCACATTGAGAAAAACCATAAAATAACATCAATAACTGATCCATCCCGCATAGGGAATCATCAAAATAAAGTTTCTTATAAATGTTTATTCTAAAATTCGAAGATAAGTTTTATATTTGGACCATATTTATGCCATACACCACACTGTTGTACAGGTTACTACGACTTTGTTCATTTGTTTGTAACGCCCAAAAAGAGAAGAAATAGAACCAAGTTTATTATACCGATCGACATAAAATATTTTTTTTTGAGTCGATTTAGCCATGTCCGTCTGTCTGTCTGTCTGTTCATGTATTCTTGTGATCAAAGTACAGGTCGTATTTATGGTCCGGTTGTGATGAAATTTAGCACAGTGTTTTTTTTTGGCCCCTATTGAAATTGGTCAAAATCGGTTCAGATTCAGATATAGCCCCCATACATATGTTACCCCCGATTTGACATGTAAGCGCAGTAGAAACTGTATTTTATATCCGATCAGTACGAAATTTAACAAAGTACATGTATGGACACTGCCAAATTCGGGGAAAATCGGTTCAGATTTAAACATAGTCCCAATATATATGTTACACCCGGATTGAAATGTAAAGAGAGAGTTTTCTTATTACATGTATGAACACTGCCAAATTCTCATCACAATGCCCATTTTCGCATTGTTAGGGAGGTGTAGGGTATTATATAGTCGGCCCCGCCCGACTTTCTGTCTTTCCTTACTGGTTTTTCCATTAAAGTTGGGAGTATTGCTTCCACGTAGAGACGTAGAGTTCAGTAACTGTCGATTTTCTTAAAAAATCGGTTTTGCTGGCAAGAAAAAAAAACAAAGAATATAAAAAAATCGCAAAAATGTTGGTTTGTTCTGTTTTCTGAAAGCTAGCATCCCAATGAAGAAAACAATGCCTAATTCTATGGATAAGTTTATAAATTATGGTCCATATTGAGTAAGGGAAACTTACAAAATATTTTTTTTATTTTATTATGGCTATTTTGTTTGGGAGGTAACAAAAGGGGCACGGCAATAACCCCCATTTTTCCAATAATACTGTACAAAATTTCTAGTGTTTGTATGTGCAAGAATCAAAGTTATAAGCCCTTAACATTTTGTGCAAAATGGTCCATCTGTATGGGAGGTACCAAAAGTGGGGTGGCAAAAGCGCCCATTTTACACCGGACTGCAGGTACAATAAAAGCATTACACTTCACAAAATGTCAAATATTTCTATCGACTGGAATCAAAGTTATAAGCCTTTTCGCCTTTTCTTCCATTTGTACGGGAGGTATCAAAAGGGGTGTTGCAACATCGCCCATATTTCTCAACGTGATAGCGACCAAGCAACTAATACTATTTGTGGAATTTTCAATGTTATGAGATAATCAATATTTCACAAAATGTTGACCCTTCGTGGGGGAGGTACTCGAAGGAGTGCACCAACATAGTCCATCTTTAGCCTGAGATAGAACAAAATATTAACACATACCAAATTTGAAGTCAATCTGTTAATCCTGTCGAAAGTTATCGTGCACGCCAACCAGACAGACAGACGGACAGGCTGACGGACATTGCTCAAATTACTTAAAATAAACAAAAACGGAAAATATTCTTGGGGGTCTCTTTGGTCACTCCATAAATTTGTTACACTTTTGGCCCGCAGCATCTGATATATACCCATTAGGCCGGGTCGATTTGTGGGGAGGTAAAAAAAGTCGCCATTGCTCAGTGAAAATCCTATTCTAGGGATCAAAATAAGAAACTTTGCCGAAGGAACCATACCTCTAAAACGAATTCTGATGTCCCGGAATTTGGGTCGAACTTTTGGGTAGGGGCAAATTTTGAAAAATCCCACTTTGACCCATTTAGAGTGCTCCAATCGAGTCCAAATGTATGACCGACCCCCACTAACTTTGGAGGCCCGACCCACCCATGCCAGTGGCACACCCCCTGGAACCCCCTGGGGGTTCCATACATTTGGACTCGATTGGAGCACTCTAAATGGGTCAAAGTGGGATTTTTTCCGTGACATCAGAATTCGTTTTAGAGATATGGTTCCTTCGGCAAAGTTTCTTATTTTGATCCCTAGAATACGATTTTCACTGAGCAATGGGCGATTTTTAAATCAACCCGCCCTAATACCAATGTTTACAATAGTGGGGGTATAAAAACCGAATTATGTTGAAATTCTGTTCTTTATACCAAAAGTTCTATTATTTCTACATTTTCTTCAAATAGGCATTGATTGCTACGTTAAGATGCTGGCTTTCAAATGGAACAAAATTTTAGTTTTGATATTTGTAAATTGGGATAAACTGCAAAGACACTTTGTAGTGACCCAAATTAGAAGAAACCATGTAGTTTACTGAAACTAAACAAAACGGAAACCAGTAAGATGATGAGTCAATCGAGCTTACAAGCAAACCTACATAACATATCGATACCTCTATTCTAAACTATGCTAAGTGCAAAAAGGTAGTTTTTCAGGAGAGGCGATCATGTTTGATGAATTTTTTAGATTTGTGTGTATTTTGACGGATAAACACCAAATTTTGACTGAATATAACTTGCAATATTTAGAAGTTAAAAGTGAATCTGCCTAAAACTTAGCATGTTTTAGAACGGAGGTATCGATATGTTAATATTTTCAAAATAAATTCTTTCTAACGTGAGCATAAATATTTCAACATAGTACCTATTTTCTCTTAAAAATTAAGAAGTAAAAATTACTTAAAATAAATAGGCATACAATTTAAAGGAGCAGCCAATTTTTTGCAGAATGTTAGTAGATAAAGAATAAATGTATAGCTACATTTAACATTACTTTTTATAAAGGTTGTTTATTCCACTACTTTTTATAAAGTTATTTTATGTTTCACGAAAAATAATAAAAAAGAATATTTATATATGTAATTCGTTGCGATTTGGCAATTTTACCCTCTGTGCGACGGACGGATAAAAAAACGAACCAGCAAAGGAAAACATGTTGCATGAATATTCAATATTCCAAAAGCGTTTCTCGAGAACCGCATTATTGTGACATGTATTTCTGAATTTTGAAGTGAGGTTTTAATCGCCCTTAAAACCCATTCCCTCACAAAGCGAAACTATTACTCTACCCAACATTCCACTAACGATGCGCTAGTTGAATAAAAAATTATTTAAACATTAAACACCCTTATATACAAAATAAGTTCAGTAACACTTGCTATTTTAATTGAAGATATCACAGATACTTTGTTGTACGTAAATTATTGATTTTATACACTATAAGAGTATGCACACACACACTCATACATAACGAAACCTGCTTTCCAAAGTGTGCTAAGTCGAATGTCATACTTTTTCAGATGAGTCGTATAAACTTGTTTGGTATTTTTAAATTTGGATAATGTACAATATATATTATCGTATAATGTAAATCATATTATATCTGATTTTGATTTTGTGCATAACTTTTGATTGGTATCAATAACTTTTTGATGTTAATACAACATTTTGATAGAACATAAATTGAAATGTTCAGAATTGAAAACTGACAACTCCCTAAAAATTTCATAATTTGACTTAGCATACTTTAGAATGGTGCTATCGATAGGTGCGACTTATAAGAAATTAATTGAATAATGATAGTCGGAAATAACGTAAATATTTCAATTGGTATCTCGCCCTGGGGGAGATTATGACATTAAGAATTTATTGCAATTATATTTTAGCAATGAAAATATGACAAATGTTTAATAACACGTAAGTATAGAAAATTAATAAATCGTTTTTGGTACAAATAACAGGATAAATTAAAATGGGAATCCCTATGAAATTTTAAAATAGCTAACTATTATCACAGTTGATAATACGTTAGAGTTATTTACTAGATGTCGAATATATTTCAATTAAAGAATTTTTATTGAAGATAACAGCGATTGTTATCAATATATACTCACCAACAGGAATCACGTACGTTGAGAGCATATACTCATTAGGACTTCTTAAATTATATATTTGGGACAGGGATGTAACGAATATTCGCATTCGCATATGCGAACGCGAATTATTTGGATTATTCACATTCGCTTTCGCAAAAATATATTTCAGAATTCGCTTCCATTTGTTAAAAGTATTAAAACTCCTTATTCCCTTCACACAATTTGAAAATATATTAATACCAATGAAAAATAGGTTCTGTCCTTGTAGTAACAGGAGGAAAAATATGGAAAACATTCCTAATACTTGAATATCCTGGAAAAGTATCAATTCAGTTCCTTAAATTTGTTGGTACTAAAGGGTCAAACTATTCGCCCTTATTCCAGTTGGCGTCGTCGACGTTGTCACATCGTTTTCGTCATATCTATGAAGTTCTAGCTTTGTCATCTTTACGCCAAAACGAATGTTTTTGGTATCCATGAACTAACAAAAACCCTTTTTATAACTTACCCAGCAAAATTTCTCATTACCAAATAATCCGAATAATTAGCCACTTTTCTCATTATTTTAACATGGGGATGTCATTGGAGGAAAGTACTTCCCAAAAGCATGCAATAAAGTAGCATAATAAGTACTTATTTGTAGCTCGAATTTATGTACTTGAATAATGCATTACCAATAAGTTATAAAATAAGTAGTAGATATGGCCATTTAAAATGATTTGTCGCGCATATTTCTCGAAACAAACAATCATGCCAGATTCGAATTTCTGGTACTTTCATTCAAATCTGCACGCATTGTCTGAAAACATGTTGAAATATAAATAAATTTTGTACAAAACCCACATATAGCCAAAATTGCATTATATTAAAATTTGCCAACATGGTTTTGATAACAAAAAATCACTTATTTCTGATATTATTGGTAAGTCATTATTAATAAGCCGACAGTAATGCTGCAAATAATGAGATGTCATTATTTGGTAATGCAGGGAATAATGACAGGTACTTACCAAGATTTTGCTGGGTAATAATATTTAAAGAAATTTCAAAATTTATGAAGTCGTCAATCTAAACAGTGTCGACCAAGAATCGACATCGACGACGCCAACTGGAATAGGGGCGATTATTCGCTTTCTCAAAAATGCATATTTTACTATTCGATTTCGCATTCGCAAGAAATATATTTCAATATTTGCTTTTGCTAAAGTCACTTTCGTTACATCCCTAATTTGGGAAGATGTTGTTCTAAACAAATCTTTCTTTACATCCTAATATGTTCTTTATTTGGGACTACTATATTCGAAACAAATATTTATTTGCATTTAAGTATTCAGAAAATACCCAAATTGTGCTAAATTTTTCAGTAATTCAAAGTAAAATAATAAATAAAATGAACACTTTTTGAAATATATACGGACTTGACAGAATAGGTTCGATTCTACTATCAAAGGGTAGTATAACTCTACGGGACAAAATCGCCTTTTTTGATATGTTTGAATCGAAAGAAAATATATTTGGAACAAAAATTTTTAAATATTATATATTACTTAGCAAATAAATTTTATTTCAAAATCAATAAAATATATTTGGAACGCATATATTAATATATTACAACAAATTATATTTGCAAACTAAATTTCTCAAATAAAGTATGTGTGTAAATACAAATAAAATTATTATTTAGGAATTTTTCCAAATATATTTTATTTAAAAAATATTTCCAAAACTTTTGCTGAGTTTTTCATATTTCAGTTTCAATTTTTCTTGGGTTTCGAATTGTACCTCCCAGTTATGATACCATATGCAGCATTACCTTCTGTTTTAAATCAATCATTTCAAATTTCGGAGTATTCCAAGCCATCATTAGTTGTCAATACTCTAAGTACTTTATATTGATCCAAGATTATATGATTTCAATTATTATTTTTTACGAACATTAAAAATTTATCTTTGAATTACTGAAAAATTTGACACAATTTATGTATTTTATGAATACTTAAATGCAAATAAATATTTGTTTCGGAAATAATGGTCCCAAATAAAAACATATTGGAATGTAAACAAATATTTGTTTAGAACAACATCTTTCTAAATACACAACATTTGTGTACCAAATATTACATGCTTAGAGTCTACCCCTAACATATATATGTTTCAATCCGAATATGTTTGGGAGAATATACTACAGAAGCGATTTTTTTTCAGCGTGTATACTCGGTTTGGCGAACTTGGTGACCAATTTTTTTTATGGGCCTCCAAAGTTTCTGAAAATCAGTGGGCCCTCGAAAAAGGTGTCATCAGCTTTTATCCAACAACTAATTATATCCATGAACTAACAAAAACCCTTTTTATAACTTACCCAGCAAAATTTCTCATTACCAAATAATCCGAATAATTAGCCACTTTTCTCATTATTTTAACATGGGGATGTCATTGGAGGAAAGTACTTCCCAAAAGCATGCAATAAAGTAGCATAATAAGTACTTATTTGTAGCTCGAATTTATGTACTTGAATAATGCATTACCAATAAGTTATAAAATAAGTAGTAGATATGGCCATTTAAAATGATTTTTTGCATATTGTCGCGCATATTTCTCGAAACAAACAATCATGCCAGATTCGAATTTCTGGTACTTTCATTCAAATCTGCACGCATTGTCTGAAAACATGTTGAAATATAAATAAATTTTGTACAAAACCCACATATAGCCAAAATTGCATTATATTAAAATTTGCCAACATGGTTTTGATAACAAAAAATCACTTATTTCTGATATTATTGGTAAGTCATTATTAATAAGCCGACAGTAATGCTGCAAATAATGAGATGTCATTATTTGGTAATGCAGGGAATAATGACAGGTACTTACCAAGATTTTGCTGGGTAATAATATTTAAAGAAATTTCAAAATTTATGAAGTCGTCAATCTAAACAGTGTCGACCAAGAATCGACATCGACGACGCCAACTGGAATAGGGGCGATTATTCGCTTTCTCAAAAATGCATATTTTACTATTCGATTTCGCATTCGCAAGAAATATATTTCAATATTTGCTTTTGCTAAAGTCACTTTCGTTACATCCCTAATTTGGGAAGATGTTGTTCTAAACAAATCTTTCTTTACATCCTAATATGTTCTTTATTTGGGACTACTATATTCGAAACAAATATTTATTTACATTTAAGTATTCAGAAAATACCCAAATTGTGCTAAATTTTTCAGTAATTCAAAGTAAAATAATAAATAAAATGAACACTTTTTGAAATATATACGGACTTGACAGAATAGGTTCGATTCTACTATCAAAGGGTAGTATAACTCTACGGGACAAAATCGCCTTTTTTGATATGTTTGAATCGAAAGAAAATATATTTGGAACACAAATTTTTAAATATTATATATTTCTTAGCAAATAAATTTTATTTCAAAATCAATAAAATATATTTGGAACGCATATATTAATATATTACAACAAATTATATTTGCAAACTAAATTTCTCAAATAAAATATGTGTGTAAATACAAATAAAATTATTATTTAGGAATTTTTCCAAATATATTTTATTTAAAAAATATTTCCAAAACTTTTGCTGAGTTTTTCATATTTCAGTTTCAATTTTTCTTGGGTTTCGAATTGTACCTCCCAGTTATGATACCATATGCAGCATTACCTTCTGTTTTAAATCAATCATTTCAAATTTCGGAGTATTCCAAGCCATCATTAGTTGTCAATACTCTAAGTACTTTATATTGATCCAAGATTATATGATTTCAATTATTATTTTTTACGAACATTAAAAATTTCTAAAAATTTATCTTTGAATTACTGAAAAATTTGACACAATTTATGTATTTTATGAATACTTAAATGCAAATAAATATTTGTTTCGGAAATAATGGTCCCAAATAAAAACATATTGGAATGTAAACAAATATTTGTTTAGAACAACATCTTTCTAAATACACAACATTTGTGTGTACCAAATATTACATGCTTAGAGTCTACCCCTAACATATATATGTTTCAATCCGAATATGTTTGGGAGAATATACTACAGAAGCGATTTTTTTTCAGCGTGTATACTCGGTTTGGCGAACTTGGTGACCAATTTTTTTTATGGGCCTCCAAAGTTTCTGAAAATCAGTGGGCCCTCGAAAAAGGTGTCATCAGCTTTTATCCAACAACTAATTATATGCTGAACAATGTTTTTTAATATATTTTGCGAAAAAAATTTTTCCGGTATTTTTTTTTTGAAAAAGTGTAGGAAAAAATATTTTTTTTCACTTTTTTCAGCATAACTTTCTGGGACTCGTAATTTTTCACTAACAATGTTTAACAAAATTGTAGCCAACGTAAATCTGAATAAATTTTGTGAGCATAACAATACAATCTGAACGTGGCTAGGTACCCTAAATATCTCAAAAAACCACATTGTACCTCAAAAATGTTAGTATTTCACTATTATGTAACACTATTTTGGTATAGGGTATGTTCTGCAACTTTATAGAAAATATTAAGACCAATATTTTTGTGGAACATATTACCCCATATCAATTGTGGGCCACATTTTAACAAATCAAAATGGGATGAAATGTTCTACAAAAATGTTGGCCAAAAAAATTTACTATATGTGCCAGAACAAACCAAAGATCAAAACTTAACACAAACACTAAAAAAAGATTTTCAAAAAAGTACCGGAAATTTTTTTTTCACAAAAAATGTTTAGAGACTTTTTTCAGCATATTCTTAGCTACATTATTGCCAAATGTAGTTAAGCGGTATCACCAAGTCTGAATTAGTTGTTGGACAAAAGCTAATGACACCCTTTTCGAGAGGTCCACTGATTTTCAGAAACTTTGGAGGCCCATACAAAAAAAAAATGGTCACCAATTTCGCCAAACCGAGTATAGGGTTATACTACCCTTTGATAGTAGAATCGAACCTATAGTGTCAAGTCCGTGTACTTTTTTCACTGTTGCACAGTGTAATAAATGAAATCGTAAAATCTTGGATCAAAGTAAATTACTTGCAGGAATGACAACTAACGATGGCTTACAATACTCAGAAATTTGAAATGATTGATTTAAAACAGAAGTAAATGCTGCATATGGTATCATAACTGGTAGGTACAATAAGAAACCAAGGACAAGATAAAACTGAAATTCGAAAAATCAGGAACAGTTTTGAAAATCTTTTTTAAATAACATATATTAAAAGATATTTCTAAATAATAATTTAATTTGTATTTAAACATATATTTTATTTAAGAAATTTAGTGTGCAAATATATTTTGTTGTAATATATTAATATAGGCGTTCAAAATATATTTTATTGATTTTCACATAAAATGTATTTGATCAGAAATTTCGTTCCAAATACAGTTCTTTCGATTCAAAAAAATCAAAGACGATATTGACCCGTGTATTGAAAGCAGAGACTGAATAACTTCGAAGATTGGCAATATTGATCCAAAACAAGTAAAAGTGTTAAGTTCGGCCATGCCGAATCTTATATACCCTCCACCATGGATAGCATGTGACCTCACAAAATAACTCAAACCTAAAGAAAATAACACCGAAAACACAAAAAATATAGTAGATGAGAACAGTAGGAATCACAGCAAGTTAGATGCTATATGTGGGAGCTATTTCTAAATATGGACCGATATGGCCCATTTGCAATCCCAAACAACCTGCAACTATAAGAAGTATTTGTACCAAATTTGATAAACCTAGCTCTATTATTGCGGACTGTAGCGTGATTACCACAGACGGACGGACGGACGGACATGGCTAAATCGTCTTAGAATTTTACGACGATTAAGAATATATATACTTTATGGGGTCTCAGATCAATATTTAGAGGTGTTACAAACGGAGTGACAAAATGAATATACCCCCCATCCTATGGTGGAGGGTATAAAAATGATCATGAGCATGTAAACCTACACTCTGAAATAAATCGCTTCTGTAGTATATTTTCCCAAAAATATTCGGCTTAAAACATGTATATTTTTAGGGTTCCCTCTAAATATATAATCTTTGGTACACACAAATATTATATATTTGGGAAGATCTTCTCCTAAACAAATCTTTGTTTCCCAACTAATATTTGTTATTTTAACTATTATTTCCGAAACAAAGATTATTTGCATTTGATCTCTTAATTGTGTTAAGTTTTTCAGCAATTCAATGTTAATTTTCAGACATTTTTTATGTTTGTAAAAATTCTTTAAAATTGAGATCATTTGATGTAGCATAACAAAAAATATTTCTAGGATTGACAACAAATGATGACTTGGAATACTCAGAACTTTAAAATGAGTGTTTTAAAATATAACTTAACGTTGCGCATCGAAGGCTTATACCCATTTGTGGATATATTAAAAAAACAATTTTTTCAGGAGAGTAATGATAATCCGCTCTCATTTACACGTAGAATTTGGAAGCTGACCTTTCGAAAATATTGAATTTCGCGATTTGTTTGAATGTTTTTTTTATACCCTACACCACCCTGTGGTCCAGGGTATTATGAGTTTGTGCATTTGTTTGTAACACCCAGAGTAGAAGAGATAGACCCATCTTTTATTCGGCTAAGGGACGATCCCTATTGAAATTTGTCAAAATTGGTTCAGATTTAGATATAGCCACCATATATATGTTACCCCCGATTTGGCATATTACAGCTGTAGAAACTGTATTTTATATCAGATCAGTACGACATTTGGCAGAGATAGTTCTCTTATTACATGAATGAACATTGGCAAATGCGGGAAAAATCGGTTCAGATTAAGATATAGTCCCCATATATATGTTACACCCGATTTGACATGTAAGCGCTGTAGAAACAGTATTTTATATCCGATAAGTACGAAATTCGACAGAGAGAGAGTTTTCTTAATACATGATTGAAAGCTACCAAATTCGGGGAAATTCAGTTCAGATTTAGGTATATCCCCCATATATATGTTTCACCCGATTTGACATGTATGCGATCAGTACGAAATTCGACAAAGAGGGTTTTCTTTTTACATGTATGAACACTTCAAATTCTTATAGCAATGCCCATTTTGGCATTGTTAGGGAGGTGTAGGCTATAATATAGACGGCGCCACCCGACTTTCGGCCTTTCCCTACTGGTAATATTTTAAAGTTATTTAAACATACAGTTTTCTACTTTCTCCGTGTTCCCCACATCATGTGCTTTTAAAGGAATTGCATTTCGCGATGTTTGCAATGATTTTGCAAATATTTTAAAGTTATTTGAACTTCGTGTTTTCTGCGTTACCCACAACATCTTCTTTTAACAAAGTGCATTTCGCGATTTTTTGCAATATTTTTGCAAATGTAATTTGAACATAGTGTTTTCGACCTTTTCCGGGTTATACACTTCACATTATTTAAAAAAATTACATTTCGCGATTTGTTTGCAATATTTTTGCAAATTTTTAAATATACTTTGAACTTAGTGTTTTCTACTTTTTCTGTGATACCCACATCAAGGTAAATAGTTTAGATGTTTTGAAGATATCACACAAAAAATTGTTCTTCTCACATGTGCATTGAAAATGAAATGAAATCATTTTCTCGTGTTATAGCGCATTTTAGGTAATATTATTTATTTTAGGATTTCGCAGACAAAAGCATCAAATTTTCGCTATAAAGACGTCATTGCTTTACTATTTTGCAACATACTTTATGACGTAGAGTCCACTCTTCACAGTAGGCATCTTAAACATCACTTAAGAAGGCTTGTGAGTCTTGCAAAATGCATCAAATTTGAAATTTCTTCCGCGATTTTCTCAGAATTGTAATCAGCGGGTCAAAATCTGCAGGAAAACTTCGTAATACATCGCAAAAATATTGAATTTGGCGGTTTTTAAATTGTTAGCAATTTGGAAATCAACTAAAAAATGACAGTATAGCCTGATTTTTCTTCGTAAAAAACATAAAGCGTAAAAAAATCCGCAAAAACGTTAAAAGGGCGTGTTAGGATATTTTTTGGACTTAAAATTTACACCTTAGATCCATCATGTTAAGCAGAAGCATTTGGCTGGGAGGTATAATTATAATGTTTATATATAAATTTATAAAAATTAAAACTGAAATTCGAAAAAGTCACAACATGTTTGGGTTAATTCTTAAACAATAATTTTATTTGTATATAAACACATATTTTATTTGAGAAAATTAGTTTGCAAATATATATTGTTGTAAAATGTTAATATATGGGTAGTTCTTTCTCAAGTGTCACAGTTCAAAAATAAGATCTTTCTCAAATTCTCAGAAAATGTTGACCCAGAATATCAAAAAAGTTAAATGAAAACCAGTAAGGAAAGGCTAAAGTCGGGCGGTGCCGACTATATAATACCCTACACCACTCTCGTAATATTGAATAACTCTGATATATAAATTTTGTAATTCATGTATAAATTGTTTACATAAATTTACTTTTGGGACATTTTATACTTAAATAATACCCTGTACCACAGTGTGGTGTAGGGTATAAAAACGATTGGATCTAAAGAGCCAAATCGGATGAGCTATAGCTAAATCTTTACCGATTTTCTTCAAATTCCGCAATGTTGGTTCATGAATCAAGAAACTCTACCATTCTACATTTCAAAACGATTGGACTACATTTCAAAACGATTGGACTATAGAACTAAAGGGCCAAATCGGACGAAACATATATATGGGAGCTATAACTAAATCTTAACCGATTTTCTTCAAATTCGGTAGTGTTGGTTCATAGATCAAGAAACTCTACCATTCTAAATTTCAAAACGATTGGATGTAAAATACAGCTTTTATAGGACTAAAGGGCCAAATCGGACGCAACATATATATGGGAGCTATAGCTAAATCTTAACCGGTTTTCTTCAAATTCGGCAGTGTTGGTTCATGGATCAAGAAACTCTACCATTCTAAATTTCAAAATGATTGGATTTCAAATACAGCTTCTACAGGACTAAAGGGCCAAATCGGACGAAACATGTATATGGGAGCTATAGCTAAATCTTAACCGATTTTCTTCAAATTTGGTAGTGTTGGTTCATGGATCAATAAACTCTACCATTCTAAATTTCAACACGATTGGATGTAAAATACAGCTTCTATAGGACTAAAGGGCCAAATCGGACGAAAGATATATATGGGAGCTATATCTAAATCTGAACCGATTTTCTTCAAATTCGGCAATGTTGGTTCATGGATCAAGAAACTTTACCACTCTAAATTTCAAAACGATCGGATGTAAAATACAACTTCTATAGGACTAAAGGGCGAAATCTGACGAAACATATATATGGGAGCTATAGCTAAATCTTAACCGATTTTCTTCAAATTCGGCAATGTTGGTTCATGGATCAAGAAAATCTACCATTATAAATTTCAAAACGATTGGATGTAAAATACAGCTTCTATAGGACTAAAGGGCCAAATCGGACGAAAGATATATATGGGAGCTATATCTAAATCTGAACCGATTTTCTTCAAATTCGGCAATGTTGGTTCGTGGATCAAGAAACTCTACCATTCTAAATTTCAAAACGATTGGATGTAAAATACAGCTTCTATAGGACTAATGGGCCAAATCGGACGAAAGATATATATGGGAGCTATATCTAAATCTGAACCGATTTCAACCAAATTCAATAGCGATCTTAACAGCCGCGAAATTCTCTAAACTGCAAAATTTCAGAACAATCGGAGTAAAATTGCGACCTGTAGTCGACGAACAACTTTACATGGACAGACGGACGGACAGACAGACATCGTTAAATCGACTCAGCTAGTGATTCTGAGTCGATCTTTTTACTTTAAGAAAATCGGTTCAGAGTTAGATATAGCTCCCATATATATGTTTCGTCCGATTTGGCCCTTTAGTCCTATAGAAGCTGTATTTTACATCCGATCGTTTTGAAATTTAGAATGGTAGAGTTTCTTGATCCATGGACCAACATTGCCGAATTTGAAGAAAATCGGTGCAGATTTAGATATAGCCAAATCGGACGAAAGATATATATGGATCTTTCGTCCGATTTGGTCCTTTAGTTATATAGAAGTTGTATTTTACATCCGATCGTTTTGAAATTTAGAATGGTAGAGTTTCTTGATCCATGAACCAATATTGCCAAATTGGAAGAAAATCGGTTAAGTTTTAGCTATAGCTCCCATATATATGTTTCGTCCGATTTGGCCCTTTAGTCCTATAGAAGCTGTATTTTACATCCGATCGTTTTGAAATTTAGAATGGTAGAGTATCTTGATCCATGGACCAACATTGCCGAATTTGAAGAAAATCGGTGCAGATTTAGCTATAGCTCCCATATATATGTTTCGTCCGATTTGGCCCTTTAGTCCTATAAAAGCAGTATTTTACATCCAATCGTTTTGAAATTTTGAATGGTAGAGTTTCTTGATCCATGGACCAACATTGCCGAATTTGAAGAAAATCGGTGCAGATTTAGCTATAGCTCCCATATATATGTTTCGTCCGATTTGGCCCTTTAGTCCTATAAAAGCTGTATTTTACGTCCAATCGTGTTGAAATTTATAATGGTAGAGTTTCTTGATCCATGGACCAACATTGCCAAATTGGAAGAAAATCGGTTAAGATTTAGCTATAGCTCCCATATATATGTTTCGTCCGATTTGGCCCTTTAGTCGTATAGAAGCTGTATTTTACATCCTATCGTTTTGAAATTTAGAATGGTAGAGTTTCTTGATCCATGAACCAACATTGCCGAACTTGAAGAAAATCGGTTCAGAGTTAGATATAGCTCCCATATATATGTTTCGTCCGATTTGGCCTTTTAGTCCTATAGAAGCTGTATTTTACATCCGATCGTTTTGAAATTTAGAATGGTAGAGTTTCTTGATCCATGGACCAACATTGCCGAATTTGAAGAAAATCGGTGCAGATTTAGATATAGCCAAATCGGACGAAAGATATATATGGATCTTTCGTCCGATTTTGTCCTTTAGTTATATAGAAGTTGTATTTTACATCCGATCGTTTTGAAATTTAGAATGGTAGAGTTTCTTGATCCATGAACCAACATTGCCAAATTGGAAGAAAATCGGTTAAGTTTTAGCTATAGCTCCCATATATATGTTTCGTCCGATTTGGCCCTTTAGTCCTATAGAAGCTGTATTTTACATCCGATCGTTTTGAAATTTAGAATGGTAGAGTATCTTGATCCATGGACCAACATTGCCGAATTTGAAGAAAATCGGTGCAGATTTAGCTAAGCTCCCATATATATGTTTCGTCCGATTTGGCCCTTTAGTCCTATAAAAGCAGTATTTTACATCCAATCGTTTTGAAATTTGGAATGGTAGAGTTTCTTGATCCATGGACCAACATTGCCGAATTTGAAGAAAATCGGTGCAGATTTAGCTATAGCTCCCATATATATGTTTCGTCCGATTTGGCCCTTTAGTCCTATAAAAGCTGTATTTTACGTCCAATCGTGTTGAAATTTAGAATGGTAGAGTTTCTTGATCCATGAACCAACACTACCGAATTTGAAGAAAATCGGTTATTAGCTATAGCTCCCATATATATGTTTCATCCGATTTGGCTCTTTAGATCCAATCGTTGTTATACCTAACACCACACTGTGGTACAGGGTATTATTTAAGTATAAAATGTCCCAAAAGTAAATTTATGTAAACAATTTATACATGAATTACAAAATTTATATATCAGAGTTATTCAATATTACGAGAGTGGTGTAGGGTATTATATAGTCGGCACCGCCCGACTTTAGCCTTTCCTTACTGGTTTTCTCTGTAATGGGTTTTTGAAGTTAATTTTAATGCTACAAAGCATAATAAATTTAAAATAGAAAATATTTTGTCTTTAAGGATTTTCGTTCACTTTTCATAAAATAATTAATTTTATCTTAAACAATTAATTTCGGTCAGTTTTCCCGGAAATATAAATATAGTTTGCGATATCTCAGAATGGATCTAATTTTTTTTCCTTAAATTTTTTATAAAAAATTGTCCATATGTACACTACCGATGGTGTAAATTTTGGAGTGGGGACGACATTGGTTAGATGTTATGTTATATTAACTGCAAATCTTCACCAAATTACAAGGAAAATATTTGTATGTGTTTTCAACTCTATTTTGTTTTTTTTTTTAAATAATTTGGTGTACATTACATTACATTACTTAACGTTGTTATTATACCCTACACCACACTGTGGTACAGGGTATTATGACTTTGTGCATTTGTTTGTAACACCCAAAAGGAGAAGAGATAGATCCATTGTTTATTATACCGATCGACTTGTAATCACTTTCTGAGTCGATTTAGCTATGTCCGTCTGTCTGTAGATGTATTCTTGTAATCGAAGTACAGGTCGCAAATATGGCCCGATCTTGACGAAACTTTACACATATCTTTTTTTGGCCCAAGGACGATCCCTATTTAATTTGGTTAAAATTTGGTTCAGATTTGGATATAGCCCCCATATATATGTTAGCCCCGATTTGACATGTAAGCGCTGTAAAAACTTTATTTTATATCCGATCAGTATGAAATTCAGCAGAAAGAGGTCTCTTATAATATAAATGAACACTGTTAAAGTTGGAAGAAATCGGTTCAGATTTAGATATAGCCCCCATATATACGTTACCCCCGATTTCACATGTAAGCGCAAAAAAAAATTTATTTTATAACCGATCAGTGTGAAATTCGGGAGAAAGAGGTTTCTTATTACATGCAGGAATACTGCCAAATTCGGAGAAAATCGGTTCAGATTTAGATATAGCCCCCATATATATGTTAACCCCGATTATACATATGTAAGCGCTGTAAAAAGTGTATTTTTAATCCTATCAGTACGAAATTCGGCAGAAAGAGGTTTCTTATTACATGAATCAATACTGCCAAATTTGAGGGAAATCGGTTGAGATTTAGATATAGTCCACATATATATGTTACCCCCGATTTGACATGTAAGCGCTGTAGAAACTGTATTTTATATCCGATCAGTAAAGAAATTGGCAGAAAGAGGTTTCTTATTACGTGAATTAACACTGCCAAATTTGAGGGAAATCGGTTCAGATTTAGATATAGCCCCCATATATGTATATGTTACCCCCGATTTGACATGAAAGCGCTGTAGAACTGTATTTTAAATCCGATCAGTAAAAAAAATTGTCAGAAGAGGTTTCTCATTACATGAATTAACACTGCCAAATTTGAGGGAAATCGGTTCAGATTTAGATATAGCCCCCATATATACGTTACCCACGATTTAACATGTAAGTGCTGTACAATCTGTATTTTATATCCGATCAGTAAAAAAATCTACACAAAGAGGTTTCTTATTATATGAACAAATACTTCCAAATTCAGAGAAAATCGGTTCAGATTTAGATATAGGCCCCATATATATGTTACCCCCGATTTGACATGTAAGTGCTGTAGAGACTGTATTTTATATCCGGTCAGTACGAAATTTGACAGAAAGAAGTTTCTCTTTCAATGAATGAGTATTCAAGGAAAATCCGTTCAGATTTATATATAACCTCCATATATATGTTCCTCCTGATTTGGTACCAAAGCGCTATATAAGTTGTACTTTACTACCGATAAAAATTTTCCAGAAAGATGTTCCTAATTTTTTTATATAAGCGCTATTTTAGAGACCTGAAAGGCTTCAGCGGAAATGAAAATTAAAATTATTCCAAGGTAGTACCTACCTAACATACCCTGCATATATTACTTATATTGTGTACGACCAAAAATCGGACTATTTATTGTGTTAAGGCTAATTAGAATGGTAGAGTTTCTTGATCCATGGACCAACATTGCCGAATTTGAAGAAAATCGGTGCAGATTTAGATATAGCCAAATCGGACGAAAGATATATATGGATCTTTCGTCCGATTTTGTCCTTTAGTTATATAGAAGTTGTATTTTACATCCGATCGTTTTGAAATTTAGAATGGTAGAGTTTCTTGATCCATGAACCAACATTGCCAAATTGGAAGAAAATCGGTTAAGTTTTAGCTATAGCTCCCATATATATGTTTCGTCCGATTTGGCCCTTTAGTCCTATAGAAGCTGTATTTTACATCCGATCGTTTTGAAATTTAGAATGGTAGAGTATCTTGATCCATGGACCAACATTGCCGAATTTGAAGAAAATCGGTGCAGATTTAGCTAAGCTCCCATATATATGTTTCGTCCGATTTGGCCCTTTAGTCCTATAAAAGCAGTATTTTACATCCAATCGTTTTGAAATTTGGAATGGTAGAGTTTCTTGATCCATGGACCAACATTGCCGAATTTGAAGAAAATCGGTGCAGATTTAGCTATAGCTCCCATATATATGTTTCGTCCGATTTGGCCCTTTAGTCCTATAAAAGCTGTATTTTACGTCCAATCGTGTTGAAATTTAGAATGGTAGAGTTTCTTGATCCATGAACCAACACTACCGAATTTGAAGAAAATCGGTTATTAGCTATAGCTCCCATATATATGTTTCATCCGATTTGGCTCTTTAGATCCAATCGTTGTTATACCTAACACCACACTGTGGTACAGGGTATTATTTAAGTATAAAATGTCCCAAAAGTAAATTTATGTAAACAATTTATACATGAATTACAAAATTTATATATCAGAGTTATTCAATATTACGAGAGTGGTGTAGGGTATTATATAGTCGGCACCGCCCGACTTTAGCCTTTCCTTACTGGTTTTCTCTGTAATGGGTTTTTGAAGTTAATTTTAATGCTACAAAGCATAATAAATTTAAAATAGAAAATATTTTGTCTTTAAGGATTTTCGTTCACTTTTCATAAAATAATTAATTTTATCTTAAACAATTAATTTCGGTCAGTTTTCCCGGAAATATAAATATAGTTTGCGATATCTCAGAATGGATCTAATTTTTTTTCCTTAAATTTTTTATAAAAAATTGTCCATATGTACACTACCGATGGTGTAAATTTTGGAGTGGGGACGACATTGGTTAGATGTTATGTTATATTAACTGCAAATCTTCACCAAATTACAAGGAAAATATTTGTATGTGTTTTCAACTCTATTTTGTTTTTTTTTTTAAATAATTTGGTGTACATTACATTACATTACTTAACGTTGTTATTATACCCTACACCACACTGTGGTACAGGGTATTATGACTTTGTGCATTTGTTTGTAACACCCAAAAGGAGAAGAGATAGATCCATTGTTTATTATACCGATCGACTTGTAATCACTTTCTGAGTCGATTTAGCTATGTCCGTCTGTCTGTAGATGTATTCTTGTAATCGAAGTACAGGTCGCAAATATGGCCCGATCTTGACGAAACTTTACACATATCTTTTTTTGGCCCAAGGACGATCCCTATTTAATTTGGTTAAAATTTGGTTCAGATTTGGATATAGCCCCCATATATATGTTAGCCCCGATTTGACATGTAAGCGCTGTAAAAACTTTATTTTATATCCGATCAGTATGAAATTCAGCAGAAAGAGGTCTCTTATAATATAAATGAACACTGTTAAAGTTGGAAGAAATCGGTTCAGATTTAGATATAGCCCCCATATATACGTTACCCCCGATTTCACATGTAAGCGCAAAAAAAAATTTATTTTATAACCGATCAGTGTGAAATTCGGGAGAAAGAGGTTTCTTATTACATGCAGGAATACTGCCAAATTCGGAGAAAATCGGTTCAGATTTAGATATAGCCCCCATATATATGTTAACCCCGATTATACATATGTAAGCGCTGTAAAAAGTGTATTTTTAATCCTATCAGTACGAAATTCGGCAGAAAGAGGTTTCTTATTACATGAATCAATACTGCCAAATTTGAGGGAAATCGGTTGAGATTTAGATATAGTCCACATATATATGTTACCCCCGATTTGACATGTAAGCGCTGTAGAAACTGTATTTTATATCCGATCAGTAAAGAAATTGGCAGAAAGAGGTTTCTTATTACGTGAATTAACACTGCCAAATTTGAGGGAAATCGGTTCAGATTTAGATATAGCCCCCATATATGTATATGTTACCCCCGATTTGACATGAAAGCGCTGTAGAACTGTATTTTAAATCCGATCAGTAAAAAAAATTGTCAGAAGAGGTTTCTCATTACATGAATTAACACTGCCAAATTTGAGGGAAATCGGTTCAGATTTAGATATAGCCCCCATATATACGTTACCCACGATTTAACATGTAAGTGCTGTACAATCTGTATTTTATATCCGATCAGTAAAAAAATCTACACAAAGAGGTTTCTTATTATATGAACAAATACTTCCAAATTCAGAGAAAATCGGTTCAGATTTAGATATAGGCCCCATATATATGTTACCCCCGATTTGACATGTAAGTGCTGTAGAGACTGTATTTTATATCCGGTCAGTACGAAATTTGACAGAAAGAAGTTTCTCTTTCAATGAATGAGTATTCAAGGAAAATCCGTTCAGATTTATATATAACCTCCATATATATGTTCCTCCTGATTTGGTACCAAAGCGCTATATAAGTTGTACTTTACTACCGATAAAAATTTTCCAGAAAGATGTTCCTAATTTTTTTATATAAGCGCTATTTTAGAGACCTGAAAGGCTTCAGCGGAAATGAAAATTAAAATTATTCCAAGGTAGTACCTACCTAACATACCCTGCATATATTACTTATATTGTGTACGACCAAAAATCGGACTATTTATTGTGTTAAGGCTAATAATAACCACAGTAAATGCAAATATGTGGAATATTATTATTAGTTCAATTTTTAATTCCACACATTATATTAAACTCCTCTTTGGAATAAGCCTTGACGTGGCGGGGGAGCTAAGTACTTTCGTAAAAGAAAGGAAACTAATTATTCCAACTATTCAAAAAGAAATTCTTAATGTACATTGCCGAGGTGGTGTAGGGTATTGTATAGTCGGCCCCGCCCGACTTTAACCTTTCCTTACTGGTTTCATTTTAGCCCACTGTGCAACGATTGGGCTTGCGATTTGTTGATTGTCATCGCAAAAGCCAATCGTTCGTGGAACTGAATCCACTTGAATTGGAATTTAAAGATCAGTTGGAATAATCACAATTCGTGGGATAAGGACTTCCTCTCCTTTGAATTTTCCCCTGATGATCGTCGCTTGAATCACATTGTTCATCAGGTTCTTGACCGTACCGTTGAACAATTTCGGATGATACAGATTCCGCAACATGATAATGATTGATCCCACCTTCAGCTGTAAATTATGCGGCGGAGCTGTACAACGGATTTGTATGATTTTACTTTGAATAATCAAATTCCAGCTATCGACGTCCTTATTCTTCGCTGCTAATATTGCCCGTTCACTTATCCAATCGAGATTTTTACAATTTTGTTCAATGTCGGGAACACTTTGGTGATGAGTTCGTCCTACGACGATGTGAACTCGCAAACATTTTCCGGGAATGATATCTATCCAGTGGACACATCAAGAGGAATTTGGCTATTGCCAAGCGCCAGTAGTTGTCTCGAGAATTCAAGAGTCGATGAGTCGTTCTGCAACGCGACTCTCATGTTCGTGGTCAATTTCAACTTCTTGACATGCCGCCACAAAGACGACTATTTCAGGCATGCATTAATTTGATCGGCAGCAGTAGATTTCGGAATGTTGGGAAGCGTTTGACGAAAATCTCCGGAGAGTAATATCATAGTCCCACCAAATTGTATCGAATCACCTCGTAAATCCTTCAACCGTTCAACTGCCTCCAAAGCTGGTTTAGGCGCCATCGTGCATTCATCCCAAATAATGATTTTGCATTCTCGCATCAATTTCGCTGTCGCCAAATTCTTTGTCAGTGTGCACGTTGGCTTTTCCACAAAGCGCAGTGTGCAGTTCGACCGCCTTCCAACAATATGGCAGCAATGTCAGAGGATGTAACAGCCAACGCAATTTGAGATCTTGACCGAATTGTTGCCAGAATCAACGAAATGACGAAAGTTTTGCCTGTCTCACCGGGAGCATCGAGTAAGCAAATGCCTCCCGTTTCATCGTCAACAACATTCATCAGCGAATCGTACACGTTCTTCTGCTCGGCATTCAACAGCGGCACATTTGTTCGGACTCTTTCGACCAGCTCATCTCGATCATAGTCTTGCTCCCGTTGCAGTTCCCGATTGAATGTATAGTTCATCGAACGATTTGGCGCTAGCATTCCCAATGAAGTTAATTAAACATTGTGAATTTAAAATATTGTAAAATCAAAAATAGTAATAACTAAAATCAAAGAAAACAAAACAAAATCATTGTACTAAACCCTAAGTAGCGATAAATAGAAACAAGTGAAGACGGATTAAGAATCTTATATACCCTCTGTTAAGTTATGTCTTTAGTGGGATTCAGTCCAAACACATAAATTTGGGCTGACACTAGTTTTTTAGACGTTCCTTGCAAGCACTTGTAACTTGAAGGGCAGTATTTAATAATAAAACACACTTGTTATGCTGTACTATCAAATACAAATTTTTCTTTATTTTCTGCGGTTTATATACTATTATAGACTACAAAATAAATGCTTAAGTGGTAAAATCTACATACGTACATATATGAATTTAACTGTAAAATGAATAAATGCTTAGTTGCAACAAGTGGTCAGTGACTTAATGTACTAAATAACGAAGACTGTCACTGACCTGTACTAACATTTAATAATGAATTAAGTTACTGAATTTAAGCTGACAAAATAAATTTATGAACGTATGAAAATTACTGAATATATATATGTATGTATGTATATAATGAATTGTATAGTATGTTCTTAACATTCTCCCCCGCGTTGAACTCTGTTCATAATGTTAGGGATTATGAGTGGCTGATGATATATGTAGCTAGTTTCAAGTATCTGTGACGTCAATTGTTGTTGATAGTGATCGCGGCGCTGGTTCAGGTGTGACTTGAAGTGGTATAAGAAACTTAGATCGAAATTTTAACCATATCAGCATTATTATTATCAAAGAGAACGCAAGTGAGGTGTAGCTAACTGCATGGTGATGTTGGCTGTTTGTGTTGATAATTTGCGGTAAGTGTATTAGGGTTGACTCGTTTAGTTGTTTTTGCAAGTCTCGAAGCTGGTCTTGTTGCACCTTAATTTGTTGTTTTGTACTGTTGAAAACCTCTTCTACTTCCTGTGGCCCACTAATTGATTCGATTTGCTTGAATCTTGCATATGACGTGCGTAATGTATTTGATGCTCCGAAGTGGCCGTGGATAGTAATAGCATTGTTTTTGACTACACAGTTAGATCCTATTTCCATTAATCCAGTACCTTTTAATGAAATTTGAGTAGTTTCCGAACCGCAAACCATTGACAGTTCAGTTTCTTTAACTGTAGCAAAAATCCATTTGTTTTGACGATTCAATTGGGTATACACGGCATTTCTAAACACTTGAGTGAGTTTGCAACGGGTTGTCGATTGATTGTTGAATATGCTGAACTCGCAAGAGTTGACGTCAAAATTCTTCCGGAATTTTGATTGTTTATTTCTACATATGTATACATCATTCTTGGTAACTACACAGGTGGTGATTTCATCGGAAGTAAATGGTACATATTCATCCCTGTGTGCATTGATTGCGAGATATGAATTGTTCGGCTTGATGGTGATTAGTATGTCGTTCTTAACTGCTGGAACTGGAATTGCATTGAATAACTCGAAAAATTGTTGGTTAACCAGGGGTAGCATGATCTCAAACACGACTTCGGATTTAGTTACAGCTCCCTTTGCATTCATCAGTTTATATAACTCAAGTAAATTGCTATCTTCGACTGGAAGTGCGTGTGATATAGGAAGATGAGCCTTTATTAAAGTGATTTCTTCCTTCAGCTGATGGGGAGACAGCAAAAGTGGGCTAATTCTTCCATTATGAGTGTCAGTAAGTACGCCTATAATTTCGGACTCAGTTCTATGAAGATTTAATGCTGTCAATGTCAACTGGTTTGATAGGAGTCCAATTAGTTGTGTATTACTAATCAGTTGAGACTCCTTTCGTATTTCGTTTTGGTTCTGATCAAACTTCTCTAATATCTCATCCAATCTTTCTTGAGTCTTAAGCTCGTCTTGTCTGATGACGTTGATTGTCGAATCAATTATTGAAGTTTGATTCTTTAGAGGCTGTACAATGTGATATTCCTCTGTTTTGGCTTCATTAATCGTCTTAGCCATTTCTTCCGCATAATCAGCGTCCAGAACTCCAAATAGTGATCGCGCAATGTTGCCAACAATGTTGAAAGGAGACCTTTTAAATCGTTTGCTTGAAAACAACTCCTTTTCTTCGAGTAATTCATCCCTCATTTGACCCAGATTATTGGCCAAAATGTTACACATCGGATGATGTTGAGCTGCCGAACACAATTTCTGCAAAACTTGTAGCCCTGAGGAGAACGCATTCAGTTCTGACGAAAATGGCTTCAGGTCATAATATACCATTAACTTCCATTCGGCTGTGATCAGTTTTACAGTTCCAAGTCCTTCAAAATATAAGCCTGGGTCACCTTGAAATCTGTTTATTATCAAATTATTACACGTGACCGCTGGTACTAAAAGCAGTGTTATCAGCATTGTGAGTAGTATTGGATTATTTGTCGGTGTAGATTTCTTTCGTGGAGTGGGGTCCATATCGTCTTTAGGCATACACCGAACGATTGGTGATTTCTTTTCTAATGGGCGTTCATCTATTTCTCCCTCATGGAAAAGCGGTGCCAGTCTATGAATTGGTCGTTTGAATATTCCCGAAGCAGTTTTCACGTCAACTACTCTTACGACGCCATCGTCACCGGCGTGCACGCGGAAAACTCTCCCTAGTGGCCATTTCATGACGGGAAGATTGTCTTCCTTGATGACTACCATATCTCCTTCTTTAACATTTGAAACCCTGTTTTTCCATTTATACCGTTGTTGTAGTTCGGTAAGGTACTCTACAGACCACCTTCTCCAAAATTCCTTTTTAATATGCGACACTAACTTCCAATGTGTTAAACATGAAGCTCTTAATGGTTCCGCTCGATTATCTACTTGCGATGTGAGTGCTTCACCAATAAGGAAATGACCAGGTGTCAATGCTTCCAGACTATTCGGATCATTTGAAATAGGAGTTAGAGGACGTGAGTTTAGTATTGCCTCTATCTCCACTACCACTGTTTCCAACTCCTCGTGGGTTAATGATTCTGTAGCGACGCTGCGCAAAAGCAGATGCTTCGCAGACTTTACAGCTGCCTCCCATAATCCTCCAAAATGAGGTGCTCTGGGCGGAATAAAATGAAAGTGTATTCCTTTGGAGCTGGATGTGGACATTATGGTTTCTTGCGCATTATTGGAATATATAGTGTCAGCTAATTCTGACAATTGATTCCTTGCTCCGACGAAGTTTGTTGCATTGTCCGAGTAGATATTCTGACAGTGGCCACGGCGGCCAATGAATCGTTTAAGGGCACCAATAAAAGATTCTGTAGATAAATCGGACACAACTTCCATGTGCACAGCTTTCGTTGCAAAGCAACAGAAGACGGCTATATATGCTTTAGTTGGCTTTTTGCCTCTGACCTTATGATGTATCCAGAATGGTCCACAGTAGTCTACTCCAGAATTGACGAATGGGCGTGCAGGAACCACTCGTGATCGTGGTAAGTCACCCATGACTTGCTGACATAATTGTGGTCGGGCTCTGGTGCATCTTACACATTTCTGAACCACAGATCGTGATGTTATTTTTCCTTTTATAGGCCAGAATCGTTGCCTGATTGTATTTAGAAGAGCTTGAGATCCGCAATGTTTGTTCTCTTCATGTATTCCAATAAATAGTAACTTTACCAAAGGATCGTTGTATGGTAATATTATTGGATGTTTCGCGTCTGATTGGAGATCTGACTTTTCCAGCCGACCCCCCACTCGAATAATGCCTTTGTCATCGAGGAATGGTGATAGGCTACTGATCGAACTATTCTTATCAACTTCAGCCTGTTTCTGGAGTCCTTTGATTTCTGATGAGAAGTCAGAAATTTGCATTGTCCGTATAACGACGAGAATCGAGTCGTCCAGCTCTCTTGGTGTCAGAGCTATGTGTTTCGGACGATGTGACTTAGGTATCCTTGCGTTATTTATAAATCGAAGAACATATCCAAGAATTCTCTGCAGGGTCTTAAATGAGCCCTTGTGGTTAATCCTGTATACGAACTCCTTATCAGTTGCTACAGCAGCAGCTGAAACGGGTACAACTTTCTTCTTTTCGAGGTCATTTGGGATTTCTAAGTGTGTAGAAAATGTGGAAGGCCATAAATCTTCGTTTCCATGTAGGAAAAGTGGTCCATGGAACCATAAAATACATGCAGGAAAATCCGCCGCTTGGATACCTCTTGATAGTACATCAGCTGGATTCTCTTTAGACCTTACATGCCGCCATTGATCCGCAATCGTTAATGACTGAATTCTTGAAATTTTGTTAGCCACGAATGTTTTATAGGAGGAAAATTGTGCGTTTAGCCAAGATAATACTATTTCGGAGTCGGTCCATAGAAAAACTGGTTGATTTGGTAATTTGATTTCTCCTTTTAACTTATGTGACAATTCGGCTGCTATCTCCGCTGCACATAGCTCGAGACGAGGCAGTGTTTGACGCTTTAAAGGAGCCACTCGTGACTTGGCACACAGTAACCGGACTACCACCCGTCCATCTTTGAGAACTGCTCGAATATATGCAACCGCGCCGAAAGCCTTTTCTGACGCATCCGCGAAAATGTGTAACTGCGTTTTTAATGGGATCTCGGTATTGAAAATGTGTCTCGGTATCTTAAAGTTGCTTAAGCCTTCTAAACCATCCCTAAATGTATTCCAAACAGAGCGAAGATGTTCAGGTAGTGGTTCGTCCCAACCTAACTCTTGTTGCCATAATTGTTGAATGAAGATCTTTGCCTTGACAACGACAGGAGCAAGAAGTCCAAGAGGGTCGAATAGTTTTGCGAGATCGGACGTTGCTGTACGTTTCGACACTAATTGTAGTTGATTTAGCTTCACTTTAACACAGAAGTTATCAGATTTTGGCAACCAAAATAACCCCAGCGTTTTTATCGTGTTGTTGCTGGCATTGTTGAAATCCAAGTTCACTTCCTGATCGTCATGCGGTATGCCCTGCAATAGCTTAGGATTATTAGCGCACCATTTCCTCAAAGTAAATCCATGTTTTTGAAGAATATGCCTCAATTCCCTTTGGGTCTCGATAGCTATGTTTAGACTATCGGACCCTCCAAGCCCATCATCCACGTAGAAATTCTCTTTTAACATTTTAGAGCCAAACGGATAGTTTACAGCGTTGTCACTTGCAATCTTTTGTAGACACCTTGTCGCAAGGTATGGAGCTGACCGTGTTCCATATGTTATCGTATTGAGTCTGTAATAATTAATGGGTGATGAAGGGGTTTCTCTCCAAATAATCAGTTGATATTGATGGTTGTCAGGACTAATTAGAACTTGTCTGTACATTTTCTCAATGTCAGTAGTAAATACAAATTTAGGCAATCGGAACCGGAGTAGGATGGAGAAGAGATCGCTTTGCACAACTGGACCGGTATACATTAAATCATTCAATGAATATCCACTTGAGGTTTTTGCTGAAGCGTCAAAAACAACCCTGAGTTTTGTTGTAGTGCTGTCAGGCTTCAGGACACAATGGTGTGGAATAAAGTATTTAGGATCCAACACCTCATCAAGCTTGACCTTTTGCATGTGTCCTAGTTGATCGTACTCTCTCATGAACTGTATGTATTGAGTACGAACATCATCATTCTGTTGAAGTCGCCGTTCTAGACTAATAAACCTGTTGTAAGCTATTGCATGCGAATCGCCTAGGGCTACTGGATTTTCTCGAAATGGGAGACTCACCACAAATCGGCCATCAACTCTATTTCGGACATGCTGTAAAAAGTGAGCTTCACAAAGATTCTCTGCAGGAGACATGACTTTCTCGGTTGATTCTATCTCCTCTAGTTTCCAAAGCTGCTCAATTGCTTGTTCCAGAGTCAGTTCGCCATCAAATACTGCACATGTAAGTGTTGGTGACGACGCTGGGTGTTGACGTATTGGCCCACCCACAATCCAGCCGAATGACGTATTTTGAAGTGTTGGAAGATCATCGGACAGTCTTATCGTTCCAGGCTGTGTAATATTGAAATGAAATTCTGCACCGAGAAGTATATCTATTTTTTCTTGTTTGTGGAAATTTGGATCTGCCATATGAATATGAGTTGGAATGTTCCATGTAGAAACATCAATATCATGATTTGGTTGTGCTGGGATTATAGTTGGTAGAACAAAGGCTTCCAAATTTGTAGAGAATACATGGTTTGTGGAGGTCATTTCGATGTTCACCCGTTGTGTTGACTTCTTTTGGACTCTTCCAACCCCGTCAATGCACAGGGAAGATTCCGTTGGTGCAATTGATAACTTCCGAATGAGACGTTCAGTAACGATATTTACTTGTGATCCAGAATCTAGTATTGCCCGGAAAACGCCAGAAACGCCATTGGGAGCCTTGATGACGACTTTAGCTGTGGCTAACAAAACACAGCCCTGGCGACCAGTCGATGAATTTGCTGATGCTGACGAAACAGCAACTGCGTTGGACGAAGATGCATCGGCTTGTAAACTCGTTGTTTGAACGGACGAAACTGACTTGAACTGACGAGAACTCTGCTCCCTTTTTTGTAGATGCAATAAGGTGTTGTGTCTCTTATTGCATTTCTTACAGAAACCAGCGGTACAATTTTTAGCCGAATGATCAACCTTGAAGCAGTTGACGCATAGCTTCTGTTGCTGTACCCACTTTAGCCTCTCGGATTCGCTCATATTTAAAAACTGCTTACAGTGATATATAGAATGTTTGACGTTATTGCACATTTTGCAATTGATGACTTCGTCAGATGATGCCACAGAAGAAACAGCTCTACTTGTGCTTTGTTGAGCTCCCGATTTATCCTTGTATCCAATGGATTCCATCGATTGGAATTGAATTTCGAAGAAAGAGAACAACTCATTTATGGTTGGCACCTCCTTCGGTTTACATAATGATTGTATGAACCGAATATATACGGCACGATCAAGTTTTTTAATCAATAATTGGATGAGAATGGCATCCCATGATGAAGTGTCAATCTCCAAATTATTTAACGCCAGCAAACATTCTCTTGTCGTATCATGAAGAGCCTTAATAGATGTAGTTGAGCTCGTTCCTGCTGGTTGATTTAGAATTTTTTCTACAAGTGTGGCTACCAGAATCCTCTTGTTATTATACCTTTCTTGTAGTAGTATCCAGGCAGTCTTATAGTTGTCCTCTGTCAGAGTTAAGTGACTAATAAGCTTTTCAGCTTCTCCAGATATGTTGCTTTTAAGGTACCACATTTTTTGTACATTTGGGAGAGGCTGTTTGTCCACCATTTCTGTGAACAGTTCGTAAAATGGTCGCCACTTCAAAGAGTCCCCATTAAATTGTGGGATTGTAACTTTTGGAAGTGGTAACGAACTTTGAATCGACGTACTTGCTTCCACCTGTGGTACGTATTCCCGATCTATACTCGTATCTGCCATCACTGTTAGCTTCACCAGATAATGCTGTACCGAATCCTCCAGCTCGTTGTACATGTCTTGATCATGACCAAGCTCTGACGGATTCTCCAGTTGCTGCCAAATTTCGTCACTCAAGGCTTGAATCTGTGTCCATAGACTTTTAATTGTCTCAATTTTTATTCTGTAAAATTGCCTTGGTTGACCCTCCTCCACCGATGACAAACCATGTATGAGACGGGCTAGTGCAGTCATTCTTGCTGTCATTCTCCTAACCAACCCTTGCTTATTAAACAACTCTTGGTCGGTTTGGCGGCTTTGAGAGGGACCTGGCGTTTTTTCTCTTAATGCCGGTGAGGGCTTAGCCGTGTCTGTATTGGATCGCAACTGCTTTATGCATGTTTCCATTTCAGCCATTGTTGCGCAGTATTTTTCCCCAATTGTTTTATGGAGGTTTTGCATAACATACGGATCATCTTCACTCAGTGTCAGATCACCTCTAATAACGTTCTCAGCTTGGTCGAAGGCCTTCCATTGATTTGTCAGTTCTTTGCTCTTGCTCTCATAGAACTGTATTGTCCTTCGATCAAGTGGAGCCTTTTTAATGTTGCCAATGGTTTTTTCAATTTCCGCAGCCCTCTCTTTTTGTGTTTCCATAAGTGATTGCAGATTGGCCATGATAAGTTGTTATTTGTTGCTATGACTTTGGTTGGCTACACTCGAGCGTTGAAGTACGGTCAATTTGATGTCCTTTATCCTTGGTTGGATATGCTGAATTGTATTTACTATTTGAAGGATACTGCCTTAGTATACTCCAAAATGTAAATATCCACTAATTTGTCTGGAACCCTTTTGTTGATTGATTACGAAGGCTGCTGTGTCCTTACGTTGTCCAATGGTCCAAACTTTGGGCTGCTGTGTCCTTACGTTGTCCAATGGTCCAAACTTTGGGGTGTTGCTCCAGCTGACTGCTTAATCACAGGAACAAGTCCAATCGAGGGGTCACCAAAATGTTAAGTTATGTCTTTAGTGGGATTCAGTCCAAACACATAAATTTGGGCTGACACTAGTTTTTTAGACGTTCCTTGCAAGCACTTGTAACTTGAAGGGCAGTATTTAATAATAAAACACACTTGTTATGCTGTACTATCAAATACAAATTTTTCTTTATTTTCTGCGGTTTATATACTATTTTAGACTACAAAATAAATGCTTAAGTGGTCAAATCTACATACGTACATATATGAATTTAACTGTAAAATGAATAAATGCTTAGTTGCAACAAGTGGTCAGTGACTTAATGTACTAAATAACGAAGACTGTCACTGACCTGTACTAACATTTAATAATGAATTAAGTTACTGAATTTAAGCTGACAAAATAAATTTATGAACGTATGAAAATTACTGAATATATATATGTATGTATGTATATAATGAATTGTATAGTATGTTCTTAACACCCTCCATCATGGATCGCATGGGAATGGTTTCGGATACAAATAAAATCATTTTACCAAATTTCAAGTTTAAAATTTCGTTGAAATTTGAAGTTTTTGTGGCGTTACGAAGTCAAATCTAGAGGGACCTTTGTATGGCGGACATATGACTACCGTTGTTCGAACAAAATGGGATCGATTGATACAAAATGTTAATTTTTGTTCAGCTTAAAGAGGCGGTAAAATTATTACTATGTATGCGATTTTACAGGATTCCCTTGAGTAGTATATATACGAGTTTTAACATGTCACAAAATGTTAACCATTTGTGGGGGAGGTACCATAAAGAATAGACCGATATGGTTGCCCATTAAACGTAAATTGGGTTTGACTAAAATATTATCACGTACGAAATTTTAGGACTACTTTTCAGAGTTATTGTTAGCACCATTCAGTCGAACTGACACACGGACAGACATAAATTAATTCATATCTTTTTAACACATGAAGAAACCATGCTGACATTTTTACATTTTGTGTGAAAATATGAGGATAATTTTTAAAAATAAAACGAACAAAATTGAAGATATGCATTTCAGGATAATCACGGGTTAAGAACATTTACGTTATTTTGATGTCCTAAATACACAAAAATTGATCACGCAATTTACAATTCTTAGAGAGGATACGGATCTGATATTCCGTTCAAAAGTGATGTCGAGTTCAAAATAGCTAAGTTTGTAAAAATGTTGTAGATGATCAATTTTGGCACCCTATAAAATACAGCTACGAATTTGGACAAACGTTAAAAGGCTATAATTCCGCATTGCATTGTAGTACACGTATGCTAAGTATCAAAGAAATCGGAAGGGTCAAGTTGTAATTTTTGAGTATTTTTACTTTAGAATTACCCAATACATATATTTGTATAAACTAATTTTTATTTTTGGTGTACAATAGACTACAACGGCATATCCTATTTCATTGGATATCTGAAACGTTTTTAACTAGAATAACATATAGTTTTAGTATTATAGTAAGGTGTGTTACAGATTATACTTGTAACTCAGCTAATTTATATTTAAATTCTCAATTTTTTACTTAGATAAAATAAAGTAAACTGAAGTGCAGTTTCATTTACGCCATTCAATAGTTTAGCCACAAAAGAAATAATTTTAAAATGTCTGCAATTCCCTTTACATGATTTTAAATGTGGACGACATCTTTTTTCTGCCACATTTTGCATTCATATGTCATTTTTCCCGTAAGTATAAAATATGTCTAGACATAAGTCCACCACAATTTACAAATAGCCACCAAGGATGAGCGCCCTCAGATAGTATCACTTGTCGCCGTCACAAAAAGTACATAGAGGCTTTGCACAGTGTTTCACAGCCGTACAATGGCTAATTTACGTCTTTATCTATAATTTGGTCAATTGGTCTCAGTTTCAAGATAACTTTACAAATATAAAATTCGAACAGCTATTTAGAAATAGAGATAAATTTAGGAATTGCAGAATATTTTTATCTCAAAGTCTACCTAAAGTTCAAAATATATTTATTTTTGTATTTAAGAATTCAAAATCCACGTAAAAAGTTACCATTACAAATAACCTGATGGGTAAGTCAAATAAAAAAATATAAACTATTTATATCTCGGCTACGCTTCGAATTTGTATACCCCATACTGTATAACCTATAAGTTGTGTTCGTAACAATGGAGAAATAAAAGAGCTAAACATAACTTAATGTACACCGATCGATTTAGAGTAACAATCTGATTCAATCCAACCATTTCTATCTGTCCGTCCGCATGATCCGAGGTAGCTAAATCTAGCGAATACGATGCGTGCTTAAGCAATTCGTTTAATACATTGACTTCGGCCATCGCAATAGTGGATGTATGAACTGGTACATTGTCTTCATTGTGAGCTAACGCTACACTCATCTTTCGCACAGTTCTCTCATCACCAAATTTTCCGTAAATATGTGATGTATGACACTTTGACTTCAGCTAGCTCACGAACCTTCAACCAACGGTCATGCAATACCATTTTGTATTTTTTTAACCATTTCTGGCGTGGACACCTCAATTGGCCGACACCTACGGTGTTCGCCTTGGTCCATCGTGCGGCTCCGTTAAAACTCTGTCACCCAATAGTTTATAGATGTAAACAAAGTAGCAGACTCTCCAAAGTAAAATCTAGCACAAGCGGTTTTAACATTGCTGATACCTCGGCGCCTCAGCGAGTTATAGTTGTTTCGGCACCCAATCCTTGCGACGCACGATGGGAAAATTTGATGAAATATACGCGCATAGGACTTCGAAAACAACTTTCAAAAACCAGTTTTTTGGGAATGCTGTTTTATTGTGGATAACATTTAATGAAAATACTTTCAAAATTTATGAAAATATCTCTGGGCGATTCCGAGTTATGGCCTTTCAAATTTTGTCTTTTTTACTAATAAATGCAAATCAAATTGCGATGATAAAATGTATATACTAAAATGCTTGTAGAATTCTCGTTTGTTGATGAAATGCGACCGGACTTGTAACATATAATAAGGTTATATTCATTTAAATTTTTGTGTATAGAACGTATTTTTAACGTCTTTAAATGAAGAGATATTTCAAAGTAAAAATTATTATTTTTGTTTTTCAAAAAAAAAAATTATCCGCAGTAAATGGAATACAACTTTTTTGGATCACGTGGGATCACTACGATATGACATAGAGAAGAGAGGTGACTTAGTGGTAAATCCAACGGTACCTAGTTTATATGCGACTTTTTGCGATTATGGCCGATTTTTATACCCTACACCACTCTGTGGTACAGGGTATTATAAGTTTGTTTCACGGCAGATGTTTGTAACACCTGAAAATAACACAGCTAGATCCACCTTAAAGTATACCGATCGACTCAGAATCACTAGCTGAGTCGATTTAAGCATGTCCGTCCGTCCGTCCGTCTGTGGATGTAAAGTTGTTCGTCGACTACAGGTCGCAATTTCACTCCGATCGTTCTGAAATTTTGCAGTTTAGAGTATTTCGCAGCTGTTAAGATCGCTATTGAATTTGGTTGAAATCGGTTCAGATTTAGATATAGCTCCCATATATATCTTTCGTCCGATTTGGCCTTTTAGTCCTATAGAAGCTGTATTTTACATCCAATCGTTTTCTAATTTAGAATGGTAAAGTTACTTGATCCATGAACCAACATTGCCGAATTTGAAGAAAATCGGTTAAGATTTAGCTATAGCTCCCATATATATGTTTCGTCCGATTTGGCCCTTTAGTCCTATAGAAGCTGTATTTTACATGCAATCGTTTTGAAATTTAGAATGGTAGAGTTTCTTGATCCATGAACCAATATTGCCGAATTTGAAGAAAATCGGTTAAGATTTAGCTATAGCTCCCATATATATGTTTCGTCCGATTTTCCTCTTTAGTCCTGTAGAAGCTGTATTTTACATCCAATCATTTTGAAATTTAGAATGGTAGAGATTCTTGATCCATGAACCAACACTACCGAATTTGAAGAAAATCGGTTAAGATTTAGCTATAGCTCCCATATATATGTGTTTCGTCCGATTTGGACCTTTAGTCCTATAAAAGCTGTATTTTACATCCAATCGTTTTGAAATTTAGAATGGTAGAGTTTCTTGATCCATGAACCAACATTGCGGAATTTGAAGAAAATCGGCTAAGATATAGCTATAGCTCCCATATATATCTTTCGTCCGATTTGGCCTTTTAGTTCTATAGAAGCTGTATTTTACATCCAATCGTTTTTAAATTTAGAATAAACAATTTATACATCAACTACAAAATTTATATTTCAGAGTTATTCAATATTACGAGAGTGGTGTAGGGTATTATATAGTCGGCCCCGCCCGACTTTAGCCTTTCCTTACTGGTTGTACTTTAAATATGTGTTTTTTTTTTACTTTAAATAAAGAAAATATGTGTGGGAGCTACATCTATCTATGAACCGATTTTCCCGAAACATATGGACATATTTTCTTGGTTCAAAAAAATAACTTTTGCGAAATTTCGGCAAAATCGGATAATGAATAATACCGGTACAAGTCCGGTTGCAAGTATGTAGAGTTCTACGATCAAAATTATCAATCTAATTAATATTATTATGATTATATGTGTAATTTTTATAGTTCTTCTACAAAAACTATAAATTTTTAATTTAACTTTTCTCTTATTAACAGTCGACGGCCCATTGTGTAATTGCATTAGTGCAAAACTTCAGCTTTCAAAAATATTGCAGACTGCAATTTTATCCTATTCATGTTGTTTTGGTTTCAATTTCAAAAACATTGCCCGGTTTTGTTGACTTTTAACGCAATTTTTACAAAAAAATGTTTGAACTTCAATGGTCTATATATTTAAAACGCAGCAACACACAATACAATAACTCAAATAGATTTTGAGTTTGTCAGCTTTAATATAAAATCAAGATTACTGAAGTTGGTACGATATTCTGTCGCTTTTGTAGCCCCACTGTGCGGTACATGGTAACAGCAAAATAAAATCTGGATACAACAATTTCTTCTCCAAAGAATTCTCTTGAAGTTGGTCCAAACCGTAGGACTCTATCTCTAACGGTATTGTCATGAGATAGAAAATACTGCTATGCGCGCGTATTTACCCCTTTTTTCCCATTGTGCGACGGTACCGGGGGCTATGCTGTGGTAGACATGTATCTCCCCTACAGTAGAGGTTGTACTTAAAACGAACTACCCATAAGTCCGAAGTGTTATGCGTACCGTGCGGTGCACTACCAAAAATACTGTAAAATCTACAAACATGCTTGGATTTTGATGAAATTTGCAATGAAGGCAAATAAGGTACACTTCATTCATATCGCGTACATTTCTTAAAAAAAATTTAATTTGAATAATTTATAATAAAAGCGTTGTAAGAACATCGCAAAAAGCACAATCATAACATGTTTTATAGCCTCACTTTAGTGTGACGAAAAAAGTGTAACACGTCGAAGGAGTGACCTAAGACCCCAAGTATGTTTGGAGGAAATCCGTTTTGGGTCATTTTAAGTCGAATGAGCAATGTCCGTCCGTCTGTCTGTCTGCTGGTTGGTGCGCATGATAACTCTCGAAAGGAGTAACCGATTGACCTCAAATTTGGTATGTGGTAATATTTTTTTCTAGACTCTAAACAAAATTTTGTAGTGACGCCTCGTGACGCTTTCTGGTTATAAGAAACGTCATGTAAAAAATAAAATTTTTCTGCCAACGAAAGGATTGTACTTCCATGTAAATTTTAATAACGAAATCAAATAAATATGTCAATCGTCTATTTGATTTCATACCTCATAAAGCATGCCTAAAGTTGATGTATATTTTGGTCCAATTTGTTTTTCATTTCTATCTGCTCAACATTTCAAATTACAGCAAACTGTACTACTGATATAAAAGCAGATTCAAATATATGCCTAAGTTTGGACAGGCATTAGGTCATCTAAATTTTAAGATATTTTGTTTATATTTTGGATACAATATTATTCAGTATATTGTATCCAAAATGCGCTCAATAGATTGGCATAACCATTTTTTCAATATTACATGTGCCATAAAATCTGAATGTGGCCACAATTTTCGATTTCCGCCCATAGAGCGGCGGTCGGAATTTGGGCCCCAGGATAACGATATTTGCCCCAATATGACGATTTTTAATAATTTAAAAAATTAAAGAAAACTTAACTTCATAGAATTTATTCGGGATGTATTTTACAAATTCATTTATTCTTTTAAAATTACATTTAGAAATGTTTGAAAAATTCTCCATTATTATGGATGACCTTTGAAAGAAATATAATTTGTGGTAGATTCGGTCGGCCCGAATCTTGTATACCCTTGATTACTTACCGCCATAGACCGCATTCAATGTCATTCATAAAGGATGTCCTTGGTGCAACGAATGGTTGTAGTTAGAATCAATGTGTCTGGGTTTAAGTTTTAATGCTGATGCTAGACATCATAAAACGACCAAATATCCATTCTTACAGGCTAAAAAAAATAGTTTTCGTAGTATATTATCCCAAACATATTCTGCTTGAAATATACATATCTTTAGGTACACTCCAAATATATCAAATTTGACACACATAAACATTATATGTTTGGGAGGATATTGTTCTAAACAAAACTATCGGGTCTCTTCTGTAGCAAGGTGATTTGAAATCACGGTGATTTTAAAATTACCGGCGACTTACAATCACTGTTGGAGTACGAAATCGCCCGGTTTATTATTCATAGCCTCCCAAAAAAAATTGTTCGAAATATGTTCGGGTGATTTCGAACTCCAAAAGTGGTGTTAATTCGCCGGTGATTTTAAAATCACCGTGATATCAAATCGCCGTGATTACAGAACAGACCCGATTGTATGTTCCATACTATTTTTTTTATTTGGAACTAACATTTCCGAAACAAAAATTAAGTTTATTTCAGTATTTTGGCAGTGTATCAAGTTTTCTGGTTTTTCAGAAGTTCAAAGTACCTTTTTTTGAAATTTTATATGTTTGTAAAATTTGATTAAAAGTATAATCATTCATAACTATAAAATGTATTGATAGATTGGCAAAATGTCATGAATTGGATTATTTATAAATTAAAATCTAGTGCTGTAAAACTAAAGCTAATGCTGCTTATGACATTCTTAACTATAAAGTATAACATGAAGTCTAGGAAAAACTAACTAAAATTCGAAAAAATCAGCAAAGTTTTTAAAAATTCTTTTTTAAATAAAACATATTTCGAAAACTTCTTAAATAATAACTTTGTTTGTGCGTAAACACATATTTCTTTTGTGAAAGTCAGATCGCAAAATTTTTCTGTTATAATATATTAATAAAGTTTTCAAATAAAATTTATTTGTTCACAAATATATAATATTTAAAAATGTTGTTTCCAAATATATTTTCAAATATATCAATATTTCCCCGTGTGGCATTTAAGGCTTACTTCTGTCTGTTTTATATGGATAAGAAAATTATGAAGTTAAAACTTTGCCAAATTCGCAAAACTTTTTAAATTATGCATCGATTTTCTTCGGACCGATAAAATTATAAAAATACAATATTTGTGATTCCCGAGTTATACTAAAACATGTAGAATCAATCAAATAAACCACCTTGTAGGCTTCATTGAAATATAGAGAGGTTGAACAATATAATTTGGTATAACTCGAGAATCATTTATCCCAATTGGTTCACGGTAGTTTTAAAGAATTCAAAATTATGTAGCTTTCAACATCTTACAATTCCACTTTCCATCCGTTCAGCGGTTGGAAAATGTAGAAATGGTTCTCTAGTTATGCCATAATATGTGGTCAATAATTGTAATTATTAATAATTATAATTATTAATAATTATTAATAAAATTAAACGCAAAGAACCAAATTTAATTTAATCGTTTATTTAGTTCTGTTTGTGGTAAATTTAAATACATATTGTAAAAACTATGGTTCCTACGTGTCAAGAATTCGAATAAAGTGAAACCTTTGTAAGGGGGCTACCTAAAAACATGGATATCCACCATTGCCAGTTGAAGTTTGTGGCTTCGATGAAGTAAATAAAATCTATTGGGATATGAAAATATGAACCAATTGGGGCCCATATTCATACGAATAATGGAGTGTATTTTCATGGGGTTCATCCTCATTCCGCCGTACCGTGCCCATTGGACTAGTCGGTTCACAGTCATGGGTTGCCGAAGACTGTGTTTAGACGGCTGCTTTGCTTATAGCTGGACGCCTCTGTCTTGTACCGCTTTTTGAAGCTCGGGGACCTATATGAAAAGATTTAAATAAAACCAGTAAGGACAGGCTAAAGTCGGGCGGTGCCGACTATATAATACCCTACACCACTCTCGTAATATTGAATAACTCTGACATATAAATTTTGTAATTCATGTATAAATTGTTTACATAAATTTACTTTTGGGACATTTTATACTTAAATAATACCCTGTACCACAGTGTGGTGTAGGGTATAAAAACGATTGGATCTAAAGAGCCAAATCGGATGAAACATATATATAGGAGCTATAGCTAAATCTTTACCGATTTCCTTCAAATTCGGGAATGTTGGTTCATGAATCAAGAAACTCTACCATTCTAAATTTCAAAACGATTGGATGTAAAATATAGATTCTATCGAACTAAAGGGCCAAATCGGACGAAACATATATATGGGAGCTATAGCTAAATCTTAACCGATTTTCTTCAAATTCGGTAGTGTTGGTTCATGGATCAAGAAACTCTACCGTTCTAAATTTCAAAACGATTGGACTAAAGGACTAAAGGGCCAAATCGGACGAATCATATATATGGGAGCTATAGCTAAATCTTAACCGATTTTCTCCAAATTCGGCAGTGTTGGTTCATAGGTCAAGAAACTCTACCATTCTAAATTTCAAAATGATTGGATGTAAAATACAGCTTCTACAGGACTAAAGGGTCAAATCGGACGAAACATATATATGGGAGCTATAGCTAAATCTTAACCGATTTTCTTCAAATTCGGTAGCGTTGGTTCATGGATCAAGAAACTCTACCATTCTAAATTTCAAAATGATTGGATGTAAAATACAGCTTCTTCAGGACTAAAGAGCAAAATCGGACGAAACATATATATGGGAGCTATAGCTAAATCTTAACCGATTTTCTTCAAATTCGGCAATGTTGGTTCATGGATCAAGAAACTCTACCATTCTAAATTTCCAACCGATTGGATTTAAAATACAGCTTTTATAGGACTAAATGGCCAAATCGGACGAAACATATATATGGGAGCTATAGCTAAATCTTAACCAATTTTCTTCAAATTCGGTAGTGTTGGTTCATGGATCAAGAAACTCTACCATTCTAAATTTCTAAATGATTGGATGTAAAATACAGCTTCTACAGGACTAAAGAGCAAAATCGGACGAAACATATATATTGGAGCTATAGCTAAATCTTAACCGATTTTCTTCAAATTCGGCAGTGTTGGTTCATGGCTCAAGAAACTCTACCATTCTAAATTTCAAAACGATCGGATGTAAAATACAGCTTCTATAGGACTAAAGGGCCAAATCGGACGAAACATATATATGGGAGCTATAGCTAAATCTTAACCGATGTTCTTCAAATTCGGTAGCGTTGGTTCATGGATCAAGAAACTCTACCATTCTAAATTTCAAAATGATTGGATTTAAATACAGCTTCTATAGGACTAAAGAGCAAAATCGGACGAAACATATATATGGAAGCTATATCTAAATCTGCACCGATTTTCTTCAAATTCGGCAATGTTGGTTCATGGATCAAGAAACTCTACCATTCTAAATTTCAAAATGATTGGATGTAAAATACAGCTTCTACAGGACTAAAGAGCAAAATCGGACGAAACATATATATTGGAGCTATAGCTAAATCTTAACCGATTTTCTTCAAATTCTGCAGTGTTGGTTCATGGCTCAAGAAACTCTACCATTCTAAATTTCAAAACGATTGGATGTAAAATGCAGCTTCTATTGAACTAAAGAGCCAAATCGGACGAAAGATATATATGGGAGCTATATCTAAATTTGAAGCGATTTCAACCAAATTCAATAGCGATCTTAACAGCCGCGAAATACTCTAAACTGCAAAATTTCAGAACGATCGGAGTGAAATTGCGACCTGTAGTCGACGAACAACTTTACATGGACAGACGGACGGACATCGTTAAATCGACTCAGCTAGTGATTCTGAGTCGATCGGTATACTTTAAGGTGGGTCTAGCTGTGTTATTTTCAGGTGTTACAAACATCTGCCGTGAAACAAACTTATAATACCCTGTACCACAGTGTGGTGTAGGGTATAAAAAGGAGGCCGGAAGTTAGACCAAAAGAAAATGCAACCCAAATTGAAAATGAAAGTGCGCCCCAAATTTGGGGCATATTTGGAAATTACCAAGAAAACAGCACGAAATGAAAATACACCGAAAAAAAATTAAGAAATTTTCTCTTCGTAAATCTGGGGAGCACGTAATAATACACGTATACGACTTTCTCCTATCTGTTTAAGACTTTCTCCTATGGACAGGATCTATAGTTCATTCCGTCAAGAAAAATATATGCACTACAGCAACAACAACTATTACACGACGACTACGAAAACTTATATATCAGGATGTAACCTTAGATCTGACAACAAGAATAGTAATCCACCGTCGTCTTCTAAGGAGGCAGCACTGTCTTGTACTTCGATTTTGGGAACCGTCACTCTGGTCAGGAAATGGCTACGGACATATTGTGATTCCAGACACAATGACTAACCATCCGGGGATTCTTGATTAAACTATTTTTAAACCACTTTTTTTACAAGAAATATATCACAAAATAGGATATTCTAAATAGGTAACTTCTATACAGACAGTTCCAAACCCAATAACCAAGTGGGCTTTGTTGTCTTTTCTGAAAAACTTGAACTATCCGTTGCAAAAAGACTGTCTGATCACTGTAGTGATTACCGGGCAGAAATCTTAAAGGTAACAGAATTGCTGAGTTAACATTCCGAACAAAGTCGGCATCCATATTCTTTTCGATAGTCCAGCTGCTATCAAATCCCCAGAAGCTAAAAACATGAATTGAAATTGCCCTCGACTGTCGCAGATCTCGTAACGAGTTGGTTTAATAGTTCAATGAAAGTTCAGCTGAAATGGATGCCGGACAACAGGGACACTCAATGGAACTGCAAAGCAGATGAACTTGCAAGAATAGGAGTTACTTTTCACGATAAAGGTAAGTGGAATCTGCAATATATTCTTAAGAGATTTTGTCATTACGGCAACAAATAACAGGTGGTCACTAGTCAGGAACCTCATACATTCCTGACTGATGTGGCCCCGCTTAAACTCCAAACGCAACAACACCCTGCAGTCGTTATTAGGACCGAACATCTCACTTAATTTGTCTGACATGACGCGACACTGCCGCACTGGACGGCGCGCTTTGATATTGAAAGTGTTGCGTAAAGACTTTTGCAGATGCTGTGGATACGAATAGAAGGATGAATCAATAGAACACCTTCTGCGTCTGTGCTCCGTTCTCTCTCGAAGGCGGCGTCACCCCCATTTCTTTGGGGAGTCTGCTAACCTGGACACGATGTTAGAATCCCCTAACTTTTGAGTTTTTTAAAACAATCAAATGGTTCGACGGGAGGGGCTAGGGAAAACTTATGTTTTCCCTTTACGTCCCTGTGGTAGCACAATGGACTATATAGTCTAGGTGAGTCTGCCAGGCCTAATCTAACGACTGCTCTTGCATGAGGATTTCATTACAGCAAAGTGCTTCAAAGCAAGCATACCAGAAATTCAAATGTAACAATTTACTTACCAAAACACTTACAATCATCTGACCGTATCAATTCATCCATATATAATCTAATCTATCAATTTCATTACGTGTATCTGTACCTATAAATCACATTTTCTCTTAATCAGAGTTTAAAATTTTAAGCGGAAAATAATAGTGAGCGCAGTGTGCGACAGCCAAAATCGGTTGGGGTTCTGACTACCGGAAAAAGTTATACGTGTCCAGGCGTTTCGATATGTCACGTTTAGGAATAGAGATATATCGATTTGAAGTTAGTATATATCATATAGGGGAATTTGTAACGTTTGGGGGTTTTTTGTTTTGCTGCAAAAAAAAAATAGAAAAATTAAGAATTACAATTCAAACAAATTTTAGTAAACACTTCTAGGTGGAAACAGAAGTTTAGTAACTGTCGTTAAGGCTATTAGAAAAAATTTGATTTTTTTCCAAAAAAAAACTTTTTTGTTGGCACGCGTAAGCCTTAAAAATTAGAAAAAATCGCAAAAAATTGTTCCGTTTTGTGTTCCTCTTTGAAGAAAGTCTATGGATAAAAGTAGAAATTATAATTTTAGTAGAACTAAGAGAATTTCAACATAACCCGGCTTTTTATACCCCCATTATTGTGAACAAATTTATATATCAGATGCTGCGGGCCATAAGTGTAAAACATCGATTAAGTGACCTAAGAGACCCCAAGAATATTTGTCGGCTCAATGTCCGTCAGCCTGTCCGTCTAGCTGGTGCGCACAGTAACTTTCGACAGGATTAACCGATTGACTTTAAATTTGGTATGTGTCAATATTTTTTTCTATCTGAGACTAAGGTCAAAGAAGGAATATGTTGGTTTAGTTTCTTGGTCGCTATCATCTTGAGAAGAATGAGGGAAGTTGCCACGCCCCTTTTGGTACCTCCCATACAAATGGACAATTTTGACAAAAAGTTAACTGCTTATAACTTTGATTTCAGTCCATACAAATACTTAAAATTTTGTAAAGGTAATGTCTTTACAGTAGCTATAGTCCCGTGCAACATGGGCGTTATCAGAACTCCCCTTTTACTTCCTCCCATACAAATGAACCATTTAGCACAAAAAGTTAACAGCTTATTCCATTGTTTGATATGCATAGTTTTCTTCGTTAGGTTGCTAGCTTTCAGAAAGTGGACCAAGCTAATCTTTTCGATTCTTTGCTATTTCTTATAGTTTTTTTCATGTTAACAAAAATCTATATTTTTTTCTACTAATTTTAGCGAGAGTTACTAAACTTCTGCTTCCACGTGGTAGTGCCATTATACAAATTTTCATAGATTGTAATTCTTAATTTTTCGAAATTTGTTGCAACAAAATCGAACTAGTCGTGCTCTAGTTATGTCGAACTGAAAACCACCAAACGTGACAAATTCCCCTATATTACTACTTACCTACTAACTCCAAATCGATATATCTCGATTCCTAGACGTGACCCTGCAAAACGCCCGAAAAGTTTATTTTTTTTACCGTTATAAATTTTCCCTGTAGTCAGAACCCCGCCGAGGACTGACCCCTACCATTTGTCGCACTGTGTAGTTACCAATAACGAATTACGTGTTTAAATACATCATTACTGTTAAGTCTAAATTAATGGCTGAGAGTAATGCTGAGGGTAATGAGTTGTGATTACTAGGTTATCAAAATGGTAACGAAATTTGTTTACAAAGATTTTTATATTTTAAATGTATACATAACGCCTAATTATAAAGTTCTTTGTGCACTTACCTTGCAGACATCAATATTTCCGACAATAACTGCAACTGTGAGGAACACTGTACGTCCCGTAGCGAGTGTTTTGTAGAGTTTGAAGGTGAAACCACAAATATTGTGAAAGCCTTAATATGGTTCAGCCTTATGTGCCACATAGACATTAACGCGGGTCACCGAAACTGTCAACGCGTTAAGTTTCTGAAAAGATTTTTCAGGGAAAAAAATATTTTATAATATAAAATTTCATTTCAATAAACCAAAAATAATAAAATATAAAATTAAAATTATTTTAGTACTACATATACATTTATTTATATAAACAACAAGCCATTCTCATGTATACACATGTTAATAATCACATATGTATGTTTGCATGTGCATATGAATATGTACATTTCATACATATTATCATTAAGGGTTATCTGTGACATTTTGTGTATTTAGTATTATATGTACAAAGAGAATTTTAAATTATAACAACAAAAAATTCCATTAAATCGCAATCAGAAAAACATAGGGAAAACATGAAACCGTTGCACATAAATGGGTTTGATCGTACTGGAGTGGAAGCTGACTCCTGACGGTCAAAGCCTTAACAAAATGACTTTTTCACATTTGCCTTCTGACTTTCTAAATACACGCCACGTCGAAATGACAGAGGGGGAGTGAAATTCAAACGAATTACACTTAAAATTACTGGAGTGGTACAGCTGGCTGACAAAAAGGGAAGATGTTTGTGCACAGAGGGGTATTATTGAATTGTTCTGCACTAGGAACACAAACTAAAAGCGTTCTCTAATTTGTCAGTTATTAAACAATAGGTAGTGTGATATACGGCTAAATTTGAACCACGATTTATTTATTGTATATTATAAGCCCTCAAATTTTGATAGTAGTTGACGTCACTCGTCTACGCCAATCATCCAGAGACAATTTAACATCTGGAAATCAACACTCAACAAGTTATTGTCGATATATGGCCGCAAATGCTGCGAACAGTGTGGACAAATTGCCACAGCCATGGCAGCAACATGGTTCAAATTATATTTAATGCGGCCGGAAGTTGGGCCACAGGAAAATGCACCCCAAATTTTGGGCCTTTTTTCGTTACAAAATTGCTTTAGGAATTTACCCCCTAACCAAAAAAAACAGCATAAAATGAAAATACACCCCAAAAAACCTAAGAAATTGTTTCTTTCCTGCACGGTCGTCATACGGCCTTTGTTTAAGATTTTGACATATGGACAGATTCCAAAGTTGGCTATGCGGAGCAAGGCGGCCGGAAATTGGACCCCAAGAAAATGCAACCCCAAATGGAAAATGAAAGTGCGCACCAAATTTGGGGCCTATTTTCGTTACAAAAACTGATTTAGGAAATTATACCCCAATCAAGAAAATATCATGAAATGAAAATAAACCCCAAAAAACTGACAAAAGCAGACAAAAAATGAAATAAAGCCCCAAAAAATATTGTTGTTCTTTAACATGCAATTTTTTGGGGCCAATATTCATAAACATACTGGGATGTATTTTCCTGGGTCCCAATTTCATTCCGCCGCGGAGCAATTCCATTATGCGTAAATGAATTTAAGCAACAAGTCCCCTCACCTTGAGTCCAAAAAATATTCGTAAATTAAATTTTCTTTTGTTTTAATTAAATAATTATCAATTTAATAGCTCACATAGGTAGTGTGCTTATCTATGAGTTTGGGGGTCGTGGGTTCGATTCCCACAACATGGACATTGTAACAGGGCTTTTCACTGGCCCGTAAAATTCAAATATAAATTTACTTTGTATTGTAATTCATATAAATAACTAAATAATTAAATTGCATTTAATAACTCTAATGTATGTACTGGTATTAAAGTTTAAGCTGTTAACTTTTGGTGCAAAATAGTTCATTTGTGTGGGAGGTACCAAAAGGGGCATGTCAATGACGCCAATTTTTCGGTGGACTATACGTATTATAACAACGTTACACTGTAAAATATTTAAGTATTTGCATGCACTGGTATTAAATTTCCAAGCTTTTAACTATTGGTGCTAAATGGCCCATTTGTGTGGGAGGTACCAAAAGGGGCGTGCAAATTACGCTCAGTTTTCCCTGGGTACTATAAAAACATTACACTGTACAAAATTTCAAGTATTTTTATAGACTGATATTAAATCTATAAGCAGTTAACTTTTGGTGCAAAATGGCCCATTTGTGTGGGAGGTACCAAAAAAGGCATGGCAACTTCGTCCATTTTTCTCGAGGTGATAGCGACTAGTAAACAAATACTATGTGCGGAATTTCAAAAGATTCGAGTGGGTAGTCTAGAAATTATTAAAGAATCAATATTTAACTAAATGTCAACCCTTTGTGGTGGAGGTACTAGAAGAAGTGGACCAATATGGCACATCTTCGAACTTAGCCTGAGATAGAAAAAATATTATCACATACCAAATTTGAAGTCAATCCGTTACTCCTTTCAAGAGCTATCGTGCGCTCCAGCCAGACAGACGGACGGACATTGCTCAAATGACTTAAAATATCCTAAAACAGATTTCCGGTGAATATACTTGGGGATCGTAGGTTACTCCTTCTAAGGTGATGGGATAATAACTCGTTTATGAATAAAGTTTTAACAAATTTTGTATAACAAAGGATTGTAAAGCTGTTGGGTAAAAATAAAACAAGTGTCAACATTTTTTTGGAAGGTCAAGATTTTTTTGAAATTTTTTATTAATCTGGTTGATAATTTGAAAAAAATAAAACAATTTGAACCGTTTTGCAAAATTTTGATTTTTTCGCTAGATATGACTTATTAAATTTTCCCGAGTGTGTTTAGAAAACTGCAATTTTTTCCGGAAATATTGAACGGATTCGACTGAAATTTTTGCAGGTCGGTCCGAAACATTTCCTAAAATCTAAATATATCATAAACTTTAATTACCAACTGACCATATGAAAAATATTGCAAAATATTTTTTGCATATGCGAATAATTTCACTTTCTGGAGCAGTAATTTGAAATATTTTATATTTGGAATGCGTCCTATATTGACGTCCACCAGAATCAGAAAAAACATTTTGGTAGATCGCGCTTTGTAAACATTTACAGCAAATTTACGGACACTACCTTTTTGAAAATATTCTGGTTCATTATTACAGGACCTCAAGGACCTTACCAATTTTGTCCAAATTTACACAATAGCTGAATCCATTACTTCTGAGTCCAAAAACGCATTAATTATTTTTCGGCGGATCAAGTTCTCAGCTTCGCGAGTTTCCAAACTGTGGATATATAATTTGCAATATCTCCGTCAATTCCTATTCAATCTGTACAAAATCAACAACAAAAGAGACGTGAGAAAAGTCACGTTTATAACTTGTTTCCTTATATATGTTTTCTTAACCCATTAACAGCCAATTTTTTTACTTTTTGTGTTAAATGCAATGATTTTGGAAAATGCGTTATGGACTGGACTGTTCGTGCGGTGGATGTAAAAATTCGCGATTCTTTAATACATACAACACCGTAAGCTCTATTTAAAGGTATAATCCTTTGAAACCACTATGAAATATAGCATATTGCCTCTAAAACTTTTGTCATACATTGAAACTAAAATTATGTTAAAAATTCTAAAGACAATTCTGTATTATTTCATTACCAAATAATAACATTTTGTTTGGGTTACAATAAAATAGTAATATTTTATGTTCTTATGGGAAACATTGGTCATATAATACATTGAAATAGAGCTTAAGGTGTTGTTTGTATTAATAGAATCGCCAATTTATACTTCCACCGCACGTACAGTCCAGTCCATAACGCATTTTCCAAAATCATTGCATTTAACACAAAAAGTAAAAAAATTGGCTCTTAATGGGTTAAGAAAACATATATAAGGAAACAAGATATAAACGTGACTTTTCTCACGTCTCTTTTGTCGTTGATTTTGTACCGATTGATTAGGAATTGACGGAGATATTGCAAATTATATATCCACAGTTTGGAAGCTCGCGATGCTGAGAACTTAATCCGCCGAAAAAAAATTAATGCGTTTTTTTACTCAGAAATAATGGATTCAGCTATTGTGTAAATTTGGACAAAATTGGTAAAGTCCTTGAGGTCCTGTAATAATGAACCAAAAATATTTTCTAAAAGGTAGTGTGCGTAAATTTGCTGTAAATTTTTACAAAGCGCGATCTACCAAAATGTTTTTTCTGATTCTGGTGGACGTCAATATAGGACGCATTCCAAATATAAAATATTTCAAATTACTGCTCCAGAAAGTGAAATTATTAGCATATGCAAAAAAAATTTTGAAATATTTTTCGTATGGTTAGTTGGTAATTAAAGTTTATGATATATTTAGATTTTAGGAAATGTTTCGGACCGACCTGCAAAAATTTCAGTCGAATTTAGTCAATATTTCCGGAAAAATTTTGCAGTTTTCTAAACACACTCGGAAAAATTTAATAGGTCATATCTCTCGAAAAAATCAAAATTTTGCAAAACGGTTCAAATTGTTTTATTTTTTTCAAATTATCAACCAGATTAATAAAAAATTTCAAAAAAATCTTGACCTTCCAAAAAATTTTGACACACTTGTTTTATTTTTACCCTGTTTTAAGTTTTTATGAATACGGCTGTTAAAATTTATTTTGCACTTATTCGACTATGCAAAAAACTGGGGCACATCGGCCCACGTTTTGATATAGGCCCATGTAAAGGTCCCAACCGATTTGACTTCTAGACCCTCTAGGAAACGCATTTTTTAGGCGATCATGAAATTTAACCCTAGTCGAAATGAACACAGGGGTCCATGTTTTGAAATACCTCCCATAAAAGGGTACCATAAAAAAGGTTGATCAATTATAACCGCTAAAAGAGGTTTTATAATAAATATAGTATAGAAGATGCTTGTTACTTGTTATGTTTTCAGTATATGTATTTTTTGCACAACTATAAATTCGTAGGAATTCAATTCCGTATATACTAGTATACTTATACATAAACACATATTTTATTTGAGAAAATTAGTTTGCAAAAATATTTTGTTGTAAAATATTAATACATGCGTTTCCAATAAATTTATTGATTTTCAAAATCTGAACCGATTTTCCCAGAATTTGGCAGCGTTTATTCATGAAATAACACTATGCAACTGTGAAAAAAATACAGACTTGACAGCATAGGTTCGATTCTGCTGCCAAAGTGTCGGTTTGGCGAAATTGGTAACCAATTTTTTTATTGGTCTCAAAAGTTTCCGCAAATCAGTGGGCCCCTCGAAAAAGGTGTCATCAGCTTTTTTCCAACAACAAATTTAGACTTGGTGATACCGCTTAACTATATTAGGCAATAATGCAGCCTTTTTTTTGAAAAAGAGAAGGAAAAAAACAATATTTGGCAAAATTGTAGCCACGGTAAATCTAAACAACTTTTGTGAACATTTCATTACAATCTGAACGACCCTTAATAGCTCAAAAAGTCCACATTGTACCTGAAATATGTTAGTATTTCAGTATTTTGTAATAAAACTATTTTTTGGTGTAGGGTATGTTCACCATACCCTACACCATTTAAAATGGGAGGGCGAGGATGAAATGTTCTCCAAAAATGTTGGCCATAAAATTTTACTATATGTGTCAGAATACACCAAAGCCAAAAACAAAACACAAACACCAAAAAAGGTCAATTTCCATTCAAAAACCCTCCTTGGCATGATCGTGATGCAATTTTAGTCATACGACCTAGTGGTCGAAGCAATCACGATACCCGTAAAGAGCGTTTTTGACTGGAATTTGTCACTTTTGAAGCTTTTATTCTTTGACAAATAGAAACTATGCCATTACTAACAATGGAACGATACACGATTCAACAACGCATTGGAATTATTAAAATTCACTATCCGGAATTCCATCGAAAAATCACCTTGACTGATGAGGCCCACTTCCACCTCGGTGGCTACGTTAACAAGCAAAATTGTCGCATCTGGGGCTCGGTCCGGCGAGGTCATTGGTCTTACTTTTTCGAAAATTAGGTTGGATCAACAGTTACGGTGAATGGATTGCGCTATCGAGAGATGATTAATGATTTTTTATGGTCGGAGTTGGATGGTATTGATCTGGATAACGTTTACTTTCAACAAGACGGCGCTACGTGCCACACAAGAGGTGATCACAATTGGCCACCGAGATCTTGTGATTTAACACCTTGCGACTTCTTCCTTTGGGGCCACGTGAAAGATAAGGTCTACGCCAACAGCCCAGCGTCGATTCAAGGCCTCAAAGACAGAATTCGTGAGGCTATCGAGGACATAGGGACGCCATTTTGCGATTTGGTTATGGAAAATTTCATGAAAAGGATATGGTCCTGTAAGCGCGGTCGTGGTGGCGATTTGGCTGACGTGTTTTTCATTATTAACTACATACCTTCCTCTTTAGTATGAAATAAATATCCGATCATTTATCTCAAAAAATTGCATTTTTCTTTGAATACCAAAATAACACCTCTTGTTGGAAAACCCTTTATATGCATAGGGTCTCCTTCTGTTACTTCTGGGACTATCACAGTGCCATCTCTTTGACTAATAGAAGCAATTAAATCTGTTGGTATTATAAATATCCAATTTAAGTTATTCTCAATCTCTCATCTTTAGTACAATTACGAATTTTACTCGTATAATTTTTATTACGTACATTTTAGTTGCCAACCTTTAGTCGTTAACACTTTCAATAATACGTAAATCCAATTCACGGTATATGACATCAATCTTCACAAATGCCTGCTACGCTTAGTCCTTTGCATTTCCTGAATTCGCTGGTCACTCGTTACGTGCACCATTTGTGAATAAGTTTCCAATGACCAATTGCATTGCTTATTCCATTCCATTGCACTTGGAATCGGAATCGGAAGGTGAGTCGAGGCAATTCAGCCTGGTACGTGTGTGTTTGATATACGTCCATATGTGTGTGCTGGGTGGGCATCCGGGCAGATAGAAGTATCTTTAATATGTTACGCGTATTTATCCCCTGGGAACAGGAATGTTCCATTCGATGTTATGCATTCATGCGAGTCACTTTAAATCCGCTTTCAGGTGGCATCACTTATACACTCTGGCGCCAAAGGACACTCGCCTCGTCGTCCAACAAACAGACGTTTGTTTACAAATTGCAATAATCGCATTCACAGGTGAATACATTTTAACCCTAACTCCTATTGTTGCGAACAACGAATCGCTTTTCATATATGGGTGAAATAAAAAAATGTGATGAACTCTACACTCCTTTGAACGAATGAATAAGTATACAAAACATGCTCAAACTGAGTACATAAGAGTGACATAACTCAAATTTTAAGATTTTTAACGTTGCCTTACAGACATACGAATTTTGCAAATGTCCATAAATTAATCTTAGCGTTGTTGTCTATATAATCATATTTCAGATTATTCCAGCGTTTTAAATATTTTATTTCACGTTACTTTTCTTTTATTGCGTGATCCATTTCGAGGTTCCCTACTTTTTTAAAGAAAAAAAACACAGAAAATTCAAATTGAATGGCGAATGTTTATTATCATTTGAAAGAACATTCTTTGGCATTTATTTTTTAAGGTTATGTCTATCAAGTTTTGGCCGCGGCTACGTCTCAGATGGTCCATCCGCTGAGTCCAATTTTCGATGACTCGTTCGAGCATTTCGACTGGTAACTGGCGAATAACACGCGTGATGTTTTGCTCCAAGGCCTGAGTCGAAGCGGGTTTGTCCGCATAAACTTTAGACTTTCCATATCCCCACAGGAAAAAGTCTAACGGTGTGATAGCACACGATCTGGGTGGCCAATCGATCCAAAACGTGAAATTATCTGCTTACCGAAGTGTTCTCTCAATAAATCCATTGATAGATGCGATGTGTGGGAAGTGGCGCCGTCTTGTTGAAACCAAATGTCGCCGAGATCACGATCTTCAATTTCAGGCATCAAATAGTCGGTTATCATGGCACGATAACGATCGCCATTGACGGTTACGTTCTCACCGGCATCATTTTTGAAGAAATATGGACCGATGATTCCACCGGCCCACAAACCACACCAAACCGTTGTTTTTTCTGGATGGAGTGGCAGATCTTGAATCTCTTCAGGTTGCTCTTCGTCCCAAATGCGGAAATTTTACATACCCTTCACTTCGTGCTGGACGTGGTATATTCGGTCGAATATTATCCAATAATGAATGCTGGGTCTCAAGATGGGTTATGGCGACTAGTACGCTCAGTAGGCGTATACGCTGATTACCATAGTGTATACTGCCACCTGCGAAACAAATTTGCTGCGCCACTCTGCTCCTCGTTGAATGGGAGCATTTTTCCCCAATTCATGCTGTTGAAGTGACAACAGCTGTTCTTCAACAGCAGCGCCCCTACCTTCACTTCAACAACGATGCAGCTGAAATGCATTGCTGCTAACGCCGTCATGGTGATGGTAACGCCGCCGTTTTTTAAAAGTTAGTTCTCAACTCACCCGCTTCTGGCATACTGCCACCGCATACGGCTCACGACCGAAATAATATAATAAAATATTTAATAAAATATAAACTTTGTGTTTTTCTTTTTTTTAAGTCCCGCCATCCTGGCGTGGAGTTAAACATGGTCCTTCGAACCAAAGATCAGATCCAGTAACCCTGAGAATTGTGTTGTGCGCGATAAACATATACATTCATGGGTCGACGGTGAATTGCGGGTAGGTTCTTGCCACTACGTGGGAAGTCAATTGTCTCCGTCGCTCCACCATTGTTTTCATCACGTGAAACAAGGCTTCACGAGCCAGCGACGGATGACAAGATGGCAACAGAATAAAGGCTTCCCGTAAATGCACAGCGGTCGATCCCAACAAAGTTTACCGGCCACAACAACAATTCTCCAAACGAGGAGCAGCAGCATCTCCACCAGCCAACAACAACAACAAATAGCTGAGTCATCCAGTTTGGTATTGCACTCGTGCAAGGGGGGCGGTATGTTGAAGTGACAACAGCTGTTCTTCAACAGCAGCGCCCCTACCTTCACTTCAACAACGATGCAGCTGAAATGCATTGCTGCTAACGCCGTCATGGTGATGGTAACGCCGCCGTTTTTTAAAAGTTAGTTCTCAACTCACCCGCTTCTGGCATACTGCCACCGCATACGGCTCACGACCGAAATAATATAATAAAATATTTAATAAAATATAAACTTTGTGTTTTTCTTTTTTTTTAAGTCCCGCCATCCTGGCGTGGAGTTAAACATCCTTCTCCGGAAGTGGAAAAGTGGGATTGAACATTAGAATCTAGCAGCTTCTTTTCATATTGACGCCCAATATGAACAGCCGACCTCGTCAGCTACCGCGTATGCTGCAAATTCAAATGTTCAATCCCACTTTTCCACTTCCGGAGAAGGAACTGTCCTGCCGACTGCGTTGGTCGACTTAGAATACCTAGGGACTTATTTCACCCTCAGAATTTTCATAGATCAAGGATCCCAGGAATCGTTTATCTCCAGTAGAATTGTAAATAGGCTTTTCCTCCCAACGAGCAGATCGTTCACGACGATTTCTGGACTTGGAGGGACAGTTCTCGAAAATTCTTCTAAATTGTGTCAAGTTACACTGAGATCTCGAAAATCTGAATTCCAACTGAAGGCTTCGGTGGTGGTCGTTGCAAAAATGAATCACTTGATGCCATCTTGTTCAACGAGCATCTCGGACTGGTCGAAGCTGAATGAACTAGATTTGGCAGACCCGAACTTTTCTAGGCCCGCCCAGATTGATATGTTGTTAGGAAGTGATATTCTTCCATTCATTTTGAAATCTGGCGTGGAGAAGAATGTTGCCGGGAATCTTCTGGCACAAGAAACTGAGTTCGGATGGATCTTAAGTGGCCCACCAACTGTACGGTCTGTTTCTACCTTCGCTTCTTGGGTAACTTCATCTGAAACTTTAAACGATGATATCAAAAAGTTCTGGGAGCTCGAAGAAGTTCCACATTCCAAGAACCTTTGCGACAATGATGTTTGGTGTGACAATTTCTACAGGCAAACTACTTTTCGCCAATCTGATGGAAAATATGTTGTCAGATTGCCATTCCGACATGATCTGCCCCCCACAGTAGCTCTCGGATCGTCGAGAAGGGCAGCAATGGGACAGTTTGCCAGAATGGAGAAAAATTTAAAGAAATCTCCTGAACTAGCATCAGAGTATTCAAAGGTTTTGACTGAGTATATACAATTGGATCACATGGAACCCACCACATCGATTGAGATACTTGATAATTCGAGATTTTGTTCTTTTTATCTGCCACATCATGCTGCGATTAAACCGGAAAGCACTTCGACCAAGGTCCGAGTAGTTTTCAATGCTTCCAAAAAGACTTGTTCGGGAGTTTCTTTGAACGACGTATTACACACTGGACCAACGCTTCAAAATGATCTGATGAACGTCATTCTTCGGTGGCGGTTTTTTAAATATGTTTTCAACGGGGACATTCAAAAGATGTATCGTCAGATCTATGTCCATGAACAGGACAGATCATTTCAACAGATATTGTTTCGAAAATCTCCTGCTGAAGGAATTCGAGATTTTCAGTTAAAAACTGTAACTTTTGGAGTAAACTGTGCCCCATATCTTGCCATAAGGACCCTGCTACAATTGAGCGAGGATGGAAAGGCGACTCATCCGATAGCAGCATCTATTCTTCAGGATCAAATTTACGTAGACGATATCCTTTCTGGAGGACATTCCCCGACTGAAGCGAGATCGTACCTTCTAGAGTTGATCGAGTTGCTCAGTTCTGCAGGTTTCCCATTGAAGAAATTGACGGCCAATCACCCCCAAATTCTTCAACATTTGCCCCCGGAGGATCTTCTGTACGAAGACTTCTTAAAACTTGAGGATGCTAGCGAGACAAAGACATTAGGCATTCGGTGGAATGCAATGTCTGATACGTTTTTCTACAAGGTATCGAGTATTGCTGTTCCTTCTCATCCACTTACAAAACGGAAAGTTCTATCTATTGTCGCAAAACTGTTTGATCCTGCTGGTTGGTTAGCACCGATCATAGTTGTTGCGAAAGTTCTGATGCAACAGCTGTGGATTGACGGAACGGATTGGGACGAAGAAATCAAACCACATTCGATGGATAAATGGAACATCTTCATTTCAAACTTTGAAGATATTCAGGGTATCAAAATTCCCCGCTGGATTCAATATTCTCCCGAGAGCAGAATCCAAGTCCATGGGTTTTGCGATGCATCGGAAAAAGCTTACTGTGCTTGTCTCTACATTCGTTCCATTTCACCGAAAGACGAAATTTCCTAATTTTTACTTGTTTCTAAAAGTAAAGTAGCACCATTGAAGACTCTGAGTTTACCGAGGTTAGAATTGTGCGGAGCAGCATTGTTGTCGAGATTACTGAAATCTGTCTGTCAGAATCTCACTTTCACTGTGAACGATATCTTTCTCTGGTCTGACTCCACAATTACCCTAGCATGGCTAGACAAGCCTCCATTCCATTGGAAAACATTTGTCGCCAACAAGGTCTCCGAAATACGGGATAATGTAGGCAACGTCACCTGGAGGCATGTTCCAACATCCGAAAACCCGGCTGATATCGGTACTCGTGGATGTACCGCGTCTGAACTAGGATCTAATCCACTATGGTGGCACGGACCACCATGGTTAGTAAAGTCTCCGGAACTGTGGCCGAAACAAAGCACATATAAGGAACCATCGCTGGAGAAAAAGACAGTTGTGTGTCAGACTCAGACTCAATCAGAAGATATGCTAGAACGATTCTCTTCGTTCGGTCGTGCTTTACGTGTGCACTGTTACATGTTCCGCTTTATCCGTAAATGCCAGAAACGTGTTTGTCCAAATGTGCAAAATGAAGTTATCACGGCTCAGGAAATAACTGATACTAAATATCTTTTAATAAAACTGGCTCAGCAAACGCATTATAGCTCGGAGTACCAAGCCCTGGAAAGTAAACAAGCAATTTCTTCGAAAAGTAGGTTGCTCACTCTTAACCCATTCATGGATGAGGACAAGTTACTCCGAGTTAATGGTCGATTAGCCAATTCTGACCTGAGTTATAACGAAAGGCATCCCATCATACTGCCGGAAAGTTCACGATTTTGCACACTTCTCATCCAGTTCACCCACAATATGCTGTTACATGCCGAGCATCAAGTTATGCTACGTGCCATCCGGCAAGAGTTCTATGTCATACGCTTGAAAAATGCTGTACGACGTTGCATCCGAGCCTGCAGGACCTGTGCCATCTACAAAAATCGTGTACGTAATCAGATCATGGCTGCCTTACCTTTAGAAAGGTGTACATTTTCGTTGCTTTCACGCATACCGGACTGGACTTTGCGGGTCCTTTCAATCTAAAAACGTCTCGACTCCGAAATGCTAGCCTGCAGAAAGGATATGCCGCCGTTTTCGTTTGCCTATCTACCCGAGCCGTACATTTAGAAGTCTGTTCCGATCTTACCACCGAAGCGTTCCTGGCTGCCTTTAATCGCTTTGTGGGGAGAAGAGGTTTCCCAAACAAAGTTTTTTCAGACAACGGAACCTTTGTTGGTGCTAGCAGAGCATTGGCACAAGAATATCGAAACTTTCTCAAATCCGCTGAAAAATATATTGTTGATAAATATAGCTTACATGGATTTTCGTGGCATTTCATTCCACCACATGCTCCCCACATGGGTGGTTTGTGGGAGGCAGCTGTTAAAAGCATGAAAATCCATTTACGAAAAGTTGCGTCCAACGTGAAGTTTACTTTCGAAGAGTTTTCTACGTTGCTAATTCGAATCGAGAGCATACTGAACTCCAGACCGCTGTCTCCCATCAGTGAGGACCCCACCGTATTAATTCCCCTGACTCCTGGCCATCTACTAAGAGGCGCCGCGATGATTGCCATTCCTGAAGAATATTCAGACAACTTGTCATTAATCAACCGCTGGCAACGACTGAAAACTCTTCAGATTCACTTCGCTAAGCGCTGGAAAAACGAGTACGTGTGTGAATTACAGCGACGGCACAAATGGAGATCTGTTCAAAAAAACCTGACTGAAAACGACTTTGTCATTGTTAAAGAAGATAATCTTCCACCTCATGAGTGGTGTCTGGGTAGGGTTATTAAGGTTTTTAAAGGCACCGATTCTAATGTTCGGGTAGCTGAAATACACACTCAAACTGGGACACTGATTCGCCCACTTGTTAAACTCTGTATCCTTCCTAATGCCAATTAGTCTCGCACACCAATCCGTTCACATATCCTACAAGTCTTACCTTTCAGCTCAACCCCAAAGTGCCGTGTCTGCCATGAGAGACATTTCTTGAAATCCTGTCCAACCTTTCAAAGAATGACTGTCGCGGAACGACGAGATGTGATAAAGGAAAAGGGCTTCTGTTTCAACTGTTTATGCACCGCTCATACCAGGAACTTCTGTCCTTCCCGTAAGAAGTGCATTGTTTGTGATCGGAACCATCACACCCTAATCCACGTGGATGAACCATCACGTACGAAACCATCCAAGGCATCAAACACTGTACCGCCCTCCAACGAACATCACTCTCGTCGTTCCCCTTCCCCTGTTTCCCATCGCTCCCGTGCCGCTAGACCAGCTCCTCCGTCGCCCGACAGACGCCCTACATCCTCCCGACGTCGTAGGTCCGTGGCAACGAGTTCTGCTTCCAGCAATCGTCAATCAAGATCCAAAGTAAGTGAGCGTCTGAGCCGCCGGTCACGGGTTCATGTGTTTTCTCCAACTGTGCTGGCGCGAGCCCTGACCGAGGAAGGCCCCGAGAAGGTCCGGATGTTATTGAACTCGGGAGAGGCTCAGACAATCATTCTCAAACGACTAGTTGATAGATTGGGTCTAGGAACCACCAAAAGAGATGGCCACACATATTGTACCCTTAACCTCCAGTCATACCACGACCCATCGGCGAAAATCCAAATTACAGGCGTGGTAAAGTCCCAATTCCACATAGTTATGCCAACTGAAACATCAGAGATTAAGCTGCAGTACATTTATGACCACCTGGAGGCACTAGCGGACCCACATTATTACAAACCCACGGATGTGGAGGTACTGCTGGCAAACGACCATTTGCCCAAGGTTTTGCTAGCTGGTTTGATACAAACGTCGTCTACCCTACCCATTGCACAGAGTACAATATTTGGATGGGCAATCTCCGGAGCCTGTACCTACTAAGGTTGCATCCCTGCAAGGCGGCCGGAATGTTGAACTCCGTTTCAACCATTAGTTTTAAGTTCTATTTTTGTTGAATTACTAATTTTAAGTTATACATGAATTATTGAATTTAAACTGAACTTCTGTTACTTGAAATGCATTTGACTGTTCAATCCCTACTAGCTTCGTTCTTCTTCGACAAATGTGGCAACCTGTTATCCAATCCCTGCCATGAAGGCAAAAGCTTTTACTCCATTGGATAAAGGGCTGCCATCTTTGCTCTTTGTAGTGTATGTAGTTTTGCTGAATACTTAGATCCTAAGTCTCTTTACCTTTTGTTCTGCTTCACTACTTCACTTTTGCAACGTCACTACAAGCGGTAAGAAGCACCAACGCATACCAATAAACCTGTTCACATACTGATCCAAATCTTTGTCTTTTTACTCTGTTTTCTATAAACCTTACAATCTTGGGAGTTCTTGATTAATCAAACGTTTACAGTCCACTACTCGCAGACTATTCCCAAAATTGTACATGTTTTGGCGCCCGAGCAGGGACTTTAACTCCATAGGTCACTGGTTCATATCCGGTTCGAAGGACCATGTTTAACTCCACGCCAGGATGGCGGGACTTAAAAAAAAAGAAAAACACAAAGTTTATATTTTATTAAATATTTTATTATATTATTTCGGTCGTGAGCCGTATGCGGTGGCAGTATGCCAGAAGCGGGTGAGTTGAGAACTAACTTTTAAAAAACGGCGGCGTTACCATCACCATGACGGCGTTAGCAGCAATGCATTTCAGCTGCATCGTTGTTGAAGTGAAGGTAGGGGCGCTGCTGTTGAAGAACAGCTGTTGTCACTTCAACATACCGCCCCCCTTGCACGAGTGCAATACCAAACTGGATGACTCAGCTATTTGTTGTTGTTGTTGGCTGGTGGAGATGCTGCTGCTCCTCGTTTGGAGAATTGTTGTTGTGGCCGGTAAACTTTGTTGGGATCGACCGCTGTGCATTTACGGGAAGCCTTTATTCTGTTGCCATCTTGTCATCCGTCGCTGGCTCGTGAAGCCTTGTTTCACGTGATGAAAACAATGGTGGAGCGACGGAGACAATTGACTTCCCACGTAGTGGCAAGAACCTACCCGCAATTCACCGTCGACCCATGAATGTATATGTTTATCGCGCACAACACAATTCTCAGGGTTACTGGATCTGATCCGGCTCGAAGGACCATGTACAATTTTGGGAATAGTCTGCGAGTAGTGGACTGTAAACGTTTGATTAATCAAGAACTCCCAAGATTGTAAGGTATATAGAAAACAGAGTAAAAAGACAAAGATTTGGATCAGTATGTGAACAGGTTTATTGGTATGCGTTGGTGCTTCTTACCGCTTGTAGTGACGTTGCAAAAGTGAAGTAGTGAAGCAGAACAAAAGGTAAAGAGACTTAGGATCTAAGTATTCAGCAAAACTACATACACTACAAAGAGCAAAGATGGCAGCCCTTTATCCAATGGAGTAAAAGCTTTTGCCTTCAAGGCAGGGATTGGATAAAAGGTTGCCACATTTGTCGAAGAAGAACGAAGCTAGTAGGGATTGAACAGTCAAATGCATTTCAAGTAACAGAAGTTCAGTTTAAATTCAATAATTCATGTATAACTTAAAATTAGTAATTCAACAAAAATAGAACTTAAAACTAATGGTTGAAACGGAGTTCAACACATGCTGTTTCAAAAGAATCAGATACACAGTAACAAAGCGAATGTTTGTCACACGCATTTCTTAATATTAGCTTCTATTTTCGAAAATAGTTATAAAAAACTCGGAAACGCTTTTTAACGTCCAAAGAAGAAATCCTGTTGCGAAATATCTGGTAATCCAATGAACCAAAATGTCGATTACACACAGAGATATATAAGTATACAATAAGTGGCTCGCGGTAGACCATAACTCAAAACATACTTTATCGGTGACAAATAATATTATATAGAAGCTTGACATAAATGTTAAAAAAAATTGCATAAAACATAAACATAACGTCCAAATCGTAGCAGCAGTATGTAAAACTAGTAAAAGCGTTAAGTTCGACCATGCCGAATCTTATATACCCTCCACCATGGATCGCATGTGAATGATTTAGGGTACAAATAAACACAATTTCAGCCAAATTCGTTGAAACTTGAAGTTCTTGTGGCGTTACGAAGTCAAATCTAGAGAGACCTTTGTATGGGGGCTATATCAAACCAGGGACCTATGACTACCGTTACGCGTGTGAAGGATTCCGGTAGTAAATAAACCCCAGCTGCCAATTTTCAGTCCGATCGAATGAAATTTGTTGTCTCTGTGGAGTAAAGTAGTCATATCGGAGAGATGCTATATATTTGGGGCTATATCAAAAAATTGACCGATACTGCACATTTTCAATCCCAACATACCTGCAGATGTAAGAAGTATATGTACCAAATTGCAGCCACCTAGCTCAAGTATTATAGATTGTATCGTGATTACAACTGACGGACGGACAGACGGACAAATCGTCTTAGCATTTTAGGACGATTAATAATGCATATACTTTTTGGGGTCTCATATCAATATTTAGTGGTGTTATAAACGGAGTAAATATACCCCCATGCTATTGTGAAGGCTATAAAAATGTTTTATGTCACCCATATCTCTAACATATGCATAAGAATACATTTGTTTACGTGTACATACATAAATACATGGAGATGTATGAATTTTCGCGTAAGTGCTAGTACATATGTATATATTCTGGGGCGGGAATTAAATTCCTACAAATTCATAGTTGTGAAAAAATACATATTCTACATTATATTTACCACTAGTTGGACCCCCTCCACTTGGTTGCCCCAGATTTCAGATTTTAGATCCCATACATTTTTGGAGTAATCACGTAGACTGCCACCAGATAAATTAAAACAAATTTACAGCACTCTCGCTAACAAATTGGATGATATCTCAATTTCAAAACTTGGCTCACATGGGCGGAGCCTCGCCCAGTACTCCGATCCCGCCCATTTTTTTCGAATCCCGCCAATTTGTGGACAAATAACGTAGACCGCCGCCAGATACATACATATACAAACCAGTAAGGAAAGGCTAAAGTCGGGCGGGCCCGACTATTTAATACCCTACACCACTCTCGTAATACTGAATAACTCTGAAATATAAATCAGAACGATCGGAGTGAAATTGCGACCTGTAGTCGACGAACAACTTAAGATGGACAGACAGACAGACGGACGACTGGCAGACATGGTTAAATCGACTCAGCTAGTGATTCTGATACTTTAAGGTGGGTCTAGCTATAGTATTTTCAGGTGTTACAAACATCTGCCATGCAACAAACTTATAATACCCTGTACCACAGTGTGGTGTAGGGTATAAAAACGATTGGATGTAAAATACAGCTTCTACAGGACTAAAGAGCAAAATCGGATGAAACATATATATGGGAGCTATTGCTAAATATTAACATATTTTCTTCAAATTCGGCAATGTTAGTCCATGGATCAAGAAACTCTACCATTCTATATATCAAAACGATTGGATGTAAACTACAGCATCTATATGACTAAAGGGTCAAATCGGACGAAAGATATGCATGGGACTATATCTAAATCTTAACCGATTTTCTTCAAATTCTGCAATGTTGGTTCATGGATCAAGAAACTCTACCATTCTAAATTTCAAAACGATTGGATGTAAAATACAGCTCTATAGGACTAAAGGGCCAAATCGGACGAAAGATATATATGGGAGCTATATCTAAATCTGAACCGATTTCAACCAAATTCGATAGGGATCTTTACAGCTGCGAAATACTCTAAACTGCAAAATTTCAGATGGACGGACGGACGGACGAACAGACATGGTTAAATCGACTCAGCTAGTGATTCTGAATCGATCGGTATACTTTAAGGTGGGTCTAGCTGTGTTATTTTCAGGTGTTACAAACATCTGCCGTGAAACAAACTTATAACACCCTGTACCACAGTGCGGTGTAGGGTATACAAATTACAGCACTCTAGCTAACAAATTGTGCAAGATATCTCAATTTCAAAATTTGACTTTTATGGGCGGGGCCCACTCGATATATCGAAAATTCAAGTACCCTGTTTTCTCCACCACCTACGCATGTACATTCTGTGAAAATTTCAAGGAGATTGGTCCAGCCGTTTAGACGGCTATATGGTACAAACGAACAAACACACATTCCCTTATACGAGTATGTATATATATATATACCAAGCAGAGATACTTTTTTCAATAGCCTTTTTTTGATCACGTGTGAGTTGTGTCATGTTATTTTTTTAAGTATTGTTTGGCATTTCATCATGGAAAGGCTTACGCCTGAACAACGTTTACAAATCGTTCAACTTTATTGCGAAAATTCACGTTCTGCGATAACCGATTGACTTTAAATTCTGTATGTGGTAATAAATATGTTTGCCTATCTCAGGCTAAGTTCGAAGATGGGTCATATCGGTCTACTCCTTCTAGTACCTCCCAACAAGTGCTAAAATTTAATGAAATATTAATTCTCTAATAACGTTTATGCTACTTATTAGCATTTTCTGTAATTCCACACATAGTGTTAGCTTATTAGTCGCTATCGCCGTGAGAATGGGCGAAGTTTCCACGCCCCTTTTGGTACCTCCCACACAAATGAACCATTTTGCACCAAAAGTTAACAGCTTATAACTTTAATACCAGTGCAAAGAATACTTGGGCTATTTTGGTCCATTCCTTCTAGTACCTCCCTCACAAAGGGTTAACACTTACTGAAATATTGAGTCTTTAATAACTTCTATACAACATACTCGAACCTTCTGAAACACATAGTATTAGTTTATTAGAAGCTAACACCTCAAAAAAATGGGCGAAGTTGATACGCCCCATGGACCATTTTGCACAAAAAGTTAACTGCATATAGCTTATTTTTTTTTATTTATTTATTTATAAAAGACATCCTAACACGTAAAGAACTTAATCTTATGTATTACAGTGTTAGGTATAACATTAACTGAATTTTTAAATTTAGAACAATTTTGAGATTATACGTAGTTATATCTTAATACTAAAATTACAAATTTTGAATTTTTTTATTTAAAAATATCTTTTAGTTCCCTTTTAAATTTATATGCGTTGTCGATAATCTGTAAGTGACTGGGTAGATTGTTCCAAAGACGTATGGATGATATAAAAAACTGTCTTTCGGATAATTGATTTCTAAAGCGCAGCTGTATGATTTTCTTTCCTCGATTAGAACGAGCAAATATTATTTTGTTGTACAGATATGGCTCCTTTGTGTATATGATTTTGTGTAAAAATAAAAGATTTTTATATTTCAACAAATTTTCAAAGCTCATATTGAATAATTGATACGAAAAATCGGATATCCTTTCATTTCTTTTTTTGTTAAAGACGTATCGGGCAATATTGTTGAATGTGGTTTTCAGTTTTTTAAAATCCACGCTGTTGCAGTTATAAAAGATTTCGCAACCGTATAGTAGAACGGGTCTTAAATACGTCTTGGCTAGTAGCATTCGAATTTCCATAGGTGTTGAAGATTGCAATGTCCAAATTTCCATAGGTGTTGAAGATTGCAATGTCCTGTGATTGAATTTCCTGTGATTGAATTTGTATGATTTGTCCAGGACAGATTTTCGTTGAAGACCACACCCAAATTACAAGCTGACTGAACGAATCCAATTTCAGAATCATTTAGTATCAATGAAAGGTCGCAGTGTGAGGAGATTGTGCGTTTTGAGATTTTTATGCATTTCGATTTAGATGGATTGATACATAAGCGATTGTTGTGAGCCCATCTACCAATGTGTTGTAGATCGATGTTGACTTTTTCTATGCAATTTTGTATATCTCCATCTGTATTTGTGATGTAAAGTTGGACATCGTCAGCATACATATGAATACTGCAGTGACTTAGAACATTTGGCAGATCATTAATATAAATGCTGAATAGCAATGGACCTAATATTGAACCTTGTGGGACCCCTCTTAAGATGTTTAGTGGATCAGATAATTTGTTATTCATTGAAACAATTTGCGATCGATTAGTTAAGTATGAACCAATAAGGCGGCAGGCAGGTTGAGAAAAATTAAATACATTTTGTAGTTTGGCCAGTAAAATACCATGGTCAACCATATCGAAGGCTTTGCTGTGATCTAGAAGTATTAGAAAGCATTCCGCATTTTCCTCTATATGTACCCTTATATCTTCTATCACCTTTGTTAAAGCTGTTACACAGATGGGCTTGGGTCTAAATCCGGACTGTACCTCAGATAAAAGATTATTTTCCAAAAGGAATCAATTTTTTTGTGTATAAATTAACTTTTCAAATGCTTTTGAAAGGAACGGCAAAATTGCTATTGGCCGATAAGTGTCATTTGCTTTTGGAATCGGTATAACTTTCGATATTTTCCAGATCATAGGAAACGAAGATTTTTTAATTATGTTGTTGAAGATGTATGTGATATAAGGTAATAACATTGGTAGTAGCATTTTTAGAAATTTGGGATTCAGTTCGTCCATACCCACTGCATTTGATTTAATCGAGAGTAAACTATTTAAAACTTCCATCTGATTAACGCATCGAAAACCAAAGCTAGGGTCCATTTGATCATTGTTATGATTATTATAAACATTGAGATTATCCTCATTAGAATGGCTTCCAACAAAAGTATTATTTAATTGATTCAAGTCGATATCCAGATTACATTCGAAATTGTTAGATTTGTTAATTCCAATATTTCTAATTATTCTCCACTTGGATTTACTGTCAATAGCTGATGAGAATTTACGTTTATAGTACACAGATTTGGCAATGCTGACTTCTCGTCTCAAATGTTTATATAAGGCGTAAATTTCAGGCGTATTAAATCTTTTCCATCTCTTATATGCAGAGTTTCGCTGTTGTATTAGTAGTTTAATTCTGACGTTAAACCATGGTTGCTGCTTGTGATTGACAGTTTTTGTTTTTAAGGGTACGCATTGATTGAAAATGCGGTTTATGTTAAGCTCAATGTGTGCAACCTGATCGTTAACTGATTCCATTTCATAAATTGCATTCCACGATGTATTGTTAACCAGACTACATACGATATTATTGCTTATTTTATTGAAATCTCGATAAACACACGTCTCACTACTCTCGTTTACATATGTGTCATAAGTCATAATTAATAGGTCGTGTCTGGAAAACATCGGCGCTGATATTTGATCATATAGCTTAACTTTTGTTTGTTGATTCACGAAAAAAACATCTAATAAAGTATTTATCGTACTGGAGTAATGAGTAGGTACGGTTTTGTTTATAGGATGTAAATCAAAGGAGTACATTGTGTCGCAGAGATGTTTTTCCATTAATAAATTACTATTGAAATCCCCTGCTAGGATTACATATGTGTATTGTACAGAAATACTTGCCAGGATTGATGCCAGTTCATCAAAGTTCACGGAGCGATTAGGTCTGTATATACAACCAATTAGAATTTTGTTTAGGGTATCGATATAAATTTCAAGCAGAAAATATTCAATTTTGCTGTCAATTTGCGATTTTAATATTGTTTTGAATTTTATTCCATCTCGTAAATATATACAAACTCCCCCTCCATGTGAAATTCTGTCGGAACGCAAGAGATTGTAGCCAGGTAAGTTATATATACTATTGCTTATTTCGGGATTAAACCAGGTTTCAAAGATACAGATAATATCGATGCCAGATGAGATAAACAAATATCGAATCTCTTCCAACTTATTTTTTAGGCTCTGGGCATTTAAATGAACTATTTTGAGACCGTTTTTTGTTTGGATATGATTTTTAACATGTTTAATGTATTGTCTTTGGAACTATAACTATTATCATATATCATTACCAACTAATATCACAGCAACATTATCACAGATTAAGAAACAACGCATATTTTTAAAGTATTTGAGGTATAATGGTAACGTATTTTGAAATTCCAAATAAAAGGGACGGTACAATATAAATTTAATTATTATATATTTAGTTGGCGTAAAATAAATCTTAAAATTAAACATAATTTCTGCAGGTATATTAACTAATGAGCACTGTTTACGAAAGTTGATTTCATAGAAAAAAACTTAGTTTATCAAGGGATTCCATACGCTCTGACCGATCAGTACCAATAGCTTTAACATACATATATCCACGCAAGGTTTATGCTGATTGGAGACGTTTTTGCTTCTTGTATTTTAGCGCTGCTTGTAAAATTTTGAAGTTTGGGCTGGTTAAGTCCTTATTAATATAACATGGAATGTGGGAATCAAAACCAAGTGAAGCAATGGTTAACTGTGACTTAGTTTCGCGTTTATATTTTGCAATTGTTCGCAGAATGAAGTTTCTGTCTTCAGAGGAAAGGAACTGTAGTAATATGACTCCATCAATGTCATTTTTGTTTCGATTGTTTTTCATTCTGTTGATAGATTTGAAGAAGGGTTGTTTTATTTTTAGAAAATTGCATAAATTAGCAAATAGCTGCGGCAAATTTTCGTTTTCTTGGTATGGAATACCACATAAACGCACATTGGTTGACACATTTATATTATTTTGATGCTCAAGTTTTGTTGTTAGGGGTTTTACTTCATTTTCCAATGCACTTATTTTGGAGACACAAAGTTCAATTTTGTTTAATCTTTCGGTGAGAACATTCATATTTTCTGTGATTTTTAGTATTTTATCTTCTAAACCTTTTAAAGCGGCTGCTGAAGTGACAACAGCTGTTCTTCAACAGCAGCGCCCCTACCTTCACTTCAACAACGATGCAGCTGAAATGCATTGCTGCTAACGCCGTGATGGTAACGCCGCCGTTTTTTAAAAGTTAGTTCACAACTCAACCGCACCGCTTACGGCTCACGGCCATAATAAAATCTTACAATAAATTAAATAAAAATAAACTTTGTTTCTTTCTGGTTTTAAGTCCCGCCATCCTGGCGTGGACTTAAGCATGGGCCTTCGAGCTGGATATCAGATCCAGTAACCCTGCGAATTGTGTTGTGCGCGATAAACATGTACATTCATGGGTCGACTGTGAATTGCGGGTAGGTTCTTGCCACTACGTGGGAAGTCAATTGTTTCCGTCGCTCCACCATTGTTTTCATCACGTGAAACAAGGCTTCACGAGCCAGCGACGGATGACCAGATGGCAGCAGAATAAAGGCTTCCCGTAAATGCACAGGGGTCGACCCCAACAAAGTTTAACGGCCACAACAGCAATTCTCCAAACAAGGAACATCAGCATCTCTACCAGCCAACAACAAATAGCTGAGTCATCCAGTTTGGCATTGCACTCGTGCAAGGGGGCGGTATGTTGAAGTGACAACAGCTGTTCTTCAACAGCTGTTCTTCAACAGCAGCGCCCCTACCTTCACTTCAACAACGATGCAGTTGAACTGCATTGCTGCTAACGCCGTCATGGTGATGGTAACGCCGCCGTTTTTTAAAAGTTAGTTCACAACTCAACCGCACCGCTTACGGCTCACGGCCATAATAAAATCTTACAATAAATTAAATAAAAATAAACTTTGTTTCTTTCTGGTTTTTAAGTCCCGCCATCCTGGCGTGGAGTTAAACAACTCTCTTTGACACATCGCTCTATAGTTGCCATAATGATTTCAGTTTGCTTTGAAAATTTCTGATCAATGAGTTGTACGATTTTAGGTGATTTATTATTACGGGAAATAGGAGTTTCAGTATTACGCGTTCTCATGGTAGTTGGCGTTGAAAACGCGTTTTTTTGTATTTGTTGATTTTGTCTGCTAATCATTTTGTTTTTATTTAATATTCGGCAATTATAGAATTATTCAATATGGAACTCGTTGGTAACCCGGATTTACTTTAAATTCGAGCCGTTACACAAAGCGAACTAACGACATCTAACTTAGTCTAGCTTTAATAGATCTTTCTTCGACCTCTGGTGTCCGCTTAAGTAGTAGTGCACTATTGTGAATGGACACTAATATAACCAGTATTTGACTGAGCGGAACAGCTGATATTGTTTATTTATTTGTTTATTATAAGCCTTATTCACACATTGAGTGTTAATCTTTCCAATGGATTTTGTATTTTTTCAAACTTTTGTGGCAAATTACAAAATTGTTCGCTACACCACTCACAAAATACGAAATGTGGAGTCTCCAATTCAAATTATGCACGAGCAAAATATACAACTCTATCAGTTACCGGACCATGTAGGTGCTTCATTCACTCTGGCCGCAATAAAACGAGATTTACGAAGGAGCCACAACGATCACGTCCGCACGGTAAGAAGTATAACTGTGGATATTACCAGTTTAAACAAATACTTGAAATTTTGTACAGTGTAATGCTTTTAGCGGTTATAATTGATCGACCTTTTATATGGTACCTTTATATAGGAGGTAATTTAAAACATGGACACATGTGTTCATTTGGACAGAAGTCAAATCGGAGGGGACCTTTACGTGGGCCGATGTGTCCCATTTTTTACTAGGGACGAATAAGTGCAAAACAAATTGTAAATGTTTACATTTCAGTCAAATTAATGGCAAAAATTGATCTCCACAGCGTCAAAAAGTGACTTCGGTGGGGATCTTTGTATGGAAGATATATCGAAAAATGGACCGATGTGCCCCATTTTTACTAAGGACAATGATGTGCAACGTAATTGAATAATGTGTTCTCCAGACCATCAAATAGTGACATCAGTAGGGATGTTTATGTGGTGGATATGTAAGTATAAAAACGTGGACTGTATGGGAGGATATGGATTTATGGATTTGTATGGTTGGAACCACACTGAGCCAAAAATTAACCTTATATAAGGTTAACTTAACCATAAATAAACATGATTTGGAGTCTACGTTATATAAGGTTAATTTGAACATTTTCTTGTTGACTGGTATTTAACAATAATAATGTTTAATTTAACTATTCCATGGTTGAATTTTTTAACCATGAAAATTGTTAATATTATAATAATAATTGTTACTTTAACAATGCATTTTTGAATTTTTATACCCTACACCACACTGTGGTACAGGGTATTATAACTTTGTGCATTTGTTTGTAACACCCAAAAGGAGAAGAAACAGACCCATCGTTTATTATACCGATCGACTTAGAATCACTTTCTGAGTTGATTTAGCTATGTCCGTCTGTCCGTCTGTCTGTCTGTCTGTGCATGTATTCTTGTAATCAAAGTACAGGTCGCAATTATGGTCCGATCTCGACGACACTTTACACATATCTTTTTTTTGGCCCAAGGACGATCCCTATTGAATTTGGTTAAAATCGGTGCAGATTTAGATAGCCCCCATATATACGTTACCCCCGATTTGACATGTAAGCGCTGTAAAAACTTTATTTTATATCCGATCAGTATGAAATTCGGCAGAAAGATGTTTCTGATTATATGGATGAACACTATTAAATTTGGAAGAAATCGGTTCAGATTTAGATATAGCTCCCATATATATGTTACCCCCGATTTGACCTATAAGCTCTGTAAAAACTGTATTTCATATCCGATCAGTGCGAAATTCGGCAGAAAGAGGTTTCTGATTATATGGATGAACACTATTAAATTTGGAAGAAATCGGTTCAGATTTAGATATAGCCCCCATATATATGTTACCCCCGATTTGACATGTAAGCGCTGTAGAGACTGTATTTTATATCCGATCAGTACGAAATTCGACAGAAGGAGGTCTTTTTACATGAATAAGTATTCAGGGAAGATCGGTTCAGATTTATATTAAAGCTCCATATATAGAAGTTGTATTTTATTTCCGATCATTAACATTTTCCAAAAAGATGTTTCTCAATTTAGGAACGAATATTGCTTAATTTAGCGTTTATCGTTTCAGAATTAGATAATATGTTTCTACCCATTAACCAATTATTCCAAATTATTATGGCAATGACCCTTATCGCATTGTTAGGGAGGTGTAGGGTATTATATAGTCGGCCCCGCCCGACTTTCTGCCTTTCATTACTGGTTTAACCATGAAAATTGTTAATATTAACATTTCATAGTTAATTTATTGAAACAATGCATGTTCAATTTAACAATGAAATTGTTAATATTATTAACTATGAAGATTGTTATTGAAACCTTTTTTATTGTTAATTTAACTATTTAGTGGTTACTTCATGTAACCAGAAACATAGTTGTTTCAATAATTTTTAATATTTATATCAAATAAAACAAGAAAAATTTAACTTTCGCATTTTGATTTTATTTACAAAATATATGTTAATATATATATGTATAAGAAACACCTGAACAGAAAAAAAAAAGAAAAAGGTTAGAAAATATAAGTATAAATGTAAAAAAGGGTGCAATTCTAAGAATATCTTTTGACTTTTTACCTAAATTCTGTAGTTCAAAGAGCATAAGCATTTACCGATGGGCTGATCTGATGGAAAAATCTGCTCTGTGACTATAAGTTAAGTGCCTACGTTTCTGTGCTTGACCAACATGTGATCAGTCCCCGCTCAAAAGGTGCCGTCCACGTAAACTCCCTGAATCTTTCGATTATTAAGGGCCCAGGACGGTTAGGCACTTAGTTTGGGGTACTGAGCTTAGTCCGATCTTACGGCAAACTTATAGGAGAGAGGAGATTAATAACAAAGGCAATCTGATAGAAAGCCGATGTCCCACCAAAATCATAATCGGAATAGATATAAAAATCAAGGATTGGGTAAGTCAATGGATGATACTTCAAGGAAGTGCACTGAATTGTATATTAAAAACAATTAAGAAAGTTTCAGTCGGGTAAACCGACCAAGGTATAGTTGTTATTAAAGAATCCATATTTCACTAACTGTTAACCCTTTGTGTGGGAGGTACCAGAAGGAATGGACCAATATGGCCCATCTTTGAACTTAACCGGAGATAGAAAAAAATATTACCGTATACCAAATTTGAAGTGAATCGGTTACTCTTTTCGAGAGTTATCGTGCGCACTAGCCAGCAGACAGACGGACGGACATATCTCACTCGACTTAAAATGACCCAAAACTAATATGCGCTGAACATACTTAGGGTCTTCGATCACTCCTTATGTGTCTTAACTAGATTTTGTAGCCCTCATAATTTATTTTAATTTAAAGTGTATTCCGTCTATATCGAGCATATATTTCCAAAAAAAAATACCTTCCAAGAAAGAAAATTTGTAAAATTATTTTTTAAACAAAAGTACCATAAGGATTTTTTTAAATATTTTTTCGTAATTAGGACACCATATTACACCTGAAAATGTTATGCACAGCCCTTGGATAACGATTTTGTTTGCATATTGTTACATATTGTATTTAGGAAATTTTGCCAGTGTTCCCGATAGCTTTTTCTTGAACTTTTTTTTAAAAAATAATTCAACAACATTTTTTTAATTTTTTTTTTGCGAAATTCAAACTGTTTTTGAAATTTTTGTCAAAATGCATTTATCATAACAATTTATCATAATTGGTTCAAGAAAGCTTTAAATAATCCAAAATTATGTAGCCTTTTTCTAATGCCATTTTATCATCCCATTAGCAGTTTCAAAGATATCGTACAGGACATTGTGGAAAGTCTGATCGATCATCAATAAAATGAGACCTTTCCGAATCCATTCCATTCAAACATACAATATTCGGTTTAGTAGGGTGATGTTATGATAATGTTATTTAATAAATGTAATGTTATGTTACATTTGGTATATTTTTTGATAACTTGTACACTAATAACAAGTAAGAAAGTTTCAGTCGGGTAAACCGACTAAGGTATACCCTCACTTTGTGAGTAATGTAATATATAACATTACACTAATAAATCTGTCAATTTGTGTGGGAGGTACCAGAAGGGGTTTTCCAAATACACATATTTTTCGGTAAACAGTACATTCTTAAATACATTGCATTGTGCTGAACTATAAGCGTTTATGTGCACTGGTATATTAAAGTTACGAGCTATGTAATTTTGGTATGATTTGGTCATTTTGTGTGGGAGGTACAAAAAGGGGCGGGGTGATAACGCCCACTTTTTACAGGACTATAGGCACTATAACAGCATTACACTGTACAAAATTTCAAGTATTTGTATGCACTGGTATTAAAGTTACAAGCCGTTTACTTTTGGTACGAAACGGTCCATTTGTGTGGGATGTACCAAAAGGGGCTGTACAATAATGCCCATTTTTTACCGGACTATAGGCGCTACAAAAACATTATACTGTAGAAAATTTCAAGCATTTTTATGCACTTGTATTAACGTTATAAGCAGTTAAATTTTGATGCAAAATGGTCCATTTGTGTGGGAGGTACCAAAAGGGGCATGCCAACTTCACTCATTTTTCTCGAGTTAATAGCGACTAATATACTAATATTATGTGCAGAATTTCAAAAGATTCGAATAAGTAGTATAGAAGTTATTAAAGAATCAATATTTCACTAAATTTTAACCCTTTGTGTGGGAGGTACCAGAAGGAGTAGACCAATATGGCCCATCTTCGAACTCATCCGGAGATAGATCAAAATATTACCACATACCAAATTTGAAGTCAATCGGTTAATCCTTTCGAGAGTTATCGTGCGCACCAGCCAGCAGACACACAGACAGACAGGCAGACAGACAGACAGACAGACAGACAGACAGACAGACGGACGGACATTGCTCATTCGACTTAAAATGACCCAAAACGGATTTCCTCCGAACATACTTAGGGTCTTAGATCACTCCTTCGATGTGTTACACTTTTTTCCGTAGCAAATGATATATACCCTCGTCACACTAAAGTGAGGGTATAAAAAAGCTTCGTCAAAAGTCAGCTAACGTACGGATAATCCTATTGATGAATTTGTTCGTCGCCCTGACGAATCTCTGGAAACTATAGTTTCGAGGGTTATCGTTCGCTCCAGTCAGGCTTACGGATGGACGGACATAAGTAAAATCACTTAATGTGTTCTAAAACGGATTTCCTCCGCATAAACTTAGGGTCTTAGGCCACTCCTTTGATGCGTTACCCTTTTTCTATATTTTATATATACACTTTTTGATATTTGTATTATAAATCAAATAAATCCCCATATTTATCCCCTCGCCTTAGAGAGGAGGGTATATATCAATTCACGACCGATCAGACCCGATAAAATAATAAAAATATCATGTTTGTTTTAGGAAGTTTTAATTAAAAAATGATCAAAATTTTCTCAAAAAAAAATATTTTTTCGCAATATGGTTCAACCTCTATTTTTTTAGATGTTTATCGTTATTTTGATAGATAAACAAGATCCATCCCACTTAAAGGCACAAATCTCTTAAAGGAAATGACCTAAGCTTTCGTTTTAGCAAAAACATCAAAATTAAAACCAGTAAGGAAAGACTAAAAGTCGACTATATAATACCATACATCTAACTAACAATGCGAAAATGAGCATTGCGATAATAATTTGGAATAATTGGTTTCGTTTCACTTAACAAAGTACTTGGCTCCACCTCCTCATCAATTTGTCATTGCAATGAATACAATAACATAGCAATTTTTGATAATTTTTTTTATTTCAGAGTACCTTTATTAAAACTTTAACAAAATAAATACGAAAAAAATAATTTAAAAAGATGTCTTACATACAATTAACACATTAGGATGATTTATATGTATATATTCTTAACCGTCGTAAAATTCTAAGATTCTAAGATTTAGCCATATTCGTCTGTTCCTCTGCTCCTCTGTTGTAATCACGATACAATAATTGAAATTTAGTACATATACTTCTTATAGCTGCAGGTAACTTGGAATTTTTGGATGCTATTGGAAAGTAAACATACTCGGTCTGTTCAAAAAATATCGTGAATTTTGTATTTTTTCAAAAAGTATTTATTTATTCATGAATATCTGTTTTGTCCCCTTTAAAGTAATTCCCCTCGGATATAATACACTTCTGCCAACGTTTTTTCCAATCCTCGAAGCACTTCAAATAATAATTTTTTGTGCTCTTGTTCAGCTCCTCCTTCGATGTCGTCTTTATCTCCTCAATCGTGGCGTAGCGTCGTCCTTTCATGGGCCTTTTCAGTTTTGCGAACAAAAAATAGTCACAGGGGGCTAGGTCAGGTGAATACGGTGGCTGCGGCACCATTACTGTGTTGTTTTCGGCCAAATATTCGCGCACAAGCAACGATGTGTGTGCAATGGCGACCCAAAATCATAGGGCATAAACATATCGATTGACACATCATAAACATATCGATTGGCACGAGCCAATCGATAAAATTACTAAACATTCAAAATGGCCGAACTTGTCAGAATTAGTAAGGGATATGAGTACCACCATAACGCTACAAAAATATCAAAAATCAAATACACGTAGCCCGCGGAAATTAAAAATTAGCGATATTTTTTGAACATACCTCGTATATACTCTAAAAAGTATTTTTGTTTACTTTTTCCTTAAATTAAATTTTTGTATTATACCCTACAACACACTGTGGTCCAGGGAATTATAAGATTGTGCATTTGTTTGTAACACCTAAAAGGAGAAAAGACAGACCCATCGTTTATAATATCAAGCGATCTAGAATCACTTCCTGAGTCGATTTAACCATGTCCGTCTGTAGAAGTATCGTTGTAATAAAAGATCGGGTCGTATTTATTGTCCGATTGTGATACACAGAACTCTTTTTTGGCCCAAGAATGTTCCCTATTGAAATTGGTCAAAGTCGGTTCAGATTTACATATAGCCCCCATGTATATTAACCTTTGATTAAAATATACGGGCCTGTTCTGAAATCACTCGGTTTGATATAACGGTGGTTTAGTATTATCACCAATTTTAAAATCACTTTTGGAGAGTTCGGAAATCGTCCGATTTTGATATAGTTGGTTTAAATTGATTGTTGTTTACTTTAAACAATAAATATTACTATTTCCGAACGCCAATCATGATTTTAAAATCGATGGTGTTTTCAAATCACCGTGATATCAAATCGCGTGATTTCAGAACAGGTCCGATATGCACCGTATAAGCAATATTTTTTAACCGATCTGAATTAAAATTGACACAAAGAAGACTCTTGATACACTTATAGATAATACCAAATTTGGGGAAAATCGCTTCAGATTTAGGTATAGTCCCTATATATATGTTATATATCGGTTCAGATTTAGATATAGTCCCCACATATATGTTACACCCGATTTGACATGTATGCGCTGTAGAAACCGCATTTTAAATCCGATCAGTACGAAATTTGGCAGAGAGAGTTTTCTTTTTACATTAATGAACACTGCCTTATTTGGGGAAAATCGGTTCAGAATTAGATATAGACCCCATATATATATTACACCCGATTTGACATGTAAGCGCTGTAGAAACCGTATTTTATATCCGATCAGTACGAAATTCGGCAGAGAGATATAGCCCTCATATATACGTTCCACCGATTTGGTAGCAAAGCGCTATAGAAGTTGTACTTTACTTTCGGTATTGCAACATTTGACATAAAGAAGTTTCTTAATTTAGGAACTAATACTGCTTAAATTGGGGATAATCGGTTCAGATTTAAATATAGTCACATATGTATATACTATGTTCCTAACTATTTGATCCAAGTTGATGAAAATCTGTTTAGATTGTGTATAGCCTCATCAATTTGTTCCTTCCGATTTTTGATCTATGAAAGAATACTGCGCATTTAAGATAACCGTTTCATATATAGATTATTAAGATCAACATCATTAACTCCTACTGTTCGATTTGATTTCCTAACGAAAGAGACCGTAAATTTCAACTGATCGGGCTGAAAATGGTATTTATACCCAGAACCCTTCACACACGCTGAAAAAAAATTGCCTCTGTAGTATATTGTCCCAAACATATTCTGCTTGAAACATATATATGTTTAGGGTGCACTCCAAATATATAATATTTGACACATACAAATATTATTTGTTTGGGAGGATGTTGTTCTAAACAAAACTATGTTTACATCCCAATATTTTTATATGGATAAGTTATTTCCCAAACAAAGATCTATTTGCGTGAATATATATCTATTCTTAAATGTTTTAAGTTTTCAGCAATTTTTAGAAATTTTTAATGTTATTAAAATTTCTTTATAATTGAAAATAATGACTTGGAATAGTTAGAAAATAAAAATTAGTGGTTTCGAAAGGAAGTTAATGCTAAGAATGCCAATTTTAATAGGAACGCATAATTCGAAAACAAGGAAAAAAATAAAAATAAAATACGAAAAATTCAGCAAAGTTTTGAAAAAAAAATTTTTAATAAAATATATTTGGAAATATTCGTAAACAATAATTTTATTTGTATTTAAACACATATTTTATTTGAGAAAATTAGCTCGCAAATATATTTTATTCTAATATATTAACATATGGGTTCTAAATACATTTTATTGATTTTCAAATAAAATTTATTTGCTCGAAAATATATAATATTTGAAAATTTGTGTTCCAAGTATAATTTCTTTCGATTCAAACATGTCCAAAATGGCGATTTTGCCCCGTGCACAAACAACGACCGTCGATGGACCAATGTCCATATTTTTATCCCATACAAAGTCCGCCCTAGATTTTACTTTTTAACGCAACAAAAACCAGAAATTTAAACGAATCCGGCTGAAATTTGGAAATATGAGTTAATTTGTACCCAAAACATGCGATCTATGGTGGAGGGTATATAAGATTCGGCCTGGCCGAACTTAAAACCGTATTTACTTGTTTGAAATTCAATATGAAATATAATTTATCGGTGAATCGATGGACAAACAAATGCCACATTTTCTCTTACGATAGATATGGTATTTATTAAACTATACACGCTGAAAAAAAATTGCTTCTGTAGTATATTGTCCCAAACATATTCAGCCGGAAACATACATATATTTAGGGTACACTCCAAATACGTGTATGTGTGGGAGGATGTTGTTCTAAACAAGAGTATGTTTTCTTCCAAATATATTCTTATTTGGAACTAATACTTCCGAAACAAAGATTAATTTGTATTTAAGAATTTGGCAATGTATCAATGCCTTGATTTTAAGGCAAGCTTTCTGTATTTCAGAAGTTGAGTATGCAATTTTTGGAAATTACATCTTTTGTTTTTGCACTTAGGCTCAAGATCGTTATTGCTGTTTTCAGTACATGAAAACAACTTTGTTAAAAATTAAAAATTACTGAAAACAACAATAACGATCTTGAGCCTAAGTGCAAAAACAAAATACATATGTACTATGAAAGCAGATCGAATAAAACAAAAAACAAAAACAAGAATTGTTTGAAATTTTTATATTTTTGTAAAATTAGACAAAAATTTAAATTGGTAAAAATTTAAGTGGAAAATTTATAAATTAAAATTTGCGCTGTAAATCCAAATGTAATGCAGCTTATGATATTTTTAACTGTAAAAGATAACACGAAATCTAGGAAAAATTTCAACAAATAATCGAAAGTCAGCTAATTTTTAAAAATCTTTTTTAAATAAAATTTTACTGGAAAACATCTTAAACAATAACTTTGTTTGTGTGTAAACATATATTATATTTCTGAAAGTCAGTTCGCAATTATATTTAGTTCTAATATTTTAATATATGCGCTCCAAACAACATTACTTGTTTTTCAAATAAAATTTATTTGTTCACAAATATATAATAGTTAAAAATTTTGTTTACAAATATATTTTTTTTTCAATTCAAAAAAATTAAAAATGGCGATCTCCCCCGTGTATGCAAACATTTTAAATTCGCTCCGGGTTAAATTGACACCATATAAAGCGACAACAAAAAAAGAAAAGAAATTATTATATCATAAATTCCACATTTATATGTGATGACTATCATGGGAAGGGTGGATGTAAGGGAGAGCCCTAAAGGACTTTCAGTCCCTCGTAAACACTTGCATACCCACAAATCAACATATGGAAGCGATTCTTAAAATAAATTACGACAAATCATAAAACTCTCGCACTCTGCACTGCCGTTTACTAATGACGTGTGTCTGTCGCCAAATAAAACAGATGAGTGCAACTAATTAGAGCGTCATTCCTCAACGTCGCGTCGTCTGTCTTGAAAACGTAAAAAAGACGCCACGAAAGCAAAAACAGGAATGGAAGCGTTGAACTCTGTGCTCCCTGCTTCGTCTTCCGTTCAGTATCAGTGTCAGTGATGAAACGAAATGAAAACATTTGGTGTTTTCATAATTCTATGAAAAATATGAAATCTGCTTTATTCATATTATTGCAACAGCTCTGAAAGGATTCGGCGAATATTTATTTAATTTTCCTAATGCATTACAATGTGCTCTATTTTCCAAAGCTGCTGAGTTTCAAAAAATGCGATAACGTTACATAAACAAAAATATTTATTTGCTATGCAAATATTGTTTATTTTCTGAGAATTGGAAAAATTCACACATCATCAGCAGCTCTATCATCACCATCAGCAAAAGCTGCAACATTAGGAGCAATAAAACCTCAGCGCATATCCATCGTTCTAACAGCAATAGTTTCAAAAAGTAATTTAAACTAAAATTTCATAAACAAAGCAATGGGTTGAGTTCCATCGAAATATACCGAGAAACGTCAGGTATGTGTAAAGTTTCTAAGGTATTTGATATTAGAAGTGGTCTTATATTTATTAAACTAGCCCCCAAATTTCATTTTAGTGAAATAGAGGCATGAGATGTGTTTCGTAGAATAATCTCGACATGCCGAAATATAGTTATGCCACACCGTGGTACAGGGTATGTTGAAGCCACAACAGCTGAAAGTCGACTTCATCGCTCCCGCATTAGATTTGGAGCCGTTCATTGACAGCAGCGCCGCAAACCTCACTTCGCAATGTTATGGCAACGTCGTCAGAGTTGCATTAGTTCACGACACTGCCAAATATAATAAATAAATAAATTAGCAAAATTCAGTTTTTTATTCTTTTTTTTCAAGTCTCACGGACTTGAACAGGGTGTTATAAGTTTGTTTCATGGAAGATGTTTTACTACCTACAAATAATACGACTAGACCCGCCTTAAATTATTTAATCATGTCTGTCCGTCCGTCTCTCAGTCTGGTAAGAAATTGATTTGAAATCAGTTTATATTTGGCAATAGCTCCCATATATATGTGTCGTCCGTCTTGGCCTTTTAGTCCTATAGAAGCTGTATTATACATCCAACTGTTTTGAAATTTAGCATGGTAGAGTTTATTTATATACATATGGATAAAAATTGCCGAATTTGAAGAAAATCTGTTTAGATTTAGCTATAGTCCCCACATATATGCTTCGTCCGATTTGGCCCCTTTTAGCCATATAGAAGATGTAGTTTACATCTAATCATTTTGAAACGTAGCATGGTAGAGTTTCTGGATCCATGGACCAACCCTATTTATTTATTTTATTTAGTTGTGTAAATAAATTTTAGTTGAAGTATACATTGGAAATTTCAGTTTTGTCCAATCTTACCAGAGTGGCGTAGGGTATCATATAGACGGCACCCCCGGCTTAAGCCTGGCCTTACTGGTTTTTGATAAATTGGAAAACTATTACATTTTCCATGCAAATTAATTTTTTCAACGCTTGGACGTTCTCGCTTCAACAGAACTGCATATTTAAATACATACTTAAACGAAGAATTAATTCACTTATCTAATCATGGCTCATTACATACAATCCAATCCATTCTACGGTCAATAGTTTTGAGCTAATATTTGTATACCCTACACCACACTGTGGTACAGGGTATTATAAGTTTGTTTCGCGGCAGATGTTTGTAACACCTGAAAATAACACAGCTAGACCCACCTTAAAGTATACCGATCGACTTTAGTTCTATAGAAGCTGTATTTTACATTCAATCGTTTTGAAATTTAGAATGGTAGAGTTTATTGATCCATGAACCAACACTACCGAATTAGAAGAAAATCGGTTAAGATTTAGCTATAGCTCCCATATACATGTTTCGTCCGATTTGGCCCTTTAGTCCTGTAGAGGCTGTATTTTACATCCAAACATTTTGAAATTTAGAATGGTAGAGTTTCTTGATCCATGAACCAACATTGCCAAATTTGAAGAAAATCGGTTAAGATTTAGCTATAGCTCCCATATATATGGTTCGTCCGATTTGGCTCTTTACGATCCAATCGTTTTTATACCCTACACCACACTGTGGTACAGGGTATTATTTAAGTATAAAATGTCCCAAAAGTAAATTTATGTAAACAATTATACCCTACACCACACTGTGGTACAGGGTATTATAAGTTTGTTTCACGGCAGATGTTTGTAACACCTGAAAATAACACAGCTAGACCCACCTTAAAGTATACCGACTCAGAATCACTAGCTGAGTCGATTTAACGATGTCCGTCCGTCCGTCCGTCCGTCTGTCCATGTAAAGTTGTTTGTCGACTACAGGTCGCAATTTCACTCCGATCGTTCTGAAATTTTGCAGTTTAGAGTATTTCGCGGCTGTTAAGATCGCTATTGCATTTGGTTGAAATCGGTTCAGATTTAGATATAGCTCCCGTATATATCTTTCGTCCGATTTGGCCCTTTAGTCCTATAAAAGCTGTATTTTACATCCGATCGTTTTGAAATTTAGAATGGTAGAGTTTCTTGATCCACGAACCAACATTGCCGAATTTGAAGAAAATCGGTTAAGATTTAGCTATAGCTCCCATATATATGTTTCGTCCGATTTTGCTCTTTAGTCCTGTAGAAGCTGTATTTTACATCCAATCAATTTGAAATTTTGAATGGTAGAGTTTCTTGATCCATGAACCATAACTACCATAAGATTTAGCTATAGCTCCCATATATATGTTTCGTCCGATTTGGCCCTTTAGTCCTATAGAAGCTGTATTTTACATCCGATCGTTTTGAAATTTAGAATGGTAGAGTTTCTTGATCCATGAACCAACATTGCCAAATTTGAAGAAAATCGGTTAAGATTTAGCTATAGCTCCCATATATATGTTTCGTCCGATTTTGCTTTTTAGTCCTGAAGAAGCTGTATTTTACATCCAATCATTTTGAAATTTAGAATGGTAGAGGCTCTTGATCCATGAACCATAACTACAGAATTTGAAGAAAATCGGTTAAAATTTAGCTATAGCTCCCATATATATGTTTCGTCCGATTTGGCCATTTAGTCCTATAAAAGCTGTATTTTACATCCAATCGTTTTGAAATTTTGAATGGTAGAGTTTCTTGATCCATGAACCAACATTGCCGAATTTGAAGAAAATCGGTTAAGATTTAGCTATAGCTCTCATATATATGTTTCGTCCGATTTTGCTCTTTAGTCCTGTAGAAGCTGTATTTTACATCCAATCATTTTGAAATTTAGAATGGTAGAGTCTCTTGATCCATGAACCATAACTACAGAATTTGAAGAAAATCGGTTAAGATTTAGCTGTAGCTCCCATATATATGTTTCGTCCGATTTGGCCATTTAGTCCTATAAAAGCTGTATTCTACATCCAACCGTTTTGAAATTTAGAATGGTAGAGTTTCTTGATCCATGAACCAACATTGCCGAATTTGAAGAAAATCGGTTAAGATTTAGCTATAGCTCCCATATAATTGTTTCGTCCGATTTTGCTCTTTAGTCCTGTAGAAGCTGTATTTTACATCCAATCATTTTGAAATTTAGTATGGTAGTGTTTCTTGATCCATGAACCAACACTACCGAATTTGAAGAAAATCGGTTAAGATTTAGCTATAGCTTCCATATATATGTTTCGTCCGATTTGGCCATTTAGTCCTATAAAAGCTGTATTTTACATCCAATCGTTTTGAAATTTATGAACCAACATTGCCGAATTTGAAGAAAATCGGTTAAGATTTAGCTATAGCTCCCATATATACGTTTCGTCCGATTTTGCTCTTTAGTCCTGAATAAGCTGTATTTTATATCCAATCATGAATTACAAAATTTATATATCAAAGTTATTCAATGTTACGAGAGTGGTGTAGGGTATTATATAGTCGGCCCCGCCCGACTTTAGCATTTCCTTACTGGTTTTTTTTTTTTTTAATTTTCTTTAAAATTCCTATTTTCTTGGAAGGTGTATTTAGCATTTGAACCATATTGTAATGCTTATTTAGTACGTACAGTCCCGTGAAAAATGGACATTATTGCCACCCTTTTGGTACCTCCCATACAAATGGACTATTTTGCACAAAAAGTTAACGCCTTAGAACATTGATTCCAGTCTATGTAGACAAATACTTAATATTTTGTGGAGTGTAATGTCTGTGTAGTACCTATAATCCCGTGCTAAATGAGCGATATTACCACGCCACTTTTGGTACCTCCCATACAAATGGACCATTTTGCACATACAAGCACCAGAAATTATGGACAGTGCAATGTTTTTTAGTACCCATGGTATATTACAGAATGGGCGTTATTGCCACGCCCCTTTTGGTACCACCCAAACAAAATTGCCAAAATAAAAAATATGAAAAAATTATTACTTTGAATTTCCCTATTTTTACAATATGGGTCATAATTTTTACATTTATCCATACATATTTTGCAAGTAGGCATTGTTTTCTTCGTTAGGATGATAGATTTCAAGAAATGAAAGAAACATTCCCGATCCGACGCACAGTGGGGCCTTTGCTCAAAACCCGTGGCAAAAATCAAAAATTTTGGTAAAATTAATGATTCCATTCGATAGAGAACTACCTATGGATCACAAATCCGAAAACCCTTTCAAAATTTAATAAATATCGCGGTTTACAGGGCCGTTCAAGTTGATATTTTTTTCAGTTCAGAAGAAAAATCTAAATTGAAACAAATAATAAGTTTTAAAATTTAGTTTTAGACAATCTATAGAACCGATCTTTATGTTTTTGGCGTTGTTTGAAACGTATGTTAGATTTCAATCAATTGTATCATTACGATACTTAGTTACCCAAATATCGCATTAGTAAAAAAGAGCTATATTTCGATCGATTTTCAACTTTGGTGCAATAACTAAAAAAGTACCGATTAGTTTCGGAAATTATTTCTTTTGGGTGATTGAGTACTTATTACTCTACCATATTCAATTGAAGTTTGCTGCCCATTCTTGCCCATGTACATGTAATTACAATCAATGTGCAACAAACTTGCAATACTAATACAATGCAGACAAACAGAAATTAAATAAATAAAAAAATCAAATGCTTTGTCGTATTTTTATGTTTTAATGTCAAAAACAGTTAAGATTGCTTTTTTTAATACGTTTTTTCTAAAATATTATTTTTCACCAGAATATTTTGTTAAATAGCAAACCTTATTTTTTTCAATTTATCTGTGAAAACAAAGTGTGCTTAGATTTGAACGCCATTGCTTTTACTTCGAATTTTGTATTATTGGTACAATCGTCTTGCATATGTTCGGACGCATTTTTAATTTTGAACTGTTGTGAATTTCCCAAAACTGCTGTAATCAAGTCTACTGTCAGCAATATAAGCAATCAAACCGATAACTTGAATCCCTCAACTTTTGAAATCAAAAGTGGAAAAACTGTGATTGTTTATTATGAATTTTTTCCCACAATGATTGATGGTAAAGTATTAAACGAAATTATAAATACCTCGTCAACTTTAAAATGTGCAATTTGAAAACAAGTCACAGAAAGACTTTCAAAATCTAGACGAATCAACAAGTAGGGCTTACAATTATGAATATGGAATTTCTCCATTGCATTCTAGAATTAGATGTATGGAGTTCATTTTAAAGCTGGCCTATACTATTCCACGAGAGGGAGAAGTTTTTGATGAAAATACACCGTTTGAATAACGTTTTATTTAGAACTTAATTGTATCGATTGTACTTTTGAATTTCCTTAACAATAACAATTTTTTTTCAAAGAAAACTTATTGGAAAACCCTGTATTTTAATATCTACGCTACTTTACAAAATAATCTTTGAGTGTAGACTTACTAAATTAACTATAACTTTTTAAATTATTCATCGGCTTTCTTCGGAATGGTCTTATTTTATTCACGACCGATCAGACTTTACGATAAAATTATATATTATTTATGATTGTGCCTTTTTCGATGTTTATACCCTCACTTTAGTGATACGAGGGTATATATCATTTGCTACGAGCCAAAACTGTAAAGCTAAGTACACACGATTACCAGATCAGACAATATTGTCAGAAAATGGCGGAAAATGCAACCCTGTGCTCGTACATTCGTGTGAACATACAATTTTTGTCTCGGAACGTTGGCAGAAAAGTCATTGTGAAATAATTTGCAGATTGTTAGATGTGCAAAGTTTATGCATGTGACAAAGGTGCCATTGCCAGAAAAAAAATTTTATTGGCCGCACTGTCTATAAAATATTTTTATTTGCAATCCTGCATATATATATTTACACGGAGGAAAAAAACGGCCTCTGTAACATATTGTCCCAAACATATTTTGCAGGCAACATATATATGTTTGGAGCAGCTCCCAAACATATTATGTTTGGGGTAGCGGTAATGTTCCCAAACATTTATATGATTGTATGCAAACATATATATGATTGTATGTAATCATATATATGCTTATGTCCAAACATATATATGACTGTATGTAATCATGTATATGATTATATGTATGCAAACATTTATATGATTGTATGTAATCATATATATGATTGTATGTAATCATGTATATGATTGTATTTAATCATATACATATATGATTATATGCAATATGATTGTATGTAATCATATATACGATTGTATGTAATCATATATATGATAGTATGTAATCATATATATGATTGATCTCTTCTACTCTTTTCGCTCCATCATGAAACTATAACGGTTCTCAGCAATAAGTAACCTAATGTAAATCGTCACTCACTACGTCAAATACAGAAATACAATAACAACAAACAGTAATACACACTTTGCTTCTGAAAAGTAGTTCATGAGCTGCAGAATAGTTTTTGAGTTTTCTGAAAATTACTAAATTTTGAGTTGTGTCTCTTTAAAAGAATTTGTGCAATGTGCAGAGCAAGTCAAAACTTCAATAGTGCAGTGCACTCTTCACTACTGTACCCGGGGTCATTTCAGATGAAAACAATTTGTTAGTGCGGGAGTGTGTTTGTTCAAAGAACATGATAAGCCCACATACATACGTACATACATATGTATGTTGGCAAAATAATTTATGTGGGACAATAAAACGGCGTCAGTATTATAGAACGTTTTGTAAATAAAATGTGTTGAAGTAACATACATTCCTTTTTAAAAAAATTAATTTTGCACCAAACTAATTGTGTTTTTTAATGAATAACCTCTATACATCTTTGATATAATATTCTTTCTTTTATTTTGAATTTGTTGTACGTGTTAAAACTACAACTATTGAATTCGATATTCACCACACATATTCAATAAAAAACCCGACCTTAAGCTCGACCGGGCGAGTAAGCATCATCAAATAATAATAATACCCTTTGGTGTCGGTGCCATTCCTCCTCATACACACGGTTCCCATATACTTATTACCCATCTTTGCATAAAATTATGAGTCATATAATTGGGCTCTCAGAGAGTAATACTCTCTAAAACTCTAAAAAATATGTTCTAATATATTATTTTGCCAAAAATATGTTAGGACACAATCATATCGTTTTTTAATATGCTAGAATTTTGGCCCGAACATATTATGATTGTGTGCAAACATAATATGTTTACCCACAAACAGATATATGATTGTGCCCGTCCCAAACATATATATGATTGCATCCAAACATATTTTTAACATATTTTTTTCTCCGTGTAGGAAATATGTTGTACATATGTAAAATTGTAAGGTTTTTTTGCAATCGTCCGAACTGTCAATTCACCTTTGCCTAACAATCTGTCATTGTCCGTACAGTTGCAGCACTTTAACAGGGTTGATAACGTTGTTCGATCTGGCAATCGTGTGTACTTAGCTGAACACATCGAAGGAGTGAGCTAAGACCATAAGTATGATCGGCGGATATCCGTTTTAGGTCATTCTAAGTCGAATGAGCAACGTCCGTCTGTCTGTCTGCTGGCTGGTGCGCACAATAACTCTCGAAAGGAGTAACCGACTGGCTTCAAATTTGGTATGCTGTAATATTTTTTCTATCTTAGGCCAAGTTCGAAGATGCTCCATAATAACTTCTATACTACTTATCCGAATCAGCTGTAATTCATCAAATGGGCGAAGTGTCGATACCCATTTTGGTAGGGGACCATTGTATACACAAATGTAACGTACATACACATTACGGAAATCTTCCTACCTATCTCTTCATATAAATACCTAATACTTTTATAGGCTCTATAGTCCAGTGAAAAATGGGCGTCATTGGTACACATATTTTGGTACCTTCCACAGGTACCTACCGCTTTTAACTTTAATACTGTTGTATACTTTAATGTTATTAATAGCAATTTAAATTGATAACAATTAAATTAAAACAACATATATACAAATTTGCGAATATTGTTTGGGACTGAAGGTGAGGGGATTCGTAAGTCGTTTACCCAACTGAGCTTTCTTACTTGTTTTAATTCCTCTCACTGTGCGATCCTTGTAAAGTTAAGCATAGTACGTATTCTTCATTAACTGAGTTGTTTTGGGTAGCAAAGTCGACTAGTTTGAACTGGTTAACGTGATTGCCAACATATTTTTTAGCGACCCAATCTAATGTACATTACATATGGATATTGGTTTCTACCACAAACTATGCAATCATCAAATTTAATATTAAAAATATGAAGTTATGATTTTTCTCCAAAAATAAATAAAATGTGTATATTTAATGGTTTTGTTTACCGTACAACAAAGTAAGCAATAGCATAAGCCCAAGATAAGGTGCACTAGCGTCAAAAAAAAATAAATAATAAATATTTACATTTGCTATAAATAACTCAAAGTGAGCTAGGGATAGGTTGGATAGGTAATACTAGAATAGTTCTATGCCACAGAGTGTGGCACTTGTTGAGGCAACGTCACGAAATGAGCCACAAAAAATGCTCAACTTAATGCTCCTTAGATAAATAATCTTTATTAACAAAAATTGTGTATTATTTTGTTGATTTTCATTTGTCATACTGCACATTTTCTTTTGTATTTATCTAAGGAGCATTTGATTGCCACCACTACTTGCGGATTGTTATTACAACATTTCTGCCACAGAAAATGATTCCCCAACAAAGTAAATAAACGAGCAAAGTAAATATACGACAATGCGAAATTAGCTAAGAGGATTAGTAGGAAGGCTAGGAAAAACGGTTAAAAAGACGAGTAGTCGGGTGACATCATCAGACTGTATTTTGCACCGCCATCACCACCTCCACTTGGTGGTTAGGAAATTAACGCTCTGAGCAACTTTACTACTTATACAAACATTAAGTTGTCATTTGCCGTTCTGCTTCGAAGCAAAAGTTTAAATAATATCTTTACAATTTCTGAGGATATGTGTACATTTATAGTAAGGTAACTTACGTGTTTAATTTTCATTGGGGGATCGTTGAGACCTACTGCGGAAGTTTTGTTAGGATCAAATTGTTAAAAATTAAAGTTAACATTGCGCGACAAACGTCAACGTTTTCTGCATTCCTAAGGACGGGGCTATAAGGAAGTGAAACTATATGTCACCCGTAGCAAAACTACAAACTCAGTTTCTTAGTTTGTGATCTTTGGCCGTTTTACAAGATTATTATTATAAATTTCAATATATTTTTTGAAGCTTTTACAAAACAATTATCATCAATTTGCATACTAAATGAATGATGAACATGTCTAATATTATATATGTATATTGTAACGTCTAAAAATACTGCTGCTAATGCCACCGTATAGTAAACCAAACCCTCCAACTCGAATTAGTTGAAATTTTGTGTCATAACTACTTATATAGGGTGATCCATTTCAAGGTTCCCTACTTTTTTAAAGAAAAAAACACAGAAAATTCAAATTGAATGTTTATTTATTATCATTTGAAGGAACATTCTTTGGCATTTATTTTTCAAGATTATGTCTATCAAGTGTTGGCCGCGGCTACTTCTCAGATGGTTCATCCGTTGAGTCCAATTTTCGATGACGTTCGAGCATTTCGACTGGTAACTGGCGAATGACACGCGTAAACGTTGTTCAGGCGTAAGTCTTTCCATGATGAAATGACAAACAATACCTAACAAAAATAACATGACAGCATGACACGACTCACACGTGATCTGTCAAAAAAGGCTATTGAAAAAATTATCTATACTTGGATCACCCGTTACTAAATCTAAATATTTTTATGTATATATTCAGGCATTAAATTAAAACCAAATTCGCCCAAAATTTGTTGTGATTTTTTTTTGGCGAAATTGAAACTTTTTTTTACATTTTTGTCAAAACCATGTTGTTACTTTTTTTTTTTTTTTGCTCAAACGATTGCATACAGCATTTCCCTTAAGAGCTTCGTGGTATAAGGACCACTATAGGATGGGGGTATATAAATTTTGTCACACCGTTTGTAACACCTCTTAATATTGATCTGAGACCCCATAAACTGGGACGTATCCAGAGGGGGGGCCCGGGGGTACAGCCCCCCCCCCCCGAAATGTTTTAAACATAGGCATAAACTGTTTACAGTTTTCCAAATCACTCAAAAAACACGAAAAATATTTGGAAGGCCGTTAAAAAAACGGTACAAAAGCGTAAAAAATGGTAACAGTAAAAGTAATAACAACTAAAAACAAGAAAAGTGCATGGTTTCCTCGCTAAAACTTTTTAACTTATGCATCGATTTTCTTCGGAATGGTCTCAATTTATTCATAACCTTTCAGAGTTTACGATAAAGACACAAAAATAAGACAATTATGCGTTTCTAGATGTTTTTATGAGGCTTTTATTTAAAAATTACTAAAATTTTCTCAAAAAATATGATTTTTTGCAATACTTTGTAAGATAGCGTCGAAACCGCTGAACGGATGGAAAATTGTATTGTGCGACGGCTACTTAATTCTGAAGTTTGTAAAGCTTACCTGAACCAATTCGGATGAATGGTTCTCTAGTTATGCCATAATATCTGGTTCAACCTCTCTTTTTTCTTAGCCAAAAGGGTTGTCTCTAGTGATGTCAAACGGGAAATCCCGATCCCAAAAGATCCCGCATCCCGGGATTTTTTAAAATGAATCCCGGGATATTTTAATAATAATATATGATGCTGTATCATAGCAAATATTAAGTGAAAGATAGATAATATCTGTCGAAAATGTAAACTAATGAAGCAAATTGTTAACATCAAAATACATTGATATACATAATCCGGTGAAAAAATTAGAAATTTGGACAAGAATTACAAAATATATCATAAATGTAAATAAGTAAATTTAAAACAAGAACACAAATAGAGTTTGTTTCCCACAAAACGAAGATCATTGTATTCTATTCTTTCAAATTTATTAAAAACTAGCTGACCCGGCAAACGTCGTTTTGCCTTGCATTTTTTTCCCGTTGCAAAGTCGTAGTGGACTGATATTTCAAAGAAAAATGATAGGTGCACTAAACTGACATACCAAATTTTTGTCCAATTATTGTTATTTAAAGCAGAAATAATAGATTTTATATTTTTGATGAATAGCGCCCTGGTTAGGTCGGTAGCTATTAGTAATGATTTGTATTTCATAGATGAATTAAAAATGGAAATGCGTAAACTGCAGTACAAAAGTAAAATCAACACAATTTTTTCACATTTTTTTTTGTTAAGAAGTTGATTCTAAACTTGGTTATTATAAAACAAAAAAAAGGAGTAAACATATAATTTATTTTAAAGCTTGGTAGTAAACAATATTTTTTGTTTTTCTATTGGGGGAGAAAATGAATAGTGCTGACGGTGTACCGACTCTCGAGCACGCAACATACAACTGACCGTGAGAAAAACATTGGGTTTCTAGGTTTAACCCACATACTTTTAACGACTGTCCTTGAGATTTATTAATCGTCATTGCGAATGCAAGGCGAACTGGAAATTGGACACGTTTAAACTTGGTAGATCATTTGGTATCTTTAAACTTTCCTATGATTATCATTGCCTTAATAGCGTTCGGCATCAGCATTTTAACAACCATTCAAGTACCATTACATAGTGTTGGCTGATTCAGGTTACGTAACATCATTATTACTGATCCAACCTTAAGTAGCAAGTTATGCGGGGGCAGTCCCGGTAAGTCCAATGAATTTAGGAACTCTATCGGATAGTTAACAACATCATCAGGATCTGTAATAGAATCAATTGACTTATACGAATGCAGTTCGCCATTAATTAAGCTTTGGATTTTTAAATTTGTGTCATCAACGTCCTTATTTTTTGGAGCTAAAATGGCTCTTTCGCTTAACCAAACATAATTGTTGTAATTTTCAGCAATATTTGGGAACACATTTGCTATTAGTTCTTGTGTAGTGTTTGTAAATTGACAAAAGCCTGTTGGAAATGAAATCTGCCCTGTGCTGGAATCTGTTGGTATTTTTCCATTGCCAATGTCTAACAATTGTTTTGAAAACACATACCCTGATTCAGCATTTTCAAGAGCAACTCGCATATTTGTTGTTAATTTGTTGTTAATTAGTTGTCACTTTTTTCCATATAGATGATGACTTAAGGCAAGCGTTAATTTCATCAGCAGGTGTTGATTTAGGAATGACTGGCAGCGTTTGCCGGAAGTCTCCGGCCAATAGGACCATCATCCCTCCAAATATTTGTTCATTATTTCGCAGGTCTCTTAATGTTCTGTCAAGTGCCTCTAATGATCGTTTGTGAGCCATTGTACATTCATCCCAAATAAGTACGTTGCAGTTTTGAAGTACTTTTGCCATCGCTGATTGCCTCGAAATATTACATGTTGGCTCATCTACCGTTTGCATATTTAAAGGCAGTTTTAGGGCAGAATGAGCTGTTCTTCCTCCTTCTAATAGGGTAGCAGCAATCCCAGAGGAGGCTACTGCAAGTGCAATTTGGTTTTGTGAGCGAACCGAAGCCAAAAGGAGAGAAAGTAAAAAAGTTTTGCCTGTTCCGCCAGGTGCATCGAGAAAGAAGATTCCTCCAGAACCTACATTAAGAGCTGTCATAAGAGTGTCGTACGCCTTTTTCTGGAGATGGTTTAACATTTGTACCTTTGTTTTTACTAATTGTCTTAATGAATTCCGATCATATTGCCGCTCACGTTCAAATTCTTCTATAAATGCTTGTTGCGGAGGACGATTCGGAGCAGGCATTCCTAATTCTCGCAACATTTTTCCCGACATTCTCACGCATAAGTCTTCAATTGAAATTAACGCCTCATTGAAAATTTCATTATTGAAATTAATTTCGGGATCTATGGCGATTGTACGAATGCGATGTAAAATATCATCAGACATATTTTCTTTAAACTTGTTCCACAAATGGGTGGGATTAGATGGGAAACATGTTGATATTATGATTGCAAAAAGTGTTCTAATTTGTTGAGGTGTAGACGAAAGAACAGCATCTGCCATAGTGAGATCCCAATGGTTGTCACTCTCTAGCAAGTGTAAAAGCTGACAGGCTTCTCTATATGTTGTGCATAAAGCTCCATTAACGGTCCGTAAAGATTGAAAAGACGTTGGCCCACGAACATTTATTAATAGCAAACGGAGATAAAAACATTCGTCATTGCACGGATGGACTGAGTAGACACGACCTAGTGCATCGGATGAGTAAACTTTTACATAGCCAGGAACAGGTTTTCCCTGTTTTCTACGCTCAAATTTTTTTGATGTAGCATTCCATGTAAAATATCTTGGCATTTCTGAGTAAAGCAGCGTTCTTGCAAAGGGATCAATTGTACATGTGTTAAAGAAACTTGTTAGAGTTGTTGATGGTGGCCGTTCTGCCCTCTGCACTGCATTTGTTTCTGTAAAATAGACTCGTTGACCATTCTCTAAGTGTACTGATAAATGGATCACAGCGGGGTAACGTTCATGAATGGCGAATGAAAATATTCTCCAAAGTGCTTCATTGCTGCTAATATATCTTCCAGTCTGATACTGAGAAATCTCATCATTTTTATCTGCAGTCGCAATACCAAAAACAGCCATATCGCTTCCTTTCGTGACGTACTTGCAAACATATTTAATAGATTTTACAGAGTTACAGTACTCAACATTGCAATGCGCTTTGAATGTCTTTGAAAGAAGCGGTGAATACGGTACAATCCAGCTGTTGTCGACCACAACCTTCTTATTTTTCTGATTTTTTATTTCTTTTGTTACGGTTCTGCCACCGTTTTGGGGTGCGCGTCGACGATACAAAGGATATCCGTCATTTCCTGTGACTGTTTCAGGTAAAAGAGCGCGGGGATATCGTTTGGAACACTTACTATCTACCATACATGGTGATTCTGGGTTGTGAATGCCGCACGGGCCATGAACCATATTTTCTGTTACTATTTTATGCAGCTCTAAGTCTGATGTACGGTCAGGAATTTCAGCAGAAATAATGAAATCAATTTCATCTGGTCTTATCTTTTCAGCCATCCATAGTAAAATGTGCGCATGGGGTAGCCCTCTTTTCTGCCATTCAACGCAATACATCCAACAACGCACACTTCCAAAAACTTTGAACTTAACAATAGAGTTCACCATTGCCTTAAGTTTTTGGTTAAACACTCGCGCTGTAATGTCATGGCGATCGGTGGGTGATTGGTTGGGTAGTAATAACTGTGTAATTTCACACCATTTTGGGTTACACGTGAACGTGATAAATAAGTCTGGTCGACCATATTCGCGCACATATGTCATTGCATCTTGTGCATATTCGTGCAAATGTCTTGGACTTCCCACATAAGTCGATGGTAAAATGGTAAATCGGCCAACATTGTTCGCATTTCCATCAGTATTTACAGCGTCACGGAGATGGATGTATTCTTCAGTTCGTAGTTTTTTCTGGTTCAGGCGTATATATGTTAAACGTTCGGTTTCGATTTTCGCATACATATCAACTACGAATTGATGAAATAATCTTCTACATTTTAATATGTGATTGTCCTCGTTATTGCGAATCATTAACCTATACGCATAAAAGTTCATACAACTAATCTTTTTGTTTGTTTCTTGACCTGTGTATAAGAAATATTTTGTTGTTATTCTTGTAGTTAGTAAAATGTTACATTGCCTTTTACCTGATATTGGATTTATCATCTTAAGCAAGAAATGATAACCATCTTCTCCTCGCGGAAATAACAGCGGATACTGTAATGCATCGTATGAACGATGTGTTTCGGATATACGCTGTAGATGATTACCATCACGTCGACTGAGTACAATATCGCGAGATCCTAAATTTTCTCCAACAATAACAACTGCAACCTCATTAAGCGTCTTTGCATTGAAGCGTCGCTCATGTTCACCAAATGGTGTTTTGTCGGCTCTGATTACAATTTTGTAATCATCAGAAGGCATCATATCTAATGCCGTTTTAAATAGTTTCACCAACTCGTTGTGCTCATGTAAGAGGTTTTGCAGTTGCGCAATAATTTCTCGTTTATTCACATTGTTAATTGCACATCGCTGATTAATTTCATCATTGGTATTACCAAGGAAATAAATTTGAAGAAATTTGTGCTCAGAATTCAATGGTGGTAACAATGCTCCTGCACGATGATGAATTTGACCTTGGATCTACATATTATTTAGTGTTAAAAAGTAAGAAGTATAATTTTTTTTATTTAAATTTTGATGTACCTTAAAAGTGGGATTAAAACCTTGTTGTTGTATTATATTTGCCCCAAAAGACGTCATCTGGAACGAAGTGTTGTAAAGTTGTATCTGTTGCAAGAAGTTCTTTGAGAGGGGGTCTTGGCCAGAAAGCAACGACTCTGGAGGTGGTAGTAATTGAGGTAATTTGACTTTTCCACTTGCACAGCATAATCCTTGTGGCTCGCAGCGAAACTTCAATGCATTATAATACTGGCAAACAATACTCATTATTCCGAAATTAACTGATAGGTCTGTTGCGTAATCAACTCCTGAGTCGTATCTGAAGGCTAATCGTTCTTACTGAACACCATTATTGGAATTCCTATTTATCCGACGTTGTAAGTTATGTCGCTCGTTACCTGCGGGTGTGCGGGTCAAACTTGATTGTAGCCTTTGGTCTGGAGTCATACTGCCTTGTGCCTGTGATAGACGAACACGAATTGCCTCTGAACGTTGAGTACGCTCTGCTTCAGTTTGGCTGACTCTATGATTGTACACACTTCTAGCTAGACGTGTACGGCGGCCTATATTTCTTCGTCTTCTTGGTGGCATTTGGTATTTTTTTTGTACTAACGGGCAAATTATTTGTGAGATGTATAACTTAAATTGTTATGTACATATGTTGTTCGTTTTTTCTTATAAAATAACTTATTGTTGAAATTATACTCACCAACACTTATTGTTTATTGTATTTTAATATTTTCACTTTTTGCAGTAAACACATATACCACTAATTAGGAACATCCTAAAGTTTTAGGTTAGGCTATGAAAAAAAAATTGAGAAGTAAAAAAGGCAACGTGGTCAATGACAATTTAAAGTATAGACATCCTAGTGTATTTGCAACTTTTTTCCACAAGATGGGGGAAAAGTCAATTTCGCGTACGTTTGTATGCGAGTGAGAATATTTTTAGGAAGCCATCTACAGAAAGCTTTTTTCTTACTTTAAAAGTCAACTGCGATTGGGTGTCTATACCTTTGATTGTCATTGACGTGGTTAGTAATCAGGTGTTTATATGGAAGTGAATATTTTAACGACGGCATGGCCACATGACTGCAGGTTGTTGTCTATGCTACTTGTGAATATTTTAACGATTGCAAGGCGACATGACTGCAGGTTGTTGTGTATGCTACTTTTGTAGCTGTGGCTAAATTAATGTTATTTCTTGCCTTTGTCTAATCCCGCCAATATTTGAAGTATAGCTTAGAATATTTACACCAAACGGACACACCAAATTGTTAAAATGTCGTTAACAGGTTAATAAATAATTAATTTGTAAATTTGTAATTTGTATGGGAGGTACCAGGCCCCATTGTCCAATCCCGCCCATATTTGGAGTAAAGCTTGGAACGCATACATAAAACGGATGTACCAAATTTTGTTCAAATACGTATAAGAGGAGCAGAAATAATGGAATTTAAATTCGTAATTTGTATGGGAGGTACCACGTCCATTTGTCCAATTGCGTCCATATTTGTAGTTGAACTTAGAAACTATACACTAAACCGTTCATATTAAATTGTATTCCGATACCAACAACAGTAGGAGAAATAGTGGATTTTGAATTTGTAATTTGTATGGGAGGTACCACGCCCCTTTGTCCAATCCCGCCCATATTTGGAGTAAAGCTTGGAACGCATACATTAAACGGATGTACCAAATTTTGTTCAAATACCTATAATAGGAGCAGAAATATCGGATTTTTAACCTGCGATTTGTATGGGAGGTACCACGCCCCTTTGTCCAATTAATTTTTTTTTCTATATAAACCATCTCGTGAAAATTTAGAATCGAATAAAAAAAAAATCATCCAAATCGCTCCAGCCGTTCTGACGTGATGCCATTACACAGATGGACCGTTTCATTTTTATATATATAGAATCCTAATATAAGAGTTGATATGGATCGACAAATCGATTTGGTCCCAAAAAACGGAATTAGTCAAACTGATTTCTCAAGTTGAAAAAAATATTTTTCGTGTTTTAATGATAGAAAATTATAACATCAATAATAATTCAGACGACGAACGGAAATTGGACCAACATTATTTCATAGCTAAGATGTTGTGAAATATTTTTATAAAAGTTAGTAGTTTTTAACAAAAATTAATGTATGCTTTAGCTATTTTTATCCTTATTTAAACTAATTTAAACAGTAAGGAAAGGCAGAAAGTCGGGCGGGGCCGACTATATAATACCCTACACCTCCCTAACAATGCGATAAAGGCCATTGCGATAATAATTTGGAATAATTGGTAAGTAGGCAGGAACATATTATCTAATTTTGAGCCGATAATCGCTAAATTAAGCAATATTCGTTCCTAAATTGAGAAACATCTTTCCGGAAAATATTAATGATCGAAAGTAAAGTACAACTTCTATAGCGCGTTCATACCAAATCAGGAGGAACATATATATGGAGGTTATATATAAATCTGAACCGATTTTCCCTGAATACTCATTCATGTAAAAAGACCTCTTTCTGTAGAATCGGATATAAAATACAGTCTCTACAGCGCTTACATGTCAAATCGGGGGTAACATATATATGTGAGCTATATCTAAATCTCAACCGATTTCCCTCAAATTTGTCAGTATTAATTCATGTAATAAGAAACCTCTTTCTGCCGAATTTCGTACTGATCGGATTAAAAATACACTTTTTACAGCGCTTACATGTAAAATCGGGGGTAACATACTTATATATGGGGGCTATATCTAAATCTGAACCGATTTTAACCAAATTAAATAGGGATCGTCCTTGGGCAAAAAAAAAAGATATGTGTAAAGTTTCGTCAAGATCGGGCCATAATTGCGACCTGTACTTTGATTACAAGAATACATCTACAGACAGACGGACATACAGACGGACATAGCTAAATCGACTCAGAAAGTGATTACAAGTCGATCGGTATTATAAAGAATGGATCTATCTCTTCTCCTTTTGGGTGTTACAAATAAATGCACAAAGTCATAATACCCTGTACCACAGTGTGGTGTAGGGTATAATTAAATTAAAACTGAACTACAATTTTTGTATTCCATTTCGAAATAACACATAATTAAGAATGGAAAAAATCCCGATTTATCCTGAAAACCCCGAAAATACCGGGATATCGAACAATTTCGGGATTCCGAAAATCCCGATTTGTCGCGAAAATCCCGGGATATCGAACAATTTCGGGATCCCGAAAGATACCGAAAAAATTCCGGGATCCCGGGATGTGCAATTTAAAAATCCCGAATCCCGGGATTTGTGAAAACCAAACCCGTTTGACATCTCTAGTTGTCTCTGTAAATTCTCGCGATAAGCTGTGATATGGAAAGAAATTAATGGTTGAACCACATATACATGGCACAACTCGAGAACCATTTATCCGATTTGTTTGAGGAAAGTTTTAAAGAATTAAATATTAAGTCAACTTCATATAATACCATTTTCCATCCGTTCAGCGGTTTCGACGATATACGAGTATTGCAAAATATTGCAAAAAAATGTGATTTTTTGATAAAATTTTAATATTTTTAAAATAAAACTCCCAAAAGGCAATCTAAATATAAACAAATGTTATAGTTTTATGATTTTATCGTAAAGTCTGTTCGGTCATAAATTAAACGAGCCCATTCCGAAGAAAATCGATGAATAATTTAAAAAGTTATAGCTAATTTAGTAATGTTTTAACTTTAAAACTTTCTTATCGATGTAAAATTTACAAAAACAAACTTTAAAAGCTACGATTGGAGATTTTGACGTTTGTTGACGTCTAGAATCAGAATCTATGCATTAAAATAGAAACCCAAGAAAAAATTTTGTTTTTGTCGACCGGTGTAATTATTGGTTGGCTTTAAATTTATGATAACCAGATATGGCGAAAATTAAGTTAAAATTACATTTATGATTTCCTATCTGTTCAAAGGTGACATCTCACTTTTGAACATCAGTGTGAAACGTCCACTATATGTGTAGGTGTATAAATGCATTTATATGCCCATACATGCATAACTTATGCACTCATCACTCTAAAGCACTCATTACTCTAATTTCCCTTTTGTTTATATGTTTGTTTACTTGTCGCTTGCCATCTGTAGCTTAACGAAAGTCGTTAAGTGAGCTTAGAAGAGATAGATGGCAAGCACAAGTAATCAGTCTTTTACCGATCCTTAAACCAAACTCGTGCGCCTCTCCCCCGTGATTAGTTTTCCTGTGTTTAAATAAGTTTAATAATTCAAAGTGTTAGTTTTTTTATATATAAAACGATGTACATAGAGAACATCACAGTGAACTCAACCGACCCAAAGTTTAACAATTAAATTAAGAACAAATAGTTATTATAAGAACAACACAAGTTGAAACAAAGATAAACCATTGAAATTGCTAAAACATAAAAAACACTACATAATTTAATATATTCACATACATTTGTACACTCTAACATACCCAAAACCAATGAATTGAAAGAAAAAAACAAATAAAGATTGTGAAACTGAAAATTTTAAACAAATATCTCTTTTTTCGGAAGGCAAGTCCAGCTCAAATCCTGGACCCTTGAACATTTGGTCCTATGCGAACCGGATAAAAAAGTGTGTTTTTTTAAATAATTAAAAAACAAAAAATTTAACAGTGTATACAAAAAAAGTGATTCAAAAAAATATTTAAAACTAAAACACCGTGAGCATTGTGCAAGACCGGTTAATATAAACAAAAAATCGGTTCGGCGCGAATTAAACAAAAAAAAACAAAGTGACCCAAATCAAAGTGACTCAAGAAAAAAGTGACCCACAAAACCAGTGACCCTAACATTCAAAGTGACCCATCACAAAACCCCACAAGGAGCCTTGGAAACACAAACCAACGACATCACGCCTGAACCCCTAGAAGGTAGGAAGGAAGAACCAGCGACCAACGCCAACAACACCAGGTACCCCAAATACATGAAAGGATCAAAGTGAGTACCCAAAATTTGTGCAGGTAGCGTTGTTACATAGGGTGCCAAAACCATTTTTTTGAACTCCGCCATATTGCTATATGAAGGAGATTTTGGCGGGTCTGGCCCTATGTACGACGCTGGCTTGGTTTTTCGTCTTTTACATATATACAAAGATAACTGAATATTTAACTGCAGTTAGCTTGCACATACATACATAGCACTTTGATATACATACATACATAAGTGCAGTTAGCTTGCAGTTACATACCTACACACTGCTGCACATACATACCCTTCTACATATATACTAACCTCTTGCATAACCTACATGCATTCTAACCTCTGAAAGTTTTTTGACGATTTTTTCGGTAACAACGCGCGACTTTACTGTTTTCTAGTTTTCGAAACTTTAGGAAAATAGCGACCCAACCTTTTTGAAAACCCTTCGATAATTTGTTCAAATAATTTATTACGCATTCTGATGAATTTTTCTGAAAGCCAGCGGCTAGTCGAGTCGATTTATGCCATCAAGTTATTTTTAAGATAAGATTATTAAGATAAGAGTATTAAGATACGATTATTAAGATAAGATTATTAAGATTTGTTTCGGACGCGCGGACGGACACCCATTGACTTATTCCGAAAACCTCAGCAAGAATTCCAGATAATTTTGTGCTGAATAACGCGTGGACGGACAACTTTCTTGCGAAACAAAAGAGCGAAAATTTCTTGAATTTTTTCGGCTGCTTAAATCGCGGTTATATTTATTAAGCTTACTTTTATTCTTATTACTATTATTATTAGCTGCTTAAAAGAAAAAAAAGGAAAGATTTTTATTGGCTCGACTCATCCGCTGACTGGCTTGAGAACCCTACAAATTACTTCGTGATTTTTGGGTACTTTAAACATCAAGTTTGCAACATAGAAAAAAAAAATATTTTTTTTTGCCTTCTTTATATGCGATTTTCTGAGGGAGAAATCGACCGTATGATATTAGCTGATGCTTTGGAGACGCTAAAATCAATCCCAATCAATAAATTAAAAGAAAAAAATAATTTATTTTTTTTTGCTTTAGAAAATACGTGTTCCGACTTTTTGAACGACCCTCGTATTGCATTAGATTCAATAGAAAAATCCTTTTGAAAAATGTCAAAAAATTTAAGATTTTTTACATTCTTTAGCTATTAATATGTGTGGTTTGTGCTATAAATCAACATTATTGTAATTTCCAACCGATTTGAAGCGAAAATCTTGATATATTTTATAAAAATGTTCCTGTGCCGACACTTTCAACTCGACCCCTCGTACCCATTAAAACAACAACAACAGCAGTCTATGTACATCGATGCATACCAGACAATAGGTAGCGGATTTTTTTTCGTTGGTTTCTCGTTGTCTTTTCATTCGTTTTCACTTCTTGCCTTGATTAGGGAACCCAAAGGTTAATGTACCACTGGAGTTTTTTTGTGAAATAGAAAAAAAGGGAGAAGTAGGAAAACATAATTTCAGCCGTAAAGAAAGGAATGAGAGAACATATGGTTTGATGGTTGATGGGATCGGACGGACATTTCGGTAAAAGCTAAACAGAACTAACACAATAATTTACATTTATTGAAATTTATTTTTATTTTTGGAAATTACACTTTACAACGAAAAATAAATTTGCTCGAAAAATTTATTAAGTGCTAATTTTTGGAAATTACACTTTGCTACGAAAAATAAATTTGCACAAAAATTTATTAAGTGCTAATTTTTGGAAATTACACTTTACTACGACAAATAAATTTGACTCGAAAATTTATTAAGTGCTAATTTTTTTGAAAGTACACTTTACTACGAAAAATAAATTTGCTCGAAAAATTTATTAAGTGCTAATTTTTGGAAATTACACTTTGCTACGAAAAATAAATTTGCACAAAAATTTATTAAGTGCTAATTTTTGGAAATTACACTTTACTACGACAAATAAATTTGCTTAGAAATTTATTAAGTGCTAATTTTTGGAAATTACACTTTACTACGAAAAATAAATTTGCTTAGAAATTTATTAAGTGCTAATTTTTAGAAATTACACTTTACTACTAAAAATAAATTTGCTCAGAAATTTATTAAGTGCTAATTTTTGGAAATTACACTTTACTACGAAAAATAAATTTGCTCAGAAATTTATTAAGTGTTAATTTTTGGAAATTACACTTTACTACGAAAAATAAATTTGACTCGAAAATTTATTAAGTGTTATTTTTTGGAAATTACACTTTACTACGAAAAAGAAATTTGCTCGAAAAATGTATTAAGTGATAGTTTCTTGGAAGAAACACCTTTCTACAAAATTTGGGGTTTTTTTGAAAAAACAATTTCTTACAAAGTTTGTTTTTTTTGTTTGTTATAATTTTGCAAAAAAAACACTTTCTTACAAAATTTGTTTTTTGATTTGATTGAATTTTTTCTGATAGAAAAATCACTTTCCTACGTTTTTTTTTGTTTTGTCAAAGAAGAGTTGATTGATAATTTTTTTCAGAGTACACTAGCCGACAAAGAATTACTTTCGTCCAAATTTTTATTTATATAATTTTTTTTTTCCAAAAGACCCAAGTCTATAAAAATTATTATCGCTAAAATTTCTTACTTTTCGCACAAACGACACAAGTTCAAAATAAACTGCCATTATTTATATCTATTCGTAAAAAAAAACAAAGTCGGACTGTAAAAGATTGACCCCATTCAACAAATATTTAGCGTTTTTCTGAAATTATTTTGCAAATATTGGCAAAGTAATTTTTTACAGAAATTGTTAAAAGAAAATCTCAATTTTAAAAAGTTTTTTAAAATTTTAGCCAGTTTAAAATTTGATAAAGAAAATATTTAAGAAGGAGGAAATATGGATAAAGTTTTACGTGATAAATTCGTAAATTGCGTAAATGATCTGATAGACTTTGAGAGTGGTTACTCTGCTACTAGCACCGATGATAATATTCACTCATTAGAAGTGACACGTGTAGAATTGAACTCTGTTTGGGATCAAGTGAAAAGGGCCTATTTAGATTGTAGAGACCGTGTTCCCGAAAAAGATGAGGCCCCAATCGATAAATCAAAGTTGAGGACCCATTATAAAGAGGCATTAGAGACATACAAACGATGTTTAAGCGCAGTAAATGGAGAAATTTTAGCACTAACCGACGAAAGGCAGCAGGAAAAAAAGGAAACAGTTGAGCCAAACAACCATCTATCGTTACGTTTACCACCATGCGACACCGACACATTTCATGGAGGATACAGCGCTTGGCCTACTTTTCGGGATTTGTTTTCGGCCTTGTACAGAAATAATTCTAGACTTAGTAAAGTAGAAAAACTTTTTCATCTAAAACAAAAAACCGCGGGGGAGGCACGGGAAATTATTAGTAACGTACCACTAACAAATGAAGGTTTTGATCTAGCATGGAAAAACTTAGAAAACAGATACGAGAATAAACGAATGCAAGTTAATGAACAGCTAAAGACTTTACTTAGTTTACCACAAGTTTCGGCAGATTCGGGATCCTCGATCCAAAAACTTCAACGCACTATTGATGGTTGCGTTCAGACACTAGAAACACTCAAGGTAGATGTAAAGGGGTGGGACCCAATTTTAGTTTACCTTACTTCTACGAAACTGCCGAGAAATTTCTTAGAAGAATTTGAAAACGGTTTGGAAGACTGTTCCATACTACCGTCTTGGAAAGATTTGAATGAATTTTTGACACACAAGTTCAAAACTTTAGAATCTGTAGGAAATATTAAGCCCCATTTCTCCAAAAATAATCTGCCTAGACCCGATTATAGTAGGAAGGAAAATAGGGTTAAGTCATTTCAAACTAATGTTGCGCAACAGACTCAAAGTTCGCAAAGAAGATTCAACAATAGCAACAGATTTAGCACATCTACGCAACCTAGTAGTCGTACAAATGGACCGAGTTGCCAAATTTGCAAGGCAAACCATTTGTTACGAAATTGTCCACAATTCCTTGAGAAAAACGTGAATGATCGCATTCACTTAGTAAAACTTCACAATCTTTGTTACAACTGCATCACTTCGGATCATGGTGTAAGAGATTGTAAGAGTCGTTTCACGTGTAGGGAATGTAATCAAAGACATCACACTTTATTACATAAGGGTAATGAGGCCCGACCTACAAATTCACAACCGGTTAGAGATGACGTACGACCTAGTACCAGTGCGGCAGCTCTAACCACCCTAGTACAATCCACTCCTAGTTTACAGTCCACACCTAGTTTTCAAACTCCTAGTATAACGACTCTAACTCTCAAGGAAAATTCACAACTTAGCCAGCAGCAATCGAAAGAAACACTACTCTTCACAGCGATTGTTCAAATTGAATCTAGAGGGCAGCGATATGACGCACGAGCAATTATCGACCCTGGATCTCAATCAACATTTATATCAGAGAAGATTACAAACCAATTAAAGCTTCCAACGAGGAAGAATCTTGTTCATGTTACCGGTTTAGGTGAAACCGTTTCAGAAACTTCAACAAAAGCTTGTCTTTTTAACCTTTGTTCTCGTACAAACCCTAGTTTTGAATTAGAAGTTTGGGCACCCGTTTTGAAGTCCCTTCCTTCTAATTTTCCGTCGCGCACCCTAGATAAAAATCAACATAGAGAAACAACTCAACTCGAGTTAGCAGATCCTCGTTTTTACGAAAGCCGACCCATAGATCTTCTGATAGGTTTAGACATAGGACCCTTAATTTACACAGTAGGAGCTCCAATGAAATCTATAGGATCTTTACTAGCGCAAAGCACCGTTTTTGGCTGGATAGTGGGCGGACCCCTTGAAAAATCAAACACAAATGATAGGAAAATTTCACTTTACAATACAGTTTCGATCGAGAAAATTCTCACACGTTTTTGGGAGGTGGAGGAGACCCCAAAAAAAGTTTTGAGGTCAGCAGAAGACACCTTTTGCGAAACAAATTTCAAAAATACAACGCGAATGCCGTTCAAATCTTGTGCTGAACTTGGAGCATCTCGAAATATCGCAATGGCGCAATTCTATCGAATGGAAAGAAAGTTGCAAAAAACGCCCGAAATTAAATCTCAATACGACGCAGCGATAATGGAATATTTGGAACTTGGACACATGCGGAAACTGAGACCCCAGGAAATCGAGAAGACCCCTCACTACTATTTGCCGCATCATGCAGTTATTAAACCAGATAGGGTTACTACTAAACTTAGGGTAGTTTTCAATGCGTCAAGTCCCACATCAAATAGGAAAAGTCTTAATGACATTTTACATCCAGGTCCAATTCTTCAACAGGATTTAGTATTGCAGATTTTAAAATGGAGGTTTTTTAGATATGTATTCAACGCGGACGTTACCAAAATGTATCGTCAAATACAAATCGACCCAAGTCAGGCCCCATTTCAAAGAATTCTTTTTAGAAAATCAGCAAATGACCCAGTTGAAGACTTTGAACTTTCGACAGTCACTTTCGGAATTAATTGCGCCCCATTTCTCGCTCTTAGGACCCTAATTCAATTGGCAGAAGATGTTAAAGAAACATACCCATTAGGTTCGGAAATTATAAAACAAAATTTATATGTCGACGACGTTTTAGCTGGAGGTCACACTGTAGAAGAATCCCTTAAGTCTATGAAAGAATTAGTAGCAGCCATGGACTCAGCAGGTTTTGAATTGAGAAAATGGAGCTCAAACGACCCCAATCTACTTCGCGATCTGCCACCTGACTCACTCTTGCCGGTCAATTGGTTGGATATTTCGGAAGGAACTTCAACGAAGACTCTAGGTATCCGATGGAACATTTCGGCTGATAACTTTACGTTCACATCACCACCCACGGAAGAAAGGGAATTATGCACCAAACGAGAAGTCCTTTCAACAATTGCCAAATTTTTCGACCCATGTGGATGGCTGACTCCAGTAATCATCGTAGCGAAACTTATCATGCAGCAAGTCTGGCTGGATAAAGTAGATTGGGACGACGCGTTGAAGCCCATAACTCGAATGAATTGGAAGAATTTCATTAAAAATTGTCCCTCAATAGATTCAGTTTCAGTACCTAGGTGGATCAGATTCAAACCCTCAAGCAAAATTGAAGTACATGGTTTTTGTGACGCTTCAGAAAGCGCTTACGCCGCGACTCTTTATGTTAGAGTAGAACATTTAGATCAAACAGTCGACACGTTTCTTTTGGCAGCGAAAACTCGAGTAGCACCCATCAAAAAAATATCTCTGCCTAGATTAGAATTATGCGGAGCCGTTCTCTTAGCAAAATTAACCACAGCGGTGGTTCCCAACTTACGAATTGAAAATATTTCAACACACTTTTGGACCGACTCAACGATCGTGCTAGCATGGCTCAAAAAACCACCGTGTTCATGGAGTGCCTTTGTAGGAAATAGAATTTCAGATATTTTAGATAATGTAGGCAACGAAAATTGGAAGCACATAGATTCAGAAAGCAACCCAGCTGATGTAGCCAGTCGAGGATGTTCGCCAAATGATTTGCAGTCACATCATTTGTGGTGGACTGGACCCCAGTGGCTGAAGTTTCCAAAAGACCGATGGCCTAGACACGACATTCTGAGCGACACAGAGTTAGAAGCAAAGGCAGTTAAAGTTTTCGCGACCACAACAGTTGAAGATCCTTTGGATAGATTTTCTTCTCTATCTAGGGCATACAAAGTCTTAGCATTTGCGATTCGTTTTTGGCGAAATACCGGCGTCAATCTGACCCGACTTAGAATTTCTTCGGCAGAAATCACCCATGGTGAAATCCAAGATATCAAAGATCGTCTTATTGTTTTAACACAAAAACATTATTTCGCAGAGGAGTATTTAGCGTTAACCCAAAAGAAAAGACTCTCATCGAGTAGCGGTCTTTTATCTCTCAATCCATTCATTGATTCAAAAGGAATCATTAGGGCAAATGGCCGCCTTGTTCAGTCCCCAGCACTTACATATAACGAGCGCCATCCCATTCTTATCCCATACGAATCGAGATTAGCCCTTTTGTTAGTAGAATTTATTCACAAAATTACCATGCATGGCGGAAATCAACTCATGACTCGAGTAATCAGGTCTGAATTCTGGATATTTAAACTGAAGCCCTTAATCAAGAAAGTAATTCATAATTGTCGAATTTGTGTTTTGTATAAACAGCAGACTCAAATGCAAATTATGGCCTCACTTCCGCCCCAGAGAACTATGCTGACTCGGCCCTTTACCAACACAGGAGTAGATTTTGCAGGACCCTTCAACATAAAGAATTTTACAGGAAGAGCTTGTTTAATAACAAAGGGTTATGTTTGCGTCTTCGTTTGCTTTTCCACAAAAGCAATTCACTTAGAACCCACTAGTGATCTATCAACTCAATCTTTTTTAGCCGCTTTATCTCGCTTTATTGGGCGACGAGGAGGCCCAGCCAAGATCTACTCAGATAATGGGACTAATTTTGTAGGAGCAGCAGAATTAATAAGAAAAGATAGGCTAGAGTTTATGAAGAATCTGCAAAAGGACGCCACCCAGAACAATGTTTATCAAAATTTAGAATGGAGTTTTATTCCTCCCGGTGCCCCTCATATGGGAGGATTATGGGAGGCGGGAGTTAAATCATTCAAAACACATCTACGGAAATTTATACCGCAAATGAATTTTACCTTTGAGGAATTCTCGACCATTTTAGCGCGAATTGAAGCCTGTCTTAACTCTCGACCCCTAAGTCCAGCCAGCGACGACCCTTCCGATTTAAATCCTCTTACCCCAGCACATTTTCTGATAGGTACCTCCATTTTGACCCCAGCAGAACCAGATGTTTCAGACGGAAACCTCACCCTAGCCAATAGATGGAAACGATTAAAGATTATCTCTCAATATTTTTGCCAAAGATGGAAAACTGAGTATTTGAATGAGCTACATCGTCGATATAAGTGGAAGTATCAAACAGAAAATGTAAAGGAAAACGATTTAATTGTAATTAAAGATGAGAGATTGGCCCCGACAGAATGGAAATTAGGCCGTATAGAAAGAACATACCTTGGAACTGATCAAAACATTAGGGTCGTAGATATTCGGACAGCACACGGAGTAGTTAGTAGACCGATAATGAAAATCGTCAAACTATTTTCAGATTGACTAACACTCTATTTATTTGTAAAAGAACTTGGTACTCACATCTCTTCTACCCTAGATATGGTTTCTCAGTTGCCTAGCCCAACCCCGAGTCGTGACTCATCCAACTCACGAAGTACCGTTATACGACACGATGTCAGCCCATATTCCCTGAAGACAGATGCTGTACCCAGTACCCTACCACTTCGACCCTACTCAGACCCGCCATCGCATTTCCGTCAACTTTTGTTATTCAAGCCTTGGATCCGGGACAGGCCCCAAAACTGGATGGGGTTTTCATCCACGGGAGCCAAATGAGCTGCAGTTTTAGATTAAGCTAGTTTAAGTTAGAATAATCTACACTATATCACGGGGGGGGAGAATGTTCAAAGGTGACATCTCACTTTTGAACATCAGTGTGAAACGTCCACTATATGTGTAGGTGTATAAATGCATTTATATGCCCATACATGCATAACTTATGCACTCATCACTCTAAAGCACTCATTACTCTAATTTCCCTTTTGTTTATATGTTTGTTTACTTGTCGCTTGCCATCTGTAGCTTAACGAAAGTCGTTAAGTGAGCTTAGAAGAGATAGATGGCAAGCACAAGTAATCAGTCTTTTACCGATCCTTTAACTAAACTCGTGCGCCTCTCCCCCGTGATTAGTGTGTTTCCCGGTTTAAATAAGTGTAATAATTACCCAACATTGAACAATTAGCATAGTGAAAATAAATAAACATTGTGAATTACATTAAAAACAAATAGTTAACATTAAGAATATAAATTAAAATTAAACAAGACACAAAATATCCTAAAGTTGTTAGCATGAAACTTGTGCATTTTACTATTACAAACCCAAAAATTGTACACAACCTCAACTAACAAAGTGAATTAATAAAACTCATTAAAAATTGGAAAACTAAGATTTCTTTTTTTTCGAAAGGCAACAAAACGCCAGAGCGCTAAACACTATCTATCTACCTTTTTAACATGTAGGTTGCAGTGATGGAATGAGTTTTCACAACCGTGTATGTGCATTTGACTTTATATTGGGTGTGGTAATAAGTAGTACGGTTTTGGCCATTAGACAGAACTTATCGCGGTATTTGCAAACGATTAACCTAGATATAATAAAGGCTTACGAAATCATAAAATTGGCAACGATTAAATTAAGTGACATGCTTAGAAATTCAGATGCGGAGTTTGATAAACTGTTTGAAGAATCTACACAACTTGCAAGAAGTTTTGGAATAGAAGCTGCACTACCTAGAAGAGTTGGCACTCAAAAGTATAGGGCTAATATTCCTGGTTCAGATGCCAAGGCGTATTTTAGGACAACATTGTTCATACCATATCTGGGCGAAGTAATATCACATTTAAATAATAGATTTTCCGAACATGAAGCTATAATTACAAGTCTGTTTAATATCGTTCCGATACGAGTTGTAAATCTAATAAAGGAAGATTTCGAAGAAGTCACACTTTTTTACAAAAACGATTTAAAAAATTCAGCAAAATGTTTTAGCTGAAATAAGTAAAGGGTACGCTATCTAACGTTTTTTTTCAACTAGTGCTTATTTCGTGAATGGTAACACTTAGCTCATATCTGATATGACAGATAATTAGTTCTATCCTTCCGCTGAACGAATATGGTTGTGTATACGCTTGAACAAGTGGGTCTGCGATCGACTTACAGATGATGCCGATTTTGCCAAAAAAAATCATCTTTTCAGATGAAGCTCATTTTGATCTTGGCGGGTATGTAAGCAAGCAAAATTGTCGCATTTGGGGCACAGAAAACCCGCATGCATACATTGAAAAGCCGATACACCCAAAACGAGTCACTGTTTGGTGCGGATTTTGGTCCAGAGGCATAATTGGGCCATTTTTCTTCGAAAAGGAGCAAGGAGTGGCCGTTACAGTCAATGGCGATCGTTATCGGGCCATGTTGAACGAATTTTGTTCACAAAAATTGAAGAGGAGGATATTGGCAACATTTGGTTTCAACAGGACGGCGCTACGTGCCACACAGCCGAAGCTACACTCGATGTTTTGAGCCCTGTTTTTGAAGATCGCATTATCAGCCGCAGAGCTGATGTCGTTTGGCCACCTCGGAGCTGCGATTTGACACCGTTGGACTATTATTTGTGGGGTGCCCTCAAAGATAAGTGTTAAGCCGACAAGCCAGAGACAATTGACGCTTTAAATGACAATATTCGTGAAGCCATTGGTGAAATACAGCTGCACACAATCGATAATGTGCTTAAAAATTGGACCGATCGTGTAGGCTACTGCTTGGCCAGCCGAGGCAGCAATTTGAATAAAATTATTTTCCATTATTAACCGGAAGGATTGTACTTTCAAATAAAAAAAGAAATTTGAGAAAATATTCAGTAGCTTTTAATAGCATTTTAAAAAAAAAAGTTATTTGGAGGACCCTTTATATGGATTGATTATTGGAAGCAGAAGAATGATAAGCCATCAAATGCATCAAATGCTATTTCAGTTTGTGATGAGGACATGTTCCCAAACGTTTTTACCCTTTTGCAGATACTGGCCACAATACATGTGACAACAGCATCTGCTGAGCGAAGTTTCTCGATGTTAAGAAGAATAAAAACTTATCTCCGGAACAGAATGGAAGGAGAAAGGCTATCTTATATGGCTTTGATGTCTATATACACAGATGAAGTCAAAATCGATGAAATAATTGATATATTTCTTTCAAAAAATCGAAGATTACATTTTTAACTCTTACGTATTTTATTATAAAAAGTTTTACTGATCTCGTACTAAAGTACACATTTATATTTAGGAATAAAAAACTAAGAAACTTAACTTCCATTACCTACACAATAAACGCAATTTTTAATTGCTTATCTTTGTTATGGAAAAAAAGGTTGGGCCCCCCGAACCAAAATCCTGGATACGTCCCTGCCCATAAAGTATTTATATTCTTAATCGTCGTAAAATTCGATGATGATTTAGCTATGTCCGTCTGTCCGTCCATCCGTTGTAAAAACGCTACAGTCCGTAATAATAGAGCTAGGTTTATCAAATTTGGTAAAAACATTTTTACACTTGCAGGTTGTTTATGATTGCAAATGGGCTACATCGGTCACTGTTTTTGTATATATCCCCTATAGAGGTCGCTCCAAAATACGGGTTTTAAGACATAGATACCACATTTTTAAAGCAATTTAGCAGAAACTTTGCAGTTTGTATTCTATTTTGACAAGAATTCATCACAGCAAAAATTTTACAAATCGGTTCATATATTGTTATATTCACCCTTTAAAGGTCGCTCCAAAATATACGTATAAAACCATTAATACCATATTTTCAAAGAATTTTAAATGCATTTTAAATGAATCTTTGCAGTTTGTATTTAATTAAGACAAGAATTCATCGCAATAAAAATTTTTTATATAAGTTAATATTTTGTTATTATTATTTTTGTATGGCTTATTTAAGCCATAAACACCACATTTTCTAAGAAATGTAGCTGAAACATTGCATTTTATATTCTATTTTGGCAAGAATTCATCTCAATAAAATGTTATTTTGTTGTAGTTTCTAAACCAAAAATACCACATTTTTCAGGCGAAGCGTTTGGCTAAAGAGAAGATTTCAATGTCATCAAAAACCACGTTTAATATGGAAGCCAATAAAAGGTACGTAAACGGATTATCAAAAAATGTCCATGAAAATTAATGCTGTTCATAAAAAACACTTGCTACCAAGGCAGTGATGTTCCGAATTAAGTTTATAGAGTTACAAGAAGACATAAGGAACTCTTAACCATTAATAGGAAACCTGGTAGTGGCCGAAAAAACGCGGTTTTCAAGCCTCAGAAAGGTTTAGAAATAATAGACGTTTTGAAAAAGAAGCCTAACGTTTCGGGAAGAAAAAATGTATATATGACAAATTGCACGGAGACTTTTGCAAAGAATTTAAAAAAGAGACTCATTTGGAGACGTACAAGTGCAAATGGTGCAAAGTAGAAATTATACAAATAAGAAAGTTGAGTCGGGATAACCTACTTACGAATCCCCTCACCTTCAGTAACAAAAAATATTCGTAAATTTATATAATATACCCTCCAGGATAGGATGAGGAGTATATATTAATTTTGTCACTCCGTTTGTAACTCCTCTAAATATTGATCTGAGACCCCATAAAGTATATATTCTTAATCGTCTTAGCTGTTAACTGTTGCTTCAAAAAAAATATGCATTTGTGTGAGAGGTACTAGAGGGAGTGTGCCAATGACGCTCAGTTTTCACTGGACTGTCATTTTTCAATGGGGGGTACCAAAAGCCCATTTTTCTCAATCTGATAGCGACAGCGGATAAGTAGTATGTATGTTATTAGATCATCAATATTTCACTAAATGTTAACCCTTTGTGAAGGGGGTAATAGAAGGAGTGGACTAACTTCGCCCATTTAGAACTTAGCCTGAAACAGAAAAAAATATTATTACATACTAAATTTGAAGTCAATCCATTACTCCTCTCGAGAGATGTCGTGCGCTCCAGCCCGACAGACGGACGAACATTGCTCAAATGACTTAAAATGTCCTAAAACGGATTTTCGCCGAACAAACTTGGGGTCTTAGGTTACTCCTTCATTGTGTTTCACTTTTGCCTTGTTGCAACTGATATATACCCTCTTCTCTAAGGTGAGGGGATAACAAAGGATTATAATGCAATACCTAAGAGGCTAATTTGCAAAGTAACTTTCTTTCAAAGTATGATTGCTGAATCATGGACGATGAGATTTACGTATTATATGACTTTTTTGCAAGTACAATGGCAAGAGTTTTATATTGCTGCTAGTAAGTGGAATATTGCAGCAGAGTTCCGTGTACAAAAGAAATCAAAGTTTCCAAAAAGTTTTTATAGTATAGCTAGATATTTTCAAATATGGAGAAATAAACGGCATATTCCTGGCCATGGGAGCCATAAATACTGAATGGTGTCTCAAAGAATGCTTACCAAATGGGTTACTTCCATTTATAAGAAAATATGACGTCACAAAATTGTTCTGGCCCCAAAAGCTTTAATGAAATTTACGAGCCTTCATCTTCTCCTAATATCACTTTTTCTTTACATCACAGGTTTCAAAGATAGATATTTACAAGATATTGCGTAATATCCCTTATTTTTCTGAGAAAATTTAATTAAAACTACCTAAAACATCGAGAAATTCATAATTATGATAATTATATTATGGTAAAGTATGATCAGTCTTGAATACAATGAGACCATTCCGAAGAAAATCGATGAATTGCTGTAGTTGTATCTAATTAAGTAACGCCCAATATCACTATCTGCAGTAAAATATTTCTAACAAAAAAGTTCATTAACTGCCAGTCCGTTTAACGGAAGGATTTTAACTGCCGGTTAGCATTTTAATTTTCATCAACTTCCAGTTGTTAACCAGAAATGTGCTGCACTGGCTTTGGCAACTCATTCAAGTTTTGACAAATCAAAATATTTTTGTTCAAAACAATTGTCGATTGTTGGTAACTCAAATCATCCCGTAAATGACCAAATATCTCTACGCAAGGAAGTTTGAAAAAATAAATAAAAGTCGTAGATTTTATTGACAAATTCCAATATTATGGATAAAAAGAGCAACGGAGATGAAAAATCTACTTATGTAGAATCAATTCAGAAGACATACATACATATCGTAATATTTCTCTGAAATCCAAAATCACGTAACCCACATGTTCATGATTTTTCAGGAGAAGCAAAAAACAAAGTAAAGTAATTTAAAGCTTTTGACCAAATTTAGGGATTTCAGACTATTAAGGCGAAATCAAATAACAAATCTAGCGCAATTAGCTGTAGCGTACATTCTGAATTAAATAAAATAACATTTTATGAATATTTCCACTTTTTTAATTACATTGTTTGCTGTAACGTCATTATGAATATCGCTCATAAAATGGTAAATTTTTGATATTGAACTCCAAAATTTTGTAGGAATGTGTAGTTTAGCCTAATAGACTACAATCAATCATTAAATTAATTTTGATGTTACGTGATTTTGGATTTCAGATGACGATATGCATGTATGTTACATACACGGGGCAAAATCGCCTTTTTTGATATGTTTGAATCGAAAGGAAATATATTTGGAACACATATTTTTAAATATAATATATTTCTGAGCAAATAAATTTTATTTGAAAATCAATAAAATATATTTGGAACTCATATATTAATATGTTACAATATATAATATTTGCAAACTATGTTTCTCAAATAAAATATGTGTTTGAATACAAATAAAATTATTGTTTAGGAATTTCTCCAAACATATTTTATTTAAAAAATATTTTCGAAACTTTTGTTGAATTTTTCGAATTTCAGTTTTAATTTTTTTTGGTTTCGAATTGAACACCCAGTTATAATACAAAATGCAGCAGTAACTTCTGTTTTAAATCAATCATTTAAAATTTCTGAGTATTCTAAGCCATCATTAGTTGTCAATCCTCCAAGTAATATATTTCGATCGAAGATTATACGATTTCAATTTTTACGACTGCAAATTTTCTAAAAAATTAGGTTTGAATCACTGAAATATTAAACACAATTTAGGTATTTTCTGAATACTTAAATGCAAATAATTATTTGCTTCGGAAAACAATCGTCCAATGTAAACACATATTGCGATGTAAACAAAGATTTGTTTAGAACAACATCTTCCCAAATATAAATTTGTTTGTGTGTACCAAATACTATATGTTTAGAGTGTACCCTAAACATATATATGTTTCAAGCCGAATAAGTTTGGTACAATATACTACAGAAGCGATCTTTTCTCAGCGTGTACATACATGAGATTTAGTGTTCTGACGATGATCACAATAATTAACCATTCATTGTACATTCATGTACTCAGCGGCTTTTTCATGTAAATTCTTCGGATTTGGATATATAACATTATAATATTTTTCTGTGTATGGACAAGGACAAATGTCAAAATGGCTGTGAACTTATATTTTTTTTCCCCGAGCCTTCCAAAAAAGGCATTGACTTAATGACGTAATAAGACTAGTCCAAGATATACCAAATATGGCTTCGAAAAATAATGTTTTCCTAGTCCAAGACCCATACACGGGGGAAAATCGCCTTTATTGATATGTTTGAATCGAAAGAAAATATATTTGGAACACAAATTTTTAAATATTATATATTTCTTAGCAAATAAATTTTATTTGAAAATCAATAAAATATATTTGGAACGCATATATTAATATATTACAACAAATTATATTTGCAAACTAAATTTCTCAAATAAAATATGTGTTTTATTACAAATAAAATTATTATTTAGGAATTTTTCCAAATATATTTTATTTAAAAAATATTTCCAAAACATTTGCTGAGTTTTTCAAATTTCAGTTTTTTCTTGGGTTTCGAATTGTTCCTCCCAGTTATGATACCATATGCAGCATTACCTTCTGTTTTAAATCAATCATTTCAAATTTCTGAGTATTCCAAGCCATCATTAGTTGTCAATCCTCTAAGTACTTTATATTGATCCAAGATTATATGATTTTAATTATTATTTTTTTACGAACATTAAAAATTTCTAAAAATTTAACTTTGAATTACTGAAAAATTTTACACAATTTATGTATTTTATGAATACTTAAATGCAAATAAATATTTGTTTCACAATTAGCAGTCACATTGGGATGTAAACAAATATTTGTTTAGAACAACATCTTCCCAAATACACAATTTTTGTGTGTACCAAATATTACATGCTTAGAGTCTACCCTAAACATATATATGTTTCAAGCCGAATATGTTTGGGACAATATACTACAGAAGCGATTTTTTTTCAGCGTGTATTAAAGATTAACAATTGGTCATATGTCCATCTGGATATACCAAATATGGCTTCGAAAAATGATGTTTTCTGCGATTTTTCCAGTTATACTCGTATTTTGTATTCGCTGGTCAGTTTTTTTTACATTTATTGCACTCAAACTACTATTGGATTCTGTAGAGTTATGCATACATAAGTAACAATATTTGTAAACATTTTATATATATAGTATTTTGCGTTTTTCAATACTTTACCAGATACTTGTTTTCGTATATGTATTTTTTCCTGAAAAATATTCTTATTTAGTATCGGTTAAAATTTCAACCGAAGCAATTTTCCCATTTAAATTTAACTTTGGTTAAATGTGGTTAAATGTTTCAATCAAATTTTAACTGGATATCCTATCCTACAGTTGAAGTATAATTGAAAATCTAAAGGGAGTTTGTGAACGTGGGCGTCTACAAACATAGAATATTCGGGTTTTAAGGAGTTGCATGGTGTTTAATTTTGATATTTTGGTCCAACTGCCTTTTTCCCATCCATATAAATAGTAAACTATTGTATTTACAAAATCTTGTCTTCGAAAGCTTTTTTTCGCTCAAACAAATGTATCGGTGTTTTCCTTTAAGAGCTTTGTTCACTATTCAATATCTACAACTTTGCTACAGACCCAAAATAGATATTCCGTACGGTATACCGAGATATAACCGTGTTAAAATATAGAAAAATTGCTAAAAATCTACCTTGAGTATAAAAAAATCAATTATTAATTGAGCCAACTTGACCAAACCTCAAGTTCTCATTTTCGGGGCTACTTTCACGAGCAACTTTGACTTTTTTGTGGTTAGTTCAAGGTTGACCAAAGCAATTTTTATTCTTTCACGGCATTTAAAAATTCTACAAGAGTTTTTTTGATTCTGTCAATACTTTAAAAATCATATAAGAGCTATGAACCTACACATATCGTCGGTGCGCCGACGAAAACTCCTATTTTTTTACTAGGTTTCAGGAGAGACAAAAAACGTTGCTATTTCGTCAAATCGCGATATTTTCAATATCTCATATTTTTGAATTTTTCTTTTAATTATTTACCACCAATATATCATAACAAAAATCGTATATGTGAAAATCCCATGACGTGGTAAATTGTTTTCATGAAAATCGACACATAGGATGTTTTGTTTGGAGCATTTTAAATATTTATAAAACAAAAAAATTACACATAGGAGTTTTGATATTTCAATGTTCACAGCGTATCTCAGGCAAACGAATGTTGGCCTGGATTGTGGCTAAAAACGGCTAATGAGGTTTTGTACAGAATCACCCCTCTACTCAGTTAAGAAGAAATCAAAATCTGATCTGTTTCCTTTCGCGGAAATTTAAAACTATAACATAATTTCTTATAGATATGAATATTTGTAAGACGCTTTGTAAAGTCCGCGATATTTGCTATATTAGCGAAATTTTCGTAATCCAAAAATTCGACTTACACCGCTAAATTTGTACAAAAATATTATTGCGAATTTATTAAAATTAATATGTTTACATTCTATGATTTCTGAGGGATAGATTGGCACTAGCATTTCCGCCATAAACATACCGCGACGAATACATATCGAACAAAAAACATTTAAGTTCAGAATTATTTAACTATATAATGCTATTATTATTTTTCCTAGGAAAAAGTAGTCAAAGAAAGTTTGGGAGATATTAAAAACGACTACAAGTATTTCTTTAACAAAAAAATTATAATAATTTGGTAGGGATTTACAATGTGTCAAATTAAAATATACCTCATATAAAGGGAAAAGCATACAAAAGTTTTTACACACTGTAAATCCTTACCAAATTACTATAAATTTTGTTTGTTAAAGAAAGAGTTGTAGGCCTTTCGCTTATCTCCCAAACTTCCTTTGACTACTTTTCCCTAGAACTGTTCATTCGCGAGATAAAAGCGTTATATAGTAAAATAATTCCGAAATATTTTTTTTTTGTACAAAATTTATTCGTCGAGGGATATTTTTCGCGAAAATGCTGATATTAATCTATTCCTCAGAGATTGTAGAATGCAAATATGTTAATCTTACGAGTATTAATATTTTAGGAAAAATTTGGCGGCGTAAGTCGATTTTATGGATTTCACAAAATTTGCTATATAAAAACATGGCAAATGTCGCGGACGTTACAAAGCGTCTTGCAAATAATCATATTTAAAGGAAATTGTGTTACAGTTCTAAATTTCCGCGGTTTTCTTTACAAATCATAGCTATTAATTTTGTTTTGAGTAAAAGTGCTGTTTTCTCGATAACTTGCGAATGGAAGCAGATCCAACTTTGATCATTCATTGTCGAATAGAGGGGATGTTTCTGAACAAAACCTCATTAGCCGTTTTTTGGCGTGAATCTAAGCCAACTTTCTATCCCTTGGGACAGGCTGTGCCTACAACACATAGGAGTTTTTGTCGGAGCATTGCTATAGAGGGATACACATACACGCTGAAAAAAATCGCTTCTGTAGTATATTGTCCCAAACATATTCGGCTTGAAACATATATATGTTTAGGGTAGACTCTAAGCATGTAATATTTGGTACATACAAAAATTGTGTATTTGGGAAGATGTTGTTCTAAACAAATATTTGTTTACATCCCACTGTGACTGCTATTTGTGAAACAAATATTTATTTGCATTTAAATATTCATAAAATACATAAATTGTGTCAAATTTTTCAGTAATTCAAAGTAAAATTTTTAGAAATTTTTAATGTTCGTAAAAAAAATAATAATTGAAATCATATAATCTTGGGTCAATATAAAGTACTTAGAGAATTGACAACTAATGATGGCTTGGAGTACTCAGAAATTTTAAATGATTAATTTAAAACAGAAGGCAATGCTGCATATGGTATCATAACTGGGAGGTACAATTCGAAATAAAGGAAAAATTGAAACTGAAATTTGAAAAACTCAGCAAAAGTTTTGGAAATATTTTTTAAATAAAATATATTTGGAAAAATTCCTAAATAATAATTTTATTTGTATTTAAACACATATTTTATTTCAGAAATTTGGTTTGCAAATATAATTTGTTGTAATATATTAATATATGCGTTCCAAATATATTTTATTGATTTTCAAATAAAATTTATTTGCTAAGAAATATAAAATATTTAAAAATTTGTGTTCCAAATATATTTTCTTTCGATTCAAACATATCAAAAAATGCGATTTTGCCCCGTGTAGGAGTTTTTGGTAACTTCGGAACCGGTCATGATAGCGCAAAATGCTTTGGTGGGTAGTCGTTTGACCGCTAGGGCGTTCTAATTCGACAATAAAAACCAGTAAGGAAAGACAGAAAGTCGGGCGGGGCCGACTATATAATACCCTACACCTAACTACCAATGCGAAAATGGGCATTGCGATAAGAATTTGGCAGTTTTCATACATGTAATAAGCAAACTCTCTCTGCCGATTTTCGTACTGATCGGATATAAAACACGGTTTCTACAGCGCTTACATGTCAAATCGGGTGTAACATATATATTGGGACTATGTGAAAATCTGAACCGATTTTTCCCGAATTTGGCGGTGTTCATACATGTAATAAGAAAACTCTCTCTGTTAAATTTCGTACTGATCGGATATAAAACATGATTTCTACAGCGATTAAATGTTAAATCGGGTGAAACATATATGTGGGGGCTATATCTAAATCTGAACCGATTTTCCCCGAATTTGGCAGTGTTTATTCATGTAATAAGATAACTCTCGCTGTTAAATTTCGTACTGATCGGATATAAAACAAGATTTCTACAGCGCTTAAATGTTAAATCGGGTGAAACATATATATGGTGGCTATATCTAAATCTGAACCGATTTGCCCCGAATTTGGCAGTGTTTATTCATGTAATAAGAGAACTCTCTCTGCCAAATTTCGTACTGATCAGATTTAAAATACAGTTCCTACAGTGCTTACATGCCAAATCGGGTGAAACATATATATGGGGGCTATATCTAAATCTGATCGGATTTTCTCCGGATTTGGTAGTGTTCATTCACGTAATAATAAAACTCTCTCTGCCGAATTTCATAAAGATCGGATGTAAATTGTGGTTTCTACGGCGCTTGCATGTCAAATCGGGTGAAACATATATATGGGGACTATATCCTCAGAAAGTGATTCTGATTCGATCGGTATAATAAACAATGGGTATATCTCTTCTCCTGTTAGGTGTTACAAACAAATGCACAAAGTCATAATACCCTGTACCACAGTGTGGTGTAGGGTATAAAAATTCGAAAAATTACACATAGGAGTTTTTGTCGGCGCAACGACGATATGTATGTATATCTGCATATACCCATCTTCAATTTTCAGCGTTCGTTTAGAATTTATGGGGCTACATAATTATATTTTTGTAAAATGTAAATTAAATTTGCAAATGCATCAGATGCGTTTAAAAATGTTAAGGACGCGAAAATGATTCCCTGCCATATAAAGAACAACAAAGGAACTTTAAAATAGGCCTCTTTTTGTAAAAATCCGTTCACACGTTCCGAAAATACATAACTCTAAACGTACGCCCTTTGAGAATATTGTCATATTTCTCTGATTTCAGATGCTAATAACATCTGGACATTTTTTTTGTATTTTTTTCGCCAACTATAAAATGTTTCATTTTGAGCAGAGAATCGATATGCAAATTTATTTTGAAATCGGGAATGGTGAACCAAAAAGTGGGTTTGATATGGAATGAACATCAAAAGAAATTGAAACAACTTTAACAGCAACACTGTTATGTTTGCACACGCCCAACATTCAAAGTACTTTATTAATAAAATTATATGTTAATAAAACTATTTACCAATGTGCCTACTATGTGCCGTTTACCAACTTTTGAGAAGTTATCCTCAAATAAACAAAGCGCATATGTCGCGAGATATTTGTCGAGCATAACAAACAAAGAGTATTCACTTTTGAAACTTAGTTAGAAACTTAGTGGTATATTAATAACACTGTGCAACCAAAAAATTTTTTTTGTGTCCTAGACTAAAAATTATTTTTTTTGTATAGATTGTGGCATACTGTTATATAAAATCAAAACCAAAAATTTTTTATGGATGCATTTTTTTATGGATGCAAAATGGTCTTGAAGCCGGGAGAGTATCCTAGTTAGAATCACAATAATTTGCAGACCGAATAAAAGCAAGCAAGCAACATAAAATTTTTTTATTAGAAATACTATTATCGTCGAAGGTACCCTTAGTATTTGCAATATAATTTTTGGAGTATATGCCCGATCAGGTCGACTTATACGTTAAATTGAAGCTATTAACGTGGGCTACCAATGTTGGAAATAGCTCCTTCATTTAGAAACAGTGGTTTAGTAACAGTCATTAAACAAATTGGAAAAAGTAGATTTTTTTCAACAAAAAAAACAATCCTGGGACAAAAATAACATAAAATATAGAAAAAAATCGAAAAAAATATTTTATTTTAATTTTTAAAAGTTTGCATCCTAGTGCAGAAAATAATGCCTATATGAAAAAAATCTATGGATAAATGTAGAAATTATAGCCCTTTTGGGCTATAATAATATAATAATATAGCCCTTCTGTTTAAATAGCGATTTTATTTATTACTTTTATTTATATTATGTATATTTGAGTTTATTTACATGAACAAGTATTTCATTAGAAGGAATTGTGAGTTCTTTGTTGACTCTAATGAGGAACCAAATATTATCTCCCATCATTCTTTCATCCCAGTGCCCTTGGTAACGCCGCTCGATGGACTTCAATTTTTGGTGAAACCTTTCGCCATGTTCGTCACTTACGTCGCCAAGATTCTCGGGAAAAAAGTTTAAATGAGAATGCAAGAAATTAATTTTGAAGGACATATTTACACCTGTTGGAATACATAAAGCGAAAAATAAGTTGGAAGAATACATACATATGTGTTATATACATAAATAAAAAAAATATATTTCTAACCAATTTTTTCATAATTTTTTAACAAATCATTAATCATTGTTTCATATTGCGGGCTTTTATTGGATCCAAGGAAATTTGAAACAACAAGCGTAAACGACCTCCATCCTGCAATTTCATTCGACGTCAAATATGATTCGAAATTCACATCTTTCATCACTTTCCTTATTTTAGGCCCATCAAAAACTCCTTCTTCGATTTTTTGAAAAGAAAGACTTTTATATAAACTTTTTAAATTCACAGTTGTATAAAATTGTTTGTAAGGTATATCACGGACTCTATAATATGATATGTTAACACCTGGAGCCAAAATATTTAACTGTTTCATCCCAGATGCAAGTAGTTCTGCCTTATCTTTGGCCAGTTCCAAATCTCTCACTAGATCAATGAGTTGAAACTGAGTTAAAAGCGATGACTTCTGACTCAAACTTGAATCGCTCAGAGTTGAGTACTCAGTTAAACTTGACGATGTTTCCGTTATTAGGCTGTAGCTATACTTGGACACTTCCTACTCCAATCTATTAACTTATACAAAAATAGCAGTCCGTATCGTAAATGAATGGTTGTCTCCAAATCATTGGCATTCCAAATTGCACGTGAAGTCTAAAATTAAAACGTTTTATTCCACAAAACATTGTAATACATTAATTTTAAAGTACTAGGACCAGTGGAAGAATGCGGTAAGCATTCTTCCATGTTACACCCGATTTGACATGTAAGCGCTGTAGAAACCGTGTTTTATATCCGATCAGTACGAAAATCGGCAGAGAGAGTTTGCTTATTACATGTATGAACACTGCCAAATTCTTATCGCAATGCCCATTTTCGCATTGGTAGGTAGGTGTAGGGTATTATATAGTCGGCCCCGCCCGACTTTCTGTCTTTCCTTACTGGTTTTAATTACATATTTTCCGCAGATGTAGCAGAAATTGTCGGGATCATTTACACATTGAAAAGTTCTTTGCCATTTACTCATACTTCGAAATATAACTTTGTAATATTTTTCAGAAAATCGACTTATTTCTTTAAGGCGCTGAATTACACTAATTTATTAATAAGAAATTTCATTCATAAATTCCGGGTTTAAGGTTCAAAATTGCAGTACCTGTAGCTGACATATAGTTTGCTTCGAAAGTAGACACCCAATATTTTCAAGATTGCCGCGTACTACTTTATATTGCGTACATATAATTTTACTATCTGTATATACGACTGGGATGCCCATGTCCATAAAAGGCGTAACTGAATGGAAACCTCATAAATAAAAAACCACAAATATATTTGAATGACCCTCTATCTGAGCGGATCTCATCCAATATAGCTCTCACATTGCATATCATGTTTTATGGAGGGTTACTAACGGCCAAAAAACCTTGTCCTCTCTATAATTTTATAATGTCTGACATCAATCCTCATAAAATAAAATGCAAGTGCAATGTCTCTTATATGTCTCTCTCACATATGGCAAATTCAATATAAGCAAAACATCACTTATCAAGTAAGAAAGTTTCAGTCGGGTAAACCGACTAAGGTATACCCTCACTTTGTGAGTAATGAAATATTGAATATTACTCGAATTATTCTGTCAATTTGTGTGTGAGGTACCAGAAGGGGTTTATCAAATGCACCTTTTTTCGCTGAACATTAGATACTTTAAATTCATTGCACTGTGCCGACTTATAAGCATTTATGTGCACTGGTATACATAAACGCTATGAGACATTTAATTGTGGTATGATTTGGGCATTTTGTGTGGGAGGTACAAAAAGGGGCGTGTCAATAACGCCCATTTTTTACAGGGCTATAGACACTATCACACTGTACAACATTTCAAGTATTTTTATACACTGTTATTAATGTTATAAGCTGTTAACTTTTGGTGCAAAATGGTGCATTTGTGTGGGAGGTACCAAAAGGGACGTGGCGACTTCGCCCATTTTTCTCGAGTTGATAGCGACTAACAAACTAATACTATGTGTGGAATTTCAAAAGATTCGAATAAGTAGTATAGCAGTTATTAAAGAATCAATATTTCACAACATTTTAAGGCTTTGTGGGGGAGGTACTAGAAGGAGTGGACCAATATGGCCCATCTTCGAACTTAGCCCGAGATAGAAAAAAATATTACCACATACCAAATTTGAGGTCAATCGGTTACTCCTTTCGAGAGTTGTCGTGCGCACCAGCCAGCAGACAGACGGACGGACATTGCTAATTCGACTTAAAATGACCCAAAACGGATTTCCTCGGAACATACTTGGGGTCTTAGGTCACTCCTTCGACGTGTTACACCCTCGTCACACTAAAGTGAGGGTATAAAAACGAAACAAGTAAGAAAGCTTCAGTCGGGTAAACCGACTAAGGTATACCCTCACTTTGTGAGTAATGTAATATGGAATATTAAACGAATTATTCTGTCAATTTGTGTGGGATTTACCAGAAGGTTTCTAACAAATACACTTATTTTTCGCTGAATAGTAGATACTTTAAATACATTGCACTGCGCCGAATATAAGCGTTTATTTGCCTAGTATATTAATGTTATGAGATATTAAATGTTGGTATGATTTGGTAATTTTGTGTGGGAGGTATAAAAAGGGGCGTGGCGATAACGGCCATTTTTTACAGGGCTATAGGCACTTCAAAAATGTTACAATGTGCAAAATGTTGTTGCATTTTCGTGCATTGGTACTCATGCTGTGAGTTCTTAGCTTTTTGTGCAAAATGGTACCTTTGTGTGGGAGGTACAAAAAGGGGCGTGGCAGTAGCGTCCATTTTTCACAGGACTATAGACACTATAAAAGCATTACACTGTACAAAATTTCAAGTATTTTTATACACTGGTATTAACGTTATAAGCTGTTAACTTTTGGTGCAAAATGGTGCATTTGGCAAAATGGTGCAAAGGGGCGTAGCAATTTGGCCCATTTTTCTCGAGTTAATATCGACTAATAAACTAATGCTATGTGTGGAATTTCAGAAGATTTGGATAAGTAGTATAGCAGTTTTTATACCCTCACTTTAGTGTGACGAGGGTATATATCATTTGCTACGGAAAAAAGTGTAACAAGTCGAAGGAGTGACCTAAGACCCCAAGTATGTTCGGAGGAAATCCGTTTTGGGTCATTTTAAGTCGAATGAGCAATGTCCGTCCGTCTGTCTGTCTGCTGGCTGGTGCGCACGATAACTCTCGAAAGGAGTAACCGATTGACCTCAAATTTGGTATGTGGTAATATTTTTTTCTATCTCCGGCTAAGTTCGAAGATGGGCCATATTGGTCCACTCCTTCTAGTACCTCCCCCACAAAGGGTTAAAATGTTGTAAACAGATAATGTTTTTTTTTTTGTACCAGGAAAAAGTGTTTTTTTAAAAAATCATTTTTTTTCTCATATTTTTGACGACTGTTACTAAACCAAAGATGCTACGTGAAAGCGATATTTGCTGCATATGTAGCCCTGATAATTCGAGGCATAAGACGGCTCAATCAGGCTTATACTTATTATGGTCCAAATACTGAATGTGCTCTCCATGAAAGCTGAAATTTTTTTAATATTTTTTCGTGTATGTGACACTTAATTGCACCAGAAACTGTTATCCACATCCCTTGGACAACAATTTTGTTGCATAGTGTAATTATAGAGGGTCTTACAAAACAGACTACCGAACATTGAGAACTTGAACGTAAAACATAGTTTCTCAGCGTTTACACACTAAATAGGCAGGAATATACACATGTACGTATGTGTATATCTAAATCTGAACCAATTATCCCCAAATTAATCAGTATTCATTCCTAAATTAAGAAAATTTTTCTGTCAAATTTTGTAATGATCGGAAGTAAAGTACAACCTGTATAGCGCTTTAAAACCATATCGTGAGGAACATATATGTGGGAGCTATATCTATCCTCTTTCTGCCGAATTTCGTACAGATCGGAATTTCGTACAGATTTTAAAGCGCTTCCCAAATCGTGATATAGGTAAATATGGAGGTTAAAACTAAATCAGAATCAAAACTATGCTAAGTGCAAAAAGGCAGTTTTTCAGGAGAGGCGATCAAAGTTTGGTGATTTTTTTAAATTTGTATGGAATACCTTTATAATGAAAATCGAATGACCTATACTGTTTTATATATCATTTGCTACGGGCCAAAAGTTTAACACATCGAAGCAGTGATCCAAGACCCAAGTATGTTCGGCGGTTATTCGTTTTGGTTCATTTTATGTCGTATGAGAAATGTTCGGCGGTTATTCGTTTTGGTTCATTTTAGGTCGTATGAGAAATGTCCGTCCGTCCGTCTGTCTATCTGTCTGTCTGTTGGCTGGTGCGCACGATAACCCTCGAAAGGATTAACCGATTGATTTCAAATTTGGTAAACGGTAATATTTTTTTCTATCTCCGGCTAGATCGAAGATGGGCCATATTGGTCCACACCTTCTGGTACCTCCAACACAAAGGGTTAACACTTAGTGAAATATTAATTCTTTAATAACATCTACACTACTTATTAGAATCTTCTGAAATTCCACAAAATTTAACTGCTTATAACTTTAACACAAGTGCATACAAATACTTGACATTTTGTACAGTACAATGTTTTTGTAGCGCCTATAGTCACGAAAAAAATTGGCCTTATTGTACAGCCCCTTTTGGTACCTCCCACACAAATGGACCGTTTTATACCAAAAGGTAACGGCTTATAACTTGAAATTTTGTACTGTGTAATGCTGTTATAGCCACACACAATGACCAAATCATTCCAAAATTAAATAGCTCGTTACGTTAATATACTAGTGCACATAAGCGCTTACAGTTAGCACAGTGCAATGTATTTAAATAATCTACTTTAATAATCTACTGCGCTTCGTCATCTTTGGCGATGATAAACACAATTGTCGAATTTTGGGACGATAGCAATCCATGCCGAATAATTCACTGTTTGGAGTGGATTTTGTGTTGGTGGAGTCATCGGTCCATATTTCTTTGAGACGATGACATTTCACACATATTTTTATACCCTCCACCATAGGATGGGGGTATATATTAATTTTTTCACTCCGTTTGCTACACCTCTAAATATTGATCTGAGACTCCATAAAGTATATATATTCTTGATCGTCATAAAATTCTAAGACGATGTAGCCGTGTCCGTCTGTACGTCCGTCCATCCGTCTGTTGTAATCACGCTACAGTCCGTAATAGTCGAGCATGGTTGATACAATTTGGCAGAAAATTTTTTTAAAGTTGCAGGTTATTTGGAATTGCAAATGGACCATATCGATCAATGGTTTTATATAGCTTCCCTATAGAGGTCGCTCCAAAATAAAGCTTTTGAGCCATATATACCACATTTTTAAAGCAAATTAGCAGAAACTTTGCAGTTTGTATTTTATTTTGAGAATAATTCATCACAGCAAAAATTTTACAAATTGGTTAATATTTTTTTACAGTCACCCTATAGAGGTCGCTCCAAAAAAATATACGTAGTTAAGCCATAAATATCATATTTTCTAAGCATTTATCCTGAATCTTTGCAGTTTGTATTAAATTGAGACAAGAATTCATCGCAGTAAACATTTTTTAAATCAGTTCATATTTCGTTATAGTCCACCTGTAGATGTCGCTCCCAAAAAGGCTTATTGAAGCCAAAAAACCACATTTTCTAAGAAATTGAACTGAAACTTTGCAGGGACTATTCTCTTTTGGCAAGAATTTATCTCAATCAAATTTATACAAATAAAATGTTACTTTATTGTATTCCCCGTGTAGATGTAGCTCTTAACAAAGCTGTTTGAAACCATAAATACCAAATTTTTCAGCTAAAGAGATTGGCTAAAGAATTTGAGGCCTAAAAATTGCAGCGTTCGTTTTATTAATTATTTACTTAAACAAAAAGGATCGTTTCATGATTTGCTTCATATCCTCAGATTTTTTCCAGTAATAAAAATTTAATGCAATCCATGGTGGAGGGTATATAAGATTCAATGGCCGAACATAACGCTTTTACATGTTTTCTATTTAAATTTAAAAATAGGAAGCGCTTAATGAAAAAACCTTTTAAAAAACATATTAAGTATGAACAACATAAGACAACAATGCTAAAGCCGAGCATAGAGGAGACTAAATGATACCTTACGCCAACAGGTTATTGCAGAATACGAAAGGTTGCCTTAACACTGAACTTTTTATTATCAAATGAAGCAATCTTCAGCCCGGGAACGTGCAACCGCTTTCTTTCGCTTTAAAAACAAGTTAAACAAGTAAGAAAGTTTCAGTCGGGTAAACCGACTAAGGTATACCCTCACTTTGTGAGTATAGTAATATGGAATATTAAGCGAATTATTCTGTCAATTTGTGTGGGAGGTACCAGAAGGTTTTTAACAAATGCACATATTTTTCGCTAAATAGTAGATACTTTAAATACATTGCACTGTGCCGAATTATAAGTGTTTATTTGCAGTGGTATATTAACGTTATCAGATATTAAATTTTGGTATGATTTGGCCATTTTGTGTGGAGGGTACAAAAAGGGGCGTGGTGATGACGCCCATTTTTTACAGGGCTATAGGCACTTCAAAAGTGTTACGCTGTGCAAAATGTTGTTGCATTTTCGTGCATTGGTACTCACGCTGTAAGCTCTTAACTTTTGGTGCAAAATGGTATCTTTGTGTGGGAGGCACAAAAAGGGGCTTGGCAATAACGTCCATTTTTACAGGGCTATAGACAATATAAAAGCATTACCCTGTACAAAATTTCAAGTATTTTTATACACTAGTATTAATTTTATAAGCTGTTAACTTTTGGTGCAAAATGGTACCTTTGTGTGGGAGGTACCAAAAGGGGCGTGGCAATAACAGCCATTTTTCACTGGACTGTATGCACTATAAAAACATTACACTGTACAAAATATGAAGTATTTTTATACACTTCTATTAATGTTATAAGCTGTTAACTCTTGGTGCAAAATGGTGCACTTGTGTGGGAGGTACCAAAAGAGGCGCAGCAACATGGCCCATTTTTCTCGAGTTGATAGCGACTAATAAACTAATGCTATGTGTGGAATTTTAGAAAATTCTAATAAGCAGTATAGCAGTTATTAAAGATGCAATATTTCACAACATTTTAACCCTTTGTGGGGGAGGTACTAGAAGGAGTGGACCAATATGGCCCATCTTCGAACTTAGCCGGAGATAGAAAAAAATATTACCACGTACCAAAATCAATCGGTCAATCGGTTACTCCTTTCGAGAGTTATCGTGCGCACCAGCCAGCAGACAGACAGACAGATTAGGTTTAGGTTAGGGAACAAATTTTTAAAATCACATACCTGTACGCATGATGGATCCTAAAACTGGCGTTATAGTAACAGCAAATGTAAATAGCCAAAAATTGATGTTATAGTAATAGCGTATGCGCAATGTTGAAATTTCAATATACATTATGTAAATTAAATATATTTAAATATAGTTTTTGAAAATGTTTAGAACTTAAAACTGGTGTGATAGTAAGCACCCAACAGAGAATAACCGTTGTATGCCAAAAATAGTAAAATTACAGTTAAACCCCTTCTGTACTGGCATATACATATGTACATTGCTTCGACCACACTTCCGTATGAATAACATTGCTGCACGATTATTCCAATAGGGTGTTTTTGACTGGAATATGGCTGTTTTTGGTGTTAGTGATAAGTTATGTGCTTTGGTGTGTTCTGACATATATACCAAAATTTTATGGACAACATTTTTGAAGAATATTTCATCACAGTCCGGGGTGTTTTTTGCGATTTGTTAAAATAGGGCCAAAAATTACCGTTATGTAGGGGAGCTAGAAGGTTAATATGTTCCATTACATTGTCCCTTACATTTTCTACAATGTTGCTGAACATATTCCTCACCAAACAAAGAATTTTGTTTTAGAGTTACAAAATAGTTAAATATTTTATGAGGTGGTCTTTGTGAGCTGTTTAGAGTGCCTAGACTCGTTCCGATTGTATTGATATGTGCACAAAAGTTGTTCAGATTTGCCGTGGCTACAATTTTGCCAAATATTGTTAGTGAAAAATTATGAGTCACTGTTAGTTATGCTGAAAAAAGTAAAAAAATAAAATTGTCCTTCACTTTTTCAAAAAAGTGCAGGAAATTTTTTTTTTGCTTAAAATGTTAACAAACTCTGTTCAGCATATTCTTAGGTACATTATAGGTATTTTGCACTGTTGCACAGTGCAAAATACAGGAATTTTTTTCCAAAAATGTTATTAAATAGCATGTTAATTTTATTAATAATAGTTCATCAAAGTTTGATGAATTCTACCCTCTCATTTGATATGCAAATTCATCAGTCACATTGTAATAAGTGCAAAGAAACATATTTCAAAAATGTTATCCTTGATATTTTAAAATTGGTCCACTCCTCCTAGTACCTCCCCCACAAAGGGTTAACTTTTAGTGAAATATTGATACTTTAATACCATCTATACTACTTACTGGAGTCTTCTGACATTTCACACGTAGTATAACATTGTTAGTCGCTAACGCGTCAAGAAAAATGGGCGAAGTGGCCACTCTCTTTTTGGTACCTCTCACACAAATGTACCATTTTGTTTGCAAAAGAAAACAGGTATTTACTCAAAGTGAGTTATATTTTGATGTTATTCGACATTCCACATTCTACGACCATGGTAGCCTGTGAAGTACTTGATGTTGTTGGACAAGTCCTGCAATTATTCAAGCAAGTTTGGTAGGCAATTTGCGAAGTAGGCCTTAAAAGAACTAGTATATTTCATTAAAATTGAAATGTCGTCGCTTGCTTTTCTCACGTCTTCTCGCGTCTTCTCCGTTTTCTCAGTCTGTGTACAACGTCTTGAAGTATTAATCTGAAACCCTACAAAAACGATTTAGCCATTTCCGTTTATTGAAAGCACGATAAATGCCGTAATAACAGAGGTAGTTTTATCCAGTTTGTCAGAAATATTTCTAATATTTGTAGGCCGTTTGCGATTGAAAATGAGCTATATTGGTTAATGTTTTTATACAGCGCCCCTATATAGGTATCTTCCAAATATCACTAGTTAACAAAAAAAAATTTTGTATGTAAATATGGTCCATACAAATTTTTGTAAATAAATTTTTTAAATGGTGCGAAACGATATAACGACGAAAATGTTGAAAGTTTGCTGTAATTTGTAATTTTGTTTATATTTTTTTAATTCCTGATGAAGGAGGTCGCATTAAGAAAATAATAAACTAGACCTCGAGCACAATTAGTCAAACTTTAATAAAAGCATAATAAAATACAAAGGTCGAATAAAAAAATAACAACAACTATAAAATTAATAAGAAAGGCATTACTCGATTTGGGCATTATATGTTGACGATCATGCAAATCCGCATCTCATTGGGAATGACATATTTTCAATCACCAGCAGAACGGGAAGATAAGCAACGTTTAACAACTAAATACATTTATTTAATGTTTTCGAGATTTTACATAAAAAGAACGACATGGTTTCACACTTTATGTAATCATAATTTCATTCATCCAAAAGGTTAACAAACTTCGACAAATGTATACAAAAACAGAATCAGAATATAATTTTTCCACATTGATAAATGTGTTTAGCCTTTTGTGTACACTTTGGCAATTATAAATTTATTAAAATTATAGATTAAAAAAGGGTGCGGCCTGAGAACGTCTCAAAAGTTAACTGTTAATGGCTTTAATATCAATGCATACAAATACATGAAATTTTGTACAGTGTATTGCTTGTACCTAGAGTCCAGAGAAAAATGAGCATTATTGGCACGATCCATTTTGGTACCTGGACCTTTTTGAACCAAAAGTTAACCGCTTTCAACTTTACTACCAGTGCATACAAATACTTGAAATTTCGTACAGTGTAATGCTTTTGTAGTACATAGAGTCTAGAGAAAAGCGACCGTTATTGGCACGCCCCATTTAGTACCTCCAACACAAATGAACCATTTTACATCAAAAGTAAACATCTTATAACTCTAATACCAGCGCATATAAATACTTAAAATTTTGTACAATGTAATGCATTTATAGTAGAGTCCACAGAAAAGTGGGCGATTTTGGCACCTTCCACACAAATGGACCATTTTGTACCAAATGTAAACAGCTTTTAACTTTAATACCAGAACATACTTTAATGTTATTAAATGCAATTTAAATTGATAATAATTTAATTTAAAAAAAATAAGACTATTTTTTTGGGACTCAAGGTGAAGGAATTTTTAAGTCGGTTTACCCGACTGAACTTTCTTACTTGTTTTACTTCTATATAGTCTCGTCCTTGGGGGGAAGTCGTGTCGCACGGTGTAATATATATTGCTTCATATCGTCATAAATTAATTTAAATGAAAAATTCTAAAGCGCTTTCTACAATCTGCCTGCAAAATGGACATAATGTGAGTGTCTGTATCACTTTCAAAACATTTTTTTTATTAATTTTGTCACAACATTGACGACACAATTTTCCATGTCATGGTTTCAAAATTGTATTATCTCTACTCATAGATTTCTGAAAGTCTGTAGTAAAAGTTTTTGGTTTAAGTTTGAAAATGTTTGAGTCTATAAACTGTAGGATATGCTGATGTGATTTCTGTTTTTTATTAGCCATAAATACGAACGCAAAAGGGGAACACTACAAATAAGTAATTAATATAAATTTATTTACCAAAGAAGAAAGGATTTGTGGACAATATAAAATTTTGAAGAACATAGAAAACGCCGCAGGAAGTCTTTTAATCGCGAAAGTTAAAAAAATATTCATTCAACTCAAGACCGAAGGCGAAACTTTGTTTTAAAAATCGCTCGTTTTTTTTACAAAAAGCCTTCGCCTTCGGTCAATGATTTTTTTATATATTAGAAATTTGTTATACTTACAGATCTATCTTGAGAAATATAGATTATTATTAATCGCTTGTATCCCCAGCTTGGGACCACCGACAAAGTTGCATCCATGATATTGATACCTCCATTCTAAACAATGCTAAGTGCAAAAAGGTAGTTTTTCAGTAACGTTAATTCATGAAAAAAATAAGGCACATTTTTATGATTTTTGTGTGATGAAACGGTTAAAATTTTTTGATTGAAACCAATGGTATATTAAAGAATAACTTTCAAAGTTTATTGTTTAAAATTTTCATAAAAAAAAATATTAAAAAATATGGCAACGACAGCATTTATGCGGAAGCGTCTTGAATTGCGGTGCTCCTCATAACTCGATACCGGATCATCAGAAAATAACAAAATATTTTTTTAGATTGATAATCGTTTTAGTCAGGTAACGCTGTCGAGTTTTTTTCGAAATTTAAATTTTTCAATTTTTGGGAACACTTGAAGTAAAAAATGCGATTTTTGCGAGCAAAAATCGACTAATTGGTTATTGTTAAAAAAAAATAACAAATTTAAACAAATTTCGACAGCCTTATCTCGTAAATTTTATAAAGAAATAGTGTTTAAAATTGCAAAAGGATCGGTTCAGTATTTTTTGAGTTATGAGGGGCACCATCTTTGAAAATATGGGTTATGGGAAAAACGCTTTAAAGTTTTTCTGATGTACTGAGTCACGTATGAGGCGCGGCTGCTTAGACTGCTGAATCGTTGTTATTTTTGCTCCGATTCACCTCAAATTTTCGAAACCAAAGTTATTTACTATAGGACTACCAATATACGATTAGTATATTAATATTCCTGCATTGATTAAACAAATTCCCATGATATAAATGCTTTACTACTGCAAACTCTCAAATCACATCAATGCACATGTACATTTTGAGCAAGTTCTGGTAAATCATATCACCTTCGGAAGGAGGTAAGGAAAGCACTGATATACGCCCGCAACACCAACAACTGACCTCATTAAGGATGTGGCTTTCACTCTCAATATATATTGCAACGTACTCGTATGACTGGATGGCAACCGAAAGTTTATGTGCATACACTCAAGGCCGTAGGGCATCGAAATCCAAAAAACTTCTCTCGAAAGCCAATGTATGCATGCATTAAAGTTCATCTGTAAAAGAATCATAACTTTTCAGCTTTAACATTTTGTATTTAAGACTAAAATTCTATTTAAATTCACACATGTGTAATGTGCGGTCACGGCTAATACGTTTTGAATTTTTTAAATTTCTAGTTATATTACGGATGCAATAGTTTTTCGCCACGTGGCGTAATTATATTATTTTATTTTTCTATATCCTCCACCATAGGGCAGGGGTACACTACCTGTATCAACCAGTCTGCCACAAATTCACATATTGATCTGAGAAGCTAACAGGTGGTCAGCAGCTAACAGCTGATGCACCGTCTGGACTTTGTACGGAAACATCTTCAAATCTTGTACCAAAATTCGCTGTAGAGACCGTCGACTGATACCCATTTGCGTGGCACGTCGTCTGGTCGATGTCGACGGCGCTTCCATGACATCCTCGGCTACAGCAGCAATATTCTCTGCAGAACGGCTACTCCGGGGTCTGCCACGCCTGGCAGCATCTCGTGTTGTGCCAGTCCCTTCGAGGCGAGCGGCTAAACGCCGCAGTGTTTCACCAGTAGGCGTTGGACGGCCAGGAAATCTGTGCCAAAGTCACCGACCGATTATTGGTCAAATAAATAGTCAGCAATATTCCGCGTTCTGGAGCAGTGTAGCGTAACATTGTTTATTAACGTGTATTTCGCATGTGTTTACTACACAAATGTCAAAACAGAACTGACATTAGGGGCCAATCGCAAAATTTATGGCATTTTCTGATAGGAGGATTACTTTTGCGCCACCTTGTATAAAGAATATTTTTCCCAAAACACCTGACTCGTCTTCTTAACACCGAAAATGCCCCCTCAACAATAATGACATATCAAAAGTGGAAGAAATCCATGGACATGGTCCATTTTGCTCAAATAGGCATTAGATTCAACTTTAGGATTATATACGGGGAAAATCACAATTTTTTATATGTTTGAATTGAAAGAAAATATATTTGAAACCAAAATTATTAAATATTATCTACTTGTACAAATAATATATGTGATTAGACCCAAACAAAGTTATGTTTTAGGAGTTTTCCAAGAATATTTTATTTAAAAAAGATTTGCACAACTTTGCTGTCTTTTTCGAAATGTAGTCTAAATTTGTCTTAGACTGCGAGTTATACTTTCCAGGGGCAAAACTGCATTTTTTATATGTTTGAATTTAAAAAAAATATATTTGAAACACAATTTTTTAAATATTATATATTTCTGAGCAAACAAAAATTGTTTGAAAACCAATATAATTTATTTGGTATACTTTTTTCAAAAAAAAATATGTGTTTAGATACAAATAATATTATTGTTTAGGAATTCCTCCAAATATATTTTGTTTAAAAAAGTTCTTGACAACGACGCAGATCTTTCGAAGCGTTAACATTTCGTAGGAATAACATTTGTTTTAAAGCCATCATTATCCCCTCGCCTTAGAGAGGAGGGAATATATCATTTGCTATGAGCCAAAAGTATGACACATCGTAGAAGTGACCTAAGACCCCACGTATGTTTGGCGGAAATTCGATTTGGGTCATTTTAAGTCACTTTAGCAATGTCCGTCCGTCAGTCTGTCTCTCTGTGTGTCTGATGGCTGGTGCGCACGATAACGCTCGAAATGAGTAACCGATTGACTTCAAATTTGGTATGCGGCAATATTTTTCTCTATCTCCGGCTATATTCGAAGATGGGTAACTCCCACACAAAGGGTTAACATTTAGTGAAATATTGATTCTTTAATGCCTTCTATACTACTTATTCGAATCTTCTGAAATTCCACACATATTATTAGTTTCTAACACATCAAGAAAAATGGGCGAAGTTGCCACGCCCCTTTTGGTGCATCCCACACGAATGGACCATTTTGCACAAAAGTGAACTGCTTATAGCTTTAATATCGGTTCATACAAACACTTGAAATTTGCAAGTGTAATGATTTTTTAGAACCTAGAGTCCAGAGAAAAGTGAGCGTTATTGGCACGCCCATTTTGGTACCTCCCACACAAGTGGACCATTTTGCACAAAAAGTTAACAGCTTATAACCTTAATGCCAGTGCATACAAATACTCGAAAATTTGTGAAGTGTAATGCTTTTATAGTACCTAGAATCCAGAGTAAAGTTGTCGTTATTGGCACTCCCTTTTGGGGTGCCAACTAACAACTAATAGCTTTAATACCAGTACATATTTTAAAGTTATTAAATGCGATTTAAATTGATAATAATTTGATTGAACCAAAAAAATTTATAATTTCTGAATATTTTTTTGGGACCCAAGGTGAGGGGATTCGGAAGTCGGTTTACCCGACCGAACTTTCTTACTTGTTTTTAATTTCTATTTCATTTCCAAGTCGTTGTTTTCAAACCATCAAGCAATGATTCACCATGCTAGACTAAACCTTTTCAATTATAAATGAATTTTGTGAACATTTTAAATTTCTGAAAAAATGAACGCCGAATTACTGAAAAATATAAAATTTGTCTTAAAATTAAGGCATTGATATATTTTCTAAGTGAGAAGTTGGTGCTTGTACGAGGGATGATGATTACTGAATTGTCTTTTTTTTTTGGAGATATGCACTTTTAGCAAACAGTTCTCGTTTAGTGATACTTGGCTGTGCGTATATATTCTAATAATTTCGACTGAAGTAATCGTTGTAATAAGGATATTGATAATGGGAGTTTTGTCGCTCCCGAAACAGATCTGTCTATCCAACCATTACAACCACCCCAATACATGTTTACAGTTCTTTAATTTTTAACAATTTTGTTTTCATACACTGAAAACAACAATAACGATCTTGAGCCTAAGTGCAAAAACAAAATATGTACTATGAAAGCAGATCGAATAAAACAAAAAACAGAAACAAAAACAAGATTTTCTGAATACCTAAATGCAAATAAATATTTGTTTCGTAAGAAATAGTCCCAAATAAAAAACAAAGATTACTTTAGAACCACATCTTCCCAAATATATAATATTTGTGTGAGCCAAATATAATATATTTCGAGTGTACCCTAAACATTTCAGGCGTAAGTCTTTCCATGAAGAAATGCCAAACAATACTTAACAAAAATAACATGACAGCTGACACAACTCACATGTGATCTGTCAAAAAAAGGCTATTGAAAAAAGTATCTCTACTTGGATCACCCTATATAATATACTATATTGACTATATTGTAACCATTGGGAAATTCCAAAAAAAATTTTTTCATATTTTTTATTTTTTTTTTTTTATTTATTAGATTGAAAATTTCATAATATATATAATACAAATATGTGTTGCCTCGCGCCTATGTAGGCTTAAAGGGGCGTGTTGACAAAAAATATTTATACTAAAATATGTATATGCGTATATACAATAAATATGTACATATGTATATTAATATTTGCTTTAGAATATTGTTTACTTCATTTCGTATTAGGTGAGCAAAAAAAACAAAAAAAAAGTATATTAATAATATATTATATAGAATATAATCAGTAATCAAGAAGAATTTCAATATTATGCAAAATATACTCTTTCACAGTTCTTTTAAAAATAGATATTGAAGTACAATATTTAACATTACTTGGCAAATTATTAAAAATTACACATTCAGCATATTAAATCCGCTGCCGAGTAGTTTCGAGCCTGCATCTTGCGATTCTAAGATTTGATGAGTTTCTTGTGTTACAAATATTCTGATTTACCGATAAGTTGATAAATCTAGATCCAATGTTATGCACTGATTTATATACGTACAATAATAGTTGTTTCTTATATAATCCATAAATAGGCATTATAGTTTTACAATAATCTTTATATAAACTTATCGTATTATGTCTGATATCCAAATTAAAAACACATTTCAAAGCTTTATTTTGTGCTGATTGAAGAATTTTCAGTTCATTAGTTTTCTTGAAAGCATAAACTATTGCCATATACTCGAGATGGCTGTGAATTAAAGACTGATATATCAATAGTTTATTTTTAGTCGCCAGTTTCCTACTTAATTTGAAAAGCAATCCGGACGCAGATGAAATTTTTGCTCTTAAAGATTTAATGTGACCATCCCAAGACAAATTGCTTTTTAGAACAATTCCGAAATATTTGATTTCATGTTCCTCTCTTACTAATTTTCCATTGATATATATGGAGAAATCACTGTTTATTGACGGTGAGTGTGGTCTAAATCATAACAATTTAGTCTTGTCTTGGTTCAGAACAAGACCGTTTATTCTAGCATATTCGATTATTAATGATGCGTCTCTTTCTTGCATATACAAGCCCTTGAAATTTTGTGGAGTATGCCGCAAAAAATTGGCGAAATTGCCACTCTCCTTTTAGTACCTCCTATACAAATGGATCATTTTCAAATAGTTAACGGCTTATAACTTCGATTCCTGCACAAACAAACACTTGACATTTTGTACAGTGTAAAGTTTTTATAGTACCCATAGTATATTAAGAAATGGGCATTATTGTCACACCCCTTTTGGTACCTCCCAAAGAAAATAGCCAAAATAATAAAATATGAAAAATTATTTTTTTTAATTTACCTATTTTTACATATGGGTCATGGTTTATACATTTATCCATAGACATATTGCAAATAGGCATTGTTTTTTTCCTTAAATTGTTAGCTTTAAAAAAAATTAAAATTTTTTAAAAAATCTTTAAAAAAAGGTTTTTTTTATTTGTTTTAACGACAGTTACTAAAATTCCGTTTGTACATAAAAGTGATGTTTTGAGTATTTCTAGCCCTCATAATTTCATTTCATGGTATCCCGGCATTATCAAGCTTATACTTCAAAAATTATTTTCAAATTCTAAAGTCAACTTCCATGAAAATTGGAATTTTAAAAAAAAAAAGTAGTATGCCTCAAGCTATACAAAAAAGATTTTAGGTTTCGGAATCCAAAAATGTTTATTGTTGCAGAGTGTTATTAGAACCATTATTATAACCTTTATGGTGTTGTGTGTATTATTTGAGAGTGCAAATTCAAATAAGTCTTGTGAAATAAGATATGTTGCATTGCTCCAATAAAGTCTTTGAAATGGGCAATTAAATATTTCTTCAGCAATGTTGCTAAATGCAACCACCCTTCATACCGTTAGAGATTTTATGCATTTAAGCCTTAAACATTTTAAATCCTTATGACTTTAGGTGTTGCAAAATTAAATTAAAACGTTAAAAATTTGCAACAACCTCCACTCCATAATTCGATAGAGGCGTTTATTTTTTGCTCATCCTCGATTACCAGATTACAACGAGGAGCGCAGACCAATGCGACAGGCGTTGGCAACATTGAGTGATTTTTAACAAATTTATGCGTGACAAATAAGTTGGCAGCTTCAGCTGCAGAGTAACTGCAACAGCAGGAACAAAAACAACAAGAGGAAAAACAGAAAAAAACGAAATCCTGCCACTTGAAAAAGTACGGCTTACAGGATTCCTCTTGACGGTTGTATGTCAGCAAAATTCGTCCCGAGGTTTTTTTGTGGGTGGTTGGGGATGTTCGACCTTATGAGAGTTCGTCCATTTGAACACAAACTCAAGTGTTGTTGTGGTAACACTGTGCGGGCAGCAAAAATTTCAAAAGTGTTTTGAACATTGTTGCAACGTGACTTCAATGCAATATTCTCTACACGAGTGCATGAAGAAAGCAAAAAAAAAGTTTGCAGTGATGTTCCCCATCTCGGTTTTTTTTTGGACATGTCTATCTGTATACAGATTTATATATATACATATATTGAATATAAAAACTAAAGAAAAAATTATACAATTTTCATCACATTTTGCTCTTCTTTTCGAATATAAAGGGCAAAATACAAATTTGATAAATGATGAGTAGAACTTGAAGTGGTGAAGAGCCAAATGCAACGATTATTAACAAACATCTAAGAGAAAGCTAAGGTAGTCGACTGCTTAATAACACTATACAGTTAAGTAAGAAAATCACGGTAGATAAAACAGACTGAAGTAAACGATCACTTTGTAAGAAATATAATATAGAATTTGGTACTTTTGGTATTGTGTAGGGGAAGTGCCAAAATATGTAGTAGAAAATTTACAAATTTGTTCTCTAATCTAAAATGCACAATTTGACTTATTGATATTACTGCTCAATATATTACACCGTACGACAAAATTGAATAATAGTTATTGGTCATGGAAATTTATATATAATTCTGAAAGCTGACTAGAAACAAAACAAAATTGTGTACTCAGTTTTTAATTTTCTGGTCGAGATTGCGTTTAAGAGGATATGCAATTTTTATACCCTACACCACACTGTGGTAGGGTACGAAATTTCAGTACGAAATTTGGCAGAGATAGTTTTCTTATTACATGAATGAACACTGCCAAATTCGGGGAAAATCTGTTCAGATTTAGATATAGTCCCCATATATATGTTTAACCCGATTTGACATGTAAGCGCTGTAGAACCCGTATTTTACATCCGAACTGTACGAAATTCGGCAGAGAAAGTTCTCTTATCACATGAACAAACACTGCCAAATTCGGGGAAAATCGGTTCAGATTTAGATATAGCCCCCATATATATGTTTCACCCGATTTAACATTTAACCGCTGTAAAAATCGTGTTTTATATCCGATCAGTACGAAATTTTTTCTTATTACATGTATGAAGACTGCCAAATTCGGGGAAAATCGGTTCAGATTCAAACATAGTCCCAATATATATGTTACACCCGATTTGACATGTAAGCGCTGTAGAAACCGTGTTTTATATCCGATCAGTACGAAAATCGGCAGAGAGTTTGCTTATTACATGTATTAACACTGCCAAATTCTTATCGCAATGCCAATTTTCGCATTGGTAGGTAGGTGTAGGGTATTATATAGTCGGCCCCGCCCGACTTTCTGTCTTTCCTTACTGGTTTAAAGATATATTTATTTAAAATTGTTTTGTATTTATACCCTACACCACACTGTGGTACAGGGTATTAGAAGTTTGTTTCACGGCAGATGTTTGTAACACCTTAAAATAACACAGCTAGACCCACCTTAAAGTATACCGATCGACTCAGAATCACTAGCTGAGTCGATTTAACGATGTCTGTCCGTCCGTCCGTCTGTCCATGTAAAGTTGTTCGTCGACTACAGGGCGCAATTTCACTCCGATCGTTCTGAAATTTTGCAGTTTAGAGTATTTTGCGGCTGTTAAGATCGCTAATGAATTTGGTTGAAAACGGTTCAGATTTAGATATAGCTCCCTTATATATCTTTCGTCCGATTTGGCCCTTTAGTCCTATAGAAGCTGTATTTTACATCCTATCGTTTTGAAATTTAGAATGGTAGAGTTTCTTGATCCATGAACCAACATTGCTGAATTTGAAGAAAATTGGTTAAGATTGAGCTATAGCTCCCATATATATGTTTCGTCCGATTTGGACCTTTAGTCCTATAGAAGCTGTATTTTACATCCGATCGTTTTGAAACTTAGAATGGTAGAGTTTTTTGATCCATGAACCAACATTGCCGAATTTGAAGAAAATCGGTTCAGATTTAGATATAGCTCCCATATATATCTTTCGTCCGATTTGGTCCTTTAGTCCTATAGAAGCTGTATTTTACATCCGATCGTTTTGAAATTTAGAATGGTAGAGTTTCTTGATCCATGAACCAACATTGCCGAATTTGAAGAAAATCGGTGCAGATTTAGATATAGCTCCCATATATATCTTTCGTCCGATTTGGTGCTTTAGTCCTATAGAAGCTGTATTTTACATCCGATCGTTTTGAAATTTAGAATGGTAGAGTTTCTTGATCCATGAACCAACATTGCCAAATTTGAAGAAAATCGGTTAAGATTTAGCTATAGCTCCCATATATATGTTTCGTCCGATTTGGCCCTTTAGTCCTATAAAAGCTGTATTTTACATCCAATCGTGTTGAAATTTAGAATGGTAGAGTTTCTTGATCCATGAACCAACCTACCGAATTTGAAGAAAATCGGTTAAGATTTAGCTATAGCTCCCATATATATGTTTCATCCGATTTGGCTCTTTAGATCCAATCGTTTTTATACCCTACACCACACTGTGGTACAGGGTATTATTTAAGTATAAAATGTCCCGAAAGTAAATTTATGTAAACAATTTATACATGAATTACAAAATTTATATATCAGAGTTATTCAATATTACGAGAGTGGTGTAGGGTATTATATAGTCGGCACCGCCCGACTTTAGCCTTTCCTTACTGGTTTTCATTTGTTGTCAACCTATCATTATCCAAGATTATACCATTACAATTATAAGGGAATTTAACCCATATATACATTATTATAATACCAGTAGCAGGACCCGGTCCAGTTCGTTGCCACAGATTTCAGATTTTCGATCACATACATTTTTGGACCAAATCACTTGGCAGTATACACAAAACAAAATGCATATACACAAAACAAATTGTTGAAGATATCTCAATTTAAAACCATGGCTCACATGAGAAATTCCTAAACACTAATTTTCTATTTAAACACATATTATATTTGATAAAATTATACTGCCCTCCTAAGAAAGAAAGACGTATCTCCATTTCAGCAGTTTTGAGATATTTAGCTTTTACATTTTATAACTTTCGCGTCTTTAGGTTTGGGTTTATGGTGGGGTGGCAGCCGGTTTAACCAGCTCGCATAGACCAATTAGGGTCCCTAACCTAAACATAAAATTAAAAGGCGCGAAAGTTATAAAACGTAAAAGTTAAATACCTCAAAACTACTGAAATGAAGATACGACTTTCTTTATTAAGAGCGTGCCTCCGCCCATATAAGCCAAATTTTGAAATTTTGATATTTTTCACAATATGTTAGAGAGTCTACGTGATTGTTCCAAAAATAGCCGGGATCGCACCAAAGGGAGTGGCCCCGCCCATATAAGCCAAATTTAGAAATTGAGATATCTTGCACAATTTGTTAGAGAGAGTGCTGTAATTTTGTGCATATGTATCTGCTGGTAGTCTACGTGATTGGTTACTATACCAGAAAAAATATTAATAAATAGTCGTTTTTTGGGAAATACAACCGAAAGCATCATTGCTGTTCTTTTGTTTATACATGACAAACAAAAAAAAAATTATTCGAAATAAAAAAATCTTCAACATTTTGTTCAAGAACGGTATGCGTAGTCAAATATAATTTTGTTCGGATAATAATGTGTGGAATGAAGAATGTGTTGTGCAAAATGTTTTACTTAAATAAAAACCAGTAAGGAAAGGCAGAAAGTCGGGCGTGGCCGACTATATCATACCCTACACCTCCCTAACAATGCGATAAGGGTCATTGCGATAATAGTTTGGATTAATTGGTAAATGGGTATATTATCTAATTCTGAACCGATAATCGATAAATTAAGCAATATTCTTTCCTAAATTGAGAAACACATTTCTGGAAAATTTTAATGATCGGAAGTAAAGTACAACTTCTATAGCGCTTTGATACCAAATCAGGAGGAACATATATACCGATGTTATATATAAATCTGAACCGATTTTCCCTGAATACTCATTCATGTAAAAAGACATCTTTCTGACGAATTTCGTACTAATGGGATATAAAATACAGTCTCTACAGGGCTTACATGTCAAATCGGGGGTAATATATACATATATGGGGGCTATATCTAAATCTGAACTGATTTTCTCCGAATTTGGCAGTATTTCTTAATGTAGAAGGAAACCTTTTTTGCCGAAGTTCGCACTGATCGGATATAAAATAACATTTTTACAGCGCTTACATGTCAAATCGGGGGTAACGTTTATATGGGGGCTATATCTAAATCTGAACCGATTTCTTCCAAATTTAACACTGTTCATTCAAATAATAGGAAACCTCTTTCTGCCGTATTTCGTACTGATCGGATATAAATGAAGTTTTTACAGCGCTTACATGTCAAATCGGGGCTAACATATATATGGGGGCTATATCTAAATCTGAGCCGATTTTCTCCGAATTTAGCAGTATTCCTTCATGTAATAAGAAACCTCTCTTTGCCGAATTTCGCACTGATCGGATATAAAATAACATTTTTACAGCGCTTACATGTCAAATCGGGGGTAACGTTTATATGGGGGCTATATCTAAATCTGAACGGATTTTTTCCAAATTTAACAGTGTTCATTCAAATAATAAGAAACCTCTTTCTGCCGAATTTCATACTGATCGGATATAAAATAAAGTTTTTACAGCGCTTACATATCAAATCGGGGCTAACATATATATGGGGGCTATATCTAAATCTGAACCGATTTTAACCAAATTCAATAGGGATCGTCCTTGGGCCAAAAAAAAAGATATGTGTAAAGTTTCGTCGAGATCGGACCATAATTTCGACCTGTACTTTGATTACAAGAATACATGCACAGACAGACGGACAGACAGACGAACAGACGGACATAGCTAAATCAACTCAGAAAGTGATTCTAAGTCGATCGATATAATAAACGATGGGTCTATTTGTTCTCCTTTTGGGTGTTACAAACAAATTCACAAAGTTATAATACCCTGTACCACAGTGTGGTGTAGGGTATAAATAAAAGCAACAAATCATCAAAATGAAAGCACAAGGTTAAGCGACATTTGCAAAAAGTATTGTTATGCATTGTACTCTCGTGTACTAAAATGTGTGTGAAATTTTCCCACTTCTCATAATAGTGATGCATTTGTAATATGGGATTTTGAATTTTCTTATGAATTGTTGATGTGTTGTGTTCAATAAATAAAATAAAAATGAAAGAAAACAGTTTTATATTGATTGTAGGTAGTATACGACTGACAAATTGTCAGAACAACCAATTTTTAAAAACAGTTGGTTGTGGCAACATGCAGAAGATAATTTTAGCTACCATTTTCGTAGTTGGCACAACAAATTTTGATTGTTTTCAACATGGAAGCAAACGTATACCACAACCAAAATGTTGGTTGTCCTGATGGAATCGCATGATAGTAGACAGAACTACCAAAATTCGGTTGGCAAATAATTCGGTTGAGGCAACCAAACTGTTTTCTCTGTGTAACTTATATCTGTCATCATATGCTACAATTTATCACTTCTGAGACATAAAGCTTTAAAGTAAACAGCGGTTCAACTTTGATTTTACTTTTCGGGACAAGGAACACATATAAACCATTAAAACTAGTAGTACAAATGTTTAATTTCAAATAGTTTTGGGTTGTTTTTTACGCACGTGCCTGCGTCTTAAGATTAAGGTGTTGATATATTTTCTGAACACTTAAATGCAACTAAACATTTGATTCGTAAATAATAATTCCAAATTGAAAATATTAGGACGGAAGCAAAGATTTGTTTACAACAACATCTTCATAAAAATATTTGTATGTGCCAAATATAATATATTTGGAGTGTACGCTAAACATTTGTATATTTCAAGCGGAATATATTTGGGACAATATACTACAGAAGCGATTTTTTCAGCGTTATGGGTGTCAAATGAAAGGGCACATTTTGGGCTATCTTATATATTATTTTATAGATGAGCAGAATTTTAATTAAAATAGTTTTAAACCAGTAAGGAAGGGCTAAAGTCGGGCGGTGCCGACTATATAATACCCTACACCACTCTCGTAATATTGAATAACTCTGATATATAAATTTTGTAATTCATGTATAAATTGTTTACATAAATTTACTTTTGGGACATTTTATACTTAAATAATACCCTGTACCACAGTGTGGTGTAGGGTATAAAAACGATTGGATATAAAGAGCCAAATCGGATGAAACATATATATGGGAGCTATAGCTAAATCTTTACCGATTTTCTTCAAATTCGGCAATGTTTGTTCATGAATCAAGAAACTGTACAATTCAAAATTTCAAAACGATTGGATGTAAAATATAGCTTCTATAGAACTAAAGGGCCAAATCGGACGAAACATATATATGGGAGCTATAGCTAAATCTTAACCGATTTTCTTCAAATTCGGTAGTGTTGGTTCATGGATCAAGAAACTCTACCATTCTAAATTTCAAAACGATTGGATGTAAAATACAGCTTTTATAGGACTAAATGTCCAAATCGGACGAAACATATATATGAGAGCTATAGCTAAATCTTAACCGATTTTCTTCAAATTCTGTAGTGTTGGTTCATGGATCAAGAAACTCTACCATTCTAAATTTCAAAACCATCGGATGTAAAATACAGCTTCTATAGGACTAAAGGGCCAAATCGGACGAAACATATATATGGGAGCTATAGCTAAATCTTAACCGATTTTCTTCAAATTCGGTAGTGTTGGTTCATGGATCAAGAAACTCTACCATTCTAAATTTCAAAATGATTGGATGTAAAATACAGCTTCTACAGGACTAAAGAGCAAAATCGGACGAAACATATATATGGGAGCTATAGCTAAATCTTAACTGATTTTCTTCAAATTCGGCAGTGTTGGTTCATGGATCAAGAAACTCTACCATTCTAAATTTCAAAACGATCGGATGTAAAATACTGCTTCTATAGGACTAAAGGGCCAAATCGGACGACAGATATATATGGGAGCTATATCTAAATCTGAACCGATTTCAACCAAATTCAATAGCGATCTTAACAGCCGCGAAATACTCTAAACTGCAAAATTTCAGAACGATCGGAGTGAAATTGCGACCTGTAGTCGACGAACAACTTTACATGGACAGACAGACGGACGGACGGACGGACAGACATCGTTAAATCGACTCAGCTAGTGATTCTGAGTCGATCGGTATACTTTAAGGTGGGTCTAGCTGTGTTATGTTCAGGTGTTACAAACATCTGCCGTGAAACAAACTTATAATACACTGTACCACAGTGTGGTGTAGGGTATAAAAACGAACTAATCAAAGCAGAATGTTAAAATTTGGATGTGAATAACTAAAGAGTTTCATTTTTTCGAAATGTTCTACCGTGTATGCAGAATATTGAACGATCCATTGGTATAGTTCTTACATTTTTCGACAAATTTTCACTTGCAAGAGGAAAGACTGTTTCGTTCCATAATCCAACATAAAAGCATTAAATACCAAAACTCCATGGGAAGATAAAGTTAAATATTTGGGGGTTATGTTGGACAAAAAACTACTTTTTAAAGACCACGTCAACTATATTATTCACAAGGTGAACATAACAACCAAGGTCATGTACCCTTTAATCAATAGCAGATTGAGTTTGAGTAGATTTAACAAGCTTTTAATTTTGAAAACTATTTTCATGCAATCATTTTGATGTATGGTGTAAGGTATCTAAATGTAATTAAAAAAGTACAAGTTTGTCAAAACAAACTTCTTAAGTTAATATACAAGCTTCCTCGCGGTTTTCAACATCTACTCTTCATGAAATGAGTAATATATATTTAATTAAAGAAAATTTTGAAAATATTTTACTTTTCTAACCTAGCCTTTAGCATTATTTTTAAGATACATTTCCACGGGGTTTTCAGATTTTCCCCATCTTTTGAAATTATATCATTGGAATTTATATTATAAAAATTGTTATTATATATATAATTAAGTTGAAAATTATTTTGTAATTGATCTCTTAAATATGTTGAAGATAAAATTATTGTACATATTGATTATATATTTCGCAATAAGACATATAATAGAAAAAATACGTTTTTCTACAGATTTCTCCCAAATAGACCTTGTTTTCTTCGTTATGGTGCAAGCTTTCCACAAAATTGGGCGATTTTGTTTAATATTTTTATGGTTTTTTCGCGCAACTAAAAGAATAATTAAATGGAAAAGAAAGATTTTTTTAAATTGTTTTAACGACAATTACTACCCACTTCTTTTACTTGATAGTGATATTTCCCTCATAATGTTATTTAGTTTAAAGGTTATCAAGGCCCTATCGGGCTTATACTTCAAAAAATATGTTCCAAATACCAAATGTATCATTCATGAAAATTGGAATTTTAAAGACAAATTTTGTTAAAAAGTCTTTATCATAAACAAAATTTTTCCGTAATAATAATTTGCCTTAATCTACACAAAAAAAGTATTGAAGTCTCGGTCACAAAAAAATTGTTGTTGCCTAGTTAATCAATTGAATAATTTTTATTTCTATAGAAAAAAATTATTCATTTGCTGCGAAGTGTTGCAAATGCATACATGAACCAACAATATCGCATGTCTATGGCTGTGGGCAAAGAAATTTAAAAAAATTGATGTGACATCAACGAGGGGTACTTGGAGCGGACCGCCACTACTCATGATGGCTAAGGCTGTGGCCGTTGATGACGTTGACGATGCTGGCTGGTTGACTGACTGGTTAGCGCTCTGGCTGATGATAATAGGGCTGTGCTCTAAATGTGACAACGGCTTGGAAGCATCACGGTTTTTGGGATGGTTGTTATTTGTGGCCTGGGTCGTTCATTTCCTCTGTTCCTCGTTTTTTTCGGTTTGTTTGCCTGATATCTATAGTTGTTGACAATCCTCACTAGTTTTATGTCGTCGGCGGCGGTGTTGGTGGTGGTTGGGATGGCCTCAGGGGTGATGATGGTGCGGTGTGCTGCTGTCCGGACGTTGGTTGGAAATGGACGTCTGGTGGTGGCAACGCCATTGACCATTAGGGTTGACTGCTGTTTGGTGTTGACAATTTGTACGCCATGTCAGTGTTGTCATCGTGAATTTGACATGTGATGTGACAACGTGGTAGCACTGGATACGGGATACGATGGCGATGTCAGTGGTGGCTGTCAGCCCACTGTGTGCGCACCAACTCATCTTCAGCCACAGCCACTTGGTGCGCCCTCGCACCAAAAGACGACGCGCGAAAAACGTAAACAAACAAATTTTGTTGGTCACATTAAAGTCCATCAAGTAATTAAACCATACAAATGTAAATTTAATATTTTGTTGACTTTGTCACCGATCCGTAGTTTTAATGGAATTGCTTTACAGTTGTTGTTCCCGTTGTTGTTGTGGCTGTTGGTGCAAATGTTGCCGATATCGTTGCCACGACAATGCCGCCACCGCCACTGTCACCGCTGCTGCTGCTGTTGCCTTTTCTTTTTTTTTAGTGTCATTATTACGCACTAATTATGCGTTGATTGTTTTGTGGTAATTAAATGCCTTTTTGCATATGTTTTATGCACATTTGCAGATTTTTCTACGGTTGGCTTTCGGGAAAGGCTCTGAGTTGTGCGATGGCGCGTGATAGAATTTATCATGCATCCATCCACTCAAGGTCGGATCGTTGAACTGGGTTATACAGTGTGTTTAATATGTTTTCCAAAAAACAATTTATAACTATGAATTTTTTCAGTTTAAATATATCAAATTTGCTAATTCCAGGCACATATATTAAAAAAATGGGATATACATACGTATATCGCAAATAAATCAAATTTGACTGCGAACTTCATAAGGGGATTATTAACAAAACATGGACCGAAAACTCAATTTTCACTAGAAACGTTTTAATGCAATATAAAGTACAAATGCTTACATTTCAGCATTGGTACATTTTAACGTCTAATCGGAAGGGATATTTATATGGGGGCTATATCAAAACATGGGCCGATGTTCGCAATTTTCATTAGCTTCCATCAGAGGGGATCTTTTCCAGGGCGGACTACACAAATACGTGGACTATACCAATACATGGACTGATGACAGTTTTACTAGGGACGATTAGGTAAAGTATAACTTCTTAGGGCCTTATTCATAAGAAGTTTTAGAAGGTTTAAAATACATTTTAACGTTGAAATCAGTTCAATAAACCTCCCGTATCTTTTTTTGAATAAGGCCCTTAAAGTTTTGCCACATCAATTAAACCAACGCGCTTTTTAGACCGTGAATAAGTCACATCACAGGGAGTTTAATATGGTTGCTATATCAAAACATGGAACGATGTACCCCATTTTTACTGGGGTTAATTAGGTCAAAGTAAAAATTTTTAAATATCAGCTAGATCAATAGAAAAATATGTTCTCTATATTGTTTTTTTTTAATTTTATGTGTTTTTGACAAAAAAATATCTATTGGAAAGTATAAATTCAAATAGCAATAACTTTTTTACCAGAAATCGAAGCTAATTCTAAGATTATTACATTTTTAAAGGAAAATCCAACAATTCCCAAAATAAATTTGAAAATCCCCCAAAAAAATCTATTAAACTAAAAGCACGGTTCAAAATTAACTTTTTAGTTTACAGTACACACTCCTACAAGATTTGTAATTTTCGTAAACAAATTGTGTAATTTGGAGAAACTTGGTAACCCTATTAATGCAAACTTTTGACTCATTCTTTTCGCAAAAACATTGTCCAAGAAGTTTTCTTTAAGACGTATATAAGTTAAATTTTCTTCTTTTATTTTGCTCTGTATCTCATAAATAATACACATATATGGTGAAATTCATGAAAAATGTCCTGCCTAAAAATAAAGGTTGTGCAATTTTGTTCAAATTTTGTTTATGAATGGTGCTATATACAAATAATATATCCGCCAAGTTTTGGAAATCTTCGTTGAATATTGGCAGCATGGGCGGTGGTCCAAAATTTACTCTTCAAGCAAAGGTGTTGTTGTTTGATTATTTCTTGTGCTTCAACCACCAAATATAAGAATATTTTGTGACACGAATGTTGAGGATTTTTTCATGGGCTTTCGAATGGTTGAATCGTATTCGGCAAAAATTTGCAATCTGACCTCATGAACGCGAGAATAATCACAAAAAATGAATTTTCGCGGATTTGGATATAATTAATTTTTTTTGAAATAATTTTAAATTGAAAAGCTGATTTTCCCCCATATGTGTGTAGATTTTCAAGATGGCGTTTTTTGACACCCCTGAGGAAATAATTTTTAAAAATATCTCTATCTAAAAAAATTGGGTTTAAATATTTTAATGATTTTATTTTGTTGTTTGTTCCTTGTAAGATGTTCAGCTTTTGCATAAAAGTAACTTCTGATACACATATATTTTTGTATTCGCTAAATAATGGATTGTTGCTAAAGGGAATAAATATTGATAGAAGAGATGGGATTATATATTTAAAAGATTACAATGATTTCATGAAATCTGTGGTTTGTTCTAATCCAAGCCGATCATGTTTTTAAATGAGTGCGAAAAGTGCCCAGGTAGTCAACAAATCTGAGGAATGTTAATTATGCTTTTGGATGAAAATGAAATTGATGAAGTAAAATATGATAACTGGCTGCAGACTGATAGATGCACTCTAAAAACATTGATTATGGGTACCGATGAATTCGTTGAAGAACTTTGCTGCCGAATAAACAAATTAAAAAGTCACGATTTGAATGCAAGTTGTTACCTGGAGAGTTTTTTGTATCGTGCAATTTTGCAGAAAATTATGAATTTATAATACAGAACTCCACATAATCCTTTCACGGGAATAACAACCAGGCAACAATTTTCACCGTTGTGATATGTTATAAAATTAGTGAAGATGTCTTACATCTCAGTATGACAATATTGTAAGACAATTTATTACACGACACTGCAGAAGTTTATTCTTATCAAATTGTTGTTGACTTTTTAAAATCACAATATAAGCCAAGAAAAATGTATTAGGTAACTGATGGTACGCCAACATTTCAAAAATAAATCTAACCTTGCTAACCTCCTAGCACACGAAGAGGATTTTAACATCGAAGCTGAGTACCATTTCCACACCACATCTCACGGAAAAGGGCGTGCGATGGCATATGTGCAAACATAAAAAGAGGAGCGAGGCGAGCAAGTTTGCAATGCTCTTCCAAAGATCACATCCTCTCTGCTGAGTCACTTATCAATGGGCAAATAATCTTCAATGAAACAAAAAATTTTTTAGCAGAAAAATCGATCAACTTCCAGACTTAAAAAGGTTAAGAGAAAGATTTGATGGAGCTGTCACAATCCCAAATACACTGAAATACCATGCTTTTATACCAAAAACTAATGGAACGCTTCTTTTGAAAAAATGTTCTATGGATGCAGAATATGACATATTTCCTAAAACGAAATTAAAAAGTAAATAAAGACAAATTACAATAAACCTATGCATTTATTAAATTTATTTATTTATTTATTTATTTATATGAATTACAATACAAAGTAAATTTATATTCTAATTTTAAGGTCCAGGGAAAGGCCGGGTTACAAAGACCATATGGCTGAATTTTGCAGCGACAGACCAGAGCCTCTGGTGGGAATCGAACCCACGACCCCCAAACTCATAGGCGAGTACGCTACCAACTCGCCTACTGGGGCGCTCTGCATTTATTAAATATATTTTATATACTCGTAGTTATTTATTATTAGAAGAAAAATGAAAACTTTGTTTAAATCAAGTTCACTAGACTGTGATTGAGATTAATTTTTGAACTCATTATCTAATGAAGACCAATACCGCAAAAATCTATTTTATTCATTTTTGCAATACAACGTTAAATGAGCAAATTTGGAAGGAAGCGAATAAAATCAAAAGATTAGTGTATCAGAAGTTACTTTTATGCAAAAGCTGAACATCTTATAAGGAACAAACAACAAAATAAAAACATTAAAATATTTAAACCCAATTTTTTTAGATAGAGATATTTTTAAAAATTATTTCCTCAGGAGTGTCAAAAAACGCCATCTTGAAAATCTGCACACATATGGGGGAAAATCAGCTTTTCAATTTAAAATTATTTCAAAAAAAATTAATTATATCCAAATCCGCGAAAATTCATTTTTTGTGATTATTCTCGCGTTCATGAGGTCAGATTGCAAATTTTTGCCGAAAACGATTCAACCATTCGCCCATGAAAAAATCCTCAACATTCGTGTCACAAAATATTCTTATATTTGATGGTTGAAGCACAAGAAATAATCAAACAACAACACCTTTGCTTGAAGAGTAAATTTTGGACCACCGCCCATGCTGCCAATATTCAACGAAGATTTCCAAAACTTGGCGGATATATTATTTGTATATAGCACCATTCATAAACAAAATTTGAACAAAATTGCACAACCTTTATTTTTAGGCAGGACATTTTTCATGAATTTCACCATATGAGGTATGTTCAATAGGAATGGTGAATTTAGAAATTTCTCGGGCTACGTGCATTCGATTTGCGTTTTTTATTATGTTGGCACACTTGTCTCGAACATATGTTCTTAGTTGAGATTGCTTATGTTTAGTTTGTTTGTGAGAGACATAACAGTTAGGCGTGATCTGCTTGTTCGGCGATTTTCTGCTGTGGAAAAATTGATCAAAGTATTTGCATAACATAAGACATAACAGTTAGACGTGATCTGCTTGTTCGGCGATTTTCTGCTGTGGAAAAAATTGATCAAAGTATTTGCATCAACTTTTTTGTAAACAAATGGAATTAAGTGCTCAAAAGCCCTTGAAATGTTGAGAGTGGCATATGGTGATTGTACTCTGAGTCTGAAAAATGTTTACAAGTGGTAGAATCTTTTCAATGAAGGTCGAAATTGACGACGCCCGTCCTGGAAGATCCACACATCAAAAACCAATGGAAATGTTGAGAAATTGAAGAAAATGTTTATGCTTTTGGGAAGTACTTTCCTCCAATGACATCCCCATGTTAAAATAATGAGAAAAGTGGCTAAATAATAAGTAATTACTATTGTCAAACTTTGCTTACTCGTCGGATTATTTGGTAATGAGAAATTTTGCTGGGTATTGAGGAGATAAAAACCGAATCACAGAACAAGCAAAACACTTATAACTGTTATGTCTCCCACAAACAAACTCAACTAAGAACATACTCGTATGTTCGATACAAGTGTGTCAACATAAAAAAACGCTAATCGAATGCACGTGGCCCGAAAATTTCCAAAAATTCACCTTCTCTATTGAACAGACCTAAAATATGCATTGTACAAGCAACATTTTTCAGATTTAGATATAGCTCCCATATATATGTTAACCCCGATTTGACAGTTAGGCGCTGTAGAAACTGTATTTTATATCCGTACGAAATTCGGAAGAAAATGGTTTCTTATTAGATTTAGATATTGACCCCATATATATGTTCACCCAGATTTGATATGAAAACGCTATAGAATTTATAGTTTACTTTCGATCATTGCAACATTTGGCAAAAATAAGTTTCTTCATTTAGGTGCTAATACTGCTTAAATTGGAGATAATCGGTTCGGATTTAGATATAGCCGCATACATAGTTTGTCCCCGTTAGTATTTAAGCGCTATTGAAACTGTATTTTATGTCCGATCTTTATATTATTTGGCGGAAATGAGGTGTTTTGATCAAAGTTGATAAAAATCTGTTAAGATTATGTACATATAGAGAAAATCGTTTCGTATTTCAATATAGACCCCATGTACATGTTCCTCCAACAATGCTTAAAGTGGCGATAACCGGTATAGATTTTGTTATAGTCAGAAATGAGTTTTTTGATCCAAGTTGATCAAAAACTGTGTATAGTATAGTCACTCCTCCTCCTTGGAATAAGCCTTAATGAGGAGATGGAGATAAGTTTAAGTACTTTGCATTGTGAGGGAGGTGTAGGGTATTATATAGTCGTCCCGACCGACTTTCTGTCTTTCCTTACTGGTTTTTTGTGTAGATTGAGACATACTATTACATAACAAGTATATAGACCAAAATTGTCAATGATAAAGTATTTTTTTATTTTTATTTTTTTCAATTCAAATATGCATTCCCTTACCCCCATTAACACAAAACAAAATAACCGAGTGTTATAGCTAAAAAAAAGTTAAATTGTATGGAATTTGACAGATATAACCCATAGTTAGCTCTGAAAAATATTTTATTTTCTTATCGTTAATGGCCCTTAGTATTTTGACTATATATTTTGATGTATAAACCCGATAATGCCGCAAAACGCGTTAACTTTAAGACACTGTTGCCTATATCTCTTCCACGTATGTTAAAGTTGATTTTTTTGCTAGCACAAAAACACTAAGGTTAGGTTAGGTTGAATAGAGGAGACGTTTAAACGTCTCATGTCCATGGACATACACTTAAGCCAGTGGTTCGGCCTGTTGTGCGCTCCTAATTTATGATTTTTATACCCCACGGGTTACAGAAAATCGGTACTAGACACGTATTTTCTCAGTATCTTCCAGTCATATCCTCTGAGATGAGTTAAGTCTGGCAATATGTCGGAACCGAAATATCGGGATCTTGCATGTGTGAAAGCTGGGCAGTGACACAGAAAATGTGTCACTGCCCTGCACTCGTCGTTTTCTGCTAGTCCTATGCGATGAAGATGTGCCTATAAGATTGAGTGTCCCGTTAGAACACTCATTATCTTACTAATCTCGAACTTGTTTAGTCTCAGAAAACTACTTGTTTTCTTCTCATTTGGGCCACCCCACAGTTTTTTTGCAGTTACTCCTACAGTTGCTCTATTCCACACAGTTTTGTGAGCCATCTCGAAGTTCTCTGCCCTTTGAAACCAAGCTGTTTGCTCGTTCATTTCCAATCACCCCTTTGTGTCCCGGTACCCAGAAAATACGCTGTTGACCATGGACTGAGTAATTATTTATCGTTCTTTAACAGTCTAACACTGTTCTGGATTTGACCTTTTCCGATGTTATTGCTTTGATCGCCATTGTCTGTCTGGAAAGAACGAATCACAGGTAGCTGTAAGACGCACTTCAGGAATGCGGTCGGAGATTTCCGTTGTTTGAATATGACCGACCAGTGATTGTAATATCTTCTAATGGTACGACTTGTGGTCTCGATTAATCCATTCAACCATCACTTGTAGCCCCCGTATATATGTTAGCCTCGATTTGATATGTAAGCGCTGTAAAAACTTTATTTTATATCCGATCAATATGAAATTCGGCAGAAAGAGGTTTCTTATTATATGAATGAACACTGTTAAATTTGGAAGAAATCGGTTCAGATTTAGATATAGCCCCCATATATACGTTACCCCCGATTTGACATGTAAGCGCTGTAAAAATGTTATTTTATATCCGATCAGAGCGAAATTCGGCAAAGAGAGGTTTCTTATTACATGAAGGAATACTGCTAAATTCGGAGAAAATCGGTTCAGATTTAGATATATCCCCCATATATATGTTACCCCCGATTTGACATGTAAGCGCTGTAAAAACTGTATTTTATATCCGATTAGTGCAAAATTTGGCAGAAAGAGGTTTCTTATTACATGAACGAATACTGAAAAATTCGGAGAAAATCGGTTCGGATTTAGACATAGCCCCCATATATATGTTACCCCCGATTTCACATGTAAGCGCTGTAAAAACTGTATTTTATATCCGATCAGTATGAAATTCGTCAGAAAGAGATTTCCTATTATATGAATGAACACTTTTAAATTTGGAAGACATCGGTTCAGATTTATATAGCCCCCATATATACGTTACCCCCGATTTGACATGTAAGCGCTGTAGAGACTGTATTTTATATCCGATCAGTATGAAATTCGACAGAAGGAGGTCTTTTTACATGAATGAGTATTCAGGGAAGATCGGTTCAGATTTATATTAAAGCTCCATATATATTTTCCTCCTGATTTGTTATCAAACCCCTATAGAAGTTGTATTTTACTTCCGATCATTAAAATTTTCCAGAAATATGTTTCTCAATTTAGGAACGAATATTACTTAATTTAGCGATTATCGGTTCAGAATTAGATAATATGTTCCTACCCATTTACAAATTATTCCAAATTATTATCGCAATGACCCTTATCGCATTATTAGGGAGGTGTAGGGTATTATATAGTCGGCCCCGCCCGACTTTCTGTCTTTCCTTACTGGTTTAAATTATGCTTCGATTTTCTTCGGAGTGGTCTTATTTTATTCATGACCGAACAAACTTTACGATAAAATAATAAAAATGTAATTATTGTGCATTTTCTGATCTTTTAACGACGCTATTATTGAAAAAATTATTAAAATTTTAAAAATAAAAAAATATACGCGATATAAATAAACGGTATCTTATTTGCGTTAATTCTAAATTATATCAAAATCCAAGCATTTTTGTAGATTTTACAGCATTTTGGCCAGAATTTCCCATTTCCGCCCAAGTGCATCGCTATTGTAACGAGGGTATATATCATTTGCTACGGGTACAAAGTGTAACAAAGTGAAGGATTGACTTAAGACCTCAAGTACATTTGGCGGAAATCCGTGTTAGGCCATTTTAAGTCATTAAGTCTCCAAAGGAATAACCGATTGACTTCAAATGTTGTATGTGGATTTTTGTTTTCTATCTCAGCCTAAGTTCGTATTTAAGGCTGCTTATGTGTATATATATTTATGTGCTTTTTCTGAACATTTTAATTTGTATTTAGTGAAAACGATAAAAATATTGTTTCTTACGAAGGTGCTATTTATATTTCGGTCCTGGCAATGCTGGTGTTGCCAGATGAAAACTGGAACTTCCATTGGAAAGTATGAAATTTTTTAGCATAACTTCACTCAGGCCGTTTGTCATTTGAGCGCGAATTGTTTTGGTTACAGTGTGTTGAAAATTCACCTCCAAAACACGGTTTTTGAACGCTTCGACAGCTGCTTCAGGCGTCGAAAAACGTTGACCAAGCAGTTTTTTCTTAATGTGAGTGAATAAGAATAAGTCATTGGGTGTCAAATCAGAGCTGTACGGCGGATGACCCATCAACACGAAGTTTTGGCCGGTCGAAAAGGCGCTGATTTGAGCCGATGTGTGAGAGCTCGCATTGTCATGGTGCACAATGATTCGTCTTTTCTTGTTCGTTTTTCAAATTTCTCCGAAGACTTTATGCAAACAAATTGTGGTGTACCACTCAGAATTGACCGTCCTACGTTGCTCAAGCGGAACAGTCTCCACATGACCAGTTTTGCCGAAGAAACAGGCGACCATTTGCTTCGAAGTGCTTCTTCCACGAACAACTTTCGTAGGATTTGGCTCGATTGCTGTTTTGTTTCGGGCTCATACGCATAGATCCAAGATTCGTCACCTGTGACGATCTTATAAATGTTTTTTGAAGCACAGAGGTCTTATTTTTTCAAAATTTCTTTGCACCAATCCAAATTGATTTTTTCAAGTCACTGTAAACAACACAAATGATGGTCGTATGTCAAAACGTTCTGAGTACGTTTATGCTAAAAAATGACAAACTTTCCAATGGAAATGTCAGATGGCGCCACTAAGTGTTGCCTAGGCCAGATATATATAGCAACCCTCGTATAACGAAGAAAATCCTGCTTTTAGTTTGACAATGCATTCAAAAAAAAAATCCTAAAAACATCTAAATTTTTTCCCGAAGAGAGTTGCAAATATAAATAAATTTTTTAAATTTAATTGGCATGGCCATACAGTTTGTCCAGGGTTGTATATATTCTTGAACTTTTTATAATAAAGGATCTTCCAATAAGTGGTTTCACTTGGATAGTTTGAACCCAGTAACGAAATGCATAAATCGGGCGGGGCCGACTATATAATACCCTACACAAACTGCTCCTATAGCGGTAAAAGGCCAAATCGGAAAGAGCATATGTATATATGGGGGCTATATCTAAATCTGAACCAATTTCAATAGGGCTCCTCCCAGGTGTGAAAGAGTCCTTATTGCCTCTGCAAGATCAGATTATTGCGAACTGTACATACAGAATAACATAATATGGACAAACGGACGGACAGACGTAGTTAAATCAACATAGCTAGTGACACTGTGTCGATAGATATATTTTAAAGTGAGTCCAACTAATAATACCTTGTACCACAGTGTGGTGTACTTAGGGTATAAAAACGAGTACTTTTTAGAGAAATCAGCGGATGTGTATTTCATTGTAAGGCGAAGGATATGCCATAAATTGTGGAAAACCATATCAGCCAAATGGCTACCACTGACACGCTCGCAGGAACATATTATTTTCATGAAATTTCTTATCACCAATTCGCATATTTGCCGCTGTATGTCCTCGATAACTTCACGAATTCCATATTTGAAGTCTTGAATCAATTGTGGTCCATTGACATAGACCTTACCTTCTACATAACTCCAAAGAAAAAAGTGCAGAGTACACTCAACGAGGAGGTCTCAGAATTAGCCGATCTGGCATATACAATATATGTATATGGCGGTAGTAGCTTGAAAATAATAGTTTCGTGAAAAAAGGGTTTTCCAACAAGAGGTGTTATTTTGGTATTCAAAGAAAAAATCCATTTTTTGAGATAAATGATCGGATGTTTATTTCATAATAAAGAGGAAGGTATGCCATTAATAATGAAAAACAACATCAGCCAAATGGCCACCACGACCACGCTTACAGGACTATATCCTTTTCATGAAATTTTCCATAACCAAATCGCAAAGTGGCTGCCCTATAGCCTCACGAATTCTATCTTTGAGGTTTTGAATCGACGCTGGGCTGTTGGCGTAGACCTTATCTTTCACGTGGCCTCAAAGGAAGAAGTCGCAAGGTGTTAAATCACAAGATCTCGGTGGCCAATTATGATCACCTCTTCGAGAGATAACACGGTCCGGAAACGTTTCCCGTAACAGAGCAATGGTTTCGTTGCTTGTTTGGCACGTAGCGCCGTCTTCATGAAAGTAAACGTTGTCCAGATCAATACCACCCAACTCCGACCATAAAAAATAATTAATCATCTCTCGTCCATCCATCGTCATCATCCATTCACCGGAACTGTTGATCCAACCTCATTTTCGAAAAAGTAAGGTCCATTGACCCCGCCGGACCATACTTGTCAAATGTCAAAAAATAAAAGCTTCAACAGCTACCGAAATACCGGGTGATTCAAAATAACACCTCTTGTTGGAAAATTCTGTAGCAAGCACCTCAAACATATGCTTTAAAATACAAGGCGTCACGCTGTTTGCTTTTTTCGAGATCTCAAAAGTAAACTATGTGAGTGAATTTGTAAGCATGGAAAAAATTGGTCACCGATATGTAATACAATACATTCATTTGAAAGGTCTCAGTCCAACCAATATTAAAACCGTGCTGGATTCTACTTTGGGTGAGTCTATTCCTTCGTTTACAACTATAAAATAGTGGGTGGCAGATTTTAAACGGGGCCGCACAAGCTGCCAGGACGAACACTGTAGTGGTCGAAAAATTGAGGTGTGCACGCACACAAAAAAATAATATTGGATAAACGTCGGTTGAAGGTTCGTGAGCTAGCTGAAGTCATAGGATTTTCAAAAAGGGCTATACATCGTATTTTGACGGAAAGTTTGATGAAGAGAAAGCTGTTCGCAAGATGAGTGCCACGTTTGCTCACAATCAAGACAATGCATCAGGTCACACATCCACTATTGCGATGGTCAAAATCAATGAATTAATGTTCGAATTGCTTCAGCACGTACCTTACTCGTCAGATTTTTTGTTTCCAAACTTCAAAAAATGGTCTGGCGGAAAAATATTTGCCAGCAATGAAGAGGTGGAGCTTGCGGTTGATGGTCATTTTGAGGAGCTGGACAGTGTTGTATTACGTCGAGAAATAAAGAAAAAATTTCCCAAATTTGTTGTCTTCTTTGTTTGGCCGGCTAATTTTGGGACCGCCCTATATACATTTAGTTCCAAATGTACTGCGTGAGGAAAACTATTTTTGCTCTCCTGAACATTTTGATTTTTTGATATGTGCTGTTATTCCAGAAAACCACAGATATGCCCACCTATGTAAAGTGAGGAGATACAAAATGTGAACGATTTTCCTTCATAAACTATTAAAAAAATTAAATAACAAAGAAGACAGAATCAATCAAATAAAAAAGAATTTAGATTTCTGACATTTAAGTAAAATCTAATAAAAATACTCTTATATATCGATCATTCCATGTCAAACCGAACACCTTCTTAACATCACCATCTCCGATTCCTCTGAAAATTTGTAGGATAACTCTACTCTGTAAAATATTTTATTTGTAGAAGAGGACAAAAACGCTTATTTTCAAAAGCTACAACCAATTGAAATTTGCGAAAATCAAAAAAAAATGCCGATATAGGAACATTGAAAGTGGTGGAGTGAGAAACGCAAAGAATGAAAGCTTATTGTAAACCTAACCTAAAAATTCAGAAAAGATGGAGGCATATTTATTGATCGATTTTAACCAAAAAATGGATGCATATTTATTGATTAATTTTAAACAATACATAACTCATAACGATTTTCTCCAATTTTTCGTCAACTACAAAAAGCATTATTTTGAGAAGAGTATCGATATGCAAATTTATTTTGAAATTGAAGATGATGACAAAAAAAGGTGTTCGGTCTGACAGGAAATAAACGTTTTGCGTTATAATTTTGGTCCGAAACAAATGTTAATATAATACAAAAATCATTTAAATACCTATTTTCAGTCAATTGCATATTCTTCCGTAAATTGTGGGACACCCTACAAGTAGAGTTACCCCGTTTTGTGTGGTCCTCTAACTCATAACTTCCTTTTTTGTCAGGGTAGTAGATAAAATGTTAAAATAACATTAGGATATGTTTTTTTTTAGGAATAAACACTTTGAGGTCATCTTAGTTCAAATAATGCAGCGCAATTGATTACAGTTTTTTGTTGTCACAAATTCCTCATTCTACAGAGAACACCCTTTGCCGTGGAATATGCTGCGTGGCATGTGATTTTAACATGTGCCATTTTTCACAGTAATTTTCTCGAAAAATCCTCTGTGTGCGTAGGTATAGATAGGCACGTGTATGTGTGCATATACATTGTGAATTATTTTGAAACATAAATGTTTTACCGCCGCCACCTTCATCAGCCCCCACCATACCGACATAGTTGCCACCAACTCACGGCCAGTCAAAAATGTGGAGCAGCAAAAACTTCGCAATGAGACGGTTGAACGAAAAGTAATCTTAAATTCGCGATAAATATTTTTGCATTGTCATTCCGGTTAAATCTACTGTCATTCGCATATAACACATTCCCACGAAGAGCTCGTGTGATGTTGCCGTTCCATCTACACAGGGTTATTAAAAAATGTATGAATTGTTACATCGTTGTATTATTTATAGTTAAGTCCTCAAACCCGCCAAAAAATATTGATGATAATTTAAGTAAGAAAATGTAAGTCGGTGAAACCAACAAAGGTATACTGTCACTTTGTGAGTATTCGGGTACAGTACATATAGTCCAATTTTGGACGGCACTATATGTACTGTTAAGCATTACACTCCTCAAAATTTTAGTATTTGAGTTGACGGGAATCAAAGTTATAAGCCGGTAATTTTTTGTGCAAAATGGTACATTTGTATGGGAGATATAAAAAAGGGGCATGGCAACAACGACCATTTTCACAGGACTATATGTACTGTAAAAGCATTGCACTGTACTAAATGTCAGGTATTAGTATGGACTGGAATCGGAGTTATAAGCCGTTTAATTTTTATGCAAAATGATAATTTTTTACAAAAGGGGCGTGGAAACTTTACCCATTTTTCGCAAAGTGACAGTGACCAAGAAAGTAATACTATGTGTGAAATTGTGAAATATTCTGTGTAGAAGTATAGAATTTATGAGATAATCAATATTTCACAAAATGTTGACCCTTTGTGGGGGGATGTACTCGAAGGAGTGGACCAACACGGTCCATTTTTGATTGGTCTCGGAAAGAAAAAAATATTAACACATCCTCAAATTTGCAGTCAATCGCTTACTCCTATTGAAAGTTATCATGCGCACCAGGCGACAGACACAGAGACGGACGGACATTGATTAAAGGATTTAAAATGGCCCAAATGGATTTCACCAAATATGCTTGGGGTTTCTTTGGTCACTCTTCGATTTGTTACACTTTGAGCCTGATATATACCCTCGTTCGCAATTTTGGCGGTTTAAAAACATGATTTTTTTGAAGTTCTCTTACTTCTACCAAAAAGGCTATAAACTCAACATTTATACATCGATTTTTTCAAATACGCACTGTTTTCTTTTTTAGGATGATAGCTTTCAAAAAAATTATAAAAACATATATTTGCGTTTTTTTTTTTAAATTTTCTATGGTTTTTTTTTGTGCCAGCAAAAACAAGTTTTTTGTAAAACAATCATTTTTTTCTATTTGTTTTAACGACAACAACTGTAACGACGTGTTTTCACTTTGAAGCTGGGGTAGAACTCAGGGGTGCCAGGGTCGTTACAAACTTTTTATATTTGACTGAGAGAGAAACACACTTTTATTTTTTTCTTTTCAAAAACGTTATAATATGTCTTTCATTAATTCTAAACAATAATCACTATTGTCTCAACACTAATATTGCTGGGTAGTATTCAAAACACAAAATTCGAGATACGTCGACGGCACCATAGATGGTAAGGACGGCGTGGTGCTATTTTCGAAGCAGCGATCTGATACACACTGGTGACGGCCACGGATTATCACACACAAGTGACGGCAACGATTAGTAACACACAAAATACGACGACAGCAACGACCAGCTACACACAGGCCAATGTAGCGCTACACACACAAGCCAATGTAGCGAGTCACAGACAAGCTACCAGGAACAGCGGCAAGTTACACACAAGCCAATGTAGCGAGTCACACACAAGCTACCAGGAACAGCGGCGAGTTACACACAAGCCAATGTAGCGAGTCACACACAAGCTACCAGGAACAGCGGCGAGTTACACACAAGCCAATGTAGCGAGTCACACACAAGCTACCAGGAACAGCGGCGAGTTACACACAAGCCAATGTAGCGAGTCACACACAAGCTACCAGGAAGGACTATAGCGAGTCACACACAAGCTAATGTTGTCCCGACAGTTCACCGTCCACTGGCGAACTGAGCTCGTCTGTCCAAATGCACGCCTTTTATACCTTTTCTCTGGGCGCCAAGACAGCTGATGCCCGTCAGCTGATTAAGCATGGCTGTGTTCAGTTTGGTTACCTCCATATGTTGTTACCATTACTATTTCTCCTATCCGTCGCTAGGGACCTTTCCCGTCCGTTACAACCACCATATTAATAATACAATTCGGTTTATAGGTATCTTAAATTTGTGAAAAAAAAACTATAATACTCCGGAAAATGTTACGTACACTGATAGAAAAAGCTTCGTCATGACGACGAATTTGTACATCATCACGATTATTTTTTCGTCAAAAGTCAGCTAACGTACTGAATAATCCTCTTGATGAATTTGTTCGTTACCATGACGAATCTCTGTTTCCAAAAACTTTGGTCCTCAGGATGATCACATTTCATCCACACGTTGAATCGAGTTCATTACGCAGTTCTTATCAGGAAAGGCTTAAAGCAAACGAACGAGAAGTATTCATTACTTCTGATATTTTAAATAAAAAATAATCTCATCAAGTAATGTATTTGCCAACAGACGAATCCAATTCGAATCCACGACGAATTCCATTCATCACCACGACGAACTGCATTCATCATCACTACGAATCTCATGCATCATCACGACGAAACCCATTCATCACCACGACGAACTCCACTCATCAACTTTACTAGATTTTTTAAATTAAACTTTTACCGAAAAGCTCTTAACTAAGGTAATCAACGCATATAGAACAGTACAATTAAGCACAAACTATAAATTGATTACTTCGTTTTATCATATTTTCAGCAATATCGTCAAATAAACTTTTTCGTCGTGGGAATGAAACCTTATCGTTCTCTCGACGAATTTCGAAATCACCAAAAACATTGCTTGTTGATCGTGTTCGTTCTATTGACGTACAAAAACATCGCATGTACGAAATTTTTCGTCACCAGTACGAAGATATATTGACGAAACTGATTCGTCATGGTGACGAACGGTTTTTCTATCAGTATACAGCCCTTCGACAAAAATGGTTTAAACTAGTGTAATTTAAGAGGTCCTTGATTAATATTTCGATGTGTTGTGGCAAAATTGTTTTATATCCATAGGATGGAGCGTATAGAACAATTTGTAAATGTAGACAATTGGGGAACTATACGAACTATATCAAAGGTGTTAAAAGTTGTTTGTGGACCTCAGATATTAGAAGTTGTCTGTTTGTTTTGTGTGTGTTTGAAACAGATAGATGACTAAAGCAAAAGGTACGTGCTTTTAAACATTGTGTATACCCGATATGGCCCTGCAGCTCCGCCCTGTTTAATATAGAAGGTCCATATTTTGAACTTAAATCCTCTTGTATATACATAATTGTGAATTTTCTATAATTGTTAACAAACGCAGGAATTCTTTCCCTTTTTGCAATAATATCGCTAACTTGTAATGAAGTCATGCCGTTTGTGTTTTAATTCCATAACCCTGTATTATTTTGACACGATGACGAACATGTGCGTGTATTTACATGCGTATGACTCCCCGTTCGTCCGTCTGTGCATTACATGCATTTCATCAGTGCTCGGCACTTCGAATTGTGAATATTTCCTGGGTATTTTTAAATTTCGCCAATGCTCCATTTTTTTGCTCTCAGTTCAACGAAATCGAGGATGAAACCCCGTCCCACACATGTGACAGATTTAATTTCGTTGGCTTTCCCTACGCCGTGAATTGAATGGTGGAAAGGGCGGTCGATGGTCGGTCGACGTGAAAATGTGTTAATGACAGCTGTTGCAGCCGCGTTTGCAAAAGTTTTTGCTGCAACTGTCAAACACCTGCTGGAAGTCATGCAGAACTATCGGAGAAATTATCATAATTGGCAATGACACATGTCCGCAGCGTATTCGGTGACACCGTTAATATGAAATGCAATTTCCATCATTTATTTGCAGTTTTCTTAAATTTTACTCAATTATGCAAACGAAAATCCAAATGTAATATTTGTCTGCAATTACTGCACGACTTCATCAAAAAAAAATAATATTGAGTTAAGAAATGGCGAAAGCGGACGGATACAATTTAAAATACCACGAACAATTGGTGTTTTCAACCTGAAAAGAAAAACTCATTACAATTTTAAAAATAGTACGTATAACTTAACGTACAGATTCAATGCGCCAAATTTAAAATACCTGTAAAAAATAACCGGACTAATATGGACAAATGACTGTGTCTTTTTGGTATACTGTAGTGGTTAAAACATTTCGAACTGAGGACATGTCCCTCTTCACTGCTCCTTTACTTCGTCACAAAGCACAAGTCTTAACTCGAGAACGAGTGACGAGGGTATATACCATTTGTTACGAACAAAGTGTTTAAAACATAGAAGGAGTGACCTAAAGCCAGAAGTAAGCCATTTGAGCAACGTCCGTCCGTCTGTGTGACTGGCTGGAACGCACGATAACTCTCGAAAGTAGTAAGGGTTTGATTTTAAATTTGGGCAAAATCGCCTATTTATACGTTTGAATCGAAAGAAAATATATTTATAAAACACATATTTAGATATTATATGAACTTTTTATTTTGAAAGTGGCGTTAACGCCGCTCTGCTTTACTTGATTCACCATTAGAAAAAGGTGTTTAATAAAACTAGAATGCTAAAAATATGTGAATATAGAAAGTCTTGAGATGAACTGAATCTTAATAATATATATCTATCATTCACATGGCCTTTTAACAATATTAACCAGTAAGGAAAGGCTAAAGTCGGGCGGGGCCGACTATATAATACCCTACACCACTCTCGTAATATTGAATAACTCTGAAATATAAATTTTGTAATTCATGTATAAATTGTTTACATAAATTTACTTTTGAGTCATTTTATACTTAAATAATACCCTGTACCACAGTGTGGTGTAGGGTATAAAAACGATTGGATGTAAAATACAGCTTCTACAGGACTAAAGAGCCACATCGGATGAAACATATATATGGGAGCTATAGCTAAATCTTAACCGATTTTCTTCAAATTCGGCAATGTTGGTTCGTGGATCAAGAAACTCTACCATTCTAAATTTCAAAACGATTGGATGTAAAATACAGCTTCTGTATAACTAAAGGGCCAAATCGGACGAAACATACATATGGGAGCTATAGCTAAATCTTAACCGATTTTCTTCAAATTCGGTAGTGTTGGTTCATGGATCAAGAAACTCTACCATTCTAAATTTCAAAACGATTGGATGTAAAATACAGCTTTTACAGGACTAAAGAGCAAAATCGGACGAAACATATATATGGGAGCTATAGCTAAATCTTAACCGATTTTTTTCAAATTCGGCAATGTTGGTTCATGGATCAAGAAACTATACCATTCTAAATTTCAAAACGATCGGATGTAAAATACAGATTCTATAGGACTAAAGGGGCAAATCGGACGAAACATATATATGGGAGCTATAGCTAAATCTTAACCGATTTTCTTCAAATTCGGCAATGTTGGTTCATGGATCAAGAAACTCTACCATTCTAAATTTCAAAACGATCGGATGTAAAATACAGATTCTATAGGACTAAAGGGGCAAATCGGACGAAACATATATATGGGAGCTATAGCTAAATCTTAACCGATTTTCTTCAAATTCGGCAATGTTGGTTCATGGATCAAGAAACTCTACCATTCTAAATTTCAAAACGATTGGATGTAAAATACAGCTTCTATAGGACTAAAGGGCCAAATCGGACGAAACATATATATGGGAGCTATAGCTAAATCTTAACCGATTTTCTTCAAATTCGGTAGTGTTGGTTCATGGATCAAGAAACTCTACCATTCTAAATTTCAAAACGATTGGATGTAAAATACAGCTTTTATAGGACTAAAGGGCCAAATCGGACGAAACATATATATGGGAGCTATAGCTAATTCTTAACCGATTTTCTTCAAATTCGGTAGTGTTGGTTCATGGATCAAGAAACTCTACCATTCTAAATTTCAAAACGATCGGATGTAAAATACAGCTTCTATAGAACTAAAGGGCCAAATCGGACGAAACATATATATGGGAGCTATAGCTAAATCTTAACCGATTTTCTTCAATTTCGGTAGTGTTGGTTCATGGATCAAGAAACTCTACCATTCTAAATTTCAAAGTGATTGGATGTAAAATACAGCTTCTTCAGGACTAAAGAGCAAAATCGGACGAAACATATATATATGGGAGCTATAGCTAAATCTTAACCGATTTTCTTCAAATTCGGCAATGTTGGTTCGTGGATCAAGAAACTCTACCATTCTAAATTTCAAAACGATTGAATGTAAAATACAGCTTTTATAGGACTAAATGGCCAAATCGGACGAAACATATATATGGGAGCTATAGCTAAATCTTAACCGATTTTCTTCAAATTCGGTAGTGTTGATTCATGGATCAAGAAACTCTACCATTCTAAATTTCAAAATGATTGGATGTAAAATACAGCTTTTACAGGACTAAAGAGCAAAATCGGACGAAACATATATATGGGAGCTATAGTTAAATCTTAACCGATTTTATTCAAATTCGGCAATGTTGATTCATGGATCAAGAAACTTTACCATTCTAAATTTAAAAACGATTGGATGTAAAATACAGCTTCTATAGGACTAAAGGGCCAAATCGGACGATAGATATATATGGGAGCTATATCTAAATCTGAACCGATTTCAACCAAATTCAATAGCGATCTTAATAGCCGCGAAATACTCTAAACTGCAAAATTTCAGAACGAACGGAGTGAAATTGCGACCTGTAGTCGACGAACAACTTTACATGAACAGACGGACGGACGGACAGACATCGTTAAATCGACTCAGCTAGTGATTCTGAGTCGATCGGTATACTTTAAGGTGGGTCTAGCTGTGTTATTTTCAGGTGTTACAAACATCTGCCGTGAAACAAACTTATAATACCCTGTACCACAGTGTGGTGTAGGGTATACATTTTAGGATGGAAACACATTTTTGTTTAGGACAACATCCTTCCAAACATATAATATTTGTGTGTGCCATGTTTTCGTTACAAGCTAGCGATTTTAGTTTAGCACTTTAGGATGCCCAATCTGGCAACATCATACTCTATTAAGACAGGAACACAAGCACCAAACTTCGTCGGGAACTAATAATGCTTAAAAGTGCTTAGCTCTCCATACAAATTAAGCACCTATGGTGTTACGAAAACACACCTATTATATATTTGGAGTGTACCCTAAATATATGAATATTTCAAGCAGAATATGTTTGAGACAATATACTACAGAAGCGATTGCATAATTCAGACGTTAATAAGCGTAATGTGTAATTTGCAATTCGAAGGTTCCGAGTTCGACGACAGATGAAGACATTTCCGAAATATAATAGCACAAAATAAAAAATCAAATTACATATGATAACATAAAGAGACAACGATTTACTATAAGTATTGTGAATTTTAACAGTTGCATCAACCTGAAGAAAAAATTTATATTTTTTAATATTTTCTTGTATATTTGATTGAAGACATTGTCCTCAAGTGATCGTCAATGATTTGTTGCAACACAATGTATTGCACGAAATTTTTGCGGTTGTGTGAAAATGTCGTCGATGATTCTCGCTGGGTAATTTAACCGGGTAATTTGCCTAGTACGGATGTATAGAGTGTGGATTGCCTATAGTATAGTCGGTGGTTGTTGTGTGGCTGCCTTGCGTTATCTTCTTTCTTTCTTTGCTCCCAATTTCTTAAGCTATGTTGTAACGAAACCGCCATCCTAGTCGCATATCCGGTCATGCTCAGGGTAAATGGGGGGATACTTGAACAGCCAGTCACACAATTTAAAAAGAGGGGATAGACAATTTAGTGAGAGAAAATTAAGGAAATTGGGGAATTGTGGGATCATTCTATGAGTTTCGAAGTATGACTTATCTGAATGGCCCTATGTTTCATCATTTAGAAAGCGGTAATTAATTGATCATAATGACAGTGAAAATATTTATTAGCATTAAAGATAATATTAACTATTTGGATTTAGCTGGTAAGTATATTAGAAGTATTCTTAAAAATGTACGTGAGAATGTATAGAGTATTAGGATACAAATAATTATAAAAAGTTGATTACAAACTAATAGGTATTTTAATGGGATTTACCTACTACTAACTCAGTCTTATTTCGACTGCGAAACCATTCAGACGTGAAATCTGTGTTAAATTTTTGCCAAAAAAACTTACAAAAAAATAACTAAAAACTAAAAAAAAACACAGTGTTAAACACTGCAACAAAATATTTCCGTTTGTTTGTTATTCAAAAACTGCAAGAACAAAATATTAACTCTACCCATTCCACTGCACAAACTGCAGCATGGATGGTGACGACGACGAATGTGATTCAAACAGTGACTGTTCAAGTGACACAAACATGGAATGGCAAGTGGTGAAACCAACAAATAAACGTAAGCATTTGAAGTCACCGAGTATTTTTCAACCGAAAAGACAAGCACTTGACGAACAACCCAGCACCAGCCGTAATGCATTTGCTGCATTAGATAGAGATCATGATGTTCAAGAAAACGATATTGATAATGCTGAAGCTGAAGCCGCAGCCGAACCAAAACCTCCACCTATAATGATACCAAATGTTGCTGATATCAGAACCTAAATAGATTTTCGAAAGTTATTAAACACACCGAATTTACATATAAATCAACAAGAGATGGTAATGTAATGGTAATGGTCAAAACTGTATCTGCATATAGGAAACTAATTTCTCATCTTGATGACAAAAATATAAATTATTACACATATCAGCTCAAGAAAGATAGATCTTATAGGGTTGTAGTTAAAAATCTACACTATTCTACTCCAACTGTGTTGATAAAGGATGAAATTGAAAGTAAAGGCCACATTGTGAGAAATATTGTTAACATAAAAAGCAGAAAAGACAAAGAACCGCTTTCCATGTTTTTTGTTGATTTGGAACCTAACGAAAACAACAAAGATATTTATGACATAAAGTTCCTATACAATTGTGTTGTTAATATTGAGCCTCCATTAAAAACTAATGATATAGTTCAATGTTTCCGATGTCAGTTGTTTGGACATACAAAAACATATTGTAAAAATCCATACAACTGTGTAAAATGTGGCCAAAATCATGCGACCGAAACATGTACTAAACCTGCCACGATCCCTGCGATGTGCTATAACTGCGAAGAAACCCATACCGCTAATTACAAAGGCTGCAAAGTTTATAAAGAATTGCTTCAGAAAAAAAACTTAATTAGAAGGCGTTATGAACATACGACCGTCGAAAACACTGAACCTATTAACAACCAAAATTTCGGATCTCATGCTACAAACCCCTATATTCCCAATAATAATACCCAAAATTCATACGCGGAAATGGTAAAGGCTGACACTAATCAAAACAATATACTTTTAAAAATAGAAAATCTGTTGAATAGGCAGTTGGAGTTAACAAACACTTTGCTTAACATGATGTCATTACTAATAACAAAATTATGCAAGTAAATCTACGAATAGCTGTATGGAACGCCAATGGGCTTTCCAATCATATCCGAGAAATTGAAGTATTTCTTAAGATACATTATATTGACATCTTGTTGGTCTCAGAAACACATTTTACAAATAAGTCTCACATCGCCATACGAGGTTTCGACATAATCTCAACCAACCATCCTAGTAATAGGGCTCATGCTGGTTCCTGTATATTGATCAAATCCAGTATTAAATATGAAACCTTAGAAGGCTTTCACGAAGCGTATTTACAGGCAACATGTTTAAAAATTATTTCAGATCGTGGTGATTTCGTAATTTCCTCAGTCTACTTTCCACCTAGACACAGTGTCAAATCTCCTCAATATTCAACATTCTTTGAAACTTTAGGCAATAAGTTCATCGTTGGAGGCAATTTTAATGCAAAGCACCCTTGGTGGGGATCCAGATGCAGAAATCCTAAAGGTAACGAACTCTACAAAACTATAAAAAGTAAAAATTACTCTATTTTATCCACGGGAACTCCCACGTATTGGCCGTCAGACCCACGTAAAATCCCCGACTTATTAGATTTTATTGTGTATAGCGGAATACCAAGTAATCGCATGGAAATTACAGAATGTAATGAACTAAGTTCAGATCATACTCCTATCATTTTAAACTACTGTATATCAGTTTTAATGAAAGTTAATAACACTACGATGCTTACACCGAAAACCAACATTGCATTATTTCACAATAATCTTGATAGCAAAATAAATTTAAATATAAAGCTAAAAAATAAATATGAACTGGATAACGCTGTTGAAATGTTCACAAAAACCATACATGAAGCGGCAGCTTTGTCAACACCTCCCAAAAGTAAGCCTTCAAATAATAACTTGAATGTATCTACGGAGATTAGGCAATTCATAAATGAAAAGAGAAGACTTAGAAGGGTGTGGCAGCTTAGTAGAAATGCAACAGATATAAAAAGATTCAACAAGGCTTGTAGAGATTTAAAGAAACTTCTGCACGAATATAAAAGTAAGTCAACTGATGAATTTCTTGACCGCATAAATAATTCAAAATATGATGAACATCTTCTTTGGAAATCTACTAAGTATTTAAAGAGGCCAACGAAAAGGAAACCCAGAATCAAAAATCCAAGAGGTTCTTGGTGCAAATCAGATAAGGAAACGTCTGATGCATTTGCTATGCATTTATATGATACCTTCCAACCAATGAAGTTGAATAGTGATACGGAAGAATCAGATATTATCAATTTCCTTAATGTTCCGTGTCAGATGGACTTCCCAATCAAACATATATCTCCAAGCGAAGTACTCTGCGAAATAAAATTACTTAATAATAAAAAATCCCCTGGCTATGACATGATCGATGCTAATGTTGCTAAAAACTTAACACATAAATCGAGGATCTTTTTGGCTTTGATTTATAATTCTATACTAAGGTTAAACCACTACCCTTCACAATGGAAGTGTGCAGAGATCATTATGATTCCCAAGCCAAAAAAACCAGAAGATCAATTATCATCATATAGACCAATAAGTCTCCTTCCGCTATTTTCAAAAATATTTGAAAGAATACTTCTAAAACGTCTGTTACCAGTTCTGGAAGCCAATAAGGTTATACCGGATCACCAGTTTGGTTTCAGACATAAACATGGAACTCCTGAGCAAGTACATCGTGTTGTCCACACAATAACTGAATGTCTTGAAACAAAACAATATTGTTCTGCTGTATTCTTAGACATTCAACAAGCATTTGACCGAGTGTGGCATCAAGGTTTGCTGTACAAAATCAAAAAAATGTTACCTGCACCTTATTTTTACTTTTTTAAGAGTTATATTACGGAACGATTTTATTATGTAAAAGTCAGTGATGAGCGATCGGATTTGTTTGAGATGAATGCCGGCGTTCCCCAGGGCAGTGTCCTTGGCCCGACTCTATACACGTTATATACGTCTGATATGCCAACCTCTAACAATTGTATCGTTGCTACTTACGCTGACGATACGGCAATAATATCGACAAACACTTCGGCTGCGGAAGCATCAATGTTTGTACAGGTTGAACTGAATTCTCTTGGAAAATGGTTAAACAAGTGGAACATAAAGGTGAACTCGGCTAAATCGAGTCATGTGACATTTGCAAATAAGCGCGGTAACTGTCCCTCTGTAACCATAAATGGAGAAACAATTCCAGCACAAACTTCTGCCAATTACTTAGGAATCACGCTCGACCGTCGTCTGACCTGGGCACAACATATAAAATCAAAAAGAAAAATATTAAAAGAGAAAACAAGTAGATTGTACTGGCTCCTTGGACCTAAATCCCAATTAAATCTGGAGAATAAATTAAGGATATATAAATGCATTCTCAAACCCGTGTGGACGTATGGTATTCAAATCTGGGGTACGGCTCGAAACTCTAATATTTCAATATTTGAACGATATCAATCTGTAACCTTGCGATTAATTGTGAATGCCCCATGGTTCGTTCGAAATGCATCTATACTGAAGGATCTAGGAATGGCAACTGTAAAGGAAGAAATCCGGAGATATAGCGAAAATTACTTACAACGCTTAAGTGACCACCCGAATCCATTAGCCATATCGCTGCTTGATGATAGCTATGAAGTTAGGAGACTGAAACGTATTCATATACTAGACCTTCCATATTCTCATAGAACATAAATTATACTTACATACTTACAAAATGTCTTTCTCATAGAATATAAATTATAATAGAATAACAATTATCAGAAAAACAATAATTATGTGATGTTCTAATATATCATTCAACTTTTGTTATTTTATAGTTACGTAGCTCACTGGACCTACATAACTCCTGTCATTTTGTAACTAATAATCAAATTTGCTTATTGTCTTTGGATAGATTGCAAATAAATAAAGAATGAAAAAAAAAAAAAAAAAAAAAAAAAAAAACCTACTACTAACTTACATTATAATTATAACCTGTTCCACGAAGCGATCGCTGCGTCGATTTGATAATAATTGATGTGTTTCAAAGTTAATTAGAATCAATGATGAATTGTATATATATAACATAAATAATTAACGACATATTGACCAATAACAATTAAAAATGATGTTCATTTTTGTCCAATTTGTAGATAACTTATAAGATCGTTTCCAGACTTAATCTTTCCCAACCGATAAACGGAAATATAATCTTGAGACATTGGTAACTAACAAAGTGGGCATATTTCTTTTATGATGACCAAAAGACGTAACCAGGATTTTAAAAAATATAGTTTCCCTTTGATTGTAAATTTTGCTTCCATTTGATTTTCCTCAAAGTAATTGTAATTATCAGGATTTATAGCGGATTAGATGTTACTCTATGTTTGTTCGTATTTCTCTTATTTGACACACACAAAAAAAGAATCCGCAGGATATATTCTTGTATTTAATTTCGGCGAATTGCAAATCGGCTACTCAGACGCTTCCAACAATTTAAATATTGGTACAAACGGAAATCATTCCAACAACAAATATTTCTCTAATTTTATTTTTTTTAAATTTCTCGTAATATATTTTCAATGAATTTTTGTCCTTCCTTTCACAAATTTTCCAATGAATTGCTTTTATTTTTCGTATTCAAAAACTTTTCCACTCAAATTTTGATTTCTAAAACTCATTACATATGTATATCTTCGATGAATTTCTACAGTTAGAATCTAAATACAGTAGACATAAGATAGACCCCCACAATGAACACATGATTACCAGATAGGACAATATTGTCAGAAAAATGCAACCCTGTGAACGTACAACCGTGCATATAATTTTTGTCTTGCAACGTTGGCAGAAAAGTCATTGTAAGACAATAATATTGTTAGATATCTGACAATCATGTAAACACACAACATTGCCATTGTGAGATAATTTACAGACACTTTTGATTGCCAGATGTGCGAAGTTTATGCTTCTGACAATGGCGCCATTGTCAGGGAAACATTTTATTGGCAACTTTACTGAACTGATATTCAATCTGTCATTGTCGGTACATTTTCAGCACTATAACAGGGTTGATAGCGTTGTCCGTCTGTACATATCTTTAGTATTTTGACACTTCTAACGAACCCTGCGTTCATCAGTCGCTGTTGAACACTTTCCGAGTGATATAGTCAACTATGTATAGCCGTTGTTCGGCGTTATTCTCGCGCACATCACTACTAGTCATTGTTTGCAATACGCTCTCACTTCTTGTAGTATTTGCTTTCGAACTTTTCGCACTGGAATTGTTGCCACTCCGATCATCCTCGTTGGCGCTTTAGACATTGGTCGGTTCGCGAGAAGCCCACCCACTATACTAAATTCCGAGCTCATAATTCCAATGTATTATAGGTAAACTACTACCGTGTAACACATTACTAAAGGTCAAACGCTTACGTTTTTGACATTTATGACCCTATACTCTGGCAAAATCAGTCATCGAGTCGCGGCACTGACAGACGAGTGTTCAGCGATGAGGCTCAATTGCAGCATATGAAGTGAGACCAATCCACAAAAGACCCAACCGACTCCATTGCACGCTGAAAAATGCACGGTACGGCAGCAAAAATGAACCCAGAGCACGGGTTACGGTCAATTGAAATCTTTACCGGACCATGATCAAGGATTTTTTGAAAATATAGACGTCAGTGATCCGGGCAAGATGTGGTTTCCACCGAATGGCGTTACAAGGCGACCGCAACCATAAATTTATTGAAATCAAAATTTGGCAATAACCCGGTTTCGAGAAATTGACCTCTCAATTGGCATCCAAGGTCGTGCGATTTAACACCTTTCGATTATTTTGTGAGGCGATAAGAAAAACCAGCAACAATTGACGACTTAGAAACCACAACTGTTCATATTATTCGTGACATACGGCTAGAAATGGTCGAAAAATGTACCCAAAAGTGGACGTCCAGAATGCGTTTTATCATGAAAAGCAGCGAAGATCATATGCCCTAACATATTATCAAATAATAATGCCCTGTATTGATCTTTCGAATAAAAATACTTTTTTGATTAAATTTTAATTCTCTGTGTTATTTTTTACAATTTCAAATTGTATGAGCATAAAAAACGTTGTAGAACGCTGTGACTGCAAAGTCTGGGCATATGCGAACGACGCTGTAAACGAAGTAAGTGACTAATTTCTCAGCTACACTATACATTTATTGCTATTGTAGCTACAGAAGTTGCAACCAGAGCGGCATTAAAACTATGCTGTCTATCAATGTGCCAAGGGATGGGTTAGCAGAATACCAGGCAACTATCTTCACATCTATACAGATGATTTGAAGTTACCCGATCGACAAAATATCTACAGTTCCTCTAAGAGTACAGAAGTCATTATTAAATGAACCAGAAAAGGCAGAACTCGGCCTGCTGATTCAGGTTAGTCGTCGTTGATATATAAAAGTACAGAACCGATTGAGTTCATACTTATTCGCGCAGCATGACCGTCTACCCAACATATACGTTTGTATTTATGTTAGGGTAGAAACAAGGCAGTCTTCAAAAATTACTTTATAAGTAAACAACCATATTTGGGATTTTTTTTAGCGTTTTTAAACATATTATTCATTGTTACTTATGTTTTTTACGGACTTTAAGTTACACATTTTGACAATTTTCAGTTTTGAGTTATGTCACTCTAGAAGTATGTGAGCGATGTGACCTTATTTGCGTTGTTCAGGCGATTAAACCACACAATGGGTGTGCTACCTCCGTAGCATTACCGGATCTTCACCAGTTACCGAAATTGTTGTCGAAATTCTAATCACACGCGGCGAGTATCCTTAATTTTATAAACTTACGTTCTGTGCCGTGAGGGTTATACCAAATTCGTTGGGAGGTTAAGAGCGACTTACCTGGAAAAAATACGAAATATTTTATTAATAAAATTAACAAGAAGTTTTAAATAATATTTCTTTATAGACTCATGTCAAGATAAACATAAGGACGTCGTACGCGCTAAATCTTTAAAAATAGGACAATATTTTGTTAGTGTATATTTTAAAGCAGTGCACTGAAAGACAAATTGTACATCAAGATAGTGTAAAAGCAGCATCAAATCTTATTCATTGAATTTATGTAATAATTTTATCGATTTAACGAATAACTTCTTCAATTTCATTAAAATTTTGCGCTACATCAAAACACTGGAATTTTTTACATCAATCATTTTTATTTTTTCGGAGTGATCTTCTTGTTTTCAAAAATTATATATTGTAGCTGTACAAAGGAAAAAAATAAATTTGCCTGAGCCAGGGTTCAAACTTACGACTTCTGCTTGGAAGTCTAAGTAACGCACTTGCTTCACAACACGAATGCTTCTTGCTTTCGAAGCTTAATTTTCATGTTATAAACTTCGTGTATGTTTGTTCAAATCAAACAAGCACACAAGTAGGAACAACTAGACACACAATCAGCCACCCACTATCCAGCTCACTAGTCAATGAACCTCTTCACCTGTATGGTACAGGCAGCCAAACACATCACCATTCCATTCAACACAACGAAACGCTTTAGTTGTTTCGTGTACATGCGTTAGGGCGTATCTGGAACTAAGTCTCAAGGACTTCATATTGGCATACCGGTAAGGTGTCATGGTTTGTATGCCAGAAAGCATAAGTCTATAAAGTTCTCAAAACTTAAAAACAATTTCAGTAGAAGCCAAACACTGTTTCCGTTAATACATAAAAAGAATATGTCATTGCAAGAAAATATCACTGAAAAAAAGATAACGTTATTTTATTTTTTGGTGGTTATGAACATATAAGAACTATTTTGAGTTATTACTCTTTTTCTGAAAAAAGTTTGTTTATAAATAGTGGTATTATTTTGAGTTGTACCTCTGAACCTTAACTGAAAATCTTACTCGGATTATATGTTGAAAAGAGCACAACTAAAAATATTACTCTTTAGATGATTAATCAACGGTCCGATTTGCTTAAAAACTTGGAGACAATTTAAAATGTAACTTTTTAGTTGAATCTAAAGATGTTATTCTGAAAACACAGAGAGAGTCATTACGGATTTTTATTATGAAAAAGGAGAAAAATCAAAATCTAAATTTAGAAACTTTGAGTTGTTACCCTTATAATATAAAATAGTACATATTAGGCCGGGCCAAAAAAAATATCGCGGTTGTCCGCATCTGAAATATAGGCTTGTTTTGTTTAGTGGATATCCCCAAAATATTTCGGCTATATCTTGAGCCGCCAGTGAGCTAGACCGACATAACATGACCTATAAAATGCATATTTTTCTGGCAAATTTCGGACACATTGGACTAAATGGCGATTTTTTCCGTATGTGCACCTAAGACTGGACCCAACAGGTGTAAACACAACAAACAGAGATTATAATGACTGCTGGTTCCACAGACGTTATGGAAGTAACGCGCGAAGGTGCCGTATGTCGACGCATCTGAAATAGCTGTTGGTTCTGCACTTCACCAATGTGTTGATGGGCTACTAGAACCACTTGGATTTTACTCGAAGCTTTTAACCAGTTCCCAGCGAAACTACAGTACATACGATCGGGATTTGACTGCCATGTACCAGGGCGTGTGTTATTTTCGGCACATGATTGAGGGAAGAAACTGTCACATTGTCACCGATCAAAAGCTTGAGAAAACCTTGCCCCGTAAAGCACGACAGCTTGACTTCATCGGCCAATATACCACCAAGACATCGACTATCCGAAAATCGTCGCAGCACAACAAAATGACAATGAACTTCTTGAATTTAAAAAAGGTATCCGCTCAAATTCACTGGTACTGAAATGTTTTACTATTACAGGCAACGACCTTGAACTAGTTTGTCACACATCGACGAACAATATTCGTCCCTTCATACCGAAAGCATTTCGGGATCATATATTGGCCGTTGTCCATGGTCTCGCTCACCCTGGGGTTCGTACATCCTAAAAACGTTTGACATCTCGCTTCATTTGGCCATCGATTAGAAGATACACTTCAAACTTCGTTCGGAATTGTGTCAACGGTCAAAAGTCCAACGCCATACGAAGTCACCAGTATCAAGGTACGTATCTCCAAACGAACGTTTCTCGCACATCAACATCCACATCGTTGACTTCAATCCTGCTTGAAGCTATCAGTGGTTTTCAAGCCGGACATACATTCTTCTCTAGCCGAACTTGTCTACGGGACAACCCTGCGAATCCCTGGCGAATTTGTCAACACCAGCAAACCATCTGAGCCCACTGTGAAGTGAAGTCGTCTCACAATTTCGGACAGCGATGCAACGAAGTCCAGCACTGACGATGTCACTTGGTTAAAGTGAAACATCATCAGAACCAGAAGCAAGCCTGAATAAAACGGAGCCAGTTCTTCACGATTCATCCACAGTTCCGACGAAATCTACCCGCTGGGACAGACGTGTAACTTTTCCACAAATATTCCGGTAGCTTTCCTCTAGCAGGGGATTATTGTGGCACCCAGTCTTTTGTTATTATGTTTTCGTTTAGTTTGTAAGCAACATTGTTTTTATCTTAAACAAACATGACGTTTGTTACAACATTCTTTTTTAGACTTCTTCTTCTTAATTTTGATCTCCACAACTACACATCGTAAGGCGCGCTTAGTTCTCTATTTCTTACTCTTCCTGAAACCTAAGTTTTTATTAAATAAAATTACATGCTGAATTAAATAAATCATACATACCACGAGATTCATTTATAGGCAATTCCAACAAATTTCCCAATATATGTATATGGGGGCTATATCTAAATCTGAACCGATTTTCCCCAAAATTTACCAGTGTGCATTCACGGAATAAGAAACTGTCTCTGCCGAATTCGTACTGATCGTATATAATCCATCCTATTTTTTCGCAGTCGAGCAGTTGAAGTTTACGGATGGCTTTTATGCTAGCGGAAAATTTAAATTCGAGTGTAAAAATTGTGAAGTTGTTTAAAGTGTTCGTATTGAATCGTTGCCCTAAGGGAACACGCATAGTGCCTCTGTGGAAATTTTTGCGAAGTGATTAATAGTGGAATTGAAGTGTTAATCCATTTGGCGGTAAGATTAATTGGATTATTGGTCCAATTACTTAAAGGTTTTTAATTAATTGGCTGATTGATTTATTTGACTTGGACATTGGCTAGTTTCTGGATTTTGATATTGGACTACGATTTTGAATTGATTGTTAAATTAAATTGATTGGTTTTGAACTGGCATTGTTTTTGGATTTTGATATTGGTTTGTCTGTTAGGAGTTATTTCACTATTGGCTTGTCGAGCCTTTATAGTGTAGCATACTGTGTATGTTGTTGCTATACTCTAGCGGTATACATTTATGGTGAAAATCAGAAAATAATCTTATATCGTTATAGTGCAGCTTACAACGCTTTTTGTTGCTAGAAAATAGCGGGAGCGATATTGAGACAGAAACGGCATTTGTTGATGACTCGTAGGAGGAAAGATCCCTCCGGTGAAGTGACTGGGGGAGAGGATGAAATGGGTATGGAGAGCGAAGATGAGAATGTGGCAAAGAGAGTCGATGCGATGACGAGCCCAGAGAAGTTAGCCTCTTCGAGTATTAGAAGTGCGAATGTGTTGGATGGACCCAGCTGTAGTGGAGCAAGTAAGGCGAGTACGGGTGTCCCCTTACCGGTGCCTCCTTTGTTTTCGGGTGGCAGTGTAAGTGGTAGTGGAAAAACGTCTGCTAAGAGCGCAGCTACTAAGAGTGCTAGAGGTGTGTAAACGAGAGGCAGAACGGCTAGAGCCCCACCTAAGGAAGCCCCCACTAAGACGGTAGAGATTATGACTTCCGACAGTGAAGTACCCGAAGTGAGAATAGGTAGACCGTCTCGTACTCCGAGGCGTGCGGCTGTTGCGAGTGATACGGCTGAGAGTGTAGTAGGGAAGATGAAACTGATCTCTGGGAGAATGATATCTACTCTCATTGAGATATTTAATGTTGATGGCTCTGTGGTGAAGGGGGTTAAAGAAAATAGGAGTATTTGTCAAGCCTCTTCTGGTACCTCCGACACAGTTCTTACTTGTTAATTGATTAAACACCCTTTAGTGTTTCCATACTCGTACCACATAAAAATTCTTCCCGCACGCAGCTGTTTAATTAGCAAATATTACAAAATTGCATTATGTTCGCGTTGTCTTCTAGTGACACTTGCATCATAAACCCGTCAAATGTCAAAAGTATCCGAGGCTGTCGTGAATCTATCAAATTATGATTAAAACGGCAAGCAAACACAAAGAAAACGACACCAACTCAAGTTTATGTCTTAAACTTCGCCTCCTCCGCCAATAAGTACTCGCAACTAACCACATCTGGAGGGAGGACACGAGCAGCATATCCATGTTCCGACGGCCATCACAAATAGTCATCTGAGACAAACATGCAACTCCTTTGCTCCAACTGCGCTGTCACTCCAACGCAGCCAAAGCATTTCTCATTTGACGGCAATTAGTTTATTAGTTTTTATACTTTTATATATATTTTTGTTTCTTTTTTAGTTTTTTGCAAAGTTTTTTTGCTTACTTTTATTTCGATATCGTTGGCTCGGCTCTGTCATTCCTTTGCAATAAACTCCAGAGTGAAAGTGTTATTTATGAACATTTTTACTCCACCGACAGACAGAGAGACGGACGAACACAATGCTTGGGGTGTGGTTTCCCATTATGGAGTGGCGGAGCTCTGTTTAAATTGGTTATGATTTATGAGTGTCGCCTGGAAATAAGGTGGGTTGTTTGCGCTGAGCATTTCATTTTTATTATTATGTATTTATATTTATCGCTAAACAAATTGAATGTGAATGGCGATGGGAGTGAGTATGAGTAAGTAAGTCTATGTAAACATTTGATCCGAAATTATTTTAATTGGCCATTATTTCCCTGTTGCACCTCATTAACAAAGGGGGAGTTGTACGATATTTCGCATTAGAATTACCGATATTAATGAATAAACAAAGGGAGACTCATAATTGAATGTGTATACCTCCATAGGTACACAAAGTTTGTCATTTCGTATGCAACACCTTCAAATATTAATCGGATACCCTATAAAGCAGGGCTTCTCAACCATTTCACCCACACAGCTCACAAAAAAGTTTTCGTAAATTATATTTCCTTTGTAATAAGACAAATCGTCGGTGGGCCGACGAAAACTCCTGTTTTTTTTACTAGATTTCAGGAGAGAAAAAAAAACGTTGTTATTTCGTCAAATCGCGATATTTTTAATATCCCAGATTTTTTAATTTTTCTTTTAATTATTTACTACCAATATATCATAACATGAATTGGTAAATGGTTTTTATGAAAATCGACACATAGGATGTTTTGTTTAGAGCATTTTAAATATTTATAAAACAAAAAAATTACACATAGGAGTTTTGATATTTGAATGTTCACAGCGTACCTTAAGCAAACGAAAGTTGGCCTAGATTGTGGCTAAAAACGGCTAATGAAGTTTTGTACAGAATCATCCTCTCTACTCAGATAAGAAGAAACCAAATCTGATCTGCTTCCTTTCGCGAGTTATCGCGATAAAAACAATTTTAACCAAAAAAACCGAACTTAATTACATTGAATCGCGGAAATTTAAAACTATAACAAAATTTCCCATAAACATGAACATTTGTAAGACGCTTTGTAATGTCCGCGATATTTGTTATATTTCGATAGCGAAATTTTTGTAATCCAAAAGTTCGACTTACACCGCTAAATTTTTACAAAAATATTACGGCTAATTTATTAAAATTAATATATTTAAATTCTATGACTTCTGAGGGATATATTGGCACTAGCATTTCCGCCATAAACATCCCGCGACGAATACATTTTGAACAAAACACATTTAAGATCAGAATTATTTAACTATATAATGCTATTATTACGCGAACGGTCAGTCCTAGGAAAAAGTGGTCAAATCAAAATGTGCCTCATATAAAGGGAAAAGCATACAAAAGTTGTAACACACTGTAAATGGTTTTTATGCTAGCGGAAAATTTAAATTCGAGTGTAAAAATTGTGAAGTTGTTTCAAGTGTGCATATTGAATCGTTGCCCTAAGGGAACACGCATAGTGCCTCTGTGGAAATTTTTGCGAAGTGATTAATAGTGGTATTGCAGTGTTAATCCATTTGGCGGTAAGATTAATTGGATTATTGGTCCAATCACTTAAAGGTTTTTAATTAATTGGCTGATTGATTTATTTGACTTGGACATTGGCTAGTTTCTGGATTTTGATATTGGACTACGATTTTGAATTGATTGTTAAATTAAATTGATTGGTTTTGAACTGGCATTGTTTTTGGATTTTGATATTGGTTTGTCTGTTAGGAGTTATTTCACTATTGGCTTGTCGAGCCTTTATAGTGTAGCATACTGTGTATGTTGTTGCTATACTCTAGCGGTATACATTTATGGTGAAAATCAGAAAATAATCTTATATCGTATGACTTCTGAGGGATATATTGGCACTAGCATTTCCGCCATAAACATCCCGCGACGAATACATTTCGAACAAAACACATTTAAGATCAGAATTATTTAACTATATAATGCTATTATTACGCGAACGGTCAGTCCTAGGAAAAAGTGGTCAAATCAAAATGTGCCTCATATAAAGGGAAAAGCATACAAAAGTTGTAACACACTGTAAATCCTTGCCAAATTACTAAAAATTTTGTTTGTTAAAGAAAGAATTGTAGGCCTTTCGCTTATATCCCAAATTTTCTTTGACTTCTTCTCCCTAGAACTGTTCATTCGCGAGATAATATCATTATATAGTAAAATAATTTCGAACTAGTTTTTTTGTACAAAATTTATTCGTCGCAGGATATTTTTCGCGAAAGTGCTGATATTAATCTATTCCTCATAGATTATAGAATACAAATATATTAATCTTATTAAATTCGGTATAATATTTTTGGAAAAATTTGGCAGTGTAAGTCGAAGTTGTGTTACAGTTCTAAATTTCAGCGTTTTTCTTCACAAATCAAAGCTATTAAGTTTGTTTTGAGTAAAAGTACTGTTTTCGCGATAACTCGCGAATGGAAGCAGATCCAATTTTGACCTATTCATTGGCGAATAGAGGGGATGATTCTGAACAAAGCCTCATTAGCCGTTTTTTGGCGTAAATCTAAGCCAACCTTATATCCCTTGGGAAAGGCTGTGCCTACAACACATACGAGTTTTTGTCGGAGCATTGGTGGGTAGTCGTTTGACCGCAAGGACGTTCTAAATCGACAACAACAAAAAATCGAAAAAGTACACATAGGAGTTTTTGTCGGCGCACAGACGAAATACAATAAAATTTCGTTTAAATTGTATTTTTTCTTAAAAATTTCCCCGAAATTGCATTTTTCTGCAAAATTTTGCTGAAATAGATTTTGTTTTAGAAATTTGTTGAAATATATTTTTTTCGAAAATTTCGGTGAAATTGTATTATACCCTACAACACACTGTGGTACAGGGTATTATAACTTTGTGCAATTCTTTGTAATACACAAAAGGAAAAGTAATAGACCCATCGTTTATTATACCGATCGACTTACAATCACTTTCTAAGTTGATGTAGCAATGTCCGCCTGTCTGTGCATGTATTCCTGTAATCAAAGTACAGGTCGCAATTATGGTCCGATCTCAACGAAACTTGGTATGTACAGGGTTTTCCAACAAGAGGTGTTATTTTGGATCACCCGGTATTTCGGTAGCTGTCACTTTTGAAGCTTTTATTCTTTGATATTTGACTAGTAGAAACTACGCCATTACCAAAAATGGAACGGTACACGATTCAACAACGCATTGAAATTATTAAAATTCGAAAAATCGAAAATCATCGAAAAATCATCTTGACTGATGAGGCCCATTTCCACCTCGGTGGCTACGTCAACAAGCAATATTTTCGCATCTGGGGCTCGGAAAACCCAAGAGTTATTGTTGAGAAGCCTCTCCATCCTCAACAACAGTTACGGTGAATGGATTACGCTATCGAGCGATGATTAATGATTTTTTATGGTCGGAGTTAGATGGTATTGGAATGGACAACGTTTACTTTCAACAAGACAAGCAGCGAAACCATTGCTCTGTTACGGGAAAAGTTTCCGGACCGTGTTATCTCTCGAAGAAGTGTTCACAATTGGCCACCGAGATCTTGTGATTTAACACCTTGCGACATCTTCCTTTGGGGCCAGGTGAAAGATAAGGCCAACAGCCCAGCGTCGATTCAAGGCCTCAAAGACAGAATTCGTGAGGCTATCGAGGATATAGGGCAGCCACTTTGCGATTTGGTTATGGAAAATTTCATGGAAAATTTCCTGTAAGCGTGGTCGTGGTGCCCATTTGGCTGATGTTGTTTTTCATTATTAACGGCATACTCTTTATTATTATTAAATAAACATCCGATCATTTATCTCAAAAAACTTCATTTTTCTTTAAATACCAAAATAACACCTCTTGTTGGAAAACCCTTTACTTCCGATTTGGCATACATGCTCTGTACAAGCAACATTTTTTAGCCGATCTTTAAAAAATTGACGGAGAGAAGTCTCTTGATACACTTAGAAAAAATACTAAATTTGAAGAAAATCGATTCAGTTTTATATATATGTTACCCCCGATTTGTCATGTAAGCGCTGTAGAAACAGTATTTTATACCCGATCTGCACGAAATTCGGCAGAAAGCGGTTTCTTATTACATAAATAAACACTGTCAAATTTAGCGAAAATCGCTTCAGATATATATATAGCCCCCATATATATGTTACGCCCGATTTGACATGTCAGCGCTGTAGAAACTGTAAGCTCTATGAAAACTGTATTTTACGTCCCATCTATATATAATTTGGCAGAAATTAAGTTTTTGATTGAAGTTGATGACAATCAGTTTCGATTATGTATATTCCCATCTATTTGTTCCTTTTGATTCCATTTTTATCTTAATTTAGCCAATATAATGCTTAGAGCCAACCTTCAATGATCTAAAACCACTCCTTATAGTTTTTGCCCAAAAATTTATGAAGCCATCACACTGTGCGACATCGTCTGGTAGATAGCTCTGCAGAAATCCACCTACTGCGCGCTACTAACCAAGGTTCATTCGATACACTTTTTCCAGAGATTTCCAATAGCTTCGATACCCTGTTAATAGTAATAAACTGTCTTCAAAATTACAAACAACTGCTTCTTCCACCTCTTCATTGTTGAAGAGGTGTTCGAAACATTTTTTATACCCTACACCACACTGTGGTACAGGGTATTATGATTGTTTACGCCGAATGCGTGAAAATAAAGGAAAATAAATAAAACACGAAAGTTTAGTATTTTCTATAATAATAAATGGCAAGGGTGCCAATAAGTTTTATTTATAAGGTTTGGTTGGTTGTGGTAACGAAGTTTACCTTTAAGTTTGATTGTACAGCAAGGGTACTTATTCGAGCGAAAGTAGATTTTAATCTAAAGATGGAGAAAGGTGGCGGCGTCTGTCCTATTTACTCGTTACTCGTTGAAATCTGTAAGCTCATCTTACAAGGATGTAACAAGGAGGAGCAGGCAGACTTCAACGAGCAAGTAGGTACGAAAATTGGGTCAATAGATACACCGAAAGAAATTATATGATAATGCAAATCTATAAACATTCAGAACTAAACATTGCCGGCCACCTTGCAACATCAAAGGGATGTTGTAATTAAAACTAAGCTTAAAATATAAATAATGGCAGGTATAGTGCAGTAGTTCATTGGTGAGCATTCATTTATTCCATCTTAATTTTCTTTATATTTATCTAATTAAATCTATACATTTTTTTCTAACAATATACAATAGGATAAGGTAAGGACAGGACCTTTGAGGTGCCTGTGACGGGTCATAGAGACCACGAGCGAGGGCCACGAAGGCTCCCACCAAAGGACAGGCCCATTACGGAACCTGTGACGGGTCATTAGAGACCACGAGTGAGGGCCACGAAGGCTCCCACCAAAGGACAGGCCCATTACGGCACCTGTGACGGGTCATTAGAGACCACGAGTGAGGGCCACGAAGGCTCCCACCAAAGGACAGGCCCATTACGGCACCTGTGACGGGTCATTAGAGACCACGAGTGAGGGCCACGAAGGCTCCCACCAAAGGACAGGGTCAACCCTGTGACGGGTCATTAAGACCACGATTGAGAATCAGAAGGATCCCCACACTACACGTTACATATTCCAGATAGAACCCAGCCAAAGATGGTGTACTGGGCTACTGGCATTCCGGGAGTGGTATATACGCGGCTGGTGACGACTTGGGCGTATACCTCTGGACCGAGTACCAAAGCTACCCGGCCCTTTTTGTAAAAATGGGGGTCCGCAAGAGGCAGCCCGAGGTACGAATCCTTCACCCTTTCAGGTACCGATTCAGGGGGGGTGAAGACATGTTCCAAGTTGGAAACTCTAGCCGTCAATGTAAGGCATTGTTGATGGTCGTAGGCAGACGCAACGGTAAGTCGGCATAACGGCACTCCATCGAGCCACGACAGAGGAAGACCCGCGTTTTCGACAAAAGCCGAGCAAATTTTGCTTTGTCTACCACATGGATCGATCACCGCTCGCACCGGGATGGACACTCCTTTGTACATCACATGTACCACCAGACTTGGGGACAAGGACACCACGCTAATTAGGGGTAAATTAGCAACCGAACTGACAGGGGTGCTCTTGGCACATAATTTTTTTTCGGAAGGACCAGGGGCGGAACTAGGACGCGGACGGGACTTTTTGGACTTTTTGTCTGCCGGACGGATATCGGACTTTTTCCCGGGCTGAGACGGTGAGTGGAGCAGGATGTGGTGATCTCCGCCACACTTCTTGCAACGACCTTTGCTGCGGCAATCTTTGGTCCGATGGGACAGGGCCAAGCAGCGGGAGCAATACCCATGCTTCACGACCGCGCGAAGCCGTTTTTCGTCGGGCATCTGCACGAATTTCCCACAGACACGAAGCGGATGCCTACCACCACAAACACGGCACCGAAACCGTAACTGATCCGAAGTTGCGGCCAATCTCTTCGAGGCGGGTTCGCCCTTTGACCCAGGGTCACCGTTCGAGAGAGGCTCGCTCTTCGACTCAGTCGCCGTCTCGTTTTTCTCCACAGGCGGTTCCTCCAGCGAAACTGCGGCGACTTCCTCGACGGGAACTTCAACTGCAACCGGCACGATCGGCGGCAGCACTACTGCAGGCGCAGCACCAGGACAATTTCCCTCTTGCGACAACTCCATCAGTTCGTCGAAATCCTCCAAGTCATCGTCGAAAAAGGTAATTTTATCCATAGTACTGCGAAGGAAAAACTATTTTTACATTGTAGTCGAAGTTGAGTCGGTCAGAACGACCAATTTGGCTACAGGCCGCCTTACAACGCCATTTTCCGTTCGAACGTCCACGACGCGAACGTGACCGTCAGTGCCAGGATGCACACTCTCGACTCGACCTAATTTCCACGAGGTTGGCGGAAGCTGTTCATGACGAATGACAACAATATCATCGATTGTTACTTCGCGTTCCGGAAATTTCCATTTATACCGTTTATGTAGATTTTTTAAATATTCTTCCTTCCACCGTATACAAAATTGGTGGGCAAGGGCTTGAACTTTCCTAAACCGATTTACAATACATAAGGGTTCTTCCGTTATTAGGGGTTCTGGTGGAGCGAGAAGAGGAGCGCCGATTAGGAAATGACCCGGGGTTAACGCGACTATATCATGTGGACTATCAGACATTGTACAAAGAGGACGAGAGTTCAGGCAAGCCTCGATTTTAGCTAAGACAGTGGCCAATTCTTCAAATGTGAATCGGAGGTTTCGAGCTTGTTTGCGAAAATGAAGTTTAAAACTCTTAACCCCTGATTCCCAAAGTCCACCCATATGTGGAGCACCAGCAGGAATGAATTGCCACGACAGGCCTTGATGTGCAAACGTAGAGGAAACAGAATCGCAACTTTTTCGAATAAACAACCTAAAATTATTTTCGATTTCTCGCGACGCACCTACGAAATTTGTACCGTTGTCCGAAAATATGGAACTAGGACAACCACGACGAGCAATAAAACGGTGAAATGCTGCTAAGAAATTCGCGGTGGACAAATCTGAAACTGCCTCTAGGTGTATAGCCTTTGTAGAGAAACAAACGAATACACAAACGTATCCCTTTGTAATCTTACAAGCTCGCCCTGTAAACGATTTCACCTCAAATGGCCCAGCAAAGTCAACACCGGTTGTTGTAAACGCCCTATTAAGTGTAGTTCTCTCTGGAGGGAGAGCAGCCATAAGTTGACTGCTGGCGCGTTTCCTTTCCAAAACACAAATCCTACATTGATGTACAACAGACCGAATCAGAGTTTTCAAGCGAGGTATCCAATATTCAATACGAAGGATACGCAACATTAAAAGATTTCCTCCATGCACGGAAATCAAGTGGACGAATTTTACCAAAAGCTTAACGAAACGACAATTGTATGGCAGAATTATGGGATGCCGCTCGGTATAGGAAAGTGTAGGGGAACGTGACAATCTACCGTTCATTCGTATAACACCACTTTCGTCTAGAAAAGGATTTAAAGTCACCAAGGGGCTTTTAGAAGGTATCGGTTTCCTGTCTATTAAAGCCTGATACTCATCAGCGTAATTAACTTTCTGAGCAAGCACAGTCAAGCGAGTTCGAACTTCCTTGATTTCCGAAGCAGAAACACAAGAGTTCGAATATTGGTAATGGCTCCTGTAAGTGGGATGAGTTCTTCGGAAGAACCTAAACATGTACGAAATTACCCGGAGGGCACGATCTAACGATGAAAATCTCTCAAGCAAATCATCATACGCCGAGAAAAATGATGCGTGACTTTTCACCGCACGAACTTCTATATCTGTTTCAAGGGGAGTTAGGTCCCGAATGGACCACTCCGATTTGTCTCGACTAAGCCAATGTGGTCCATGCCACCATAGGGGGGAGGCAGCTAAATCTGCCGGAGAAATACCTCGACTTCCTAGATCCGCAGGGTTGTCTTCCGACTTCACGTGGTACCAATTATGATTCCCGACGTTTTCTTGAATGCGACACACCCTATTCGCCACAAACGTAGTCCACGTTGAAGGAGTCTTTCTCAACCACGAAAGAACTATTGTTGAGTCTGTCCAACAATATACCTGGCGAAATTCCAAATCAATTTCCCTAATTATGGTCTTCAAAAGTTCCGAAGCTAAAACCGCACCACAAAGTTCCAAACGAGGCAACGATATTGATTTTATTGGGGCTACTCTGGTTTTTGAGGAGAGCAAATGAGCAACCACTTTTCCGCCTGGACATTCAATACGAATATATACTACCCCCGCGTATGCCTTTTCCGAGGCATCCGAAAAGACATGCAGTTCAGCCGGAAATCCCGGGGAGTACTGAACCCATCTTGGAATTCTAATAGAATTCACATCGGGGTGATATTCTACAAATCGTCGCCATTCAGTTGCAGTGGTTGACAAAAGTGGATCGTCCCAGCCGATAGTATCCAGCCATATTTTCTGCATAATCATCTTAGCGGTAACCAGCACAGGACCTAACCAACCGATGGGATCGAATAATTTAGCGATGGCCGAAAGTACTTCTCTTTTGGTGTAGCTAGCTCTTTTCAAAATAGGCTTCGCATCGAAATAAAATGAATCTAATTGTGCATTCCACCTGATCCCTAGAGGTTTGGAACTACTAGTCTCCACGAAATCCAAGACTTTAGCATCTACTAAATATTCAGGGGAAAACTGATCGAGGATGGCTTTGTCGTTGGCAGTCCACTTCCGAAGTTCGAACTTAGCCGAATCAAGCGCCGAAATTAATTGGTCCCTAGCTGCCAATGCGGTCCCGAGATCGTGGGTCCCCGCTAAAACATCGTCCACATACATGCATTTCCGCAAAATATGCGCCGCGAGTGGGAATTCCGACTCCGTATCGTCAGCTAACCTCAAAAGCGTCCGTATGGCTAAATATGGGGCACAATTAACACCGAATGTCACCGTCTGTAACTCATAATCCCGGACCGGCTTTGTCGGAGAATCGCGAAAAACAATCCTCTGAAGAGGTGTATGTCTCGAGTCCACGCGAATTTGTCGATACATCTGGGTAATATCTGCATTGAATACGAATCTAAATGTCCGCCAACGGAGTATTAACAGCACTAAATCCAACTGCAAGGTGGGTCCAACATACAGGATGTCATTCAAGCTATTCCCATTGGATGTTATGTTTGAAGCATTGAACACTACGCGGAGTTTAGTCGTCTGCTTGTCCGGATTTATGACAGGGTGGTGAGGCAAATAGCAAGCCAAAGTATCCTCCGAGGTGGGGCGTACTGGCCTCATATGGTCAAGCTCCACATATCCATTTAAGACGCTGTCATAAATTGTCTTGATATCAGGTTTCCTTAACAATGACGACTCGTTGCGGAAGAATTGGCCTAAAACGTTACCACGAGATTCTCCTAGACATCTATTCATATCCAATTCAGTCTTAAGCGGAAGCGTCACAACGTATCTACCGTCTGAATCCCTACTTGTAGTCCTAACATAGTTTTCCTCACAGTAACGGTCAGAAGGTGACATAATGTTTCTCTTGGGAACTTCCTCCAATTCCCAGAAACGCAATAGAGTTGTATTCAGATGATCCTCGTCCGATATCGTAATAGTGGCAGCAAATGTTCGAACTTGGGAAACTGGAACAGGACCAGTGACTAACCAACCGAAGATAGACTTTTGGGCCAACAAAGATCCCGACAAAATCGGAATGGTGCCCTCCAACAAAATTCTTGGGTACAAGTCGGCACCTAACAAAATATCGACTGGACGAGAATCGAACAAATTAACATCTGCGAAACGAAGATCTGGCATCTGAGCCTTGAAGTCCGATGTGACTTGGAAAGAAGGTAAATCTCCGGAAATGGAGGGTAAAACTAAAGCAGGGGTCTCTAAAGTAACCGAAGTGTCGAGAGGGCTTCCAATCTTCAAGTTGCATATTTTCCTGGATTTGGCCGAAACTGCGCAATTAACACCTGAAATTGTAGCATTGGTGGAAAACACTGGAAGATTCAAGCGGTTTTGTAGTCGCTCTGTGAGAAAAGAGGACTCAGAAGCTGGATCAATCAATGCCCTAGCGGGATATGAGACCCCATGGTGGACGATATTCACCATCGCTGTTCCCAAAAGAACAGCTTTGTTCTGCGCAGCATGAAAAACTTGGCGCGAAACGCATCCAGCTGACGTGGATGGCTCACAATGTTCAAGTGGAGGAGCAGTAGGATTGTTTGACCTAGGTCTAGAATCTGGAGGATTTGCGCGGGCTGTGTTTGCCACTAGAGCTGAAGTACTCGTAGTGGGCTCGTCGCGATGCAATAAGGTATGGTGGTTTTTATTGCATTTGGAACAACGACGTTTACTATCACATTTTCTGACCTCATGGCCTTTGCGAAGACAATTAACGCACAAACGATGGCGCTTGACCAGAGCGAATCTATCAGAGGATGTGAGATTTGAGAACCGAGGGCAAGCATAAATTTTGTGTTCTTGGTTCGGGCATAAGACACAACCGGATTTAGAAGAAGAACGAGAAGATCCGGACGCAGCCGCGTTTGAAAAATGGGATTGGACCTTCCTGGCGTTCGAGTGCCTTGGCGTTTCAATTCCCCTCATACCGTGAAGGCACATAAGAGTTCGAATTCTCTCTGTTAGGAAATCATCCAAATCTTTCCACGTGGAAAGGGAGGATTTGTCCTTAACGCTTTGCTCCCATAACGTCTGGGTAATGTTGGGTAACCTTTGCAAACAAATAAACACCAGGATCGGATCCCAATTGTCCGTGGAGACTTCGTAAATGGACATCGCCGAGAGACATCCATTTATACCACGTTGTACGGACTTAAGTCCCGTACTACTTTCGCTTTCAATCGCTGGGAGCGCGAATAAAACCTTCAGTTGGTTGTGGACTAAAAGTCGTGGATTGTCATAAGTATCCCGTAAAGCTTTCCACGCCAAGACAAAACTGCGATTAAGTAGCGGAAACTTTGAAACAATCTCACGCGCCTCCCCACTTGTTTTTCGCACGAGGTGACATAAACGCTCAATATCGCTCAAACGAGAGTTGTTGATATAGACCGCCGTAAACAGATCCCTGAAAGTGGGCCACGATAAGAAATCGCCCTCAAATATGTCGGTGTCACACGGCGGCAACGAGAGGTTATTCACACTATCACTCGCGAGGTGTTCGATATTCATGCGCGAAATCGAGATGTTATTTTGAGAATGTGAGGGAGGCGGACAATCAGCTTGAGTGCTCATGTCGCGAGACGCATGAGTCGACGCACTCATGTTATGTAGATTAGAATTTTGCGTCTCCTCCCGATCTAATGAAGCCGAATCACCGAACGAAGAAGTCAAGGACGATCGACGAGACCGTTTGAATTGCAACAGTTTTCGATTAATTACTGTTAGGGAATTCATATATGTTTGATGCGTTGCGTCATATTTGCTATCTGCCGCGTCAATGTCATCCTTAGTTGCGTCATCGGATGACTGCAAAAAGTTGAGACATTTCTCAAACATTTCTTGGGCCTTTGCCCACAATTTGTTTAACTCAGCAGATCGTATTTCTAGACAAGAAAGATCAAGTTCATCATCTTTCAACTTGCTGAAATGCGCATCGAATTTTACCAGAGCATCCGAAGCCCTAATAAAAAAATCAAGAGGTGTGATCGGCATTTTAAAGTATACAAAGAAGGACTGTATTCAAAATTCGAATTGAGGTCGCTAGGGATATACCACGAGAAAAGGTACTAAAAAACGAGCGAAACAAAGGTATGGTTGAGTAAAACTCAGAAAACCAACGAGAATGATCTAATAACACGAATATGGTAACCTCAATTTGCAAAAAGAGTTCCGAACCAGCACGGATATACAATTTTCTTTCAACAAATTTCCAGAAAATTCGATCAAAGTCACGTATAAATATTGAAAAGTGTTTGAATATTTTGCAACAATTCGTCCAAAATATTCAAACTCGATAAGCCGCACTAAATATTCAAAATATCTCAAAAATGTATCAAAAAATATATAAAAACGAAAGTTTATATAAGTGGTAAAGCATGTGCGATTTCAAAAAATTCTCGCGTTACACCGAAATTTTAAATATTTACTTTATTAACTATTTTCTTTCGAAAATAATGAAATTTACAGGCCGAATACGAAAACTAACGATTGTAGTACTTCTGTGTCGAATTATTCACAAATGTAACGACCGTTCTCGAAAATTTCAAAACAAAAGAAATATTTAAAAAGCTCGAGCCAAATAATTGTTCAATCAACGGGTGCACGTCGATTAAGTGCCGAAAAACCGTCGAAAAAATTATATTATTCGAGTCGAAAACGAAAAAAAAAAATCAAAAAATCAAACTTTTATTTAAAAAAGTCGTATTGACTTTGCTTAGGGTGCACGCGAATTTAATTTTCTTTTAAAAAATGTAATTTTCAAAATGCACAGAATTACTTGTTATAGCTGAATTTATTATTTTGACGTGTATGACGTAACGTGCGTTAGCGCGACGTAAGTGTGACGTACGAAAACGAGTAACTCGGGTTAATCAACCGCAACCCTGACAACCGTCCGATAACACAATAATCGAAATTGACAGCTGTCGTTGTGCGATCGATATCGAAGCAATCGAAAGAACAGATGTTCAATAAACGCCAATGACACTGTGTTTTATGTAAATGAATTTTTATTTATACGCGAATTTATATACTTTTTTATATATTCCGCGGGAGAATCGACACTATGTACTGGAATTGAATGTATCTTGTGGTGTGTTAGTGTGTGTTTGTTTTCCCTTCAGAAAAACAACAAATCAGTGGAAATCAATCTGTGGAGTTGAAGCTACCACCAGCAAAATGAAACAAATGCGTTGACAAAAGAATAATTCGTCACACACACAAAATACAATCAATTTTCAGATAATCTTCGCGCACAAACACTGATTGAAAAACAAAGAAATATATATTTTTTCGATTTAGGTATTTTAGGCTGCTGCATACGACAGGCGGACGGACGTATGTATGCAGATGACACGAACAAGACGCGGGGAGGGTTGATACCGAGACGTTGTAAGACAACCTGAGACACGAAACACTTGATATTTATTCACTGTTTTTCGCGATGCTCATTTAATGTAAATACTGCACTATACATACCTGTTGTAACTTTAAATGCAAATTTAACGTAAAATGGTTTGTTATATCGATGTATGAGGTTGATGGATGGATTGATGGATGGATGGATGTGTGTTGATGAGGGCTCTAAGGATGAAGAGAACACCGTGGTTAATGGAATGTTTTTCCGAGGTTATGGTTCTCGAAATCCGGTTCGATGCGACCAATGTTTACGCCGAATGCGTGAAAATAAAGGAAAATAAATAAAACACGAAAGTTTAGTATTTTCTATAATAATAAATGGCAAGGGTGCCAATAAGTTTTATTTATAAGGTTTGGTTGGTTGTGGTAACGAAGTTTACCTTTAAGTTTGATTGTACAGCAAGGGTACTTATTCGAGCGAAAGTAGATTTTAATCTAAAGATGGAGAAAGGTGGCGGCGTCTGTCCTATTTACTCGTTACTCGTTGAAATCTGTAAGCTCATCTTACAAGGATGTAACAAGGAGGAGCAGGCAGACTTCAACGAGCAAGTAGGTACGAAAATTGGGTCAATAGATACACCGAAAGAAATTATATGATAATGCAAATCTATAAACATTCAGAACTAAACAATGATGTTGTACATTTATTTGTAGCACCCAAAAAGAGAAGAAATAGAACCATAGTGTATTATGCCGATCGTCATAGAATCACTTTTTGAGTCGATTTAGCCATGTCCATCTGTCTGTCCATGATTTCTTGTAATCAAAGTGCAAGTCGTATTTATCTTCCGATTGTGATGAAATTTTGCACAGTGCCCTTTTTTCCCCAAGGACGATCCCTATTGAAATTGGTCAAAATCGACTTAGATTTAGATATAGCTCCCATATATATGTTACCCCCGATTTCACATGTAAGCTCTGTAGAAACTGTATTTTATATCAGATCAGTACAAAATTCAACAAAGAGAGTTTTCGTATTACATGTATGAACACTGCTAAATTCGGGGAAAATCGGTTCAGATTTAAACATAGTCCCAATTTATATGATACACCCGATTTTACATATATGCTCTGTAGAGACCGTATTTTATATCTCATAAGTACGAACATTAATTCATTGATTTTGGCTATTGCAATAGTGTAAACTGGTGCATTTTCTTGATTGTGAGCAAACGCGGCACCAATCTTCAAATCTTCCGTCAATGTTGATATATAGTCACTTGTAACTGTCTATGACTTCAGCTTTCTCAGGAACTTCAATAGCATTTTGTGTTTTTTTAACATTTCTGGTGTGGATACCTCAATTGGTCGACCACTACCTTGTTCTCTTGGCAGATCGTACGGCCCCATTTAAACTCTGTCCCCCAATATTTTATTGGTAGATCGGAATAGAATCGTCGTATCCCAGGAGGGACGGTTCAAAACTTAACAACCAAGTGGGCTTCTGTGTCTTTACTGAGGAACTTGAGGTATCACTTGCAAAAAGACTGCCCGATCACTTTTTACCACAAGGCAGAAATCGTAGCTTTTAAAGAGAAAGCGGAATTGCTGAAATTATTCGAATGTCGCAGATCTCTTAACGAGATGGCTGAACAGTTCAATATTCACCTGATATGGGTGCCGGACCACAGGGCCGGACATGCCAGGGAAATGTAAGGCAGTTTAACTTTCACGGATAGGAATTAATCCACACGATTCAGGGTAACTTCAATATGTGGACATGCCTCTAGCGACCTGCAAGCTCTTCTGGAGAGAATGGTCAGTTTAGGTTGAAGAGAGGATACGTTTAAACGTCTCATATCCATGGACATGCACTTAAGCCAGTGGTTCGGCCTGTTGTGCATTCGTTATTTATGATCTTTTTATACCTCACGAGTTACAGAAAATCGGTACTAGATACGAATTTTCTCAGTATCTTCCAGTCATATCATCTGAGATGAGTCAAGCCTGGTAATACGTCGGACCCGAAATGTTGGGATCTTGCATATGTAAAAGCCGGGCAGCGACACAGAAAATGGTCCAACGATTCGATGTTTTCCCCGCATGCCCTGCATTCGTTGTTTCCTGCTAGTCCTATGCGGTGAAGATGTGCTTGTAAGCTTGAGTGTCCAGTTAGAACAATCATCATCTTAGTAATCTCGATCTTTTTTAGTTTCAGAAAACTTCTTGTTTTCTTTTCATTTGGGTCACCCCACAGTATCTTTGCAGTTGCTCCTACTGTTGTGCTATTCCACCCAGTTTGGCAAGCAGTGAACACTCCAGCCAGCAGAAGTGCTGGAAATATTCCATCCGGTCCCGCAGCCTAAAAGGGAGATAAACTTTTTATCGCTTCTTTAACCATACCATCTTTTATATCCGTAATAGGTACTTGATGCAATACCTTTTTATTCTGTAACTGTTCCTCTCTTGGTCCAGCATTACAAGTCGAAACATGAGTTTTCATCAAGAGCCTTACGGTAAACTCTATAGTTTCCATCCTTTTACCCGTGTCATTCACAAGTGTTTCGGTTTGGACATGAGTTTTTGAGAGGAACTTTTTCATTTTATACATGCTGTTAACGCTGTCTACCTGTTCACAGAAAAGCCTCCAGGAGTTACGTTTCGCCGATCTAATGATTTTATTGTATTCTTTAAGTCTTCTGTGGTAGTCGTCGCAATATACTGATTGTTTTTTACATCGAGCTCTGTTGTAAAGTCTGCGCACATCCTTGCCAGTCGAGCGAATTTGTCTTGTCATCCAGGGTTTCTCATAGGCAGATTTCCTTTCTCGAAGTTGGCAACTATCTTCGAATGATTTTACATGAGCCTCGGCAATCTTCTTCACATTGATATCAATGTACATTGATATCAATGTATTCTGTATAATAGCGTGTAGGCTGGCCCAATCAATGTCTAAGTAGATTTCCGAAATAAGTCCAGTCGTTCTTAGCCTTATTACGGAAACTTGTTGGGTTTGGCGGTGGCCGCGCAATTTTGAACCTTATGTAACGGTGGTCCGAATAGTAGTGTACATCCGAAACCCTCCACTCATGGATCTCGTCAATAAAATTTTCTGAACATATCGTTATATCTAATACTTCTTCCCTTAACAAAGGTTGCAGTGTTTCCCATGTTAAGAGTTATAAGGTCATTTGTATTGAAAAATGCTATAGGGGCGTGTCCCCTTTTATTGGTGTTAGTACTACCCCAAGCGATATGATGGGAGTTTGCGTCACAACCACCCAATAACTCATTACTTGTGTGTTTGGATCCCCTCACCACACGTTGTAATTCCGACGTAGGTGGCAATGTCGGCGCATCGAATGGCAACTATGTTGACGCCAGGTACATATTTCCATTACCTTGCCTCAGCACGGTTGCGTCCGATGTTAACAACTCTGGAGAGAAAAGAAAACATAAATGGCACAATATACAAGTCTTTGGACGAGTACCTGTGTTAGCGTAGAAAAGGTTATAGCTCACATGGTTTCGCCCCCTCAATAAAAGAATAGTTCATATTTTATTTGTAGTTTAGAGAAAATCACGTTTGAAGTTTTTGTGAAATTACTCGTAGACTTCTTGGAAGATGAATATGTATTGTCATTCCCCGGAATGATTAAATTTGATTTTATTTAGCTTTTTTTGTATTTCAATGGTAGTTTTATTTAATTGTAAACTTGTTTTATAATTTCCAAGTTTGAGCTCTTTTAGTGGTGTGGTGGCTGCTGCTGCGTATAAAAAGTTATGCAATGTACGCATTTCGATGCTACAAAACCCTTGCCGGAGGAATTTGCCAACGGCGTTCTCTGAACATTTTAATCGGCGGTTATGGAAAACCGCTCCATTCCATCACCGCCAACTCGCGATTAGTGCGCAGTTACGACATGACGCAATGTATACGGCGCATGGCGTAAACATACTGCCCGCCTTGCTCTATTAGAGCAACAAAAGTATGGATGGAGAGCACAGCAACAACCACGGACTACTTAACAAAAGTAAAAACAATTCAATTTCTTAACTAAGGGTTTGGTATTATGAGGTATATAAAGAAAATAGAGTTACTTAAACATAAAAATTCAATTCAGTCTCCTTATTGTAATTTTAACGCTACATGAGCGACAAGGCTATATGTTAATACTGAGGTATTTTGAGATGGTTCCGCGCTTTCATCGGGCTACAAATAAATTAAGGCTCTTGCAATTCCTGCGTCTTTCCTTCCCCGAAATACGCCTGGCCAAATACGGTCTCTTGAGCGAAAATGCGCCCAGGTTGAGCTACGGTGGATCCAATAAAGATTTCGCGCGATGCGTCAGCTCCCAGAATGACATAAAAACGGTGTCTCTGGTACCACCATCGGTCAGCAGCCAAAAGTTGTCCAGGAAGGTTTCGTGGCATGTTGGATTCCCTGTCCAATCGTGTTGAAGGACTGTGCCCGAAGCTTCGGTTTTGGACGACACACTCCACTTGTACCTGACGACGCTCAAGTGATTGGTGACAGAAGGTTAGTGTTGTCCGCCCTTGACTTATGATGCAACGCATGCGCAGGGCTTCTTTGAGGGCTATGTAGGATCTATTGGAATCTGGGTCAATGACTGCACGGGTATCCTCAGCCCGTCTTCCGCGCCAGGTGATTACGCGCACACGAGCGGTCATTGGGAACCAGATATGTCCGTCCGGAATGGGATGCAAGAGGCTATGGTGGAACTGGATGCAGCGCCAGCACCGGTCAAGGCTTCTGCATTGCGACCGATAATGCGACTGGGCCAGGCAGTTTAGGCAAAGCTGATGACGATTGACCGCAACTACCTTGGTGGCGACATCCATAGACAAAAATCTGGTACATTGTCGAACAGAGTGGATCCGTTCACAGATCGGACAAGGGTAGTTGGTGTTAAAGCGCCCACCTTCCATTTTGCTTAACTAGAAAGACAAGAGTATAGAGAGCCTTAAAGAGATCATGTGTTAGTTTTTTGAGACTGTTGGAGAGTCCTGTGGGTTATTAGGTAGCAGGACCAACTTGTGGATTGGGCGGGAAATCACCCCGTTTTGCGTCTTCAACGATACGACACGCACCCTATCATCAGAACCACGAAACACCTTAACAATACGCCCTAAACGCCATTCAGAAGAACAGGTTGGCTCCCCTTTTAGAGCCACTAAATCTCCCTCTCTTAAGTCAACATGAGGGCGCTTCCATTTATTGCGCTTATGAAGTTCTCCCAAATATTCTTCTTTCCAACGCCGGCAGAATTCTTGGTGCATAGCTTTTAGTTTTCGCCATCTGTTTAAAATACTACCAACGCATTTAACTTCTTCGGGTTCGGCCGGGGTCAACATAGAAGAACCGATCAAAAAATGTGCGGGGGTTAGGGCTTGAGGATCGTCCGGGCTATCAGACAAAGGACCGAGAGGACGTGAATTGAGACACGACTCGATAGTGGACAGTAAAGTGGAGAATTCCTCGAAAGTGTATTTGAGCTGACCCGTTAATTTTTTAAAGTGAGCTTTAAAACTTTTTACTCCAGCCTCCCAGAGGCCACCCATATGCGGTGCTGCTGCCGGAATGAAGTGCCACGATAGTCTTTGATGGCCATATTTCACGACCGTTTCGTCACGTAACTCCTTGACCCTATTCGAAAAGTTTGAATCAATTTCCCTAGCTGCTCCGACAAAGTTTCTACCATTGTCTGAGAACATCGCGTTGGGACAACCTCGTCGAGCGACAAAGCGAGCTAGCGCAGCGAGGAATGCGGGAGTGGACAAGTCACTAACAGCCTCTAAGTGGATTGCTTTGGTTGCAAAACAAACGAAGAGACATGCATATCCTTTAGTAATTCTACAGTACCTGCCAGTAAAGCTTTTAATTTCAAAAGGTCCTGCGAAGTCGACCCCGGTATTCGTGAAAGGGCGGCTGAGAGTTGTTCTTTCTTCAGGCAGGGTGCCCATAATTTGACCTTGAAGATTTTTACGGTGCAAGGTACAAATCTTGCAATTATGGACAACTGTTTTTATCAAATTCTTCACTTTGATAATCCAACATTCCTGACGAATGGTTGTTACTACTAATCTCATACCCCCATGGCCCGTCAGCTTGTGAATAAATTCCACATAAAGCCTCGCTAACTTACTGTTGTATGCGAGAATCACAGGATGTTTTTCATTATAAGATAAACTTGGAGAAGATCCTAGACGGCCGTTCGCTCTGATGATACCTTTTTGATCGAGAAACGGGGTCAGAGAAAGCAACTGGCTGGTTGAGCATAATCCTTTCTTCGCTTTGAGGCACCTATAGTCTTCGGCAAAAAATATCTCCTGGGACAACAAGAACAATCTATCCCTAGCGAATGACAGTTCATGGGCAGAAAGTCTGAGCGACGACGGACGGCCTTTTTTACAAGTCGTCTCACGTGCTGAATTAACAAACCGATATATCCACGCCACGACATGGATCGCCCTAGCCAGACATGAAAACCGTTCCAGAATATCTTCTCTCTCCGAAGATCTAGCAATATGTACTTGTATTCGTCTTTCTTCCAGGGATGTCTGGAAATCGGTAGGATCCCCTGGCCAGTTATTCTTCTCAAGAACGAGCCACTGCGGACCATTCCACCATAACTTGTTTGATTTCAGCTCCTCAGGAGTCAGCCCCCGGGTTGCTAGATCTGCAGGGTTGTAGTTCGAAGCAACATGTGACCATCTTATATTCCCCACTTTGTCTAAAATAGTCGACACCTTATTGGCCACAAACGTTTTCCAACAACTTGGAGATTTTCTGAGCCACGCTAGGACTATTGTTGAGTCGGACCACAAAAACACCTCATAAGGACATAGATCAAACTGAGTCTTTACACTTTCTACCAAGTTTGCTAGTAATGCAGCGCCACACAACTCTAACCTGGGCAAAGACACCTTTTTAATCGGAGCGACTTTTGTCTTTGCTACAAGTAGATTTGATATTATGGACTCTCCATATCTAATTCGTGCGTATACAGTCGCAGCGTATGCTGATTCAGATGAATCGCAAAATCCATGAAATTGAACTTCGTAGTCCGGTGTAAACATAATCCACCTTGGAATCGCAATACTATCAATATTATTAAAACCAGCGATAAACTTTTGCCATCGTAGTAATGCCACGGGTTTAATAGGATCATCCCAATCTAGCTTGTCGAGCCACATTTGCTGCATCAAAATTTTTGCAGTCACAATTATCGGAGCTAGCCAGCCCGCCGGGTCAAAAAGCCTCGCAATCATTGAAAGCACTTCCCTCTTTGTGTATGAAGACTTTATTTTGACTACTTCGGTCACAAAATAGAAACAATCTGCTGCTGCGTTCCACCGAACCCCTAACATCTTCGCCTTACTATCCTCTTCGAGACACAAAAACGAAGTATTCAGCAAATTGTCAGAGGGCAAACCTTCTAAGAACTCCTTTGAATTTGAGGTCCATTTTCTCAGTTCACACCTCGCGCTCTTCAAAATTTCAATTAACTGAGCTCGAGCCTCTATTGCACTCGAGATTGAATACGTTCCTACTAAGGCATCATCAACGTACATAGAGTCACGTAAAATTTTAGCTCCTATAGGGAAACGTGCTTTTTCATCGTCAGCTAACTGTAAGAGCGTCCTAAGGGCTAGATACGGCGCACAATTTATTCCAAAGGTCACCGTCTTAAGCCTGTAGTCCTGTACATCTTCATCACCTGAGATACGAAAAACTATTCTTTGGAAATCTATCTGGGCTGGATTTACTAAAATTTGTCTATACATTTTACTAATGTCGGCGCTAAAAACAAATTCGAAAAATCTCCATCTTAAAATTAGAGCAACCAGATCTCTTTGCAATTTTGGACCAATATATAAATTATCATTCAAACTTCTTCCATTCGACGATGCGCTCGATCCATTAAATACCACTCTCAGTTGGGTAGTAGTACTATCCGATTTAAAAACTCCATGATGAGGTAAATAATAACTTGGGCCACTAGCTGAGTCTTCAACTTTTTCCATATGACCTAACGCTAAATATTCTTTGATGACCTCATCGTATTGAGTCTTATATTCTGGCCTACGATTCAGCGACCTCTCTTGCCTTATAAATTGGCGAAACGCTATGTGCCTATTTGGGCCAAGTGGAGGACAATTATCCTTGAAAGGCAGATTTACGACGTATCTCCCATCAGGTTTCCTTGTTGTTGTAGAGCGAAATATCTCCTCGCACTTCTTATCCTCTTCCGATAAGACAGGCTTACGTGAAACTTCTTCTAACTCCCAAAATTTCGCTAATTGATCATCCAAAGACACTTTTAACACATGGGCTACTCTTGTAGAATTTGCTCGACTCTTATCCGCTGTCGGACCCGTTATGATCCAACCAAATATGGTCTCCTGAGCAACGAGAGATTTAAGAACACCATGTTGGACACCACCGCGTATAATTGCTGGATAAAGATCCCCTCCTAACAGAATATCTACCGGGCCACTTTTATAAAATACTGGATCTGCCAGATAAAGTTCTGGCACATTTATATTTTCCACAGTACTAAGCGACTTCGTAGGTACCTCTCCAGTTACCTGAGGCACGACCAAAGCATCTACCTCAAGAACTAAGTTGGGATTCATGATTGAACCTATTGTAAAAATTGCCATCTTGTCAGATCTACTGACAATTTCTCCCCCTAGCCCGGCCACTTCAGCTGATACGGGACACGTGGGCAACTTCAAAAGTCTTTGTATCTTTTCCGATACAAAACTTTCGTCAGAACAGGGATCAATAAGCGCTCGTGCTCGATATGCTTCACCATAACTAAATATATTTACCCATGCTGTAGCCAACATAACATTTTTCGCAACCACCGTATGAAGAGCTTGGACTACATTAGATGGGCCGGGAACTTCTATGGACTGTATTTGATTTGGCGCGTTTTGTGTACCGCCCTGAGCCACCCCCATTGTTTGAGCTTGGCTAGTCTTCTTTTGAAAATCACGATGCAACAAATTATGATGCTTCTTCTTACAGATGGAACAACCATTTTGACTCCCACAGTCATTATACATATGTCCTCCCTTCAGGCAATTGAAGCAAAATCTAAACTTTTTTAAAACAGATGTTCTCCCCTTGAAATCCAAACTTAAGAATCTTGGACACAAATTGATCGTATGTGATCCTTTGCATAGTTTGCATTGGGCCACGTCAGATTTAATGTGATGGGCCTTAATGTGTTTTACTTTTGAAAAAGTTTGGTGATTTTTGGAAGAAACATTTTGAGAATCACTGGGCCACTGATAATTATTCAAAACTTCTGATACACTTTCCAACGCATGAAATCTATCCGTGAGAAACGTATTTAAATCCGACCACTTTGGAACCTCTGTTTTATTTTTCACGGATTGTTCCCAAAGATTTAGGGTCTGTTCAGGCAATCTTGAAGAACATTGAAACACGAAAATCGGATCCCATGATTCTATGTTAATATCATACAACTTCAGTACTGAAATACAATTATTTATTTCCCTTTGTATCCGTTTTATTTCTTCGGAAGATTCCTGCCTACACTGTTTCAAATGGAACAACGTTTTCAATTGACTGTTTACTAACACTCGTTTATTTTCATATTGTGTTTTTAAATTGTTCCACGCAATCTCGAAGTTATCGCCTGTCAGGGCCACGTTTTTATTTACTTCTCTAGCTTCTCCATCAGTTTTTTGATACAAGTAAAAAAGTTTTTCTACTTGACTAAGCCGCGTATTATTAATAAAAATTGCCGTGAACATATCCCTAAATGTGGGCCACGTTTCATAGCTTCCATGAAATACTCCTGTGTCACAAGGAGGAACGTGTCCCGAAAACCCTTGCACCTGGGCCAGTTGTTTTTGTGCTGTAGACTTATCACCCTCTAAACTTTTCCTAGCTCCGGAAATTATATTTATACATTTAATATAGGCCTTACGAACATCCACATGTTTTGCCTGTGTCGCTATCACTCGCTTTTCCTTTCCTATAACATCCGTGCAACACTCATCATAGAGCTTTTTATACTTTGTCCAAGCCTTGGATAATTCGCCTTTTTCAAAATCGAAAGCCTCACCTGAATACTCGGAGAAATCTTCTTCTTTGAGTCTAGTTTCAATCCTCAATACCTCATTCCCTGCTTCCGAACATTTATCAAAATTCTCCATTTCGTATTTTGAAGTTAGGGACACGAAAGGAATTGACAAATTCTCAAATGCTTTCCGGAATACAGCTACACTTCAACTTACGTCTCTTATAGCAGCAAAAAAATCGTTTTAATTTAAGAGCAACAACAAATTTTTCTTAAAATTTCTCCCGAAACAGAGCTACACTTTAAATAGAAATCGCGTTAACTTCCAAAAGGGGGCAACAACAATTTTTTTCTAAAAATGTCTCCCGAAACAGAGCTACACTTTAAATAGAAATCGCGTTAACTTCCAAAAGGGGGCAACAACAATTTTTTTCTAAAAATGTCTCCCGAAGCACAGCTACACTTTAAATAGAAATCGCGTTAACTTCCAAAAGGGGGCAACAACAATTTTTTTCTAAAAATGTCTCCCGAAGCACAGCAACACTTCCAACTAATATTAGCGACAGCAGAAAAGAAAATGGCGTTCCTTTATTTTCCTAGGTCAACGAGGTGTTACCTAACCAAACTTTGACTTCGTGAACCACAAATAAGAAGAAATATTTTTAACCTCAATCACTGAGGCACATACATAATCCAATTTATTTTATTCTTCTCCAGAGATACTACTGCACGCAAAAAATGTCACTGTACGCACCTTTTTACTCCTTTGGTTACACAGCCTGTTCTTACCGATGCAGTTTCTCCTTGTGGGGAACGTGTTTCCTTCGCAAACGTGATAATTCCACAGCTTCTTCTTCTTAGGGCAACAAATCTCCTTTAAATCACGGCTTTTACTTAGCTCCTTCTTCTTACGGGCAACAAATCTGCTTTAAATCACGGCTTTTACTTAGCTCCTTCTTTTTGGGGCAACAAATCTGCTCTAAAACTCGGCTTTACTTAGCTCCTTCTTCTTACGGGCAACAAATGTGCTTTACAGGCGATGATTTTTCTTCGGGACAACGTTTCTCTTGCGGCTTTCTTCGATGCCTTAAGCATTCACTGATGTATTTATTTTAATGGCCAATGAATGCCTTTTTTTTTTTTTTCATAAACCACTAGTTTTTCAATAATTTTGCGGGAGAAGGACCAATGTCATTCCCCGGAATGATTAAATTTGATTTTATTTAGCTTTTTTTGTATTTCAATGGTAGTTTTATTTAATTGTAAACTTGTTTTATAATTTCCAAGTTTGAGCTCTTTTAGTGGTGTGGTGGCTGCTGCTGCGTATAAAAAGTTATGCAATGTACGCATTTCGATGCTACAAAACCCTTGCCGGAGGAATTTGCCAACGGCGTTCTCTGAACATTTTAATCGGCGGTTATGGAAAACCGCTCCATTCCATCACCGCCAACTCGCGATTAGTGCGCAGTTACGACATGACGCAATGTATACGGCGCATGGCGTAAACATGTATATTTTAGAAGAGAATCGATGTTTACAATTTCTTGTCATTTTAATATGTGGTGATATAATCACGCTACATCCAGATGATATTCTATTAGTCTAAAAGTGCGTTAATTGTATATGCTGGGAACTTCCTGCAAAAGTGGCGTTACTATTAGTAAACTGGTGTTATTGACTACTTCCACATCAGTTTTTGGCAGTGTCTTACTTGTCTCCATCCGTTCACTACCAGTGTTTGCCTCTTTAGACAATATATTTGGACTCGATTCATCTGTCCTGCCAATCGGGACCTTTCCAATTTTGAAAAAGTCTGTCCAGATCAAGAAGTTCGTCATGCCCTTCGCCATGACAAGATTGTTTTTGGATTCTGGGTCTATGTCCAACACGAGGAGAGTACCCTCGGTATCATCCTTCCTATAGAAGACTTCCCACTTTCTCACGGAAAGTTTTGAATTCTGTTTGCCAATGGTGTCGAGTATGTACTCTGATGAAAAAATTACTGGGACATTCCTTAACATATGGAGTCGTTTTTATGAGTTCAGGAATGTCGCTATTCCTTGAGAGATAGTGCCCTTATGGAAATAAATGGCAGGTGGTCACTACTTAGGAACTGCATGCATTCTAACCGGATGTGGCTCGTCGTTATGGAGACTGAACGCCTCACTTATAGTGCCTGTCCTGACGGGCAACTGTCTTATTGGACGGCACGCAGAGCTTGAAGGTCTTGCATAATGTCTTTTGCTTAAGTTGTGGAGATGGAGAAGAGGAGGAATCAATGGAACACCTTCAGTGTCTGTCCTAATGCTCCGATTTTTTTGGCGAGGTAGCTAACTTGGCCGATGTTGGAATCGAACATCTTTCGAGCTTTTTAAAGCAATTAATTTGGTTCAGAGGGAGGAGCTAGGGATGTCTTATGTTTTCGCTTACATCCCTGTGATAACACAATAGACTGTATAGTCTAAATCAGTGTTTTATATAAGCTACCACTACTTACCTAACCTGCCCCAACGATTTTGGTACCTTTCACACATAGGCAACTCTCCCACACATAGTACCATAATTTATATTCATTACTTACAAAGTGACGGTATAACTCAGTCGCTTCACTCTACTGCAGTTTTCATCTTACTTACATACTAATACTATCGCTTAAGTCTATTTACATAATTTCAGTTATCTTGGATGAAAGCCTTCATTTTGTAAGCTGTCGTTGGTCACTGCCACAGTTATGTATAAAAAAAATAATTTTATTTGATTTATAAATTTCTTTGTTGTTTCTATTCAGTTCTACTCTGGCTTTCGATACGAATGGTCGCAAACTATCGCAACAGAGAGCACAGCAAAGAGTGTATAAAACTGCTTTTCTCACAATTCTATACGGTTAACATTTTCGTTTCCCAATTTTGTACGCGTGTTAATCTATATATTCGAAAACAAAATAAACAAATCATCGATGGCCCGCGGGCCTCCAAAGACTGGGACGCGCCCCAAGAGCCGGGCAAATTCCTTTAAATACAGCAAACCTTCTCTTGTGTATGGAGGAACCATCGGTTCTGATCGACCCTCAACGTCACGGAATAACAGGTATAGCATATTAGCCAATTCCGAAGAGATGGATGTGGCACCAGAGTCAAATATCGTGGAAGAGGAAAGACCACCGAAACCACCGCCAATCGTTACAGACATAAACATTCCACTTAGAGAGATACAACATTTGCTGGGAGGCGATTGTATCTACAAACGTACATCAGTGGGAACTAAGATTTTTCCACAAAGTTTAAAGAAATACGAGTTTTGTAAGAAAGCTCTAATTGACAACAAAATCGAATTCCACTCCTACAATTCGAAAGAGAACCGTCTTTTCACTGTGTTTCTACATGGTCTGCCAAAAATGGACACGAAAGAGATAAAAGACGACCTTGCCAGCTACAACCTTACTCCAACATCGGTGACAGAGGTAAATACAAAGTACAGCACGATGGATGATGCTGTATACAAAGTACAGTTTTGTCGCAAAAACTTTTGCCCTTCTTATTTACAAAATGTAAAAACTATCAGCAACGTAATCATCACTTGGAGAAAGCAGAAACCAAAAAACAACAATAAACCTACGCAATGTTGGAACTGTTTAATGTACGGACATGGCGGAGAACATTGCAACAGGAGCCCGGCTTGTATGATGTGTGCAAACCAACATCACACAAATGACTGCCCATTAAACAAAAATGACAAGAAACCTGCAGTTTTTACTTGTTTCAATTGCAAAAAGTTCGGAAGAGAGAGAACTGATCACTCGGCCAACGATATCCACTGTCCCCTTCGTGCACACTATCTCGAAGTCCGAGAGAAAGCAACTACAAAACAAACAAGGAGAGCACCCACAACACAGAGAAACTCGAATACTCGAATGCACGCACCTGCTCAAACCGCAACCAGCAGAAACAACATCACCAACTATTCTCATCTGAGTGAAGATCCACGATCTTACGCCGCTCAAGTAAGACACGATAGTCGTAACGATCTCTTTAATATCGATGAGTTATTCAACATATTTACGTCCGCTCTCGACGAGCTGAGTAAATGTATATCCAAAGTACAGCAGATATATGTTGTGATGTCTATGGTTAAGCATGCTTATGACCTCAAATAATAGTGTGCATTTTAAGCTTCTTCACTTGAATTCCAATGGAATTTCAAACCACTCTCTTCTTAAACAATTAGAGTTATTACTCGAGAGAAATAAAGTTCACATCGCTTCATTAAACGAAACATTTTTCAATCCAAACCACAACCCATACTTTAACAATTATATTTTACACAGAAATGATAGAACAGAATCAAGAGGAGGTGGTGTGGCTCTTTTGATTCACAGATCTGTTAAGCATACTCTGCTCCCACTTGCCAAAACTTCAAAAATTGAAAACCTGTCGGTTGAAGTTATTATAAATCAAAGACGTATAGTTATAACAACTGCATATTCTCCTAGATACACTACCAATTTTAAAAACGACATAATAGCTCTGACCCCAACCAACAGAGAATTTATTATTCTGGGTGATCTTAATGCTAAGCACTCTAGCTGGAATTGTCATAATAATAATTCCGCTGGCATCACTCTGAATGCCCTTCAACAAGCTCGAAATTTCTTCATTTACAACCCTGACAGCCCGACCCTATATCCCCATCAGAGAAATCGCAATGCATCAACCGTAGACTTAGTTCTAAGTAATTCTGCACTCTGTATGCACGTAAAAACTCTAGGATATGAAATTCCTTCAGATCATCGACCTGTTATGTGTACGATTGAATGTTCGTCCATTAGAACCGTTGACCTTGGTAAATACATATACAAATCTTGCAACTGGAGATTATATAAGGATGAAATAAATCGCAACATAAGACATATTATTGATACATACAACACTAAAGCAGCTATAGACAAAGAAATAGAAAACTTTGTAAAATTAGTTTTGTCCGCCAGGGATATTGCAACTCAGAAGATAATAGACTGTGGTAATGCATCCCTGCCGAGAGACATTCGCATGTATATAGGGGAAAGGAACAAATTCAAGCGGAAGCAACAACGTGCAACTGACAACCGCTCTGTCCTTTTCTATGAGCAGTGTACAAAATTTTTAAATAAAATTATTGACAAAAGAATAATTTCAGAAAAGAATCGTAAATGGTCAAATTTACTAGAGAGAATGAAACCAGGAGATAAGCGATTCTGGAAAGTGAGTTGTAGCTTGAGAGGAAAACGTAAAAACAAAATACCCCATTTTGATATTGGTAGCGTCAAACTGATTTCTGATGAAGAAAAGGCCGAAAGCTTAGCCAACACATTTTCAAAATCACACTACCTCACGATGAACTATACCCACCCATCAGAGGCTAAAATTAATAGTCAAGTTGAAAACTTTGATCTTGAACTGCCGAATACAAACAACGCCGAATTCATAACTGAAAACGAAATATCCTGTATCCTCTCTCAACTAAATCCCTCCAAATCTCCAGGTTTTGATGATGTGCCAAACTTATTGCTTAAGAATCTTCCAGAAAATGGTATAAAAATACTTGTGTTGATATTTAATAGCTGCATCCGTTTGAATTATTTTCCATCTACATTTAAAAGAGCCAAAGTTGTGGCAGTTCTCAAACCCAACAAACCTAAAAATGTCCCAAGCAGCTATAGGCCAATAAGCCTTTTAAGTAATCTTGGAAAGATTTTTGAAAAATGTATTCACCATAGATTAAACGATTTTGTCACAACCCATAACCTACTGGCGAAAGAGCAATTCGGATTCAAAAGAGAACACTGCACAGTGCATCAAATTAAGCGAATACAAAACAAAATTATTGTCAACAAACACAACAGAAGATCGACTGGCATTGTTCTATTGGACATCGAAAAGGCATTTGACACAGTATGGCACAAAGGACTAATTTTCAAGATGATTTCTATGAATTTTCCGAAATATTTATGTAAAATTGTAGCCGATTACCTACACAACAGAACATTCTCTGTGTCTGTAAACAATGTTACTTCGTCTACAAAAAATATCCCAGCTGGTCTACCTCAGGGGTCAATACTATCACCTTTATTGTATAACATCTACACCTCAGATTTCAAAGCTAAAAAAAATTTTGATGTAGCTTATTACGCAGATGATACAGCTCTAATTAGTACTAGTAAGTTAACTAGTGCACTTTTGAAGAAAATGGAGAATAGCTTAGCAGCCTGCAATAAATATTTTTCGAAATGGAAGATTAAGATAAACCAGGAAAAGACACAAACAATCATATTCCCGTTTAATAAATCTCCCAAACGATTACCAAGACGTCAACTTATATTTAATGGAAACATCATTGCAATCCGCAATCAAGTTAAATATCTCGGAGTCGTATTTGACCACAAATTATTATTTCAGCGACATATTGAATCTGTCTGCGATAAATCTATAAAAACGTTTAAAGCCTTGTGGCCGTTGCTGAATAGACGTTCAAAGCTTAATTTTAAAAATAAAAATTTATTATTCAAATGTGTAATCAGACCAATTATGTCATACGCCTCCCCAGTATGGTACAAAGCTGCGAATTGTCATATTAAGAAAATGCAAATCATTCAAAACAAATGTTTAAAAATGATAAATAACAGACCCTGGAGATATCCCACAGCACAGCTGCACAATGAGACTGGATATGAGTTTTATACAGAATTTATTAATAGACAAAATTTAAACTTTTTCAACAAAATCAGAAACTCTCATTATGCCATATTGAGAGATTGTTTAGAATTAATGTAATTAATAATAACATAAATGTGAAATTATCGATCTGGGAAGGTAATGATATATGGTAGGTTATTTTGAAATAATATATCCATATTCATTACAATTCCCTCATAATGTTTGAATTTCCTTTTTTATAATCAAATTAAGGTTTTTCCCCTTTTTACCTATAAAAAAAAATGTTATACTCGTATTATTAGAAATATCTCATTTTAAATTATATAAGCATAAGTTGATGTAATATCTTGTCGATAAATCTCATAAGATGTATACATTTACCAACTGTATTATTGTGATATTTTGGATGAATAAATGAATTGAATTGAAAATTATTATTGTTGTTTCTATTCAAAACAGTTTTGAAGGATTTCTTTAAATGCGATTATTGGTATAAAATGAAATAAACTATTTCGATGAGGATTTCAGTGGTGAACAAAGGAATTTAAAGCGGCTGTTGTTGGCTTTTCTGCATATGACAAAATCGTTTGGTTTTTATTGTGTTTTGTTGGGTTAGCCATAGTTCTGTCCTGGCCCTGTCAACTTTTATCATATTTCTCCCCGTTGTTATGACAATTCTCTTTTTGCTATCCACCAAATACACGTATGTATGTATATATGTACGTATGTTTGTAAGGGTGTAGATTCGCTATACCCATACAAACTCCCTTAGTCCTTTGTCCATATAAAATACAAAACTGTAGTCTCGTATGAATGAATGCCCAGTAACCATAGTAGCCGCAGCCACAGCCACAGTTATTGAACGACTGTGAGCAAGAGGTTAAGGGCTTGGGAGGAGCGTTCGTTCGTCCGTCTGTCTCATTGTTGGCCATAATTGCGGCCAAACGTTTTGTGCTGTATTGGCCCTATTCCGACAACTACGGCTGTGTTGATCGCTTTTGTACCATTGCATTGTGTTTTTGTCTTTTTGTCATCGTTGTCGTTGAGGTTTTCCAATTTTTTGTGGTTTTATCTGCTTTCGTATTTTTGGTTTTGTGCAAAAATTCGTATAAAAAATGGTAAAATATTGCATTATTATTATATTTTGCCAGTGATGATTCTCGTCTGATTGTCTGCCCGTGTAATCAAAACAAAAACGACGAAAGATATTTTGTCATTTTTAAGCGGAAGTACCGATGTTTTGCCGTTTCGTTCTCGACGTTCAAAAAATAGTGTATCCTGTTTGTGGCCACTTAATGTTGCATCGAGACAGATATGCGGTTTCGGCGGATTTCACTCGCGCCAGACACAAAAATCACTTAACCATATTGCTTCGACGATAAATTTGTATTGCTTTTATAGTGAATGCAAATACCAAAGTCAACATCAAAGAATTATTTTTGAATACGAAAAATATCTTAAATTTGTTTTAACTAATTATGACAGATCGGTGTGTTTTGTGTATAAAAATGCAAAGGTTCATGCCACATCGCAGCATAATACACACAATATTATGTACATACATACTTCTACATATCTGGACATTCTTTGCGTAGTTATAAAGCCCCTTGAGTCAAAAAAGAATGAAAATTGGCAGATAAATGGAATGGAATGGTAGCCCTGTTTGAGAGAATATATAGTTTGTGGGCTGCGAATGCCCGGGGTTTGAGATGCTTCCGGGTACAGTTAATGGAAGATATAGAACATGTATATTTGCCAAAAGCAACCTTCATAATGATTCGTTAACAGCAAAATAATATATGAAACGTAGGAACGTCTGCTCTCGTCAACAAAGCTATCCTATGAGCTTTCTACTAACCGAGGTATACAAAAGTCTTTTTACACTTAAGCGTTATCTCGTATAGTTACCGAGATATCTGCAATTGCAAATTTAATTTTTAATTTTTCACGACCATGTCCTAGTATTTTGAGAACATCAAAGCAGAGTATGCACTGATTTCTTTTACAACAAAATTAGCTATATCCGTTATACTTAATAAGACAAAAGTTATGGTAATTTTAAGTTATATTATTGTTAATCGTTGACTCTGTTAAGAAGTAGTCGATAGTTTATGTTCTAAATTGAATTTCCCTGAGGATGACTGTCGAAGACAGTCGAAATATTGGAAACAATTAAAATTGAAACTATTTAAAACAACAAATCCATCGTTTTTTAAATAATACATGACCTCAAGCCAAACCATCAATAACTTCATAATATAATAAAGGTCAACAATAAATAATTAACATTTTCAAATAATTTTTAAAAATGGTAAGATAAAAAGTTAGCAAAAAAAAAACAGTAAGGAAAGGCTAAAGTCGGGCGGGGCCGACTATATAATACCCTACACCACTCTCGTAATATTGAATAACTCTGCTATATAAATTTTGTAATTCATGTATAAATTGTTTACATAAATTTACTTTTGGGACATTTTATACTTAAATAATACCCTGTACCACAGTGTGGTGTAGGGTATAAAAACGATTGGATCTAAAGAGCCAAATCGGATGAAACATATATATGGGAGCTATAGCTAAATATTAACCGATTTTCTTCAAATTCGGTAGTGTTGGTTCATGGATCAAGAAACTCTACCATTGTAAATTTCAAAATGATTGGATGTAAAATACAGCTTCTACAGGACTAAAGAGCAAAATCGGTCGAAACATATATATGGAAGCTATAGCTAAATCTTAACCGATTTTCTTCAAATTCGGCAATGTTGGTGCATGGATCAGGAAACTCTACCGTTCTGAATTTCAAAACGATTGGATGTAAAATACAGTTTTTATAGGACTAAAGGGCCAAATCTTAACCGATTTTCTTCAAATTCGGTAGTATTGGTTCATGGATCAAGAAACTCTACCATTCTAAATTTCAAAATGATTGGATGTAATATACAGCTTCTACAGGACTAAAGAGCAAAATCGGACGAAACATATATATGGGAGCTTTAGCTAAATCTTAACCGATTTTCTTCAAATTCGGCAATGTTGGTTCATGGATCAAGAAACTCTACCATTCTAAATTTCAAAACGATTGGATGTAAAATACAGCTTCTATAGGACTAAGGGGCCAAATCGGACGAAACATATTTATGGGAGCTATATCTAAATCTTAACCGATTTTCTTCAAATTCGGCAATGTTGATTCATGGATCAAGAAACTCTACCATTCTAAATTTCAAAACGATTGGATGTAAAATATAGCTTCTATAGAACTAAAGGGCCAAATCGGACGAAACATATATATGGGAGCTATAGCTAAATATTAACCGATTTTCTTCAAATTCGGTAGTGTTGGTTCATGGATCAAGAAACTCTACCATTGTAAATTTCAAAATGATTGGATGTAAAATACAGCTTCTACAGGACTAAAGAGCAAAATCGGTCGAAACATATATATGGAAGCTATAGCTAAATCTTAACCGATTTTCTTCAAATTCGGCAATGTTGGTGCATGGATCAGGAAACTCTACCGTTCTGAATTTCAAAACGATTGGATGTAAAATACAGCTTTTATAGGACTAAAGGGCCAAATCTTAACCGATTTTCTTCAAATTCGGTAGTATTGGTTCATGGTTCAAGAAACTCTACCATTCTAAATTTCAAAATGATTGGATGTAATATACAGCTTCTACAGGACTAAAGAGCAAAATCGGACGAAACATATATATGGGAGCTTTAGCTAAATCTTAACCGATTTTCTTCAAATTCGGCAATGTTGGTTCATGGATCAAGAAACTCTACCATTCTAAATTTCAAAACGATTGGATGTAAAATACAGCTTCTATAGGACTAAGGGGCCAAATCGGACGAAACATATTTATGGGAGCTATATCTAAATCTTAACCGATTTTCTTCAAATTCGGCAATGTTGGTTCATGGATCAAGAAACTCTACCATTCTAAATTTCAAAATGATTGGATGTAAAATACAGCTTCTACAGGACTAAAGAGCAAAATCGGACGAAACATATATATGGGAGCTTTAGCTAAATCTTAACCGATTTTCTTCAAATTCAGCAATGTTGGTTCATGGATTAAGAAACTCTACCATTCTAAATTTCAAAACGATTGGATGTAAAATACAGCTTCTATAGGACTAAGGGGCCAAATCGGACGAAACATATATATGGGAGCTATAGCTAAATCTTAACCGATTTTCTTTAAATTCGGCAATGTTGGTTCATGGATCAAGAAACTCTACCATTCTAAATTTCAAAACGATTGGATGTAAAATACAGCTTCTATAGGACTAAGGGGCCAAATCGGACGAAACATATATATGGGAGCTATAGCTATATCCTAACCGATTTTCTTCAAATTCGGCAATGTTGGTTCATGGATCAAGAAACTCTACCATTCTAAATTTAAAAACGATTGGATGTAAAATACAGCTTCTATAGGACTAAAGGTCCAAATCGGACGAAAGATATATATGGGAGCTATATCTAAATCTGAACTTATTTCAACCAAATTCAATAGCGATCTTAACAGCTGCGAAATACTCTAAAGTGCAAAATTTCAGAACGATCGGAGTGAAATTGCGACCTGTAGTCGACGAACAACTTTACATGGACAGACGGACGGACGGACTTAAATCGACTCAGCTAGTGATTCTGAGTCGATCGGTATACTTTAAGGTGGGTCTAGCTGTGTTATTTTCAGGTGTTACAAACATCTGCCGTGAAACAAACTTATAATACCCTGTACCACAGTGTGGTGTAGGGTATAATTAAGTAGTAAGAACGGTAGTAGGTTCTACCGACCGAATTATATGTAGCCTCCTCCATGGATTGCGATCAATTTTATAAACGGAAAAATGTTTGGAAATGAAGCAAATCATGGAACGATATGGTTACTTTTAGTTTTAGCAAATTTTTAAGAACCAAACAAAAAGTTATTGCAATTTTAAGTTATATTTTCAAATAATTTTTAAAAATGGTAAGAAAAAAAGTTTGCAAAAAAAGTAAGCAGTAAGAACGGTAGTAGGTTCGACTGACCGAATTTTATGTAGCCTCCTCCATGGATTGCGATCAATTTTATAAACGAAAAAATGTTTGGAAATGAAGCAAATCATGGAACGGTATGGCTATTTTTAGTTTTAGCAAATTTTTAAAAACCAAACGCGAAAATGTTAGGCCATATTTTACAGAAAACAAGTGCTCTATGGCTTAATCAAAGATATTTAAGAACGACCTATAAATGAAGACTATATCAAAACAAAGACCGATATGGTAAATTTCGTTGTGCAGAATTTATGAAGATGTGAAGCACAAACTTCAAATAATATAGGGTGTTTTTTAGACGTGTGGTTTTCAAGAAGAACTAAAACGCATATAATTAAATGTTATAACCAAGAATTTAGCTTTATTATAAGGATAAGGGTTTACCATTGTGTTTTAAAAATGATTTCGGGCAAGTGGCCGCCGCGGCTCCCGCGAATAAGTTCCAGCCTGGAGGCCCAATTTTCGACCACTTTTTGCAGCATTTGAGGCTGTATGTCAGCAATAGCGCCCCGAATATTCTCTTCCAAGGCGTCAATCGTGTCGGGCTTATCTGCGTAGACATGCCAGTTCACATAACCCCACAATGGGCCACGCCACAGGCCCACGACGCGAGATAATGCGCTCACCAAAAGTTTCCTTCTAAAAATTGATTGTTTCGTTGGCTGTATGGCATGTAGCGCCGTCTTGTTGGAGCCAAAGGTCGTCCACACCAACATCCTCCAATTCAGGAACGAAAAAGTCATTAATCATGGCTCTATAGCGTTCCCCATTGACTGTCACATTTTTGAAGAAATATGGACCAATGATTCCCTCTGCACATAGTGCACACCAAACACTGACTTTTTGTAGATGTAACGGCTTCTGAACAATGGCATGTGGATTACTCACTGATTCATCAAAAAGTGAGCTTCAACGCTGAACAAAATTTTCTTGTTTTCTTGCGTGATGCGTCGCGCGAACCGAACCACTATTTTGGTAACAAATTTGCACGATTTGCAAACGTTGTTCATTATGAAATGACAAACCAACCTGAGCATAAATGAAGTGACAGCTGTCAAAAAGACAGACTCCGAATAAAATATTGCCAAATTGAAAACCACTCGTCTAAAAAAACACCCTATATATCCTAATCATCTGGAAATGTGGTATTTACGAATTAAATAAGCCTATTTGGGAGCGACTTCTATTGGGGGACTGTAACAATATATGAACCGAATTGAAAAATTGCGTATTAATTCTTGTATTTATGGCTTAAATGAGCGTATTTGGGAACGACCTTTATAGGGGGCACAATAACAAAATACAAATGGATTTGCAAAATTGTTGTTGTGATGAATACTTGTATGTATAAATAAAATACTTACTGCAAAGTTTCAGCTAAACTGCGTGGAAAATGTGGTATTTATGGCTTAAATAAGGGTTTTTGAGTGACCTATAGGGGGATTACTAAAATGTTTGCTGTGATGAACTGATATCTAAAAAGAATACAAAATACGAAGTTACAGCTACATTTCTTTAAAAATGTGTTTTTATGCCTTAAAACCACATGTAAGAGAGACCTCTATAGGGGAACTATAACAAAACATTGACCGATCTAGCCCATTGGCAATCCCAAACGACCTGCAACGATAAGATGTGTTTGTACCAAATTTGGTCAACCTACGAGTATGTATTTTAAAACAATAAATGTGTTTGCGTTTAAATATATATTTTATGTATAAAAGTTCGTTCGCAAATATATTTTTTGGTAATAGATTAATATATGAGTTCCAAACAAATTTTTTGGATTTTCAAATAAAATATAACACAAGGGAACAAGGCATTTGTTGATTAATAACTGAATGTTGCTTTTAAGGTTATTTGGGACGCTGAATCAGAATTGGCATTTGATTTTTTTCCATCAGCTCGATTTTTCGCTACATACCGTTATGTCAAAAATGAAGGCACTTCCACTACATATTTTGGAATATCTTGAAAACGGTTAACCATATTCAGTTAAGAAAAATATCCAAAACTCTTCAATAAAATTATATTTAAGCCGTGCTTACATTGCTTTTACATTTGTTTCAGATATATCGCTTAAACTTTGAAAAAATCAACAATTTTATAAAAAAATAAAAATGTTTTTACTTTAAAACTTCATAAAAAATAAGAACGTGCATAAATAACAGTTTCGGTCTAAAAGTATTTAGTTCAATATATTTCGAATGGTACGAGCTTTATTTCATTGTTCAAAATTTTCTGAGAAATCTGAATTGATAAAAATCACAATTTCCATACAAAAAGACAAGTTTTAATATGAGTGTTTTGCAGATGTTCTATTTGCGTAATAAAAAATGCGAGCTGATGGAGAAAAACGTAGATTAGATTTAAAATCAGCGACCTCAAATTAGTAACAAATTCCAGTCTATCTCAAACATATCAAAAACAGTAAGGAAAGGCTAAAGTCGGGCGGGGCCGACTATATAATACCCTACACCACTCTCGTAATATTGAATAACTCTGATATATAAATTTTGTAATTAATGTATAACTTGTTTACATAAATTAACTTTTGGGACATTTTATACTTAAATAATACCCTGTACCACAGTGTGGTGTAGGGTATAAAAACGATTGGATCTAAAGGGCCAAATCGGACGAAACATATATATAGGAGCTATAGCTAAATCTTAACCGATTTTCTTCAAATTCGGTAGTGTTGGTTCATGGATTAAGAAACTCTACCATTCTAAATTTCAAAATGATTGGATGTTAAATACAGCTTCTTCAGGACTAAAGAGCAAAATCGGACGAAACATATATATGGGAGCTATATCTAAATCTAAACCGATTTTCTTCAAATTCGGCAATGTTGGTTCATGGATCAAGAAACTCTACCATTTTAAATTTCTCAACGATTGGATGAAAAATGCAGCTTCTATAGAACTAAAGGGCCAAATCGGACGAAACATATATCGTCGGTGCGCCGACAAAAACTCCTATGTGTTTTTTTACTAGTTTTCAGGAGAGACAAAAAACGTAGCTTTTTCGTCAAATCGCGATATTTTTAATATCTCAGATTTTTGAATTTTCCTTTTAATTATTTACCACCAATATATCATAACAAAAATCGTATATGTGAAAAGCCCATGACGTGATAAATGGTTTTCATGAAAATCGACACATAGGATGTTTTGTTTGGAGCATTTTAAATATTTATAAAACAAAAAAATTACACATAGGAGTTTTGATATTTGAATGTTCACAGCGTACCTCAAGCAAACGAAAGTTGGCCTGGATTGTGGCTAAACATGGCTTATGAGGTTTTGTACAGAATCATCCCCTCTACACAGATAAGAAGAAATCAAAATCTGATCTGCTTCCTTTCGCGAGTTATCGCGATAAAAACAATGTTTAACCAAAAAACCGAACTTAATTACACAGAATCGCGGAAATTTAAAGCTATAACATAATTTCCCATAAATATGAACATTTGTAAGACGCTTTCTAGTCCGCGATATTTGCTATATTATTCTATAGCGATATTTTTGCAATCCAAAAATTCGACTTACACCGCAAAAATTTTTACAAAAATATTATTGCGAATTTATTAAAATTAGTATATTAACATTCTATGATTTCTGAAGGATAGATTGGTACTAGCATTTCCGCCATAAACATCCCGCGACGAATACATTTCGAACAAAAAACATTTAAGTTCAGAATTAATTAACTATATAATGCTATTATTACGCGAACGGTCAGTCCTAGGAAAAAGCGGTCAAAGAAAGTTTGGGAGATATTAAGAACGACTACAAGTCTGCCTTTAACAAAAAAATTATAATAATGTGGTAGGAATTTACAATGTGTCAAATCAAAATATGCCTCATATAAAGGGAAAAGCATACAAAAGTTTTAACACACTGTAAATCCTTACCAAATTACTATAAATTTTGTTTGTTAAAGAAAGAGTTGTAGGCCTTTCGCTTATCTCCCAAACTTCCTTTGACTACTTTTCCCTAGAACTGTTCACTCGTGAGATAATAGCTTTATATAGTAAAATAATTCCGAACTAATTTTTTTTGTACAAAATTTATTCGTCGAGGGATATTTTTCGCGAAAATGCTGATATTAATCTATTCCTCAGAGATTATAGAATGCAAATATGTTAATATTATTAATATTTTAGGAAAAATTTGGCGGCGGAAGTCGATTTTATGGATTACACAAAATTCGCAATATAAAAACATGGCAAATGTCGCGGACGTTACAAAGTGTCTTGCAAATAATCATATTTAAATGAAATTGTGTTACAGTTCTAAATTTCTGCGGTTTTCTTTACAAATCAAAGCTATTAATTTTGTTTTGAGTAAAAGTGCTGTTTTCGCGATAACTCGCGAATGGAAGCAGATCCAATTTTGATATATTCATTGTCGAATAGAGGGGATGATTCTGAACAAATCCTCATTAGCCGTTTTTTGGCGTGAATCTAAGCCAACCTTCTATCCCTTGGGACAGGCTGTGCCTACAACACATAGGAGTTTTTGTCGGAGCATTGCTATAGAGGGATACACATAGGAGTTTTTGGTAACTTCGGAACCGGTCAAGATAGTGCAAAATGCTTTGGTGGGTAGTCGTTTGACCGCTAGGACGTTCTAATTCAACAATAAAAAAAAATTCGAAAAATTACACATAGGAGTTTTTGTCGGCGCACCGACGATATGTATATAGGAGCTATAGCTAAATCTTCACCGATTTTCTTCAAATTCGGTAGTGTTGGTTCATGGATCAAGAAACTCTACCATTCTAAATTTCTCAACGATTGGATGTAAAATGCAGCTTCTATAGAACTAAAGGGCCAAATCGGACGAAACATATATATAGGAGCTATAGCTAAATCTTCACCGATTTTCTTCAAATTCGGTAGTGTTGGTTCATGGATTAAGAAACTCTACCATTCTAAATTTCAAAATGATTGGATGTAAAATATAGCTTCTTCAGGACTACAGAGCAAAATCGGACGAAACATATATATGGGAGCTATAGCTAAATCTTAACCGATTTTCTTCAAATTCGGTAGTGTTGGTTCATGGATCAAGAAACTCTACCATTCTAAATTTCACAACGATTGGATGTAAAATGCAGCTTCTATAGAACTAAAGGGCCAAATCGGACTAAACATATATATAGGAGCTATAGCTAAATCTTAAACGATTTTCTTCAAATTCGGTAGTGTTGGTTCATGGATTAAGAAACTCTACCATTCTAAATTTCACAACGATTGGATGTAAAATGCAGCTTCTATAGAACTAAAGGGCCAAATCGGACGAAACATATATATAGGAGCTATAGCTAAATCTTAAACGATTTTCTTCAAATTCGGTAGTGTTGGTTCATGGATCAAGAAACTCTACCATTCTAAATTTCAAAACGATTGGATGTAAAATGCAGCTTCTATAGAACTAAAGGGCCAAATCGGACTAAACATATATATAGGAGCTATAGCTAAATCTTAAACGATTTTCTTCAAATTCGGTAGTGTTGGTTCATGGATTAAGAAACTCTACCATTCTAAATTTCACAACGATTGGATGTAAAATGCAGCTTCTATAGAACTAAAGGGCCAAATCGGACGAAACATATATATAGGAGCTATAGCTAAATCTTAACCGATTTTCTTCAAATTCGGTAGTGTTGGTTCATGGATCAAGAAACTCTACCATTCTAAATTTCACAACGATCGGATGTAAAATGCAGCTTCTATAAAACTAAAGGGCTAAATCGGACGAAACATAGATGGCAGATGTTTGTAACACCGGCAGATGTTTGTAACACCGGCAGATGTTTGTAACACCTGAAAATAACACAGCTAGACCCACCTTAAAGTATACCGATCGACTCAGAATCACTAGCTGAGTCGATTTAACGATGTCCGTCCGTCCGTCCGTCCGTCTGTCCATGTAAAGTTGTTCGTCGACTACAGGTCGCAATTTCATTCCAATCGTTCTGAAATTTTGCAGTTTAGAGTATTTCGCTGCTGTTAAGATCGCTATTGAATTTGGTTGAAATCGATTCAGATTTAGATATAGCTCCCATATATATCTTTCGTCCGATTTGGCCCTTTAGTCCTATAGAAGCTGTATTTTACATCCAATCGTTTTGAAATTTAGAATGGTAGAGTTTCTTGATCCATGAACCAACATTGCCGAATTTGAAGAAAATCGGTTAAGATTTAGCTATAGCTCCCATATATATGTTTCGTCCGATTTGGCCCTTTAGTTCTGTAGAAGCTATATTTTACATCCAATCGTTTTGAAATTTAGAATGGTAGAGTTTCTTGATTCATGAACCAACATTGCCGAATTTGAAGAAAATCGGTAAAGATTTAGCTATAGCTCCCATATATATGTTTCATCCGATTTGGCTCTTTAGATCCAATCGTTTTTATACCCTACACCACACTGTGGTACAGGGTATTATTTAAGTATAAAATGTCCCAAAAGTAAATTTATGTAAACAATTTATACATGAATTACAAAATTTATATATATGAGTTATTCAATATTACGAGAGTGGTGTAGGGTACTATATAGTCGGCACCGCCCGACTTTAGCCTTTCCTTAATGGTAGATTTTATATTCGGATTTAGAACATCAAATTCCTTCGAGATAGGGTCCGATATCTGCTCGCTATGACTGGGTTTGACCAGAGCAATATTGTAGGTCAGTGCAAAAAATTCAACGTCGATTTTTTTCGAAATAAGTTTTTTTGTCCTTCTGTTATAAGTGGCTATAGAATGCCACCATTACATTTTATAAATCGTGTTTATGGTCCACATCCTAAAGTAAACTCACTTTATAAAACGAAAGAAATTATAAAAAATTAGTAGGTTTGACATTGGAAATTTCAACAACTTTTGTTGTGGTCGTCATCCCATTACGAAAATTCATATTGTTATAGTAAACAAAATGGGCTTCATTTTTGTAGTTTAAAGATATAAAATCCCATCCGCGGAACATACTTAAAATCGAATGGAAAACAAAAGTCGCGTGAAAAGAGTTTGAAAATTAAATATTTGCAAACAATTGTCAATGTACATTTTGTGCGCTTCTAATTAGCTGTCATATAAGCTACGGCTAATTAAAATCGGTCCACGTAGTCAGGAGATACAATGGTCAAAATTGGAAACTTTGACACCCTATATCTTCGTAATCTATCACGCTAGGAAGCTGTATTTTTGGCACATCTCATACCCATAATACTTCTGCAACCCCACCAAGTTTTGACGCCATTGGAACAAAATTGAAAAAAGTAGGCCTTTTGGCGTGTTTTTCCCCATATGTATAAACATTTGTGGGCGACCATATCCACTTCGTGGGCGACCATAATAATTCTTATTCGTTTTGTTGATGCTATTCCTTATATGTTTCATATTTAAATCGAATAAATGCAGCAAAACTTTTACTTTTGCTGTCAAGCAATAGTATTTTGACATACAATTTTAAAAAATTGCATTCTTTGCAATACAGTGGCAAAAATGGTATAATTAATATAAATGGTATATAGGTATAAAACGAACGAAAGCCCAATATATCTAGTATGACCAGGCTTAAATCAAGTATTGGTTAGGATTAAATCAAGGACTGATCATGCTTAACTCAAGTACTATCAGACTTAAATCAAGTATTGGGCAGGCTTAATTCAATCAAAAGTTTCTTCATTGAAGCCCGATTCGCACTCAAATTAATCCGATAAAATTCTTAAATCAATCGCTTTATGCTTAAAATAAGAATTTTTCGGCTTAAAATCAAGCCTAACCAGGCTTAATAAGCGCTAATATTAAGAATTCAGGGCTTAAAAATCCGTACTTGATTCAAGTATTTTGTACTTTGTTTAAGAAAATCCGTACTTAACGTACTTTTGACACCGCTACGGCTTGCTTCAAGTACGGATTACTCAATTTTTTCTTTCTGTGTACCATCGTAAATTTATACTTGAGTTGGTTGTACTGAAATCATACAGGCAATATCCTGATTTTGATAATTAGGCTGCATCTGTTCTCTGAGCTATATCTGTATTTTTGGACGACCACCTTTATTACCAGCAACTTCATTCAGCAACTTCAGTTGGAAGCATTGTATTTTTTTGAAAGAAGGAATAAAACGGCCAAACTTTGTTTAAATATTAATTTATCGCAGTTTCCACGACATTTAATTATACTCTACACCACACTGTGGTACAGGGTATTATAAGTTTGTTTCACGGCAGATGTTTGTAACACCTGAAAATAACACAGCTAGACCCACCTTAAAGTATACCGATCGACTCAGAATCACTGGCTGAGTCGATTTAACGATGTCTGTCCGTCCGTCCGTCTGTCCATGTAAAGTTGTTCGTCGACTACAGGTCGCAATTTCACTCCGATCGTTCTGAAATTTCGCAGTTTAGAGTATTTCGCGGCTGTTAAGATCGCTATTGAATTTGGTTGAAATCGGTTCAGATTTAGATATAGCTCCCATATATATCTTTCGTCCGATTTGGCCCTTTAGTCCTATAGAAGCTGTATTTTACATCCAATCGTTTTGAAATTTAGAATGGTAGAGTTTCTTGATCCACGAACCAACATTGCCGAATTTGAAGAAAATCGGTTAAGAGTTAGCTATAGCTCCCATATATATGTTTCGTCCGATTTGGCCCTTTAGTCCTATAGAAGCTGTATTTTACATCCGATCGTTTTGAAATTTAGAATGGTTGAGTTTCTTGATCCATGAACCAACATTGCCGAATTTGAAGAAAATCGGTTAAGATTTAGCTCCCATATATATGTTTCGTCCGATTTGGCCCTTTAGTCCTATAGAAGCTGTATTTTACATCCGATCGTTTTGAAATTTAGAATGGTAGAGTTTCTTGATCCATGAACCAACATTGCCGAATTTGAAGAAAATCGGTTAAGATTTAGCTGTAGCTCCCATATATATGTTTCGTCCGATTTTGATCTTTAGTCCTGTAGAAGCGGTATTTTACATCCAATCATTTTGAAATTTAGAATGGTAGAGTTTCTTGATCCATGAACCAACACTACCGAATTTGAAGAAAATCGGTTAAGATTTAGCTATAGCTCCCATATATATGTTTCGTCCGATTTGGCCATTTAGTCCTCTAAAAGCTGTATTTTACATCCAATCGTTTTGAAATTTAGAATGGTAAAGTTTCTTGATCCATGAACCAACATTGTCGAATTTGAAGAAAATCGGTTAAGATTTAGCTATAGCGCCCATATATATGTTTCGTCCTATTTTGCTCTTTAGTCCTGAAGAAGCTGTATTTTACATCCAATAATTTTGAAATGTAGAATGGTAGAGTTTCTTGATCCATGAACCAACACTACCGAATTTGAAGAAAATCGGTTAAGATTTAGCTATAGCTCCCATATATATGTTTCGTTCGATTTGGCCCTTTAGTTCTATAGAAGCTGTATTTTACATCCAATCGTTTTGAACCAACACTACCGAATTTGAACAAAATCGGTTAAGCTTTAGCTATAGCTCCCATATATATGTTTCGTCCGATTTGGCCCTTTAGTCCTATAAAAGCTGTATTTTACATCCAATCGTTTTGAAATTTAGAATTGTAGAGTTTCTTGATCCATGAACCAACACTACCGAATTTGAAGAAAATCGGTTAAGATTTAGCTATAGCTCCCATATAAATGTTTCATCCGATTTGGCTCTTTAGATCCAATCATGTTTATACCCTACACCACACTGTGGTACAGGGTATTATTTAAGTATAAAATGTCCCAAAAGTAAATTTATGTAAACAATTTATACATGAATTACAAAATTTATATATCAGAGTTATTCAATATTACGAGAGTGGTGTAGGGTATTATATAGTCGGCACCGCCCGACTTTAGCCCTTCCTTACTGGTTTTTGAATTAATATAATTTCTTATTAAATGTATGTATATATATATATTATTTTTCCAAATATTAAACAAATTAATAAATTGTATGCTATCTGTAGTCACATAAGAAAAAAATATTTTTTTAAAAACAGCAAAATTCTGCTCCTCTATCTTTTTGGAGGATTCCTTAAACTTAATTTTCTAAATAACAAAAATAGTAAAATGAGTGGCATCATGTGACAACCGTTTTGTTTGGTCCAAAAAATGTTTAGCTCAAATAAAAAAATTAATATCTTTGTACATTTATTTCACAACAATTATTGGATGTATCTACTGTCAAAATTAAAAAAAAAATGAAATTAGTACATGTCATTAGCTTTCCGTTCCATTTTTTATATTTTATTTCGCTTAATTTTTAATTCTCTATTTTAAAAGTGCCTCAAATTGGAAAAAGAACAGTAATTTTTAATTCCAAAAATAAAATTCAACTTTGACGGATGATTTACAAAAGGTCAAACAATTTACGAAAAAACTAAGTATGCCGTTTTTACCCCCAAAGTGTCTTCTTTCAAACCATACTAACATGAAAAATTGGGTTTTGGCCAGAAAATCAGGAAAATTACCCATAGTGCACTACACAAAATTTCAAGTAGATATATGCACTGAACACAAGTTAGAAAATATTATCCCATGCCAAGTTTTAAGTCAATCCGTTTCTACACGCTGAAAAAAACCATTCTGTTTGAAACATAAATATGTTTAGGGTATACTCTAAATATATAATATTTGACACAAAAGAAGAAACACAAAAAAGATTAAAAAATATGTTATGACCAATTGATAATATCCAACCATTACAACCACCCTCAATACAAGTCACTTACTTCTTCTTTAATGTTTAACAAAGTTCATGTCCATGGACATGCACCGAACCACTGGCTTAAGTGTATGTCCATGGCCATGAGACGTTTACACGTCTCTTCTATTCAACCTAACCTAACCTAACAAAGTTGTTTTCATATACTGAAAACAACAAAAACTATATTGACCCTAAGTGCAAAAACAAAATATGTACTATGAAAGCAGATCGAATAAAACAAAAAACAAAAACAAGGATAAATTGTTTATTTAATTTATTTTTTTTTGTGTATTTATGTGTGTCAAATATTATATATTTGGAGTGTACTCTAAATATATGTATATTTCAAGCCGAATATGTTTGGGACAATATACTACAGAAGCGATTTTTTTCAGCATGTATAAGTTCATATAAGCCGGGATGCCACATTATTAAAAGAAATTACGAGGGCTACACGGGGTAAAAATAGCATTAGCTTATATTTTACAGCTCTAATTTTTAATTTATAAATATTCCAATTCATCACTTTTTGTCCATACATCAGTGTTATTTATAGTTACGCAAGATTATACAATTTAAATTTTAATAAAATTTTAAATATGGATAAAATTTCTAAAAAATGTCCTTTGAAAACAAGAAAATTAATCTTTAAATTAAGCATTGATACATTGTCTTGTTTTGTTTGCATTGTTTTTCTGCGTTAGGATGTTAGCTTTCAAAAATGGAACAATGGAAATTTTTTTTCTATTTTTTATGATTTTTTCGTGCAAAAAACTTTACCATAAACATTTTTTTTTGTTTTGGTTTCATAAAATAGTATGCCTAAACCTATACAAAAAAACTGTTTTTGGGTATCGGCCACAAAAACATTTTTTTGTTGCATAGTGCAATCATTATCAAATATTAATTATTTTCATTATTATTTCAATTAAAGTATTCTAAACCAGGTTACAAATTTAATTAGAGTTTTTACATTACTACTACTACAAGCGAAACCAAAAGTCCTTGTCTCAAGCCATCCTATAACCCACCCACTTAGCAAAATACCAGACATTTTCAGTACACCTTGAATGTGTCTGGCGATGATAACAGAACTCATTGTTTGGTTTTAGAGCCTTATGCTTACTTTAGCATAATTTTCTGCATTTATTTTCTTCTCTGCATTGTTCCTTTCCCTCAAATGTGGCGGCGGCCTTATTTGCCAGGACATTAATCAAAGGAGAAAATACCCAAGCAAATTTACGTTATGAATGAACATAAAGCAGAGACTGCAAGAGTACAAATCATATGCATATCCTGCGAACAGTGTTTGTTAGTTGTATAAATATGGAAAAATAAAATAAAATCAGCAAGGAAAGGTAAAAGTCTTATATGCCACATCGGTATGAACATATACTAGTAGGTGTTAGCTAGATCTAAATCTGAACTTTTTTGCAAATTCGGCAATATTCATACGTAACTTCTTTGTGTCCAATTTCATACAGGTTGTTCGAAAAGATATTCCTGTCAATTTGGAGATTGTCTGAGCATAATTGCGACTTGTGCTGGTAGGTATTTCAATCAAAACTAATATAGTACGATGGTATCTAGCAAACTCTTTGTCTTATTTAAATTTTAGGATAGAAAGCGTTTAATGAAAGACCCTTTATATTCACATTCTGTATTTTGCACATAGTCTAGTGGTCTATCCATCGCAACAATCTCCAGAAGGGTGGGTTACCGTTTTAGTACTTCCATTATCTACCCGACTGAGATTTTCTACCTATTTTCTTTGGAATGGTCAAATTAGGTTTTTATTACAGAACCCATTCAGATTCGTTTCGAAATTTACTATCATGTAACTATATCATTCATTTCTATGTTCCTTCCACTGTGCCTCACCAACAAAACATGGTGTAAAAGCGAAAGCTGGAGTTAGATTCTGTAGTGAAGAAAAAACGAAAGACTATGCTATCGTTGGAGGGGCATGAAAGAAATGACACCAGCGAAACTATGACTACTGCCAGACGCAATTTATCTTGCGCCACTATGGCACAGGACAAATAAGAGGCACTGGCTGAAGTATAAGTCGACTGACGGAAAAGGACGCTAAAGGCAAAGCATACCTCGACTCAATTGAATAATAACCGGCGACTAAAATATGAATGTGACAGGGAAAGATTACTTAGGCTATGATTGTCACAATGAGAATGATGGGGATGATGATGATGATGATGGAGGTGGTGCTGACGAGGATGGCAACCAGGATGTGAATGTCGGCAAAGATTACACTTGTGATGATGTCGACGTTAGCGGTGATGAAGTTGCTCTGGAGTGGATGTTGTGGAAATACTGAAGTGCCGGCATGCAAACAATAAACCTCTCCGTTTTGCCAATGATTATGAACAACAGAACGATCTATATGAACGACCCCAAATATGTAAAGGCACAAAACGTTGATGACATTTAACGGTTGACATTATTACCAAATGCATTGCACAAAAGCAGGAATGAGGAGTAAATAGCGAATAGAAAAGCCATGAAATGCAAAAAATTGCGATCCTAAACTAAAATCCTTCAACAGCACTACACATACGAGCATTAGCATCAGCAGTCATTTGCATTCCCAGAAACCGCATTCACTGCAAAACTTAAGCCGCACAATCAGCAGCATTCACTATTTTATCGTTGCAAAATGCTGGTGTTTTGGAATATGTCCAGACTACTAGAGAACAATTTGGTTGCTGTGAAGTTTGTCTATGATGTCGCAGTTTTGTTGGGCACTGAACATAGCTAATATGTGCTGAGGAATTTATAGTCGATCACAAATTATCTGGGGATACCTTGAGTCGCAGCGAATGGTTTGTGATACAACTGTGAGCAAACGATCGTATTACATTGTACTACCTATAGTTATAAAGGGTTATCCATTAAGGACATAACAATTTTATATATTAATAAAACACAGAAAATTCAAGATATAGATAAGATAGAGTTCTAATTTATTCCAGGTGTAGTGCAAGTGTTACATTTTAAGAATGAAATTCGAGCTCGTCTAAAGTTGTTGGCTTGTTGTCATAGACCAATGACTTGATGTGGCCCCATAAAAAAAATCCAATGGCGTTAAATCGCATGAATGAGGTGGCCATTCGACCGTACCATTTCTCGAGATCACACGTTCACCGAATTTGCCTGTCAGTAAATCGATTGTAACGCGTGCTGTGTGGCTAGTGGCACCGTCTTGTTGAAATCACATATCGGCTATGTCAAGCTCATCGAATTCTGGCCAAAAATAATTTTCTAACACGGCCCGATAGCGCTCTCCATTGACGGTAACATGACGATTGTTTTCATCGTCAACAAAATACACCACACAGTACTTTTTGCGGATGCAATGGTGTCTCTTGAAGCACATGTGGGTTGGTTGCTGTCCAATAACGCATATTTTGTTTATTGACAAAACCACTCAGCCAGAAATGAGCTTCATCGCTGATGATGATTTTTCGAAGAACAAATTGGAGTAAGCGCTCTTAAAGTTGCGACCACCGACTCAGATTTCGTTAGTAATTTTTATTGATTTCTAAACGTTGCACGCAAGTGAACTTTGCCATGATGAAAATGTTGACTTCGACTAACGTTTACTTATATAAGCTCGATAAAGGCGGGATACCATTTCAATTAAAGGGCAATAAATGTTGAAAACACAAATAGATTTAAAAAAAAAAAAACATTTTTTGCAAGCTCCTAAAAAGCCATAAAAAATTTGATAAAATGTGTTTTCTTCCAAGCTAGCTAGCATCCTAACGAAGAAAACAATGCCTATTTGCAAAAAGTCTATATATGTAAATGTGAAAAAATAAGAAACTTAAAAAATGCATATTTTTTTATTTTGAAAATTTTGTTTGGATGTACAGAAAGGGCGGGACAATAACGCTCATTTTAAGGATGGCACGATAGCTCTCTCCATGGCACTATAGGCACTAGAAAAACATTACACTTTACACAATTTCAAGTGTTTGTATGTACAGGAATCGAAATTATAAGCCGTTAACTTTTTGTTCAAAATGGTCCTCTGTATGGGAGGTACAAAAAGAGGCGCGGTAATAACGCCCATTTTCCACGGGACTATAATTACCGTAAAGGCATTACACAGGCATTTCAAAAAAATCGTAAGTATATGTTATAAGAAATTAACTTTTTTTGCAAAATGGTCTATTTGTATGGGAGGTACCAAAAGAGGCGTGGCAACTTCGTCCAATTTTCTCAAGATGATAGCGACAAACTAATACTATGAGTGGAATTGTAAAATATTCTAAGAAGTAGTATAGAAGTTACGAGATAATCCATATTTCACTAGATGTTGTCCCGTCGTGGGGGAGGTACTCGATGGAGTGGAATAATTGGTTGGAATTCGATTGTAACAATAAAACCAGTAAGGAAAAGCAGAAAGTCGGGCGGGGCCGACTATATAATACCCTACACCTCCCTAACAATGCGATAAGGGTCATTGTCATAATAATTTGGAATAATTGGTAAATGGGTAGAAACGTATTATCTAATTCTGAAACGATAATCGCTAAATTAAGCAATATTCGTTCCTAAAGTTAGAAACATCTTTCTGGAAAATTTTAATGATCGGAAGTAAAATACAACTTCTATAGCGGTTTGATACCAAATCAGGAGGAACATATATACTTATTCATGTAAAAAGACCTCCTTCTGTCGAATTTCGTACTGATCGGATATAAAATACAGTCTCTACAGCGCTTACATGTCAAATCGGGGGTAACATATATATGGGAGCTATATCTAAATCTGAACCGATTTTCTCCAAATTTGGCAGTATTCCTTCATGTAATAAGAAACCTCTTTCTGCCGAATTCACACCGATCGGATATAAAATACAGTTTTTACAGCGCTTACAGGTCAAATCTGGGGTAACATATATATGGGGGCTACATCTAAATCTGAACCGATTTCTTCCAAATTTAATAGTGTTCATCCATATAATAAGAAACCTCTTTCTGCCGAATTTCATACTGATCGGATATAAAATAAAGTTTTTACAGCGCTTACATGTCAAATCGGGGGTAAAGTATATATGGGGGCTATATCTAAATCTGAACCGATTTCTTCCAAATTTAATAGTGTTCATCCATATAATAAGAAACCTCTTTCTGCCGAATTTCATACTGATCGGATATAAAATAAAGTCTTTACAGCGCTTACATGTCAAATCGGGGGTAACGTATATATTGGGGGCTATATCTAAATCTGAACCGATTTCTTCCAAATTTAATAGTGTTCATCCATATAATAAGAAACCTCTTTCTGCCGAATTTCATACTGATCGGATATAAAATAAAGTTTTTCCAGCGCTTACATGTCAAATCGGGGCTAACGTATATATGGGGGCTATATCTAAATCTGAACCGATTTTAACCAAATTTAATAGGGATCGTCCTTGGGCCAAAAAAAGATATGTGTAATGTTTCGTCGAGATCGGACCATAATTGCGACCTGTACTTTGATTACAAGAATACATGCACAGACGGACAGACAGACGGACAGACAGACGGACAGACAGACGGACAGACAGACGGACAGACAGACGGACAGACGGACATAGCTAAATCAACTCAGAAAGTGATTCTAAGTCTATCGGTATAATAAACGATGGGTCTATTTCTTCTCCTTTTGGGTATTACAAACAAATGCACAAAGTTATAATACCCTGTACCACAGTGTGGTGTAGGGTATAAAAATAGTACTGGCAACAAAAAGTATATTGCCTACACCGTCTGTCGGTTGTATTTTTTAAATAATTAGTTGAAACAACAATAATAACATGGATATGATCAAATGAAAATGATTGCAACCAAATCGATGGTTGTATCAATCGAATTATGATTGTTTTTTTCATAGACACTCGGTTAGTTGTGGTAACCGATTTCAAATTTTCATTATATGATCGATTTTTGGTTGTGACAACCAATGTTTTATTCTTGACAACAGAAATTGTATCAATAGACCAAAGATAATTATTGCAACGAATAATTGGTTACTACAACAGAAAAAATATTAATAAATAATCGTTTGTTGGTTATCCCAATCATTTCCCAAATGTATTTTGGGAAATACAACCGATAGATTGGTTGCAGTTCTTTTGCTGATACATGACAAACAAAAAATAAAATTACTCGATATAAAAAATCTTCAACATTTTGTTCAAGAACGGTATAGGTAATTAAAAATAATCTCGTGTGGATAATAATGTGTGGAATGCAGAATATGGTGTGCAAAATGTTTTACGTAAATAAACCAGTAAGGAAAGGCTAAAGTCGGGCGGGGCCGACTATATAATACCCTACACCACTCTCGTAATATTGAATAACTCTGATATATAAATTTTGTAATTCATGTATAAATTTTTTACATAAATTTACTTTTGGGACATTTTATACTTAAATAATACCCGGTACCACAGTGTGGTGTAGGGTATAAAAACGATTGGATCTAAAGAGCCAAATCGGACGAAACATATATATGGGAGCTATAGCTAAATCTTAACCGATTTTCTTCAAATTCGGCAGTGTTGGTTCATGGATCAAGAAACTCTACCATTCTAAATTTCAAAATGATTGGATGTAAAATACAGCTTCTAAAGGATTTTTCTATTTGTTGTGGATACCATTTATACAAGATGCAACAAATAACAACGATGAGGTGGATAATTCTGACAGTTCTGAATATTCTGAAAGTGAATATGAATTCACTGATCTTGAAAATGATTTTGGCTTTATTCCTGATATCCATGATGTAATAAATAAAGTCAGGAAGTACATGAAAGCATTCAATAAGTCGTCAATGAAGCACAGAACACGTTCAAGAACGGAAAGACAAATAGCCTCGACTTTTTTGCGATGTTAAATCCCGACAGAACAGCCAGATAGATACCTCTGATTCGATATGTTATATTGATGAGTCAAATAATTTAATTTTGAATTTATGTCACACACCGAATCGAAAAACGAAAGGCAAGCAACATTTTTTGACTTTGGGTTTTTGAAAAGTTTAAGAAGAAAACGGAGAAGCTGTGTTCCTTATACAATGCTTTAATGACTATCGGACTAATATTGACTACATCAACGTTTGTGAGCTTTTTCAACGTCAAGTTACACAAAAAATAAAAGAAAAATCGTTTAAAAATAATCATTTAAATTGTATTCTATTTTTAAGATATTATTATAAAAAAACATTATAAATGATTTATTATTTTTTTAAGGTAATTTCAGAAATATAATATATACTTTCTATAGACTAAAAAATTAAAACTGTATTTAACGAAATAATAATCTATTTTTGTTTACTAATTTTTACTACTTAGTTGTTTTTTGTTTTACAATAAATATTTAATAATAATTTAATATATTATTTAAAAACCGGACTAAAAACCGGTTAACCGGTTTCGACAAAAAATAATAACCGAAAACCGGGTTTTAAAAAAAGTAATATTTCGGTTAAACCGGAAACCTCTTTTTCGAAATAACCGGTTTTTTGGACACCCTAGCCCAATCGGACGAAACATGGGAGCTATAGCTAAATCTTAACCGATTTTCTTCAAATTCGGTAGTGTTGGTTCATGGATCAAGAAACTCTACCATTCTAAATTTCAAAACGAATGGATGTAAAATACAGTTTTTATAGGACTAAAGGGCTAAATCGGACGAAACATATATATGGGAACTATTGCTAAATCTTAACCGATTTTCTTCAAATTCGGCAGTGTTGGTTCATGGATAAAGAAACTCTACCATTCTAAATTTCAAAATGATTGGATGTAAAATACAGCTTCTACAGGACTAAAGGGCCCAATCGGACGAAACATGTATATGGGAGCTATAGCTAAATCTTAAACTCTACCATTCTAAATTTCAAAACGATTGGATGTAAAATACAGCTTCTATAGAACTAAAGGGCCAAATCGGACGAAACATATATATGGGAGCTATAGCTATATCTTCACCGATTTTCTTCAAATTCGGTAGTGTTGGTTCTTGGATCAAGAAACTCTACCATTCTAAATTTCAAAATGATTGGATGTAAAATACAGCTTTTATAGGACTAAATGGCCAAATCGGACGAAACATATATATGGGAGCTATAGCTAAATCTTAACCGATTTTCTTCTAATTCGGCAATGTTGGTTCATGGATCAAGAAACTCTACCATTCTAAATTTCAAAACGATCGGATGTAAAATACAGCTTCTATAGGACTAAAGGGCCACATCGGACGAAACATATATATGGGAGCTATAGCTAAATCTTAACCGATTTTCTTCAAATTCGGCAATGTTGGTTCATGGATCAAAAAACTTTACCATTCTAAATTTCAAAACGATCGGATGTAAATTACAGCTTCTATAGGACTAAAGGGCCAAATCGGACGAAAGATATATATGGGAGCTATATCTAAATCTGAACCGATTTCAACCAAATTCAATAGCGATCTTAACAGCAGCGAAATACTGTAAGCTGCAAAATTTCAGAACGATCGGAGTGAAATTGCGACCTGTAGTCGACGAACAACTTTACATGGACAGACATCGTTAAATCGACTCAGCTAGTGATTCTGAGTCGATCGGTATACTTTAAGGTGGGTCTAGCTGTGTTATTTTCAGGTGTTACAAACATCTGCCGTGAAACAAACTTATAATACCCTGTACCACAGTGTGGTGTAGGGTATAAAAATAAAAGCAACAATCGTGAAATTGAAAGTACAGGTTTAAGCGAAATTTGCATACAAGTTTTGTGTTTTTTTTTCGTGTACTAAAATGTTTGTCAAATATTTCCACATCTCATATAGTGATGAATTTGTAATATGGGATTTTTAATTTTGTTATGAATTGTTTTGTTTTTTGTTCAATAAATAAAATAAAAATTAATGATAACTGTTTTTAATTAATTGTCGGTAGTATATGTGACAAATTGTCAGAACAACCAATTTTTTAAAACAGTTGGTTGTGGCAACTACAACAGATAATTAAGCCACCATTTTCGTAGTTGGCGCAACCACATATGATTGTTGTCAACATGGAAACAGAAGTATACCACAACCAAAATATTGGTTGTCCTGATGGAATCGCATGATAGTAGACAGAACTACAAAATTCGGTTGGCATATAATTTGGTTGAGACAACCAAACTGTATTCTGTGTGTACACGCTGAAAAAAATCGCTTCTGTAGTATATTGTCCCAAACATATTCGGCTTGAAATGTACTCTACAAATATTTAATATTTGACGCACACAAATATTTAATATTTGGATGTTGTTCTAAACAAAACTATATTTCTATCCTAATATTTTTTTTTATTTATTATTTTTTTATATGAATTACAATACAAAGTAAATTTATATTATAATTATAAGGTCCAGGGAAAGGCCGGGTTACAAAGACCATATGGCTAAATGTTTGCAGCGACAGACCAGAGCCTCTGGTGGGAATCGAACCCACAACCCCCAAACTCATAGGCGAGTACGCTACACACTCACCTACTGAGGCGCTGTTTTTTTTTTTTTTTATTTGGAATTAATATTTCGGAAACAAAGATTAATTTGTATTTAAGTATTTTGGCAGTATATCAATGCCTTAATTAAAAGGCAAGTTTTCAGTTTTCCGAACTTCAACGAACATTTTTTTAGAAATTTTATATGTTTGTAAAATTATATTCAAATTTACATATTTAGAAAAATTCAAAAGTCAGCAAAGTTTAAAAAATCTTTTTTAAATGAAATATATTTGGAAAACTTCTTAAACAATAACATTGTTTGTAAGTAAATACTTATTTAATTTGTGGAAGTCAGTTCGCAAATATATTTTGTTCTAATATATTTATATATGCGTACCAAACAACGTTTGTTGTTTTCATATAGAATTTATTTGTCCAAAAATATATAATATTTAATAATTTCGGTTACAAATATATATTCTTTAAAATCAAATATATCAAAAACTACTACTTTTCTCCGTAAATAAATTTTGATTGTGTTGAACCCAGGTCCTTCGAACCGGATTCTGTTACAATTGCCTATGTACCGCTCACACACGAAACTTTTGTCCCTCAAGGAACAAGTGTATCGTGTGCGAGCGGAATCATCACACAATGATACACGTCGATGAAGTTAACATCAAACCTTCCCGTCCTCGATCAGCCCAGAATACTTCGAGACCATCCCGAGTCCAAGATCACCTCCGCCGTCCCAAGCCCTCTGTTTCTAATCGTGATGAAACCGCCAGATCACCGTCAATGTCCCCTGAACGACGTCCAGCATCCCGGCGTGGATCAAATTCAGCCACCTCTACCGCAAGTCGCAGCTCCACATCGCGCATCATCGAGCGGCTCAGTCGTCGTGCCAGGACTCACGTCTTTCTTCCCACAGCGCTGGCTCGAGTCCTCACTACCAACGGCCCCCAGATGGCAAGGATCCTGTTGAGCTCTGGAGAGTCACAGACGCTGATCCTGGAGAGCCTTGTAGAACGACTGAACCTTCCAACAACCAAACGGAGCGATCAGGAGTACTGCACACTGAATCTGCAGTCATACCACGATGCTGAAGTGAAACTCCAGGTGGTAGGTCTTGTGAAGGAAAGATTTCACACCGGCGTACCCAAACCGACCAAAGAGAAAAAAACTCCAAGCAGTCTACGACCATATACCGGATCTAGCCGATCCCCATTTCTCTAGGCCATCCAATGTGGAAATCTTGATGGCCAACGACTACCTTCCTCGAGTGCTACGTGCAGGTCTCATCCAGACCTCCTCCAGCCTGCCAATCGCACAAAGTACGATTTTTGGATGGACTATTTCCGGCCCATGCCAGTATTGATTGCTGTCTCGCAAGGCGGGCGGCATGTTGAACCCAGGTTCAACAACAACATAATTTTAGTACACTTGCAAATGAATTAAAATCAACTGAATTAAAATGAATTAAAATGAAGTCTAATTAGTTATTAATCCCTATAATTCTAAGTCTAAATACCCTATAACACTGTTACTTTTCGTCTAAATGGCAACCCTTTATCCATTCCTTGCCACGAAGGCAAAAGCTTTTACTCAAATGGATAAAGGGCTGCCATCTTCCTTACTGTTTCCAGTTGTATCTTTGCTGAATTGTCTCTTCTAAGGGTTTTCTATTGTTCGCTCTGCACCGCAAATTCACTTTGGCAGCAGCGACCCTATACACAATAAATCTGTTTCATACAACATACAAACCAACACTTGCCTTTCTTTCTGTTTCTTTACATAAATAATATACATATTACTGTTTACAATTCGGGAGTTTCATCAATTAATACAGTCCACTTCCTACCAAAGGTCTCCTGGAGTTGTACAGATTGGGTTGACGAATAAACATCAAATTCTTACAAAACATGATTTGAAATATTTAGAAATCAAAAAAGCAATCTCCTTAAAATCATTCCGACTTAGCATGTTTCAGAATGGAGTTATCGATATATCCTTCTTCACAATAATGGGAGTTTAAAAACCGGATTATATTGAAATTGACATATTTCTACCAAAAGTGCTATAATTTCTACATTTATCCATATATATTCTTCAAAAAGGAGATCTTTTCTTCGATATGATGCTAGCTTTAAAAAATATTTTTTTTCTATTTTTTATGTTTTTTCTATATTTTATGTTTTTTTCTCGTGCCATCAAAAACCGATTAAAAAAAATCAAATTTGTTCGGCTTTATCGAATATGACCCAAATATGAATATGAAGCAAAAATGGAATTTTTTAAGAAAAATTGTAAGGACGCCGTATTACACCAGAAAATGTTATGCACAACCCTTCGACAAACATTTTATTGCATACTGTATTACGAAACTACTGAGAGCAGGCCAGAAAAAACAATTAATTAACAAGTGTAACAAAAATTAAATAACACCAACAAAAATTTAAAAATTAGTATGTACATTAGGGCGGGTTGATTTTTTTCTTTTAAATCGTATAGCAAAAACGAAAACTACATAAAATTCTAAGAAAATTCTCCGAAGAAACCATGTACCTAAAATAAAATCCTAATCCGCGCCTCTCGACTTGAACATTTATATGCCCGCCTTTGCCACAAAAAATAAACGTTCGAAAAAAAGCCTTTTCCAAAAAATTTGAATTTTCTGAATAAAATTGTTTAGTAAGGTAGTTCTTTTGCACTTTATATCTTTCCTACACCCAACAATTTTTTTCATTAAAAAAAATATTCACCCGAGTAAAAAAGTTTGTATATAATTTTATATTTAATATTTTTATAAGGAACATAGATAAAAAAAAGTTCTTTCATAATTTAATAAAAAAGATTGGAAATACAAAAAAAATATTGCACTCAAAATTGTTTTCAGTATTTATAAAATAACCTTCTTTTGTTTCGATAAACAATTCTTATTTTATAATGCAAATAAAAACGTGAAGCGTGTGTATTTTCATTAGTCTCAAGACAAATCCTGTATTGCATAAACTAGAAAGTTTCAGTCGGGTTAAACGACTAAGGTATACCTCACTTTGTGAGTACTGTAATATGAAATACACGAATTAATCTGTCAATTTGTAAGGAGATACCAGAGGGGGATTAACAAATACTCCTATTTTTCGCTAAACAGTAAACTTCAAATATATTGCACTGTATCGAATTGTAAGCGTTTATATGCACTGGTATATTAAAGTTATGATCTATTCAATTTTGGTATGATTTGGCCATTTTGTGTGGGAGGTACCAAAAGCGGCGTGGCAACTTCGCCCATTTTTCATTGGATTGTAGGTACTATGAAACCATTTACAAAATTTCAAGTCTTTTTGTGCATAGGTTATTATGCATAGGTTCAAGTTATAAGCTGTTAAATTTTGGAGCAAAATGGTCGATTTGTGTGGAAGGTTCCAAAAGGGGCGCGGTAACTTCGCCCATTTTTCTTGAGGTGATAGTGACTAATAAAATAATATTATGTGTAGAATTTCAGAGGATTCAAATAAGTAGTATAGAAGTTATTAAATAATCAATCAATCAATTCACTTAATATTAACACTTTGTGGGGGAGGTACTAGAAGGAGAGGACCAATATGGCCCATCTTCGGACTTAGCCGGAGATAGAAAAAAATATTACCAAATACCAAATTTGAAGTCAATCGGTTACTCCTTTCGAGAGTTATCGTGCGCACCAGCTACCAGAAAGACAGACAGACGGACGGACATTGCTCATTCGACTAAAAACGACCTAAAACGGATATCCGCCAAACTTACTTAGGGTCTTATGTCACTTATTCGATGTGTTACACTTTTGGCCCGTAGCAAATGATATATACCCTCGTATCACTAAAGTGAGGGTATAATAAAACATAATATATTTCAAAAAAAGAAAATAGTTTTAGCGAAAGAAGAGGAAACATATTTTCAAGTCGAGAGGCGCGGATTAGGATTAGATTTTAGACCCATGGTTTCTTCGGAGAATTTTCTTAGAATTTAATGTAGATTACGTTTTTGCTATACGATTTTTAATTTTTTTTTCATCCATACAAATCAACCCGCCCTAATGTACATACAATGTACATTGTAATGAAATATTTTATAGTTTTTAGGTAATGATGTCAGAAATCAGAAGTAATTCTCGAATTATTATATTTTTAATGGCGAATGCCAAAATTCCCGAAATAACTTAAAACTTTTTTTTGAAAATAGTTACAATTATCAATCATATTACTGTAGGCTTGGAGGCTATGTCGTATTGCATTTTTTTGTTGTTAACCCTCAAGTGCACAAATTTTTTTTTTCGCAGAAAAAAATTATTTTTTTGTTCATTATGTTTTAAAAGAAAAGGTTTGTTCTGGAAAAAATTTCACTTTTGCTGGAATCGGGTTTTATAGGACCAAACAGTTGAACCGCCTAGAGGCGGCTTTGGGAAAGTAGGCCAAAAAAAAAATTTTTTACCCGTTTTATTATATAAGAAATAAAGGAGGCTCAAAAAACAAAAGAAATAACAATTTAAAAAAAATCACGTATCCATAAAAAATAACTTAAATTTACAAAAATATAAAATATTTGTGTACAAAAATTTCGTTTACTTATTTGTGATAAAAATCGTAGAAACCGTCTTTTTGCTGGGAATGGCACAGGTTTATATTACATTTACGGCATACAATTCTATTTTCCGAAGTGCAACCAGGAAGCTTACAGGTTTTTTTGCCAGCGCGTGATAAAAACATCGAAAATGCTCGACGCCATCATAACGTACATTATTAGGCGGTAGGAAAGTTTTCTTCCCTGTGTATTTCTTTTCCTTTCAGCAAATTGTCGTGGGCGCCCTGCTCCTTTTGGCAGAGAAGTTTGGCAGTTGGTAATTTGCATTATTTGCGTCGGGCTTGTTGATTCGGTATAACAAAATGTAAGCGTTTACCATGGCTAAATCAAGCATATGTGTAAATAGTCGATTTGTGTACTTGTTGCTCTTTACAGGAATTTTATATCGACCAATAAGTTCGTCCATTAAGTCGACGCCACCCATGTTGCTATTATATTCGTGGATTACATTGGGGCAATCTATGTCAACATACTTTTTTTCAGAGCGAACAAAACGTGAAACCTGACCTTTTGAAGTCGTCTCATTCAGGAAAGGCTTTGTGCCCGCTTAAGTCGAAGCAAGTCGCATTGCCTTATTGTCCTTCCAAACCGTCAAAGACATTTCGACTCCTGGTGCAGATCCACAAAATTCAGTAGAATATCCACGCACTTGTTCCTTGAGGTCGCAGCTTACAATTTGGAATGCGATTCGAGCGAATAGTTCCCAAAGAAAATATTCTCCGGGATTTGAGATATACAAGAAGTGGCAAAGAAGTATAAAAATTGTCAAAGTAGATTGTCGAATTCCAAATTGGTTGTTGAAAACGAAGTAGTGATATCTTTTTGGGCAGCATACAAATTTGTTTGCTGAGTAATATGCTCAATGATTGAGATCTCCGAGGTCAGGTTCAGTAAAGGTAAATCGCTGATTTATCCTAGAATAATTTCTTTTGGCGCCACAATATCTTATTCAAAATCGGTGATTTTGGATCTATATCCAAAACAGATCCTACAAATTCGGTTATTTTGCTTTCTTCAGCATGAGCAATATCATGCTCAGCAGGCGCTTTTCGTTTGCGTTGCTACTTTGTAGAAGCTACTTTGTAGAAGCAATAAAAAGTTAACAAAAACTTTTTTTTATAACTAAAGGAGTGTTTTGCGTCTTTGACCATATCAATTTTTTTCCAGCTGCAACTTTTTAAATTATTTTTTTTAATTTTTTAAATTTGCACTTTTTTGCAAAATAATTATTGGGTGCGAACTTCACAAACTTTCAACTTCAAATGACTGCAGCAGCTGACGCAAGCGCTGGTATGTATTGGAAACGCAACGAAATTAATTTTTGGACTTCCCCGAACTAGACAATCGCAAAACGAAGACAAAAAGTAATGCGAAAAGCGAATAAGAGTGTTTTGAACATTACCCGTCTAGAGGCGGTCTTGGGCACTAGAGGGTTAATGCAAAAAAGTTAATATAAATGAAATTGGTATATTTTCCGCTCTGCTATAAACACAAGACTAGGACAGAACGAGCATTTTGTCTCAAAAACAGGACAAAATTATTTTAACCTATTTTTTTTTATTGGAAAATTATAAAAACGCATAAGTAAATTCAGTTAACATATTATTTATTATTTATCATTAAAAACATAATTTTTTACTAAATTATAATTTTACTAATTATAATTTAATTTTGCTAATTAGGCTTAAGAGGCTATATCTACAACTTTGGCGCCTTTGGCGACCCCCAATGAAATTTTCGGCAAAAATTTTCGTAGAATATTTTAATCCTTAAATATTCTTTTTGAAAGGACATTTTTGATTTTTTCGGAAAAAAAATAGCCAAATTGACCCATTAGGAAGGGACTAGAGGGTTAAGATCTTCCACACAAATGATCCTCATCAAATTCAACTATATAACTTTGATAATAAGAAATCTCTCAGACATTAATTTAGAGCATTTTTTTTCATTTAGTATAATGCTTCCTTCTACAAAATATGAAAACTATGACCCACTGTAAAAAAACTCGGCGCAGCTGGATCATAAGTTTATTCTACAAAAATAATCTACTCAACAAGCCCTTTCAGAATTATAGAGTCGCTCTTCTGTTCCAAAAGTATTTTTATACCCTACACCACACTGTGGTACAGGGTATTATAACTTTGTGCATTTGTTTGTAACACCCAAAAGGAGAAGAAATAGACCCATCGTTTATTATACCGATCGACTTAGAATCACTTTCTGAGTTGATTTAGCTATGTCCGTCTGTCTGTCTGTCTGTCTGTCTGTCTGTCCGTCTGTGCATGTATTCTTGTAATCAAAGTACAGGTCGCAATTATGGTCCGATCTCGACGAAACTTTACACATATATTTTTTTTGGCCCAAGGTTTAGGTTTAGGTTAGGGTGGCAGCCGTATTTTTTATACAAGCTCACATAGACCAGTTTAGGTCCCTAGTGTTACCACGGGCTGAAATGCCCCTCATCGAAACCAACCTGTTTGATATACAAATTTGTCGATATTACGAATATCGGTACTGGAAAGATCTGTTAGGCTGCCTAGAACAGCCGACCCCAGTATGTCCAGTCGTCGTTTACTCAGAGCGGGACAGTCGCATAGCAAGTGCTCAATGCTCTCCACTTCTTCCTCATCTCCACAGCTTCTGCAGAAGTCATTAGAGTCAATACCCAATCTTTTGGCGTGTTCGCCGATCAAGCAGTGTCCCGTCAGAACTGATACTAACGTAGACAATCTTTGCCTCTCTAGTGCGAGGAGATATTTTGATCTTCTCAGGTCATACCTTGGCCAGATTTGTCTAGCTACCCTGCAGGTGCCGATTTCTGTCCATCTTTCGTTGGACTGCCTGATTGCCTCTTGCCTAAGCCAAAGCTTGCACGTGGATAGTGGCGCACCAATATATGCAAATTCTTCGAGAATTTGTAATGTCGTCCCTTTCCTAGCAAGTTCATCGGCTTTGCAGTTCCCCGGGATATCCCTATGCCCAGGCACCCATATGAGGTGTATGTTAAACTGCTCAGCCATCTCGTTAAGAGATCTGCGGCAGTCGAGGGCTGTTTGTGAATTTAGGGATGTTGCCTCCAGAGAATTGATGGCAGCCTGGCTGTCCGAGTAAATGACAATGCCAGTGTTGGTTACTATGTTGCGACTCAGCCACTTGGCTACTTCCCATATTGCCATTATTTCGGCTTGATAGACACTGCAGGTATCTGGTAGTCTGTGAGCTATATCCAATCTAAGCTCTGCACAGTGTACTCCGAAGCCAACCTTTTCATCAAGCTTCGAACCATCCGTGTAAAATTGGAGATGGTTTCTATTACCTGGTTTTCTTCCAACCCATTCATCTCTCGCGGGAATCATAGTGATGTAATTTCTCTCGAAGGTGTACACCGTTGGTATATAGTCCACTCGGTCGGTTACCATAGCACTACACTTTGATATTCTCATGTGACCGTAGGTTTTGTACCTCCACATTGATAGGCAGTTTAATCTTATTGCCGCTTTGGTTGCAACTTCTCTCGCCACAATATTAATCGGCAGTATATGGAGTAGGGCTTGTAGAGACTCGGTCGCTGTAGTCCTTAAGGCTCCGCTTATGCTCAGGCAGGCAGTTCTCTGAACCTTTGTTAGTAGGTTGGTGATGGTTAGTTTGTCAGTTGCCGTCCACCATACCACAATGCCGTATAGCAGTATTGGCCCAAGGACGATCCCTATTGAATTTGGTTAAAATCGGTTCAGATTTAGATATAGCCCCCATATATATGTTAGCCCCGATTAGACATGTAAACGCTGTAAAAACTTTATTTTATATCCGATCAGTATGAAATTCGGCAGAAAGAGGTTTCTTATTATATGAATGAACACTGTTAAATTTGGAGGAAATCGGTTCAGATTTAGATATAGCCCCCATATATACGTTACCCCCGATTTGACATGTAAGCGCTGTACAAACTGTATTTTATATCCGATCAGTGCGAAATTCGGCAGAAAGAGGTTTCTTATTACATGAAGGAATACTGCCAAATTCGGAGAAAATCGGTTCGGATTTAGATATAGCCCCCTTATATATCTTACCCCCGATTTCACATGTAAGCGCTGTAAAAACTGTATTTTATATCACATCAGTATGAAATTCGTCTGAAAGAGGTTTCCTATTATATGAATGAACACTTTTAAATTTGGAAGAAATCGGTTCAGATTAAGATATAGCCCCCATATATACGTTACCCCCGATTTGACATGTGAGCGCTGTAAAAATGTTCTCTGATCAGTGCGAAAGTCGGCAAAAAGAGGTTTCTTTCTACATGAAGGAATAGTGCCAAATTCGGAGAAACTCGGTTTAGATTTAGATATAACACCCATATATATGTTACCCCCGATTTGACCTGTAAGCGGAGGTCGGAGAAAATCGGTTCAGATTTAGATATAGCTCCCATATATATGTTACCCCCGATTTGACATGTAAGCGCTGTAGAGACTGTATTTTATATCCGATCAGTACGAAATTCGACAGAAGGAGGTCTTTTTATATGAATGAGTATTCAGGGAAGATCGGTTCAGATTTATATTAAATCTCCATATATATGTTCCTCCTGATTTGGTATCAAACCGCTATAGAAGTTGTATTTTACTTCCGATCATTAAAATTTTCCAGAAAGATGTTTCTCAATTTAGGAACGAATATTGCTTAATTTAGCGATAATCGTTTCAGAATTAGATAATATGTTTCAACTCATTTACCAATTATTCCAAATTATTATGGCAATGACCCTTATCGCATTGTTAGGGAGGTGTAGGGTATTATATAGTCGGCCCCGCCCGACTTTCTGCCTTTCCTTACTGGTTTATTTATAAGTTGGCCTTTAACTTTGCTAATAAAACGTAAAGAGCTATAATTACAACTTTGGAGTCCTTGGATTCCCCACTGAAAATTTCCGGCAAAATTTTTCGTAGAATATTTTAATTCTTAAATGTCCCTTTTGAAAGGACTTTTTTAAATTTTTCGAAAAAGGTCCAAATTGACCCGCTAAGAGGGGAGCTAGAGGGTTAAGATCTTCCACAAAAATGATCCTCATAAAATTCCACTATATAACTCTGACAATGAGAAATCTCTCAGACATTAATTTAGAGCATGTTTATACCCTACACCACACTGTGGTACAGGGTATTATAACTTTGTGCATTTGTTTGTAACACCCAAAAGGAGAAGAAATAGACCCATTGTTTATTATACCGATCGACTTAGAATCACTTTCTGAGTTGATTTAGCTATGTCCGTCTGTCTGTCTGTCCGTCTGTCTGTGCATGTATTTTTGTAATCAAAGTACAGGTCGCAATTATGGTCCGATCTCGACGAAATTTTACACATATATTTTATTTGGCCCAAGGACGATCCCTATTGAATTTGGTTAAAATCGGTTCAGATTTAGATATAGCCCCCATATATATGTTACCCCAGATTTGACATGTAAGCGCTGAAAAAACATTATTTTATATCCGATCTGTCTGAAATCCGGCAGAAAGAGGTTTCTTATTATATGAATGAACACTGTTAAATTTGGAAGAAATCGGTTCAGATTTAGATATAGCTCCCATATATACGTTACCCCCGATTTGATATGTAAGCGCTGTAAAATCTGTATTTTATATCCGATCAGTATGAAATTCAGCAGAAAGAGGTCTCTTATTATATGAATGAGCACTGTTAAATTTGGAAGAAATCGGATCAGATTTAGATATATACGTTACCCCCGATTTGACATGTAAGCGCTGTAAAAATGTTATTTTATATCCGATCAGTGCGAAATTCGGCAAAGAGAGGTTTCTTATTACATGAAGGAATACTGCTAAATTCGGAGAAAATCGGTTCAGATTTAGATATAGCCCCCATATATATGTTACCCCCGATTTGATATGTAAGCGCTGTAAAAACTGTATTTTATATCCGATCAGTGCGAAATTCAGCAGAAAGTGGTTTCTTATTACATGAAGGAATACTGCCAAATTCGGAGAAAATTGGTTCGGATTTAGATATAGCCCCCATATATATGTTACCCCCGATTTCACATGTAAGCGCTGTAAAAACTGTATTTTATATCCGATCAGTATGAAATTCGTCAGAAAGAGGTTTCCTATTATATGAATAAACACTTTTAAATTTGGAAGAAATCGGTTCAGATTTAGATATAGACCCATATATGCTTACCCCGATTTGACATGTGAGCGCTGTAAAAATGTTATTTTATATCCGATCAGTGCGAAATTCGGCAGAAAGAGGTTTCTTATTACATGAAGGAATACTGCCAAATTCGGAGAAAATCGGTTCAGATTTAGATATAGCTCCCATATATATGTTACCCCCGATTTGACATGTAAGCGCTGTAGAGACGGTATTTTATATCCGATCAGTACGAAATTCGACAGAAGGAGGTCTTTTTACCCTACACCTCCCTAACAATGACCCTTATCGCATTGTTAGGGAGGTGTAGGGTATTATATAGTCGGCCCCGCCCGACTTTCTGCCTTTCCTTACTGGTTTTCATTTAGTATAATGCTACCTTCAACAAAAATGAAAACTTTGACCCGCTGTAAAAAAAAACTCATACCAGCTGGACCATAAATTTATTCTACAAAAATGATCTACTCAACATGCCCTTTCAGAATTTTGGGTCGCTATTCAGTTCCAATCAAAAAATCTTAATTTGTTGGACAGTGTTATTAATTTGTATAAGTTGGCGTGTAATTTTGCTAATTAAACGTACAGGGCTTTATTTACAATTTTCGTATCTTTGACAAAACCCACTGAAATTTTCCGGCAAAAATTTTCGTAGAATATTTTTATCTCTAAATGTCCTTTTGAAAGGACTTTTAGAATTTTTCGAAAAAGGGCCATATTGACCCATTAAGTCTGTCAGACATTAATTTACATCACTTTTTTCATTTAGTATAACACTCCCTACGACCAGCAAATGAAAACTTTGACCCACCGTATAAAAAACTCAGACCAGCTGGATCATAAGTTTATTCTAGAAAATTTATCTACTCAAAAATTATAGGGTCGCTATTCTGTTCCAATGAAAAAGTCTTAATTTGTTGGACAGTGATATCAATTAAAAGTAAGAATTTGCTCAATCTGATTCAACAGACTACTGGTTATTTCTTGGAGTTTCCTTTATATCTATTGAAATATTCTTTTCTTCCGGCTATAACAGTTTTAAAGTTTCACTTAAGAAGGTTTGGCTTTTGGTACGTTTGCGTTTCCTTGCAGAAGTTATAAATGGGTCTGATGTTAGAAGCTCATTCAGGCTATCTCGATTACACTGCAGCCTTATGAGGGCGTGGCAATAACGCCCATTTTTTACAGGACTGTAGGTGCTGTAAAAGCATTACACTTCACATAATTGCAATTATTTGCATGGACTGGAATCAACGTTATAAGCCATTAACTATTTGTGCAAAATGGTCCATTTTTAATAATACAATACCATTTGTGGAATTGTGAAAGATTCTGGGTAGTAGTATTGAAGTTATGAGATAATAAATATTCACTAAATGTTTACCCTTTGTGAGGGAGGTACTCGAATTAGTGGACCAACAGAGTGTATCTTTGATCATAGTCTGTGATAGAAAAAAAATTAAAACATACCACATTTGAAGTCAAAAGGTTACTCCTGTCGAAAGTTTTCGTGCGCACCAACCAGACAGACAGACGAACAGGCTGACGGACATTGCTAAAATGTTTAAAATGGCCCAAAATGGATTTTCGCCAAATATTCTTGGTGTCTCTTATGTCACTCCATCGATGCGTTACAGCTTTGTCCCGCAGCATTTATATATATTATTGCTCACAATAGTGGGCGTATAAAAACCGGATTATGTTGAAATTCTCTTATTTCTACCAAAAGTGCTATAACACTGTGAAACAAACTTTGGGTCGTCAAATCATTCCCGGACGAACCCAATTGTACATGAGAGTACACCACTAGTATATCAAAACCTACAAAGGGTTTTGCAGAGTTAGCTCGAATTTTTGTTTTATAGCCCTTTGAATCTGGGCTATTTTTAGTGTAGTGCGCTACAGCGGGCAGATATAAAAACAAACACAAAACACACAACCGGCTCCGAAGTGACTCCCAAAATGCCAAAAATATGTGCCTAGTGCCTTCAAAAATGACCTAAAGCCCACAGATAGGCGAAATGGTACTCAAATGAAAGGAAATGCCAACAAGATTCCAAAAAAGAAGAAAAATCCAGTCGCGGTGACCAGGTCTTAAAATTTGGAGGCCCAAAGAAGTCCCCTAGAGATAAAAATGCTGTAATATTTTTATATGTAATCCAATGGAGTGAATCAATGCATATACTTAGCAATTGAAATTGAAAATTTGAGGCCTAAAATATTTTAATTTATAAATTGTTATACTTCATGTAATTTTGGACCTACGGGGACTTTTTTGGGGAGTCTATATTTTAAGACCCCATACGCCACTGGATTTTTCTTTTTTTTTTGGAATCTTGTTGACATTTCCTTTCATTTGAGTACTATATCGTACATCTGTAGGCCTTAGCTCCTTTTTTGAGGGTCAAGGTTCCAGAGTCCGATGCTCCACTGTGTTTTTTAATGAATTTTTTGATAATTTCGTATGTCGTGGTGTTTTTTGTTTGTTTCGACAAGTGCCCGCTAAAGTGCCCTTTTGTCCATATATAGAAGCAGTCTGGAAATCTGACTGAAAATACCCCATCTTCAAAGGGCTATAAAACGAAAACTCGAGCTAACTTCAAAAAACCCTTTGGAGGTTTTGATATACAAGTGGTGTACGATCATTTCCAATTGGTCTCGTTCGGGAAAGATTTTCTTGTTGCACAGTGTAATTTATACATTTATCCATAGATTTTCTTCAAATAAGCACTGTTTTCGTTAGAATTCTAGCTTTCGAAAATTAGATTTTTTTTATTTTTTAAAATTGTTTTGACGACAGTTACTAAACTTCTGTTTCCACGTGAAAGTGTCATTATTACCATTTTTAGTCCTCATAATTTCTTTTAATTTAAGGTGTATCTTTATCGAGCATATACTTCAAAACACATAGTCCAAATGCTAAAAGCACTTTCCAAGAAAAAGGGAATTTTAAAGAAATTTTTTTAAAAAAAAATATACAATAAATTGTTTGTTAAAGATTTGTTCGTGTTTAGGACTCCATATTGCTCCAGAAAATATTATGCACAACCCTTCGTCCAAAATGTTGTTGCATAGTGTAATATAAAAAATTGCAAGTATTCAAAATGTCCACAAAAAATTTTTTCGTAGCAAATGATAAAAGTGAGGGTACATTGAGAAGAATGTCAACGAGACGTGAACATTTTTCTACAGTTTCAATCTAACCTACCCAACAATATATCTGAACTGCAATCTTCGCCTAACGATATTTTACAATGCCGTGAAAGATATTTTGTACATAAGACACTTAACTGTGTTATCAAGCGGGGGTGTTTGTATGCCAAGTTAAGTCACGCGTGTGGGTATTTGTTATCATTTGTGGAAAGCATTTTATTTGTGTGTATGTGTCTGCGATATGACTTAGTATGTATATTTGCTGCGTCTGTTAGATAGATATTCGCAGTAACTCCATACGTTGCTGTTGACAACAAGGCCGGCCGACTAAGAAATAGCGGCGGCAACAATGACTTTGGCCACGATAACGAAGGCGACTATGTAGGTTCAGTCTGCTGGTAATGCTGCTGCCACTGATGTTGAGAAGGATGATGATGATTATAATGCCTGTGACAGTTGTGAAGAGTATAATAATATCTCATGGAACATTTGCATATACATACTCGTATGTATTCTAATTGTTGTTTTTTAGAGGTTCCATTTCCCAATAAAGTTTAATCACAACAAATTGGTCAGATCGCTATAATGGATTGTGCTCTGTATTGTTTGCTATTTCATCAAGAATAACGCTAGTTTACAAAATTTTTGTCGAAGGACTGTGCATACGATTTTTTGTAGTAATATGGTGTCCTAAACCCGAAAAAATATTTAACAAAAAAAATTAGTATATTTCTTTCAAATTTAGATTTTCTTGAAATGTACCTTTAGCAATTGGACAATATTTTTTGTAGTGAAGATAACGCCGTGATAAATTAAAGGAAATTATGAAGGGGCTACCATTCCTGAAATTATCACTTCCACGTAGAAAAAGGTTTAGTAATTGTCGTTAAAACAATTAGAAAAAAATTGATTTTGTTTTTTCAAAATTATACTTTTTTGTTGGGACAAAAAAATAAAAAATCGCAAAAAACGTGTACTGTTAATAACACTAGTTTACAAAAAAAAATTTCAAAGGGCTGCATAAAATTTTCTGGTGTAATCTTAGGTCCTGAACACGAAACAAATATTTAAAATATTTTATTGGAATGCTTTTTAATTTTCTTTTAATTTTTTTTTTTCTTTGGAAGGTGCTTTTATAACAATAAATAAGTTTAGTAACTGTCGTTAAAACAATTGCAACGTAATACCTTTGCAAAAAATTCAACGTAAGTGCTGTCTAGGCATAAGCGGGGCATTTAGTACTGCGCCAACAAAAGCGTTGGAGACTATACTGCACATCCAACCAATATAAAGTATGAGGCAGCCCTCACAGCAAGTCGTCTACAAGTGACGGGTGAATGGATAAATCGAGACCACAAGTCGTACCATCAGAAGATCTAAAAATCTCTAGTTGGTCACATTCAAACGCCAGAAATCTCCGACCGCATTCCTGAAGTGCGGCTTACAGCTACCTGTGATACGTTTGTGCCAGACAGACGCTCCTGAGAAAATGGAACCTTGGCCCATGTGTCATTGGAAACCAGCTGCTACATGGATGGGTCCAAGCGAGGTGGAAGGACGGGTCTGGGTCTTTTTATTGATGAACAGAAGTAGAACTTCACTTCCGCCTCCCTGACCATAACACGCTATTTCAAGCAGAAGCTCGAGCAATCACGATGTGTGTGAACTGGCTCAGTAACACCACAAAGTCTAAATATGCCAACATCTTCACAGATAGCCAAATGGCGATTAAGGCAATAACATCGGAAAGGGTCAGATCCAGAACTGTGTTGGACTATAAAAGAACAATAAATGATTACTCAAGCTAAGAGCAAAGATGAATCATGTTGGTCCTCTCCTTCCAGTACCTCCTCCACAAAGGGTCAACATTAAGTGAAATATTGATTACACTATACAACAACTGTGTTGTTTGTGTCTAGACCTAAAAACTTTTTTTAGTAGATAGAGTCATACTATTTTATGAACCCAAAACAACAATTTTTTTATGGTAAATTTTTTTAGTTTTTTTTTCCTTTAATACCAATTTTCATGGAAGTTACCTTTAGTATTTGGATCATATTTTTTGAAGTATTAGCTCGATAAAGCCGGAATACCGTTAACATTAAAGAAAATTATATGGGCTAGAAATGCAGAAGCAGAAACGTAAGTTTAGCAACTGTCGTTAAATCAATTAGAAAAAAATGGATTTTTATTAAAAAAATCATTTTTTGCTGGCACGAAAAAATCCGTAAAAATATAAATTTCTATCATCCTTACGAAGAAAACAGTGCCTATTTGCAAAATATCTATTGATAAATATACAAATTATGACCCATATTGTAAAAATAAGAAAATTCAAAAAAAGTATTTTTCATATTTTTGATTTTGCAATTTTGTTTGGGAGGTACCAAAAGGCGCGTGGCAATAACGCCCATTTTGTAGTATACTATGGGTACTACAAAAAAATTGCACTGGATTCCTGCACAGGTATTTGTATGTGCAGGAATCCAAGTTATAAGCCGTTAACTTTTTGCGCAAAATAAATGAATCACCCGTTGTTTAACTCCGCACCAGAGTGGCGGGAGTTAAAAAAAGAAAAACACAAAAAAATTATATTTTATTAACTATTTTATTATTTTATTTCGGCCGTGAGACGAATGCGGTGGCAGTGTTCCATAAGCGGTGCGGGTGAGTTTACAACTGATTGATCAACCAAAACAAAACAAAAGATGACAGTCCGATGATCCATTCACAATGGTGTCCTAATTCAATCCAAACTCAGCTGAGCTGATGTCAATGCGATACTTGTGGCGGAAAAAGCGCGTTTCAATGTTTGAGAAAAAGTCGCTTAAACATTCTCCCGGCCTTGCACTAGTGCAAATTGGAACTGGATGTCTCGGCATATTGTTGTTGTCTGACGATTATGTTGTAACCCATGTGAATCCAGGAATTTTGTTGTGTTGTCGCTGTTTATGATGCGATGGTGTTGTATCATTGCAGATTGTTTTGTGAATTTGTCATTTTTATGATGTTAGTTATCGTGAAGTATTTTTTGACCGCCGTTGGCTCGTGAAGCAGGTTTCACGTGATGAAACCACACAACGACGGACAAATACTTGGTTCGTGAAACCAAACAACAACACCATAATTGACTTATCACATTTAAATGAAAATATTTCAGACGATTACAGCACATTATTCAGTCACTGGATCAGTTTTGGTTCGAAGGACCATGTTTAACTCCGCACCAGAGTGGCGGGAGTTAAAAAAAGAAAAACACAAAAAAATTATATTTTATTAACTATTTTATTATTTTATTTCGGCCGTGAGCCGAATGCGGTGGCAGTGTTCCATAAGCGGTGCGGGTGAGTTTACAACTGATTGATCAACCAAAACAAAACAAAAGATGACAGTCCGATGATCCATTCACAATGGTGTCCTAATTCAATCCAAACTCAGCTGAGCTGATGTCAATGCGATACTTGTGGCGGAAAAAGCGCGTTTCAATGTTTGAGAAAAAGTCGCTTAAACACCCGTTATTATGGATTATTTATAATGCCTTACGCTCCCATTTGTATTTATACCCTACACCACACTTTGGTACATGGTATTATAAGTAAGTTTCATGACAGATGTTTGTAACACCTAGAAATACTACAGCTAGACCCACCTTAAAGTATTCCGATCGACTCATAATCACTAGCTGAGTCGATTGAACCATGTCTGTCCGTCTGTCCAACTTATGTTGTTTGTTGAGTACAGGTCGCAATTTCACTCCGATCGTGGTGAAATTCTGCAGTTAGTAGTCTTTCGCATCTGAGAAGGACCCTATTGACATAGGTTGAAATCGGTTCAGATTGAGATATAGCCTTTTTCGACAGATCAAGTGTGAGTCGTGTCATGCTGTCATGTTATTTTTGTTAAGTATTGTTTGGCATTTCATCATGGAAAGATTGCGCTAAGTAAATTTTTCTTAAATCCAAAAAAAAAAACACTTTCCAGTCGACCCACTACCTTTTCACCCATGAGCAATATTTTAGCTCTCGTATAGAGCTATATTTTTGCCATCGACCGATTCCCGATCCGACGTACCAGAATCATCGGTGCATATTTCTTCAAAAATGATGCCGGTGAGAACGTAACTGTAAATGGCGACCGTTATCGTGCCATGATAACCGACTATTTGATGCCTGAAATTGAAGCTCGTGATCTCGGCGACATTTGGTTTCAACAAAACGACGCCACTTCCCACACATCGCATCAATCAATGGATTTATTGAGAGAACACTTCGGTGAGCAGATAATTAACAATGTAGAGACAAATTGCATTTTTGTCTTAGTTTTTAAAGCTATTTGTAACATATCAGGACATAAGAATTTAAAAATAGAAAAATCTCGTTTATTAATGCATTTTAAAAAATTAAATTTTAAAAATATTAATTTCAGCTATAAAATAGGCTATTCAGAATTTAAAAGATTATTTTTTATTTTTTCCCCTTCAAGAATTGGTTCATCCAAGAAGCAACAATTGCTAATGATTGTAAATGCGAACTTCTGGCTTAGAAAACAAAAAATGCCGAAATTATTTTTTCCCTTTTATTTTTTGTTCATCCAGATGTGACCAAAATATTTCCAAGTTTCGGGCCAGATTATGTTCGTCGTAATTATTTTCGCATAGTCATCACATTCGTCATCACATTCACTAACTATACTTTTATGAATATATAAGTACAAAGTGACAGTTTTGCAGTTTCTATGCAGGAGTAATTACTAGTATATATTGTAAAAGACACTATTGAATCACTTTATAGTCACTTTCTTAATTTTCATGGTTGTATAAAACAAATCTTCTTGACTCACTAACTAAATTTCGGCGGATGAGTTTCAGCCGATGTGAGCTGAAACCGGCGGCGCTGATTTGCACATCGTCGGCTTCATAGCCTGGTGATACCTTGACTAAACATAGTATATACTCAAAGGGCTATGACAAAAAACCAGTAAGGAAAGACAGAAAGTCGGGCGTGGCCGACTATATAATACTCTATACCTCCCATACAAAGCGAAAATGGACATTGAGATAATTATTTGGATTACTCTGATTCGTTTCAGTAAACAAGGTACAAGTCCAAGGAGAAGTTGATCATAATAAACTAGATCTAAAACAATAATCTTAAATGCGCAGTAGTCGTTCATAGATAAGAATCGGAAGGAACAAATTGGTGGGGATACTAAATAGATAATAATAATCTAAATAGATTTTCATCAACTTGGTCGAAAACCTCATTTCCGCCAAACAATATAAAGATCGAAAGTAAAATGCAGTTTAAATAGCGCTTGCATACCAAATAGGCAGGAACATAATATAAACATATCGTCATCAGAAACGAAAAAGGGCGTAACAACAAGAAAAATGGAAATTCGGTTTTTTATGGATTTCGGTACACTGCATCAACATACACATCCTGGCAAATTTTTAGCTGCGTAATATTAAAAATGGCGAATTTATTAACGAAATTCAAAAGGGCCTAACAACAAATTACTTCTTTTTTCATAGTTAAAAAATCCAATTTCACGCAATTTTCACAAACAAGTTATAAATCATGTTTGTGTGATTTTATATATACATCAATATGTTTAGATATTATCATGAAAACACCGTTTTTCTGACGAAAGCACCTTTCATTTTATTTAGTTTTTTGCTTCTCCTGTAACATTTTCAAACATCATGATAGGCCCTTTTTCGTTGGTGTTGACGATATGTGACTATATCTAAATCTGAACCGATTATCCCCAATTTGAGCAGTATTAGCTTCTAACGGGTGATCCAAGTTATTTTTGTTAAGTATTGTTTGGCATTTCATCATGGAAAGACTTACGCCTGAAAGACGTTTACAAATCATTCAACTTTATTACGAAAATTCACGTTCTGTGAGGAATGTGTTTCGTGCGCTTCGCTCAATTTATGGTCAACATAATCGGCCTACTGTTCGCAACACCATCACCCAACTTGAGACCCAGCATTCATTATTGGATAATATTCGACCGAATAGACCACGTTCAGCACGCAGTGAAGAAAATGTTGCGGCCGTAGCTGAGAGTGTACACGACGACCGTGGAGAGTCGATTCGGCGCAGTTCGCAGCAACACGGACTGACGTATGGAACGACTTGGCGCATTTTACGTCGAGATCTTATATTGAAAGCATACAAAATACAGCTGGTGCAGAACTGAAGCCGCCCGAACTTTCCAAGCGACATCGCTTCGCTCTTTAGGCTTTGGAAAAGTTCCAAGAAAATCCCACGTTTTCGAGCCAAATTTTGTTCAGCGATGCAGCAAGCAAAATTGCCGCATTTGGAACGAAGAGCAACCTGAAGAGATTCAAGAGCTGCCACTTCATCCAGAAAAAACAACAGTTTGGTGTGGTTTGTGGGCCGGTGGAATCATCGGTCCATATTTCTTCATGAATGATGCCGGTGAGAACGTAACCGTCAATGGCGACCCTTATCGTGCCATGATAACCGACTATTTGATGCCTGAAATTGAAGCTCGTGATCTCGGCAATATTTGGTTTCAACAACATGGCGCCACTTCCCACACATCGCATCAATCAATGGATTTATTGAGAGAACACTTCGGTGAGCAGATAATTTCACGTCTTGGGCCGGTCGATTGGGCACAAAGATCGTGTGATATCACACCGTTAGACTTTTTCCTGTGGGGATATGTAAAGTCTAAAGTTTATGGGGACAAACCCGCTTCGATTCAGGCCTTGGAGCAAAACATCACGCGTGTCATTCGCCATTTACCAGTCGAAATGCTCGAACGAGTCATCTGAAATTGGACTCAACGGATATACCATCTGAGACGTAGCCGCGGCCAACATTTGATAGACATAATCTTCAAATAATAAATACCAAAGAATGTTCTTTCAAATGATAATAAACATTCCCCATTAAATTTGAATTTTCTGTGTTTATACCCTACACCACACTGTGGTACAGGGTATTATAACTTTGTGCATTTGTTTGTAACACCCAAAAGGAGAAGAAATAGACCCATTGTTTATTAATGGGTCTGTCTGTCTGTCCGTCTGTCTGTGCATGTATTTTTGTAATCAAAGTACAGGTCGCAATTATGGTCCGATCTCGACGAAACTTTACACATATATTTTATTTGGTCCAAGGACGATCCCTGTTGAATTTGGTTAAAATCGGTTCAGATTTAGATATAGCCCCCATATATATGTTACCCCAGATTTGACATGTAAGCGCTGTAAAAACTTCATTTTATATCCGATCTGTCTGAAATCCGGCAGAAAGAGGTTTCTTATTATATGAATGAACACTGTTAAATTTGGAAGAAATCGGTTCAGATTTAGATATAGCTCCCATATATACGTTACCCCCGATTTGATATGTAAGCGCTGTAAAATCTGTATTTTATATCCGATCAGTATGAAATTCAGCAGAAAGAGGTCTCTTATTATATGAATGAGCACTGTTAAATTTGGAAGAAATCGGATTAGATTTAGATATAGCCCCCATATATACGTTACCCCCGATTTGACATGTAAGCGCTGTAAAAATGTTATTTTATATCCGATCAGTGCGAAATTCGGCAAAGAGAGGTTTCTTATTACATGAAGGAATACTGCTAAATTCGGAGAAAATCGGTTCAGATTTAGATATAGCCCCCATATATATGTTACCCCCGATTTGATATGTAAACGCTGTAAAAACTGTATTTTATATCCGATCAGTGCGAAATTCGGCAGAAAGAGGTTTCTTATTACATGAAGGAAAACTGCCAAATTCGGAGAAAATTGGTTCGAATTTAGATATAGCCCCCATATATATGTTACCCCCGATTTCACATGTAAGCGCTGTAAAAACTGTATTTTATATCCGATCAGTATGAAATTCGTCAGAAAGAGGTTTCCTATTATATGAATAAACACTTTTAAATTTGGAAGAAATCGGTTCAGATTTAGATATAGCCCCCATATATACTTACACCGATTTGACATGTGAGCGCTGTAAAAATGTTATTTTATATCCGAGCAGTGCGAAATTCGGCAGAAAGAGGTTTCTTATTACATGAAGGAATACTAGATATAGCTCCCATATATATGTTACCCCCGATTTGACATGTAAGCGCTGTAGAGACGGTATTTTATATCCGATCAGTACGAAATTCGACAGAAGGAGGTCTTTTTACATGAATGAGTATTCAGGGAAGATCGGTTCAGATTTATATTAAAGCTCCATGTATATGTTCCTCCTGATTTGGTATCAAACCGCTATAGAAGTTGTATTTTACTTCCGATCATTAAAATTTTCCAGAAAGATGTTTCTCAATTTAGGAACGAATATTGATTAATTTAGCGATTATCGTTTCAGAATTAGATAATATGCATATACCCATTTACGAATTATTACAAATTATTATGGCAATGAACCTTATCGCATTGTTAGGGAGTTTCTGCCTTTCCTTACTGGTTTTTTCTTTAAAAAAGTATGTAACCTCGAAATGGATCACGCTATAAATTAAGAAAGTTCTTGCTGCCAAATGTTTCAATATCGAAAGAAAAATACAACTTCTATAGCGCTTTGATACCAACTCGGGGGAACGTATATATGGGCGCTATATCTAAGTCTGAACCGATTATCCCCAAATTTTGCGGTGTTCATTCATGTAATAAGAAACCTCTTTTTGCCGAACATCGTACGGATCGAATAAAAAATTCTGTTTCTACAAAGCTTACTTGTCAAATCGGGTGTAACATATATATGGGGGCTATATCTTTATCTGAACCGATTTTCCTCAAATTTAATATAATCTCTAAGTGTATCAAGAGACTTATTTGTGTCAATTTTTATTCAGATCGTTTAAAAAATGTTGCTTATACAGTGCATATATGTCAAATCGGAGTTAAATATATATGTGAGCTATAATATAATATAATAAGTAAATCTGAACAGATTTTGATCAATTTCAATAGCAATAGTCCCTTGGCCAAAAAACAGCACTGTACTCGATTTCATCACAATCCGACCATAAATACGACCTGCACTTTGATTACAACGATACATCTACAGACGGACGGACGGACATGGTTAAATCTACTCAGGAAGTGATTCTAAGTCTATCGGTATAATAAACGATGGGTCCATTTCGCTCACTCACTTCAAGAGTGCCATAACTCAAAATTTAAAGTTGCCAAGATGTTGAACTTTAAGTCCATATAAAAAGATAAGTAACATGAAATAATAAATAATGAACCAAATTTCGCTGATATTAATTTATGAACATTGGCAAAATTCGAATTTTTGTAAGGCAACCTCAAAAATTTTAAATATTGAGTTATGTCACTCTTGAAGTGAGTGAGCGATGTCTTCTCTTTTTAGGTGTTGCAAACAAATGAAGAAACGCATAATACCCTGGACCACAGTGTGGTGTAGCGTACAAATACGTGCAAATTTTGCAAATACTTTTGCAGGATTTTGATATACGAAAGGCCAAAATTTTTGTTATTAAAAGTGGCCATAATTCTCTTATTGAATTGGATTATGTTGACTATTTCCGAATTGGATTATGTCGACTATTTCCGGTTACCAAAATTATGTTTCTAATAAAGTAAAATATGTAAAAAAATATGTTATCAAATTATGTTATTTATTATTTTAACTTTTATACCTCTAAAAAATTATCCTATAAGCGCTACATGAGCGTGTGGACTAGAATAACTGTTCATCTGCCTCTGCTTCAGTCTCTCTCACTATTTGGGTGTGCTGGTTTAGTTGAATTTGTTAAATTAGCCAACATAACCTGCCTGCAGGCAGTTGACATTTCAAGGGGCAATTCTTCAACAATGTCATCATTTACTATCATCATAGGTTACGTGCATCCTCGATTCCACAACGAACCACCATCCAACAATTCAGCTAGCTATCCGTCCAACCATTCATTCATCCTGTGCTTATGTATTTGTGTCTGCATTCTCCGGAAGTACACAGAAAGAAAAATGCCATACTTAATTTAAGTAAAAAATTCTTAATTTAAGCCCAATTCGTACTTGAAAATTTAAGTACGTTCGTACTAAGTTTTTCTTAAAACAAGTATGTATAAATCGGCTTAAATTGAAAAAACAAGCGCTGAAAGGCTTACAATAAGTATATAATACTTGAAATCAAGTAAACATTTCTTTGAAAGAACAAATTATGCCTAATATCTCTGAGAAGCAGAACATTTATAGAGCACAATAAATTTACCCTCTCAAACACTCTCATTTAAGTGATTGATATTGCCAGAAGCAACATCAAACACACACACATAAAAATCGACAAGATGTATATGTATAAACATTTGTGCGCAACCATATTCAACTGGTTTCTCGTTATAATACCCTACACCACACTGTGGTACAGGGTATTATAACTTTGTGCATTTGTTTGTAACACCCAAAAGGAGAAGAAATAGACCCATCGTTTATTATACCGATCGACTTAGAATCACTTTCTGAGTTGATTTAGCTATGTCCGTCTGTCTGTCCGTCTGTCTGTCCGTCTGTCTGTCTGTGCATGTATATTTGTAATCAAAGTACAGGTCGCAATTATGGTCCGATCTCGACGAAACTTTACACATATCTTTTTTTTGGCCCAAGGACGATCCCTATTGAATTTGGTTAAAATCGGTTCAGATTTAGATATAGCCCCCATATATATGTTAGCCCCGATTTGACATTTAAGCGCTGTAAAAACTGTATTTTATATCCGAGCAGTGCGAAATTCGGCAGAAAGTGGTTTCTTATTACATGAAGGAATACTGCCAAATTCGGAGAAAATCGGTTCGGATTTAGATATAGCCCCCATATATATGTTACCCCCGATTTCACTTGTAAGCGCTGTAAAAACTGTATTTTATATCCGATCAGTATGAAATTCGTCAGTAAGAGGTTTCCTACTATATGAATGAACACTTTTAAATTTGGAAGAAATCGGTTCAGATTTAGATATAGCCCCCATATATACGTTACCCCCGATTTGACATGTGAGCGCTGTAAAAATGTTATTTTATATCCGATCAGTGCGAAAGTCGGCAAAAAGATGTTTCTTTCTACATGAAGGAATACTGCCAAATTTGGAGAAACTGAAGTATATGTGTTATTATTTATTAATTAAAATGTATAAAAATAAACATTGTATTCATTATTTTAAAGTTAAAAAAATAACGGCCAAAAAGGGTTAGAACTCTGGTGGTGAAGAGAGGAAAATGCCATGGATGAGCACTCAGCTGATCAATCGGCGGAAATAAGCATAGCTCAATGGGCAACACTGGCATACCACATGCCGAGAGGTTAATTACGTACAATGGTGGTGGGTTTTAAAGATATAAAAGGGCGAACATCTCGCGGAGGAAGTCAGTTCGCTAGGAGACAGCCAACAGGTAGGAACTAGTTAGATCGTAACATGAGCGCTGCGATCATAAAATTATTTCCTAATACGCCTTGGCAAATCTTCGGGTTTGTGTTTGACAAACCATCTCCCTTTCCGACGGGCTTGTGTTTTACAAGCCGCCGCTGCAGCCATCGTCGGGCTTGTGTTTTACAAGCCGCCGCTGCTACCTTCGTCGGGCTTGTGTTTTACAAGCTGCCGCCTTCGTCGGGCTTGTGTTTTACAAACCGCCGCTGCTACCTTCGTCGGGCTTGTGCTTTACAAGCCGCTGCAGCCTTCGTCGGGCTTGTGTTTTACAAGCCGCCGCTGTTGCCTTCGCCGGGTTTTTGGTTGACAAACCGCTGCTACTGCCTTCGTCGGGTTTGTGTTTGACAAACCGCTGTTGCTACCTTCGTCTGGCTGCTACGGGGTCCCTCGTCTTGTGGAAAGTCTTGGTGTCAACTTCGTCGTCCCGTGGCCGTGCTCCTTAGTGACGTCGTATTACTGTTGTGTGTGTAATTAAATTGTGCTAGTGAATAATGTTAAAAAGAAAACCCAATAAACTATTATAACGTAATTAAGAAACAAAAGAACTATCGCAATGTTTCTCTCTCTTCCTCGTGTCCCAGAAAAAAACATAAATAGTTTGTAACGACCCTGGCCCTCCCTGAGTTTATACCCCGGCTTCAAAGCGGAAAACGTGTCGTTACACATGGTATAATTAATATAAATGGTATATATGTATAATACGTACGAACGCACAATAAATCAAGTATGATCAGGTTTAAATCAAGTATTGGTTAGGCTTAAATCAAGTATTATCAGGCTTAAATCAAGCATTGGGCAGGCTTAATCCAATCAAAATTTCCTTCATTGAAGTCCGTTTCGCACTCAAATCAATCCCATAAAATTCTTAAATCAATCGCTTTATGCTTGAAATAAGAATATTTCGGCTTAAAATCAAGCCTAATCAGGCTTAATGAGAGCTAAAATTAAGAATTCAGGGCTTAAAAGTCCGTACTTGATTCAAGTATTTTGTACTTGGTTTAAGAAAAACCATACTTATCGTACTTTTGACACCGCTACGGCTTAATTGAAGTACGGATTACTTAATTTTTTCTTTCTGTGTACCAGACTCATACTCCCCCACTCTTATATAGGTATACTACATACTACTTTGTGTATGTATGACATTATTTGTATGGGTTCTAACGGTATATTTATTGTTAAAGTGAGATAAGAAGTGTAAGTATGAATGAAAGTACTCAGAGTCTACCCTCGGCATAACATGGCATATATGGGAGTATGGGCAGTGCATAGCGCCAGACGAATGTGAGAGAGAGTATCATAAGAAAGACTAGGTCATCTTATTTTTATGCTACCATTTTCATCAAATTGAAATGTTAACAGAAAGTGATTAAATTTTAAAGATTCTTCATGCATGAATCAAATGGTATGCAACATTCATTATGGCATTTTATTGCACTAGTTTTCGAGAAATGACTTGGAATTCAATTCAATGCAATATTCTATGTAGAACCTTGTGTATCGACTTTAAAGAAATGATTGTCATTGATTTGGTTCCAGTGTCTAAAGTACAGAGTTAGGACTATAACCGATACTTCACGGTTATACAACAAGTGAGAAAAGTATCATTGGGTTTAAATAAAGATTGAAGAATTTCAGCCTCTTCGTGCTTCTTTATACCCTGTGCATTTGTTCGAAAGAAAAGACAAACTCATTGTACGAGTTTGTCTTTTCTCCAAAATTGTACACATACCAATAAAATTATTGTTTAGAAATATCTTCAAATATGTATATATAATTTAAGAAAAATTTTCAAAACGTTGGTGAATTTTTCTAATTTCGTTTCGAATTATTTCTCCCAGTCAAAAATACCATTAGCAGCATTGCATTCTGTTTTAAGCGACTCATTTTAAATTTCTGGGTATTTCATGTCAGCATTTTTTTCAATCCTTCGATTAAATTAATGTTATCAAAAGTTATACGATTCCAATTAAAAGTTTCTAAAAAATTATCATTAAATTACTGAAAAACTTAACACAATTAAGGTTCGATATTTTCGAAATACTTAAATTTAAATACATTTTTGTTTCGGAATTAAAATCCCAAATAAAAGGTATTAGGGTGAAAACATGGATTTGTTTAGAACAACATCTTCCCAAATATATAATTTTTGTGTGTACCAAATATTATATATTTAGAGTGAACCATAAACATATATATGCTTCAAGCCGAATATGTTTGGGATAATATACTACAGAAGCGAGTACGAATAAAATAGCAAAATACATAGATGTATGAAGTCTGTTGCTGGATGCAACAACATGTAGTTAGTTGTCTACGTCACTGCAAGTGGGAAAGAAGGTGGATTCAAGTTCTTGTTTGAAGATCCAAGTTCCCGGCCAATAAAAATAAGTATTTCCATTATTAATGTTCATCCACTCTTGTCCCATTGAAATCTACTGATTGGTATGGAGTCAACGGCGAGAGTTACAGATCAAAGTTACAAACTTAATTTTTCCCAATTATGATGTGGACGTGGACGACATGTGGCCCTAGCTGCGGTAAGTCTCTCGTTGGAATAACGTGAATAGCCCGCAAAACAATACTATTTTACTGTGATAGAATTACGAGGTTTGTAAAGTCGAAGGTCTGGTAACAATGAGCCGAAATCAGCATTTATTGAAGCTTGGAAAGATATTTTAACAATGTAATATTCCACATTTGATGTCGTACATGGGTCCTACAAATATAAATAATTTCGTTAAGACTTCACACACTACTTGTTTTATTCAGTTTCGACATCGAACAAATAACTTTGTTTGTGCAAAATACACCTTAAAAATGTAGTACGTTGTTTACATAGAAACTCCATCTTTGTCTGTCAGTAGAAATGTATCTCAGTTCGTTAAAAGACTTTCCGGTTTCGGTAAGTACGTCTCCATGTTGTCTTCGGTCTTCTGAGGCATGTAGCTCCTTGAGGGTTCCATTCGAGAGTCCCGTGGCATTAAAAATGTATCCTCGATGAGAACAACTTACTCCGCAAAACTTCGGCCAGCTAAATAGCATTAGTAAATTCAGACACAATTTTGCTATATAAGACTTCGGAATAGATGTTCCATGTCAAAGAAAAAAGTAAAGGAGAGACTTTTAGGGATATTTCTCCAAAAACATCCTATCTATATATATAAAAATGAAACGGTCCATCTGTGTAATGGCATCACGTCAGAACGGCTGGAGCGATTTGGATGATTTTTTTTTTATTCGATTCTAAATTTTCACGAGATGGTTTATATAGAAAAATTAATTGGACAAAGGGGCGTGGTACCTCCCATACAAATCGCAGGTTAAAAATCCGATATTTCTGCTTCTATTGTAGGTATAGTGCTGAAATTTTGTTTGTATGCATTTAATGGCAGATTATGTGAATTTTCCAAAAATGGGCGGAATCGGACCAATGGGCGTGGCCCCGCCCATATAAGCCAAATTTTGAAATTGAGATATTTTGCACAATTTGTTAGCGAGAGTGCTGGAATTTTGTGTATATGTAAACGGTGGCAGTCTACGTGATTGGTCCAAAAATGGGCGGGATCGGACCAATGGGCGTGGCCCCGCCCACATAGACAAAATTTTGAGATCTTGCACGATTTGCTAGCGGGAGTGCTGCAATGTTGCGTATATGTATCTGGTGGCATTCTACGTAATTGGTGAAAAAATGGGCGGGACCGGACCAATGGGCGTGGCCCCGCCCATATAAGCCAAATTTTGAAATTGAGATATTTTGCACAATTTGCTAGCGAGAGTGCTGGAATTTTGTGTATATGTAAACGGTGGCAGTCTACGTGATTGCTCCAAAAACGGGCGGGATCGAACCAATGGGCGTGGCACCGCCCATATAAGCCAAATTCAAAAAATGTGGTATCTTGCACAATTTGTTAGCGAGAGACCTGGAATTTTGTGTATATATATCCGTTGGCGATCTACGTGATTGGTCCAAAAATGGGCGGGTTCGGACCAATAGGCGTGGCCCCGCCCACAATGACCAAATTTTGAAATTTTTATATCTTGCACAATTTGCCATCGGGAGTGCTGCAATGTTGTGTATATGTATCTGGTGGCATTCTACGTAATTGGTCAGAAAATGGGCGGGATCGGACCAATGGGCGTGGCCCCGCCCTTATAAGCCAAATTTTGAAATTGATATAACTTGCACAATTTTTTATCTAGAGTGCTGTCATGTTGTAGATATGTATCTGGTGACAGTCCACGTGATTGGTCCAAAAATTGGCGGGATCTGACCAATGGGCGGGCCACCGCCCATATAAGCCAAATTTTGAAATTGAATTATCTTGCTCATTTTGTTAGCGAGAGTGTTGAAATTTTGCGTATATGTATCTGGTAGCAGTCTACGTGATTGGCTTTCAAATGGGCGGAATAGGACCAGTGGGCGTGGCCCAGCCCATATTTTGATATATCTTGCAAGTATTATATAGGAAATACATGAACAAAAATGCTCGGTATGCGATAATTACAGCTGCTCACTCCAATACAATCGCAATATGATAATGTGATGCAATATCAATGAAACAAGAATTTGGAAATTTTATAAGTATACATTTCTATTTTCTGGACTTTCCACTGAATTCGGTATTTTTTCATTCAGTGAATTTATTACTAATACCAGTAAGGAAAGGCAGAAAGTCGGGCGGGGCCGACTATATAATACCCTACACCTCCCTAACAATGCGATAAGGGTCATTGCGATAATAATTTGGAATAATTGGTAAATGTATTTTGAACCGATAATCGCAAAATTAAGCCATATTCGTTCCTAAATTGAGAAAAATCTTTCTGGAGAACTTTGTAATGATCGGAAGTAAAGTACAACTTCTATAGCGCTTTGTAACCAAATCTGGAGGAACATATATATGGAGGTTATATATAAATCTTTCCTTCATGTAATAAAAAACCTCTTTCTGCCGAATTTCGTACTGATCGGATATAAAATACAGTTTCTACAGCGCGAATTTTGACATGGGCAGCGAAGCGCACCGGGCTCAGCTAGTATATATATATAAGGGTCCGCTATCTAACTTTTTTTTCAACTAGTGCTTATGTCGTGAATGGTAACACTTAGCTCATGTCTGATTTGACAGATAATTAGTTTTATCCTTCCGCTGAACGAATATGGTTGTGTATACGCTTGAACAACGCTGGGAGCGATCGACTTAGAGAAGATGCCGATTTTGCAAAAAAAAATCATCTTTTCAGATGAAGCTCATTTTGATCTTGGCGGGTATGTAAACAAGCAAAATTGTCGCATTTGGGGCACAGAAAACCCGAACGCAAACATTGAAAAGCCGATACACCCAAAACGAGTCACTGTTTAGTGCGGATTTTGGTCCAGAGGCATAATTGGGCCATTTTTCTTCGAAAATGAGCAAGGAGTGGCCGTTACAGTCAATGGCGATCGTTATCGGGCCATGTTGAACGAATTTTTGTTCCCAAAAATTGAAGAGGAGGATATTGGCAACATTTGGTTTCAACAGGACGGCGCTACGTCCCACACTCGATGTTTTGCGCGATGTTTTCAAAAAAAAAAGTTATTTGGCGGACCCTTTATATATTCTTTTTTTTTATTATTTCTTCAGCTCCCATAGACCAGTTGAGGTCCCTAGTGGTACCACGGGCTAAAATGCCCTTCATCCAAACCAACCTTTTTGCTATACAAATGTATCGATAGCACGAATATTGGTACTGGAAAGATCTGTTAGGCTGCCTAGAAAGGCCGTAGGTCCAGTCGTCGTTTACTCAAAGCGGGACAGTCACATAGGAATTGCTCAATGCTCTCCACTTCTTCCTCATCTACACAGCTTCTGCAGAAGTCATTGCAGTTAATACCCAATCTTCTGACGTGTTCGCCGATCAGGCAGTGTCCCGCCAGAACTGATACTAACATAGACAATCTTTGCCTTTCTAGTGCGAGGAGATATTTTGACCTTCTCAGGTCATACCTTGGCCAGATTTGTCTAGCTACCCTACAGGTGCCGATTTGTGCCCATCTTTCGTTGTACTGCCGGATTGCATCTTGCCTAAGCCAAAGCTTGCACGTTGATAGTGGCGCACTAATATATGCAAATTCTTCGAGAATTTGTAAGGTAGTCCCTTTCCTAGCAAGTTCTTCGGCTTTGCAGTTCCCCGGGATATCCCTATGCCCAGGCACCCATATGAGGTGTATATTAAACTGCTCAGCCATCTCGTTAAGAGATCTGCGGCAGTCGAGGGCTATTTGTGAATTTAGGGATGTGGCCTCCAGAGAATTGATGGCAGCCTGGCTGTCCGAGTAAATGACAACGCTTGTGTTGGTTACTATGTTCCGACTCAGCCACTAGGCGACTTCCCATATTGGCATTATTTCGGCTTGATAGACACTGCAGGTATCTGGTAGTCTGTGAGATATATCCAAATTTAGTTCTTCACAGTGTACTCCGAAGCCAACCTTTTCATCAAGCTTCGAACCATCCGTATGGAAGTGGAGATGGTTTCTATTTCCGGGTATTCTGCCATCCCATTAATCCCTGGCTGGTATCATAGTGATGTAGTTCCTCTCAAAGGTGCGCACCGTTGATATACATATAGTCCACTCGGTCGGTTACCATAGCACTACACTTTGATATACTCATGTGGCCGTAGTTCTTGTACCTCCACATTGATAGGCAGTTTAATCTTAGTGCCGCTTTGGTTGCAACTTCTCTCGCCACAATATTAATCGGCAGTATATGGAGTAGGGCTTGTAGAGACACAGTCGCTGTAGTCCGTAAGGCTCCGCTTATGCCCAGGTAGGCAGTTCTCTGAACCCTTGATAGCAGGTTTGTGATGGTTAGTTTGTCAGTTGCCGTCCACCATACCACAATGCCGTATAACAGTATTGGACGAACCACTGCTATATATATCCAATGGACAATTTTAGGAGAGAGGACCCACCGCGACCCTATAGCCTTTTTGCAGGAATATAGGGCGATGTTTGGCTTCTTTACACGATCCAGTACGTTTAGTCTGACTATCCAAAATTATTCCTAAAAATTTTGCACTTTCAGAAAATACTAGATCAGTCCCATTTATCCAAGGAGGAGGGTCCACATGAGGGACATTATTCATCCTAGTCTAGTAAAGAGAGCCAATTCTGTCTTGTTTGGGTTAACACCCAAACCGCTGCTTCTGGCCCATCTGGCCAACTTGTTCAGAGCCACATGTAGAATATCTCGGAGGATGTTTTCGAATTTTCCACTCACTGCGATTGCCAGTTCGTCCGCATATGCCACGACCTTGCAGCCACAACGTTCTAGATCTAGCAGGATTTCATTCACCGCTAGGTTCCAAATTAGTGGAGATAGTACTCCTCCTCTGTTTACAAACCTTTGTGGGCCGAAGACATGCTGTTATGCGTCTTCTGTTGAGTAGTCTTTGAATAAGTCTAATCAAGCTAGAGTTCACCTTTAGATGTGACAATGCCGCGATTACCGCATTGGGGTGTATGTTGTTAAAAGCCCCTTCTACGTCAAGAAACGCCACCATGGTGAATTCTTTGAAATGTAGGGACGATTCGATGGTGCTCACAAGTTCGTGCAGGGCTGATTCTGTAGACTTTCCCTTATTGTAAGCATGTTGGTTCCCCGACAGGAGTTTTGTATCCAGGTTTTGCCTAATGAAATAATCGAAAAGTCTTTCCAGACCTTTCAATAGAAAGAGGCTAATTGGTCTGATGTCTTTTGGCCTAGTGTGCGATATCTTCCCCGCTTTGGGTATGAATACCACTTTGGTATCCCTCCATCGATTCGAGATGTATTAAAGCCTAATACATCCTACATAAATTTTCTGCAGCCAGTGGATAATGTACTTTAACATTTTCTGCATTTCTCCTGGAGTGATGCCATCTTGTCCAGGTGACTTGAAGGGCTTAAAGCTGTTTATAGCCCTGCTTATTCTAGATCTCTCGCACTCTTGTTGGTCCTGTTGATCCTCGGGCTCTATTGATGAGTTCCCCGGGAAATGTGTGTCGAGAAGTACACTTAGCGATTGCTCGATGTTTTTTGTCCAGTTGTTTGCCTCATCCTGCAAATACCCCACTGCACAAGGGGAAGTGGATAGTACCTTCCTCACTTCCAAGAGCTTCCTAAGCTCCTTCTTATAGATCTTGAGTTGCCCTTTATATGCATCCCAATCATTAAAGGCTCCAGTAGATTTCGCCTTGTTGAATAGCTTGTTGCAGGTCTTTTTCCTTGTACCTTGGTTTTGGACAGGCTTCTTCAAGGGAACTATTGAATTGTCATTCGGTTCATAAGGAAGTTTAGAGTTGCGGACCTTTTTAAAATTCTTCTCATACAGGTGCCACTCTGTCTTTCTCATATTTCTGTGGACAGCAGGTTTAGGCGCTTTTTCGGCGAGTTTGAACTCTATATAATGGTGATCAGAGAATGAGTGGTCGTCCAGTATATTCCACCCAAAAATTCTGTCTGACACCCGGTCAGTAGCAAACGTTACGTCTAGTACTTCTTGTCTGTCTTTAATTGTAAAGGTCGGTTTATTGTCAATGTTACAAATAGTTAGGTTGGTAGTTACAATAAAGTCAAGAAGCGAATCACCCCTATTGTTTATAGCCGTACTACCCCAGATAGTATGATGAGCGTTCGTGTCTGCGCCAATAATCAGCTCTAGCTCGTCAGACGTTGCTTCTTCTACAACTTCCCTAAAGAGAGCTGTCGGTATTGCAACTTCATAAGGAAAGTAACTGGAGACCACAAAGTATATGCGATTATCGATCTCCAGACTAGCAGCTGTTTGTTCTTTGCCACTGTAAATCCACAACTAAAAATAATGATATATCAATATTCGTAGAAATCGATTTATTTTTTGGATGAAATATTCGACAAACTGATACCCTGTAAAAATAGCCTTTTTGTTTACCCAGCAAACTTTGTGGATAAACAAGGTATGTATAAAAAACCACTGAGTTGCCATTAAAGTGCATTGCGGGGACCTATAGTGATTTTTTACAAGGAATCTTTTTTTCGAATACATCATACAAAAAAATATTATCACATATCAAATTTGAAGTCAGTCGCTTACTCCTTTCGAGAGTTATTATGCGCAGAAGCCATTATTTAAAATGACCCAATACGGATTTCGCTGTTTTACACTTTTGGACCGTAGGATATATCGTTTCCCTCGTTACACTAAAGTGAGGGTATAATTACCAATTTGAGTACCCTACACCACTCTGTGGTACAGGCTATAAAAAGTTTGTTTTTGGTCATGTGTTATAACGCCCAAAAATATTGAAGTTAGACCCACCTTAAAGTATAAAGATCGATTCAGAATCACTAGCTGATTCGATTTAACCATGTCTCTCCGTCTGTCCGCCCGCCTGTCCATTTTAAATCGTTCGCAATTTAACTCCGATCTTGATGAAATTGTATACAAACACTTTCTTTCATCAGGGACGAGGTCTATTTAAATTGGGGAAAAAATGGCAAAAAATTTAAAGTTTTGCAATTTTTAAGGCGCTGGGTAGGTGTGGTAGGTTTGTTCGGCATTTTTTCTCCTATTCAATATCTACAAGTTTGCTTCAGACACAAGAGAAATATTCCATATGGTATGCCGAAATATAACCATGTTAAAATATAGAAAAAGTGCTAAAATCCACCTTGACCAAAAAATTCGTACGACCATTAAATTATTAATTGAGCCACCTTGAATAAACGAATGATGCAGAAGTTATTATTTTTGGTGCTACTTTCACGTCCAATTCTCAAAATTGAGTCCCAAAATATTGTGTTGTACTGTGTTATATATGCAAAATTTCATAAAATCGGTTCAGATTTGTATATAGCTCCCATGTACATACCGATTTGGCATTTAAGCGGAATACGAGTATAAGCTTTATATTTCGGCAGATCATAACTGCCGCACGTTCTGTGAGGCAGTTATGAGCTATGAACTATGAGTTATGAACTATGGAGAGGTACAAATCAAAATGCATTTCATGCACTTCGTGATTTTTTTGGTCAGCATAATCGACCAAATGTGTTCACAATCGAGAGAATTGTGCGCAAATTTCAGCGCACAGAGATGTGAAAACAGCTGTACATGCTCACTCAGTTCGTCCTGCGGAAAACATTGATGCTTTTCGCGATAGTATGGCAGAAGAGCCATTAGTTACCGTGAATGTGTTTCGCTATCGCGAGATGATAACGGACTCCTTGTGGCCAGACAGGATAGTGCCACTTGCCAGACAGCCAACGAAACAATGGCTCTTCTGTGCGAGAAATTCAATGGCCGTGTTATCTCATGTCGTGGCGATTCTAATTGGCCGCCACGATCATGTGATTTGACACCGTTGGACTTATTTTTTTACGGATATTAAAAAAAAGTGTACGTCCATAAACCAATAATATAAAGAGTTAAAGGATGAGACAATTCGGCACATTAACGACATTGAACCTTAATTATGTCTCAGAGTCATTGAAATATGGATCATCGGATAGAGGTATGCCGAAGCCGTGGCGAGCATTTCGCCGATATTTTGCTTAGCACAATAATTTTCATAGATCCTTCTATTATATCAGCGTGCGTATTGGTTGGACAACCCTTTACATCACAATTTGGCATCTTCGCGGTATTGAATCCATATTTTCCCTCATTTCTTTATGAAATTAGATAAAGAAAAGTTGTTGGCGCCGAAAATAAACCATGACAAATTTGAAGAAAATCTGTTCAGATTTATAGATTTCCCCCATACATATTTTGATTTTGCATATAATGGCTATATAATCGACATTTCTGAACCGGAATTTATTAAATTTAGCAGATAAAAGTTTCTTGGGCAAAGAACGATAGTTGCTAAATTTTAAGAAAATCGGTTCAGATTTAGATATAGCCCCTATACATACCTATACCACGATTTTGCATCTAAGGGCTATATCATCCGCATTTTTTAATAGGTGTTTAAAAAAGAGAAAATAATCGGTTTAGATTTACATATAACTTCGGTATATATTAGCGTTATAAAATAGAAAAATAAGGGCTATAGTCTGGTTTTAAAATATAAATTGATAAGGCCATAACTTTTGTCTCAGTGGGTACATTTGATCGAAAACTTTTACTTCGTTTAGCAAATTTTGTTGTCAATTCAGAAAAGTTAATGCGAAAAAAATCGGTTCATATTAAAGTAATTTTCACATGGAGGCAGAAATGTAACAACGCCATAGAATAATTAAAACAAATAGTGTAAATTTCTAAATTCCAGGCACATATGTTATAAAAAGTGACCTTCATGAGGGGCTTACATATATACTCCATTTTCACTAGAGACGAATTAATTCAATATGAAGTACAAAGGCTTAAATTTCCGAATGATGAGTTAAAAAATGCGTTCCCTAGAAAGCCAAGAAGTCTAATCGAAAGGAACAATATCCAAATATGGGCCAATGTCTCCCATTACCACTTGGAACGATTATGTGCCAGATTGAAAAATGTGTTCTCTAGAGAGTCAAGAAGTTACATCGGTGGGGACCTTTATATGGGGGCTACATCAAAACATGGACAGATGTAAGTGATCTGTTTCCATGTATCGATGTGACAAAAATAGAAGGAGTAATTACAGAATTATGAAATTTGGTACCAAGCTGTATTTGGTCATAGTTAAGAAAAATTTTCAATTCTGACCCAATTGGACAGCGGGTCTCGTAACCCCAGCGTTCAAGAGTGGCGCTGGATTTCGACCAAAGTCTGTAAAGCGTAATAGGCTTGCTGTGAGTAAATGTGTGCACAAATTTGGGAGGAATTGTTTCAAGATCCCTCAACACAGCCCCCTAGAAGGTCTTAAAAAAATGGGTTTTTGGTCCATATGTCGTGCGAACCATCAAATTAAAGGGAATTTTGTGTAGATTACAAATATGGTGAGAAAAAGTTGAAGACTCAATAGGAAAAATTTCTGTTTGTCAAACGTTGGGTACGTGGACCAAAGTGTTTTTGCGTAGTATTGTACTGTATTGTTTCGTTTTAAAAGTTTATTACAGTAGTGTTAACTTCGTTGACTTCTAAAATAATATTATCATCTTCGTCAACAATTTCGTCTAAAGGATACTTGATATATTACTCTTAAAAATATCGGATCATTTTAGGACTGGCTTCCTCAGATAAACAACCTTAAATTCAATAAATGTTTCCAGCAATAAAAATGTCAATATTTATATACCTACTGGAAATAAAAGTAACTAATAAAATTGTATCCATGAATTAGTACTTTATGTACACTACTGACATATAATATCATTGATAGCGCATCAAATTATTATCTTTGTATCTATATTATCTATTAGAAACTCCTTAAATGCATTTCTGTTAATTTTTTGTCGCAAGAAAATTTTAGACCTAAAGCAAAATAACTGTTTCGCAATTTTGTGCACGAATAATTGGAACTTTTATATTTTATTTTGAAAGAGGATATGACACTAATATTTTTTTTGCGAAAAAATTTAGATCTTTACGGTTTTTTTCCGATGACATAAATTTTTTAAATATGATTTTTTATATTTTTAAAAATTATGTCAACTATAAGGCGCCAAAAAATTGTGGGTTTGTTTTACAAGTTAATGAAGATGGTTTTTGGAATACCATTTAAAAAAATTTTTAGACCTAAAGCAAAATTACTTTTTCGAAATTTTGTGCGCGAATAATTTGTATTTTTATATTTTATGTTTAAAGAGGGCATATCATTCATAACGATTTTTTTAAACGCGATTTTTTTATATATTTCTTAACAATAATTTATAAGTATGAATTTTTGTATTTTTTAAGAATTTTGTCAGGTAACTGGCACAAAAAAAAAACCAGTAAGGAAAGGCAGAAAGTCGGGCGGGGCCGACTATATAATACCCTACACCTCCCTAACAATGCGATAAGGGTCATTGCCATAATAATTTGGAATAATTGGTAAATGTGTAGAAACATATTATCTAATTCTGAAACGATAATCGCTAAATTAAGCAATATTCGTTCCTAAATTGAGAAACATCTTTCTGGAAAATTTTAATGATCGGAAGTAAAATACAACTTCTATAGCCTCCTGATACCAAATCAGGAGGAAAATCAATATAAATCTGAACCGATCTACCCTGAATACTCATTCATGTAAAAAGACCTCCTTCTGTCGAATTTCGTACTGATCGCATATAAAATACAGTCTCTGCAGCGCCTACATGTCAAATCGGGGGTAACGTATATATGGGGGCCATATCTAAATCTGAACCGATTTCTTCCAAATTTAACAGTGTTCATTCATATAATAAGAAACCTCTTTCTGCCGAATTTCATACTGATCGGATATAAAATAACATTTTTACAGAGCTTACAAGTCAAATCGGGGGTAACGTATATATGTGGGCTATATCTAAATCTGAACCGATTTTCTCCGAATTTAGCAGTATTCCTTCATGTAATAAGAAACCTCTTTCTGCCAAATTTTGCACTGATCGGATATAAAATACAGTTTTTACAGCGCTTACATGTCAAATCAGGGGTAACATATATATGGGGGCTATATCTAAATCTGAACCGATTTTCTCCGAATTCAGAAGTATTCCTTCATGTAATAAGAAACCGCTCTTTGACAAATTTCGCACTTATCGGATATAAAATAACATTTTTACAGCGCTTATATGTCAAATCGGGGGTAATGTATATATGGGGGCTATATCTAAATCTGAACCGATTTCTTCCAAATTTAACAGAGTTCATTCATGTAATAAGAAACCTTTTCCTGCCGAATTTCATACTGATCGGATATAAAATAAAGTTTTTACAGCGCTTACATGTCAAATCGGGTCTAACATATATATGGGGGCTATATCTAAATCTGAACCGATTTTAACCAAATTCAATAGGGATCGTCCTTGGGCCAAAAGAAAGATATGTGTAAAGTTTCGTCGAGATCGGACCATAATTGCGACCTGTACTTTGATTACAAGAATACATGCACAGACGGACAGACAGACAGACGGACAGACAGACAGACAGACGGACATAGCTAAATCGACTCAGAAAGTGATTCTAAGTCGATCGGTATAATAAACGATGGGTATATTTCTTCTCCTTTTGGGTGTTACAAACAAATGCACAAAGTTATAATACCCTGTACCACAGTGTGGTGTAGGGTATAATTATGGGTTTGGTCTAAACGTTAAGCGTTGGCGACTGTTTTTGGAACATCCCTATTTGAAAACCAGTAAGGAAAGGCAGAAAGTCGGGCGGGGCCGACTATATAATACCCTACACCTCCCTAACAATGCAATAAGGGTCATTGCCATAATAATTTGGAATAATTGGTAAATGAGTTGAAACATATTATCTAATTCTGAAACGATAATCGCTAAATTAAGCAATATTCGTTCCTAAATTGAGAAACATCTTTCTGGAAAATTTTAATGATCGGAAGTAAAATACAACTTCTATAGCGGTTTGATACCAAATCAGGAGGAACATATATATGGAGCTTTAATATAAATCTGAACCGATCTTCCCTGAATACTCATTCATGTAAAAAGACCTCCTTCTGTCGAATTTCGTACTGATCGGATATAAAATACAGTCTCTACAGCGCTTACATGTCAAATCGGGGGTAACATATATATGGGAGCTATATCTAAGTCTGAACCGATTTTCTCCGACCTCCGCTTACAGGTCAAATCGGGGGTAACATATATATGGGTGTTATATCTAAATCTAAACCGAGTTTCTCCGAATTTGGCAGTATTCCTTCATGTAGAAAGAAACCTCTTTTTGCCGACTTTCGCACTGATCGGATATAAAATAACATTTTTACAGCGCTCACATATCAAATCGGGGGTAACGTATATATGGGGGCTATATCTTAATCTGAACCGATTTCTTCCAAATTTAAAAGTGTTCATTCATATAATAGGAAACCTCTTTCAGACGAATTTCATACTGATGTGATATAAAATACAGTTTTTACAGCGCTTACATGTGAAATCGGGGGTAAGATATATATGGGGGCTATATCTAAATCCGAACCGATTTTCTCCGAATTTGGCAGTATTCCTTCATGTAATAAGAAACCTCTTTCTGCCGAATTTCGCACTGATCGGATATAAAATACAGTTTTTACAGCGCTTACATGTCAAATCGGGGCTAACATATATATGGGGGCTATATCTAAATCTGAACCGATTTTAACCAAATTCAATAGGGATCGTCCTTGGGCCAAAAAAAAGATATGTGTAAAGTTTCGTCAAGATCGGACCATAATTGCGACCTGTACTTTGATTACAAGAATACATGCACAGACAGACGGACAGACAGACAGACGGACAGACAGACAGACAGACAGACGGACAGACGGACATAGCTAAATCAACTCAGAAAGTGATTCTAAGTCGATCGGTATAATAAACGATGGGTCTATTTCTTCTCCTTTTGGGTGTTACAAACAAATGCACAAAGTTATAATACCCTGTACCACAGTGTGGTGTAGGGTATAATAACGTTTTTAGACGAAAAAATATACATTTTTTTAAGTTTGTGCGCTTTTAATTTATGTCTTTATATTTTTATACCCTACACCACACTGTGGTACAGGGTATTATAACTTTGTGCATTTGTTTGTAACACCCAAAAGGAGAAGAAATAGACCCATCGTTTATTATACCGATCGACTTAGAATCACTTTATTAGTCCATTTAGCAATGTCCGTCTGTCTGTCTGTCCGTCTGTCCGTCTGTCCGTCTGTCCGTCTGTCTGTCTGTCCGTCTGTCTGTCTGTCCGTCTGTCTGTCTGTCTGTCCGTCTGTGCATGTATTCTTGTAATCAAAGTACAGGTCGCAATTATGGTCCGATCTCGACGAAACTTTACACATATCTTTTTTTTGGCCCAAGGACGATCCCTATTGAATTTGGTTAAAATCGGTTCAGATTTAGATATAGCCCCCATATATATGTTAGCCCCGATTTGACATGTAAGCGCTGTAAAAACTTTATTTTATATCCGATCAGTATGAAATTCGGCAGGAAAAGGTTTCTTATTACATGAATGAACTCTGTTAAATTTGGAAGAAATCGGTTCAGATTTAGATATAGCCCCCATATATACATTACCCCCGATTTGACATATAAGCGCTGTAAAAATGTTATTTTATATCCGATCAGTGCGAAATTCGGCAAAGAGAGGTTTCTTATTACATGAAGGAATACTGCTAAATTCGGAGAAAATCGGTTCAGATTCAGATATAGCCCCCATATATATGTTACCCCCGATTTAACATGTAAGCGCTGTAAAAACTGTATTTTATATCCGATCAGTATGAAATTCGGCAGAAAGAGGTTTCTTATTATATGAATGAACACTGTTAAATTTGGAAGAAATCGGTTCAGATTTAGATTAGCCCCCATATATACGTTACCCCCGATTTGACATGTAGGCGCTGTAGAGACTGTATTTTATATGCGATCAGTACGAAATTCGACAGAAGGAGGTCTTTTTACATGAATGAGTATTCAGGGAAGATCGGTTCAGATTTATATTGATTGTTCCTCCTGATTTGGTATCAAACCGCTATAGAAGTTGTATTTTACTTCCGATCATTAAAATTTTCCAGAAAGATGTTTCTCAATTTAGGAACGAATATTGCTTAATTTAGCGATTATCGTTTCAGAATTAGATAATATGTTTCTACCCATTTACCAATTATTATGGCAATGACCCTTATCGCATTGTTAGGGAGGTGTAGGGTATTATATAGTCGGCCCCGCCCGACTTTCTGCCTTTCCTTACTTGTTTTATTTAAAAGTAGTGGCATCGTTGGGGACCTTTATATGGGGGATATACAAAACAGGGACTGATGTACCCCATTTTTACTTTAGACGATTAGGATACAATTCCCAAAATTCCGTTTGCAGTTCAACGTGAAACACTTTACCACATACTAAAATTATATTCGTAAAGGTAATATTTAATATTTTAGCTTTGCGATTGAAACTGTAAACAATTCCAGTGAATATTTTTGGAACCGTTCTATCTTCGGGAAAGTTTCTCTAGGAATGTGAATATAAATATGTTAAATTAAATACTCGTATGTTGGAATGGAAATATACCGAAGTAACCACCAGTGTCATACTGATGTGTTTTGGCGATTTTTCCCGAAAATGTACGCTCATACCAATATTTCTGCATTTTGGAACTCTTATACTACCCTTTGGCTACCCAAAAGTGCAAACAGACCTCAGTTGGAAGTTTTCGTTTAAGCAGTGAGCCCATAGAATTATGATAAAATAACCAATACATTTCACAGATTTTCGGTATGTATTTCTTAGCCTCAATTTTGTATAATTTTTTGATCATTTCGATTTCCCCTGCGGTTTAAAAATATAAAATGTCAGTGATATATTTCAAACTGTGTAGGCCATCGAAAACTCCATACCAAAATAACCATATTTACTTGTGACTATACAATCACTTTTACTATATGTTGACTATAACTTTCAATATAGAGTTATTTTCACTATAACTTTGACTATGTATATCAGTTTATCAATTATACTCAAGGGTTGTTGTCTCGAATGTTTAACCTTAACTTTTTGACTATATCTTCACTCTCTTTTAGGTTGTCTTGTTAAGAAAAGGCCGAATTATTTCCCATTTTTTGGAATTCCTCCCACTGTTTGGTGCAAAGAAGAAATTTAAATAAACGATTCCCTACAAATTCTGTTACACAGTGTAATTCTCATGCTCACTTCAGTTGAATGACATTTAGTAACATTAATCTAAAACTACAGAATATGACCAAATAGAAAACCAGCCCTAAAAATATGCAACATTGTTGACACAATGACCATCCTTGACATATGTTACATACATATGTATCTTTAATTTATTATTGTACTTCTCTTTTGCGAAAATTGCAAATTTTAGCACAACACTCCAGTCTATTTGAACCGGAACAATGACACCCATATATTCGAGATTCACCCAGCCATGCGTGGAAAAGTCAAATACGAGAGTGTTTTTTTTTCATTTCTTGGCTTCTATGATATGTATCAATTTGTAGTGTGACCGGATTTACGGTCATTTGAAATAGTTCCGTCGCCTTTGGAACCCATAGAAACATTTCGAACAATTGATTTATGTTTGTGTAAATAACGCAAGTTATCGACAACTGTTAGCCTTCCTCCGCATATAGCCATAAATATATATTGTCTGGTATTTGACCTAACATACTCGTATAGGGAAAATCATGAGTAAAATCAAGCATCAGAAAAACAAAAAAAAGCGTCGAACAAATCTCGGATAACAAGACATGTGGGAGGGTGTATTGTCTCTGGCAACTCGGTAGAGGATATTTTGATTTATGAATTAAATATAAAATGGGAATACAAAGAACCTCCCTCAAATGAAAGCTTAATGGCATAAAAGGGACGACTTCTAATAACTAGAAACAAAAACACATTTTGATTTCTATTAACAGCACTTCTTTGAAGTTGTTGCCACAGTCGTCAGCATCTTTAAAAATGCCTCTAATTCATTTTTAAATTTCCAACGAATTGGAAGACTTACTTGAACATAATCCCACTTAATTAATGTGAAATGGCTACACGACTATAATGAAAATATTACATATTTAAATTCTCAATTACCTTTGCATACATGTACAAGTATACAGGGTTGCCCATATTCGACGGACCCATGTTTTTTTAAAAAAAATCAAAGAAAAAAATAAAAATTTGGCGGTTGGCAATCTTAATCATTTAATTTGTTCCAAGTAGATTTGTTTACATCAATTTTTGAATATGATATCTCTCAAATGGCCGCCTCTGGCGTTGATGGCGTATTGTGCCCTTTTTGCAGCATTTTCCATCGTTTTCGCCAACATTTCGGCCGGAATAGCGGCTATTTCTTCACGAATGTTGTCCTTGAGCTCTTCTACGGTCCTTGGCTTGTTAACGTAAACCTTTGACTTCAAATATCCCCACAAGAAGAAGTCAGGCGGCGTCAAATCGGGCGAACGCGGTGGCCAGTCCAAATCACCACTTTTCGACATCAAACGGCCCGGAAACAAATTCTTCAGAAAATCGATTGTTATGCGACTTGTGTGCGGTGGAGCGCCGTCTTGTTGAAACCAGAACTGTCTCATACGCTTTCGACGAATAATTGGCATAACATTGGTCATCATGTCGCGATAACGCTCCTGGTTGATGGTAACAGCATGGCCATTTTCGTTTTGGAAGAAAAACGGCCCAATGACCGTTTTCGCACTAACGCCGCACCAAACTGTGACTTTTTCGTCATGAAGAGGCAATTCTTGAATCTCCTGAGGATTTTCAGTGGCGTAAATACGGCAATTTTGCTTATTTACGGTCCCATTCAATGTGAAATGGGCTTCATCGGACATGATAATTTTGTTCCAAAATTGCTCGTCATCATCGGCCATTTCGATGACTCGTTGGGCCCATTCCAATCGACGAGGCTTGTCCGCAGGCAACAATCTTTGCGTCAATTGAATTTTGTACGGGAAAAAAATGCAAATCAACGCGAATAATCCGTTGTAAAGTGGACCGAGCCATGCCCAACTGCTGAGAACGGCGTTTTTGGGATGTTCTTGGGGACCTCTCAACACTGGCTCGTACGGCAGCGATATTCTCGGCCGATCGCCTTGGTCGACTTTTATTTGGCCTCTTCGGATTAGAAAGAGCCTCACCAGTCGAAAATTTTTCGTATAAACGCTTAATGGTGTTCTTAGAAGGCGCACTTCTCACATTTTTTAATATTTTAAAAGCACGTTGAGTTTTCACAATTGACTTCTTCTGTTGAATGTAAATTTCAACTATTTCGCGTGGCGTGTATTGTTCCATGGTAAAAATCTGCTTGGACTGACGCTTCAAACGCGGTATGTCATTAAGCGATCTGACATCTCTGTCAAAAGTTATGGCGTTGCCAGAATATGGGCAACCCTGTACTTGAAAATATGGGATAATCCATGTGATATATTTCGGGAAATACTGTGAACTTTTGATTTACAAGATACATGACAAAATCCACAATTTGACGAGTGCTCATCATTGGCTTCGACCAACACCACAACGCCTTCGGTCAAAGTCTGTTTGGTATATATGGATGATATGTATATCTAACATTGATCGGATTTTATTCAAAAGTAGCCAAAGTTCCTTCCTGGTAAAACAAAAAAAAACCTGACGATATACTGCGCACAAATTTGAACTTATTAAATTTTGTGGTTCTCCATAAAAGAGAACCATACACAATTTTCCGTTTAATTTCTAACTCCCATGTTTAAAGTTGGGGGAACTACGCACTTTTAAAATGAATCAATATATAGCCTATATAAGACTAAAATCCCTGTCAGATTCTGGACGCAGAGATGAAAGAAGTGAATACCATGGTAACTGAAGAAAGGATCTTGTGTGCACTTGACTTATTTCAACCTTATAAATCACCTGGACCAGATGAGATTAATCCAGCCATGCTTCAACGAGCAGGGCCGAACTTAATACAACAGCTGTCTGGGTTTTTTGGGCGTGACAGCCTAATTATTTTGTTCCAAGGAATAAGCGGGAAGCAAGGGTTTTCGCACAGTCGAATGAATTAAAAAAAAATAAAATAACTCATTTCTAAACCAGGCAACCGATTGCGACAAAACAAAAAATGGGTATTTCAGAATATACGTTTTAAATTTGGATTCCTCGGGTGAACAAAATGTTCAAGCACATGTTTTAAACCATTTTTTGCATGCATCCTACTAACCGAGGTCTAGAAAAGACTTTTTACACATAAGAATTATATAGTATAGTTACCGAGATATCTGCATTTGAAAATGAATTTCCATTTTTTCACCGACCATATCCTAATATTTTGTCAAAATCGAAAAAGAATATTCACAGATTTTTCTCACATCAACTTTTCTAAATTAGCAAAATTGCCAAATGTATTCGATCCGATATACCCAACAGGACAAACGCATGTCGCATTTTTATAGAGGAACTTAATTATAAAAAGTATAACATATTTATACTCATCTTAAAGAAATTTCCTAAAGAATGAAGTTATATTTTCAAAAAATATTGCCATTAAATATACTTACTAAATAATATTCTTTGTCAAAAAAAAAAAAATAAAAAATATATTTTGTAAAAATTGTAAAGGTCTTCTATTCTATTTTAAAATTATCGTAAAAAATTGTCAACTTTGGGGAAGCATGGCAACGCTATTCATAAAATTTGTTGGCCCACTCCATATCGAAAACATTCTCTATCTACAAATCTACGAGTATTTATATAAAAAAAATTCTTGCGTGACTGGCTGACTGATCATCACCCAGGCCAAACGGCTGAAGCTAGAATCATGAAACTTGGTGGGAGGGTAGCCCTTGGGATGTAGACGTGCAATAAGACGGGATTTTTCGAAATTCTTACTATTACGCGCACAATGTGGCAAAAAGGGATAAATATGGTACCACCGCCAAATCTAAATTGAATGAGCTAGAATCGTAAAATTTGGTGTGAGGGTAGCCCTTATGAGGTAGACCCAGAAATTGACTTGATTTATTTAAAATCCGAACATTTACGAGCACAGTGGGGTGAAAAGGGATACATGTGGTACAACGGCCAAATCCAAATGGTAAGAGCTAGAATCGTGAAATTTGCGGTGAGGGTATCTCTTGGGATGTAAAGTAGAACAAGGAGCGATTTTTTTTTGGAAAATTTTAGGGGCACAGTGGGACTGAACGTGATAAATATGGTATCACCCCCAACTTTAACGCCTAGAATTAGAATGGTGAAAATTGAAGCGTGGGATGTCCTTAGGACAACGGATCGGAGCAGTCTGTTTTTTTTTTAATCATACTTTTCTGGTCACAGGGGGGCCAAACGTGTAAAATAGGGTACAGTGGTTTAAAAATGTTAAATATGGTCCCATGGTTCTAGGGTAGATTTTGTAACATAAACTAGAAATCGGAAGTGATTTTTGGAAATTCGAACTTTAAGAGGTTCAATGGGGCAAACGGTTTAATTATGGTACATTGGGGAAAAAATTAATCAATCTGGCAAGATTAGGACTAAAACTTGAGATGTAAAGAGCACAGTAGGTCAAAAACATTAAATAATGTATAGTGGGCAAACATGGTACAGTGGATAAACTGTGAGTAAATATGGTACAGTTAAGGGTTAAGTATGGTAGAGTGTGGACAAATTTTAAATATACATATATGGTTGTGTATACGCTGGGAAATATTGCGACGTTACTTTGAAAATTTTGATTTTCATTTTTGATTTTCATTTGATTTTGATTTTTTCATTTTGATCTTGGCGGGTATGTAAACAAGTAAAATTGTCGCATTTGGGACACAGAAAACCCGCACGCATACATTGAAAAGCCGATACACCCAAAACGAGTCACTGTTTGGTGCGGATTTTGGTCCAGAGGCATAATTGGGCCATTTTGCTTCGAAAATGAGAAAGGAGTGGCCGTTTCAGTCAATGGCCATCGTTATCGGGCCATGTTGAACGAATTTTTGTTCACAAAAATTGAAGAGGAGGATATTGGCAACATTTGGTTTCAACAGGACGGCGCTACGTGCCACACAGCCGAAGCTACACTCGATGTTTTGCGCCCTGTTTTTGAAGATCGCATTATCAGCCGCAGAGCTGATGTCGTTTGGCCACCTCGGAGCTGCGATTTGATACCATTGGATTATTATTTGTAGGGTGCCCACAAAGATAAGTGTTACGCCGACAAGCCAGAGACAATTGACGCTTTCAAGGACAATATTCGTGAAGCCATTGGTGAAATACAGCTGCACACAATCGATAATGTGCTTAAAAATTGGACCGATCGTGTAGGCTACTGCATGGCCAGCCGAGGCAGCCATTTGAATGAAATTATTTTCCATTATTAACCGGAAGAATTGTACTTTCAAATAAAAAAAGAAATTTGATAACATAACATGACATTCAGTAGTTTTTTTTATAGCATTTAAAAAAAAAAGTTATTTGGTGGACCCTTTATTTTGTATATTAAATATTGCACATTTTGTTGTTATGTATATATATTCAAGAATAAAAAAATTGTACTCTTGATACGGACATTTAGATTTCCGTGTTTTTCTAATATCACTTCATACCACATTTTACTTTATCGGCTGCATTATGCGTCTTTTATGATTGAATGTATTTGTTAGATTTTATGTAAAAATGCACCGAAATTATAAGGACCAGCTTAACAAAAAGGCCATTTTAAATTTCTAAAGAATGGACTTTAAATGACCGCTGGCTAAAATTTATCTTATGCAATATATATTAGACTCAATTTCAACTGAATTCGGTACGCTGAAGTCGAAACTCACCACTATACTGTTAAAAAAAATTCGCGTTCGGAAGTTATATAGATGCCGAATAGCGTAGTCATGCAAAATTCTTATGTTGTTAGCAGCATATTCATCCTGCTTAATTGATCACAAATATAAACAGAACTTTTCTAAAACTGTCTTTACATAAATAAAAGTCTATAATTTGGTTGACTTTATAGATAGTTTGGACATACACAAATATTTGGTTAAAAGCTTCAAGTGTTACATCCTTTTTTAGTACCAGAATTGTTTTCCAAAAAATTGATGAGTGCAAAAATTCTATCGCATAAATGGAACATTTTGCACAATCCATCTCGGAGTCGTAGTCGACCATAGTTATTCTACTCCGGGCAAATTGCCCCGACTCCGAATCCACAGCCCTGGTGTGGCAAAATGGTAAATATGGTAAGTGGGGAAAAAGTGTTATATATAGTCCAGATATGTATACAATTTCATACTATAGAAGAACAGTGGAAAGATAAAATATTGAATTAAGTTAAGAACTGCAGTGTTTCATAGCCAGAATGCGATGCTTCTATGTAAACCGCGGGGAAAAAGTTAAATAAGGCACTGCATGGTAAAAAGTTAAACGTGTCACAGATAGAGGACATAAAGAGTAAAAAACGGCCCAAAGTTGCGAATATGGCTCTTGGAATATAAACTACGATTTCTCTAATGCACACTTTTAGTGGCACTTTTGGGGCAAAAACAATTAAATGTTGTACAAAAATGGTAAATTATGACATATTGGGTTGAATGAATGGAGCGGAAATGATTAAATATGATCCCTGTGGTAATTGTATGTCTTGCAACTTAAACTAGACATTAATTTTACCTTTTTTTAAACTTTTTTTTTACCTTTTAAAGACATGGTGGGGCAAACATTGTTTTATATTGTATCAGGGTGTGAAAAAATAGTTTTTGACGTTTAGAGTCACAGAAGGGAAAAGGGATAAATATTGTACCTTGATGCCAGGAACATAAACAAGATAATTTTTCCCTATGTGGAATAGTAATTTATTTTTGAAAGCAAGAGGAATAACTGTTCTACAGTACCCTAAAAAGAAAATAAATAAATGATGGGGCTGCGAAGCGTACCGGGTTAAAGCTAGTACTGCATATACATTTTCGCAATAAAATAAAAAAACAAGTAAGAAAGTTCAGTCGGGTAAACCGACTAATGAATCTCCTCACCTTGAGTCTCAAAAAAATATTAGTAAATTGATTTATTTTTTGTTTTATTTAAATTATTATAAATTTAAATTGCATTTAATAACTTTAATGTATGTCCTGGTATTAAAGTTAAAAGCTGTGGTCCGTTTATGAGCGAGGTACCTAAAGGGGAGTCCCAATAATGGTCACTTTTCTCTGGACTCTAGATACTATAAAAGCATTACACTGTACAAAATTTCAAGTATTTGTATTCACTGGTATTAAAGTTATAAGCTGTTACTTTTGGTACAAAATGGTCCATATGTGTGGGAGGTACCCAAAGGAGCGTGGGAATAATGCCCATTTGTCACTGTATATTTTTGTGCCCTGGTAATAAAGTTATAAGCTATTAACTTTTGGTTCAAAATTGTCCATTAGTGTGGGAGGTACCAAAAGGGGCGTGGCAACTTCGCCCATTTTTCTCGAGGTAATTGTGACTAATAAACTAATACTATGTGCAGAATTTCAGAGGATTCAAATAAGTAGTATAGAAGAAGTAAATGTTAAGCCTTTGTGGGGGAGGTACCAATATGGCCCATCTTCGAACTTAGCCGGAGATAGAAGAAAATATTACCACATACCAAATTTGAAGTCAATCGGTTATTCCTTTCGGGAGTTATCGTGCGCACCAGCCAGCAGGTATATAGGTATATACCCTCCTCTCTAAGGTGAGGGTATAATTACCAAAAATTGTCCCCAGGTTGCTGAAACAAAGGCTCACCGTCTAAACAAGCTTGGTTTTACGCATGATTCAATTATAAAAGGTTGTGTTACTAGCACAACAACAAAAAATCTACAACAACTACAAGGAGTTTTGTTGTTGGATTCGTAGTTGAAATGTCAATGCCAGTTTATTTTGAAAAAATATAAACAAGTAAGAAAGTTCGGTCGGGTCCCAACAAAATGTTCGTTAATTTATAATTTTTTTGTTTTAATTAAATTATTATCAATTTAAATTGCATATAATAACTTTAAATTATGTACTGGTATTAAAGTTAAAGGCTGTGTACTTTTGGTACAAAGTGGTCCATTTATGAGAAGGGTACCAAAAGGGGGTGTGTCAATAACGGTCACTTTTCTTTGGATTTTAGTTATGGTGAAAGCATTACCCTGCACGAAATTTCAAGTATTTGTATGTACTGGTATTAAAGTTAAAAGCTGTTGACTTTTGGTATAAAAAGGTCCATTTGTGTAGGAGGTACCAAAGGGGGAGCTGCCACTTCGCCCTTGTTTCTCAAGCTGATAGCGACAAATAAAATATTACTATGTGTGGAATCAGAGACAATATCTCACTAAATTTAAACCCTTTGTGAGGGAGATACTAGAAGGAGTGAACCAATATGGCCCATCTTCGAACTTAGCTAGAGATAGAAAAAAAAATTATTACTTACAAAATTTGAAGTCAATCCGTTCTTTCTTTCGAGAGTTATCGTGCTCTCCAGCCAGACAGACAGACGGACGAACATTGCTCAAATTACATAAAATGTCCTATAACAGATTTCCGCCGAACATACTGAGGGTCTTAGGTCACTCCTTCGATGTGTTACACTTTTGGCTCGTAGTTAATGACATATACCCTCCTCTCTAAGGTGAGGGGATACAAATTAGAAACAATTTGATCTTGTTTTTCAATTTATGCCTATGTCTATTTGAAAAATCCTATGCATAAATTAGAAATGTTAGAAATTAGTAGAAGTGTGGGAATATTAACGAAATCTTGTTTTATACCGCCACTATTGTGAACAAGAGTATATCGTCATCAGAAACGAAAAAGGGCGTAACAACAAGAAAAATGGAAACTCAGTTTTTGACGGATTTCGGTACCCTGCATCAAAATAAACATCCTGACAAATTTTTAGCGGCGTAATATTAAAAATGTCGGATTTATTAACGAAATTCAAATAGGAACTAATTATTTCTTTTTTCATAGTTAAAAAATACTATTTCACGCAATTTTCACAAACAAGTTATAAATCATGATTTTATATATGCATCATTATGTTTATATATTATCCTGAAAACTACGTTTTTCTAACGGCTGCACTTTTCATTTTATTTAGTTTTTTGCTTCTCCTGTAAAATTTCCTAACATGATGATAGGCCCTTTTTCGTTTCTGATGACGATATATCAGTTGATGCGGGAAAAAAGTGTAACATCAAAGGAGTGACCTAAGTGACATCAGGAATATTTGGAGGAAATCCATTTTGGGCCACTTGAAGTCACTTCAACAATATCCATCCGTCCGTCTATCTGTCTGGCTGCTGCGAACGATAACTTTCGATAGGAGTAACCAATTGGCTTCAAATTTGGGCCGGTCTATATTTTTTCCCATCTAAGGCAAAGATCATAGATGGACCATGCTGGACCACTCCTTCGGGTACCTCCTCCACAAAAGATCAAAATTTAGTGAAATATTGATTCTTTCATAACTTCCGTAATACTTATCGGAATCTTCCGCAATTTCATACATACTATTAGTTTCTTAGTCGCTATCACCTTGAGAAAAATAGACGAAGTTTCCACGCCTCTTTCGTATAAAAATGGAAAATTTTGCACAAAAAGTTAAATGCTTATAACTTTGATTCCAGTCCAGAAAAATACTTGAATTTTTGTGCAGTTTAATGCTTCTCTAATAACTGCAGTCAAGAGATGGTACCTCGCTAACAAAATGGCCAAAATAAACAATATGAAAAATTATTTTTTGAGTTTCCTTCACTTTTGCAGTATGGGTCATAATTTATACATTTAACCATAGATTTTTTAGCAGGCATTGTTTTCTTCGTTAGGATGCTAGCTTTTCAAAAATGAATCACAAAAAATTGCGTTTTTTTTTAATATTTTTTACGGTTGTTGTCTTGCCAGCTAAAAACTGTTTTTTATTAAAAACTTTTTAAAAAAAAAACTCTGTCTCTACGTTTTTCTATCGGGCTTAAAATCAAGAAAATATGCTCCAAATAATAAAGGTATCTTCCATAAAAAATTTGAATTTTAGAAAAAAATAATTTTAAATAAATGTTTGTTTGTTGTGGTTTCATAAAATATCCGGCCCTAATCTACACAAAAAAAAAGTTTTTTGGTCTTGCACACAAATGAAAATTCTGTTGCATAGTGTAATTCTTAAAATTACACATTTCAATGGAAATGTCTCATACACTCATCAATGTTGAAAGACTTAAAGAAACGAATATAACATCTACTAATGAAGTTCAAAAATGTACAAAGAAATCGCTTTCTCTTTTTCTTTAAAATGAGATTTCTAAATTATTTGTAGAGTTTATGTGTCTAGTGAAATTCAAATACATATACATGCACGTACCTTAAAATGGGTCTATTTTCTTGGACACCAAAGAAAAACGATTGCACACACCTGTTATAAAATAATACATGATTTTAAGAAACATGTTGGTTTTTTGACAATGAAATGCATAAAATTGATGTGTTATAAAATGTTTTCCAACTAAACCAATTGCTACTATTTTACTTTCCTACGTTAAGTATGTCCCTGTTCAATGTCTACTAAAACGCGTATACATAAATATGTAAGCAGCGTTCCACTTGATTGAGTTTCCAAGCAAATTAAGTTCATTTTTATCAACATGTCTGTCTTATTCGAATTATCTTTTGCTTGATGTTCCTTTTGCTATACTTAAATATATATTTCACCAAAGCTGCATTCGCACCCACACACAAAGACTTATACATACACATGTACATCTGCTGCTGACAATGTCACTTCATAAGTGGCATTTTATTCAATATTCTACAGTATCGACTGAGGCAACAGCAGCAGCAACAACATCGACAGCATTAATATCAGCAATAGCTAGAGCAACATCAGCATCAATAGCAACAGCTCTTGTCAATATTTGTGCCCTCTTGTCATCAATCATCCATTAGTGGCAAAGATGTTTTCTTCGCAGCCATAATTGAAAGGTTTCCCTGTGCTAAAGTGCTATTCTTAACAATAATCTATTTTTGAAATCTTTCCTTTGGTTTGGCAAAGCAGTTTGCTTTGCAGCAGAAAAAGAAAAAAACTCCATTTCAGGATATAAATGTTAATTGGATAAATTTACATAAGATGATTTTCAAAAGCAAGACTTCCGTTTGTACTCCGATGCGTATAAGAATTGCAGATATTCCATTCGTAATATCATCCATACGTTAGATGTACGCACATATTTACGTACAGTGTAGCATAGTGGAAGAGTTTGGAAAAAAGTGAATATAAATCTATTGAAAACAACTAAACTTCACACACATATAGACGAAGTAAAGGGTGTTCTTTTAGCTGTAAGAGAACTTTCGAGATCAATAGCTACGGTTTGACAGCCGATAATGTCAAACTGTGTTGACATTTCTCTTCAGTAAGGTTTGTCAAGCCATTATGCATCCTTCACAGAACAACGCTTCCAAATTGTGAAAATTTACTTTGAACAAACAATTAAATCTGTTCGCGAATTTCCAGTCAACGAATTGTGCTTAGTGAGGAAGCTCATATCTGGTTAAATGGCTATGTCAATAAGCAAAATTGCTGTATTTGGAGCGAAGGTATACTTCAATCCGTAAACGAATCACCATTACATCCATTAAAATTGACTGTTTGGTGCGGTTTACACGCTGGCGGCATCATCGGTCCTTATTTCTTTCGAATGAGGTAGGAGCTGCCGTTACGGTGAATGACGAGTTTAATGGAGCTGAATTTTTCTTTCCAAAAATAAATCAGCTAAACATCAACGACATTTGGTTCCAACAAGACGGCACAACTTGCCAAACAGTGCGCTCAACAATCGATATATTGTAAAATTAATTTGTTGACAACTTTATTTCCAGAAGTAGTTCTATTCACTGACCTCCTCGTTCGTGCGAATTAACGCCTCTGAACATGTTTGACAGTAACATGTTACACGAAAACAGCTGAGCTACCAGAAAGAAAGTTACAAGAACTCATCCTTTTTATTAAAATTTAATAAAAAAAATGGTTAATTTAGTTAAGGCAAATTGTCCTCTAAAATATAGTCAAGTTCCTAGAAATAATTTAATCTTTATGGCAGGTTTGGCCCAGTATTTTCTAAAATGGCGTTAAGCGAAATACGTACTATTATTTGGTCAATGGAAATGCTCCACAGCCTTTATGATCTTTTAAGAATGCCTGTTTTGAAGTGTTATTTCGTGTGTAGTAAAAAACCTAGGTATTTTCGCTATCGGAGAAGGGGATTTTAATACACCCAAGGAGAAAGATGTAACATTTGGTACATTTATATCCTCCAGAAAATAACTAGATCTGACTTGGTCAGGTTCTCACCATCGGTGGTATGAAGAGCGAGGAATATATTTCTCAAAGACACCAATTAAAAATGTCGACGATTCGTATGATGTTTGACATACGATAAAATTTGATTGCAATTTTCTAGAGGTAAGGGTATGAGATGCATGGTTGACTGTTTTGAGAGAAATAATTCTCCTAGGGTTCGCTTTATTTCGTTCTTTGGACTGAAACATGTATTCGGAAATCTTCCACTTCAAAAGCTCCTCCGAGATAACTAACCTCTGTGATTTCCTTGCACACTTTGTGGTCGAATATCGCGAAAACAGGAGCTAATCTAAAAAAACGGCTAGCTTCACAGGATACAGCAAGGTCGAAATAAATATATCTACAGCGTCTCCTTTCTGTTACATTTTTGGACTAGCACAGTATTGTTATTGTTATTATCATTGTCTGTATATCATATAAGGATCATAGGGCCATAACAAAATGTTTCCATCTAGATCTTTCTAATGCTAGCACTTTGAGTTGATTCTGATTATTGATATCTCCGCCAAGTTTTCATAGCGTGTGCCCTATCCAATATTACCTACAATACAGTGAAAATGGGCATTATTGCCACGCTCCTTTTGGTACCTCCCACACAAATGGACCATTTTGTACCAAAAGTTACCAGCTTATAACTTTATTAACAGTGCATACAAAGACCTGCAATTGTGTAGAGTGTAATGGTTTAATAGTACCTACAACACAGGGAAAACTGGACATTGTTGCCACGTTCCTTTTGGTACCTCCCACACAAATTTACTAATCTTTTTTGGGACTCAAGGTGAGGGGATTTATAAGTCGGTTTACCCGACTGAACTTTCTTACTTGTTTTATAATTTACTTAAACAAAAGGTAAAGGAAGGAGGGTACATATAATTTGCTACGGGTTAAAAACGTAATATATCGTAGAAGTGACCTGAGACCCTAGGTATGTTCGGCGAAAATCCGTTTTTATTTCAAGTAATTTAAGAAATGCCCGTCTGTCTGTCTGCTGGAGCGCACGATAACTTTCGAAAGTAGTAACGGATTCACTTCAAATTTGGTATGTGATAATATTTTTTTCTGTATCAGGCTGACTTCGAAGATGGGCCATATTGGTCCACTCCTTCTAGTACTTCCCACTCAAAGCGTTAAAATGTAGTGAACTATTGCTTTTCTAATTGTCGTCACCCACACAAAGGGACCACTTTGTACAAAAATTTAACTGTTATCTTAAAATTACCCCATTGTGCGACATACTATATATAATCATATGTCTATGGGCATTCACATTTATTCTTCGTAGTTAAGACTACCACACAACCAGACAGACATAAGCACACTCACACAATATGTATACATACAATATGTTACCAAGATATATCAACGAATTTGGATACTAATTAATTGTTTCCTTCCTTCTCTGAGGGCGATAGAGCACTTTTTTGCATTCGATTTCAAATTATGGCATATGATGTTGTGGGGGTGTGAATTAAAGTAGACGGCAAACAAAAGCAAACGTAAAGGGAGGGTGGCGGATAAATATCGATGGCTATTTATTTGTATTCGAATTTAAGATAACTTTTACTTTTTGCCGTACTTCATGTTAACTCTCAAAAAATTTAAGTCATCCAATAACTCACAAAACATTGTATTATGTACTATACAAGACACATTTTTAAAGGCAAAAAGGCGATTAATACATTATTAAAGGCGATTAATACCGTTGCACAGCTGCCGCTTCTTAAGCAGACAACCGATTGCGAAAAAACTTGGCACGATTGCAGAAGAGGTATTAGAGAGCTTAAGTCTAAACCTTTGGCCCGTTATGGTATACAGGGGCAGAGCTACAGGGCCTCAAATTTTAACACATCGGGTGAATAAAATGTTCTTTTTTCTGTGCATTCTATTCACAAGAGTCAGCTCATATACATAGTTACCAAGATATTTGCAACTGAAAATCAAATTTTTAATTTTTTTTCCTCGACCCTCCCCTAGCAAACCAAATTTACGACAACTTTGGTGAACTATTTTGACAGTTTCTATATTATAGAAAAAAATCTAAGAATATTTAAACCTTTACTATTTTCATACGTGGGAAGGTGTTGCACGTTGAACTGCAAAGGGAATTTGGAGCCCGGCCTTAAATATAGAAAGTACTCGTAGATATACGGTAAAATGGAAAAAAATATTTTGGGAATTATGAGATTGACTTTTGCAACTATAATAGTTTGAGAATTACTTTCGATTTGAGATATCAACACCTTCAAACTACCTAACATTTCATTGAGCTTTAGTCATTTTAAATATTTTATGGCGATATTACATTTCTGTCTACATTTGAAAATTGATTTTTTCATTTGAAAATTGATTTTTTCATTTTTCATTTGAAAATTGATTTTTTCATTTTTCATTTGAAAATTGATTTTTTCATTTTTCTCCTGACCCTGTTTTAGCATTTTGTTAATATCAGTGCAGAATATAAAACGATATACATACAACGTAAACAATTTAAGTCAGGTGCACTCCCTGAAACAAAAGATATGGTCATATCAATATATATTTTTAAAAATTTGTAATTATTATATTGCGAAAAGGTATATGGGTCAGAATATCTACTATCGACCTATGTAGTTTATTTTTGGCTAAAATATTTATAAACAGTTACAAATAGGTTAAATAGGATCTCGCTATCAGTTTTTTTAAAAACATTGTTTTGAAAAAATTGTATGGGCATTTCAATTTTTGTAAAAATTAAAAAAAAATGTTTTTGTGTTTTACGAAATTTTGTAATTGTTCTTGAACGGCTGAACCTATTTTTGCAAGTTTAATTTGTTTTAAAGATGACACAATGCGCCTTTTTTTAGAATTTTCTTTTGACATTTTTTGCGGTATTTTTTTTTGCAAAACCTTTGTAGAAAAAATTTCCCCCTATGAATTTTCTTCAATTCAATTTTTTGTGAGACTCAATATTTGTAAAAGTTATGGACGAAATACCAAGACTAGTCTGACAATTTTCGTCTGTTTTTGCAAAACACTGCACAGTGGGGAAATAACACCTAACACTTATACTTTTTTTCTAAAAAAATTTACAAAAATCTGATTTTTTTTTGAAAATATAACTTCAAGTGGTCATAACTTTTGTACTATTTGACGATGTGCGGTATAACCTTAATGACTAAATACTATGCCCGCAGCATGTCGGGATGCTCTATCAGCAGTCCTGATACCGGAATCGGATGCAGTGGACCAAACAACCGCTCATCTTGAACCAACAACTGATTACAGAAACCGCACGGCCCTATGCTTCTCCTAGGAACTATAGGAAAATATAAATATATAATATATTTCAGTGAAATATTTTGTGGAGATCACAAAAGTCATTACCACAATTCCCAAAATGATTTAGAAAATCCCCAAAATGGTATTTTTTTTTATTTTCTCCTTTATAAGACGGGCTCAAAAATTCCTTTGTATTTCAATGTGCAACATCTCATCACATATAACCAGTAAGGAAAGACAGAAAGTCGCTCGGGGCCGACCATATAATACTCTATACCTATAACTATAAACTGCAAAAGGTATTTTGAGTCCGCTGTTAGTATAATAGATGTTGGATTAATTATAGATTAGTAAATAATTCGCCTGCTTTAAAAATTTTTTACCGATCTTTTCCCCTGAGTCCGCATATATAAGAACCGCCTGCATACCGATTACTTTCTCATTATATTTCCTGGATGGACCACAACATTTTAAATTTGATGAAACCACTGAGACAAAACTTATGCAAATTTTAGTTATAGTCTCCAAAAATGGGTGAAGTTACCGCGCCCCTTTTAGTACCACTCACTCAAAGATACCTTTTTGCACAAAAGGTTTTTTTTTATATAATTCATTTATTTCAATTGATTATTAATTAGCAAGTACATAAGTGCCCCAGCGCCACTTGGACATTATTGGGGCGAGTTGGCAATAATACTACATTATTTAACAAAAAAAGTATTGAATACAACAATATTTTCAATAGAGTACATATTTTATATCTTTTATATATTTAATTTAATATTACAATAGAAGCATTTCTATGTTTTAATGTAAATATGATTTCAAGTAAGATTTAAATATTGAAATTCTTGTAATATTTTTAAAAGCCTGAGGTAAGTGATTGTATTCCAGGTAGCTAATATATTCAACTCTCTGCTTTGTTGTTTCAAGCCTACACCTTTTTACACTAAGATTGGAATTATTCCGTGTATTGAATGCGACCTGGTTTCTCGGAAATGCAATCACGTGATGACCAATATGATTCAGTGTTTTATACATGAAGACTAGTAGTTGCATTTTATAAAGTCCGTGTAATGGCAAAATATGTTTACATATGTCTTCATACAATTGAACAGATGGGAATGTCAAAGGAAGATTATAGACAATTTTTAGCGCTCTGTTCTGAATTCTTTGTAAGCTTCGAAACTCGTTACTTTTCTTATATCCGTATGCTACAGGCAAGTAATTTAAGTGACTGTTGATAAGGCTGTTATAAATTAGAAGTTTTGTTTTCTCATCGAATTTATGTCTAAATTTTTGAATAATCCCAACCGCAGGAGCTACTTTACGCTTAATATGTTGGATGTGTGTGTTCCATGCCAAATTGGACTGCATATGGAGTCCTAAATACTGCAGTGAATTGCACTCGTACACATTATTCCCACCAATCAGTACATTGAAGGCACTACTACTTCCAGAAGAATATGGTCGAAATCTTATTAGCTTTGTTTTTTTCACGTTCAGAACCAACTTGTTTGTTCTCACATATTCAAGAATAATATCCGCATCATGCTCGATTTGAGCCTTTAGTATTGTATCATGATTGTAAGGATAGAACAGACTAATATCATCGGCATACATCACCAATTTAACATGTAGGTCAATATTAGCTATATCATTTATATAGAGTGTAAATAGCAGGGGTCCAAGCACGCTTCCTTGAGGAACACCGTGTCTCACAACTCCAATATCGCTTCTAGAGTCTTTCTATTCAACGAACTGTTTTCTCTGCTCAAGTTAACTTCTTATTAGTTTTACAGAATTTTCCGTAATGCCTTGAAATGGGAGCTTTTGCAACAAAATGTCATGTTCGACAAGGTCAAAAGCTTTTGAAAGATCATAAAATAATCCACCTACTCCTCCACTACCATTGTCCAAACCGTCGCATACAATATTAATTACATTCACAACAGCTTCCTGTGTTCAACTACCTGGTTTCTTCCAAAAAGTCTGCAAGTTGTTTGTGTAAAATCTTCTCAAATATTTTATCGATCAGAGGTAATAACGCAATAGGTCTAAAGCTATCAGCGGTATGGGCATTTGTTTCCTTTGGAATTGGTATTATTTTGGAAATCTTGAAAACTTCTGGATATATTGAGCTATTTACTATCTCACAAAATAATGTTGTAAGCCTTGAAACAATTACATCACTGCATTTTTGTAAGGCTTTGGCTGATATTCCATCATGACCAGGACTTTTATTCATTTTTAAACCAGAGATGTGTTCAGCGATTATCTCTTCGGCTGCAAGACTAAATGAAAATTGTTGTTGACATTGTCTCATTGTTCGAAGCATTTTATTATTGTCATCAGGTAGTTGAACAATATTTCTCTTAAGTAATGTTGGGACATGTAAGAAGTACTCGCTTAAAATATCGCATTTTTGCCGGGTATCCATAACGAAATCACCATTATCACCTTTCAAGTTTATTTGCGATTTCACCGATCTGCCCAAATGTTTATTTAAAAACGACCAGCATTTCTTTGGATTATGCTCAAAAGATACTAGTTGATCTTGATAAAATCTATTCATACATATCCGATTAGCTTTTTTTATAATATTACTTATTAGCTTTAGTCACCTCTCTATACAGGTACCATTCCTTCTTCTCTTTGCTAACAACTTCTTTTTCAATTGAATAAGGGATTGTAAATTCTCATTTACCCAGGGTGAAATTTGATTGGATACATAACATTTCTTTACAGTAGTAGCATTTTTGGGGGAATCAGAGAACAAATTCAAGAAATTACTCATGTCAACGGATGGATTTCCATACAGATGAGTTACATTCAAACGAGCTTGGACATTTTCTTTTAAAGCATCATAATTGCATTCACGGTAGGATTTTGACGTATTTTCCGATCTTTGGAAATTTAAAAACAGTTTGGATGAAACTATATTGTGGTCCGTAATTTCACATTCTATGGAATCAATAACAAGTTTATTTGCTATATTGCTATACGTGTTATCTATAGACGTCCCACTTGCTGGCCTTGTTATCAAACAATGACAATTTCTGAAATCGAAGTGTCATAGTAGGTTTGAAACATCATCGGATGTTGCTGAGTTTAAAAAGTCTATATTAGAATCTCCAACTAATATACTTGGAAACAGAAAATTCTTTTGCAGCTGGTTTTCAATAAAATCACTGAATGAGTTTGAGTCACACTTCTGTGAGCGTGTTAATTGGTTTGCGATTGATGTGTACATTCTCTAATGATATTCGAATGTTTTCAATATATAACTGTGATTCCAAGGCATGCTAACTGAAAAATTTGCGTTATGGCCCCAAAGCTTTTGGTACCTCACACACAAAATAGCCAAAATAAAAAAAAACTGTAAGGAACAGCTAAAGGCTATATGGGGGCTATATCTTACTCTGAACCGATTTTGACCAAATTCAATAGGGTTCTTCCCAGAAAAAGCCCTTATTGCCAAATTTCAGCACGATCGGAGTATATTTGCGGCCTGTACTTAACGAACTACTTTAAATGAACAGGCAGACATGGTTTAATCTACTCAGCTAGTGATTCGAGTTTAAGGTAGGTCTAGCTCCAGTATTTGTAGGTGTTTCAAACATTTTCCACTAAACAAACTCATAATACCCTTTATTACAATGGTATAAATATGAAACAAGATTTGTTAGTATTTCCCTTAGTTTTACAAAATGGGCCATAACCAGTGTTGCCGCTGGACAATTTTTTTCCGACCAAAAATTTTCCACAAACTGTCCAAAATCGACTTAATCCGCCCAAATATAAAAAAACAGTAAAGAAAGGCTAACGTCGGGCGGGCCGACTATATAATACTCCATACCACTCCAATAATACCGAATAACACTGAAATACGAGTATTTATATTACTATATTTCGGAAAAAAATTTTACAAAAAATTGGTTTTGATACATTCAAAATTACCAGATGTGAAATACAGCTTCTACAACGCTAAAAGGCCAAATCGGAAGGAATATAGAGTATCGGACAATACATATTGGACTAACTAAGTCTGAACTGATTTTGAACAAATTCAATAAGGTTCATTCCAGGTGCAAAAGAGTCCTTATTGCCAAATCTCAGCAAGATCTGAGTAATATTGCGACCTGTACTTAACACAACTTAAGATGAAGAGGCATCGTTAAATCGATGCAACAAGTGATTCTGAGTCGATCAGTATAATTTAAGGTGGGTCTAGCTGTAGTTAGTACTGTGCACGAAAAATGTTATACTTTTTTTTTAAACAATTTTTTTCTTTTCAACTAATTAACATATTTTGCTTTTATTTTTGCGGCTCTTAACGTTCTTTTACCTAAGGTCGAATATCATCCGTTTGGATGTACTTCCGGACAGTTAGGAGAATTAGCCTCCTTTGATACAAATAAAATTTTATACGGCTATCAATAGCCCTTTTGATGTAAGTACAAGATGACAGATCGGTCCTGAAAAATTTAGAGACGTCGTATTTTTCTATTAATGGAAGTAACCCCTTTGGTATGCATTCTTTGAGATATCATTCAGTATTTATGGGTTCCATGGCTAGGTATATGCTGTTTCCTTCTTCATATGTGCAACTAGCTAGCTATACTAAAAACTTTTTGGGACACTTTCACTTCTTTTGTACACGTAACTTTTCTGCAAAATCCCCACTACTATTAGCAATATAAAACTCCTGTCATTGTAATTGCAAAAAGGCATATAACACGGAATTTTTCAACATGCATGATTCAGCAATCATACTTTGATAGCAAATTCCTTTGCAATTTTCGAACCCCAAGTATTGCTTCATAATTCTTTTTTGAATTTTCTACCTTGCATCATTTGCACTTGTACGTCTTCTGATGAGTCTCTTCAATTTTTGTTTGCAAAGTCTCTGAGCAATTTGTCACGTGTGCGTCATTTCTTCCCGAAACTTTAGGCTTCTCTTTCAAAATGTCTATTGTTTTCTTAACTTTTCTGGAGTCTAAAAACCCTCTTTTTTCTGCCACTGACCTATTAATAGTATTAATATTGTAAAGAGTTCCTTAAGTCTTCTCGTGATTTTTTATGAGGAACATGAATTTTCTTGGAAATTTTTGATAATTCGTTCATGCACTTGTACTCGTATGTTTAAACATATAACTGGTCGATTGAGCTAATTTTAAACAACTTGTTTTTGATGACATCGACGTACCAAAAAAAGGAAAAATGGTGCCTTTAAACATGGAATAGGAAAAAAGTTATAAGGCTAAAATCATGCATAATTTTTTTCTCGTGCTCAGTCCTTTTTTGTAGGTTTTACAAACATCTGTCACAAAGCAAACTTATAATACCCTATACCACCGAGTGGCGTAAGGTATAAAAATAGCATTTAAGCCTGCTAGTAATTTCTTCTGCAATGTCAGCAGCACAAATTCCTTATACTTCATAGTAACACAAAATGAAGTACAATTTTAAACAATCCCATTGTCCAACTACTATTCGAATAACTCCCATGAGAGAAAATCACCGTGTTTAGTTTATCCCTAATATTATATTTGGTGTGACTGAGCTGTACTCCTGGAAACCTTATAATTCACGTATTCTCTGGCGACTACGTGCCAAAAATGATTGCATATGCCTACAGGGGTTTTAATAGTTTTTTCACAGCCTAAGATGAAGAAAGATGTTAGGCATGACACGAACATTTTATGAAAAATAATTCTATTTCTTTGCAAAAGAAAGCCGTAAGTCCGCCAACTTTACAAGACATTGCATTTTCAGCGTCTGTTGATAAACCAACCATATTTTGCAAAGAAATTTCTTGATTTTTCTTAGCGGAGACAAATCCCAAAATCGGTCAAATCGTTTATTATACCGATCGACTTGGAATCACTTCCTGAGTCGATGTAACCATGTCCGTCCGTCCATTCGTCCGCCTGTAGATGTATCCTTGTAATGAAAGTGCAGGTTGTATTTTTGATTCGATTGTGATGAAATTTAGCACACCGCACTATTTTTGCCCAGAGACGATCTCTATTGAAACTGGTGAAAATCGGTTCAGATTTATATATAGCGCCCATTTATATTTACCTCCAATTTGGGTTCTAAGGGCTATAGAAGGTGTATTTGACACCAGATGGAGGTAAAAGTTGGCAGAGACAAGTGTCTTCACCTATTAATAAAAACTGCTAAATTTAGTGATGTTCCTTCCGATTCGGCTTCTAAGACCTATGGAAGGTGTATTTTACACCATATCGAGGTAAAAAGAGGCAGGGACAAGTCTCCTCACCCATTTCTAAAGGCTTAGTGAAAATCGGTTCAGATTAATACATAGCCCCTATATATATTTTCCTTCCGATTTACCTTCTTAGGGCTGTAATATGCTGTACGCGTATTTTGCAGACCCCTGTAAAGAAAATTTTAATTTTAAAGAAATCGGTTCAGATTTCGGTTACGCATTTTAGGATTGGCAAAGCTAAATTTGCAAACGAGAAGTGATTTCTTGACCCATTGGCTGACAGTGCTAGTTTTAAGGTAATCGTTTCATATGTATTTAAGGGTGGTTAAATTTTAAGGGCCGATGTTGATTTTGAATAAAACACAAATTATTTAGGAAATTATTGCCATTTCTTGTTATACCCTCACTTTAATGTGACGAGGGTATATATCATTTGCCACGAAAAAAAGTGTAACACATCGAAGGAGTGATCTAAGACCCTAAGTATGTTCGGCGGATATTCGTTTTGGGTCGTTTTAAGTCGAATGGGCAATGTCCGTCCGTCCGTCTGTCTGTCTGTCTGCTGGTTGGTGCGCACGACAACTCTCGAAAGGAGTAACCGATTGACTTCTAATTTGGTACGTGGTAATACTTTTTCTATCTCCGGCTAAGTCTGAAGATGGGTCATATTGGTCCACTCCTTCTAGTACCTCCCCCACAAAGTGTTAAAATGTCGTTAAATATTCAATCATTAATAACTGCTATACTACTTTTTTCAATCTTCTGAAATTCCACACCATGCATTAGTTTATTAGTCGCTATCAACTCGAGAAAAATGGGCCACGTTGCTACGCCCCTTTTGGTACCTCCCACACAAATGCACCATTTTGCACCAAAATTTAATAGCTTATAACATTAATACCAGTGTATAAAAATACTTGAAATGGGAAAAATGGACGTTATTGCCACGCCCCTTTTTGTATCTCCCCACAAAGACACCATTTTGCACAAAAAGTTAAGAGCTTACAGTGTCAGTACCAATGCACGAAAATGCAACAACATATTGCACAGTGTAACGCTTTGGAAGTGCCCAGAGCCCTGTATAAAATGGGCGTTATCACCACGCCCATTCTTGTACCTCCCACGCAAAATTGCCTAATCATACCAAAATTTAATATCTCATAACGCTTATAATTCGGCATAGTGCAATGTATTTATACTATCTACTATTCAGCGAAAAATAGGTGTATTTGTTAAACACCTTCTGGTACCTCCCACACAAAATGACAGAATAATTCGTTTAATATACCGTATTACATTACTCACAAAGTGAGGGTATACCTTAGTCGGTTACCCGACTGAAACTTTCTTACTTGTTATTATGATAATATTGGTATGGTTCAATTATGTATGGAACAAAATATCGACCAAATTGCCGCCGCGACCTCGGCGGCACACCTCCATCCGATGGTCCAAATTTTCGATGACGCTGAGTCATAATTGAGGTTCTATGCCGTTAATGTTCACAGTAACTGCATGACCGGCCCCATTTCGAAGAAGTATGGCCCGATGACGTCGCCAGCCCATAAGCCGCACCAAACGAACTGGGCAAGCGTGCACAGGTGTTTTCACATTTCCTACAGACCCGGTTTGCTGAACACAATCCCACAATTCTCCCGATTGTGGACACATTTGGTCGATTATGCTGATCAAAAAACATCATGAAGTGCACGAAATGCAGTTTGATTTGAACGCCCATTTTTGTAAAAGGCTTAAAAAACTTTAACGCGTTGCTCGATTGCGTATCTTTCCATGGTTCAAATTGAGTTAGTCTGAAATTAAGAAATGTCAAATGAAATGCAGTAAAAAACTTGACGTTAAGGTGTGGTTCACATTCAACATCGGCCCTTACAATTCAACCACCCTTTAGATAAAGCATATGCATGCTTATTCTGCTTTATCAATTTGGTGTAGGGAATCACATAGTCGGCTCTACCCGACTTTTGTCTTTCCCTGCTGGTTTTGTAGTAGAAAAATGTGAAAGCATTATTTTCAATATTTGGAGTCAAAATGTATGTTCCATATTCTAAAGGCACACTTTATCAAAATTGGAAATAAAAAAAATTACCATAAGATTCTTTAGATTACCAAATTACACCAGAAAATGTTATGCGCAGCCCTTCGGCAAACATGTTTGTAAACTAGTGCTAAACAAGTAAAAGCGCTAAGTACGACCATGCCGAATCCAATATACCCTACACCATGTATTGCGTTCAATTTTATTACTGGAAAAATCTTTGGATATGGAGCAAATCATGAAACGATCCTTTTGGTTTAAGTAAATTATAGAAAAAAACGAACGCTGCTATTTTAGGCCGCAAGTTCTTTAGCCAAACTCTTCAGCTGAAAAATGTAATATTTATAGCTTAAAATAGCTTTTTTGAGAGCTACATTTACACGGGGCTACACAAAATTAAAATTTTATTTCTATAAATTTTATTGAGATGATTTCTACCAAAAATAGTATATAAACTGCAAAGTTACAGCTAAATTTCTTAGAAAATGTTGGTGTTTATGGCTTAAATAAGACTTCTTGGGAGCGACATATATAGTTGGACTATAAAAAAAATTAACTGATTTAAAAATTTGCACTGCGATGAATTCTTGTCTTAATTAAATACAAACTGCAAATATTCAGATAAAATATTCTAAGCATTGTGGTATTTATGGCTTTAATACGTATATTTTGGAGCGACCTCTATAGGGCGACTATAACAAAATATGAACCGATTTGTACATTTTTTGCTGTGATGAATTCTTGCCAATATAGAATATAAACTGCAAAGTTTCTGCTAAATTGGTTTAAAAATGTGGTATCTGTGGCTTAAAACCTGTATTTTGGAGCGACCTCTATAGCGGAGCTATATCATAACATTGCCCGATATGGCCCATTTTCAATTCCAAACACATCCAGCTCTGCGATCAACAATCTGTACATTGCCTACACGAATACTACAGAATACAATCAGAATGTATGTATTTCTAAGTTGATCGATATAAAAAACTCTTCTTCTGTTATAAAATGACTCTTTAACTGCTATAATTAATATTTGAATTTTACAAATACTGGGTTTATAAGAGTGATATGATTTCTTTGAAAAAGAACACACTTTTTGTTAAGGAAATTCAAAAGTTTTTTATTTAATGTGAAGTACAATTGATACAATTAAGTTCTAAATAAAACGTCATTCAAATGGCCTACACGACTTCTTCTGCAGGAACGAATTCGATGAACCCAATTTTCGAGCACTTTTTCCACTAAATCAAGTCGTATATCATGAATGGCACGTTCAATATTGGCAAGAAATAGTCTAATGGTGTTAAATCACAACTTCTTGGAGGCCATTCAATATCACAATTTCTTGAAATAATCGAATCGCCAAACTTTTCTCGCAACAACTCAATTGTTTCATTTACTGTCTGGCACGTAGCCACAATGGGTCAATGGCAAAAAGATAGCTCTTAACGAGAGCTAAAATATTACTCATGGGTGTCAAGGTCGTAGGTCGACTGGAACGTGTTTTTATACCCTACACCACACTGTGGTACAGGGTATTATAACTTTGTGCATTTGTTTGTAACACCCAAAAGGAGAAGAAATAGACCCACCGTTTATTATACCGATCGACTTAGAATCACTTTCTGAGTTGATTTAGCTATGTCCGTCTGTCTGTCTGTCCGTCTGTCTGTCTGTGCATGTATTCTTGTAATCAAAGTACAGGTCGCAAATATGGTCCGATCTCGACGAAACTTTACACATATCTTTATTTTGGCCCAAGGCGATCCCTATTGAATTTGGTTAAAATCGGTTCAGATTTAGATATAGCCCCCATATATATGTTAGCCCCGATTTGACATGTAAGCGCTGTAAAAATGTTATTTTATATCCGATCAGTGCGAAATTCGACAAAGAGAGGTTTCTTACTACATGAAGGAATACTGCTAAATTCGGAGAAAATCGATTCAGATTTATATATAGCCTCCATATATATGTTACCCCAGATTTGACATGAATTAATACTGCCAAATTCGGAGAAAATCGGTTCAGATTTAGATATGGCCCCTATATATATGTTTCCTCCGATTTGACATGTAAGCGCTGTAGAAACTGTATCTTTTATCCGATCAGTGCGAAATTCGGCAGAAAGAGCTTTCTTATTACTCGAAGGAATACTGTCAAATACGGAGAGAATCGGTTCAGATTTAGATATAGCCCCCATATATATGTTACCCCCTATTTGACATGTAAGCGCAGTAGTGACTGTATTTTATATCCGATCAGTACGAAATTCGACAGAAAGAGGTCTATTTACATGAATGAGTATTCAGGGAAAATCGGTTCAGATTTATATATAACCTCCATATATATGTTCCTCCTGAGTTGGTATCAAAGCGTTATAGAAGTTGTACTTTACTTCAGATCATTAAAAGTTTCCAGAAAGATGTTTCTCAATTTAGGAACGAATACTGCTAGATTGAGCGATTAACGGTTCAGAATTAGATAATATGTTCCTACCCATTTACCAATTATTCCAAATTATTATCGCATTGATCCTTATCGCATTGTTAGGGAGGTGTAGGGTATTATTAGTCGGCCCCGCCCGACTTTCTGCCTTTCCTCACGATTATTTTGATAATAAAACTTAATAATTTGTAAACGTTGTTCTTGCGTATATCTCTCCTTGATGAAATTGTAAACACTACTGAAAACAATGAAAAACAAATGACAGATCATGACATATTACAAGTGGCCGAAACGTCATCCCTATTGTTTGTTTGTTTGAGTTGTTTTACAGATTAGCAAAAAATGGTACTGGATCTCATTAACACCTCATACAATTTGTTCAATTTATTAACATAACTTAAATATACACTCGTTTGTTGGAAAATAAAGCCCCTTAAAATTTTATGCAATCGAAATATGCACATTTTTGCATGTACAGAGTTTAATATCGTATGAACGCAAAACATATTAACAAAGAAAATTTCCATAAAAGTGGTTTCTGTTAATTATACAAAAGAGAAAATTGCGATACAAAATTACACGTTGACATACTCCAGCAAAGAGAACTAACTTAATTAACTTGTCCACTAAATAGTTATAGGAAACTAGTAAAATGGAAGACAACATCACACCCCTTTCCAGAGGTTCTGTGCGTATTAAATTCATATATCTGTTGAAACCTCTTAATAACACCCACCACCTGACACTACTGGCCTTTTCCATTAGTGTTGTTAGTGACCGAATAAGTAGTAAAACACTAAAAAACCGATTACATTTCCTAGTAGAGGATATAAACTAACATTAGAATTTTTAGGATTCGTGTATAACTTTTAAAACTTTAAATAAATCATCATATAAACGACACAAACACCAGTATATATCCATAATCGATTTTCATCGGCAAAACTCTGTAAGTTTTGTCGTAGTAGAGAAAATTGAATTCATGGCTAATAATTCCAAAAATAATAAAAAATTTTGGTTTTGGCTTTATGAATTGTATGCCTCAAAGAATTTTTTGGTGCGTAATGTAATTGGTTAAAATGTTTAATATTGACATTAAAAATATCATTGAAAAGATTGCCTTAAGCATTTTTAAATGGGAAATTTTAGATTCAAATAATTTCCAAAAAAAAAAATGAAATCAGATTACACACAAAGTATTGTCCGGTGGTTGCGAGACCTGGCAATGGTCCGGCTTCAAAAATAAACATCCACAACTCTAAGACATACCCTGCCTTAAAAATCCTTCTGATGCATCATAACTTTTTTGTTTGTAGCTCGATTGCCACATGCGATACATCAATGTGTTGGTCGCGATAAGTACTACAATTGCCTCATAGACTTCGCTGATGTACAAAGGTAATTTCTAATGAAGACTTCATTTACTGCAGTTTCTACCCCCAAAATTTAAAAATATTTTACTATTGGATTAAAGCGCTTTAAAAACCAAGAGCATTTTGCTTTGGGTGTTCGCGCTTTTATGACCTGACCTGATACGATAAAAAAACTATTTCAGGCCGATTCCGCGGCCTCAGAAAAATTTTAACAAATGTTTTCGAAATTGTCTCGAGGGGTGCTTTAATATTCCGCCTCGCATTTGATATCTTTTTTTTGGTGACCCGGTCTAGTAACCAAAACTGCCGTTGTCATTTATTCGGACAGTCAGGTTGTCATCAATTCTCTGCAGTCCACGTCCCTAAATTCAAATTCGACTGATGCAGATCTCTTAACTAGATGGCTAAGCAAAATAACATTCACCTCATATGGTTGCCTGGGATATCCCAGGGAACTGCAAAGCCGATGAACTTGCTAGGAAAGCGACGACATTACAAATTCTCGAAGAATTTGCATATATTGCATACTATCCACATGCAAGCTTTGGCTTAGGTAAGAGACAATCAGGATGGCAGAAATTGGCACCTGTAGGGTAGCTGGAAAAATCTGGCCAAGATATAACCTGAGAAGGTCAAAATATCTTCTCACACTAGAGAGGTAAAGATTGTCTACGTCAGTTCTGATGGGACACTGCCTGATCGGCGAACATTCCGGAAGATTGGTTATTGACTTCAATGACTTCTACAGAAGCTGTCGAGATGAGGAAGAAGTGGAGAGCATTGAGTACTTGCTATGCGGCTTTCCGATATTCGTACTATCGATAACTTTCCATATCAAACAGGTTGGTTTCGTTGAGGGGCATTGCAGGCAGTGGTAACACTAGGAACTAAATTGGTCTATGTCTAAACTTCAAGGTAGGGGTAATGGAAGACGTAGAGCCTGCATACTTGCCATAACCAACCAAGCACTCACCTGGTCTGTTCCAAAAAGACCTGAGGTGGAGCTGCAAAACAATCAGGGATATATAAAACAAGTAAGAAAGTTCAGTCGGGTAAACCGTTTAATGAATCGCCTCACCTTGAGTCTCAAAAAAATGTTAGTAAATTTATTTATTTTTTGTTTTATTTAAATTATTATCAATTTAAATTGGATTTAATAACTTTAAAGTATGTTCTGGTATTAAAGTTAAAAGCTGTTTACTTTTGGTACAAAATTGTCCATTTGTGTGGGAGGTACCAAAAGGGGCGTGGCAACTTCGTCCATTCCATTCTTTTGAATTACTTCCAAAAGAATAACATTGTAAGTACTTCCAAATCATAAGTATGAACATTTTTCGGCATTTAATGAAGTTCTTCTAAATAACTAACCAAAATGCAATTTCGGAATATAAATTATTAATCCGAGAATGCATAATTTCAAAACGATTGGATGTAAAATAAAGCTTCTGAAGTGATAAACGTTCAGATCGGAAGGAACATATATATGAGGGCTATGAAATATATGTAAAATACTGCTTCTATAGTGCTAAAGGAAGAAATATTTATTTATATGAGGGCTATATCAGAATTAGTGAATGGTTCTGGAAGCTAGACTTTCGACTTTTTCATCAACCAAATTTCGTTTCAGTCCACTAGGTCGATTAATCGGACCTAAAAGTCGACTTTTTCACAGTCGATTAAAATAACATAAAGTCATTTCAAAGTATGCAGATTTTCTTCGAAATATGTTAAATTGTGGAATTGTAGTACATTGGATTGCGATAAAAACTGAATTTATTAATAAAACTTTATACTTTCCACAAATGTTGATATATCTTCACTAGAAATGCCCAAGAGCGTAACGCTCAAAAAATGAAAATTCGTTTTTCGTCCAAAAATCACGATTTTATTGAATAAAACCAGTAAGGAAAGGCTAAAGTCGGGCGGGGCCGACTATATAATACCCTACACCACTCTCGTAATATTGAATAACTCTGATATATAAATTTTGTAATTCATGTATAAATTGTTTACATAAATTTACTTTTGGGACATTTTATACTTAAATAATACCCTGTACCACAGTGTGGTGTAGGGTATAAAAACGATTGGATCTAAAGAGCCAAATCGGATGAAACATATATAAGGGAGCTATAGCTAAATCTTAACCGATTTTCTTCAAATTCGGCAGTGTTGGTTCATGGATCAAGAAACTCTACCATTCTAAATTTCAAAATGATTGGATGTAAAATACAGCTTCTATAGAACTAAAGAGCCAAATCGGACGAAACATATATATGGGAGCTATAGCTAAATCTTAACCGATTTTCTTCAAATTCGGTAGTGTTGGTTCATGGATCTAGAAACTCTACCATTCTAAATTTCAAAATGATTGGATGTAAAATACAGCTTCTACAGGACTAAAGAGCAAAATCGGACGAAACATATATATGGGAGCTATAGCTAAATCTTAACCGATTTTCTTCAAATTCGGCAATGTTGGTTCGTGGTCAAGAAACTCTACCATTCTAAATTTCAAAACGATCGGATGTAAAATACAGCTTCTATAGGTCTAAAGGGCCAAATCGGACGAAACATATATATGGGAGCTAAATCTTAACCGATTTTCTTCAAATTCGGTAGTGTTGGTTCATGGATCAAGAAACTCTACCATTCTAAATTTCAAAATGATTGGATGTAAAATACAGCTTCGATAGGACTAAAGGGCCAAATCGGACGAAACATATATATGGGAGCTATAGCTAAATCTTAACCGATTTTCTTCAAATTCGGCAATGTTGGTTCGTGGATCAAGTTACTCTACCATTCTAAATTTCAAAACGATCGGATGTAAAATACAGCTTCTATAGGTCTAAAGGGCCAAATCGGACGAAACATATATATGGGAGCTATAGCTAAATCTTAACCGATTTTCTTCAAATTCGGCAATGTTGGTTGATGGACCAAGAAACTCTACCATTCTAAATTTCAAAACGATTGAATGTAAAATACAGCTTCTATAGGACTAAAGGGCCAAATCGGACGAAAGATATATATGGGAGCTATATCTAAATCTGAACCGATTCCAACCAAATTCAATAGCGATCTTAACATCCGCGAAATACTCTAAACTGCAAAATTTCAGAACGATCGGAGTGAAATTGCGACCTGTAGTCGACGAACAACTTTACATGGACAGACGGACGGACGGACGGACGTTAAATCGACTCAGCTAGTGATTCTGAGTCGATCGGTATACTTTAAGGTGGGTCTAGCTGTGTTATTTTCAGGTGTTACAAACATCTGCCGTGAAACAAACTTATAATACCCTGTACCACAGTGTGGTGTAGGGTATAAAAAGACGCAACATCAAGTGCTCGTTTCTGATAAAGCACAAAAGGCGTAACCTACATTGTATTAAATAGAACGTACTGTATTCATCTATTTAACCTTTGAAGTAGTTCTCTTGTTGCTGTATTGATTTTTGTCAATCGTGTTTGACAGCTATTTTAGGTGCAAAATTTTATATGGGTCTGTATTTAAATTTGGCCTTTATCTGAATGGTATCCATTTTTTGATCATATTTCGCAATTTTAATGATTCTATAAACTAATGTCTGCCAAATTTAATAATGATCTGAAGTAAAAGTGTGGGGCTATATGTAAATTTGAACCGATATTGTTTACACAGATATTAACTGTTAGAATAAGATACTCTTTACCAAATTTCATGAATATGGAAACGAAATTATATCTTCTATAGAGGGTATAAGCTAAATCGAAGGTACTTTCATATATATTAAGATATCTGGTTCTAAACTGATATTCAAATAGTTGAGCGATTTTTGATCGTTCGCCGTAGACGAAAGAAAATAAGTTGCAGAAATAGGCCCTATATCTAAATTGTCTTTCAATTTCAATACGAATTTTCTTGTCCCAAAATAAAGATATATGCAAAATTTCTTTAAGCTCGGACTATATTTGTGACCTGCACATTGATTACAAGAATGCATGCACAGACTGACATAGCTAAATCGGTTCAGAAAGTGATTCTAAGTCGATCGGTATAATAAACGATGGTTCTACATATCTCTTCTCATTTTAGGTGTTAGAAACAAATGCATAAAATTATAATAAATTGTACCACAGTGTGGTGTATGTTATAATTAAATAATTTTAAAAGAAATTACGGTAACACTGTGGTACTTTACTCCTCTCTGAACCGGGGCTACGGAAAATACATAGCGCCGCACAAATGTCCTATGTATTACAGTGTAAAATAAAAATCCTATTTTATTAGTGAGAGTGTTGATCATTTGCGAAAATGTTACGAATGACCCCATAGTGTACTATGGGGTCAGCTACATCATACAGATTACAAACATCTTCAAATGTCCTAAACATACATACATATGTATATATGATCGTTGATTGATCTCTTTGGCCAATAGTATATTATTTATACGTTCCCTTCCCTATGTCAACATTTGCATTCCTTTAAAATAAGAGATCTCTGGACCCAAAGATGTTAATAAGAACGACATACATTCATCAAATAAATACAACACCAAAAAAGCAAATCTTACAGTGCTCTAAAAGGAGTTGTGCAAAAGTGGTGACAAAGAAGTACTTCCCCGGAGCGACAACCCCTTATTAAATTCATTGGTAAAAATCCAAATTAGAACAACTTCCGGATCATAAGTTGGGGATTTTTATTGCTTTTATAAGAAGTTATTAAATAATCAATACTTCACTAAATGTTAACCCTTTTTGGGGGAGTTACTGGAAGGTGTGGTCCAATATGGCCCATTTTCGAACTTAGCCGGAGATAGAAGAAAATATTACCACATACCAAAATTTAAGTCAATCGGTTACTCCTTTCGAGAGTTATCGTGCGCACCAGCCAGCATACAGACAGACAGACGGACGGGCATTGCTCATTCGACATAAAATGACCCAAAACAGATATCCTCCGAACATACTTAAGGTCTTAGGTCACTCCTTCGATGTGTTACTCTTTCGGTTCGTAGCAAATGATATATACCCTCCTCTCTAAGGTGAGGGGATAAAAAGGGTGGAACGAGTCACTACAACTCTTAATCACTCGCTACAAGCCGCATGTCCCCAACTAAAGCCATGGGGCAAGCCACAACCGCCATGATGGTTGTTTTAAATATTTATGCTCTGTAGTGGCGTTGAAAACTCATCCGAAGTCTCAAGTTCACGGAACATTTTAGCCTCAACACTATGTACTATTGGGTACATCAAGAAAGATGATGCATAGTTCTTGGACTACATCCACTGAGGAATCGCTGAGAGTGCTCCTGGATACACATTTTGGTACATCAAGAAAGATGATGCATAGTTCTTGGACTACGTCCCGTTAGGAATCTCTGAGAGTGCTCCTGAATGCACATTTCCCGTGGAACTCTGAAGAGTTGCTGAATGCTTCAATTGGGGGTTCCTTAGAAGTGCAGCGAACAGAGGTCGCCAGCGAGATTGTAACCGAATCTCGAATTCTTTGGGCTATCAAAAGCTTTAAACCTTTTAAGCCGCCAGGACCAGTCAAAGTATCGACGGCGGAGGTACATGCTGTGGCTGATACAATTGCTCCCTGCCTCAGAGAGATCTACACATGATGTATCAATCAAGCCTACTTATACATACCAACAAAATGGATAAAAACCAAGGTTGGTTTCGGGAATACCCTCCCACACTGGAGCTAAGTATTTCGGGCGAATTAGTCTAACGTCATTCCTCCTTAAAACTCTAGAGAGATTAAAAGAAAGTTACCTTAGGGCTAAAATTGAGCACAGGCTACTGTCCAATTAGCAAAAATTGTCCGTCCATCAGCAGTTATGATAGCTTTCTTAGACATAGTAACATTAATCCGCCCGCTATAATTACGGCTTTAGAAACCCTGGGGTTAAGAGACACATTTCAGCTAGCTTATGGTCAACTGACCTCCACAGATTTGTCAGCAGAGTAACGCCCCAGGACGGTGTTCTGTCTCCTCTGCTATGGAATCCCTCCATTATCAATATTCTGCATTCTTTGTAGATGATGGGTGTCAGAGTTATTGATTTTGCAGATGACTTGGCAATAGCTGTTAGAGGGATGTTCCCGAGTACTCTTAAAGACAACATACAGCAGGACTTTCATACAACCGCAAGATGGGCTTCTGGTAACGATATTGGTATTAAGCCGACCAAGACGGAACTAGTTCATTCCACCAAGAGGAATAAGGTACCACTAGTTACTCCTGTCTCCTTGGGGGGTATTGAAATTCCCTTCTCTGAAAGCGCGAAATACTTAGGTATTTTACTGGACAAAAAGTTGTATTTCAAACCCAACATTCAGGAAAGAGCAAAGAAGGCTGTGGTAGCGCAATATACCTGTAAAAGAGCAATAGGAAAACGCTAGGGTCTAAAGCCACATAGAGTTCATTGGTTGTATACGACAATAGTCAGACCGATAATGCTGTACTACATAGTCGTCTAGTGGAAGGCTCTGCAGAAATTCACCTTCTGCGCTATACTAAACAATGTTCAACGAATGGATGTTATATGTATCATAGGTGCACTAAGAGCGACACCAACTGAGGCTACTACTACATTTAATGCCGCTAAACATTATAGCAATGCAATATGCTGCATGTGCTGCGATTAGACTTAGGCAACTGTCACTATGGTAAGGAAATGGATACGGACATAATGACATTCTAGGCACAATGTCTTACCTTTCGGGCATTGTTGATTACACTATGACTGAACCACTCTTTGACAAGAAGTATCTCACTTTTATACCTGATATATCAGAATGGAATGGTCGTTTCCCAGGACATAGTAGATTCTTTAACTTCTATACAACCGGTTCCAAACTCAATACCCAAGTGGGCTTGCAAAAAGATAGAGGTAGAGGAATGGTTGAAAATTAATGTTCTGGCCAAAGTCGGCATCAATTATTTTCTATGATAGTCAGAGAATAAATTTAGTGGAAATATTCTGAAACTGCCCTGGACTGTCACAGATCTCTCAGCGAGATAGCTGAGCAGTTCAATATTCTTCTGATATGGGTGTCGAAAATCGGTTCAGATTTATATATAGCCCCCATTATCCCGATTTTGAGTCTAAGGGCTATATAATCCTAATTTCTTATCAGATCTATATACAAGTTACATCAAGAAATATACAATCCGCATTTCTCAATATTCCTCACGCGTTTTTTTAATACTGTCACTGTTACTGCGAATTTATTTCTCTTCAATAGCGTCATTCCCATTCACAGCTTATAGCAATATGAAATTCTGTGTTAACTAAAAACCGGGTATTAGCAAACGGGAAAGTTTAACACATCTTTAAATGCCGTCATCTGCAATAACACCCTTCTCCAGCTATACGGACAAACACCTCAATTCGTTTGTCCGTCTGCTCGTCTGTCTACTCAGTCGGAGGGCAACTGCTAGAGCCACTATTGCTGCGCTGCCGTGTAAAAGTGTTGTATTAGTCATTAATTTTGATTACGTTAACTAATTAATTGACTTTAGTGTGTAACTATCCTCAACTTTGCTGCTTTCGCAACGCAAAGACTCCTCCAAGCGAACATGTTTAGTTATTATTATGTTGTTGTTTTTGTTGTCGTTCTAGCAATGGCCTAAGGAAAGTGGTGGTCGTCGCCTTCAAATTTCCAACAGTGGACGCGGTTTCCACCCTTGTGTTGGGGGAATTATTGCTAATACATTTGCAAAATTGCGGGGCAGACAAGTGAGTGAGTAAATGGATGCGACGGCTGTGGGAGAGGTGTGGGTAATTGGAAATTATTGGCGTATTGACCTGTAATTTAAAAGACGTTCACTTATAACTCAACTTTAGTGCAATGCATTGAATTTCATTACACTCAAGGGGTCGGATGATTATAACGCTGGTCATGAATATGAAAGTAAAGAACAAATATTAAGACAATTTTGTTAAAAAAAAATATAAGAGGCAAATATTTAACCAGACGTCTGTATATGAGTACTGCCTAAGGTATTTACATTGTCTGCCCTAAAATCGTAAAATTTATAATTTATCTCTTGTAAATTGAGTTAAAATAGAAAAATTAGAAAAACTCACAAATTTCCACAATATGATAATACAAACATTTTGGCAAAGAGCAACATTGCACACAATTTTCTGGTGTATTTTGATCTTCTAAGGCTAGGTTTAGGTTAGGATGGAAACCGTTTTTTATGAGCTCACATAGACCAGTTTAGGTCCCTAGTGTTACCACGGACTGAAATGCCCTTATCGAAACCAACATATTTGATATACAAAGTTATCGATAGTACGAATATCGTTACCGGAAAGATCTGTTAGAATACCTAGAAAGGACGACCCCAGTATATCCAGAACAGTCGCAGTTTCTGCAGAAGTCGTTGGATTCAATACACAGTTCTCTAAACCTTTGATAATAGGTTGGTGATGGTTAGTTTATTATTAACCTTCCACCATACCACAATGCCTTATAACAGTATTGGGTAAACTACTGCTATACTCGTATATATCCAATGGACGATTTTAGGTGAAAGCTCCACTGCGACGCTACAACCTTCCTGCAGGAATATAAGGCGACATTGGCCTTCCTTTCAAAACACAGTACGTCAAGTCTAACTAACAGTTTCTTTTCTAGAATTATTTTTAGAAAGTTTGCACTTTCAGAAAAAAACTAGATCTGTTTCATTTATCCGAGGAAGGGCGTCCACATGTGGGACTTCATTTATCCTAGTAAAGAGAACAATTGCTGCCTTGTTTGGGTTAACGCCCAAACCGCTGCTTCTGGCCCATCTAGCCAACTTGTTCAGAGCCACCTGTAGGATGTCTCTGTGGACGTTTTCGAATTTGACACTTACTGCGATTGCAGCCACAACGTTCTAGATCTAGCAGGATTTCATTCACCACTAGGTTACAAATAAGTGGAGACAGCACTCGTCCTTGTGGGGATCCTCTGTTTACAAACCTTGTTAGAGTTGTGTACCCAAGACTTGCTGTTATGCATCATTTATTGAGCAGCCTAATAATGCTAGAGTTTACCTTTAGATATGACAGCACCGCAATTACCTCATCTAAGTAAATGTTGTTAAAAGCCCATTTCATGTCAAGAAATGTGATTTCATTGAAATTTAGGAACGATTCGATAACGTCCCCAAGTTCGTGCAGGGCAGATTCTATCGACTTCCCTTATTGTTAGCATGCTGGGTCCTCGACATGAGTTCTGGATCCCGGTTTTCCCTTGTGAAATAATATAAAAGTCTTTAAAGACCTCTCAATAGGGAGGAGGATAGGCTAATTGGTCTGAAGCCTAGTGTGCGATATCTTTCCCGCTTTGGGTATGAATACCACATTAGTATCCCTCCATCGATTCGCGATGTGTGAAAGCCTTATAAAGCCTACATAAACTTTCCCAGCCAGAGGATAATGTACTTCAACATGTTGTGCATTTATGCTGGAGTGATGCGGTCTGGTCTAAATGATTTGAAGGGCTCAAACCTGTTGGTCTTATTGATCCTCGGATTCTATCGGTGAGTTCCCCCGGAAATGTGTGTCGGGCAGTACATTTAGGGAGCTCGCTGCGTGTTGTCCTCTTATTTGCCTCATCCTGCAAATAGCCCACCGTACAGGGTGCAGTGGATAATATCTTGCGTAGCCTTGCGGCATGCGAGACCTTTTCCACTTCGCCACAGAAGGTGTGCCATGAACGCCTTTGCGCATTTCTAAGCTCCTTCCTATAGATTTTGAGTTGATCTTTATAGGCATCCCAGTAATTAGTGACCCCAGTATATTTGGTCTTGTTGCATAGACGTTGCAAGTCTGTTTCCTAGCCTTTAACCCAGAAGTCCACCATTGTGGTTTAGTTTTACCCTTGTACCTTGATTTTGGACAGGCTTCTTTAAGGGAACTATTGAATGATGTGGTGATATGCTCCACCCAGTATTTGGTATCCCCAAATAGTATGGCGAGCATTCATGTCTGTGTCAATAATGAGTTCGGGCACGACAGGCGTTGCTTCTTATACTAATGCCCTGAAGTGAGCAGTCTTATACTAATGCCCTGAAGTGAGCAGTCGGCACTACAGCTCCCAAAGGCCCAAACTGGAGACCACACAATACAGGGTGGCTGATATGTAATGCAACAAAGTAAAGCGCTATATTTTTTTAATTTTTTTTTTAAATTTTATTGTTCAAAAGCAAAAATGTCGGAAATAACATAAAATTTTAGAAACAGTTTAGATTTTGGCACGAATTATGGCCTTCAAACGGCCGACAAAGCCATCACACGCTGCACGAAAGTGGCTCTGCGGTATTTTGGCCCATTCCCGGCGAAGCGCCGTCTTGAGATGATCGATACTTTGGTATTTTTTAGTGCGAACCTTACTCTCTAAAATGCCCCAGGCGCAAAAGTCCAACGGATTGAGATCCGGAGATCTTGGTGGCCATTGTGCGGTAGAAATGAAGCGAGGAACCTCCTTTTTAAGCCATTCTTGGTTGACGCGTGCTGAGTGCGATGGTGCTGAGTCCTGTTGGATGGTGGGGAGTCCTGTTGGTTGGATGGTGTTGAGTCATTTTTTAATATGTGTTGTATCCGTTCTCGCGATATGTTCAGCTTACGAGCAATGTTTCTACCACTACGGCGTGGATTTCGATCAAATCTGGCCTTCACTTTTCGGATCATTTCTGGTGTTGTTACCGTTTTTTTTCGTCCACTTTTTGGACGCGATGCAACACTGCCAGTATCACGGTAACGAGCAATGGTACGAGAAACAAAAGATTTATTCACATTTAAATGCTGGAACAGGTAGACAGCGTTAACAGCATGTCTAAAATGAAAAAGTTCCTCTCAAAAACTCATGTCCAAACCGAAACACTGGTGGATGAAACGGGTAAAAGGATGGAAACTATAGAGGATACCGTAAGGCTCTTGATGAAAACTCATTTTCCGACTGGTAATGCTGGACCAACAGAGGAACAGTTACAGAATGAAAATGTATTGCATCAAGTACCTATTACGGATATAACAGATGGTATTGTTAAAGAAGCGATAAAAAGTTTCTCTCCCTTTAAGGCTGCGGGACCGGATGGAATATTTCCAGCACTTCTGCAGAATGAGGTGGATCTGGTATCAACTCATCTGGCTGGAGTGTTCACTGCATGCCTAACCCATTCGTATACCCCAAAAAACTGGCAGGAATCAAGGGTGGTCTTTATACCAAAGCCTGGCAAGGCGAGTTACACGACCCCAAAGGCTTATCGACCCATTAGCCTTACTTCTTTCCTGTTAAAAACAATGGAGCGAATAATTGATGACATGGTCAAAGGTAAAATAGCGGATGACAGGCTAAAATTCAAACAACACGCCTATGTCAAAGGAAGATCAGTGGAAACAGCTCTGCATGAGGTAGTGCACCACATAGAAGAGTCCTTCAGTAAAGAAATGTATACACTTGCTGTTTGCATAGACATTGAGGGCGCATTTAACAATGTACAGACCGATACACTTATCCAGTTCCTAGACGAGTTTCAGGTTGACCGGGCGCTGAAAAACTGGATCAACAATATGCTAAGGAATAGGTGGATTATTTGTGGGTCATATGACGTAAAAATTAGAGACAAGGTAAATCGTGGTATACCTCAGGGGGGCATTTTATCGCCTCTTCTATGGGTTACGACGATACACAGTCTCCTAAAATCCCTCACCAATGAAGGACTTAAACCAGTCTGTTATGCAGACGACGTTGTAATACTTCTAAGGGGCTTTCATCCAAATCTATTATGCAGAAGAGCTGAAGAGGCACTTAACATAGCATATAACTGGGCACAACCAAGGGGATTAAATGTTAACCCAGACAAAACAGAAATATGTCTATTTACAAGGAAAACGAAGATCCCACGTTTTACCCCGCCTCGATTCCTGAATAAGACAATTGCTATAACTAAAAAGGTAGAATACTTGGGAGTAATCTTGGATCAGAAACTGTACTGGAAAGATCATCTTGAAGAAAGAGTTACAAAGGCACACAGATGTTGGTCGTTGTGCAGAAGAGCTATAGGTTTAAAATGGGGACTACGTCCAAATATGACTCACTGGATTTACATGAGCGTGATTAGACCAATAATCACCTACGCCTCTGTAGTGTGGTGGACATCAATGGACAAGAAGTGCAACGTAATACCCCAGCCAGAAATTTATGACGGTATCACGAAAACTGCGTTGTGAAAGCACTGTATTGGGACGCTTTCACTACGCTTGCTTAAAATGTAATTGAAGCTCTGTTTAGTGATAGATTTACAATGCTTTGTGATAAAATTATTTGAGAAAAATGAATAGTGTTTAGAAAGTGCTTAATAATTTAGTCTTTAAATCGATACCTCCATTCCAAAACATGCTAAGTCTAAATAGCTAGGTTTTTAGTGTACTGTGTATAAAAGCAAAAAAATCTAACTTAATAACTTTTTTAAAGTAACGTCACCAGCATACAATAAAACATTTGAATTGTGTGGCTTTCCAATTATTTAAGTCTAATAAATTAAACGATTTTCTATGAAATTAATGACAAATTTTCCAGTAGAAAGTTAGGCAAATTCGGAAAAAAAAGAAAACGATTTTTTTAAACGAACATGTAAAGTAATTCCGCACATATGCATTTTGTCAAAATTACGATTTTATCAAAATTTAGAAGTTTCCATAAGGAACTATTCTTTTTATTAAAGTGGGTATTGTCTTTTCTTTAAAAGACTGCAGGATTCGCTTTTACAGTGCATCTTTGACATGCGAAAACCCAGACCTACCTTTACAACATCAATTCAATATTATGAATTCAAAATCTCATTTAAATTAATACCTTAAAAATAATATATTTCATTTGATTTATTGATATCTAAATACAATTTTTTTTTTGGGAATTATTACCTTCAAACAATCAAAAAGCGTCATGAATTTTGTTTTTGCAACGTTTCAACAAAGTTGTAAAATACCGCCGTCAGACCGTATATCGGTGTTATCATTTTGACGCTTTTACAACGCTATATCCCACCGTGTGATGACGGTTCACAGTGCTTTCACGACGCTTTGAGGATGGTATTTTTCTGGCTGGGACCTTTGCAAAAAAATTCAACGTATGTGCTGTCTAGGCATAAGCGGGGCATTTAGAACTGCACCAACAAAAGCGTTGGAGACTATACTGCACATCAAACCAATAGACATCCGTATAAAGTATGAGGCAGCCCTCACAGCAAGACGTCTACAAGTGATGGGTGAATGGATAAATCGAGACCACAAGTCGTACCATCAGAAGATTTTAGAATATCTAGTTGGTCACATTCAAACGCCAGAAATCTCGGACCGCATTCCTGAAGTGCGGCTTACAGCTAACTGTGATACGTTTGTGCCAGACAGACGCTCCTGGGAAAATGGAACTTTGGTCCATGTGCCAGTGGGAACCAGCTGCTACACGGATGGGTCCAAGCGAGGAGGAAGGACGGGTCTGGGACTTTTTATTGATGAACCAGAAGTCGAACTTCACTTCCGCCTCCCTGACCATAACACGGTATTTCAAGCAGAAGTTCGAGCAATCACGGAGTGTGTGAACTGGCTCAGTAACACGATAAAAGAACGATAAATGATTACTCAGCCCATGGTCAATTGCGTATTTGCTGGGTACCAGGACACAACGGAGTGATTGGAAATGAACGGGCAAACAACTTGGCTTCAAAGGGCAGAGAACTTCGAGTAATAAACTTGAAAAATTGGAAACCTTTCGAAGCCACGAAAAATGAGTTGAAGCACTGGGCAGTGATGGCTCATAAAACTATGTGGAATAGCGCAACAGTAGGAGCAACTGCAAAGATACTGTGGGGTGACCCAAATGAAAAGAAAACAAGAAGTCTTCTGAAACTAAACAAGATCGATATTAGTAAGATGATGAGTGTTCTAACGGGACACTCAAGCTTACAAGCACATCTTCATCGCATAGGACTAGCAGGAAACGACGAATGCAGGGCATGCAGAGAAAACATCGAAACGATGGAACATTTTCTGTGTCACTGCCCGGCTTTCACACATGCAAGATCCCAACATTTCGGGTCCGACATATTACCAGACTTGACTCATCTCAGAGAATATGACTGGAAGATACTGAGAAAATTCGTGTCTAGTACCGATTTTCTGTAACTCGTGAGGTATAAAAAGATCATAAATAAGGAGCGCACAACAGGCCGAACCACTGGCTTAAGTGTATGTCCATGGACATGAGACGTTTAAACGTCTCCTCTCTTCAACCTAACCTAACCTAACCTAAATGCTGGAAGGCTCTAACGATAGCCACTTGTGTTTTTCCACCCAAATATAAAGCAATCACACTATCACGCTTGAATTCCATCACGAATAACTTTTTTTCTGAATCTGAAGATCAAAATGCTTTTGTAAGCTTGTAAACAATAAAATGAACTGTCACTGAAATAAATCTTTCAGCTATCAGACATGCGGTTTAGAAATGATAGCAACCTGAAGTTGGCTGCAATACATATCAGCCACACTGTATATGCGATTAAAGCTCTCCAGACTAGCAGCTGTTTGGTCTTAACCACTGAAATTATTATTATTATAATTACGACCTGTGGTTCCCATAAGGAACAAAGGGCCACTACAAGTTCATTCCATTAAATTCTGTTTGATAATACATGTTTTATTTCACTTCAGCATAGACCGGTTTGCCATGCTTCACACTCGAGTTGGCGTCTCCACGTTTGCAATGGACGACCTCTCCTATATGTCCTGCCATGGGGCGTCCAATCAATGGCTAGCTAAAGCAACCACCAGTTGGTCTGCGCAACGTATCTCCAATAAAGCACCATATGCTTAAATCTTTCCTGACCAAAATGCAGGTTCTTGGAGTGCCTTCGGTGTTAGCTAGAACCAGTTTAAAGATGTGTGTTCTGATACCACACACAGTTCCTTCTACTACGTAGGGCTTCTTTATCAGGACGATGTCTACTACATCTGTGGATAGGTGCACCAATAGAGCCGCAGTTATCGTTCTGATATCTCCCACATATGGTATAAAAATCCTTATTTTATTCTTCACAAAGTGAGTGAGGCGATTTATCATTCTGAAATTATATTGTTTCACATATAAATTTAACATATATTTTTATAATTCATAAATTACACAATTCAGAGAAACTTAAGCAACATCAATATTAACAAATTGTATTGTTTATGAAATAAAAAATGGAAAGGAAAAACATACAGAAAAACACTCAACTTAAAAAACCTTTTAATTAAATTTCCCAACAATTATTTTGAAATACTCACAGTGCAGTAAAAGTAACGTTTATTTCATTCCATGTCTGCAGAATGGTCCAATTTAATTGAACTGAGTCTCCGGTAAAATACATACAAAGCACAAATAGCAAACAAATTTAGGAAATTAGTTCACACAAAATATATAAACAATATCGGATGCATTCACATAAGTAAGTTCGCTTGCCTTGCTCTGCTTCAACACGTTTCATACAGTGCATTTTAAAGGAAGGACATGTTTGTTAACAACTTTATTTTTATATGTTTGTATAACAAAAAACTCTTCTATAAATTTAATGATTTATTATCGCTTTTTCTTTTTAGCTTAAATGTTGGGAGAAAAAGTTGTTTGGGATGCTATTCTGTAAAGGTTACAAAATGGCCCAGTATATTATAATCGAAACACAAGAAAAATCACCAAAAGTTTGCTAACCCATTTGATCATGATAATTGTGACCTTTGTTGTCTTATGTATGGGACTGTTCAAAGTCAACATATGAATATAAAATTACGAACTACAGAACACAATTCGACAATACTACATTACAATCAGAGATGCAAACTCCCCAAACATTTTAAAAGTTCCCCGAATTTTATAGTTATAGCTATTCCGATTGAGAAGTTTGATGTTAAGAACAAATAAGAACATTTTAGTCGAATAAGCAGACCTCACTTTGTGAGTAATGTAATGTGGAATATGTTACTTTGTGTGGGAGTCAGAAGGCTTGAGACATTTAATTCCATAATTCATTGTCAGTCTATATTCATTGCAAAAGTTATCTAAAGTACAGATGATTGCTACAGAATTAGGCGGAAATTGTATTCAAATGAATCTGTCAATTTGTGTGGGTACCACTGCTATAAGGCTTACGATATTAGCTAATAATAAAATATTCCCCTTGTGTTGGAGGTACCTCATGCGACTGGTAAATTCGATCATCTTTAACGGTGTGGCAGGGACGACGAAGAATTTTAGTTTTGTGGAATTACAGGATATTATGATAAGTACTTTTTTAGATATTAATTTGAGATGCGGACAACCACGATATTTTTTCGCTACCACATTTTTAGGAAATCGGTTCAGATTTAAATATAGCCTCCCAATATATTTTCTGTCCGATTTGGCATGTATGCGCCGTATAAGCTACGTTATACATCCGAGCATTATGAACAATTAGTTAGTAGATTCTCTTGACTCACAAATACACCCTAACAAAATTTAAAGAAAATTGGTTCAGATTTAGATATAGCCTTCATATGTATATATACATATATATGTTTTTTCCGATTTGGCAGCTTAAAACCGTATGTAGGTGCTCGATTCCGATCATTACGAAAATTGATAGAGTGAAGGCTGTTGAGACACAAATAAATGCTACTAAATTAAAAAAATCGATAGCCTGCATATATATCGTCATCTCACATGTTCATGATTTTTCAGGAGAAGTAAAAAACAAAGTAAAGTAATTTTATGCTTTTGACCAATTTAAGGCGAAATCAAATAACAAATCTAGCGCAATTAGTTGTGGTGTACATTCGGAATTAAATAAAATAAAATTTTATGAATCTTTCCGCTTTTTTAATGACCTTGTTTGCTGTAACGTCATTTTGAATATCACTCATAAAATGGTCAATTTTTGATATTAAACTGCAAAATTTTTAGGAATGTGTAGTTTAGCCTAATAGACTATAATCAATCATAAAATTAATTTTGTTTTTTTTTTTGATGTTACGTGATTTTGGATTTCAGATGACGATATAGTCATTTTGATTTTATATCTAACCGCTATAGAACCAAGATTTTTTTAACCGATGAGTACGAAATTCGACTAAAGAAACCCATCTAAAAAAAACAGAGATTTCACCAAATTTCAAAAAAATATTCCCATTTGGTATCTAAACCCTATAGAAGCTGTATTTGAAATCTGATATTTATGGCGCATAGCAGAGAAGAGTTTCTTGATCTAAGGATGAACACTATAGAATTTGTAGAAAAATAATATGGACTTAGATTAAGCCCCTATATACGAGGTTTGTTCAGAAAATATCGCGAATTTTTAATTTCCGCGGGCTACGTGTATTTGATTTTTGATATTTTGTTGCGTTATGTTGGTACTCTTGTCCCTTACTTATGCTGACAAGGTCGGCCATTTTGAATGTTTAGTTAATTTTTGACAGCTGTTGTGCTTGGATGTATTTTAACTTGTCTTCGATTTTTATCTATTTCAGAAAATGGATCAAATTTTTTCTGCATCAAATTTTGTGTGAAAAACAAAATAAAGTGCGCTGACGCATTCCGAATGTTGACTGTGGCATATGGTGAAGCTACCTTGGACCAATGCAACGTTTATCGGTGGTACAAAATGTTCTTAGAGGGCCGAGAAGAAGCGAAGGACGAACAGCGTGCCGGACGCCCGTTTTTTTTTTTTGCTCACAGTTTTCTTTGATTGCAGGGGCGTGGTGCATTATGAGTTCATGCCACAGGGTAGTACGGTCAATAAAGAATATTACCTGCAAGTTATGCGCAAATTGCACGAAACAATCCGCCAAAAACGCCCGGATTTGTGGAAGAACAAAAACTGGCTTTTACACCGTGATAACGCCCCTGCACACACATCGTTGCTTGGGCGCTAATATTTGGCCAAAAACAACACAGTAATGGTGCCGCAGCCACCGTATTCCCCTGACCTAGCCCTCTGTGACTATTTTTTGTTCCCAAAACTGAAAAGGCCGATGAAAGGACGACGCTACGCCACGATTGAGGAGATAAAGACAAGATCACAAAAAATGATTATTTTAAGTGCTTCGAGGATTGGAAAAATACTTTTGGCAGAAGTGTAATACACTCCGAGGGGAATTACTTTGAAGCGGACAAAATAGATATTCAGAATAAATAAATACTTTTTGAAAAAATACAAAATTCGCGATATTTTTTGAACATACTTCGTACATGTATAAGTATATACCACGTATACCGATATTGCAACTAACCGAAACGTTGATGCGTTTGGGACTCAATTCTGAGAATTGAACGTGAAGGTAGCCTCAAACAAAGAACAATTAATAATTTAATGGTTAGAAGATTTTTTTTCTCAAGGTGGATTTTTAGCACTTTTTCTATTTTAACACGGTTATATCCCGGTATACCGTTCGGAATATTTTTTTTGTGTCAGATGCAAAGTTGTAGATATGGAATAGGAGACAAACAAGTAAGAAAGTTTCAGTCGGGTAAACCGACTAAGGTACACCCTCACTTTTTGAGTAAGGTAATATTGAATATTACTCGAATTATTCTGTCAATTTGTGTGGGAGGTACCAGAAGTGGGAGGTACCACTAAGCGTTTATATACACTGGTATATTATAGTTACAAGCTATTAAATTTTGGTATGATTTGGTCATTTTGTGTGGGCGTTGTGATAACGCCCACTTTTCACAGGACTGTACAATATTGCAAGTATTTGTATGCACTGCCCAGCAAAATTTCTCATTACCAAATAATCCGACGAGTAAGCAAAGTTCGATAATGGTAAGTACTTATTATTTAGCCACTTTTCTCATTATTTTAACATGGGGATGTCATTGGAGGAAAGTACTTCCCAAAAGCATACAATAAAGTAGCATAATAAGTACTTATTTGTAGCAAAGGCATACCACATAAATATGTGCTTATATTTTCACGATTTTAAGTACATGAATAATGCATTACCAATAAGTTATAAAATAAGTAGTAGATATGAAGAAATGGTCATTTAAAGTGATTTTTTGCATATTGTCGCGAATTTTTCTTAAAACAGATTTCATCATGCCAGATTCGAATTTCTGAACCCGTTTGGGTTCATGTGAAAAATTCTTCGACGGTCTAACATTATACGATATACGTAAATATTTATGGTATTTTCATTCAAATCTGCACGTATTATTTGAAAACATGTTGAAAAATAAATAAATCTTGTACAATAACCTACATATATCAAAAATTTCATTATATCACAAATTGCCAAAATGATTGTAATAGCAAAAATCACTTATTTCTGTTGTTATTGGTAAGTCATTATTAAAAAGCCGAAAGTAATTCAGCTAATAACGAGATGTCATTATTTGGTAATGCAGGGAATAATGACAGGTACTTACCAAGATTTTGCTGGGTGGTGTTAAAGTTATAAGTCGTTAACTTTTGTTGCAAAATAAAGTTTATAAAGAAAAAAACACCATATTTGTGAATTTGTAATCCGGTTATTGAGCAAAAAATGTGAAAAAATGGGGAAAACTTGTAAGAAATGGGTAATTGTGCGATTTTTAAGGCACTGGATGCACTTTTTTCGGTTAGGTTTGTTTCGCACGTTTTTTTTTCCCATTTAATATCTATAACTTTGCTTCCGACACAAAATAGATATTTCGTACGGTATACCGAGAAAAAAATATAGAAAAAGTGCAAAAAATCCACATTGAGCAAAAAAAACATGACTAAATGAATGATGCAGCAGTTCTCATTTTTGGGGCTACTTTCACGTCCAATTCTCAGAATTGAGTTCCAAATCAATGAGCTTATCAAGTAATTTAATAATAACACTATGCAACAAAATTGTTGTCCAATGGATGTGGATAACAGTTTCTGGTGCAATTAGGTGTCACAAACACGAAAAAAATATTGAAACAAATTTTTAAGGTAATTTTTTTTTTCAAGTATAAGCGTGATTGAGCCGTGTTATGCCTCAAAAGGGAATTATGAGGGCTACATATGCAGCAAATATCGCTTTCACGTAGAATCTTTGGTTTAGTAACAGTCGTCAAAAATGTGAGACAAAAATGATTTAAAAAAAAAACACATTTTCCTGGTACAAAAAAAAACCATAAAAAATAGAAAAAAATCTAAAAAATTATGTTATCACTTTTTTAAAAAGCCAGCATGCTAACGAAGCAAACACTGTATATTTGAAAAATCCATTTTGTAAATGTTACGGAAGTTGAAAAAAAAAAACTTGTTTCATATTTTTCCGTTTTTAAATGATGTTTTTGCTTATATTTAATTCGCCATATGTGAGAGAGTCATATAAGAGACATTGCACTTGCATTTTATTTTATGAGGATTGATGTCAGACATTATAAAATTATAGAGAGGACGAGGTTTTATAGCCGTTCGTAGCCCTCCATAAAACATTATATGCAATGTGAGAGCTATATAGGATGAGATCAGCTCAGGTAGACGAGGTTTTATGGCCGTTCGTAACCCTCCATAAAAAATTATATGCAATGTGAGAGCTATATAGGATGAGATCAGCTCAGGTAGAGGGTCATTCAACTATATTTGTGGTTTTTTATTTATGCGGTTTCCATTCGGTTACGCCCTTTACCGACATGGGCAACCCAGTCATATATACAGGTAGTAAAATACAATACAATACGCAATACAAAGTAGTACGCAGCAGTCTTGAAAATATTGGGTTTCTACGTTCGAAGCAAAGTATATGTCAGCTACTGGTACTGCAACTTATGAACCTTAAACCCGGAATTTGTGAATGAAATTTCTTATTAATAAATTAGTGTAATTCAGCGGCTTAAAGAGATAAGTAGATTTTCTGAAAAATATTACAAAGTTATATTTCGAAGTATGAGTAAAAGGCAAAGATATTTTCAATGTGTAAAAGACAATTTCTGCTACATCATCGGAAAATATGTAATTAAAAAAATCGACGTGCGTTTAGTAAAATAATAGAAGAAATAAATGTGCCATAATTTGGTATACGAGTTAAAAATATGTGTAATTCGTGCCATGTAAATCTTACTCGATGGGCTAGTAGAAGAATGATATAAGTACTTAAAATTAATGTATTACAATGTTTTGTGGAATAAAACGTTTTAATTTTAGACTTAACGTGCAATTTGGAATGCCAATGATTTGGAGACAACCATTCATTCACGATACGTACTGCTATTAATCATACGAAACAATGGCTAAATTGATAAAATACATACAATATAAACACGACTGGAAAATTTGTTGCGATTTAAAAGTAGTTGGTATGTTATGCCTCTGGGATAGCCGATATTTTGCCACCATTGCATATTAAGCTGGGGCTCTTTAAAAATTTTGTAAAAGCCTTAAGGAAACATGGCAATTCAGTCTCATATTTAAAAAGTTTATTTAAAAGTCTTTCATTTCAAAAAAATCGAAGGAGTTTTTGATGGGCCTAAAATAAGGAAACTGATGAAAGGTGTGAATTTCGAATCATATTTGACGTCGGATGAAATTGCAGCATGCAGGTCGTTTAAGATTGTAGTTTTAAATTTCCTTGGATCCAATAAAAGCCCGCAGTATGAAACAATGATTAATGATTTGTTAAAAAATTATGAAGAAATTGGTTAGAAATATATTTTTTTTATATTTATGTATATAACACATATGTACTCGTATGTATTCGAACAGGTGTAAATATGTCCCTCAAAATTCATTTCTTGCATTCTCATTTAAACTTTTTCCCCGAGAATCTTGGCGACGTAAGTGACGAACATGGCGAAAGTTTTCACCAAGAATTGAAGTCCATCGAGCGGCGTTACCAAGGGCACTGTGATAAGGGAATGATAGGAGATTATATTTGGTTCCTCATTAGAGAAACCGATTCCGAAATCTACAAACGTCAACAAAGAACTCACAATTACTTCTAATGGAACTTGTTCATGTAAATAAACTGAAATGTACATAATATAAATAAAAGTAATAAATAAAATCGCTATTTAAACAGAAATTAAAAATTTTTTTTTAAATTCTCTTACTTCTACCAAAAGGTTATAATTTCTACATTTATCCAAAGATTTTTTCAAATAGGCATTATTTTCTTCGCTAGGATGCAAACTTTTAAAAAATAAAATAAAATAATTTTTTTCGATTTTTTCTATTTTTTATGTTTTTTTGTCCCAGGATTTTTTTTTTGAAAAAAATCTACTTTTTCCATTTTGATTAATGACTGTTACTAAACCACTAGTACTAAATGAAGGAGATATTTCCAACATTGGTAGCCCACATTAATAGCTTCAATTTAACGTATATGTCGACCTGATCGGGCATATACTCCAAAAATTATAGTGCAAATACTAAGGGAACCTTCGACGATAATAGCATTTTTAATAAAAAATTTAAAAAAAAAAATTATCCATAAAAAATGTTTGGTTTTGATTTTATATAACAGTATGCCACAATCTATACAAATATATTATTTTTAATTAATAAGTAATTAATAATTTTAGTATTTAACAAATCTGCATTGCTGACTGTATTATAAAATATACACTGGCACCTATGTGTAGTACGCACACTGTGCCAACAGCGATCGAAATTTGGCGAAATCATATTGTGAAGAATTTTTTGTAGTCAAAATTTTTAAATAAATATTATAGTGAGAGTTACACAACAACATTTTTCGTGATGAAAAAATTTCGGGAATAAAAAATTGTATCGCTAAGCTATTTTACTATAATCCAATTATCACGTGTACGGTTAGTCATAGGAAAAGGTGATAAAAGCAAATTGAGACACTAGACAAAGGTCTACAACTCTTTCCTAAACAAAAAATTGTATAGTGAAGATTTACAGTAAATTAAAGCGGTACTTTTACACGAATTATTTTGAAGAAAAGTGACAGGGCACTTTTCGGCAATGAAGAAACTTAAAACTTTGGTGAGATATTCAAAGATAACAGAATTCAAAGATAACTTAAGTTTGTCTCTTTGGGCGAAATCCTGTTTTCGCGATAACTCGCGAAAGGAAGCTTATCCGATTTTGATCTCCTCATGTATGAGCTGGGGGACGATTCTGAACAAAACCTCATTTGCCGGTTTTGGCGTCAATCTAGACCAACTTTCGATCGTGTAAGAAACGCTGTGTATGAGAAAATATTAGGTTTGGTTAGGTTGTACATGGACATACACTTAAGACAGTGGTTCGGCCTGTTTTGCGCTCCTTATTTACGTTCTTTGTATACCCTCCACCATAGAATGGGGGTATACTAACTCATTCCGTTTGCAACACCTTGAAATATTGATCTGCGACCCTATAACGTATTATTTATCGTCGTAAAATTCTAAGACGTTTAGCTATGTACGTCTGTCTGTTGAAATCACTCTACAGGCCGTAATTATAGAGCTAGGTTGATCAAATGTTGGTAGAAATATTTCTTATAGTTGCAGGTCGTTTTGGATTGCAAATGGGCCATGTCGGTGAATTTTTTGATACAGCTCCCCATAGATACTAAATCTTTAAAGCAATTTATCTGAGACTATGCAGTTTGTTTTCTATTTTGACAAAAATTCACCTCAACAAAAATTTTACACATCGGTTCATATTTTGTTATAGTCAGGTCGTTCCAAAATATACGTATTTAAGCCATAAATACCATATTTTCTTAGCATTTTAACTGAATCTTTGCAGTTTGTATTTTACTTATACAAGAATTCGTCACAGTAAAAGTTTTTTAAATCAGTTCATATTTTGTTATAGCCCACCTATATATGTCGCTCCCAAAAAGGCTTGCTTAAGCCATAATCACCACATTTTCTAAGCAATTTAGCTGAAACTTTCCAGTTTGTATTCTATTTTGGCAAGAATCGGTGTCCGGCAAATTTCACAGAATAAAACGTCGAGGTTTTTGGTTGTTGGACTGTTGCACTGTGCTATTATTTATATGATTGTATATTTTTAGTTCCTTCTTATGTAATTACTACAATAAATTAGTTTTATTTTGTTCTACATAGAATTAATCATAAAAATGTGTACACTATTTCTTCATGGAATTAATGGTCACCGTAATACCGTATACCCACTGTCAGTTATAAAAAATTTCCTGTTCTACCTGTTAAAGTCCCGCACTGCATACCTAATATAAACTGCTTGGGGTTACATTATTGCTCTGTAATGCATTGCTTACTTATCTATACGTATGTTTATATGTATGTATGGTTCTTCAGCCGGTAAACAGAGTTACCAATCGTTCATTTTTTTATTATATTTTCTCTGCCACTCGTACATATGTACAAGAAAAATGTAGTTATTGCTTATATAGCACTAAAGTATTTTCCACATCGTTTTCAATTAAAAATCTACTAAACTATTGGCAGATTCATATACCCTCTTCGTAGCGTCCGTATCCGTTTGGCACACACACACACATTCTACCGGAACTTTGTAACACTCGAGGTATTCTACAATTCAGGGTTTGTATTTCATATATTATGTACTGCACTTCAGGTGTACGTACCTACACTTCTAAATACATATGTACAATTGTGTGTATCAGGAAAGGAGGAATGTCCTTATGTAGCATTGGTCTGTTCAAATGTATTATTTGCTGGAAGTTCAGTAGTGAATGGAAAAAATAATCATTAAAAATTCATATGTTTTAGCCTGACCACAGCTATCAAGGAATGGAACCCTAACTTGACCAATGTGCCAGATTTAAAAGGATTGGTCAATCAGTGAACACTCAACATTGATTTGCAAGGAGTTACAAAATATGTGAAACTAGTACTGTACCGAGGTATATTTCAAAACAATTGGATGTAAAATACACAATACAATCTATGGGGCTAAAGGGCCAATTCGGACGAAACATATATGGGTAGTTTCGACATTAAGGGCGAATTTAGACATCATTTTTTCATTGACTTTTTTTGCAGAATTCAATACTTCAGCGTGTTGATAGATATAATCCATTTAAGAATAGCTACTCTATTATCGAAGGTATACATAATTTTTTTAATTTTGAACCGAATTATATGAATTTTTTGAAAATATATCCCCCAGGGTAATGACGAGAGAGGCCCCTTGATCTGGTAACATACTTTGTGATACAGCATGGATCCTCGATTTGATGTCATATTTGTATTGAGGACCTAAAAATAAGAAGGTATCGCGTGATCGGACGTTAAAATTTTTTTTGTTTCAAAATTTACCGGCCGATAACATAACTTTTTCATCTTATTTTGAGGTCCTCGATATGATCGGATGTTTATTTAATAATAAAGAGAAAGGTATGCCGTTAATAATTAAAAACAACATCAGCTTTTCATGAAATTGTCCATAACCAAATCGCAAAGTGGCTGCCCTATGACCTCGATTGCCTCGCGAATTCCGTCTTTGAGGTCTTGAATCGACGCTGGGCTGTTGGCGTAAACCTTATCTTTCACGTGGCCCCAAAGGAAGAAGTCGCAAGGTGTTAAATCACAAGATCTCGGTGGCCAATTGTGATCACCTCTTCGAGAGATAACACGGTCCGGAAACTTTTCCCGTAACAGAGCAATGGTTTCGTTGCTTGTGTGGCACGTAGCGCCGTCTTGTTGAATGTAAACGTTGTCCAGATCAATACCATCCAACTCCGACCATAAAAAATCATTAATCATCTCTCGATAGCGCACTCCATTCACCGTAACTGTTGATCCAACCTCATTTTCGAAAACGTAAGGTCCAATGACCCCGCCGGATCATAAACCGCACCAAACACTCACACGTTGAGGATGGAGAGGCTTCTCTACAATAACTCTTGGGTTTTCCGAGCCCCAGATGCGACAATTTTGCTTGTTGACGTAGTCATGCATTTCAAGGACCCAATCAGCAAAGACACGACGTTATTGATGATCGGCCGGCTTCAGTTCTTGTTTTAACTGAACTTTATAGGCCTTAAGACCCAAGTCTTTATGCAAGATACGGTGTAATGACGTTTGTGGAATGCCCAATTCCAAAGAACGACGAGGAATGGACAAACCTGGGTTTTCTTCACCACTTTGGGCTACAGTAGCAATATTCTCAGTTGTTCTTGAGCGACGTGCACGGGTTTTATTCTTCACATCACTAACTTGTCCCAACAGCTCGAACTTGTCCACCAATTTCTGTATTGCGGTCCGACAAGGTGCTTCAGGACGACCCAAAAATGATTTAGTTTTGCGAACTGTGACTGCAAGATTTTCACCATTTTTGTAGTGAATTTTAATAATTTCAATGCGTTGTTGAATCGTGTATCTTTCCATTTTTATACCCTACACCACACTGTTGTACAGGGTATTATAAGTATGTTTCACGGCAGATGTTTGTAACACCTGAAAATAACACAGCTAAAGTATACCGATCGACTCAGAATCAATAGCTGAGTCGATTTAACGATGTCCGTCCGTCCGTCTGTCCATGTAAAGTTGTTAGTCGACTACAGGTCGCAATTTCACTCCGATCGTTCTGAAATTTTGCAGTTTAGAGTATTTCGCGGCTGTTAAGATCGCTATTTGGTTGAAATCGGTTCAGATTTAGATATAGCTCCCATATATATCTTTCGTCCGATTTGGCCCTTTAGAAGCTGTATTTTACATCCAATCGTTTTGAAATTTAGAATGGTAGAGTTTCTTGATCCATGAACCAACATTGCCGAATTTGAAGAAAATCGGTTAAGATTTAGCTATAGCTCCCATATATATGTTTCGTCCGATTTGGCCCTTTAGTCCTATAGAAGCTGTATTTTACATCCGATCGTTTTGAAATTTAGAATGGTAGAGTTTCTTGATCCATGAACCAACATTGCCGAATTTGAAGAAAATCGGTTAAGATTTAGCTATAGCTCCAATATATGTTTCGTCTTATTTTGCTCTTTAGTCCTGTAGAAGCTGTATTTTACATCCAATCATTTTGAAATTTAGAATGGTAGAGTTTCTTGATCCATGAACCAACACTGCCGAATTTGAAGAAAATCGGTTAAGATTTAGCTATAGCTGCCATATACATGTTTCGTCCGATTTGGCCCTTTAGTCCTGTAGAAGCTGTATTTTACATCCAATCATTTTGAAATTTAGAATGGTAGAGTTTCTTGATCCATGAACCAACACTGCCGAATTTGAAGAAAATTGGTTAAGATTTAGCTATAGCTCCCATATATATGATTCGTCCGATTTGGCCCTTTAGTCCTATAAAAGCTGTATTTTACATCCAATCGTTTTGAAATTTACAATGGTAGAGTTTCTTGATCCATGAACCAACACTACCGAATTTGAAGAAAATCGGTTAAGATTTAGCTATAGCTCCCATATATATGTTTCGTCCGATTTGGCCCTTTAGTTCTATAGAATCTATATTTTACATCCAATCGTTTTGAAATTTAGAATGGTAGAGTTTCTTGATTCATGAACCAACATTGCCGAATTTGAAGAAAATCGGTAAAGATTTAGCTATAGCTCCCATATATATGTTTCATCCGATTTGGCTCTTTACATCCAATCCGTTTTTATACCCTACACCACACTGTGGTACAGGGTATTATTTAAGTATAAAATGTCCCAAACGTAAATTTAAACAATTTATACATGAATTACAAACTTACATATATCAGAGTTATTCAATATTATGAGAGTGGTATTATATAGTTGGCACCGCCCGACTTTAGCCTTTCCTTACTGGTTTAGTAATGGCGTAGTTTCTACTTTTCATATGTCAAAGAATAAAAACTTCCAAAGTGACAGCTACCGAAATACTGGGTGATTCAGCATAACACCTCTTGAGGGAAAACCCTTTATAAATAATTTTAAAAATTTTAATTGAATCACCTTTAGAACGATATGCTGAAATTTCATCAATATCTGTATATAAATGTTAGAGTTACTAGATCTAATGTAATCGAATTACGATACGAAACGGATGCTGTAATTACGCCCCTGGATTTACAGCCAAATCAATATGCAATAGGTCTTCTGCCGCCTGGTCCAATGGCGATTAAGATGGTTCACCACCTGTGATGTTAAGGTTTGCTTTCAAAGGAATCTGCGCTCTTTGCCATTGACATAGATGATTGACAGTAGGAGATGCCTGGCGGATATTGGCCATAGTGATCAAACGCTTCAAATGGGCTATACGATGTTTCTGAAATGTTTCATGAAAGTGCAAACCCAGAGACATGTTGACATGTACAGAGGACCTTCTACATCGAAGGTACTCTCTTGCCATTTTTCTGATGGCGGGGAGCCGTGAGATAGGTGGCAAGAGTTTTGCGGTCTCGTGCTGCTAAGCGTGAGGAGAGCAGCAGATACACTGCGTAGAAGAGCAAGTAGGGAACGAAATGCGTATTCGATTGGGCACTGCCACCACTGGCATATTCGTGGAAACTACGTTCCCAGACGAAATGCAAGAGTACACTGAAAAAAAATTTGTCATAAAATTAAAGAAATGCTCCAAAGACGTCCTTAGTCTTCAAAATAAGTACATTTTCTACTTAAAATTAAGAAAATTTAATTAAATTTATGTATATTACTTAATATTATTGAAATTGTCTATATTTTAAGTACAAAATGTAGTTATTTTAAAAACTAATGACGTCTTTGGAGCATTTCTTTAATTTTATGACAAATTTTTTTTCAGTGTAGTAGCTTCAGATCGTGTATGCTATTCGTTTAGGAAATGTCACAGCGTTGGGTGATCTCTTGCCGAGAAGGCCGCCTCGGAGATTCCGGACCCCTGAGTGGCAGTGACACATTTTATTGGCATTCTGCAAACTCGCTCTCTCCGAATCATCTCTGCCACACTTCATCCGCAGTGACTTTGGTTGGGGTTAGTTTCCATTTTCTCTATTAAAAACGCAAATTGTTGTTTTGTGGTATTTTAACCATCATGGAACCTACAAACGCGGAAAAAATATGTAATGTTGAAAATATGATAAAAAAAATATAATTTATATTCAATTTCACGTTTTATTTCTTCAAAAAAATACACAGCAACCACAAGTAAAACCAAAAATTACCCATTATACAACTGAAGTTGTCTGTAGTTGCCATCCGTAATGTAATTTTGGCAACTGGCAACACAATTAAAAGTTGGTTGGAATCCATAATCGACCCATAATTCTCTGGTGTTGGTCGCACCTGCTTCGGCTTCTGGGCTATCGCCATTTTGGCGACAAGGGAATATTGCGGCTTGTGGGAGCTATCATTACTAACAAGTGATTTTAGCTTGTTCCTCTCCTCGATTAGCTGCCACGTATCTTCACTGATCCATGGATTTCTATAAAATTGTTGGATATGTCCTAGAGTTTCTTCTGCTATCTGTTTCATTTTTGTTCCTGTGTTCTGCCATATTTGTGACATGTTGTGTAAGATTCGTTCGTCCATTATGTAGAACGCTAATTACTTTTCTCGTGTCGGGGTTCCTAAGTTTCCTCACATCATTTTTAGTGCGGGGGTTCTCAGATTGAAATATACTACCAATAGTTCATGGTCGCTTATTATTTCTCCATTATTTCTTTTGTTTGTTTTAATGGACTGAGCCAGAAACACAGCTGACTATAGATTGATTTAGAATTCTTATACTAAACCAACCTAAACCAGCAATTCCAACCTCGTACCGAACGAACAAACCTAAGCTATGGTCTAGGACATAGACTAAACGGAAACATTTCTGCAGGAAGGTACAACGGATGTAGTGTCCTCCACACTCGGACACTAACAGCGCTACACGGAAAGAGGACTGACTGTCCGAGACGGACAGACGTATGGGAAATGTATTTAGTGGCATTCACACCTCGTACAATGCTGTCGAAGGTGGCGACTGGCGACTGCATTTCAGGTGTCTCCACACTCAAGGCGACTTTTTCATTTCAAGTCTACACAAGTACCCGGACGTGTACCCCGAGTCTCAATGAAGTATGTACTCATATATTTTGAAAACTAATTCAATTCTATTTGATCAAAATATACACATTGAGAGTAAATGTTCAATTTGTGTGTGTGAATTTGTTTCCAATTGCAACTTAACCTACATTCGGTTTATTTCCTTGAAATTATTTGCCAACTTTTTTCTTTTCTTGTTTTGCAGAATATCAAAGTTCTCTTAATTCATTACTGCAGTAGTATTTTAAAATATTAATGACGGAAATGTGCAGAAATGAATGAAAACAAAGATTGGATATGTTACCTTTAGTAGTTCACAATTTATCGGAAAATGATTTCTAATTGATTGAGTAGAAAATAACAATGTAATCTTAATTGTTATTTTGGGAAAATTAAAAGCCATATATGTGCGAATTAATAATGCATCATGCCAGAGAGGTATGGATAGATTATCCGAATATCTCAAAAATCTTTCAGTTATTCATTACTACAACTTTTTTTTGTTTTTATGAGTGGGTCAGTTGTAATTTTAGAAACAAGATTGCATGAAATGTTATTCTGTATTTGTTACTTGAATAAATCAAAGTTTATGTATGATTAGCTTACAGCGTGAACTCTGGGATTGTGGAAGACACGGAGGCTAATCGCTATCCTGGCTCTGGGGAATCCAGACCATATTAAGCGATTCTCGGGAGCAGATCGAGCGTTGAGTTAGAGTTAAACTAAAACAGTGATTCAGCGACTGTAACCCCGTTTTCGTCATTTACCCGAGAAAAAATAGCCAAATTTATATAGCTTTCATTTAACGGTACCTTCAGATTTGACTTCTTCGAATTTGAGATGTTATATGGCATATCCTGTCCGGTTGAAATTTGACCGTTTGTATTTTATTGCTTAGAAATTAGGAGTGTATCATTAAAAACATTATAATATATAATACCAGTACATTCCCTACCAAAGATTAAGACAATTCCTTTAATAGAACAGAAATTGTCCAAGTTATATAAATTGTCCAAGTTTGTGTATTTATTATTTGCTACGGGCAAAAGTGTAACACATTGAGGAAGTAACGTAAGACCCTAAGTATGTTCGGCGGAAATCAGTTTTAGTACAGTTTTAAGTCATGTGAGCAATGTCCGTCCGTCTGTGGGCCTGTCAGTCTGTCTAGTGAGAGGAGTAACGGCATAACTTCAAGTTTGGTGTGTGATAATATTTTCTTTCTATCTAAGGCTAAGTTCGAAGATGGGAAAAATTGGTCCACTCCAACAGAACTGACATTAGGGGCCAATCGCAAAATTTATAGCATTTTCTGATAGGAGGATTACTTTTGCGCCATCTTGTATATGAGGGAATTCACGTCAAGTGAGTGAATTTTCAAAATCGATGTCTTCTGATCGGGATGAAACTTGCATCAAGTTTAGTCCAATTAGATATTTAGTAAAGGGTGGTCCAACCATAATGCACGATGTTATTTGTGAGTCACACCTTAACGTCAACTTTTTTGCCCAACTTCATTTGACATTTCTTTGTTTCAGTGTTTGATAAATTCAACAATGGAGAGGCTCACAATTGAATTGTTTACATAAATTTACTTTTGGGACATTTTATACTTAAATAATACCCTGTACCACAGTGTGGTGTAGGGTATAAAAACGATTGGATCTAAAGAGCCAAATAGGATGAAACATATATATGGGAGCTATAGCTAAATCTTTACCGATTTTCTTCAAATTCGGCAATGTTGGTTCATAAATCAAGAAACTCTACCATTCTAAATTTCAACGATTGGATGTAAAATACAGCTTTTATAGGATTAAAGGGCCAAATCGGACGAAACATGTATATGGGAGCTATAGCTAAATCTTAACCGATTTCCTTCAAATTCGGTAGTGTTGGTTCATGGATCATCTATTATAGTACCTGGAGTCCAGAGAAAAGTGGGCGTTATTGGCACGCCCCTTTTGGTACCCCCCACACAAATGGACATTTTTGTACCAAAAGTTAACAGCTTTTACTTTAATACCAGAGCATACAAATGCTGGAAATTTCGTACAGTGCAATGCTTTTATAGTACCTAGAGTCCAGAGAAATGTGGCTCTTATCGGCACGCCCCTTTTGTTACGCCCCACACAAATGGTCCATTTTACACGAAAACTTAACAGCTTATAACTTTAATACCAGTACACACTTTAAAGTTAGTTAAACGTGCAACACCTTACCACATAAAAAATAGTAAAGGTTTCAGTATAGTAGCTTTGCGATTGGAGAAAATGTGGCTTAATTCTGAAATTTGTTTAAAAAATGGTGCAAATTCGAGAAACTTGGCAACAACACAAATGAATATTTTTCACCCATTCATTCGTCGAAAACATTCTCTATGTACTTTTCTTTAAGATGAGTATAAATATGTAATACTTTTTATACCCTACACCACACTGTGGTACAGGGTATTATAACTTTGTGCATTTGTTTGTAACACCCAAAAGGAGAAGAAATAGACCCATCGTTTATTATACCGATCGACTTAGAATCACTTTCTGAGTTGATTTAGCTGTGTCCGTCTGTCTGTCCGTCTGTCCGTCTGTGCATGTATTCTTGTAATCAAAGTCCAGGTCGCAATTATGGTCCGATCTCGACGAAACTTTACACATATCTTTTTTTTTTGGCCCAGGGACGATCCCTATTGAATTTGGTTAAAATCGGTTCAGATTTAGATATAGGCCCCATATATATGTTAGCCCCGATTTGACATGTAAGCGCTGTAAAAACTTTATTTTATATCCGATCAGTATGAAATTCTGCAGAAAAGGTTTCTTATTATATGAATGAACACTGTTAAATTTGAAAGAAATCGGTTCAGATTTAGATATAGCCCCCATATATACGTTACCCCCGATTTGACATGTAAGGGCTATAAAAATGTTATTATACCCTACACCACACTGTGGTACAGGGTATTATAACTTTGTGCATTTGTTTGTAACACCCAAAAGGAGAAGAAATAGACCCATCGTTTATTATACCGATCGACTTAGAATCACTTTCTGAGTTGATTTAGCTATGTCCGTCTGTCTGTCTGTCCGTCTGTGCATGTATTTTTGTAATCAAAGTACAGGTCGCAATTATGGTCCGATCGCGACGAAACTTTACATATATCTTTTTTTGGTCCAAGGACGATTTGAATTGAATTTGGTTAAAATCGGTTCAGATTTAGATATAGGCCCCATATATATGTTAGCCCCGATTTGACATATAAGCGCTGTAAAAACTTTATTTTATATCCGATCAGTATGAAATTGGGCAGAAAGAGGTTTCTTATTATAGGGATGAACACTGTTAAGTTTGGAGGAAATCGGCTCAGATTTAGATATAGCCCCCATATATACGTTACCCCCGATTTGATGTTATTTTATATCCGATCATTGCGAAAGTCGGCGAAAAGAGGTTTCTTTCTATATGAAGATCAGGGAAGATCGGTTCAGATTTATATTAATGCTCCATATATATGTTCCTCCTGATTTGGTATGAAACCGCTATAGAAGTTGTATTTTACTTCCGATCATTAAAATTTTCCAGAAAGATGTTTCTCAATTTAGGAACGAATATTGCTTAATTTAGCGATTATTGTTTCAGAACTAGATAGTATGTTTCTACCCATTTACCTATTATTCCAGATTATTATGGCAATGACCCTTATCGCATTGTTAGGGAGGTGTAGGGTATTATATAGTCGGCCCCGCCTTTCTGCCTTTCCTTACTGGTTTAAAAATAACTTCTCCTATAAATTTTCCCAATAAATTACAAATATCAAAGTTTTAGAAAATATATATAACTTCAAATGGCCATAAATCTTGTCTTATTGGGTATATCAGATTGATTTTTTTTGTCATCATATAGAAAATGTTGTTGCCAATTCAATTTGTTGACGTAAAAAGGGCTGTGCACGAAAAACACTTGTTTGAGTGGACTGATTAATTTTCGCAATTTTAAATAGAGCAATATTCATTTTTATTATAAATTTTCAATTACATTTATTAAATATTTTTTTAGAAAAATTTTGAGTAGTGGTGTTTGGTACTTTATTGGAGCATGTGACACAAATTCTTTTCAACTATGTGACATAATTTGCTTCTCTTTCTGTGCCCTTTAATGTCCTTTAAACTAATGCCTAATATCTTTCGTTTGGATGCACATCCGGTCCGTCAGGTGGATTAGCCTCCCTTGGTACAAATAAAATGGTATTCGGTTGGTACCACTCAATAGTCCTTTTGCAGTAAATGGAAGTAATTCTTTGACAGGCATTCTTTGATATACCCTTCACTATATATGACTCGCACGGCTAGGACTATGCTCTTTCTTTCTCCACATGTGCAAATAGCTAGCTACACTATAAACTTTTTGGGAAACTTTGAGATATTTTGTTCGCAGAACTCTTCTACAATATCCCCACTACTAGACGAAATATTAGACAACTACAACTCTCGTTTATGACGACTGAAGTTTTTTTTGGTCAGAATATGTTTCTGTCACAACAAACGAAATTTCAGTTCCGGCAAACGAGAATTGTAGTTGTCTACTATTTCGTTTCGCGGAAACGAATTTTTTCTTTGCGTGTATAAGCAATATAAAACCCCTGCCTTGTAATTGCAAAAAGTAAGATAACACGTAAATATCATCCGTGATCGCTTGAACATATTTTAACAGAAAATTCCTTTGCAATTTTCGAACAATAACTATATGTATAGTATTGCTTCATAATTCTTATTTAAATTTCTACCATTTGCATTTGTACGTCTTCTGTTCGGTCTCTTTTTTCTTTTATTTGCAAAAGTCTCCAAACAATTTATCGTATCTGCACCATTTCATCCCGAAACGTTAGGCTTGTTTTTCAAATCATCTTTCTTTTCATAAACTTTCTGGGATCTGAAAACCCCATTTTTCTGCCACTGCCATGTTTCCTATTAATGCACGCAAAGAAAAAATTCGTTTTAGACAACTACAATTCTCGTTTGCCGGAAATTAAATTTCGTTTGTTGTGACAGAAACTTATTTCGCGTAAGCAATTGTTTGTTCTGACAAAAAGAATTTCAGTCGTCGTAAACGAGAATTGTAGTTGTCTACTATTTACTTTCACAGAAACGATTTTTTTCTTTGCGTGTGGTTAATAGTTCCTTTAGTCTTGTTGTGACTCTATAAGCGTAATTCAGAACATCACTTCCTTCCTGCAAATAGTTTTTTTGTGAAAAAAATAATTTTCTTGGAAACTCATAATGCTCCGTTTACATATTTTTTATTGGTTATACATATTTTAATATATAACTGGACGATTCAGCTAATTTTACCCTCGTGGTTCTTTCATGACATTGACGTTCCAAAAACGAATAATGGCGCCTTAAATAATGAAATAGGAAAAAAGTTATAAGGCTAAAATCATGCATCATGTTTTTCGTGCGCACTCCTTATATTCTGTCTGATAAAATACTAGGACAGGGTCGGGGAAAAAGGTTTCTATTGCAAATATCTCGGTAACTACTCTTATATGAGCAAACTCTTTGGCGTAATAGCCATTCGTATGCTTCTGTTAATAGAATGCACACAGAAAGAAATGAAATCAGACAAGAGGGACGAACGTTACATGCACTTGAACATTTTTTTCACCCGAGGTGGCCATCTGTAAAGCCCTGTACTTCCGCCCTTGTATATCATATAGGCCCAAGATTCGAACTTAAGCTGTCTAGTATCTCTTCTGCAATCATGCCATGTTTTGTCGCAATCGGTTGTCTGGGCGTAACATAATTTAAAAATTTAATATCTCTGAAACCATTGTTCGTACAAGAACGAAATTTGAATTGTATGTTACTGGAGCAAATTTTAATAATTTTACCAAAAGTGGGCGGGTTAGAATAAATGGATGTGGCAAATAAATATTGAAGATTTCGGAAACTATTTATAGCAGAGTAGAACTATATAATTCCCTGAGCGGAGAAGATTGATGAGATTTGTATGGCCAGATAGGCCAGAAGCAGTGGTTTGAGCATTAACCCAAAAAAGAAAATCTCGGTACTAGGAAGAATAAGGTTCCACATGTACACTCCTCGGCTAAATAGAACTGAACTATTCTTTTCTGAAAGTACAAAATGTATAGGTACAATTCTATACAGGAAATGTACTTTTCACTTAATGTCTGGGAAAAGGCTACGAAAGGCCAACAACGTCTTATATTCCTGTACGGAAGCTGTAGAATCGCGTTGGTGCCTCTGCCATAAAATCGTGCATTGGATATATAGCAGTAGTTCGCTCAATACTATTGTACGGCATTGTGTTGTGGGGTGCGGCAACTGATAAAAGATCCACCACCTGTCAGTTAATTAAGGTTCAGAGAACTGCTTGCCTAAGCATAAGCGGAACTTTAAGCACTACAGAGACAGTCTCTTCATCTACTGTCTGTTGCTATTGTGGATAGAGAAGTTGCAACCAGAGCGGCATCACACTGTAGCGCCGACCGAGTGGAATATATACACAAGGTGTACGCCTTCGAAAGGAACTTTGTCACTAAGATAACTGCCAGAGAGAAGACTGGCCTGACGGAATACCAGGAAATATAAACCTTTTCATCAATCTTCGAATTATCTGTGTAGAAGTGGAGATCTATACAGATGGTTCGAAGATTGATGAAAAGGTTGGTTTCGGTTTACAATATACAGAACTTAGTCTCGATATAGCCTTCAGTGTCTATCAAGGTGAAATAATGGCAATTAGGGAAGTCGCCAAGTGGCTTAGATGCAACATAGTGACCATTTACTCCGGCATCCAGACTGTCATTAAATCTCTGGAGGCTACATCCCTAAATTCGCAGACTGTCCTCGACTGCCGCAGATCTCACAACGAGATGGCTAAGCAGTTTAACATATACCTCATATGGGTACCTGGGCATATGGTTATCCTGGTGAAGTGCAAAGCCGATGAACTTGCTAGGAACGGGACGACATTAAAAATTCTCGAATAATTTGCATATATATTGGTGCGCCACTGTCCGCATGCAAACTTAGGCAAGAGCCAATCAGGCTGTCCAATGAAAGCAGGGCAGAAATCTGGACATTTAGGATAGCTAGACAAATCTGGCGAAAATACGACCTAAGACCAAAATATCTCCTCGCACTAGAGCAGAAAAGACAATATACGTTTGTGTTGGTTTCAACGGAAAATTGCCTGATGTGCCAACACGCCAGGAGATTGGTAATTGAGTCCAATGACTTATGCAGAAGTTATGGAAATTAAGAGGAAGTGGAAGTGGAGAGCATTGAGCGCCTACTTTGTTACCGTCCTGCCTTGTGTAAACGACGTCTGCATATACTGGTGTCGGCTTTGATGATACATACGTAAAAAATAAGTCTTTCATTTTCCCTTATATCGATTATATTATGTGATTTCTAAACCTTACACATTTAAATAGATATGGATCTACATATAAATAAAAAAAAAATAATAATATAATTGCGACGTGTCGTATCCAGACATCTGATTGGGAACAAGCTTGGTTCGCATGTACTGGGTGGGCCATTTAAAATTTTAAATTTGAATCGGCTATAAAAAAGAAGTACTGATAATTTTTTCACATTGTCATTTAATAATGGAACACAATATCAATCATAAGACTACCCAATTTGTCAGTACATTTTCGACTATCTCGGGTCGAACCTCTTCAATGGCAACTTCGATTTCATGTTTCAACACTTCAATTGTCTCTGGATGCTTTGCGTAACATTTATCCTTATTGCCTCCCCACAGCAAATAATCCAAAGGGCTCAAATCACAAGTCAAAACTATCGGTAGTTAAAATTTTAAATGAGCTACTAGAGAATTTAAGTATTAAATTCGGGCCCTATACAGGGCGGATATACTTCTGTCTTGTTCGCCTGCTTGGAACAGTTCTTTCTTGTGTGTATTCTACTAACCGAGATCGACAGAGGTTATACACATAAGAGTTATCTCGTACAGAAAAAGTTATTTAAAAAACGTATAACATTTTCAAAAAAAAATCTGTCAAAAATCTTTATTAGTTTTGCTGCCACGCTTTTTCAACTAATAATATTTTTTACGCAACTATCAAAACAAATCCAGGAATTTGGAGCCCGGCTTGTAGTATAGTAGTATAGTGGCGAAACAGCAAAATCCCATTTTTGGGGATTTTTCTAATTTATTTTCAGAATTGAATTTATTCTGCCGAGCCCAACTTTCTGTTTTTCCTTATTGGTTTTGTTTCAAAGACGTGTATCTTAACAAAGGAAATTTTATTTGTAATGAAAAAATTTGTTTGGAATAACGACAAGTTTCTTTAGCTGAAGAACAATGAAACAATTCCTTGTGTCGGAAATGTTCTTCTCTGAATTATTGAAAAAAAATCTGTTTACTGAAATTATACATTTAATGTACCGAAGAAAATCACATTGCCAAAATATCAATATATTTATACAGTAAGTCCTTTGGTGTGCTGGTGTATTTACAAAAATATTCTGTTTCATACAATTTGTTGTATCTTTTGTTTCTATTCAAATGGCGAACGCGTATGCCAACAATTTCCTTCATTTCCTCTTAAATTTAAGTATTTTGGCGCCAACTCAAATATCATTATCGCTGCATGACATAATTCGAATGCAATAAAAGCTAAGTTTCCTCTATTTTTAATTTCACATCCGGTTGGAATGTGGGTGGCGACGCTAAAAGACCTAGGTCAGCAAAATATGTAAGCATGTATTAGCGCCGCGTTACGCTGTTAAAAATTTCAGTTTAGAAAAATTGACAATCACTTATTGCAAAAATAGTCGTATATGTAGTTCTGTTTGTTGTTTGTTTGGGTACATTGACACTGTTTTGTTATTTACTTAAACTAGTCTTGCGTACATGTCACATATACTTGTACAATTGTTTTTTTTTTTTTTCTTAACGCACCTTAGGGGAAAAGAAAAAGTTTTTATCGAAATTGTCGATGGAGAGAAGAGAGAAAACTGAATCTTGAGTTATTACATAGAAGTACAACAGGAGCGAAATATATGGGGAACTCCACGACAAATCGACGGTTTAAAAAAAAAACAATTTTGATTTATTCATTTTTTTATTTTTTAGTACACTTGAAGAAACGCTCTGTGGAATTTTTTGAGACTTTCCGATAACTCGTTTTCAATATTTAAACCAGTAAGGAAAGGCAGAAAGTCGGGCTGGGCCGACTATATGATACCCTACACCTCCCTAACAATGCGATAAGGGTCATTGCGATAATATAATATAAATAATTGGTAAATGGGTAAATAATAAATAATTGGTATATCTAATTCTGAACCGATAATCGCAAAATTAAGCAATATTCGTTCCTAAATTGAGCAACATCTTTCTGGAGAATTTCGTAATGATCGGAAGTAAAGTACAACTTCTATAGCGCTTTGAAACCAAATCAGGAGGAACATATACATACACGCTGAAAAAAATCGATCCTGTCCCAAACATATTCGGCTTGAAACATATATATGTTTAGGGTAGACTCTAAGCATGTAATATTTGGTACATACAAAAATTGTGTATTTGGGAAGATGTTGTTCTAAACAAATATTTGTTTACATCCCAATGTGACTGCTATTTGTGAAACAAATATTTATTTGCATTTAAATATTCATAAAATACATTAATTGTCTCAAATTTTTCAGTAATTCAAAGTTAAATTTTTAGAAATTTTTAATGTTCGTAAAAAAAATAATAATTGAAATCATATAATCTTGGGTCAATATAAAGTACTTAGAGAATTGACAACTAATGATGGCTTGGAATACTCAGAAATTTTAAATGATTGATTTAAAACAGAAGGAAATGCTGCATATGGTATCATAACTGGGAGGTACAATTCGAAATCAAGGAAAAATTTAAACTGAAATTTGAAAAACTCAGCAAAAGTTTTGGAAATCTTTTTTAAATAAAATATATTTGGAAAAATTCCTAAATAATAATTTTATTTGTATTTAAACACATATTTTATTTGAGAAATTTAGTTTGCAAATATAATTTGTTGTAATATATTAATATATGCGTTCCAAATATATTTTATTGATTTTCAAATAAAATTTATTTGCTAAGAAATATAAAATATTTAAAAATTTTTGTTCCAAATATATTTTCTTTCGATTCAAACATATCAAAAAAGGCGATTTTGCCCCGTGCATATGCAGGTTATATATAAATCTGAATCGATTTTCCCTGAATACTCATTCATGTAAAATAGAAACCATTTCTGTCGAATTTCATACTACTCGGATATAAAATACAGTTTCTACAGCGCTTGAATTTCGATATGTGCATATTGACCATAATTGCGACCTGTACTCTGATTACAAGAATACTTCTACAGACAGACAGACGGACATAGCTAAATCGACTCAGAAAGTGATTACAAGTCGATCGGTATAATAAACAATGCGTCTATCACTTCTCCTTTTATGTGTTACAAACAAATGCACAAAGTCATAATACCCTGTACCACAGTGTGGTGTAGGGTATAAAAATCGAAAAGATGTCACACTGTGTATCGGGTTTTTGGTCATAACTTCTTATTTTATGGTCCGATTTGAAAAATCTTTTATTTTGAAATGTTGGTATTTTTCAGTACTTTTCACAAAAAATAATAAAAAAAACCAGTAAGGAAAGGCAGAAAGTCGGGCGGGGCCGACTATAAAATACCCTACACCTCCCTAACAATGCGATAAGGGTCATTGCCATAATAATTTGGAATAATTGGTAAATGTGTAGAAACATATTATCTAATTCTGAAACGATAATCGCTAAATTAAGCAATATTCGTTCCTAAATTGAGAAACATCTTTCTGGAAAATTTTAATGATCGGAAGTAAAATACAACTTCTATAGCCTCCTGATACCAAATCAGGAGGAAAATCAATATAAATCTGAACCGATCTACCCTGAATACTCATTCATGTAAAAAGACCTCCTTCTGTCGAATTTCGTACTGATCGCATATAAAATACAGTCTCTGCAGCGCCTACATGTCAAATCGGGGGTAACGTATATATGGGGGCCATATCTAAATCTGAACCGATTTCTTCCAAATTTAACAGTGTTCATTCATATAATAAGAAACCTCTTTCTGCCGAATTTCATACTGATCGGATATAAAATAACATTTTTACAGAGCTTACAAGTCAAATCGGGGGTAACGTATATATGTGGGCTATATCTAAATCTGAACCGATTTTCTCCGAATTTAGCAGTATTCCTTCATGTAATAAGAAACCTCTTTCTGTCAAATTTTGCACTGATCGGATATAAAATACAGTTTTACAGCGCTTACATGTCAAATCGGGGGTAACATATATATGGGGGCTATATCTAAATCTGATCCGATTTTCTCCGAATTTAGCAGTATTCCTTCATGTAATAAGAAACCTCTTTCTGCCAAATTTTGCACTGATCGGATATAAAATACAGTTTTTACAGCGCTTACATGTCAAATCAGGGGTAACATATATATGGGGCTATATCTAAATCTGAACCGATTTTCTCCGAATTTAGCAGTATTCCTTCATGTAATAAGAAACCTCTCTTTGACAAATTTCGCACTTATCGGATATAAAATAACATTTTTACAGCGCTTATATGTCAAATCGGGGGTAATGTATATATGGGGGCTATATCTAAATCTGAACCGATTTCTTCCAAATTTAACAGAGTTCATTCATGTAATAAGAAACCTTTTCCTGCCGAATTTCATACTGATCGGATATAAAATAAAGTTTTTACAGCGCTCACATGTCAAATCGGGTCTAACATATATATGGGGGCTATATCTAAATCTGAACCGATTTTAACCAAATTCAATAGGGATCGTCCTTGGGCCAAAAGAAAGATATGTGTAAAGTTTCGTCGAGATCGGACCATAATTGCGACCCGTACTTTGATTACAAGAATACATGCACAGACGGACAGACAGACAGACAGACGGACAGACAGACAGACGGACAGACAGACAGACAGACGGACAGACAGACGGACAGACAGACAGACAGACAGACGGACATAGCTAAATCGACTCAGAAAGTGATTCTATCGATCGGTATAATAAACGATGGGTCTATTTCTTCTCCTTTTGGGTGTTACAAACAAATGCACAAAGTTATAATACCCTGTACCACAGTGTGGTGTAGGGTATAATAATTTTTTTTTGTGTGAGGGCCTAAAATTATTTTTTTTTTTTCTAATTATTAAAAATTTTAAAAAAAATATTTGTGGCCATCCACTTTGCTTCTGGCGGGTGTTTTGGAAGAAGTACTTCTTAAATTGTTTACTTTATTTTGTTCTTTGACGTGGAACGTCACGAACAAAGTGGTCTGCAGCAATTTTTTTGAAATTTAAAAAAATTTAAATAATTTTAGTCCCACTTCCATCCACACCTTATATGTTAGAGAATTAATAGAAGTCAAAATATCAAAAAAAAACCCGAAAATCGCACACAATAAAAATTAATACTTTTTTCTGAAAAGTAACGAAAAGTACCAAAAGTACCAAAATTTCCAATTTTTTTCATATCGGCCCATAAATAAGATGTTATGACCAAAAACCCAATACACAGAGTGATATTTTTAAGATTTTTTTAATATTGATAACTTCTGAACGAGTTATTGGAAAAAATTCAAAAATTCCACAAAACGTTTCTTCAGTTGTACTAAAAAATATAAAAAAAAATGCAAAAAAATTAAACCCGAAATTTGTTGTCGTGGAATTCTCCATACATAAATGTTGATTCGTTGAAAGAGCATCACGAAAAAATAGCGGACCAATACAAAACTTCTGTACGAAAATATATGACAAAGTCAGTCTGGTTGAAAACGTTATCAACCCAGTTAAAGTGCTGCAAATGTACGGACAAAGACAGATTGTTAGGCAAATGTGAATTGACAGTTCAGACGATTGCTAAAAAACCTTACAATTATATTTTCACAATGAGTCAGAATATTTAATATCGAACTATGTAGTTTATTTTTGGCAAAAATGTTTATAAGCACTTATAAATAGGTAAAATAAGATCTCGCTATAATTTTTTTTAAAAAAAATTTTTTCGAAAAAATTTTTGTACGCTTTTTATGTTTTACGAAATTAGTAATTGCTCTAGAACGGCTGAACCGATTTTTGCGAAGTTTAATTTGTTTTAAAGAGCGCTATTTTTTTTAACTTTCTTCTTTGGAAAATTTTTTTGACAAAAAATTTTACGAAAGTTTTTTTTGAAAAAACCTTTGTAGAAAAAATTGCTCCCCCTTCGATTTTCTACTATCTGAGGTCTATAAAAAAACTTTTTACACCTAAGAATTATCTCGTATAGTTACCGAGATATCTGCAATTGAAAGTTTAATTTTTCACTTACCGTGTGCTAGTATTTTGTAAATATCGGAGCACAATATGCACCGTTTCAGCCGTATCAATATGTCTGGATGGGTAATAAAATTTCCTATATGAAGAAAAGCAAGTAAAAACGTTAAGTTCGGCCTTGCCGAATCTTATATACCCTCCACCATGGATCGCACGTGAATGGTTACGGATACTAATAAACTCATTATACCAAATTTCAGCCCAATTCGTTGAAATTTTATGTTTTTGTGGCGTTAAGAAGTCAAATCCATAGGGACCTTTGTATGGGGGCTATATCAAAACATTGACCTCTGACATTTGTAGTCTCTATGACGTTAAGAAGTAAAATCGAAGAGATGCCATATATGGGGGCTATATCCAAATTTGGGCCGATTTTTCCCATTTTCAATCCTGCAGATATAAGAAGTATATGTACCAAATTTTAGCCACCTAGCTCAAGTATTATAGATTGTAGCGTGATTACAAAAGACGGACAGACGCACATGGCTAAATCGTCTTAGAATTTTAAGACGATTAATAATAGTGGTGCTACAAACGGAGTAAATATTCTGACCCCGATATATTTTGTAAATATTTATATGCAGGATTCCAATAAAAATATGTTATAGACAGTATTGCCAGTAAAATGTTTTTCTGGCAATGACGACGTTGTCACATGCATATACGCGTACTTTGCACATCTAACAATCAGCAAATTATCTCACAATGACTTTTCTGTCAACGTTGCAAGACAAAAATGTTATGTTTACAAGGTTGTACGTTCACAGGGATTCATTTTTCCGTCATTTTTCTGACAATATTGTCCGATTTGGCAATCGTATGTACATATCTTAATACCAAACCACGATGTTGGACTTCTGAGCTAAATGTTAGGAAAAACACAAACAAGCTGTAAAACAAGGCAAAATTCTAATTAGTCACTAATGACTAGAATGCCTATAAAGAGCAACTCAAAATTTATGAGAAGAAGCTTTGGAAAGCGCAAAGACGTTCTTGGTAAACCTTCTTTGAAGAACTGGAGGATGAGGATAACAACTGGACAAAAAACAGCGAGCAGTCGTCAAATGTTGTTCGACACACATTTCCCGGAAAACTCGGGAGTGAAAAATAAGAAATTGAGTGAAATACGAACGTCGCACAGTGGTTCAGAATCGTTTTTTGCTGGCCAAAACTCTGGAACCGATAGAGATATTTTTGTTCGACAGGTAACTCCTTAAGCTTTTCGCCAGTTTTTATTTCAATAAAATCGGGTTAGCAGTTATTGAGGAATTCAAGGTCAAAATTGAACTTTTGAATTTTTTTAATATTTAGCATGGAAATGTGGGTTTTCTTTTGTTTTCATCTTCTTTATTTATTAAAAGAATGTCATACGTTGATAAATAAACCATTTTAAAAATAAATTTTGTAAAACTAAAAAAAAAAATTTTTTTTCTCCAAAAAACTTTCCTCGATATTTAAAAAAACACCTTGCATAGCAAAGTTTTTTTACATTTTGTATTTGAACAACATCAAGGCATCAACAAATTATAAATTATAATTTTTATTCGTTCGGTTGAAAAATTGCCTGCTAATATTCCGTTTTATTTTGTCCTCTAGCAGCCCTCTTGCATCTTCATCTAAGTACCGATGTTCTACTTTCCATTGATTTCGAATGCTGGTGATGAGGGGATCTAACGTTGCCATCAAAATATTAAATAGATCCTCGTTTGTACAATTTCGAGATATTTTCTGGTATTGTGCTCTCTATAAAACCTGAAATCCTTATTTCTTTTTTCCTGGGCTTCCTCTGATAGATCTCTGATTGGCACCAAATGATACTTAATGACATCTCCTCCATGATAAAGAATTTTGGGAACTGTTGCAGACATATTTCTCCATGAATATTTGGTATTATATATTCATGCAGTTTCCTTGGTATATTCATTAAACTTTTTAGCATCAATTTGTTTATGGCACTCAAGTACATCGATAGTTGTTTTAAATCTTGAAATGAGATTTATATCAACACCAGTTATTTCAGATGCTTTTTCGGGATCAGAAAATGACCTTCTTGCTATATTCCCATCATTGGTATTGCCTGATCCTTGTTTTGGTTGGTCTATAATCAACCCACACTTGAGAAATTCAACCTGAACATGTTTCTTTTTTAAATTTCTTAAATCATTGTTGGTGTCATTGTTTCTTATTAACCCTGTAGGTCCCAAATCGAAATCATAACTGATTTTAAGTATGTGTTCCATAAATCGTATTCTTGTATGTAGTGGCGATAATCCAAATTCATATGCATCAGTATTATCTACTGATTTTTTCGGGACTTGGTTTAATTTGCTTGATGTAGATTGACATATAATGCAGCTGGATGAAGGCTTTGTGTCAGTCAAAGCCTGGCCAGCTTTTCCATCTATCATCGTTAGCACTAATTGGTAGTTAACTTTAATTGTCTGGCCTTGAATTTCTACTTCTAATGGCTGCGGTCTTGTAATTTGGGTTCTTATATCATTGACATATTTGTTTAATGGTATCAAGAGTTTCTTTTTTAAAATAAAATTTTATTGGTCTGCAGTATTTCGTAGAAGATGGTGTTTGATTTTTCCTAATATCCTTTGTCTGCATCGTACTGGTCGAAGGTTCCGAGTCTTCCAAATTCTTTATCAATCGCATCAACATACGAGGGCGGTTCGGAAACTTCTTAGCCTAGCACAAAAAGCGCGGTATAAACAGAAAAAAGTTAAGTGTTTTGGAAACTTCCATCTCTGCTATGAACACATGTTAAATTTTGTTTCGATCTGGCAACTCCTTCATATAGAAACAGGTGTTCACAAAAGACGCATCCGCGATTTTTTTACAATGGAAAAATTAGAAATGCGTGGTGTCATTAAATATTTACATAAAAAAGGTTTATCGGGACAAGAAATTCATAATGATATGGTGAATGTGTTAGGTGAAAGTGCTCCTTCATATGCAACAGTAAAAAATTGGGTTGCTAAATTTAAACGTGGTCGTAAAGGCATTGAAGATGAACCACGTAGTGGACGTCCAAAAACAGCAACAACAACAGAAATTGTAGCCAAAGTGCATGATATGGTATTAAATGATCGACGAATAAAAGTGCGTGAAATAGCTAATATCATGGGCATCTCAAATGATCGAGTCCATTTAATTTTGCATGAAGAACTACAGATGAAAAAGCTTTCTGCAAGATGGGTGCCGCACTTGTTAACAGTCGACCAAAAACGCATAAGAATGAACATTTCTCAAGATTATTTGGATCGTTTTAAGCGAAATAAAATGGATTTTAAGCGTCGTTTCATAACTGTTGATGAGACATGGATCTACCACTATACTCCAGTGACTAAAGAACAATCCAAACAATGGACTGAAGCTGGAGGAAGTGCCCCAAAGAAGGCAAAAACAATTCAATCGGCTGGTAAGGTTATGGCAACGGTTTTTTGGGACTTCAAAGGTATTTTATTGATTGACTATCTGCAAAAGGGTAAAACAATAAATTCAGAGTACTATTGCAACCTTTTGGATCAATTAAATGTACAAATTCGAGAAAAACGTCCTGGCTTACAACACAAAAAAATAATTTTCCATCAAGACAACGCACAAGAGTGTTTTAACAATGGCTAAAATCAACGAATTAAAGTACGAGTTGCTTGACCACCCACCTTATTCTCCTGATTTAGCTCCCAGTGACTTTTACCTGTTCCCAAATCTAAAAAAATCCTTGCTGGCAAGCGTTTTACCTCAAATGAAGATGCAATTACAGTTGTAAACCACTATTTTGAAGACCTTGAGGAAAACTATTTTAATCAAGGGATAGAATTGCTAGATAAGCGTTGGACTAAGTGTATTGAAGTTTCAGGAGTTTATATTGAAAAATAAAAATATTTCTGAAAAACTAACTATTCTCTTTCATTGATAGGCTAAGAAGTTTCCGGACCGCCCTGGTATCTGCGCCTGAAGTATTTTCACATACAGATTGCTTCTATTGTTTTTGTCCAGAAGAACCATCACATCCCCATTTGCAAAAGAGAGTTAACTCGCAGTTCCCAGATTTCATCAAATCATGCCCTTTAAATGATTGTAGCAAGCGTTGAGCTGTATGATTAAGTAGGTCTTGAAGTTTTACCTCTGTCGAACTCGATGTGATTTTAATAGTGTCCGTTGGTTGCATACAGTCTTTTTAAGTGCATGTATGTGATGATATGATGGATACAGATTTGAGCCTTTTTCAATCGCACGCAACCTGAGCTGTGTATATTTATTAACTTCAAATTCAAAAATAATGCGAATGCCTCTTCATTTGAGAACTGTTTTCCATCGCTTGGAGTTGGAATACTCTTAGTAATCCGTTTTGTTCTCAGATTACTAGCCTTTACAACTTTCTCAACAATTTCGGCTTTTGTGCGTTATTTTTGTGATCGCAATGGATGTAACAAGCCCACAATTGTTTTGATTTTTACTTTCCGAAGTTACTTGGACACTAAGTTCGGCCTCTAACCATATTGAAAAGGTCTTATAAAATGTATGTTTATTCCATCCAACTGGTTTGTAGCGCTTAATTAAATTGTTGATGTAAATATTTACTTTATTTTGCAGTTCCAATTGTATTTCGATGCTTGAAGAATTTACTTTGCTTTGAACGTAACTTAAAACATCTTCCTTCTTTTTGTTTCTAAAATACTTTTCGGATAGAATTATCCTGAAAATTCTAAAATTTTATTGTTTCTGCTTGGATATAATTTTGCAACTGAGTTTGTATTCGAATACCACTGGATTGTATCCCTTTCTTACATGTATATGTAGTGTGATACTCTGTTCATAAGTAGCTAAACAAACATAGGTAAAATAAAAAACGTCACAAAAAACTAAAAAGGGGTTAAGATGTCATAAATATGGTAAATATGTCATAAAACACAAACAACTTGGCTTGGTGTACGTACAACATAGTCATTAGGGTGATGACTTTTATACAACCTCGTTTCCCTGTATCATATTTCGATGAGTTTTTATTTAAGATTAAATAAAATCTTACATATAAGGTGATTCGATAAAAAACCTCACACACAAAATGATTTTAAAATTTTTATTTATCAGCATTTTGGGCAATTTTTTAATTTTTTTTTAATGTTTTCAAAACTTTCAAAATAATGACCGTTCATAAATGTGGTTTCTGTACAAAAAATCAGAAAAAATGAGAATCATAAAAAAGTCGTCAACGTTTTTTCCAAAGAGATATATTCGACTCAAAATGAGATACCTTCACTTAGGGCCTGTTTCTGTAACTTAGTTTCCTTCGTCTACGGCGAACTCAAAATTCTCTCAGCTATTACTTGAATTCTTTAAAACTCAGGTTAGAAATATTTTAGGAACAAGCTTTTTACATGATTTTCTACAGACACAACGAATTATAAACTTCTGTGACTTATAGATTTCTCGGAATAATTGAGTGATTTTTGATCGTTCGCAGTAGACGAACGAAAAAAAGTTACAGAAACAGGCCCTTAATCTATATATATAAAAATGAAACGGTCCATCTGTGTAATGGCATCACGTCAGAACGGCTGGAGGGATTTGGCTCAATTTTTTTTTTCAGTTGTTCGTATTTGCCTGGAGAAGGTTGTTACGAAAGAAAATTTTGGGAAAACCCTCCGGAAAAGTCGGAAAATTGGGAAAATCGAAAATTGCTATTTCTTGCGAGATTCCTACTGTTCCTATCTACTGCTATTTCTTGTGAGATTCCTACTGTTCCTATCTACTGCTCTCTTTTACAATCCAAATTTTTTTATTAATTTTCTATTAAACAAAAAAGTTTTCTATTAAACATATGTACGAGTATGTGCTATTTTTCTTGGTGCAATTCATTCGAGTTTTGCGTATTGTTACACTGATTTCGCGTATCACATCGGCAAACGGTACAAGCATTACGATCAATTAAAATTCACGATATTTATCAATTCGAACATTTTTTCAGATAATAAGTTTGAGTATAAGAGGTAAGGTTATCTTATTGGATTGCGGGCACTGCAAAATCATAATTTGGGATGAATGCACGATGGCGCATAAACGAGCTCTGGAGGCAGTTGACCGAACGATGAAGGATTTACGACGTGATTTGAGACAATTTGGTGAGTCTGATATTGCTCTCCGGAGATTTTCGTCAAACGCTTCCCGTCATCCCGAAATCTACTGCCGATGAAATTAATGCATGCCTGAAATAGTGGTCTTTGTGGCTGCATGTCAAGAAGTTATGTCAAGAAGTTGAAATTGACCACGAACATGAGAGTCGCGTTGCAGAACGACTCATCGGCTCTTGAATTCTCGAAACAACTGTTGGCGCTTGGCAATGGCCAAATTACTATTGATGTTTCCACTGCATTGATATTGTTCACGGCAAATTTTTGCGAGTTCACATCGTCGAACGAGGAACTCATCACCAAAGTGTTTCCAAATCTCGATTAGATTAGTGAATGGGCAATATTAGCAGCGAAGAATAAGGACGTCGATAGCATGAATTTTATTATTCAAAGTAAAATCGAACTCGCTTGATGTGCCAGGAGCTCCGCCGCATAATTTACAGCTGAAGGTGGAATCGATCATAATCATGTTGCGGAATCTGAATCATCCGAAATTGTGCATAGTTCGCGGTTGTCCATTATGAAACTGATGGACAATGTGATTCAGGCGACGATCATCAAGGGAAAATTCAAAGGAGAGGAAGTCCTTATCCCACGAATTCCGATTATTCCAACTGATCTTTCATTCCAATTCAAGCGGATTCAGTTCCCTGTACGATTGGCTTTTGCGATGACAATCAATAAATCTCAAAACCAATCGTAGGAAGTCTGTGGAATTAATCTCGAATTTCCCTGTTTTTCGCACGGTCATCTGTACGTTGCCTGTCTTCTGTCTTCGTTGTTTGTTGTTTATCATCTGATTCGATTTATCTCTACTGATTTCGATTCCTTTTAAACAAATCGCATTAAAATTTTAACTATCTGTGTTTTATTATCACTCTGGAGTTTATCTGAAGGCGTTAAATTGGGGCGAGGCGAAGTTCGCCGGGTCCGCTAGTTGTAAATAAAAACGAAAGACGTTCATCGATTTCTATGATCAATATCTCGTTTTGTTCATAGGTTATGTGGTTTTTCGTGGAAGTTATAAGACTTGACACTTTTTTCCGTTTTGGATTTATATGATTTAAAAAAAGAAAAACATTAAATTTGTTCACAAAAATATCATTTCAAAGTGGTTTGTGCGTGACCTTCTTCAACATTTAAATGGAATAAACGTTATTTTGGTTATTAATAGGCAAAAGTTTATTCATTCGTGCAACAGGAAATAATTTTTGCGAAAAAAATCAAAAAGTCATCACCCTAATAGTCATATGTACTGGTCAATTAAAAAGAACAATCAATTTTTTCCCGAGTAATTTCATTAAAATTAAAAAAAGTGTTCTACAGGCTGGTCGGGGCATGTACAAAAGAGGTCACTTTCACCTTTATTCTTGAAGTTTATTGATGCTAAAAAGTTTCATTCCACTAAAATTCCAATTTGACAAAAATATAGTACCTGTGGAAATATGTTATAACAAACAACGTGTAAACAGTACAGTAATACTTTTAGCAATTTATCGAAGAGTACTATCCTACCTACGTAACAAAAAAATTAACCCTGTATCGATAATAGTTTGCGAGAAATTACTATTTCCTTCTACAAAAATATACAAACATTAATTTTTATTTCAAAATTACATAAAATATTTGTTTTCAGCAGCACATCACGACCACAATAATAAATATTTTAATCTAATTTTTTGGCTACCCTAGTATCAATATGTTTGCTATAGAAAGGCATTAACATTTTAGAAATCGGCGATGACAAAAAATTTGACTTTTGGCCAGTATAATTCAATTCTTAACCACAGTGCATCGCTCTATTGTTGACCAATAAATCCAATATAATCTATGCCGTTAACAGCTTTCAAATCATCCAGGTCCAGAAGACACTTCTCACATAGAATGCAGAAAATGATGACGTACATTGTGCCATGGCTGAAGAAAACATATGAAGGCTGCATTAAGCTCTCGTTAGATATCACTCACCGGCCACAGTACCTTGGGCCAATTAATCTATCCTCGTTCCTGTTGAAAGGTCTAGAGAAGAATTAAAATAAATTATGGTGGCGCTTACGTCTTTTTGGCGGTTATGGCTCGATATGCCTAGGATTGTACGAATGCAACTGTTTCAGATTCATACAATAGAACCGTTTTGTTATTTGGCTACCTAAGTAGGTATAATCATTTTATTCCTTGATTTATTGTCCATTTATGGTAAAGGTGGTGCGTCTTCTTCTTTCTTAATTGCGACGTATTTTGTCTTTTCAATGTTTACTCATAAACCTACCATCCCCCAACTTGACGTTGATAGGGTGCCAGAAAATAATAATTCCTCTTTTCAAATCGAAAGCAGTTGTCAATACCTCGCCTATCACTATTAGGAACAAGAGAGAAGATAATAAACATCATTATCATACCCCAAAAGCTCTTATGGTGATTTCGTTTGTGCATAAAAATGTAAAATTGTGTATACATTTTACTGAAACCGCATTTTAGGTTCGTTTGTAAAATTGTTACACTCCGCAAATGAGAAAATATCGCATTTTCCACACTCAGCCCAGTCCACGGTGTGGAGTGTTGCACCGTCAAAAAGCAAACTTCAGAACCAAACCTAATTGAAAGCGTACATTCTTAATGCACTATCAAATTGTTGCGCCATAATGTAGGTATGGGTTTTACTCACCGCATGATTTTTGTTCGAATGTTCGCAAGCAAAATGCGAACTAGCAGTGGGTGCAGGGGGAATTTTTAAAATATCGCAACATGATGTGGTGACATTACATATTTTTCAGAAGCGAAATCACCATTAGATTCATTCATTAGCGCTAACCTGGATACAAAACTCTTGCCGGTAAACCAACAACAAAAAGGACAAACCTACAGAATAGGCCCCGCATAAACTAGTGGACACTATCGAATCGTCCCTGCATTTTAAAGTGTTAACTATAGTGGCCTTTCTTGATTTCAAGCAGGCTTTTAACAGCATGTATTCAGATGCAGTATTTACAGGGTTGTCGCATTTAAGTGTGAACTAAAGCTTGATCAAACGAATTCAGCATTTCCTCACCAGAAGACGCATAACCGGGGCCACAACCATAAAGAGACATGTATACAGAAGACTCCACACGGACGAGTATTGTCTCCACTAATCTGGAATCTAACGGTGGTGAGATTTGGCAACAAAGTCGAGGCATATGCGGACGACCTTGCAATCGCTGTAACTGGCAAATTCCCCAACTCCCTCAGAGACATGCAGGTGGCACTGAATAAATTGGCCAGATTGTGCAGAAGCAGTAGTTTTTGCCTTAACCTAAACAGAACAGAATTGGTTCTCATTTCCTATTTTTACAGTGTTAACTATGTCCTTAGACTTGATACAGCCCACAGACTACCAGATACTCGCAGTGTCTATCAAGCTGAAATAATGGCAAATAGCTTAGTCGCAAAATAGTTACCACACTGGCGTCATCATTTACACCGACAACCAGGATGGCGTTAAATCCCCGGAGGCCACATTCCTAAATTAACAAATAGCCCTCGACTGCCGCAGATCTCCCAACGAGATGGCTGAGCAGCTTAACATATATCTCATATTGGTACCTGTGGATATACTGGGAACTAAAAAGCCGACGAACTTGCTAGGAAAGGGAATTGTCGAAGAATTTGTATATATTGGTGCGCAACTGTCCACATGGCTTAGAAAAGAGGCTATCAGTCTGTAAAATGAAAGATGATCAGAAATCGGCACCTGTAAGGTACTTGACAAATCTGTCCAAGATAAAACTGACAAGGTCGAAATATGACCTAGCACTTGAGAGGAAAATATCTACGTTAGTATCAGTTCCAACGGGACATAGTCTGATCGCAACACGCCAGCAGGTTGGGAATTGAGACCAATGACTCCTGCAGAAGCTGTGCAGAGCATTGGCAATGACGTCTGGATATACTGGATTCGGCCATTCTCGGATGTCTTACAGATCTTGCCGGCACCGATGTTCGTATAATTGATAACATTGTGTTTCAAATATGATGGTTTCGATAAGGGACAGCTGGGCCGCTGGTATCATTAGGGACCTCTATTGGTCTATGTGAGCTGGTATCTCGGGATGCCACCCTATCCTAACCTAACTTCAAAAGTAGACTTATACTTTTTTCACAGATCCTGCCAGCACCGATGTTCGTATAATAGATAATTTTGTGTATCAAATAGGTTGGTTTCGATAAGGGACAACTGGGCCGGTGGTATCACTAGGGACCACTATTGGTCTATGTGAGCTGTAATCTCAGGCTGCCACCCTAACCTAACCCAACTTTAAAAGAAAAATTATACTTTTTTTGCAAAAACATACAAAAAAAAAATAACTTCAAATGATCGCAAGTTTTGCTGTGCGGATATCTTTTATTTTTCGTCATACAGAAAATTCGTTTGCCAATTCAGAGAAGTTGTTGCAAAAGAAATCGGTACACATTTTATCTGATATTAACAAAATACTAGGTCAGGGTCGGGAAAAATAAATTAAAAGTTACACGCATTGAAAAATGTTGAATACCTGTGTGTCCCATTTCGAGATCCCGCAGCTCCACCTTTCTACCTCATGGAGGACCTACATTTAAAACTTAAATTCTGCAATACGCCTTCTACTAGTATACCAAGTTTTGTCGTTTGTTCAGAAACGGCAGAATTATTTCCCTTTTTTCCGAATTTTTCGACCTTTCGGACATCTGCCACAAAAAGTACCAATTCACTGCAGTGAAACTTTTGAATTGTAGTTGAAAATAATTACTTGTCTTCTTCATAGCGACGAACTCAGTTGGTTTGATGCCCAAAAACTGCTCGATTGAGATGATAATTCAGAATACGTAGCTTTCAAATGACATTCAAAGATTTGCATAACACTTAAAATTTTACTCCCCAGTGTAATTTAAATGTATTGCACACAAAGATACTATTCAAATCACTTCATCAGTCATTCGTTTATTCATGTATATACACATATACCGAATTATTTTAATCCTACTCCACCAACCCCATAACCAACAATAATACATTGAAATAAGTACACATTAAGGTGGACCTTCATAATTTACAAACAATTGACAAAGTGTACAATATATCGCTAAGTGAAAATTTAACAACAATTTTTTAATTATATTTGGCGAAAAGCCAAGCTCAAAATCATCAAAAATATTCAATAAAGTTTTGGTTTAGGTTAGGGTGCCTAATCTTGTTGATACAAAAATGTTTCAATAAGACGAATATCGGTACCTGCAAGATCTGTCAGACTATCTAGAAAGGCCGACTACAGTATATCCAGACGTAGTTTACTCAATTCAGGACGGTAACAAAGCGGGGACTCAATGCGCTCACTTCCTCCTCATCTCCACAGCTTTTGCAGAAGTCATTGGACTAAATTCCCAAACTGCTGTCGTTCGTTCGGTGATTATCCAGTTTTCCGTCAGAACTGACACTACCCTAGACAGTTTTGTTCCTCCCCAATGCGAGGTGATATTATGACTTCCCGGTCGTACTGTGGCAGGATTTGTGTAGCTTACCTACAGGTGTCAATTTCTGTACATCTCTCATTGGACAACATGACTACCTCTTGTCCAAGTCAAAGTATTAACATGGAGAGTGGCGCTATTTGCAAATTCTTCGAGATTTTGTAATGTTGTCCCTTTCCTAGCAAGTTATATTCGATTAAGTCTTCATATATTTTCTTTATCAAAAATTAAAAAGATATGTTCTTTAAAGGAATTTCAAAATAATCATGGTATTAACATGTTAGTATTAATTTGATCAGATTAGGCAGAATCAGCATTAGGCAAATAGGAAATAAGTGAAAAATACATATGCTGTGACGGAAGAAAATTCTTACCCAAAAACGTGAAAGTGGGAACACAAAAGTTGTCAAAATCACTTACTGATCTAGAGATTTTTTCTGGCTAAGGAATAGTCTCAGATACATTTACGTGTAAAGAAATATTCTCAGAAATTGTTTGCGGCAGATATGTTCCTTAAAAATCCGCAATAAAATACTTTAAATTATACTTAAATATAAAATAATGTAGCGCCCCAGTAGGTATGTTGGTATCGTGCTCACCTATGAGTTTGGGGGTCGTGGGTTCGATTCCAACCAGAGGCTCTGGTCTGTCGCTGCAAAATCTAGCCACATGGTTTTTGTTACTCAGCTTTGCTTCTCGGCCAGGACCGTAAAATTAGAATATAAATTTACTTTGTATTGTAATTCATATAAATAAATAAAATAATGAGAACTAATGAAATAAATATGTAATGAGAAATATGCACATTCGTGAATGTTAAATCGATTTTTTTAAAATTTAATACTTCACCCCTGTAACATTTCATCTGTATCTGCAAAATCAGACCATATTTTCGATGAATGTTGGTATATCCGGAATAACACCCTATTTTAAACAGTAAAATTTAAATGTTAATAAGAATGGTGAAATATTGTTCATTTTAACACATTTTTAACCCATTTCATAATGGAAAGACTTACGCCTGAACAACGTTTACAAATCGTTCAACTTTATTACGAAAATTCACGTTCTGTGAGAAATATATTTTGTGCACTTCGCTCACCTTATTGTCAACATAATAGGCCTACTGAGCGTACTATTCGCAACACCATTCATTACTGGATAATATTCGGCCGAATAGACCAAGTCCAGCACGCAGCGAAGAAAATGTAGCGGCCGTAGCTGAGAGTGTACACGAAGACCGTGGAGAGTCGATTCGGCGCCGTTCGCAGCAACTCGGACTGACGTATGACTGACACACGTATATTTGAAAGCAAACAAAATACAGCTTGTGCAAGAACTGAAGCCGCCCGACCTTCCCAAGCGACATCGCTTCGCTCTATGGGCTCTTGAAAAGTTTAAAGAAGATCCGACGTTTTCGAGCCAAATTTTGTTCACCGATGAGGCCCATTTCTGGCTCAATGGGTATGTAAACAAGCAAAATTGCCGCATATGGGACGAAGAGCAACATGAAGAGATTCAAGAGCTGCCACTTCATCCAGAAAAAACCACGGTTTCGTGTGGTTTGTGGGCCGGTGCAATCATCGGTCCATATTTCTTCAAAAATGATGCCGGTGAGAACGAAACCGTTAATGGCGACCGTTATCGTGCCATGATAACCGACTGTTTGATGCCTGAAATTGAAACTCGTGATCTCGGCGACATTTGGTTTCTACAAGACGGCGCCACTTCCCACACATCGCATCAATCAATGGATTTACTGAGAGAACACTTCGGTGAGCAGATAATTTCACGTTTTGGGCCGATCGATTGGCCACCAAGATCGTGTGATATCACACCGTTAGGCTTTTTCCTGTGGGATATGTAAAGTCTAAAGTTTATGCGAACAAACCCGCTTCGATTCAGGCCTTGGAGCAAAACATCACGCGTGTCATTCGCTAGTTACTGGTCGAAATGCTAGAACGAGTCATCGAAAATTGGACTCAACGGATGGAACATCTGAAACGTGGCGACGGCCAACATAGTAATTATACCCTCACTTTAGTGTGACGAGGGTATATATCATTTGCTACGAAAAAAATTGTAACACATCGAAGGAGTGATCTAAGACCCTAAGTATGTTCGGCGGATATTCGTTTTGGGTCATTTTAAGACGAATGAGAAATGTCCGTCCGTCTGTCTGTCTGTCTGTCTGTCTGTCTGTCTGTCTATCTGTCTGTCTATCTGTCTGTCTGTGTGTCTGCTGGCTGGTGCGCACGATAACTCTCGAAAGGAGTAACCGATTGACTTCAAATTTGGTACGTGGTAATATTTTTTTCTATCTCCGGCTAAGTTCGAAGATGGGCCATATTGGTCCACTCCTTCTAGTACCTCCCCCACAAAGTGTTAAAATGTTGTAAAATATTGAATCTTTAATAAATGCACAACTACACATAGCATTAGTTTATAAGTCGCTATCAACTCGAGAAAAATGGGCCAAATTGCTACGCCCCTTTTGGTACCTCCCACACAAATGCACCATTTTGCAGCAAAAGTTATCAGCTTATAACATTAATACCAGTGTATAAAAATACTTGAAATTTTGTACAGTGTAATGCTTTTATAGTGCCTACAGTCCAGTGAAAAATGGGTGTCATATTCACGCCCCTTTTGGTAGCTCCCACACAAAGGTAACATTTTGCACCAAAAGTTAACAGCTTATAACATTAATACCAGTGTATAAAAATACTTGAAATTTTCTACAGTGTAATGCTTTTATAGTGTCTATAGCCCTGTGAAAAATGGACGCTATTGCCTCGCCCCTTTTTGTACCTCCCACACAAAGGTACAATTTTGCACAAAAAGTTAAGAGCTCACAACATGAGTACCAATGCACGTAAATGCCACAACATTTTGCACACTGTAACGCTTTTGAAGTGTCTATAGCCCTGTAAAAAATGGCCGTTATCACCACGCCCCTTTTTGTACCTCCCACACAAAATGTCCAAATCATACCAAAATTTAATATCTCATAACGTTAATAAACCAGTGCAAATAAACGCTTATAATTCGGCGCAGTGCAATGTATTTAAAGTATCTATTATTCAGCGAAAAATAGGTGTATTTCTTAAACCCCTTCTGGTACCTCCTATACAAACTAAGAGAATAATTCGTGGAATATTCAATATTACATTACTCACAAAGTGAGGGTATACCTTAGTCGGTTTACCCGACTGAAACTTTCTTACTTGTTTAAAAATTAGTGTTGGATTGAGAAAAATTAAAAAAAACAGTAAGGAAAGGCTAAAGTCGGGCGGTGCCGACTATATAATACCCTACACCACTCTCGTAATATTGAATAACTCTGATATATAAATTTTGTAATTCATGTATAAATTGTTTACATAAATTTACTTTTGGGACATTTTATACTTAAATAATACCCTGTACCACAGTGCGGTGTAGGGTATAAAAACGATTGGATCTAAAGGGCCAAATCGGATGAAACATATATATGGGAGCTATAGCTAAATCTTTACCGATTTTCTTCAAATTCGGCAATGTTGGTTCATGAATCAAGAAACTCTACCATTCTAAATTTCAAAACGATTGGATGTAAAATACAGCTTTTATAGGACTAAATGGCCAAATCGGACGAGACATATATATAGGAGCTATAGCTAAATCTTAATCGATTTTCTTCAAATTCGGTAGTGTTGGTTCATGGATCAAGAAACTCTACCATTCTAAATTTCAAAATGATTGGATGTAAAATACAGCTTCTATATGACTAAAGGGCCAAATCGGACGAAACATATATATGGGAGCTATAGCTAAATCTTAACCGATTTTCTTCAAATTCGGCAATGTTGGTTCATAGATTAAGAAACTCTACCATTCTAAATTTCAAAACGATCGGATGTAAAATACAGCTTCTATAGGACTAAAGGGCCAAATCGGACGAAACATATATATGGGAGCTATAGCTAAATCTTAACCGATTTTCTTCAAATTCGGCAATGTAGGTTCATGGATCAAGAAACTCTACCATTCTAAATTTCAAAACGATTGGATGTAAAATACAGCTTCTTTAGGACTAAACATGTATATGGGAGCTATAGCTAAATCTTAACCGATTTTCTTCAAATTCGGTAGTGTTGGTTCATGGATCAAGAAACTCTACCATTCTAAATTTCAAAACGATTGGATGTAAAATACAGCTTTTATAGGACTAAAGGGCCACATCGGACGAAACATGTATATGGGAGCTATAGCTAAATCTTAACCGATTTTCTTCAAATTCGGTAGTGTTGGTTCGTGGATCAAGAAACTCTACCATTCTAAATTTCAAAACGATTGGATGTAAAATACAGCTTTTATAGGACTAAATGGCCAAATCGGACGAGACATATATATGGGAGCTATAGCTAAATCTTAACCGATTTTCTTCAAATTCGGTAGTGTTGGTTCATGGATCAAGAAACTCTACCATTCTAAATTTCAAAACGATTGGATGTAAAATACAGCTTCTATAGGACTAAAGGGCCAAATCGGACGAAACATATATATGGGAGCTATAGCTAAATCTTAACCGATTTTCTTCCAATTCGGCAATGTTGGTTCATGGATCAAGAAACTCTACCATTCTAAATTTCAAAATGATTGGATGTAAAATACAGCTTCTATAGGACTAAAGGGCCAGATCGGACGAAAGATATATATGGGAGCTATATCTAAATCTGAACCGATTTCAACCAAATTCAATAGCGATCTTAACAGCCGCGAAATACTCTAAACTGCAAAATTTCAGAACGATCGGAGTGAAATTGCGACCTGTAGTCGACGAACAACTTTACATGGACAGACGGACGGACATCGATTAATCGACTCTGCTAGTGATTCTGAGTCGATCGGTATACTTTAAGGTGGGTCTAGCTGTGTTATTTTCAGGTGTTACAAACATCTGCCGTGAAACAAACTTATAATACCCTGTACCACAGTGTGGTGTAGGGTATAATTATCAATATTAAAAGTAGATGGATTTGTAAACTTGATTAAATTAATGTAAATTGATCATCCATTATTTAAATGTATCTGTGTAAATATGTACAAGTATTAGTATATTAAGTACTTGCGATTTCAGGTCTCCGCCAACAAGCGCTTGTAGACAGCTAATCTGATGTTCTTCAGTATTAAATACTGGATGATGCTTAATGTATAATTCGATAAATTCAGGGTTTCTGACCGAGATGCTTTGTCTTGTAAATAATTCTCAACTTCGGAGTAATGTAATGCATTGTAAAAGATTTTCTAATTGTAACTAAATTAGATAGATATGATTAGAATTTGCCAATTGTCATACATGGCATGGCGATGATTTGATACACATATTCTTCGTTCTTCTAAGGTGTTCATTAAAATGATAAGGACCAATAATTCGTGGTAGGGCGTTTTCCTCTTCATTGGGCTTTCAATTTATTGCATATTCAATTTTTTCCGTAAAATGACCGGGAAATTTCATAAAATAGCCAAGGTATAAGCCTGTGATTTAAAATTAATAGCTGTGGGATTTGCTATCCCACAGCTGTAATATCCGTTTAGTTCGTTCTTATAAGTATTCAGAGAGTTACAGCCAAATAAAGGGATCTATAGTTGAGACAAAAAGTCGATTTTTCGACTTTCGTGATTTATAAAGCCACCATAAAACATACGTTTTTTAGACCCTACTGTTTAATATATTTAATTGATTTAGAAAGCTCAAGAGTTGGCGGATTTTAACATCAGCCAAGCCTGCTAACTCACAAAAGAAATGAGAGCCTAGGGTGGACTGCCGCCTTCTAGAGAGAGCGAAGGGATCTATAGTTGAGACAAAAAGTCGATTTTTCGACTTTCGTGATTTAGTGAAAAGTCGATTTTTCGACTTTTCTATTATTTGCATAATCGACTTTTTGGAAAATCGATTTTTTTTCGACTTTTCGGTTTAGTCTTAAACCGATTTTTGTCTCCTTTTTGTTTCTTTTCCATTACGCAGATTCCAAGCAACTAAAACTAAATATTCACGCTTGCCTGATCGGACAACGTTATCAACTCTGTTAAAGTGCTGCAAATGTACGGACAATGATAGATTGTTAGGCAAAGGTGAATTGACAGTTCAGACGATTGCAAGAAAACTATACAATTTCATATATTTGCAATATATTTTGTAAATATTTATATGCAGGATAATACAAATATTTTATAGACAGTGTTACCAATAAAATGTTTTTCTGACAATTGCGCCGTTGTCCCATGCATAAACTTCGCACATCTAACAATCTGCAAATTATCTCACAATGACTTGTTCTGCTAACGCTGCAAGACCAAAATTGTATGTTCACACCCTTGTACCTTCACAGGGTCGCATTTCTCCACCATTTTTATACCCTCACTTTAGTGTGACGAGGGTATATATCATTTGCTACGGAAAAAAGTGTAACACGTCGAAGGAGAGACCTAAGACCCCAAGTATGTTCGGAGGAAATCCGTTTTGGGTCATGTTAAGTCGAATGAGCAATGTCCGTCCGTCTGTCTGTCTGTCTGTCTGTCTGTCTGTCTGTCTGTCTGTCTGTGTGTCTGCTGGCTGGTGCGCACGATAACTCTCGAAAGGAGTAACCGATTGACCTCAAATTTGGTATGTGGTAATATTTTTTTCTATCTCCGGCTAAGTTCGAAGATGGGCCATATTGGTCCACTCCTTCTAGTAACTCCCCCACAAAGGGTTAAAATGTTGTGAAATATTGATTCTTTAATAACTGCTATACTACTTATTCGAATCTTTTGAAATTCCACACATAGTATTATCTTATTAGTCCCTATCAACTCGAGAAAAATGGGCGAAGTCGCCACGTCCCTTTTGGTACCTCCCACACAAATGCACCATTTTGCACCAAAAGTTAACAGCTTATAACATTAATAACAGTGTATAAAAATACTAGAAATTTTGTACAACATTATGCTTTTATATTGCCTACAGTCCAGGGAAAAATTGGTGTTGTTGCCACGCCCCTTTTGGTACCTCCCACACAAAGGTACGTTTTTGCACCAAAAGTTAACAGCTTATAACATTAAAACCAGTGTATAAAAATACTTGAAATTTTGTACAGTATAATGTTTTTATAGTGTCTATAGCCCTGTGAAAAATGGGCGTTATTGCCACGCCCCTTTTTGTACATCCCACACAAAATGTCCAAATCATACCACAATTTAATGTCTCATAACGTTTATACCAGTGCACATAAATGCTTATAAGTCGGCACAGTGCAATGAATTTAAAGTATCTAATGTTCAGCGAAAAAAATGTGTATTTGATAAACCCCTTCTGGTACCTCCCACACAAATTGACAGAATAATTCGAGTAATATTCAATATTACATTACTCACAAAGTGAGGGTATACCTTAGTCGGTTTACCCGACTGAAACTTTCTTACTTGTTATACCCTCACTTTAGTGTGACGAGGGTATATATCATTTGCTACGGAAAAAAGTGTAACACATCGAAGGAGTGATCTAAGACCCTAAGTATGTTCGGAGGAAATCCGTTTTGGGCCATTTTAAGTCGAATGAGCAATGTCCGTCCGTCTGTCTGTCCGTCTGTCTGTCTGTCTGTCTGTGTGTCTGCTGGCTGGTGCGCACGATAACTCTCGAAAGGAGTAACCGATTGACATCAAATTTGGTATGTAGTAATATTTTGATCTATCTCCGGATGAGTTCGAAGATGGGCCATATTGGTATTCTTGTACCTCCCACACAAAGGGTTAAAATTTAGTGAAATATTGATTCTTTAATAACTTCTATACTACTTTTTCGAATATTTTGAAATTCTGCACATAATATTAGTATATTAGTCGCTATTAACTCGAGAAAAATGGGTGAAGTTGGCATGCCCCTTTTGGTACCTCCCACACAAATGGACCATTTTGCATCAAAATTTAACTGCTTATAACTTTAATACAAGTGCATAAAAATGCTTGAAATTTTCTACAGTATAATGTTTTTGTAGCGCCTATAGTCTGGTAAAAAATGGGCATTATTGTACAGCCCCTTTAGGTACCTCCCACACAAATGGACCGTTTCGTACCAAATGTAAACGGCTTGTAACTTTAATACCAGTGCATACAAATACTTGAAATTTTGTACAGTGTAATGCTGTTATAGTGCCTATAGTCCTGTAAAAAGTGGGCGTTATCACCCCGCCCCTTTTTGTACCTCCCACACAAAATGACCAAATCATACCAAAATTACATAGCTCGTAACTTTAATATATCAGTGCACATAAACGCTTATAGTTCAGCACAATGCAATGTATTTAAGAATGTACTGTTTACCGAAAAATATGTGTATTTGGAAAACCCCTTCTGGTACCTCCCACACAAATTGACAGATTTATTGGTGTAATGTTATATATTACATTACTCACAAAGTGAGGGTATACCTTAGTCGGTTTACCCGACTGAAACTTTCTTACTTGTTCTGGCAATATTTTCCGATCAGACAACTTAAATATGTATTTATATTCGGCAATTTTTTCCAAGCAAGTGTCAAAGTTTGTTGGAGAGAGCTCTTTCCGACTCTTTCCTAAAAAACGCTTGAACTGGTTGGAGAAGTTCAAAGCCGCCGTCTATTTAAGTAAGGCCAAACTCGACAAAAGTCGAAATGGTAATCGATTTCGGTTGATATTCCGCCGTCGGATAAAAATCGAAAAAAGTCGAAATGATAAATCGATTTTTCAACTTTTTGCTTGGTGAAAATCGATTTCGACTTTTTCCAATCAAAAGTCGATTAATCGATTAGTCGAAACTCGATTTATAGATCCCTAAGAGAGCGGGGCACAGACAGATAATGCGTTCTATTTATTCCTCATCATATTCGCCTCCTCAGCTACTGCAAAAGTTATTTGAAAAACCTTCAATCTCTCTGCGTGCTGTCCAATAAGGCAGTGATCCATCAAGATAGATAAGAGGTATTCTCACATATTCCAGTTCCACTGGGCCGTGAGAGGTAGTTACTAGTCTTTCAAGTTCAATGCTAGGTAACAAAGTCACGTGAATGTTGAACAAGCCATCTTTTTATTAGATCTGCGTTAGTCGACAACAGTTTTTGAGTTCAGGAAGGCAGTTCCAAGGGACTTTCCAGCAGCATAACTATCGTAGAAAATATTGCCACCGACTTTAATAACACTGTGCTCGAAATGAATACTTTAAAAATGTAACAGAAAGGAGTTCCTATGGATATACCTACATCGACTTTGCTGAATCCAGTGGTGCAAGCCGTTTTTCTAGGTTAGCCCTTGCTTTCGCGATATTAGACCACAAAGTTTGCAAGTAAATCAGAGAGGTTAATTATCTCAGAGGTGCTTTTGAAGTGGAAGACTCGGAATACTCGCTTCAGTCCAATAAACGAAATAAAGGGAACTCTTGGAGAATTATTTATTTCAAAACAGTCACCCACGCACTTTGAGTTGATTCCAACTGTGGCCTTGCGTGGCAGCCTCCTTCTCAACTTGTAGTCGCCATGTGTAAGCCGGTAGACCTAGAAGTTTTCTTAATACCTCCGCCAGGCTTTCTCAGCGTGTGACAGATCAACCTCCATTTTCTACTTAAAATCTCGTCCTTTGTCGGGATTTGATCAATTGTTTTCCTTAGGTAATTATCGATTAATCTCCCCAAGGTTTCTTTGAGGAGAAATTGCGATAGAATAAACGGAAATCCTTAGCTCCAGTATGCGGTGTCTTTCCTGATTTGGGGACGAAACAACCTTTTGTTATAATCTAGGTAGGCCCACTTGATACAACAAATATAGAGCTGTCTGAGCTATGGAGCAAGTGTGTCAGCCACATCCGGTAGATTCACCGGCGAGACATTGTTAGGTCCTGTCGAAATAAAAGGTTTATCGTTTTTATAGACCAAATAATATATTCGGTTGCGACCCCCGTGATGGCTGCACTCGTCTTAAAAGACCCATACGGTCGATTGCTGTTTTGTTTCGGGCTCATTTGCATAGATCCATGATATGCCACCTGTGACAATGTTATACACTGCATTTGAGCTACCGCGGTTATATTTTTTTATACCCTACACCACACTGTGGTACAGGGTATTATAAGTTTGTTTCACGGCAGATGTTTGTAACACCTGAAAATAACACAGCTAGACCCACCTTAAAGTATACCGATCGACTCAGAATCACTAGCTGAGTCTATTTAAAGATGTCCGTCCGTCTGTCCATGTAAAGTTGTTCGTCGACCACAGGTCGCAATTTCACTCCGATCGTTCCGAAATTTTGCAGTTTAGAGTATTTCGCGGCTGTTAAGATCGCTATTGGTTGAAATCGGTTCAGATTTAGATATAGCTCCCATATATATCTTTCGTCCGATTTGGCCCTTTAGTACTATAGAAGCTGTATTTTACATCCAATCGTTTTGAAATTTAGAACAATAGAGTATCTTGGTCCATGAATCAACATTGCCGAATTTGAAGAAAATCGGTTAAGATTTAGCTATAGCTCCCATATATATGTTTCGTCCGATTTGACCCTTTAGCCTATAGAAGCTGTATTTAACAACCGATCATTTTGAAATTTAGAATGGTAGAGTTTCTTGATCCATGAACCAACACTACCGAATTTGAAGAAAATCGGTTAAGATTTAGCTATAGCTCCCATATATATGTTTCGTCCGATTTGGCCATTTAGTCCTATAAAAGCTGTATTTTACATCCAATCGTTTTGAAATTTAGAATGGTAGAGTTTCTTGATCCATGAACCAACATTGCCAAATTTGAAGAAAATCGGTTAAGATTTAGCTATAGCTCCCATATATATGTTTCGTCCGATTTTGCTCTTTAGTCCTGAAGAAGCTGTATTTTACATCCAATCGTTTTGAAATTTAGAATGGTATAGTTTCTTGATCCATGAACCAACACTGCCGAATTTGAAGAAAATCGGTTAAGATTTAGCTATAGCTCCCATATATATGTTTCGTCCGATTTGGCCCTTTAGTCCTATAAAAGCTGTATTTTACATCCAATCGTTTTGAAATTTAGAATGGTAGAGTTTCTTGATCCATGAACCAACACTACCGAATTTGAAGAAAATCAGTTAAGATTTAGCTTTAGCTCCCATATATATGTTTCGTCCGATTTGGCCCTTTAGTTCTATAGAAGCTATATTTTACATCCAATCGTTTTGAAATTTAGAATGGTAGAGTTTCTTGATTCATGAACCAACATTGCCGAATTTGAAGAAAATCGGTAACGATTTAGCTATAGCTCTCATATATATGTTTCATCCGATTTGGCTCTTTAGATCCAATCGTCTTTATACCCTACACCACACTGTGGTACAGGTTATTATTTAAGTATAAAATGTCCCAAAAGTAAATTTATGTAAACAATTTATACATGAATTACAAAATTTATATATCAGAGTTATTCAATATTACGAGAGTGGTGTAGGGTATTATATAGTCGGCACCGCCCGACTTTAGCCTTTCCTTACTGGTTTCAATATTTCTTTGCTCCTATCGACAGAGCCTTTTTTGAGCATTCGTCAAACTATGTGGGATCCAACGAGAACAAATGTTTTTCACGGCCAAATGAACATGCAATATCTTATTGACGCTTGTCATACTAATGCCCAAGGATACCTCAATATCAAGGTATGTCAGCGGTCCGCCTTGTTTTATCAAATCACGCATCCTGAAGCGAACGGCGTCCGAGAGTGAGCTCTTGGTACCAGCGATTTACAGTGGCTTTTGATGGTGCTTCATCACCAAAAGTCGAAGCAAGTTGATTAATCTACGCCGAAAATCGCAAAAAATCATCGCACGGAAATGTTCACGGGCTAATTCAATTTTTTGACCGAGATGCATTTTTCAACACACTAAACTTCAACAAATAAAACTAATCGCGCCCATAATACCAGTAATTGTTTCTAAAATGTCAAGCATTTCGGAAAGGAATTATAAAAAGTATCTTACATGAGAAAATAATACAATACCTCCTTAATATTCTCGTCGCACATATACATCTTTGAGTATCCATAAAATTTCATTTCGACATTCATTAGTTTCTCTCTCCGTCTCTCTTTGCCAAAATTATGCTGTCGCTGAATTGCACTGAACTTGTATTTTATAATTTGAATTGTTGTCTATTGCCAAAATTGGGATTTCTTCTGAAAATGCATAATCCTTGTAGACATTTTGATATTCATGGCGTTTGATGCTAATACCAGCAATAATGATGCCAATTTTAACGCCAACTTTTCAAATGATGCCACAAAATATGTTTCCAGTTCTCGTCTATTGTAATGCTGAGAATACATTATGCTTAAAAATTGCATTTTGCATCGAGGCAAAAATGTGCCAACATTGTGGCTTGCATTATATAAAAAATAAAAACTTGGCTTTTATTTTTGCCTAATTCGTTGAGACAAATTTATGTTGGTTATTTGGAACAAGGATCATAAAGTTCATTTATATGCTTTGGGTGGAGGGTTATTCGTTTCAGGTAGGGTTGGTAACAGCAATGGTTGAAACGAAATAATCATATACACTCGGATATATTTATAACGAACTCGTACGTAATGTTTAGTGAGCATAGTCTTTTATACCCTCACTTTGATGGAGGAGGGTATATATCATTTGCTACGTACCAATAGTACAACACATCGAAGGAGTGACCTAAGAAATCCGATTTAGGACATTTTATATGTCCGTCCGCCTGTCTGGCTGAAGTGCACGATAAATCTAGAAAATGTGACGGTTTGACTTCAAATTTGGTATTTGATAAAATTCTTTCTATCTCAGGCTAAGTTCGAAGATCGGCCATATTGGTTCTTGTTCCTCCCTCACTAAGAGTTAAAATTTAGTGAAATATTAATTATCTAATAACTTCTATACTACTCATCCGAATATTCTGTAATTGGACACACAGTAATGGTTTAAGTGTTGCTATCAGCCTGACAAAAATAGGCAAAGGCGCCCCGACCCTTTTGGTATCTCCCACACAGTATTATCATTTTGCACAAAAAGTTAACTGCTAATAACTTTAATACCAGAGCAATTAAATACTTGAAATTTTGTTGAGTGCAATACCTTTATAGTACCTACAGTCCGGTAAAAATGGGCATTATTGATACGCCCCTTTTGGAACCTGCCACACAAAATCACCAAATCAAATCATCAGTGAAAATAAACATTTACGATTCGGTACAGTGAAATATTTTTTAACTATCTACTGTTTAGCGCTAAATAGGCGTATTCGTCAAGCCATTTCTGGTACCCCCACACAAATTGGCAGATTCACTCAAACACAACATCTCATAACTTCTGCAGCAATCATCTAAATGTTTTCATAGACTGACAATTACATTATTCACAAAGTGGAGGTACACTCATACCCGACTAAGATTGTCTTCCTTGTGGTGAAGTTAATCTCACTGAGAGTTAAAAATGAGTTCCATGTCCTTGTCCTTACAGTGCATCCGAATTATATATTTCCTTAAAATTTTAAATTTATATAGCATTCTGGAAATTCAAGTACCATTATTTCACAACAATATGAGTCTACCCTCCTTTTACAAAAAGATATAATATACCGGGTAATTCATCGTGAGGTTTGATTTTCAATATGCTTTATTTTACAGATCACGCGCGACTCATATCAAACTGCTTTGTCGTTTTTTTCTGTATCGTTTGGCAAGTCATCATGGAAAGACTCACTCCACAAGAGCGTTTCCAAATTCAGAGAAAGGGCTCTGGAAAAACTCAACGAAAATCCGGTGATTTATCGTGAGGTTTTGTTCAGTGATGAAGCACATTTCGGGCTCAATGGATACGTAAATAAACAAAATTGCCGTATTTGGGCTGATGAGCAACGTTAAGAGTACCAAGAGCTACTATTACATCATTAAAACAACGGTATGGTTAGTGTGCTGGTGGAATCATTGGTCCATATTTCTTAAAACTTTAGAAAAATCAGATCGTTACCGTCAATGGTAACCGTTATCCCACGATGTTAACGGACAATGTGTTACCAGAAATTAAAGCGCATTGTCTCGTTGAGCTCTGGTTTCAACAAGACCTTGTTCCGAAATCATTTTGGTAAGCACTTTATTTCAGGTTTTCCTATGGTCAATTTGCCACCTAGATCGTGCGATATCACACCCTTGGACCACTTTCTCTGGGGATATGTAAAGTCTGAGGTCTTCAGGAATAAGCCAGCTAAGATTGACGCTTTGGGAGCCAACATTGCTCGTGTTATTCGCGAGGTACCAGGCGTTATGCACGAACGAGTAGCCTAAAATTGGACCTTCCGAATGGACCAGCACGGACGTAGTCATGGCAATTTACATGATATCATTTTCAAACTGTAAATGACATAAATTGTTCTTTTAATCGGTAATAAAAATTTTAAGTTCGCTTTCAAATTTATGTGTTTTATTTTACATTATAAATCAAACCTGACGAAGAATCACTTATTATTAAGTCCCAAATTGGGTGGAGCCGATTTGTAGTATTTTACATTATTATTCAAACCTCCCGATATATCACCCATTAAAAAGGCCCAAATTGGGGGAGCCGATTATATAAAACTATATATTTATTCCTATGGTTCCAATGTGGAACAAAGGGCCGCAACAAACCTCTTGTAATTTGACCTGTCTTGCGCCATCAGCATCACTTTCGGCAAAGTCGCTCTCACTAAGCCAACTTCCGCTTCTATTTGCCTTCTCCAGGTATTGGGAGGTCTACCCCTTCTTTGCCACGATATTGCCATTTTCGCTACGTTATTATGCGGTCTCCTTATGATATCTGTGGTCACAAGGCATAACGGCACATGTCTGTTTTAGAAACTTTTCAGGAGAGAACTGTAAAGGTTTGTATCGATATAATAATCCATTTGCAATTTAGCGGCACAGTGAGATATGCTGCCTTATCTAGATAACTAAACGAGGGATCATCACTAAAATGTGTCACAACATGTAATCGAAGACGGGGAACATTATGGTATTAATAACTCAGTTTGAGCAAAACTCGAGTTGTGCTGTGATGCCTTGTGACCACAGATATGACCGATACAATTCCATTTCCTTTTAACTATGTGGCTACGGCTTGAAGATAGTCCATAATTCCCTGTTCGAGGTAACCTTCGGCCAAATTTATGAACATGTAGATCCTTCAGGTCGTTGGCTGAGGTGTTCCATTATTCAGAGCCGTAAATAGACTAAATAAGTTTAGTTTTTATATGGTATTTGGGAGATTTACACACTTTTAGGAGGGCTCCGACAGCCTGGTTCGCGTTTTTGTTGCGGTTAGCAATATCCCCATGTGAGCCACCTATGGACGATATGATGCTGCCCAGGTATGTGAAGGATTGAACGTCTTCGAGTTCGATATTGTTTATTTTGAACTTCGAAGTGTTTCTGGTGTTTAGGCGAAAAACCTTGGTCTTTTCGATGTTTATAAAAGGTTTTCCAACAAGAGGTGTTATTTTGGTATTCAAAGAAAGATGCCATTTTTTATATAAATGATCGGACCCATAACTCTTGGGTTTTCCGAGCCCCAGATGCGACAATTTTGCTTGTTCACGTAGTCACCGAGGTGGAAATGGGCCTCATCAGAACGATTTTATATCGTTCGTATCGTTTTTTTTGTGCGATCGTTTTTTATCGTTCGATGATCGTGTAGCGTTCCATTTTTAGTAATGGCGTAGTTTCTACTTGTCAAATGTCAAAGAAGAAAAGCTTCAAAAGTGACAGCTACCGAAATACCGGGTGATTCAAAATAACACCTCTTGTTGGAAAACCCGTATATTAAATATTTTGGATATATGTGAAGACATCAGTAACAGCTTCAGTTAAATACAACATATGATGATTTACGTCAAATAACAATAATTATCAGGATTTTTTTTAAAATCTGGATTGAAAACCGCCATTAATTCCGCGCCACTTAGATAATTTATGAACGCAAATGGGTTTGGCATGATGCATTTTTGACCGATGTACGTACAACATCTGAATAAATTCAATTTAAAAATAATGGTCTCTTTTTTTCAATTTCAAAGTTTAAAACAAACAGCTGTCCGTCCGTCTGTTGTAATCACGCTTCAATCTATAACACTTGAGCTAGGTGATATAGTTGGTATAGTTCCTTCTTATAGCTGCATGTAACTTGGGATTGAAAATGAGTGATACCATGATTCCTACTGTTCTCATCTACTATATTTTTTGTGTTTTTCGGTGTTATTATACCTTTCACCATAGGATGGGGGATACATTCATTTTGTCACTCCGTTTGTAACACCTCTAAATATTAATATGAGACCCCATAAAGTATATACAGGGTGGCTGATATGTATTGCAACCAAATTCAGGTTGCTATCATTTCTAAACCGCTAGTCTGATAGCTGACAGATTTATTTCAGTGACAGTTTTTTATGTAAACAGTTATTGTTTACATAAAAAAATGTGTTTGTAGGACAAATAAACCTATATTGCTACAACTTCAAATAAACAAAATATACATCGATCGAAAGGTCTAATTCTCTTCTTTCTAAATTCTTTTAGCGATTGATAATCGCCTAATAATTAACAATGTTATAGGCGTTCAAGTGAAAAAAGGCAGGGAAATCGGGTTTTTACCCTTAAATCCGGATTTTGGGGGTGTCCTCGGAATTCCAGAAAAATTCCAGATTATTGTTTTTCCAGATTCGTGTTTTACTCGCCAAGACCTACACGAAAAATAGTATCGCGTCACTTGCTTCTCAACATGAGTTTATTTTGTCGCACTGTGTTATCAAGTAACTTCTATACTACTTATCCGAATCCTCTGTAATTCCACACATAGTAATACTTTATTTGTCGCTATTGACTTGAGAAAAATGGGTGAAGTGGCCCCGCCCCTTTTGGCATCTCTCTCACAAAAGGACCAATTTGTACAAAAAGTTAGCAGCTTATAACATTAATACCAGTGTACCATTTTGTACAAAAAGCCAAAAGTATATAACGCTTTTAAAGTACCTATAGTCCTGTGAAAAATGGGCGTTACCCCACGCCCCTTTTTGTACGTCCCCCAAAAATGGTCAAATTATACCAAAATACAATAGCTCACCGCGTTAATATACTAGTGCACATAAACGCTTATAATTCGGCACAGTGCAATGTATTTAAAGTATCTATGGTTCAGCAAAAATAAGTGTATAAACCCCTTCTGGTACCTCCCACACAAATTGACAGATTAAGTAGTGTAATATGGGCATTTCCGCCGAATGGTCAACCAGGGCCGAAAAATAAAATGTTGGTAATCATCGTATTTTATTGTGAATAATTATAAAAAAATGAATACAAAATGTCTAAATTTTTAAAATATAATGATTTCATAGCATATCTTAGTTGTTTTCATGAGAAAATTTACCTAAAAACTGAAAAATTTTATTTTTTCCATTTTAAGCTACTTTTACAGACATTTTTATATTTAATTATTTTACATATAAAAACATGTGCTTGCACTCTTTCTACAAAATTTCTCTATTACAATCAATTAAGAAGAGAAGAATGCAAGCAGACCAAAAAAAAAGTTCGATTAACGATTAATTTAACGGTTAAAACACATGGAAAAATCGTACGTTCGCGACCGTACGTTCGCGACCGGCTCCTATGCCAGAGTCGGTTCGGAAACTTCTTAGCCTAGCAAAAAAGCGCGGTATAAACAGAAAAAGTTAAGTGTTTTGGAAACTTCCATCTCTGCTATGAACACATGTTAAATTTTGTTTCGATCTGGCAACTCCTTCATATAGAAACAGGTGTTCACAAAAGACGCATCCGCGATTTTTTTACAATGGACAAATTGGTGTCATTAAATATTTACATAAAAAAGGTTTATCGGGACAAGAAATTCATAATGATATGGTGAATGTGTTAGGTGAAAGTGCTCCTTCATATGCAACAGTAAAAAATTGGGTTGCTGAATTTAAACGTGGTCGTACAAGCATTGAAGATGAACCACGTAGTGGACGTCCAAAAACAGCAACAACAACAGAAATTGTAGCCAAAGTGCATGATATGGTATTAAATGATCGACGAATAAAAGTGCGTGAAATAGCTAATATCATGGGTATCTCAAATGATCGAGTCCATTTAATTTTGCATGAAGAACTACAGATGAAAAAGCTTTCTGCAAGATGGGTGCCGCACTTGTTAACAGTCGACCAAAAACGCATAAGAATGAACATTTCTCAAGCTTTTTTGGATCGTTTTAAGCGAAATAAAATGGATTTTAAGCATCGTTTCATAACTGTTGATGAGACAGGGATCCACCACTATACTCCAGAGGCAAAAGAACAATCCAAACAATGGACTGAAGCTGGAGGAAGTTCCCCAAAGAAGGCAAAAACAATTCAATCGGCTGGTAAGGTTATGGCAACGGTTTTTTGGGACTTCAAAGGTATTTGATTGATTGACTATCTGCAAAAGGGTAAAACAATAAATTCAGAGTACTATTGCAACCTTTTGGATCAATTAAATGTACAAATTCGAGAAAAACGTCCTGGCTTACAACACAAAAAAATAATTTTTCATCAAGACAACGCACCATCGCACAAGAGTGTTTTAACAATGGCTAAAATCAACGAATTAAAGTACGAGTTGCTTGACCACCCACGTTATTCTCCTGATTTAGCTCCCAGTGACTTTTACCTGTTCCCAAATCTAAAAAAAATCCTTGCTGGCAAGCGTTTTACCTCAAATGAAGATGCAATTACAGTTGTAAACCACTATTTTGAAGACCTTGAGGAAAACTATTTTAATCAAGGGATAGAATTGCTAGATAAGCGTTGGACTAAGTGTATTGAAGTTTCAGGAGATTATATTGAAAAATAAAAATATTTCTGAAAAACTATCTATTCTCTTTCATTGATAGGCTAAGAAGTTTGCGAAACGCCTCGTACTAGATTCAGCCAAAGTTGACTTCTATTGCGCGTACGTTCGTGACCACATGTTTATTGCTATCATTATGAAAACTAAAACTCGATGAAACCCATCTTTTGCACCTAACATAGAGCTACCAATATGCTATCAAATCACAAAAAAAATGCGGGGGAAATTTTAGTTTTCTATATTTTTTGTACATCAAAAGCGTACGAACGTACGTTCGTGACCCGCGGAAATGTCCATATTCCATATTACATTACTCACAAAGTGAGGGTATACCTTAGTCGGTTTACCAAACTGAATCATTCTCACTTGCTTTTTCTTCTTTAGAATGGAGGTATCGATATATACTCGTATATTTACTCCCTTCGTTCCAGTGTGAAGCATAAGCCACTGAATACACGGGGCAAAATCGCCGTTTTTGTTATGTTGGAATAGAAAGAAAATACATTTGGAACAGAGATTTTTAAATATTATATATTTCTGAATAAATTCATTTTATTTGAAAATCATTAAAATTTATTTGTATTTATTTTTTTATACGTTAATATATTACAACAAAATATATTTGCTAACTAACTTTCTCAAATAAAACATGTGTGTACAAACAAATAAAATTATTGTTAAGAAGGTTCTTCAAATATATTTTATTTAAAATAATTTAAATCTTTGCAAAATTTTTCGAATTTCAGTTTTAATATTTCTAGATTGCGGGTTATGTCTTACAGTTTAAAATTGCATTAACTATTGTTTTAAATCACTCATAAATTTTTTAAGTATTCCAAGTCATCATTTGTTGTCAATTCGTCGAGAAACTTGCATATGCAAGATTATACGATTTAAATTATAAAAGAATTTTACGAAGATTTAAAATTTCTAAAAAACTTACTTTAAAATACTGAAAAACTTGCATTAAGTTTAAGGTATCGATATATTTTTTGAATACTTAAAACAAATAAATCTTTATTTCGGAAATAATAGTCCCAAAAAAACATAATTCGGTGGAAACTAATGGTGTTTTCTTTTGTGCCAAAAAATGCTACATTTTTTATGCCTTTCGCCTCAAAAATGCCTTTTTGTCTTCGATTGTAAAATAAATGCTGCACTGTGAAAGGGTTTCGTTTTCTTTTGTGAAAAATGTCGCACTTGCACGGGGCAAAAATTCAACATTTCAGCCCTGTATTTAATCGAAGGGGTGGACGCTGCCCTACAAAACAGATGTTTTTTCGGCGTCAAGCGAATAGCCTAAATAACCGCGTGTGTCCGTTTGTGCTTTTTTATAATGAAGTTTGGTCAGATGCTTTATTTAGGCGGCGCCTTGGAGTATTCTTTGTTTTTAGTTTACTTTTAGTGAGTTAAAAGGCTAGTTTTTTTCATTTTTGTTATCGATTCTGACCATAAAAAATGCAGCAGTACAAGAGGGTGTTGGCGACATTATTAAAATTCTGCTCTCTGACAGGGCAACATCTTTTTTAGAAAAGAAAACACCATAAGATTTGTTTAGAACAATATGTACCCAAATATAAAATATTTGTTTGTATCAAATATCACATATTTTGAGTGTATACTAAAGATATAAATGTTTCAAGCAGAATATGTTTGGGACAATCTATCTTTTTGGCTCCCACACAAAGTACCATATTCCATTACTCACAAAGTGAGGGTATGATTTAGTCGGTTTACTTGACTGAAGAGTTCTTACTTATTTTTCTTTTCTTTTAATTCCAATTAGCAAGAATAAATACAACTTTACATGATACCTTTTTTGTATTTCACCTTTTATGTATTACAAGATAATTAAGTATTCACAAAGAAATTCAAAGCTTATGCGAATATTTTCCAGCAAAAGATCAGCTGCTGGTGACTTTGTAAGTCATTGTCATAGAAAACGGTGTCAGGATAACAAACTAACACAAACTGCAGCAAACTTTCAACTCAGACGCTATTGTGTTTCATAGAGTACTGTATCCTTATGATTGACCTCAATGTCATGTTATAAAAAAAAGGAAAAAATGGGATAGACAAAATAGAAACAGCTATCTGGCTTTCAGTGAGTCGTTTCTTCTAAATAAAATTACTGCATTTGCAAGAGTGGCAAAAGAGAAGCATTTGCGAAAAGTTCCACAACCTTTGTACATAACCAGGATTTGAGTTGCACTCTGAATTACGAGTATGTTGAAAGGTGGAAGGAAGTAACATTAGCACTCTTGACATTTGAAAGCTTTTTTTTGTATTCGTAAAGTGGGATTATATGCTGAGAATTGGTTAAGCAGTGCACATAGTGTAGGATATGTGTTTTCCAAAAAAAATTCGAAGTATTGCGTACACGGAGAAAGAACAGGAAACAAAGTATGTTTTCATCACAATTGAAATAAAATATAGTTAGTTGCAGATATTTTATATTTACATACCGAAAAAATTTTTGAATATCTCTTTTATCATTAATATTTTTTTCGAAGTTTTGGAGCAAGTTATCATAAACAATAAAACGGGGAATATTTTAAGAGGTTGCAGAATTTTTTTCGACTTATAGCAAAAATGTAAATTTTTCCCAAAAATTATATGTTTCCGGAAAATATTCCACAGAAGCGCTTTTTTCCTAGGGTATATGATCCTATACAACAACTTAACATAATATCCTGTACCACAGAAATATTTCCATGGTGTAAGTGGATATTGCTGCCACACTATGGACCAGGATATTATGAGTTTGTACATTTGTTTGTAATAAATATAAGGAGAAGAGATAGTAGACCCTTCGTTTATTATACCAATTGACTTGGAATCACTTTCTGAGTCGATTTAATCATGTCCGTCCCTCCGTCTGTATCATTGTATCATCTGTCGGTCTGTATCATTGTAATAAAAGTGCAGATAGTATTTATGGTCCGATTGTGATGAAATTTTGCACAATGCTCTTTTTTTGGCCCAACGACAATGTCGGTTCTGATTTACATATAGCTACCATATCGATACCTCCATTCTAGAGTATGCTAAGTGTATGCTAAGTGTTAAATTTGTGTGGAATCCCTTTATAATGCAAACAGAATGACCAGTACTGTTTTGTGAATAAGTTTTCACGGGTTTGACGGATAAACACAAAATGTTGACTGGATATAATTTGGAATAATTAGAAGTTAAAAACGTGCAAGGTCGACTTAGCTTGTTTTAGAATGGAGGTATCGATATATATATAAGAGAGCTATATTTTTGCCATTGAACGATTCCCGATCCGACGTACCAGAATCATCGGTCCATATTTTTTCAAAAATGATGCAGACGAGAACGTAACCTTCAATGGCGACCGTTATCGTACCATGATAACCGACTCTTTGATGCCTGAAATTGAAGCTCGTGATCTCGGCGACATTTGGTTTCAACAAGACGGCGCCACTTCCCACACATCGTATCAATCTATGGATTTATTGAGAGAACACTTCGGTGAGCAGATAATTTCACGTTTTGGTCCGGTCGATTGGCCACAAAGATCTTGTGTTATCACACCGTTAGAATTTGTAAAGTCTAAAGTCTATGCGGACAAACCCGCTTCGATTCAGTCTTTGGAACTAAACATCACGCGTGTCATTCGCCATTTACCAGTCGAAATGCTCGAACGAGTCATCGAAATTTGGACTCAACGGATGGACCATCTGAGACGTAGCTGCGGCCAACATTTGATATACATAATCTTCAAAAAATAAATGCCAAAGAATGTTCTTTCGAATAATAATAAACATTTCCCATTCAATTTAAATTTTCTGTGTTTTTTTCTTTAAAAAAGTAGGGAACCTTGAAATGGATCACCCTATATATGCACTGTATAAGCAACATTTTGACCCGTTCTGAATAAAAAGTGACACAAAGAAGTTTTTGATACACTTAGAGAATTTTTTTTTGTTTCCGAGACATAAAAACTTTTTTTTAATAGATTTAGGCATACTATTTTATGTAGCCAAAACTATTTTGTTATGGTAAATTTTTTTTTAAATGTTGTTTTAATCCATTTCATGGATGTTACCTTTACCCAGCAAAATTTCTCATTACCAAATAATCCGAGGAGTAAGCAAATGGTAAGTACTTATTATTTAACCACTTTTCTCATTATTTTAACATGGGGATGTCATTGGAGGAAAGTACTTCCCAAAAGCATACAATAAAGTAGCATAATAAGTACTTATTTGTAGCTCGATTTTATGTACTTGAATAATGCATTACCAATAAGTTATAAAATAAGTAGTAGATATGTAGAAATGGCCACTTAAAACGATTTTTTGCATATTGTCGCGCATATTTCTCGAAACAAACAATTTCCTCATGCCAGATTCGAATTTCTGGTATTTCCATTCAAATCTGCACGTATTGTTTGAAAACATGTTGAAATATAAATAAATCTTGTACAATAACCCATATAGCCAAAATTGCATTACAGTAGAATCTCGAAAAAGTTAAGTCGCGAAAAAGTTAATCACTCGGTTAAGTTAACCGATTTTCAGCGTACACGTTCAGCTCTAAAAAGTTAATTTTTCAGTTAACTTTTCTGAGCTGTTCTTATAAAAGCGTGGAATAAGATAAAAAAGTGGGATGATGATCAATACAATAGTGAAGATGACATTCCGTTGTCAGAATGGATTAATCCAAGTAATGCTTACGACGATACACTTCGAGAAGTTCAATTGTTGATGTCGAAAGTGGGTGATAATGTTGACATCAGTATTGATGACATTGAAAATTGGAACAAGGATCAAATTACGGAAGATAACGATGATTTCGAAGTTTCCGATAATGAAAGCGATGAACTAATTATCGAGCAAGATATTCAACAAGCAAAAGTGAGCTTCTCGAAAGCAATTGAAAGCATCAATAACTTGATAAAATGGTTTGAAAACAATGACGATGCAAATCAAGTGGCAGACCTTGTCAATATTCGCACAAAAATGGTCAAGAGCTATTACACAAAAGAAAAAAAACAAACAAGCCTCGACTGCTTCTTTAAACCACTCCGCACAAATTAGTACATATGAAGTTTCTGCTCCAGAAAATGGTCAAGAGTGACTGAGAATTTAAAACCAGCCGGTACAAAATAAATCTAAGTTTCCTTTTTGTAAAATTGATAAAACCTAAGTCATTGAAATAAATTTAACGTGTTATTTTTATAAAATCTATGTTTACTATAGTATTTTTTTTTCTTTTTTGAAAACCTCTTAGAAAAGTTAATATTTCGAAAAAGTTAATTACCCTAGGAACATGTTGGTTAACTTTTTCGAGATTCTACTGTATATTAAAATTTGCCAAAATGATTTTGATAACAAAAAATAACTTATTTCTGTTATTATTGGTAAGTCATTATTAATAAGCCGAAAGTAATGCAGCGAATAATGAGATGTCATTATTTGGTAATGCAGGGAATAATGACAGGTACTTACCAAGATTTTGCTGGGTAGTATTTGGACCATGTTTTTTGAAGTATAAGCTCGATAAAGCCGGGATACCATTTAAATTAAAGAAAATAATAAGCGCTAGAAATGCAGTTTCACGTAGAAAAGGAAGTTTAGCAACAGTTGTTAAAAAATTTGATTTTTTTCAAAAAGAAATCATTTTTTGCTGGCACGAAAAAATCCATAAAAATAGGGAAAAAACGCAAAAAAATTGTTTGTTCGACTTCTTGAAGGCTATTATACTATCGAAGAAAACAATGCCTATTTGCAAAATATCTATGAATAAATGTATAAATTATGGCCCATATTGTAAAAAAAAGAAATTCAAAAAAAAATAATTTTTCATATTTTTTTTTATTTTGGAAATTTGGTTTGGAAGGTACCAAAGGGCAATAACGCCCATTTTGGAATATACTATGGGTACTATAAAAAAATTACACTGTAGAAAATTTCAGGTCATTTTGACGATTTTTGAAGACAAAAAATAGAAAATGACGATTGGACGATTTCTATTGATATGAAACCAAATCTTTCAATTTAACAAAACTTAACAGATTTCTTTAATTTTAGGACTTTTCACAATTTGTTCGCATTAACATTTTTAGAAACTTTAGAAAATATCCCTAATATAATATGATGATCCTCACCATTGTTTGGAATAATAATAATAAGGAATACCCTAGAAATGCTAAATGGGGAGCGAAAAATTAAAAATTGTAAGTATAGCAGTGGCTATGCTAGAACTGGGATATATAATAATCAGTAAATTCCATCAGGAACATAGGCTGTTTACGTAGAATCTCCAGTCGTTTCTGTCTGCTGCGATGTGTCTTAGTTCGTTGAAAGATTCCCCCGTTTCGTTGAGTATTGTTCGTCTCCACGTTGTTTTTGGTCTTCCCCTGCTTCTCGATCCTTGTGGGTTCCATTCTAAAGTTTCGTGGCAGATTTCGTTGTAAGGTTTTCGAACAGTGTGCCCGAGCCATTTATATTTCCTTTTCTTTATTTGTATGTCGATGTTTTCTTGGTCTGCCGTTGTTAGAACCTGCTCTTTTAAGATAGTTCTGGGCCACCATATTTTTAGTATGCGGCGTAAACATCTGTTGGTGAAAACTTCGAGCTTGCGTTTGACTGATTCATTTACCAGCCAGGTCTCGGAACCGTAGAGTAGGACGCTTTTTATGCAGGCGTTGTATATGTGCAGTTTAGTTTTGGGTGATAGTGAGGTTGATTTCCATATATTTTGTAGGCTGTAGTATGACGATTTGGTGACGTAGGGGATGTTGGGAACCAAACAACGGCCTGATCGGTTTTAACCTGGCAAAACACAGAGCTTATCTTGGCTTACACATCATCTCAAGTGGATACTGACCGAGCTTTTATAGCTCAGGTGTCACCTGGGTAGCTGACTCTGACAACCGTTGGATCAGTGAGCAAAAATGTACCGCAAACTGTTCATCCAAAGAACATTAAAAAATGGTTGGAGCATTGTGCTTGTAACTCATCTCCGGAAAATTATCAATACAATGAAAACGAAAAGTAGAAGAAAAATACGGACCCCCCGGATCCGTATTTTTCGGATCCTTAAAACGCAAACGTTTTAAGGACCATGATTTAAGAATATGTACCTGGAATGTCCGAACCCTATACTGGGAAGGTGCATCAATACAACTGGCGGATGTCCTCGAGATATATAAAGCTGATATAACAGCCATCCAGGAAATAAGATGGACAGGTCAAGGAGTATTCAAAACTAATAACTGCGACATATATTACAGCGGTTACTACTCCAAGCACGAATTTGGATGTGGTTTCGCAGTGAATAAGAGGCTAAGAAATCTTGTCTCCAGATTCACTCCAGTAGACGAACGTCTGGCTACAATCCGCATCAAGGCGAAATATTTTTACATCAGCCTAATATGTGCCCATGCTCCGACAGAGGAAAAATGCGAAGATACCAAAGATGGTTTCTATGAGCGCCTGGAACAAGCCTATGACCGCTGCCCTAGCCATGACATTAAAATTGTTCTGGGGGATTTTAATGCCAAAGTAGGAAGGGAAAGCATCTATGGACCTACTGTCGGAAAATTCAGCCTACATGAAAACACCTCCGAAAACGGACTGAGGCTAATCGACTTCGCAACAGCGCGTAATATGGTTGTAAGCAGTACCAAATTCCAACACTTAAACATCCACAAGGAAACATGGCTGTCGCCAGATCGTAAAACGCGAAACCAAATCGATCATGTTGTGATTGACGGCAGGCACGCGTCAAGTGTGTTGGATGTTCGATCGATCCGTGGTGCCAACATAGATTCGGATCACTACCTAGTAGCAGCTAAGGTACGCACTAGGCGTACCTTAGCTGCTGCGCGTAACAATGCACAGAGAAAGCTTGACGTCAAGAAGCTGCATACGCAACAGACAGCAGATGCATTTTCCGATCAATTGGCTCAATTACTCCGAGCAGACACACCTCCCCCCGATAATATTAGTGAGCAGTGGAAACATATTTCACACTCAATGTCGACAGCAGCCAAGGAAACATTAGGGTACCGAGCACCACTCCCACGGAACCCATGGTATGACAATGAGTGCAAGCAGGCTAGAGAGGCAAAGAATGCCGCCCATTACGCAATGCTGCAGGGTGTAGAAACCAGAGCTGCAAGGGAGAAATATCGGAGTTTAAGAAGGGAGGAAAAACGACTTTTCCGGCAAAAAAGAAAAGAATTGGAGTTGCGCGAGCGTGAGGAGATTGAATGGTGCAGGAATAGAAACGATGCCCTATTGACACCAGAAGGTTATGACGTTGAAGAAGACTGCACACCAATCATAGAAGACAACATTGAATGCCAATTACCCAGCATAGAAGAAGTGAGGATAGCAATCATGCACCTTAAGAATAATAAGGCTGCTGGCGCCGATGGGCTACCTGCTGAGCTCATCAAGGCTGGAGGTGGTGAGTTGATTAGGAGTATGCATCAACTCATGTGCGCAATCTGGCAACAAGAAAGCATGCCCGAGGATTGGTCCCTCAGTGTACTTTGTCCCGTTCATAAAAAGGGAGATCGCACGGTATGCACCAACTACCGAGGCATAAGCCTGCTCCAAATTGCATACAAAATACTCTCAAGCGTTTTATGTGAACGCCTTAAGCCGCATGTGGATAACATCATAGGAGCATAACAATGTGGCTTTAGGCCTGGTAAATCGACCACCGATCAGATTTTCACATTGCGTCAAATTCTGGAGAAGTCTCGAGAAAAACAAATCGACACGTACCATCTCTTCGTCGACTATAAAGCCGCATTTGACAGTCCTATAAGATCAAAGCTGTTCCAAACCATGACTTACTTTCGTATCCCCGCAAAACTAGTACGTCTTTGCAGAATGACGTTAACTGACACAAAATCTTCAGTTAAAATAGGGAAGGACCTCACCGAACCCTTTGATACGAAGCGAGGCCTCAGACAAGGTGACAAGCTATCTTGTAATTTGTTCAACATCCTGCTACAGAAAATTATTGAAAACACAGCAGCTGTTACCGAGTTGAATTTAGGGAGCACACTAATAACATCACAAAGCATGCTTGTCGCTTATGCTGATGATATAGACATCATTGGCAGAAATTTGAGAGCAGTAACTGTGCCCTTTGCAAGTATAGAAAAAGAGTCGGCTAAACTGGGACTGATAGTTAATGAGGACAAAATCAAATTATTGGTTGCAACAACTAGAGAAATGTCGCGACAACATCCTAGCGGCAGAGTGGAGGCTGGCAGTTGCAACTTCGAGGTAGTTGATGAATTCATATACCTCGGTTCCGCCATTAATAAACATAATGATACAAGCCTCGAAATAAAAAGAAGGATTATGTTAGCTAATAGGTGCTACTATGGGCTAAACAAACAACTAAACAACAAAGCCCTCTCTAAACGGACAAAAATTACCCTGTACAACACGCTTATACTACCCGTGCTTCTCTACGGTGCGGAGACATGGGTACTAGCGCAAGCAGATGAAGCTGTTTTAGGTGTTTGTGAGAGGAAAATCCTTCGAAAAATATTCGGTCCCGTTTGCGTAAATGGCGAATATCGCCGCCGAAACAATAGTGAGCTGTATGAGCTTTATGCTGACATGGGCGTGGTAGTGCGCATTAAGGTCCAAAGATTGCGGTGGTTAGGCCATGTTATGCGAATGGATGGAAATGCTCCAGCGTCACGAATTTACGGCGGAAATTTCCAAGGACCGCGCAAAAGGGGTCGTCCAAGGCTCCGGTGGTGTGACCAAGTCGAAGAAGATTTAAGAGGACTTGGAGTAGTTAACTAGAGCACGCGCACAAGACCGAGACGCGTGGAATTCTACAATAAACGCGGCTAAAGACCTACTTAGGTTGTAGATAGCCATCTAAGTAAGTAAGTAAGTATGACGATTTCGCTTTTTCTATACGGGAGTCCACGTCTGCGGCAGTGCCGCCGTCTTGGGTAATTATGCTACCTAAATAGCAAAAGCAATCGACGTCTTCTATTGGCTTGTTGTTTAGTTGAAATGTAGGTGGTCGTTTTGATTTGATGCTCATGCATTTTGAATCGTGTATCGTTCCATTTTTAGTAATGGCGTAATTTCTACTTGTCAAATCGTCGGCTTAATGCTATTTTGGTCCATACGCCATTTTTGTGTTTTTTGAGTTAGGAGTTGATAATATGAGTTTCAGGCATGCTCTTTCAGAACCTGCAATCATTTTTTCCTATCTCGCCTAGTTTTCGAGATATTGGTAGGTAAATTTATTTAACTCTGAATAACGGGAAATAATTTTGATATTTTTGTTCCATGTCTCCATTTTTCTATCGCCCTATATTTTTGACTCAGTATTTTACGTTCTTTCGATCACAATATGTAAATTACTGTTCTTCCATACCGACCCTTTTTGTGGTCCATGTAATACAAATACAAAAAAATATTAAAATAAAAGTGGATATGGACCAAAATGCCAAGTACAAAAATTGTTAAAACTTGCTTATTTTTAGATGTAATGGCATAGAAATGCATGAGAATCATACAAACACTGTTGGGAACTCTATGAAATAAGAAGTGTGTAACTCTTCAGTCCCTTTTTTACTCAAACAATAAATTGCGTTTTTCTCCGATTATACAAAATGGCGTATGGAACAAAGTAGCATTGTGCCGACGAAATGTCAAAGAATAAAAGCTTCAAAAGTGACAGCTAACGAAATACCGGGTGATTCAAAATAACACCTCTTGTTGGAAAACCCTGTATAATAAGAAATACATCATCACCCTTATCAACAATAAATTTTAATCGTTAAACTAATAATGTGCGTACTTCTTAGTGAGAACGATTCTCAATTTTAGCATAACTGATTTATGGAATGACGATTTCGGAAAGGGATTTTGACGAGTTTTGTGTCCTCATTTTGCCGATTTTGGCCCAAACTCGTCCGACAACACTGTGTAGGAAACCAAGTTATAAGCCGTTAACTTTTCGTGAAAATGGTCCATTTATATGGGAGGTACCAAAAGCGGCGTGGTAATAACGCCCATTTTGCACGTGACTTTAGGTACGGTAAAGGTATTACACTCCACAAAATTTTAAGTATTTAAATGGAATGGAATCAAATCCATTTGTCCATTCGTATGGAAGGTACCAAAAGGTTCGTGGCACCTTGGCCCATTTTTCTCAAGATGATAGCGACCAAGAAACTAATACTATGTGTGGAATGGTCAAAGATTCTGTATAGTAGTATAGAAATTATGAGATAATCAATATTTCACTTCATTTTGATCCTTTGTGGGGAGGTAGTTGAAGGAGTGGACCAACATAGTCCATCTTTGACCATAGTCGGAGATAGAAAAAATATTGACACATACCAAATTTGAAGTCAATCGGTTAAACCTGTTGAAAGTTATCGTGCACACCAACCAGACAGACAGACGGACAAACTGGTGAACATTGCTAAAATAATTTAAAATGGCCCCAAATGGATTTCCGCCAAATACTGTTGGGGTCTCTTAGGTCACCCCATCGATATGTTACACTTTTGGCCTGCAGCATCTGTTGGTGTATAAAAACCAGATTATGTTGAAATTCTCTTATATCTACCAAAAGTGCTATAATTTCTACATTTATTCATAGATTTTCTTCAAATAGGCAATAATTGGAACAAACAATTTTTCTGCTAATTTATTTCTATTTTATGGTTTTTTTCGTGCCACCAAAAAATGTTTTTTTTTAATTCCATTTTTTATTTTCGATTTTACTTACATTTGTAATCCTCATAATTTCCTTTAATTCAAAGTATATCCGGTCTATATCGAGGGTATGCTTCACAAAATATGGTACAAATGCTAAAGACACATTCTATGAAAATTTGAATTTTGAAGAAAAATTTGTGTAAAAAAAATTACCATAAAATTTTTTAATATTTTTTCGTGTTTAGAGCTCCATATTACACCAGAAAGTTATGCACAGCCCTTCGACAAAAATTTTGTTGCATAGTGTTATTGAACTATGAAAGAACAGTTTCTTATGATCAACATCTCCAATTCCTCCTTGGAATAAGCCTTGCTAAGGAGGTGGAGCTAAATACTTTGTTAAATTAAACGAAACCTATTATTCGAAATGCGGTGTCGGGTTATTATTTAGTCGGCCTCGCCCGGCTTTCTGTATTTCGTTATTGGTTTTTATTTTGTTGCATGGCGTTAAGACCATAATATTTTTACAAATTGTGAAAGCTACCTTTTGTGAAACAATGTTTGAGCTAATTTCGAAGTATGTTTGCTCTTAAGACTACAGACAATACAACTATCTACAAGGACTTTATTAAAAGTTTCACTTTGAATGGAAATACAATACATAATTGTGACAATGTTGAAAATATTGCGACTGAACAAATAATATTGTATTACAAATGTTATTGTAGAATAAATAAATATTGCATTTACTGTTTGTTTTTAATTAAAATTTTAATTGATTTTTTCCCTCGAACGAAGTAAATATGTATTTGAGTTCCTCGGATTCATAAGGGAGTGTGACAGTGATTATAAAGTGATGGACATAAAAAGAGCAGATGCCACACATATACATATTTATATTCGTCTTACGGAGAAGATTGCATATGCTTATTACATATATACACACGAAGAGAGCTTACAACTCAAAGCTTCAAGCAAGACTTAAAGTCAACAATTTCTATTGAAATATATTGATTTTAAAATATTTCTTCATCTGAAAAATGTGGCATTTAAGGCTTAAATAAACATATTTGAGGGTTACCTCTACACGGGAACTACAACAAAATATAAACTGACTAAATTTCCTTGCCAAAATAGAACACAAACTGCAAATTTTCAGCTAAATTGCTTAGAAAATGTGGTGTTTATGGCTTATACAAACCTTTTTGGGAGCGACATCTATAGGTGGACTATAACAAAATATTAACTGATTTAAAAAATGTTTGCTGTGATGAATTCTTGTCTAAACGAAACAAAAACTGCAATGATTCGCATAAAATGCTTAAAAAATGTGGTATTTATGATTTAAATAAGCCTATTTTGGAGCAACCTCTATAGGGTGACTATAACAAAATATGAACCGATTTGCGAAATTTTTATTGTTATGAATTGTAGTCAAACTAGAACGCAAACCACAAAGTTTCAGCACAATTGCTTTAAAAACAGCGACCTCTATAGGGGAGCTATATCAAAATATTTACCAATATGGCCCATTTGCAATCCCAAAGACCTGCAACTATAAGAAGTATTTCTACCAAATTTGATCAACCTATATCTATTACTACGGCGTTATTTCAACAGACAGACAGACGTACATGGCTAAATCGTCTTAGAATTTCACGGCGATCATGAATATATATACTTTATGGGGTCGCAGATCAATATTTCAAGGAGTTGCAAACGGAATTACAAAGTTAGTATACCCTCCTCTGGTGGAGGGTATAGAAAAGTTTAAACCATTCTTTTCTCAAAAACATTATGCAGAAAGATTCCTTTACGACGAATTTAATATGTTATACTTTCTTTTTATCAGGAATGTAACGAATATTCGCATTCGCATATGCGAACGCGAATTATTCGCATCATTTTAACATTCGCTTTCGCAAAAACCATCTTTGTATTATTCTCTTTCGCAAAAATATATTTCAGTATTCGCTTCCATTTGTTAAAAATGTAATATCTTCTTATTCGCTTTACACATTTTGAAATATTAAAGGGTCCGCCAAATAACTTTTTTTTTGAAAATGCTGTAAAAAAACTACTGAATATTTTCTCAAATTTCTTTTTTCATTTGAAAGTACAATCCTTCCGGTTAATAATGGAAAATAATTTCATTCAAATGGCTGCCTCGGCTGGCCATGCAGTAGCCTACACGATCGGCCCAATTTTTAGCATTATCGATTGTGTGCAGCTGTATTTCACCAATGGCTTCACGAATATTGTCCTTTAAAGCGTCAATTGTCTCTGGCTTGTCGGCGTAACACTTATCTTTGAGGGCACCCCACAAATAAAAGTCCAACGGTGTCAAATCGAAGCTCCGAGGCCAAACGACATCAGCTCTGCGGCTGATAATGCGATCTTCAAAAACAGGGCGCAAAACATCGAGTGTAGCTTCGGCTGTGTGGCACGTAGCGCCGTCCTGTTGAAACCAAATGTTGCCAATATCCTCCACTTCAATTTTTGTGAACAAAAATTCGTTCAACATGGCCCGATAACGATCGCCATTGACTGTAACGGCCACTCCTTGCTCATTTTCGAAGAAAAATGGCCCAATTATGCCTCTGGACCAAAATCCGCACCAAACAGTGACTCGTTTTGGGTGTATCGGCTTTTCAATGTATGCGTGCGGGTTTTCTGTGCCCCAAATGCGACAATTTCGCTTGTTTATGTACCCGCCAAGATCAAAATGAAAAAATGAAAATCAAAAATAAAAAAAAGTTGAAAATCAAAATTTTCAAAGTAATGTCGTAATATTTCCCAGCGTTGTTCAAGCGTATACACAAACATATTCGTTCAGCGGAAGGATACAACTAATTATCTGTCAAATCAGACATGAGCTAAGTGTTGCCATTCACGAAATAAGCACTAGTTGAAAAAAAACGTTAGATGGCGGACCCTTTATTACCAATGAAAACCTCTTCCACTTCTCTTCAACACAGTTGAAAAATATGCTTGTCCTTGTGGTAACAGGAGGTAAAAATATGGAAGACATTCTTAATACTTGAATATCCTGGAAAAGTATTAATTTAGTTTCTTAATTTTGTTGGTACTAAAGGGTCAAACTATTATTCGCTTTCGCAAAAATCCCTATTTCACTATTCGTTTTCGCTTTCGCTAAAGTCACTTTCGTTACATCCCTACTTTTTATACCCTCTACTATAGGATGGGGGTATACTAACTTTGTCATTCCGTTTAAACACCTTAAAATTTTTAACTGCGAATAGAGTAGATATAGCGTGATACATTTCGAGGTTCCCTACTTTTTTAAAGAAAAAACACAGAGAATTCAAATTGAATAGGGAATGTTTATTATTATTTGAAAGAACATTCTTTGGTATTCATTTTTGAAAGATTATGTCTATCAAATGTTGGCCGCGGCTACGTCTCAGCTGATCCATCCGTTGAGTCCAATTTTCGATGACTCGTTCGAGCATTTGGAATGGTAACTGGCGAAAGACACGCGTGATGTTTTGCTCCAAGGCCTGAATCGAAGGGGGTTTGTCCGCATAAACTTTAGAATTTACATATCCCCACAGGAAAAAGTCTAACGGTGTGATATCACATGATCTTGGTGGCCAATCGAACGGCCCAAAGCGTGAAATAATCTGCTCACCGAAGTGTTCTCTCAATAAATCCATTGATTGATGTGATGTGTGGGAAGTGGCGCCGTCTTGTTGAAACCAAATGTCGCCGAGATCACGACCTTCAATTTCAGGCATCAAATAGTCGGTTATCATGGCACGATAACGGTCGCCATTGACGGTTACTTTCTCACCGGCATCATTTTTGAAGAAATATGGACCGATGATTCCACCGGCCCACAAACCACACCAAACCGGCAATTTTGCTCGTTTACATACCAATTGAGCTAGAAATGGGCCTTTTCGCTGAACAAAATTTCGCTCGAAAAGTTCGGATCTTCTTGGAACTTTTCAAGAGCCCATATAGCGAAGCAATGTCGCTTGAGAAGGTCGGGCGGCTTCAGTTCTTGCACCAGCTGTATCTGTCAAAAATTTTGGCAAGAATTCAGCTCAATAATATAATACAAGTGAGTTTATATTTTGTTGTAGTCCCCGAGTAAATATGCCAATTTAAGCCATAAAATCCAAATTGTTTCCAGAAATATTTTGGCTAAAGAAGCGTTTGTTTATTTAATAATTTGCCGAAACAAAAAGTATGGTTCCAGGATTTGCTTGATATCTAAAGAATTTTCCAGTAATAGAATTGATAGCAATCCTAGGTTGGAGGGTATACTCGAACAATATTCACCATGGCCATACTAAAAGCTTTTACTTGTTATTCCTCCCACTGAGTGCCGTTCAAGCAGATCTTTTCTCGGCGTGCACTTATCTTTTATGATGGAGATATAAATTTAATCCCAAATTGTTCGCTCACACAAATATTTAAATTTGTAAAAATTATATTTGCAATTTGTACTCTGCTATTTCACTGTACACAACTGCATTTGGTGTCAATGCGACAGTATCTACAATATCGTGGACACACACACACTGATATTTACTTACATTTTCATTTAAAAATTGTACACTTCACACGAACGAGTATTACGTGGGATTAATAAAATTATTTTTTTATTCTGACCATATTTTCTTTATTCCAATTTATTTATAAAATACATATTTATTTTCCAATCTTTTTATTTGTCTATGTTTAATCAGTTACATATGTAAGGATTTATTTTTAATATGCAATGTACATAAATTTAAAGCCAAATATCAGTGGATTTAGTGATTCGAAAATCGTTGTTATTTCTAATAGACAACAGGAAGAAGATATCGAACGAAGTATACCCCACCTTTAGAAAAATGTGGGTATTTTTTATGGAAGATGTCAGAATGGAGCCCACATTTTATTCTAACCTTTATGCAGCAGGCTGCACTGAAGTGATGTCATAACAGTTACTAATTGAATCTAATGAGAAATTTTCTATTTACTATAAATATTTATAAATAATATGTACGATTTCAAGGAAAGTAAATTTTCCCGTGTCATAGAAAAACAAAATTATATCTTCGCAGGTTGGCAAATATGACATTTTAGGTTTAGGTTAGGGTGGTAGCTAGCTTTGCAAGCTGACATAGTCCAATGGAAGTCCCTAGTGATACCACGGGCTCAGATGCTCTTTTGTGCAAAATGTGGAATTTTGTGGAATTAATTGGAGCCAGCCGCGGGCACCACTTGCCCGAAATCATTTTAAAACATAATGTCAAACCCTAATCTTTATAATAAAGCTATATTCTTTTTATAAACGTTCACATCTCGTGAATTTACAAATTTATTTATCTCGAATTTATTTTATTAATTGACGTCGCACACCTTTAATTTTCGTGGGTGTCTACATAAACTCAAATTTATTTCGAAATAGCAACTAACTATGTTACCATCACTATGTTGGTTATTTTTGGCTAAAATGTTTATAAGCAGTTACAAATAGGTTAAATAAGATCTCGCTATCCATTTAAAAAAAAATTTTTTGTCATATAGGAAATTTTGTTGCCCATCCAGACATGTTGATACGGCTGAAATCGGTGCATATTGTGCTCCGATAACAGCATACGGTAAGGTAAAAAATGAAAAATTCAATTTTCAATGATATCTCGGTAACTATGCGAGATAATTCTTAGGTGCAAAAAGTTTTTTGTAGACTATTGCGGCTATGCGAGAAAATTCTTAGGTGTAAAAAGTTTTTGTAGACCTCAGTTAGTATAACACAGTAGAAATCAGAAGAGAAACACGAGTTACCCACTTTGAGGCCCTCTAGCTCCGCCCCTGTCTGACATAAGGGCCCAAATATAACGTAACTTCTCTAACATCTCTTCATCTACCATGCCACGTTTGGTCGCAATCGGTTTTTTGATTAAGAAATGGTCGAATTATTTCCCCTTTTTAAATTCGTACCACTGTGTATGTTTTAAAAAAAAAACTTTGTAGAAAAACGTTTTACAAAAAATTGCGCATTGTGAACTCTTTAAAACAAAGTAAACTTTTCAAAAATCGGTTCAGCCGTTCGAGAGCAATTACTAATTTCGTAAACCACAAAAACTCATTTCTTTAATTTTTTCACAAATTGAAATGTCCATAAAACTTTTTGAAAGAAAATTTTAAAACAAGTAAGAAAGTTCAGTCGGGTAGACCGACTAATGAATCCCCTCACCTTGAGTCTCAAAAAAATATTTGTAAATTTATTTATTTTTTGTTTTATTTAAATTATTACCAATTTAAATTGCATTTAATAACTTTAAAGTATTTACGGGTATTAAAGTTAAAAGCTATTTACATTTGGAACAAAATGGTCCACTTGGGTGGGAGGTACCAAATGGGCGTGCCAATAACGGTCACTCTTCTCTGAACTCTAGATACTGTAAAAGCATTACACCGTACAAATTTTCAAGTGTTTATATTCAGTGGTGTTAAGTTAAAATCTGTCAACTTTTGGCACAAAATGGTCCATTTGTGTGGGAGGTACCAAAAGGGGCGTGGCAACTTCGCCCATTTTTCTCGAGGTAATAGTAATTAATAAACTAATACAATGTGTAGAATTTCAGAGGATTCAAATAAGTAGTATAAAGGTTACACTGTGCTTGAAATGGACACTTCAAAAATGTAACAGAAATGAGACCCTATGGATATACCAATTGTGACATTACTGAATCCAGTAGTTCCAGCCGTTTTTCTAAGTTAGCTCTTGTTTTCGCGATATTGGACCTCAAAGTTTGCAAGAAAATCATAGAGGTGAGTTATCTTGAAGGTGAATTTGAAGTGGAAGGCTTCGGAAAAAACGATTCATTACAAAGAACGAAATAAAGGGAACCCTTCGAGAATTATTTTTCTAAAAATAGTCAATCACGCTTCTCACCCCCTTACCTCTGAAAAAGTGCAATCAAATCTTACCATATGTCAAACGTCATAAAAATCGACCACATTTTTAGTTTGTGTCTTTGTATAATTTAGCAGGCTTTGTTACTTACCTTTGAAATTTCCATTGACACTAACCAAAAAATAATTTACAAAATTGTAAGTAAAAAAAATTTATTACAAAAATTTTCTGGTATGAGCAGAAAAATACAGAAATTATGTAATAACTCGAAATCTGCTTAATTCTCATAAAAAAGTTGAGAGAGGACTTATAGTATTTTTTCGCGAGGAATATATTTCTCAACTAAGAATGTCGACGATATATATGATTTTTAACATATGATAAGATTTTATTGCGCTTTTTCAGGGGTAAGGGTGTGAGAAGCGTGGACGACTGTTTTGAGGGAAATAAATCTCCAAATGTTCCCTTTATTTTGTTCTTTGGACTGAAGCGTATATTCCGAAGTCATCTACTTCAAAATCACCAAAGAGATATGTAACCTCTCTGATTTCCCAACAAACTTTGTTGTAGAATATCGCGAAAACAAGAGCTAACATAGAAAAATGGCTAGTGCCACTGTAGTCAGCATGGCCGAAATTGGTCTATCCGTAGGGTCTCCTTTCTGTTACATTTTTGGACTAGCACACTGTTATTAACTAATCAATATTTCACTAAACACATACATATACATACTTAGGGTCTTAGGTTACTCTTTCGATGTGTTACACTTTTGGCTCGTAGCAAATGATATTTGTATACCCTCCTCTCTAAGGTCAGGGGATATAGGTCGATATTAAATATTCTGACCCCTACACTGATATAAAAAGCTTCGTCATGGCGACGAATTTGTACATCATCACGATTATTTTTTCGTCAAAAGTCAGCTAACGTACGGAATATTCCTCTTGATGAATTTGTTCGTCACCATGACGAATCTCTGTTTCCAAAAACTTTCGTCCTCAGGAGGATCACATTTCATCCCTACGAAGAAACGAGTTCATTACCAAGACGAATCACATTTATCACCACGACGAACTCCATTCATCACCACGACGAATCCATGATCCCGGCTATTTAAATTTTAAAAATTTCAATAAATATTCTTCCGGTTTTAGACCATTAACAACGGTATGGAAAATAAAATTACTTGACTGCTTTGCCAGGTTCAGTTGTGATTATTCGGTTCGAAACGCAGTTTTTATCAGGAAAGGCTTAAAGCAAACGAACGAGAAGTATTCATTACTTCTGATATTTTAAATCAAAAATAATCTCATCAAGTAATGTATTTGCCAACAGACGAATCCCAATCATCACCACGACGAATCTCATTCATCACCACGACGAATCTCATTCATCACCACGACGAATCCCATTAATCACCACGACGAATCCCATTCATCATCACGACGAATGCCATTCATCACCACGACAAACTCCATTCAACATCACGTCGAATCGTATTCATCACCACGACGAACTCCATTCATTACCCTTATTAGATTTTTATACCCTACACCACACTTTGGTACAGTGTATTATGACTTTGTGCATTTGTTTGTAACACCCAAAACGAGAAGAGATAGATCCATTGTTTATTATACCGATCGACTTGTAACCACTTTCTGAGTCGATTTAGCTTGTCCGTCTGTCTGTCCGTCTGTAGATGTATTCTTGTAATCAAAGTACAGGTCGCAATTATGGCCCGATCTTGACGAAACTTTACACATATCTTTTTTTTGGCCCAAGGACGATCCCCATTTAATTTGGTTAATATCGATTCAGATTTGGATATAGCCCCCATATATATGTTAGCCTCGATTTGATATGTAAGCGCTGTAAAAACTTTATTTTATATCCGATCAGTATGAAATTCAGCAGAAAGAGGTCTCTTATTATATTAATGAACACTGTTAAATTTGGAAGAAATCGGTTCAGATTTAGATATAGCCCCCATATATATGTTACCCCCGATTTTACATGTAAGCGCTGTAAAAAGTGTATTTTTAATCCGATCAGTACGAAATTCGGCAGAAAGAGGTTTCCTATTACATGAATTAATTCTGCCAAATTTGAGGGAAATCGGTTCAGATTTAGATATAGCCCACATATATATGTTACCCCCGATTTGACATGTAAGCGCTGTAGAACTGTATTTTAAATCCGATCAGTAAAAAAAATTGTCAGAAGAGGTTTCTCATTACATGAATTAACACTGCAAAATTTGAGGGAAATCGGTTCAGATTTAGATATAGCCCCCATATATATGTTACTCCCGATTTGACATGTAAATGCTGTAGAAACTGTATTTTATATCCGATCAGTGCGAAATTCGGCGGAAAGAGGTTTCTTATTACTCGAAGGAATACTGCCAAATTCGGAGAAAATCGGTTCAGATTTAGATATAGCCCCCATATATATGTTACCCCCGATTTGACATGTAAATGCTGTAGAAACTGTATTTTATATGCGATCAGTGCGAAATTCGGCAGAAAGAGGTTTCTTATTACTCGAAGGAATACTGCAAAATTCGGAGAAAATCGGTTCAGATTTAGATATAGCCCCCATATATATGTTACCACCGATTTGACATGTAAGCGCTGTAGAGACTGTATTTTATATCCGATCAGTACGAAATTCTACAGAAAGAGGTATTTTTACATGAATGAGTATTCAGGGAAAATCGGTTCAGATTTATATATAACCTCCATATATATGTTCCTCCTGATTTGGTATCAAAGCGCTATAGAAGTTGTACTTTACTTCCGATCTTTAATATTTTCCGGAAAGATGTTTCTCAATTTAGGAACAAATATTGCTTAATTTAGCGATTATCGGCTCAGATATCATTAGATAATATGTTGCTGCCGACTTACCAGTTATTCCAAATTATTATCGTAATGACATTTATCACATTGTTAGGGAGGTGTAGGGTATTATATAGTCGGCGCCGCCCGACTTTCTGCCTTTCCTTACTGGCTTTACTTAAGGTTTTGTGGGTCCTTGAGTCGACCCTGGAGTCCTCCGAACTTACCTCAGCAGAAGCAAAAACTCCGTTACAAAATTTGAAAAACTCAGCAAAGTTTAAAAAATCATTTTTAAACCAGTAAGGAAAGGCAGAAATTCGGTCGGGGCCGACTATATAATACCCTACACCTCCCTAACAATGCGATAAGGGTCATTGCGATAATAATTTGGATTAATTGGTAAATGGGTAGGAACATATTATATAATTCTGAACCGATAATAGCTAAATTAAGCAATATTCGATCCTAAATTGAGAAAGATATTTCTGGAAAATTTTAATGATCGGAAGAAGAGTACAACTTCTATAGCGCTTTGATACCAAATCAGGAGGAACATATATATGGAGGTGATATATAAATCTGGGGATCGTCCTTGGGCCAAAAAAAGATATGTGTAAAGTTTCGTTGAGATCGGACCATAATTGCGACCTGTACTTTGATTACAAGAATACATGCACAGACGGACAGACAGACGGACATAGCTAAATCAACTCAGAAAGTGATTCTAAGTCGATCGGGATAATAAACGATGGGTCTATTTCTTCTCCTTTTGGGTGTTACAAACAAATGCACAAAGTTATAATACCCTGTACCACAGTGTGGTGTAGGGTATAATAAAATATATTTTGAAAATATCTTAAACAATAACTTTGTTTATGGGTAAACACATATTTTATTTGTGAATGTCAGTGCGCAAATATATATTGTTCTAATATATTAATGCGCGTCAATCAAAGTTTCATGATTTTCAAATAAAATTTGGTTTTTAACAATATAATATTGAAAAAATTCGCTTCCAAATATATTTTTTTTCAATTCAAACATATCAGAAATGGCGATTTTCCTCCGTGTAAAAACATGCTAAGGCGACTTAGAATGTTTAAGAATGGAGAACACATTTTTCAATTTATGTGGCTGAAATTATCATATGCGATGAACCTAAGTGTAAAACATCGAAGGTATGACCTATGACCCCAGTTATGTTCGTTTTTAATTTCGAAAACAGAAAATCATGGTCCATGAGATTAATATTACCCAGAAATCCTTGAGTTGAATTATCAAACACATTTGTTGACTGCAGCTTTAAAAAAAATAGGAAATAAAAATGCAAACGTCTTTTGGTGAAGCACACATAGAAAAATCTTGTTCACAGATGAAAAAATTTTACCGTGCAAGAAAAATTTAACAATCAAAATGTTAGGGTTTATTCTCAGTCGCCTAAGGAAGCATCTGAACTGATTCCACGGGTCGAAAAGGCCATAATCCAGCTTCAGTCATGGTTTGGTGGGGTGTCTCTTAAGAAGGAATCACTGACTTGCTTTTTGTGAACAAGGGGTAAAAACATCGGCCAAAGTTTACCAAGAAACCGGTTTGGAAGTTGTTGTGAAGCCACTTAACCATTCTCTATTCCAAACCCAACATGGACTTTCCAGCAAGATTCTGCCCATAAGGTTAAAACAGACATGGCTTCGAAACAATCAACCAGCTTTCATTTCATCTGAAGAACAGTCCTCTGGAAGCCCTGATTTAAACCCATTGGATTACAAAATGTGGACAGTTTTAGAGGACATGGTCTGCTACAAAAGATACCCCAACATAAATTCTCTTGAGACTGCTTTGATTCGTGCTGTGGACACTTTCCCAATGGACGAGGTGCGTGCGGCTATTGATGATTGATGTGTGAAGGCCAAAGGTGGACTTTTCGAATAAATGCTTGCTTTTTGTTTACAATATATATCAATAAATATATACAACAAATTTGGTCCAAAAGCATTCATTAATTTTAATGTTATTGCATAAAATGTGTGTAACAGTATTTATGTCCCTACTAAGTAAACATTATTGACACAATATATCTATCCCATAAATCTAGTTGAATTGATATTTAAAGTATTTTTTTTTGCTCTATTTTAATTTAAAGTTCTGTACCTCTAAAAAACTCGTGTTATTACTTAATATTAAATTTGTGTCACCTGTCGTATTACTAATGTCTACATGACAATGACATTTTCTTTTAGTGTATTTTTTATGAAAAGTGCACGGAAAATCCTTTAAGAAACAATATTTTCTATTTTCAACTTCTAGCATTACAAATTAACTTCAAAAAACAATTACAGAGGAAAAAAATCCATTTTGCTGAACTTTGACCTAGCCCCCTTCCTCCAATTTTCATTTATTTTTTTATTATTGTGGGCCATTACTCCCACAATTTAGGGCAACATTTTCTGAGAATTTGAGAAAGACCTAATTTTTGACATGTAACTCTTGAGAAAGAACAACCAATATGCATCATTATGTTTAGGCATTATGTATACTGAAACCCCCGTTTTACTAGCGAAAACATTTTTCATTTTATTTAGTTTTTTTCTTCTCCTGTAAAATTATCAAATATGATGATACCCCCTTTTCATTCCTGATTACGATACACTTTTTTCCATATTATTATTGGCATCCAAAAAATGCGAATCGAAATTAAAATAAATTAAAAATTGTGAAATATTTAATGAGATCCAATTTATGGCAGCAACATTCGTTTCGTGCATTAATAAGCATTCAACATTTGCCACAATCCGCAAATATGCATATGCTAGCTTTGGGAATATTATCCCCTTAGGAGGCCTGATTGATTGCATCGTCTGGCTGAGTTTGTTTTTTGGCCGACAGCTAAGGGCCATCGGTGTAATTGTTGAGATTTCCGTTTTATGCCAATAAATTAAGCGGAAATTATCCAACTCAAAAAGCAGAATGTGTGATTTAAATTTATGTTTGTTTGATTTGTGGTGGGCTCCTCAACCTCCCTTCCCCACCGGGGATGAGCGAGCCATCCAGAAAATTGCTAACATGTTTTCTGTCACCATAATCCATTTGGTCCACCACTACTCATCAATGGTTGTTAGGCGGCCTTTTAATATATTAATTACACATTGACTAAATGTCAATAATTATCCAAGCGATTATTTTGCCAACAGTCTGTCTGGACTAAAGCAAATAAATAATATACATATATTTTTTTCATTTCGCGGTATTTCCCGAGGGATTTTTAGAAATGTTTGCATTAAATGTGGTTAATGCATAAACTAAAAATGCTGTTAATTACACGTGATAATAATAATAAACAGATTAATATGTGAATGAAAATATGTATTACCATCAGCATCATCATCAGTATAGAGTGAGATTTTTAAAAATATTTAAATTAAATATAGCTGACTGTTTAAATATTAAATAAAATTTAACTTAATTTCAAGAAAAAGTCTAATTTCTTTGAAATTAGTGTAAAATACACACCCTGGAAAAAATACGGATGAACGGAACTAAGACAAGGCCAAATAATGAACAACAGGATATTACGACAACAACCTCTGGCACACGAAATAGGACGCGCAATGCGCATTGCAATGTATGAACTCTTCGTGAAGCATCGAGGCTTGCACAATTAGAACATCAAATGATATCGGATAAGATAGACAACTTAGGCATAAGCGAAATGAGATGAAACGATAATGGCGAAGTTATCACGGCGAATGGTAACACTATATTATACAGCGGAAAAGAAAATGGTGGCAAAAGCGGAGTCGGGATCATAATGTCGAAGAAAACCAAATATTCCTATCAGACATGAAAACCGATGTCCGACCGTGTGATAATGGCTCAATTCAAAAGAAGGGTTAGACACATCACCATAGTACAGTGCTATGCTGCCCCAACGGAATACGCAGAAGATAGGGAGTGACAACACCAACATCCGCTCCACCATGGGAACGCACGGTTGTGGAGTTAAGAACAACACTTATAGAGCTATGTCAGACTCTTATAGAGCTATGTCAGACATTTCAATTAGTCATAGTTGGCTCCATCTTTCCGCATAAGGAAAAGCATAAATACACTTGTTCATAATACACAATTTCATAAATCACATATGCGTGAGAAGAATATTGTGAAGCTCTTTGTCGGATGTCAGAAATAGAAGGGTCACTGACATCGGCAGTGACCACGAGCTCATCACAGGCGAAATAAAGATAAAACTGAAATGTCAGAGAAAGGAAGATCAGTTGAAACAGCTCTGTATAAGGTAGTGCACCACATAGAAGAGTCCGATCCACTTATCCAGTCCTTAGACGAGTTTCAGGTTGACCGGGCGCTGAAAAACTGGATCAACAATGTGCTAAGGAATAGGTGGATTATTTTTGGGTCATATGACGTAAAAATTAGAGACAAGGTAAATCGTGGTATACCTCAGGGGGGCATTTTATCGCCTCTTCTATGGGTTTCGACGATACACAGTCTCCTAAAAGCCCTCAGCAATGAAGGACTTAAACCAGTCTGTTATGCAGACGACGTTGTAATACTTCTAAGGGGCTTTCATCCAAATCTATTATGCAGAAGAGCTGAAGATGCACTTAACATAGCATATAACTGGGCACAACCAAGGGGATTAAATGTTAACCCAGACAAAACAGAAATATGTCTATTTACAAGGAAAAGGAAGATCCCACGTTTTACTCGGCCTCGATTCCTGAATAAGACAATTGCTATAACTAAAAAGGTAAAATACTTGGGAGTAATCTTGGATCAGAAACTGTACTGGAAAGATCATCTTGAAGAAAGAGTTACAAAGGCCCACAGATGTTGGTCGTTGTGCAGAAGAGCTATAGGTTCAAAATGGGGACTACGTCTAAATATGACTCACTGGATTTACATGAGCGTGATTAGCCCAATAATAACCTACGCCTGTGTAGTGTGGTGGACATCAATGGACAAGAAGTACAACGTAATACCTTTGCAAAAAATTCAACGTATGTGCTGTCTAGGCATAAGCATTTAGAACTGCACCAACAAAAGCGTTGGAGACTATACTACACATCCAACCAATAGACATCCGTATAAAGTATGAGGCATTCATCACAGCAAGACGTCTACAAGTGATGGGTGAATGGATAAATCGAGACCACAAGTCGTACCATCAGAAGATTTTAGAACCTCTAGTTGGTCACATTCAAACGCCAGAAATCTCCGACCGCACTCCTGAAGTGCGGCTTACAGCTAGCTACCTGTGATTCGTTTGTGCCAGACAGACGCTCCTGGGAAAATGGAACTTTGGCCAATGTGCAAGTGGGAACCAGCGGCTACACGGATGGGTCCAAGCGAGGAGGAAGGACGGGTCTGGCACTTTTTATTGATGAACCAGAAGTCGAACTTCACTTCCGCCTCCCTGATCATTACATTGTATTTCAAGCAGAAGTTCGAGCAATCACGGAGTGTGTGAACTGGCTCAGTAACACCACAAAGCCTAAATATGTATGCCAACATCTTCATAGATAGCCAAGTGGCGATTAAAGCAATAACATCGGAAAGGGTCAAATCCAGAACTGTGGTAGACTGTAAAAGAACCATAAATGATTACCGAGCCCATGAGCCCAGCCTTCGAGTAATAAACTTGGAAAATTGGAAAACTTTCGAAGCCACGAAAAATTAGTTGAAACACTGGGCCATGATGGCTCACAAAACTGTGTGGAATAGCGCAACAGTAGGAGCAACTGCAAAGATACTGTGGGGTGACCCAAATGAAAAGAAAACAAGAAGTCTTATGAAACTAAATAAGATCGATATTAGTAAGATGATGAGTGTTCTAACGGGACACTCAAGCTTACAAGCACATCTTCATCGCATAGGACTAGCAGGAAACGACGAATGCAGGACATGCAGGGAAAACATCGAAACGACACACAAGGAAGATCCCAACATTTCGGGCCCGACATGTTACCAGACTTGACTCATCTCAGAGGATATGACTGGAAGATACTGAGAAAATTCCTGTCTAGTACCGATTTTCTGTAACTCGTGAGGTATAAAAAGATCATAAATAAGGAGCGCACAACAGCCCGAACCAATGGCTGAAGCGTATGTCCACGGACATGAGACGTTTAAACGTCTCCTCTCTTCAACCTAAACTAACCTAAATGTCAGAGAAAAACCATCAGACACTCAAGGCGAAATAATCTCTGCCTTCAGCTACTCCAAGACAATACAACCAAGAACGCACTATCCATGGCAGTACGGGAAAAGTTACCAACACCACACATGGGAAGATATCACAGCAACATATAACCAAGTCGCAAAAGAAACACTGAGTGTAGTGCACTGCTATAGGAAAACTTGGATACCAGATGACACTTGGATCCAGATTTCTCAAAGAATGGAACTTAAATTGCAGTTAAACAACACTAGTATTACGAGGCAGCAATACCAACAGCTGGCAAAACAAGTAAAATAAGCTGCAAGAAGAGACAAACGGAAATTCCTGGAAGGTCTAGCAAAAACGGCAGAAGAAGCAGCTGGATAAAACAACATGAGAAAACTACACCAGACGATAGATTGTCTCATAAATCGAAAGTGTAGCAGGAACCAACCGTCACTAATCGCAGTGGTACACTACTAACGGACAATGAAGCACAGATGCAAAGATGGAGACAACATGGAGAGAACATCTCCAAGAACTTAGTAACCTCACAGACGTAGCTGAGAACAGCGATCTACTTCCTTTAGAGAACACCTTAAATATATCATACAACTCACCCAGTTTGAATGAGATAAAGAGGCAATAGAACAAATGGATTACCGGCGGAAACCTTACGGGCTGACACCGCAGCTAAACAACTACGGCTTCACATTGAATCAGCATGGGAGGAAGAAAGGCATCATTGTGAAGTTACCAAAAAGTGACGACTTGAAAGATTGCATCAACTGCAGAGGAATCACTCTGCTTAACACCATATACAACATACTAGCAGTTATAATACAGGGAGGGCTTTAAAGCAAAATAGAGAACATATTGCGAGAAGAACAGGCAGGCTTCCTGCAAACAGAAGTTGCGTAGACCAGGCCAACACTCTACGCATCATAATAGAGCAATCTATAGAATGGCGTACATATCTGTACCTACTATTTGTTGACGTCAAGAAAGCCTTCGATACCATCACACGAACTGCCATATGGAAATCATTGAGAAGAAAAGGAGAAACCCCGAAAAAACTCCGAATAATAAGAGCTATGTACGAGAATAAAGAACTCTCAGTTCTTCACAACGGGCGCATCAACCAACCATTCCACACTAACGCTGGAGTAAAGCAAGGATGCCGACTTTCCTCTCTACTATTCACCATCGTACTAGATGTGATCTGAGCGCAGTCTGCTCACAGAAAAGAGGCATAACATGGAGCCTCTCACGACAACTCGAGGATTCGAACTATGCGAATGATATTTTCTACTCTCGCACAAGATCTCCAACATGCAGTCAAAATTGGAAGACCTGGAAAGACTAGCCTGCAGTGTTGGACTTGAGATAAATAACAAGAAAACCAAAGCCATGTCAATTAACAACAATGTCACAGAAAATATAATGCTAAAAGGCCAACCAGTTGGGGAAGTATAGCATGATCTATTTCGAAGTTCCCTACTTTTTTAAAGAGAAAAACACAGAAAATTCAAATTTATTATCATTTGAAAGAACATTCATTGGCATTTATTAGATTATGTCTATCAAATGTTGGCCGCGGCTACGTCTCAGATGGTCCATCCGTTGAGTCCAATTCGTTCGAGCATTTCGACTGATAACTGGCGAATAACACGCGTGATGTTTGCTCCAAGGCCTGAATCGAAGCGGGTTTGTCCGCATAAACTTTAGACTTTACATATCTCCACAGGAAAAAGCCTAACTGTGTGATAGCACACGATCTTGGTGGCCAATCGACCGGCCCATTACGTGAAATTATCTGCTCACCGAAGTGTTCTCTCAATAAATCCATTGAAGTTGCGCCAAATGTCGCCGATATCACGAGCTTCAATTTCAGGCATCAAATAGTCGGTTATCATGGCACGATAACGGTCGCCATTGACGGGTACGTTCTCACCGGCATCATTTTTGAAGAAATATGGACCGATGATTCCACCGGCCCTCAAACCACACCAAACCGTTGTTTTTTCTGGTTGAAGTGGCAGCTCTTGAATCTCTTCAAGTAACTCTTCATTGAGCCAGAAATGGGCCTCATCGCTGAACAAAATTTGGCTCGAAAACGTCGGATCTTCTTGGAACTTTTCAAGAGCCAATAGAGTGAAGCGATGTCGCTTGGGAAGGTCGGGCGGCTTCAGTTCTTGCGCAAGCTGTATTTTGTATGCTTTCAATTTAAGATCCCGACGTAAAATGCGCCAAGTCGTTCCATACGTCAGTCCGAGTTGCTGCGAACGGCGCGAATCGACTCTCCACGGTCTTCGTGTACACTCTCAGCTACGGCCGCTACATTTCCTTCACTGCGTGCTGGACGTGGTCTATTCGGTCGAATATTATCCAATAATGAATGCTAAAAGCTAAGATTCGTTATTAGTAAAGTTTTGTATATACATATTTTTTTAAACAAATCTTTTTAAAAATTGCACATACATTTTAAAAATATTGCGCCTTAATTAACCCTACAATGGTGAAGGTGTGAGAAATTTGTTTCGGTCTATAATTTCAATAAAAATAAAAACAATGAACATCAATTAAAAAAAAACAAACAAAAATATTGCTGTACACTTATTTTATAATGTGTAAAATCAACAATTTACCGAAAACTACGTAAACCGCATGATGAAAGACTTTGAGATTAAGTTTGACGAGTTGGTGTTAAATGTAAAACAAGATTTTGTTTCAGAAGTTAACAACATTCAGTCTGACGTCAGTCACTGTTACGAATTCATCAAACAAATAGACAAAGGAACTTCTAACAAATTAAGCGAATTTGAAAAATCTCATGATGCTCTGCTGAAACGCTGGAATCGGCCAGACATTGTTCTAACTGGGCTCCCTAAGAAGACTCCGAATATTTCTGCCTGTATTTTAAACAATGCTTAATTTTACAATGTACCCCTAACTAAAGATGGTATAAGCCAATCTATAAGTATGAAAAATGATATCGGAATATTGGTCAAATTCCATTCGATAGATACCCGAGATGATTTAATGAAAAACTTTATATTAAACGAGACTTAAAATTAAAAGATGTATTGAAGTTTGGTGTCCAGAATGGTGATCATGGCGATATGGAGCAAAATTCGAATGCAGAAAATGGAGCACTGCCTCAAGAAGTGTTTACCTTACTCCAATGGCAAGCAAACTATGCTACATTTGCGGAAATTAAAGCGCGAGAAGCGGATAAGTGGATTTCGTTTAATAAACTCGACACCCACAAATGTAGTTTTATATAAATTAGAAGACTACTACATTTTTAATGCAAACGCACTTTCTCAACGTATTTATGTTCTCGCTTTAACAGAACTGAATGTTTATATTGATACTTAAACCAATAATTTCTTACACTGATGCAGTCATGGCCTCAAAGTGATGTCAAATACATCTATACCAAACTTCGTAAGCTTGAAGATGTTTCTAATAATAATCTCGGATCTGTCTACTTGAAAGTCTATCAGACTCCTGAAAATGATAACAAATGACCTCAAATACCCAAACGGTATGAACATATTTTTTATCACTATTGCATTGACCACAAACTGGAAATTAGAATGTGTGAATATATATCATAGCTAGCGCATCGTATAGCATTTTAGCTCTTACCGACCTTTAAATATCAGAACGAATTATATTATTCTTGTCGCAACTGTTCAAATTTCGTTAATCTGAGTAGGGTAGTATTCACTATATGTCAGAGTTCAAGAGGTCACAAAACGCGTCTCGGAAAATCAAAAGGTTTATTATACTATTGCACATTTCATACAAAGATATCATCGTTCATGTTTCGATTTAATCGGTTTAGTTATTATAGTAGAAAGTATATGTACATTATTTTATAGATATTTAGCTCCTAAGTGATTTTGGAAGATTGAAGATAGTTTTGGTCACTATAGCACTGACTGCAGCTCAAATCGTGTGTAAACTCTCAGATTAGTATTTTTATATGGGCTCAGTGGTCACCAAACGCGTATCGGGGAAAGAAATGGTTAATATGTTATGTATGTTCCAAATTTCGATATAATCGTTTAGTCATGATAATTAAAATTATGTCACATAATTCATAACCTGATCACGTGCATACATATTGACCACAGCCAAAGTTAGCTTCGTTTATGTTAAATATATTACCGCTGCAATAGACGGGATATATATTTCTTAAAAAAAAATGTTAAAATGTTGGTCGTGATTTTTGTGTCCATTTTGACCTCAGGTCGGACGACGCATTTCCTTAAAGATCGGTATATATACGTAGGTCCATAGCTCCTTATGGAATTTTTCAAAAGTCGCTTGGTGCAAAATCGCGAAATATTGTTTTCGCATCTCCATTGATATCAGTGTGTACATATACATTTGTATATCCTTAGCTCTTAAGGGACTTTTAAAATCAGCGAAATAATGAAAGTTGTTTTGGTCAATGCCACATTGACCACATTCAGAGACCTAAATTTTATTATTCGCGCATATATTTGCCGTATAGTATATCATATATATGCAAAGTTTAAATTTTGTATTTTATAAGAGGTTTCTGAAAGAACAAAACCAATACTCAAGTTTTTGACAGCGCTAGAACTGACCACAGGCCGAAAAATGATTAAGTGAGTGGCACGTGGTTTATACAACAACCCTGTCTTTGTGTATGCAAAATGTCAGCTCTCTAGCTCTAACAGGAGCCTCCGCGGTCAAGCGGTCGATTTGCCACTCCCACTTTTTGCAAAAATTTGTTTCCAACTAAAGAAAACAAATTTATATCGGTCCATTGGTTTAGGCGTCTATAAAACACATACATACCTACAAACATTTTTCCATTTTTATATATATAGATAGATAAAAGAAGATAGATAGATAGATAGATTGAATTATAGACTGAACTCTTGTTATGGAAAACATAATTTGTAATTTTATTGTAATTGTACTCTGATAAATATGTTTATTATTTTAGATGTAAGTTTGTTTTTGCATTTTCAGCTTCAATTTATAACGCCTAATTACGAATATGATGGGAGGCAAGTTGGTATCTACTTAAGGAAATTAAAAAATGGATTGAAAGTAGGCCATTGTAATGTGCAAAGTATAAAAACTGGAAGTTGTTACGAAGAAACAACGTAACAACCTGGAAAACTTGGATTGTTTTGAATCAACAGTAGGTAATATTATAGAAAGATACACCAATATAATAATAGTGGGGGTTCGATCTGTATGCCATCGTTTGAATTTGTCTAAAAGACATAACTCTATGCCAACTCATCATGACGTGCGGTGTAATATGTCATTCCTCTAAGATTATTATCTCTTTTCAGTGTATCCCCTGGTGAACTCTACTAGTCAATTTCAGTGTCCATTTTTAAATTCACATCATGCTATCATCTACGGTTCATTTGAATTACCTGAAATTTCTCATCAAATTACTGATGATTACATTGAGTATAGCGATTATTTTTTGCTTGATGTTGAAGCTTTAAATAGATCTATACAGAAGCATGATTTAAACACTTTTTATCATACAATGAATGCAAATTTGCAAGTTTCTGTATTGAGTTCTTTAATAAACAGCCTGTTTACTTTAGTCCCCATTGTAAAGTTTAGGGTCAGACGTAAAGCCTCCGAGTGGCTGAAGTCTAGAAAAATAGTTTATGCAAATTATCTCAGAGATATTGCCTATGGGGCATACATTAAGGACTCAACTCCTTATAAATTGAGTACATTCTGCAAATACAGAAATAATGCCAAGAGAACTATGCGTAGGTGGAAAAGGGGTATTTTGGGAATATTTTTCGCAATGTGAGTTCAAGAGACATGTGGAACCATTTGAGAGCGACTGAAAAGTCCATCCCGTCTGTTTGACAATACACTTGACGTTAATGAAGTAAATGACAATTTATTGAATGGGCTACACGCTGAAAAAAAAATCGCTTCTGTAGTATATTGTCCCAAACATATTCGGCTTGAAACATATATATGTTTGGGGTAGAGTCTAAGCATGTAATATTTGGTACACACAAAAATTGTGTATTTGGAAGATGTTGTTCTAAACAAATATTTGTTTACATTCCAATATGTTTTTATTTGGGACCATTATTTCCGAAACAAATATTTATTTGCATTTAAGTATTCATAAAATACATAAATTGTGTCAAATTTTTCAGTAATTCAAAGTTAAATTTTTAGAAATTTTTAATGTTCGTATAAAATAATAATTGAAATCATATAATCTTGGATCAATATAAAGTACTTAGAGGATTGACAACTAATGATGGCTTGGAATACTCCGAAATTTGAAATGATTGATTTAAAACAGAAGGTAATGCTGCATATGGTATCATAACTGGGAGGTACAATTCGAAACCCAAGAAAAATTTAAACTGAAATATGAAAAACTCAGCAAAAGTTTTGGAAATATTTTTTAAATAAAATATATTTGGAAAAATTCCTACATAATAATTTTATTTGTATTTAAACACATATTTTATTTGAGAAATTTAGTTTGCAAATATAATTTGTTGTAATATATTAATATATGCGTTCCAAATATATTTTACTGATTTTCAAATAAAATCTATTTGCTAAGAAATATATAATATTCAAAAATTTGTGTTCCAAATATATTTTCTTTCGATTCAAACATATCAAAAAAGGCGATTTTGCCCCGTGTAGATGTGTTTTCGAGCAATTAAATAGAATATCCGCTTATTGAAGAAAATAATGGCAACTTTTCGTTTTCTAATATAAATATATCGGACATGTTTATTGCAATTAAATCTAATGCTTGTGGTGTAGATAGCATACCGCTGAAATTTGAAATGAAAATAATTTTTCCCCTACTAAGTAATCATATTTTGCACTTGTACAATTGTATGATTAGAACGTGTACATTTCCCAATGATTGGAAATTGTCAAGAGTCATTCCTATGAGATGGATAATTTAAGACCAATAAGTATATTACCGATATTATCAAAAGTATTTGAGCACGTTATTAGGTTTCAAATGGTGCAATATATTGAGCAGTTTGATCTTAATGATCGGCAAACTGGTTTTCGTCGCGGTGGTGGTGTGTCTTCAACCTTACTAGTAGAGTTGGGCACTGTAGTTCTTTTAAGTGATCGCTCTTTTTAGTTCAGTTCAATTGAGTGAACTAGTTTGTTCATTTAGTTCAACAGCTCACTTTAGCACACCAGCTCTTTAGATCACCAGCTCACTGTACTTAAACAGTTCATCTCGATCAGTAGATCACCAGTTCAAATAAGCCGCTATTAAAGGAATCTGATTGGAATATGAATGGAAGAGTTGGAAAAACTAATACAAAGGCGTTTGTATAGGTAGAATCATACATTGATGATGACATAAAAATGGAAACAACACATAACAGCAGAGAAGAGAGAATGTTCATTCATTTCTTCAACTATATCATATGGTTGAAGAAAAAAAAACATAGTGAACTACTGAGCTGAAATTAACGAGTTGTGTGAACTAGTTCGTTCAGTCAATGACAATTGAATACTATAGACGTCGCATGGTATTTACAGACTTCATCCGCCAGGTGGCGTCCGAGCAGCCTTTCTCTCATTCTCAAATGCCTCTCTCAATTATTTCTCAGTCAAAACATGCTGACTTTTTTGTACTCTCAAATAATTTTTGAGAAGGGAGTGAGTTTTTCAGTTTGTTTTGTTGTTGAATGTTTTGAAGTTGAATATATTAAAATTAATGATCAAAATCTTTTCTCTCTTTGTAGAGTAAATACATAAAAGTATCTATCCTCTCTTTGCAGAACGCTCTCTTTACAGTTTAGCCAGACAAAGCGCCATCTTCAATATGCAGACATACTAAACGAATTGTCAAACTCCATGCGACGTCTATAGTATTCAATTGTCATTGGTTCAGTTCAGTATAGTGACCCGTTCAATTGAACTACACAACTATACTTACTAGGAATAACAGAATCTGTGAGGGAGTTTGTTTACAGAAGAGATTGCTGTATTTTGATATCATTGGATTTATCTATGATCACATAAATATGAAACAAAAACTTCGTAACAACTTCAATTTTTCGTACACATCATGTAATCTCATACACTCTTATTTATCAGAAAGAAGGCAATTTTTTTTCATTTAACCTTCAGAACTGTAGTATAAGGTCCGTTAGTTCTGGAGTGGCGCAGGGCGCTGTTTTAGGCCCACTGTTGTTTACAATGTATTTGAATGATTTTTTTTAGTATTCTTGAATCGGGTATGTGTTCATCATATCGAGAGCTTATATTCAAAACCCTCTATCTTCAATTTTTGCAAAAATGAGATTTTTATGTTAAAATATTCGGTAAAATAAGGCGCATCTATGGTACTAATTTGGAAATAAAAAAAAACAAAAATTGAGATTTTATGGTCATTTTTGTAATTTCTCTATCTTACACACTTATTTTTTCTGAATGCAATACCCTCAATGGATTCAAAAATGAACCCCAAGAAATAGAAAATACTTAAATAAAAAATTAATCATTAATTCATTGTTATTATTATTTATTATTTTTATTATAATATGTATAATTACATATATATTAAAAAAAATTGTGGAATTCATAAATAATTTGTTTACTATGCAAAACCCTCTATCTTTTTGTATACATGAAGAATTTTTGAATAGCAATATCCTCTATGTTCCATAAAATGGCTCGGCACTTTGCAGCAGGTTCAATCTTGGATGGTACTCAATAACTTTGTATTAAACGTTTCGAAAACAAAAGTTTTAAAATTTGATTCTGGGCACCAATAAATCATTACTGTATGTATCGACAATCGAATTTGTTGACAGAATCAAAATCTTAGGAGTCACTATAGATTATAAACTCTGCTATTCATATCATATTGATAATGTTTATTCAAAGGTTTGTTTCACTCTTAGGAGATTATACTCTCTTAACATGATCTTACCCTATAGTGTTAGACGTAATGTGGCCCATGCTTTGCTAATGTCTCAGGTGTCTTTTTGTATGGAAGCATATACATATGTGTTCTACATCAGCAATATTAATATAATCAGATTAGATTAATAAACAAGATTGTACGGTTTGTCTTTTACATTAGACATTCGAGTTCTCGTCTGCTAGATGGTCAGAACCTTTATCATTACAATCACATTTCGGAGTATGTAAAACGATTTTTATACCCTCACTTTAGTGTGACGAGGGTATATATCATTTGCTACGGAAAAAAGTGTAACACATCGAAGGAGTGATCTAAGACCCTAAGTATGTTCGGAGGAAATCCGTTTTGGGTCATTTTAAGTCGAATGAGCAATGTCCGTCCGTCTGTCTGTCTGTCTGTCTGTGTGTCTGCTGGCTGGTGCGCACGATAACTCTCGAAAGGAGTAACCGATTGACTTCAAATTTGGTATGTGGTAATATTTTGATCTCTCTCCGGATGAGTTCGAAGATGGGCCATATTGGTCTACTCCTTCTGGTACCTCCCACACAAAGGGTTAAAATTTAGTGAAATATTGATTCTTTAATAACTTCTATACTACTTACTCGAATCTTTTGAAATTCTGCACATAATATTAGTATATTAGTCGCTATTAACTCGAGAAAAATGGGTGAAGTTGGCATGCCCCTTTTGGTACCTCCCACACAAATGGACCATTTTGCATCAAAATTTAACTGATTATAACTTTAACACAAGTGCATAAAAATGCTTGAAATTTTCTACAGTATAATGTTTTTGTAGCGCCTATAGTCCGGTAAAAAATGGGCATTATTGTACAGCCCCTTTTGGTACCTCCCACACAAATGGACCATTTCGTACCAAAAGTAAACGGCTTGTAACTTTAATACCAGTGCATACAAATACTTGAAATTTTGTACAGTGTAATGCTGTTATAGTGCCTATAGTCCTGTAAAAAGTGGGCGTTATCACCCCGCCCCTTTTAGTACCTCCCACACAAAATGACCAAATCATACCAAAATTACATAGCTCGTAACTTTAATATACCAGTGCACATAAACGCTTATAGTTCAGCACAATGCAATGTATTTACCGAAAAATACGTGTTTTTGGAAAACCCCTTCTGGTACCTGCCACACAAATTGACAGATTTATGGGTGTAATGTTATATATTACATTACTCACAAAGTGAGGGTATACCTTAGTCGGTTTACCCGACTGAAACTTTCTTACTTGTTAAATTGCACTTTTGCGAACTATTTGACTATAAAGAATTTATTAATGTTCTACAAAGTGACAAGCCTAAATTTTTGGCGGAGCGTTTTAGTTTTTTACATTCTCAAAGGAATTTGCAAATTTTTATCCCCATAAGACATTACTCCATATATGATAAATCATTTTTGATGACTATTGCTCATACTTGGAATAACCTGCCCAATGAATTAAAATAATTTGCATGGTCTCTCTCGACGTACCACAGAAAACTTTTAGATTTTCTTGGAGACTTAATTATTGTAATCCATCGCTGGTGGACTTCCATTCGACATAATATGTTTTTGACTTGTAAATGTTATGGATTGAAGCTGTTAATATACTTAAACTATTGTAGATATAAGTTAAGTTTAGAGTTACTTAAGTTTATAACATATTGATAATCAATTCATGTATTACAGAAATGAATTAAATAAAAAAAATTAAAATGTAAAAAAAAATACCATAAAAATGTTTACAATATTTTCTTCAAGTTTAGAATACCAAATTACAAAAAAAAATTATGCACAACCATTCGTCAGAAAGTTTTCAAATTAGTGTTATTAGTGGAATCCAATAAAATTTCAAACCCCTAGCGCCTATTGTGCCAACTACAGTATGAACGGTGTCCGTGCTAAGTACGAGGATTGTGGTAATGCAGTGCATGAAATTGTAACATGGCAATGCCGTACAGGCAATGTTAATTCAAACGCCATCGATAACACAGTGAAACATAAAGCTATTGTTTTTTCAGCCCCCAAATTGTATGGAGGTGGGACTGACAAATTGTCTTTCGTTAATATCAAAGATGGAAAAAGTGGTATAATTGTAGCATTTCTGATACAATTCGTTTTTGACCGGTACGTTGGTACATAAATGACAATTTTGGGACAATCTAATTTTTGTTAAATTGTGGGCGGTACAATTTGCCAGTTTTTGGTACGATATAACCTAACACTGTGTGTTTAAGTTAGAATGTTCCTTTGAATTTCGTTTATGTCATTGATTTGTTTCGGTGCATATATTGGCCAATTTATCGGGCATACATACTCGTTAAAATCTGCCTACTCCTCATTACTACATCCTTGTAGTATTAGCTTTGCAGATTTTAACGAGTAACGATTCGTTTTCTTGTTCTTGACACTTGCTCCGCCACCTCTCTCCATCTTGGACCGTCGCTCGAATAAGTACATCTTGCTGTACAAATATATTTAAGGTAAATCTTCGTTACCACAAACTTAGCAGCAAAAACAACAATAAACTCCAGGCACCTTGCCTATTAATATTACATGAAACTAATCGTGTTTTATTTATATTCTTATTCTCTTTCGTTGCAAATACTCTTTTGCTCCCCTACGCCCCCGCCGGCGTAAACATTGGTCGTATCGAGCCGGATTTGAGCTACCGCTGCCCTACATCGTCGTGGAATTGGTTTTTGCTGCTTTTCGTCAAGGAAAACATCCCTCAGTCATCAACAAACCATCAATTTACAACAAAAACATCGGTACGTACATTCAGTAGACTAGTGAGTGTAGCGAGTGTTTTTATTTATTTAAAATAAAACAAAAGATTTTGGTCGGCTTTCGAAACCCCTATCGCTTTTTTTCGTTAAAATATACAGTCCACACCGTCGCCATTTCGTTGCTAAATCGCGCTATAAATCAATCGGGAATAATTCTATTCCATATACAAAGCATTAATATTTCGTTTGATAAGTTTCGGTTTGATTTGTTCGCTTTAAATTGTTAAAATAATTCCAAATCATTTCGGTCGTGCAGAGTGTAGTGCTTAGTGTTGCTCGTTTATACATTCGATTGTTTGTTTTGGTTTTCTACTGTTAATGCCTTCGGCTGCAAGAGCGCCCATTTAGTGTAACAATAACAAAATATTCGAACGAGAACCTCTCCTCTTGCTACTCCCTTCACTCGTTGTTTGGGTCATACATTGTACATTGTTAATGTCGCCTTTGCTTGGCTCCGTTTAGCCAACATACTCGTACATACATTCAATCAACATTGCTCGAATGTGGTGCTTCGAACCTTATCGAACATAACTACTACATACGAGGTTGCATCGAACTTATTTCGATCTCATACCTACAGTGGGTTCTAGAAAAACGTACTTGTAGTGGAAAATACAGTAAATATTTGTATCGTGATATTTTTTGAAATAGTGATAAAGGTACACTACACATAAATTATTTTCGGTCTTATACGACACCGTGCACCTTACTTTCGGTCAATTCGACTTGTTTGAAATAAAAGTGTGATTTTTGATCTTTTTCGTTTTCGATTCGGTTGATTGTCCTTTTCGGTGGGTTTTCGGCACATGATCAACGTGCACCCTACATTCGGTCAACTCGACTTATCATCGATATTTAAAACATTTTGTAAATTATTGAAATTTTTGTTTTCGATCATTTCTTTCGTATATATATTTGCTATATATATTTCGTGCTATATTTGTAGTTTTTCGAATACATTTGAGAGATAAATTTCGTTATTGTCGCATGAAAGTATTCTATCAAAATATATCGACATTTCGGTACACTGTGAGAAATTTATTGAATATTTTGGACTTTATCACAACAATCTTGATCAATTTTCGTAACTTTTGAAATTATCTTTGCATTGTTTGAAGAATTTATTCGTTTTTGTTTTTGGTCGTTCATTTTTGATTTGAGAATTTTGATTATTTACTTTTGATCTCTAATTTGAGTTTTTCGATAAATCTTTGCTGTTTTTCGAACTTAATTTTTTGGAATCATCTCACCTAGCGATATTTGATTGTCTTTTTGTCCCTTTTCGAAATTTGTTTAGCTTTATCTTTGGAAGAACACTTCGTAAAAATGTTTCTTACTCCCCTTGACTTTTTCGTAAGAGCTTCGGATGCTCTAGTCAAGTTTGACACATATTTTCGTCTTCTAAAAGATGAGGATATAGATGTATATGGTCTTGAGGTTCGCAGTTCCGAGTTAAACAAACTGTGGACTGGCACCCAGGAAATGTTCGAAAAGTGTATTGATTACTTGTCCTCTTCCAAAGACGCGGGGAAAGCGGACATCGACTCGGTGGACAGTAAATATGATGTGTCCCATCAAACATATATGAATTGTCTGTCCGCTATCAAAAGAAAATTGGCACAGTTTAAAAATAGCTTTCGTAGGTTGTCCCTCAATTCGATTAACAGTAGCTCGGTTGTTTCATTGAAACAACAAAAAGGGGGGGGGGGGGGGGGCATGCGAAATACAGGCTTCTTGAACTATATGAGTACGTCGACACACACTTCTCGTGAAATCGGTACTCAATTCGATTCTCCGACTGCATTAAGTTTTGAAAATTGTAATAGGAACTCGCGCATGGGAAGTGACCAACTAACTAGTGACAGCGTACATAATCTTTCGCTTCCGCCATGTGAAATAGACGTTTTTGAGGGCGATTTCTTATCTTGGCCCACATTTAGAGACTTGTTTACCGCAGTCTATATTAACAATTCGCGTCTTAGTGACATCGAGCGCTTGTGTCATTTGGCTGGTAAGACTAGTGGAGAAGCTCGCGAGATTGTCTCGAAATTTCCACTAGTAAATCGTAGTTTTGTTCTCGCGTGGAAAGCATTAGGTGATTCGTACGACAATCCTCGGCTTCTCGCCCACAATCAATTGAAAATTCTGTTTTCGCTTCCGGTCCTCGAAATCGAAACAAGTTCAGGATTGAAGTCAATCCAGCGCGGCATAAATGGATGTCTATCGGCGATGTCCATTTACGAGATTTTGACTGATAATTGGGATCCGATTTTAGTATTAATTTGCCTCCAACGGCTACCTAAACTTACGCAAACGTTATGGGAGCAAAGTGTGAAGGATAAATCGTCTCTTTCATCGTGGAAAGAGTTGGATGCCTTCTTGACTGAGAGAATTCGCACACTTATGTGCCTTCATGGTATGAGGGGAGATGAATCTCCAAAGCACTCAAATGCGAAGAAGATCCATGCTCGTACTAATGCAGCGTCTTCGGGATCTTGTCATTCTTCTCCAGCGGGTTGTATTCTTTGCCCAAATCAGAATCACAAAATTTACGCGTGCCCACGTTTTTCAAGTTCTACGCCTTCGGATCGATTCGCTACAGCCAAAGTTTATGTGTAAATTGCCTGCGTAAAGGCCACGAAGTCAAGAATTGTGATAGCAAACGTCGTTGTTTGAAATGCAATCGAAATCATCATTCTTTGTTGCATCGTGACGAGCCCACTCCGAGTAATTCGGCTCGAGTGGCAAGCACAGAAAACACGAATATTTCGTCCCCTCCGATGCACAGCCCTACCAGTCCCCTTCTATTAGAAAATCCTGCACCATCCACATCGGCTGGATGTGCATCTCGTCAAGCTTTTCATGTCGCGCAGAATAAACCTGTCATATTAGGAACAGCCATGGTGAATATCGTTCATCACGGTGTTTCGTATTCTGCTAGGGCGTTGATTGACCCAGCTTCAGAGGGCTCTTTTATATCGGACAGTCTTCAAAATCGGTTGAAGCTTCCGTCAAATCGTACCATCGCTAATAATATTTCTGGAATAAACGGTGTAGTTTCGGCCACTTCTGGAAAAAGTTGTCAATTGAATATAAGCTCTTGCGTTGATTCCAAAATTGTATTGAAGACAAACGCCATAGTCCTTCCTTCCATTTCGGGAAACCTACCTTCCTTTGCGGTCACTTCGGACCTCAAGGCTCAGTTACCCAATATTCGTTTGGCTGACTCGAATTTGTTTGATTCTCGCCCGGTAGATATTTTGATAGGAGCTGACATATATCCTAAAATTCTTCTAGAAGGTTTTCTTCGAAATTCGTCAGGATCGTTGCTCGCTCAAAATACTGTATTTGGCTGGGTAATTACTGGTGGTCTTCCTACGTAACGAGCACGTACACTTTCATAAAAAATTAGCATAGCTTATGCCTTTCGTTCGTATTTAGCGTCGCACCTCCTTTAAATGTACATCGTATATTTATAACTTATTTGAATTCGAAATATTACTAGAACTTGTCGTGATCTAAATCTTTTGAAAAACGTTAATTTCATATCTCGATGTTTCGCGGAGTCTATATAAAAAGCAACTAACTAGATTAACACCATCTCGCCTACATTTGAATACTCACTAGGAAACTGAATTTGCGTTCCTTACTAATTTACTTATAAACGTATTATATCTTTAATTTAATTGCTAGTTCTAGTTGTAGATTTGTTCGTGCGTAGGAGTCCTTGTGGCCCTCAATCGTGGTCTCTATTGACCCGTCACAGGCTCCCTAATGGTCCTGTCCTTTGTGGGAGTCCTTGTGGCCCTCAATCGTGGTCTCTAAGGACCCGTCACAGGCTCCCTAATGGTCCTGTCCTTTTGTGGGAGTCCTTGTGGCCCTCGCTCGGAGTCTCTAATGGCTCCGTCACAGGGTCCCTAATGACCCTGTCCTATCGCGGGGTCCATAATTGCCCATTCGTTTGCGGTCCCTAATGACCATTAATTTCGCGGCGTCCACAATAGCCCGTTCGTTTGAGGTCCCTCATGACCATTAATTTCGCGTGGTATATATATTTGTTGGTCCATCCGCTTGCGGTCCCTAATGACCTTTCCTTTTCGCGGGGTCCCTAATGACCCATCCGGTTGCGGTCCCTAATGACCATTCCATTCGCGGGGCCCATATATACATATATACTATATATACATACACACAAATATATACATATCGAAAAAATTATGTAAAAAAATTATGTATACTTAGTTGCAGCATCCCCTCGATGTTGCAAGGTGGCCGGAATGTTTAAGTTTGAATGTTCCTTTGAATTTCGTTTATGTCATTGATTTGTTTCGGTGCATTATTGGCCAATTTATCGGGCATACATACTCGTTAAAATCTGCCTACTTCTCATTACTACATCCTTGTAGTATTAGCTTTGCAGATTTTAACGAGTAACGATTCGTTTTCTTGTTCTTGACACTTGCTCCGCCACCTCTCTCCATCTTGGACCGTCGCTCGAATAAGTACATCTTGCTGTACAAATATATTTAAGGTAAATCTTCGTTACCACAAACTTAGCAGCAAAAACAACAATAAACTCCAGTCACCTTGCCTATTAATATTACATGAAACTAATCGTGTTTTATTTTATTTCTATTTCTCTAACTCTCTTTTTATTTACCCTCTCGGAGTAAACGTAAACTCGTCTTTTGCTCCCCCACGCCCCCGCCGGCGTAAACACTGTGTATAATATATACGTATCGTCACTAATATCACATACTACGCAATAATAGTTCGTAGTATGTGAAAACAAATCTTTTTTTCTTCGAATGTGAACGATCAAGTTTTGTAAGAAAATAAGGCAAAAGTCAAAATAATTGTGTTTGTGTAGAAAATCATATATGATTTTAAAAAGGTTAACATGAACAATTAAGAACGTTCAGTCAGACTTAAGAATCCCCTCACCCTCAGTCCCATAAATATTCGTAAATTTTTTTTTTTTTTTTTTTTTTAATTAAATTTGTATCAATTTAGATTGCATTTAATAACAATAAAGTATGTACTGGTAATAATGTTATAAGATGTTAACTTTTGGTGTAAAATGATTCATTAGTATGGGAGGTACCAAAAGGGGCGTGCCAATAACGCTCACTTTTCTCTGGACTCTAGGTACTATATAAAAATTACTCTATACAAAATTTCAAGCATTTGTATGAACTGATATTAAAACTGTAAGTAGTTATGTTTTGGTGCAAAATGGTCCATTTGTGTGGGAGGTACCAAAGGAGGCGAAGCAACTTCGCCCATTTTTCTTAAGGGTTTTAGCAACTAATAAACTAATACTATGTGTGGAATACCAGAAAATTGTGGGGGAGGTATTAGTACGGGGATAGAAAAAAATATAACCTCATAGCAAACTTCAAGTCAATCGGCTTATCCTTTCTATAAGTAGAGTTATCGTGCGCACTAGCCAGCGGACAGACACACATACCGATGAACGGACGGACATTGCTCAAATGACTTAAAATGACCAAATCGAATTTCTGCCAAACATACTTGGGGTCTGAGGTGACTCCTTCGATATGTTACACTTTTGGCTCGTAGCAAATGATATACTCGTATACCCTTTTGGAACCTTCGAGGTTCCAAAAAGGGAGTGGCCACTTCGCCCATATGTGTAAAATTTCAGAAGATTCGAGTAAGTAGTAAAGAAGGTATATAAGAATCAATATTTCACTAAAAGTTAACCCTTTGTTGGGGAGGTACTAGAAGGAGTGGACCAATATAGCCCATCTACGAACTTATCCGGAGATAGAGAAAAATATTACAGCATACCAAATTTGAAGTCAATCGTTTACTCCTTTCGAGAGTTATCGTGCGCACCAGCCAGCAGACAGACAGACAAACGGACGGACGGACATTGTTCAAATGACCAAAACGGATTTCTGCCGAACATACTTAGGGTCTTAGGTCACTCCTTCGATGTGTTACACTTTTGGCTAGTAGCAAATGATATATATCCTCCTCTCTAAGGTGAGAGGATAAAAAAGAAAATATCCGATTTTGCAAGTACAAAAACTAACCGTTCGTAGCTGATGCTTATCAGTTTTGTAGCGGAGCACAATTTAATGTTATATTTTTTTATTTTTTTTAAACAAAAATTTTATTCTTTTTTTGACGATTTTTTCCATTCGGTACAATTTTGCGGACGCGGTGACGCAATTCGATTTTTTTTTGAAATTCCATCAGTGTTTTATATCAGGGAATCACATCAAGTTTTTCGTCTCGGCTCACCTCTAAAATCTTGAAGGCTCCCCAGATAACTATACAATTTGAAAATAATATCAACAACAAACCATTAGACATTATTTTACATTTTTTTTTTCGATTTTACAAATAATATTTTTAACGATCATCTACAAAATGTGAAGAATTTGGATCTATGTGACTAATACGATGTACACTCTGTTACCACCTCGCCTAAATGTAAATGAGGAAGATTTCAAATAAGTAAATATATGTAATAAGAATTATCTCATTCCTTCATTTGTTCTTTTGTTTATTTTCACTATTAAAAATATCCTTAAATATAAATAAATTAGCTGGACCCGGTCCACTTCGTTGCCCCAGATTTCAGATTTCTGATCCCGTCCATTGTTGGACTAATAACGTAGACTGCCGCCAAATACATATACAAAAAACTCAGCAATCTCTCTAACAAATTTCTCAAGATATATCAATTTCAAAACATGGCTCATGTGGGCGGGGTCACTACCATTGGTCCAATCCCTCCTGTCACCAGATAAATATACACAAAATTACAGCAATCTCGCTAACAAATTGTGCTAGATATCTCAATTTAAAAATTTTACCTATATTGGCGGGGCCAAGCCCATTGGTGCGAACTCGCCCATTTTTCGATCCCGTCCATTCTTCGACAAATAACCTAAACTGCCACCAGATACATATACACAAAATTACAGCACTCTCGCTAACAAATTGTGCAAGACACATCAATTTAAAATATTGGCTTATACGGGCTGGGCTACACACCCTGGTCCTATTCCGCCAATTTTTGTGTCAATCGCGTAGACAGCCTCCAGACACATACATTTGTATACACAAAATTACGCTTATAAATTGTGCAAGATATCTCAATTTGGACAGGGCCACGCCCATTGGTCCGATCCGGCCCATTTTTCTACCAATCACGTAGACTGTCACCAGATACATATATATACGCAAAATGTCAGCACTCTTGCTAACAAAATATGTAATATATCTCAATTTAAAAATTTGGCCTATATGGGCGGCACCACGCCCATTGATCCGATCCCACCCATTTTTGGACCAATCACGTAGACTGTCAACAGATACTTATACACAAAATTACAGCACTATCGCTAAAAAATTGCTCAAGATATCCCAATTCCACAATTAGCCTTATATGTGCGGGGCCACGCCCATTTGTCCGATCCAGCCCATTTTTGGACCAGTCACATAGACTGCCACCAGATATATATAAACTAAATTGCAGCACTGTCGCTAAAAAATTGCTCAAGATATCTCAATTCCAAAATTTGTCTTATATGGGCGGGGCCACGCCCATTTTTAGACCAATCACGTAGAAGTCCACCAGATACATATACACAAAATTACAGCACTCTCGCTAATAAATTGTGCAAGATATCTCAATTTTAAAATTTTGCTTATATGGGCGGGGCCACACCCATTGGGCCGATCCCGCTCATTTTTGGACCAATTACTCAGTCTTGTACCAGATACATATACGCAAAATTTCAGCGCTCTCTTCTACAAATTGTCTAAGATATCTCTATTTCAATATTTGGCTTATATAGACGGGGCCACGCCCATTGCTCCGATCGCGCCCTTTTTTAGACCAAACACGTGGACTGCTACCAGATACATGTAAACAAAATTAAACGCTCTTGCTAAAAAATGGTGCAAGATATCTCAATTTAAAATTTTGTCTTACATGGGCGGGGCCACGCCCATTGGTCCGATTCCGCCCACTTTTGGTCCAGTCCCGTAGACTGCCACCAGATACATATGCACAAAATTACAGTACTCTCGCTAACAAATTGTGGAAGATATCTCCATTTCAAAATTCGGGCGAGGCCACGCCCATTGGTCCGATCCCGCCCACTTTTAGACCAATCACGTAGACTACCACCAGATACATATGCACCAAATTACAGCACTCTCGCTAACAAATTGTGTAAGATATCGCAATTTAAAAAATTGTCTTGTGTGGGCGTGGCCACGTCCATTGGTCCAATCCCGCCCTTTTTTGGACCAATCCCGTAGACTACCACCAGATACGTATGCACCAAAGTACAACACTCTCGCTAACAAATTGTGTAAGATATCTCAATTCCATAATTTGGTTTATATGGGCGGGGCCACTCCCCTTGGTCCGATCACGCCCATTTTTGGACCAATCACGTAGACTGCCACCAGATACATATGTACAAAATTATAGCACTCTCGCTAACAAATTGTGCAAGATATCTCAATTTTAAAATTTGTCTTATGTGGGCGGGGCCACGCCCACTTGATATATCGAAAATTCAGGTACCCTATTTTCACCACGCCCTACATATGTACATTCTGTGAAAATTTCAAGAAGATCGGTCCAGCCGTTTAGACGTCTATTCGGTACAAACAAACAAACAAACCAACAAACAAACACACATTCTTCTTTATATAACAGGTGGCGCAAAAGTAACCTTTCGATGTTATGTTAGACGCGATTGGCGATCAGCAGCTAACAGCTGATGCACCGTCTGGACTTTGTACGGAAACATCTTCAAATCTTGTACCAAAATTCGCTGTAGAGACCGTCGACTGATACCCATTTGCGTGGCACGTCGTCTGGTCGATGTCGACGGCGCTTCCATGACATCCTCGGCTACAGCAGCATTATTCTCTGCAGAACGGCTACTCCGGGGTCTGCCACGCCTGGCAGCATCTCGTGTTGTGCCAGTCTCTTCGAGGCGAGCGGCTAAACGTCGCAGTGTTTCACCAGTAGGCGTTGGACGGCCAGGAAATCTGTGCCAAAGTCACCGACCGATTATTGGTCAAATAAATAGTCAGCAATATTCCGCGTTCTGGAGCAGTGTAGCGTAACATTATTTATTAACGTGTATTTCGCATGTGTTTACTACACAAATGTCAAAACAGAACTGACATTAGGGGCCAATCGCAAAATTTATAGCATTTTCTGATAGGAGGATTACTTTTGCGCCACTTAGTATATAGATGTCGATATAACGGCGCTGTTTTAAATATTGTTTTGTTCAATAATGGTATTATAAATTGTATAAAATCCTGTAATGTCCAGCATAAATAACAAATTTAGTTGTTAATATGACGATTTATGAGTTGAGTTGAAAGTCAATATATTATCTACTAGCTTTAACCCGGTGCGCTTCGCAGTACCCATCTTTTATTTATTTTCTGTGTAGGGTACTGTAAAATAGTTATACCTCGTTCTTTCAAAATGGCATGATTATTACATATGGTGCAAAATGAAGAAGATTTGATTACTTTTATATATAAAATACAAACCCTCGTTTCATTTCTAGTTTATGTTCCAAGAGTTACCCTGACATCATGGTACAATATTTATCCCTTTTCCCACAGTACCTCTGGACGTTGAAAAACTTTTTTTTTGGTTCACACGTTAGCAACTTTCCCCTTGTTTATGTTAAATACCTACATTCACACCCTGGTACAATATAAAACCATGTTTGTCCCACATTTTCTACCCACTGTACTAAATATACGCTTTTTGACCCACTGTGCTATATTTAACCTTTTGTGTCCACTGAATCAAATTTAACACCTTTTTGTCCTACTATATTTTGTCCACTATATTTAACCATTTTTGCCCCACTGTACCATAGTTAACACATTTTTGCCCCACTGTACCATACTTAACCCATTTTGTTCCACGTTACCATATTTTACTGCCCACTGTAACCATTTTTGTCATACTGTACCATTATTAACCATTTGTGTCCCACTGTACCATTCTAACACATTTTCCCCCCACTGTTCCATAGTTAACGCTTTTTGCCCTACTGTACCATATTTAACCCATTTTGTCCCACGTTACCATATTCAACTAATTGTGGCCCACTGTACTATAGTTAACCCTTTTTGCCCCACTGTGTCATATTAAACCCTTTGTTTCACTGTACCATGTTTTACAGTTTTTGCCCCACAGTACCATATTTAACCCTCTTTGCTCCACTGTACAATATTTAACACAGTTATGCCCACTGTACTGTATAGTTAACCATTTTTGTCACACTATACCATATTTAACCTTTTTTGACCCACTGTATCATAGTAAATAAATGTTTGCCCCACTGTTCCATAGTTAACGCTTTTTGCCCCACTGTACCATTTTTAACCCATTTTGATACACGTTACCATATTTTACTTTTTGTGCCCACCGTAACCATTTTTGTCATACTGTACCATATTTAACCATTTGTGTCCCACTGTACCATAGCTAACACATTTTTCCCGCTGTTCCATTGTTAAAGCTTTTTGCCCCACTGTACCATATTTCACCCATTTTGTCCCACGTTACCATATTCAACTAATTGTGCGCCACTGTACCATAGTTAACCCCTTTTGCCCCACTGTGTCATATTAAACGCTTTGTCTCGCTGTACCATATTTAACAGTTTTTGCCCCACTGTACCATATTTAACCCTCTGTGCTCCACTGTACAATATTTAACACAGTTATGCCCCACTGTACTGTATAGTTACCCATTTTTGTCACACTGTACCATATTTAACCCTTTTCGCCCCACTGTATCATAGTAAATACATTTTTGCCCCACTGTTTAATAGTTAACGCTTTTTGCCCGACTGTACCATTTTTAACCCATATTTCCCACTTTACCGTATACATATAACTATTTTTACCCCACTGTACCATAGTTAACCCTTTTTGCACAACTGTGCCCCATTCAACTGTACCATATTTAACAAATTTTTGTCTCACTGTACCGTACTCGTATTTAAAATGTGTCTCCACGCTAGCGTACTTAAACCTTTTTTCCCGACTGTAACATATTTAATCATATTTTCTCTACTCCACTATTTAACCGTTTTTGACCGCAGTGCTCCTAAAACCATATAAACTCTTCATATCTTATGTTTAAGTTCCAATTTTGGCAGATTGTTCCATTTTTTCCCCATGCTCCATAATTAACCCGTCGTGTCCCACTGTGCCTCTTAAAGTTAGAATTACTAAAAATCACTTCCAATCTCCAGTTTATGTTCCAAAAGTTACCCTGGAACCATTGATCCATGTTTGACATTTTTAAGCCACTGTACTATATTTTACACTTTTTGCCCCACTGTGCCCCGAAAACTACGAATACAAAAAAAACTTAATACCCCGATCAGTTGTCATAAAGACACCCCTCGCTTCAATTTTCACCATTCTAATACATATTAGGCTTTAAATTTGGCGGTGGTACCATATTTATACCTTTCGGTCCCACTGTGCCTCCAAATTTAAAAAAAAAAATCACTCCTTGTTCTTGTTTACGTCCTAAGAACTACTCTCACACCAAATTTCACGATTCTAGGTCTTTCCATTTGGATTTGGCTGTTGTACCACATTTTTCCCTTTTAACCCCACTGTGTACGTAAATGTTCGAATTTAAAAAAATTCTGCCAATTTCTGAGTCTACGTCCTAAGGGCTACCCTCATACCAAATTTCAAGATTCTAGCTCATTTCGTTTAGATTTGGCGGTGGTACCATATTTATCCCTTTTTGCCCTATTATGCGGCTAATAGTACGAATTTCGAAAAATCACGCCTTATTGCTCGTCTACGTCCCAAGGTCTACCCTCCCACCAAATTTCATGATTCTAGCTTCAGCCGTTTGGCCTGGGCGATGATCAGTCAGTCAATCAGTCAGTCAGTCAGTCAGCCAGTCACGCAACAATTTTATATATATAGATAAATGAAATGAAAATATGTTTGTTGAGTAAAAACGGAAAAAAATATTTAATGAACGAGCCGCAATTTTCTTTCATGAAACTTAAAATGTCTTTATCACAGGTATTTGAGTTTTTGAAATTGTTGTTGAATTAAAAATTTTGTCTTTTCTGTGTATAAACCTAAGTGACAACAACAATATCTAAATACTAGGTCATTTTCATTTCATACAGCTAGAAAACAATTGCTATCGAATGCAATGAAAAAATTAAAGAGCCGACGATTTTAGCCGTCGCAGAACGTTTCTCACCAGCCAGCGTCTCCGCCGATCTGTGCGGCTAAAGCAGACGCGCCAGACTTAGGTCTTATGGCGATTTCGTTTCTGAATAAAATGTTACCACGTCGACGTGATGTACCAGAAAATATTTGCACCTTTTTAGTTGAAATGACGTAGTCCCTGAAATTTAACTGAACTGCAATTTAAAATTTTCCAAAATGAGTTAGATAAAACAGTTTTCGGGGAAATGGTAGAGAAAATGCTGCACTTTTTCCAGATTCTAAATCGTCATTAGTCTTATATGGGCATTTCCGCGGGTCACGAACGTACGTTGGTACGCTTTTGATGTACAAAAAATATAGAAAACAAAAATGTTCCCCGCTTTTTTTGTGGTGATTTGATTGCATATTGGTAGCCCTATGTTAGGTGCAAAAGATGGATTTCATCGAGTTTTAGTTTTCATAATGATAGCAATAAACATGTGGTCACGAACGTACGCGAAATAGAAGTCAGCTTTGGCTGAATCTAGTAGCATGCAAAAATCTGCGAAAAGGAACGGTATATTCTAAAGCTATTAATTTATTTTAAAAACGGATTAATGTAGCTTTCTATCGTGTATTTACACAATAAATTATCTCTATTGGTTTTTTTGTAATTGCCTAAAGTGCCGGTCGCGAACGAACGATTTTTCCATCTGTTTTAACCGTTAAATTAATCGTTAATCGAACTTTTTTTTGGTCTCCTTGCATTTTTTTCTTTTTAATTGATTGTAATAGAGAAATTTTGTAGAAAGAGTGCAAGCATAACATATGTTTTTATATGTAAAATAATTAAATACAAAATTGTCTGTAAAAGTAGCTTAAAATGGAAAAAATAAAATTTTTCAGTTTTTAGGCAAATTTTCTCATGAAAACAACTGAGATGTGCTATGAAACCATTATATTTTAAAAATGTAGACATTTTGTATTAATTTTTTTATAATTATTCACAATAAAATACAATGATTACCATCATTTTATTTTTCGGTCCTGGTTGGAGTTTTTTGAAGTCCGAGTCTATGCAAACAAACCTCTCACTCTTGACGTCTTCAAAGATAATATACGCACGGGGCAAAATCGCCTTTTTTGATATGTTTGAACCGAAAGAAAATATATTTGGAACACAAATTTTTAAATATTATATATTTCTTAGCAAATACATTTTATTTGAAAATCAATAAAATATATTTGGAAAGCGTATATTAATATATTACAACAAATTGTATTTGCAAACTAAATCTCTCAAATAAAATATGTGTTTAAATACAAATAAAATTATTATTTAAGATATTTTCCAAATATATCTTATTAAAAAAAGTTTTCCAAAACTTTTGCTGACTTTTTCGAATTTCAGTTTTAATTTTTCCTTGGTTTCGAATTGTACCTCCAAGTTATGATACCATATGCAGCATTACCTTCTGTTTTAAATGAATCTTTTCAAATTTCTGAGTATTCCAAGCCATCATTAGTTGTTAATCCTCTAAGCACTTTAGTATACGATTTCAATTATTATTATTTTTACGAACATTAAAAATTTCTAAAAATGTAACTTTGAATTACTGAAAAATTTAACACAATTTATGTATTTTATGAATACTTAAATGCAAATAAATATTTGTTTCGAAATAACAGTCACATTGTGATGTTAACAAATATTTGTTTAGAACAATATCTTCCCAAATACACAACTTTTGTGTGCACCAAATATTATATGTTTAGAGTGTACCCTAAACATATATATGTTTCAAGCCGAATATGTTTGGGACAATATACTACAGAAACGATTTTTTTCAGCGTGCGACTACGTCAAGAATGTGGGAACCTGTCGGGACGTATCAATTCTGGCGGCGGCCATAAACTTAAAACCATTTTCTCGCATTACAAAAAAAAAATACATCAAATTAACATAATACAAGAGCAGAACAAAAGATATTCAGTCATAAACAACTAGTGCGCCACCTTGTAAAGAAAAATGACGCAAATCATCATCTTGAAATTTGGATCAAAAAATGTATGAGTTTATGTGGACCTGCCCATACAACTTCATTGTGAATTCCACTGTTAAAAAATTTGCGCATTTTGTATTTTTTCAAAAAGTATTTATTCATGAATATCTATTTTGTCCCCTTCAAAGTAATTCCCTTCGGATATAATACACTTCTGCCAACGTTTTTTCCAATCCTCGAAGCACTTCAAATAATAATTTTTTGTGATCTTGTTCAGCTCCTCCTTCGATGCCGTCCTTTCATGGGCCTTTTCATTTTTAGTAACAAAAAATAGTCCCAGGTGGCTAGGTCAGGGGAATACGGTGGCTGCGGCACCATTACTGTGTTGTTTTTGGCCAAATATTCGCGCACAGGGTATAACGCCCCGCTTACCATGGTGCAAAAGCCAGTATTTGTTCTTCCATCAAATGGCGGATTGCTTCGCGCAATTTGCGCATAGCTTGCAGGTAATATTCTTTATTGACCGTACTACCCAGTGGCAAGAACTCATAATGCACCACGCCCCTGCAATCAAAGAAAACTGTGAGCAAAACCTTTTCGTTCGACCGAACTTGGCGCGCTTTTTTCGGTCTTTGTTCATGCGGCAGCTTCCATTGGGATGATTGAGCTTTATTTTCCACGTCGTAACCATAAACCCATGATTCGTCACCAGTTATGACCCTCTGGAGCAAATTTGGGTCGTCACGGACCGAGTTCAACATCTCCTGAGCAATGCTAACGCGATGCTGTTTTCGGTTCAAATTGAGCAATTTTGGCCCGACTCATGCCGAAATCATTGGTTAAAATCAAATGGCACTAGCCATATGTTTAGATCCTCAGCAACTTCTCTAATGGTAATTCGTCGATTGCCCAATATTATTTTATTCACTTTATCAATGTTTTCGTCTGTTGTTGACGTGCTCGGGAGTCCGGCACGCTGTTCGTCCTTCGCATCTTCTCGGCCCTCTAAGAACATTTTGTACCACCGATAAACGTTGCTTTGGTCCAAGGTACACGCTAAAAAAAATCGCTTCTGTAGTATATTGTCCCAAACATATTTGGCTTGAATTATACGTATGTTTAGGGTACACTCCAAATATATAATATTTGACATACACAAATATTATATGTTTAGGAGGATATTGTTCTAAACAAAAATATGTTCCCATTCTAATATTTTTTTATTTGGAACTAGTATTTTGTATTTATGTATTTTGGCAATGTAACAATGCCTTAACTTAAAAACAAGTTTTCTGTTTTCAGATGTTCAAAGAGCATTTTTTTATAAATTGTATATATTTGCAAAATTTAATTAAAACATAAATCGTATAATCTTTCGAAAATATAAATTGCATTGATGCACAAAAAAAATTGTCATAAAATTAAAGAATGGTTCCAAAGACGTCATTTGTTTTTAAAATAGGTACATTTTGTACTTAAAATATAGATAATTTCAATAATATTAAGTAATTTATTAATTTTAATTAAATTTTTTTAATTTTAATTACAAAATGTACTTATTTTGAAGTCTAAGGACGTCTTTGGAGCATTTCTTTAATGTTATGACAAATTTTTTTCAGTGTGGATTGACAAAATGTGATGAATTGGAATACTTATAAATTAAAATTTATTGATGTAAAACAACAGCTAATGCTGCTAAAGTAATTTTTAACTATAATCTAGGAAAAAATAACTCAAATTCGAAACATTCAGCAAAGTTTAAAAAATCATTTTTAAATAAAATATATTTGGAAAACATCTTAAACAATAAATTTGTTTGTGGGTAAATACATATTTTATTTGTGAAAGTCGGTGCGCAAATATATATTGTTCTAATATATTAATATATGCGTTCCAAACAAAGTTTCGTGATTTGTTATTCGTGAAAGTTAATATTTGTTTGTTAACAAAAATATAATATTTAAAAAATTCGTTTCCAAATATATTTTCTTTCAATTCAAACATATCAAAAATGGCGATTGTCCTCCATGTAGCTTCACCATATGCCACAGTCAACATTCGGAATGCGTCAGCGCACTTTATTTTGTTTTTCACACAAAATTTGATGCAGATTCTTTGATCCATTTTTTTAAATAGATAAAAATATATATTTATATATATAAAAATATATATTTATTTTCACAACAAAAATTATTTGTCTTATATTCTTTAAATATAAATCGAGATTTGTAAGAGAGATCATTAATCAAAACATAACATACAATACAAATGTTTAAACCATAAATTTTGCAATTATTGGACCAAAGAGGCTTTTTATTGCTTCTGAATACTTAAATGCAAATAAATATTTGTGTCGTAAATAATAGTCCCAAATTACAAATATTAGTACGGAAACAAAGTTTTATTTAAACCAACATCTTTCAAAAATATATAACATTTGTGTGTGCCAAATCTAATATATTTCGAGAGTGTTCGAAACATTTGTATTTCAAGCAGAATATGTTTGGGGCAATATCATCGATTTTTTCAGCGTGCAGTAAAAGTAAACTAAATTTTAGTTCATTAATACTAACATAGTTCAGTAAAATATTTTCGGGAATTTAAAAATACAAATTTTGCTCCAATATATTTGAAAGAAAATTCAAAAAAGCTGAAACAAAAAGAATTGTCATTCAGTGTCTTAATATTATGTCTTAAGTATTTCACATATAATTCTATATATTTGCTGCGAAGTTAAAGTATATAAATTCGCAGCTTCTGTTTGAAATAATATTTGAACAGTTAATGAAAAAATCTCTTAAAACGAACGGGAACATTTTCCTTAACAACTAATCGTGAATTATTTGAAAACAATACCATAAATTTCACAAAAAAAAACGAACTTTTAGTTTAGTTAAATAATACTAACATAGTTCAATAAAATATTTTCGTGGAATTTTGAAATAAAAATTTTGCTCCAATGTATTTGAAACAAAATTCAAAAAACCTGAAACAAAAAAAATTGTCATTCAGTGTCTCAATTATATGTCTTAAGTATTTCACATATTATCCTATCGATTAACGGTTAACTTAACGGTTAAAACACTAGAAAAATCGTACGTTCGCGACCGAAACCTAAGCCAATTATAAAAATCCAATAGAGAAAATTTATTGTGTAATTACTCGAAAAAAGCTACATTAATCCTCTTTTACAATAAATTAATAGCTTTAGAATATTGCGTTCCAGTTTGCAGATTTTTGCATGTTACTAGATTCAGCCAAAGTTGACTTCTATAACGCGTACGTTCGCGACCACATGTTTATTGCTTTCATTATGAAAACTAAAACTCGATGAAACCCATTTGGCTCTAACATATATCTACCAATATGCTATCAAATCACGTACGAACGTATGTTCGGGACCCGCGGAAGCGCCGATATCCTATTTTCGAGTATGTGACCAATTTGCTATATATTTGAATTTAATTCGATTTACTCTTTGAAAGCAAAATGTCCTAGTTTTGATGGAAATTTAAATAAAAAGAATAATGAATTTGAAATAAAATGAAGTACAGATTTTACTCATATAAATGACTGTCAGTTTTCTGAGTGTATAGATTAGGGATGTAACGAATATTCGCATTCGCATATGCGAACGCGAATTATTCGCATCATTTTAAAATTCGCTTTCGCATTCGCATTCGCAAAAACCATCTTTGGATTATTCGCTTTCGCATTCGCTTTCGCAAAAATATATTTCAGTATTCGCTTCCATTTATTGAAGTGTTAAATCTCCTTATTCCCTTCACACAATTTGAAGATATGTGTGTGCTTGTGGTAACAGGAGGTAAAACTATGGAAAACAGTCTTAATACTTGAATATCCTGGAAAAGTATCAATTCAGTTCCTTAAATTTGTTGGTACTAAAGGCTCTAACTATTATTCGCATTCGCATTCGCTTTCGCAAAAATGCATATTTCACTATTCGCTTTCGCATTCGCATTCGCAAGAAATATATTTCAATATTCGCTTTCGCATTCGCTTTCGCTAAAGCCACTTTCGTTACATCCCTAGTATAGATACTACATATAATACTATACTAATACAATAATAATAATAATACTTTACTACTGTATAAAAGCTTTACACTGTGTTTGTATGCGCAGGAATCGAAGTTATAAAGAGTTATCTTTTTGTGCAAAATGGTCTATTTGTATGAGTGATACCAAAAGGACCGTGGCAATAACGTCCATTTTTTGGACTGCATATACGATAAAATTAAAAATTTAAAGGATTTGCAGACATTGAACTCAAAGTTGTAAAGGGTTAAATTGTTGTTCAAAAAGGGCCGTGGCAATAACGCCAATTTTTCACGGGACTATAGGTACTGTAAAAGCATTACACTCCACAAAATTGTAAGTATTTGTATGGACTGGTATCAACGTTATACGCCGATGACTTTTGGTGTAAAATGATTCATTTGTATGGGAGGTACCAAAAGGCGCGTGACAACTTCGCACATTTTCTCAAGGTGATAGCGACCAAGAAATAAATACATGTGTGGAATTGTGAAAGATTCTAATAAGTAGTATAGAAGTAGTTAATGAATTAATATCTCCTTAAATGTTGATACTTTGTGAAGGAGATGGACTGGCATGATCCATCTTTGATCTTGCCTCAGATATAAAAATATGAACACATACCAAACTTGAAGTTAATCGGTTACCCGAAAGTTATCGTGCGCATCAGCTAGACAGAAAGACGGACGGACATTCCTCAAATGACTTAAAATGCCCCAAAACGGATGTCGGCCAAATATTATTGGGGTCTCTTAGGTAACTCCATCGATGTGTTACACTTTAAGCCCGCAGCAACTGATATATACCCTCGTTCACAATAGTAGGGGTATAAAACTAAAAGGGCTATAATTTCTACATTTATCCACAACAACGCATGACTGAATAACAAAAGCACAGACCAACATTAAATAACAACAACGTAAAAATTGCTGCATATTTACTATTTGCATCACGAAATTTTTTGGACTGACGGACAGGCAGACGGCCATGACGAAATCAAGTCAAAAAGTGATTCTATGCTGATCGATTAAGAACTAACGGTCTTACTCTTTTTCTTTTTGGGCCTTACAAACAAATGCAGAAAGTCAAAATACCCGATACACGATTCAACAACGCATTGAAATGATGAATTCCGGAATTCCATCGAAAAATCATCTTGACTGATGAGGCCCATTTCCACCTCGGTGGCTACGTCAACAAGCAAAATTGTCGCATCTGGGGCTCGGAAAACCCAAGAGTTATTGTTGAGAAGCCTCTCCATCCTCAACGTGCGACTGTTTGGTGCGGTTTATGGTCCGGCGGGGTCATTGGACCTTACTTGTTCGAAAATGAGGTTGGATCAACAGTTACGGTGAATGGATTGCGCAATCGAGAGATGATTAATGTTTTTTTATGGTCGGAGTTGGATGGTATTGATCTGGACAACGTTTACTTTCAACAAGACGGGTCTACGTGCCACACAAGCAACGAAACCATTGCTCTGTTACGGGAAAAGTTTCCGGACCGTGTTATCTCTCGAAGAGGTGATCACAATTGGCTACCGAGATCTTGTGATTTAACACTTTGCGACTTCTTCCTTTGGGGCCACGTGAAAGATAAGGTCTACGCCAACAGCCCACCGTCCATTCAAGACTTCAAAGATAGAATTCGTGAGGCTATCGAGGACATAGGGCAGCCACTTTGCGATTTGGTTATGGAAAATTTCATGAAAAGGATATGGTCCTGTAAGCGTGGTCGTGGTGGCCATTTGGCTGATGTTGTTTTTCATTAGTAACGGCATACCTTCCTCTTTATTATGAACTAAACATCCGATCATTTATCTAAAAAAATGGCATTTTCCGTTTGAATACCAAAATAACACCTCTTGTTGGAAAACCCTTTATAATACTTATATTAGTTACTTTGTTTAATATACATGATATATTTCGAATGTACTCTAAAGATAAGTATGTTTCCCCTCGGAATATGTTTGAAACAATACATTAACTAAACGATTTTTTTCAGAGTGTACCATTCGATTTTTAATATTTGCAATATTTCTCTTAGTGCGTGGGGTGTGGGATTTCACCCCCCATGTCATATCGGCCAGAATGCACAAGCGATAAGATTAAGTAAATCAATATACATATGCATAGCCATATGGTGAATATTGAAAAGATTAGATTTCAAAAGCTCAGCGCTTCACTTCCAGCAAAAAATAATAAACTATTGTTAGATTGTCAACAACGCATCCATTAGGTTCAGTCGTTGCTTGATCTTCGCTCTGTCTGTTTCCACGTTCTGGCGGAAACAAATTGTTCAATATTTTTAATATTCGATGTTGACATTTTTGAAAACATACAACAAAATGAATCGCGTAAGTGAAAGTGAAATTTAAAACAAAAATACTCTAATGAGTACATACATATGTACATATCTGTATATATGTACGAGTACTCATGAACGGTGTTCGAGTGATAAGATTGTTATGATTTGCGGTTTGTGAATTGTTAGAATGAGTATTAAGGTGTTATTTACCGTATGCATTAAGGTGGTTTCTAAATTGAAAAAATAGTCATTATTAAAAAGTTTGCTGCAAAGACATCTTAATCTTTAAAATAAGGACAATTCATACATTGGATTAGGAACTTACTCGCATCCTTAATATTAAAGAAATTGTGGTAATTTTAAGATCAGAATGTGTGCGGAGAAAAACTCATTAATTTTTTCCCACAGTGCATATAGACAAAAACCTATCAAACTCATTGGAAAAGACGAATAACATATTTTTCATTTGGTTTCGTTAAAAATTATGATTTCCACCCATATATATATATATTATATCGGAAGTGCCCTAAAAACGAAAAAATATTTTAAAAAAATGTTTATGGTAACACATCCAACAAATCGAAGGAGTGACATAAGAGACCCCACGATTATTTGGCGGAAATCCGTTTGGGGAAATATTTCACAATTCCACAGTTGCTAAGCCCGTTTTGGTACCTCCCATACAAATGGACCATTTTGCACAAAAAGTTAACGACTTTTAACTTTGATTCTAGTCAATGCAAATACTTGACATTTTGTGGTACCTGCCATACAAATGGTAACTTAAAATTTTGTGCAGCGTAATGCTTTTAAAGTACCTACAGTCCCGTGAAAAATTGGCGTTATTATCAATCCCCTTTTGTTACCTCCCAAACAAATTGGCCAAAACAAAAAATATGAAAAACAAGTTATTTTTAATTTCCCTTTCTTTTACAATATGAGTCATAATTTATACAATTATCCATACATTTTTCAAATAGACATTGTTGTCTTCGTTAGGATATCTTTTAAAAATTGGAACAAACATTTTTTGAGATATTTTGCTATATTCTATTTTTTTCGCGCCAGTAAAAAAAAATATTTTTTCTAATTGTTTTAGGCAAGGTAATGTTTAGGTTTAGGTGGCAGTCAGCTCACATAGACCGTTCCTGTAGGTCCCTAGTGATAATACGGGTACAGATGCCCCTCATCGAAACCAACCTGTTTGATAAACAAAGTTATCAATAGTACGAACAGTATCAATTTTTATCCCCTCACCTTAGAGAGGAGGGTATATATCATTTGCTACGAACCAAAAGTGTAACACATCGAAGGAGTGACCTAAGACCGCAAGTATGTTCGGCGGAAATCCGTTTTGGGTCATTTTAAGTCATTTGAGCAATGTCCGTCCGTCTGTCTGTGTGTCTGTCTGCTGGCTGGTGCGCACGATAACTCTCGAAAGAAGTAACCGATTGACTTCGAATTTGGTATGTGGTAATATTTTCTTCTATCTCCGGTTCGAAGATGGGCCATATTTGTCCACTCCTTCTAGTACCTCTCCCACAAAGGGTTAATATTTAGTGAAATATTGATTATGTAATAACTTCTATACTATGTACTTACTTGAATCATCGGAAATTCTACACATAGTATTAGTTTATTGGTCACTATTGCCTCGAGAAAAATAGGAGAAGGTGTCACGCCCCTTTTGTTACCTTCCACACAAATGGACCATTTTGCACCAAAAGTTACCAGCTTATAACTTTAATACCAGTGCATAGAAATACTTGAAATTTTGTACAGTGTAAAGTTTTTATAGTACCTAGAGTCCAGAGAAAGGTGGGTGTTATTGACACGCCCCTTTTGGCACCTCCCACACAAATGGACTATTTTGTACCAAAAGTTAACAGATTTTAACTTTGATACCAGTGCATACAAATACTTGAAATTCCGTACAGTGTAATGCTTTTATAGTACCTAGAGTCTAGAGAAACGTGGCCGTTATTGGCACGCCCCTTTTGGTACCTCCTACACAAATGGACCATTTTGTACCAACTGTAAATAGCTTTTAATTTTAATAGCAGTACATATTTTAAAGTATTAAATGCAATTTAAATTGATAATAATTTAATTAAAACAAAAAAATGAATTCACGAATATTTTTTTGGGACTCAAGGTGAGGGTATTCATAAGTCAGTTTACCCGACTGAACTTTCTTACTTGTTAATATTTGATTTAGAAATTTAGTAACATTCTCAGAAAAAAAAAAGTAGTTCATAAACAATTGTATACGAGTATGATATATATACGCTTATGAAAATCATTACTGGTAAGGTGTTATTCAATCCCTTATTAAAATGGCAATAACAACTACTTATGTATATGTGAGGTATTCGTAAGCGTGGGCGTAAGCAGTTATTTATTAACTCGCACCCATGTAAAAATAATCTGAACGGTGGCCGAACGTAAAGTCGTTATTTCTTTTCAATTTGTCTTTCCCATCAGTTTACTTGGTAACGAGAGGCATATGGCCTCCGCTCAAACTTAAACGGAAATTATGATGATGTACAGGGTTGCCCATATTCGACGGACCCATGTTTTTTTAAAAAAAATCAAAGAAAAAAATAAAAATTTGGCGGTTGGCAATCTTAATCATTTAATTTGTTCCAAGTAGATTTGTTTACATCAATTTTTGAATATGATATCTCTCAAATGGCCGCCTCTGGCGTTGATGGCGTATTGTGCCCTTTTTGCAGCATTTTCCATCGTTTTCGCCAACATTTCGGCCGGAATATCGGCTATTTCTTCACGAATGTTGTCCTTGAGCTCTTCTACGGTCCTTGGCTTGTTAACGTAAACCTTTGACTTCAAATATCCCCACAAGAAGAAGTCAGGCGGCGTCAAATCGGGCGAACGCGGTGGCCAGTCCAAATCACCACTTTTCGACATCAAACGCCCCGGAAACAAATTCTTCAGAAATCTTCAGAAAATCGATTGTTATGCGACTTGTGTGCGGTGGAGCGCCGTCTTGTTGAAACCAGAACTGCCTCATACGCTTTCGACGAATAATTGGCATCACAAAATTGGTCATCATGTCGCGATAACGCTCCTGGTTGATGGTAACAGCATGGCCATTTTCGTTTTGGAAGAAAAACGGCCCAATGACCGTTTTCGCACTAACGCCGCACCAAACTGTGACTTTTTCGTCATGAAGAGGCAATTCTTGAATCTCCTGAGGATTTTCAGTGGCGTAAATACGGCAATTTTGCTTATTTACGGTCCCATTCAATGTGAAATGGGCTTCATCGGACATGATAATTTTGTTTTTTGAGTTTTCACAATTGACTTCTTCTGTTGAATGTAAATTTCAACTATTTCAGAGCGCTCGCGTGGCGTGTATTGTTCCATGGTAAAAATCTGCTTGGACTGACGCTTCAAACGCGGTATGTCATTAAGCGATCTGACATCTCTGTCAAAAGTTATGGCGTTGCCAGATGGGTCCGTCGAATATGGGCAACCCTGTATATGTGGTTATGGAAATCATTATTGGTAAGGTGTTATTCAGCCACTATTAATATGACAATAATAACTACTTATATGTGGGGTTAACTCTTTGTATGTTTCCATGGAAGTACTTTCCTCCAATATGTATTATGCCCATGTAAAAATGTCAGGCTAATTCCAACGGCAGTCGAAAAACTTTTTAACACGACCCCCCGCCGATACATTTTTTTAATAAAGCATCGATTTTCTAAGAAATGGTCTAATTTTATTCATAACTGATTACACTTTACGATAAAATAATAAAAATAATATAATTATGCGTTTTTCGATGCTTTGATGGCACTTTTATTTAAAAAATATAGCAATTTTCTCCAAAAGTATGATTATTCAAAATATCTTGAAAGATATTTCTGTCACCGCTGAACGGATGAAAAAGTTATGAGATAAGAAGTTAAAAGCTGAATTCTTTAAAGTTACCGCGAACCAAATCAGGTAAGTGGTTCTCGACATATGGTACAATATGTGGTTTAACCTCTCTATTTTTGCATATCGCGGTTTATGACGAGAACTAGACTCTAGGGCAGGGATTGCCATTTCTTTGCACAATTTATATGCTCTTTCATTTCGTCGTCGATGAGACTTCGACAAGTGTACATGTCCAGCGGATGCCACCGTATTTTTTTCAGGGTAACAGAAAAAAACTTTATGATGACTCTCAAAAAATATTGTGTGGTCAAAAATGCTTTTGGCAACATCAAATGCCTTATATGTTATACAACATTTATTTTGCTATTTTTAATGTTATTTTAATATAAAATGGCACTAAATATGTAAATTTACGTAAAAAATAGACTTAATGTATTTGTATCTGTTATTTAAAAAAACTGGAGCAACTTTTAGACTTTTTAGGCCCAAAAAACTTGTATACTTTTTATTTTGCTATATTTAATGGTATTTTAATAAAAAATGGCACAAAATATGTAAATTAAGGTAATAAATTGACTTATCGAATTGTGCAAAGAAATGGCTGTCAAATTGTTAACAATTTCAAACCAGGTGTATCAGACTATCTTCATCATTTCCTTTATTTTGTATGAATAACAGAATGGTGTCTGCAATCCCTGAACTAGAGTCAATTAAATGAAACCCTCTTTTAGGCTGATAACTGTATTCTCCCATATATCCAAATCGATTGCGCCGCAACAAATTTTGAACAGTCTGCTTTGATTTGGCTTAAATATGAAGCATTTACATTGTTTTTTATATAAAAAATCCTGTAAAATGTGTGGAAGAAAACAGTAAAAATTCTGTTTCTTTCAAACCAAATACCCTTCCATCTTGAAACTTATGTCACTTGTAAAGGACATTTAGCGGGTTAACTTAAAAAATATGAAGAAAAAAAGTTTGGTGCATTTCGGGATATTGAAGGATTAAAACATTTTTCGATTTCTAATGTCCTTCGACAAGGACAATATTTTTTTTAAATTTTTAGTTTTGAAGTGGCCAGTTACAATGACACCAAAATCGTTGAAATCGGATAACGCGTTATTAAGTTATACTTTGATGAATCCAGGGTCCTTTAAGAAAAAAGTAGAGAAGAGACCAACTTTGGGAAGCTGTAAAAAAAAAGCATAGCGAATTTAAGCTGAATATAGACATCATACAAATTTTACACACTAGGAGATTACGTGTACCAAATTTTATCAAAATCGGAGGGGATCGTGTTAAAAAGTGGGTCGACTGCCTATGGAATTATCCGTCATCATTTATTTTAAATTTGACATACCCGCCAGGTTACCTGGTAATGAGAGTTTTTGCTGGGTCTTGCCTAAGCTACAGCTGACATGTGAACAGTGGCGTACCAAAATATGCAAATTCTTCGAGAATTTGTAATGTCGTCCCTTTCCTTGCAAGTTTATCAGCTTTGTAGTTTCCCGGGATATCCCTATGCGCAGGTACCCATAGGAGGTGTATGTTAAACTCCTCCGGCATCTCGTTAAGAGATCTGCGGCAGTCGAGGGCTGTTTGTGAATTTAGGGACGTGGCCTCCAGAAAATTGATGGCAGCCTGACTGTCCGAGTAAATGACAGCGCCTTTGTTGGTTATTATATTGCGGCTGAACCACTTGGCGACTTCCCTTATTGTGGTAGTAGATGAGCTATATAAAGACTGAGTTCTTTACAGAGCACTCTGAAACCAACCTTAGCATCCAGCTTCGAACCATCTGTATGGTAATGGAGATGTTTTCTATTTCCGTGTGTTCTGCCAACCCATTACTCTCTGGCAGGTTTCGTAGTTGTGTAATTCCTCCGAAGGTGTACACCCTTGTTATATGGTTCATTCAGTCGGTTACTATGTGGCAACTGTATCTTGTGGCAACTTCTCTGGAGAAGGACTTGTAGCGTAGACAGTTTCTAAACATTTATTTCTTACTCGCTACCATTTTTTGTAATTGTTTCTATTACATTTTTGTACTAGACAGAATGAAACCGAAACATATGGTCTCGAACCAAAAAAATTCTGACTGTAACACCACAAGAAGATTTTAGGTCTCGAACACCAAAAACATTTTTTGTTGCATAGTGTAATATTAAATACGTTGGCATTTGACACCAAAGAGAACAAAACATAAAAATAAGTCAACTTTGTACTTAATCTTTATTAGTTTTACGTAGACCTCGAGCTCAATTAGTTAAACTTTTTTACAAAAATTTAATAAAGTACAAAGGTCGAATACCAAAAATAATAACAACTAAGTAAAGATTTTTGTTTAAGTAGTCTTTATCATAATGCTTTATATTGTCCTTGGTTGCAAATAAATTGCGTTGTATTTAATATTGGGGCACTTTTTTGATGTGCAACTTTGTAGGAAATATTTGCTGATGCATTACGTGTTGAAAAACAAATAAAGTATATTGGCTTGTTGTCCGCCTATTCCCATTAGAAGACAAACAAACGTGACATTATACAATTTCAATGAGAAGTAAAGACGATTTTAGAACGATTGTAATTTTATTCCCATATGGTTTATTCTAACAGTTTAATCTTGCACTACAGTGATAATAAAAAGTTTACTTAATATACTGTAGATTCTGAAGAAATTAGATTTGGCTAGGTCAGGTTAGGTTAGGTTAGGTTAGGTTAGGTTAGGTTAGGTTAGGTTAGGTTAGGTTAGGTTAGGTTAGGTTAGGTTAGGTTAGGTTAGGTTAGGTTAGGTTAGGTTAGGTTAGTTTAGGTTAGTTTAGGTTAGTTTAGGTTAGTTTAGGTTAGGTTAGGTTAGGTTAGGTTAGGTTAGGTTAGGTTAGGTTAGGTTAGGTTAGGTTAGGTTAGGTTAGGTTAGGTTAGGTTAGGTTAGGTTAGGTTAGGTTAGGTTAGGTTAGGTTAGGTTAGGTTAGGTTAGGTTAGGTTAGGTTAGGTTAGGTTAGGTTAGGTTAGGTTAGGTTAGGTTAGGTTAGGTTAGGTTAGGTTAGGTTAGGTTAGGTTAGGTTAGGTTAGGTTAGGTTAGGTTAGGTTAGGTTAGGTTAGGTTAGGTTAGGTTAGGTTAGGATAGGTTAGGTTAGGTTAGGTTAGGTTAGGTTAGGTTAGGTTAGGTTAGGTTAGGTTAGGTTAGGTTAGGTTAGGTTAGGTTAGTTTAGTTTAGGTTAGGTTAGGTTAGGTTAGGTTAGGTTAGGTTAGGTTAGGTTAGGTTAGGTTAGGTTAGGTTAGGTTAGGTTAGGTTGGGTTAGGTTAGGTTAGGTTAGGTTAGGTTAGGTTAGATTAGGTTAGGTTAGGTTAGGTTAGGTTAGGTTAGGTTAGGTTAGGTTAGGTTAGGTTAGGTTAGGTTAGGTTAGGTTAGGTTAGGTTAGGTTAGGTTAGGTTTGGTTTGGTTAGGTTAGGTTAGGTTAGGTTAGGGTTTTTTTTTAATGGGACGTAGTGATAGCGCACTATCATCTATTGGTCCTACGCAAGAACCACCACCCCGGGACCGCTTTCGCATTACTTCGGGGTGGGTTCGATATATGCTTTGTTTTTGTTAGCCTCTTCCTTCTCCTATTCCCCCGTCCTAGTACATATTTTGTATTAGATTAGGTGTTCGGAGTATTCATGTCTTGGAACAATTTTTTCGACCTCATTATTGTCTCGATAAAATTCGCACATTTCGTCCATTGTTCGTTACTCTTAAGCATCTCATCTACTAAGTTTTCCGGTGTTATTGTAGCTCGTAAATATTCATTTAGGGTGTTACGCAGATCTGTCCAATAACTACATATGTACAAAGATTGTGTGTTCGACAGTATCATCCATACTGCGACACATATCACAACTGGCGCTGTCTCTAATTTTAAATCTTAAAAGATACGCACCAAAATTTCCGTGTCCACTCATTACTTGTGTGAGATAGAAATTTAGTTCGCCGTGTTTTCTTTCTAACCACGTTTCCACATTAGGGATTAACCTATGTGTCCATCTTCCCTTGTCGTCATTGTTCCATTTGTGTTGCCAGCTTTGATATAGACGAAGTCTTGCTTGCCTTTTAATGTTGTTTATATCACTTTTGTTATGTTCTTCTTCTTCTTGTTCGCACGCTATCGCTGAAAACCGGAGCGCCATAGAACAACTGGGCATATGCAACGCTAGCTATCAATTTTTCAGTGACTTATCCGTAACGAGTTTCACGTGCTCACTGAAAGACATCCGCCTGTCCAGTTCTAGTCCTAGATATCGCAGACTCCTACTAAACCTTACCTCATGTCCGTCTACCTTCAATGTTGGTAATATGAATGAGCGTTTACCTGTTACAAATATAGCGTCTGTCTTTTCAGCTGCCAGCTTTAGGTGTTTGGATTTCAACCATGAACTTATTCGGCTGAGACAATCGTTCGTTTTAATTTCAGCTACGGCTGCCGATGATTATGTCACGACTAGGGCTACGTCGTCTGCATATCCCACTAGTTTGCAGTTGTCGGGAAGCTGCAAGTTCAGGAGACCATCATACATGAGGTTCCACAAGAAAGGTCCCAATATTGACCCTTGAGGGACCCCAGCAGATACTTCATGATGTTGCATACCTTCGTCAGTTTCGTATTCTAGTACTCTATCTTGTAAATAATTATCAATTATTCGAATGAGGTAGCTCGAAAAGTGTTTTTCTCTTGTCGCCTGTTTTATAACCTCCCAACTAGCCGTATTAAACGCATTTTTTATATCCAGTGTCACAATCACGCAGAATTCTTTGTTAGATCTGCATTCCTCCGCAGTGCTTATTACTTCAAAGATCGCATCTAAGGTTGACTTCTTTTTAACAAACCCAAACTGCATCGATGAAAAACCTCCTTTTTCGCTCAGCTCAGCTTCCAGTCTGTTCAGAATAAGTTTCTCCAGAAGTTTTCCCACAGTATCGAGCAAACAGAGTGGTCTGTAAGATGATGCATTGTCCAGAGGCTTGTCACCTTTTCGGAATAAAACCAGTAACTGTTTTTTCTATGCTTTTGGGAATATATCCTTCATCAAGCACCTGTTGAAAATACTGGAAAATAGGATCGGCCAGTTCTCTCCGATTATTGCTATAATTTCATTTGGAATACCATCTGGGCCTGAAGCTTTGCGCCGTTTTAATTGTTTACACGTTTGTTTAATTTCCTCGTCTGAAATGGGCTTATTCAATACAACCATCGACGATGTGTAAAAAGTTTCACCGGATTCTTCCGCCTTTGGAAAGAGAGTATCCACAATAGTTTTTGACCAAAGTGGATTTGTTAATCCAGGTATCTGCTTATTTTTTCCAACCTTTTTCATGATCATCTAATATCAAAATAAAGAACTTTAAAAAAATCATCGAAATGTATACATTTTTAAGAATTTTATGCCGTATTTACGTTTCTGTCTATATGCAAAATATTTTTTTTAATTTGTCCCTACCTTCTTGTACTTACTTATTGGTCATTATATCAGTCAATATGCACTGATTTCTTGTAGATCACATGTTTTTATCGAACTATAATACAATTTAGTAAGATTTGGAGAAATTCGACTCCAGGTTAAAAAAAACTTTTGTAAACCAATATGGTTTGAGAATACAAAAGAGTCGGCTACCAACACACAAAACCTGGTTGATCATATTCAGAAGGAAATTAAGGATTCTTTTTTTCATGATATTGTAAATTTTATTGGCAATCCATAAAAAAAAACACGCGAATAAAATCGGAAAACTTTTGACTGAGATATTGGCTAAACTCCAAGGCAAAGTCTGCGAAAAAAATAAAAATTCAAATGTAAAATCCACATATCTCGGAAACTATTCAATTATCTTCAAGCTATAAAAAGTTTATTGTAGGTCTGGTCTAGCAGTATCCACAGAAAAAAGGCCACTAAATCGGAAACTCCATTCAAAAGTTAGAAGCCAAGTTCCGAACTTAATCTCTCTAACACCTCTTGTATACACACCTAAAATTTCATCGCCATACGATAAGTGGTTTGGAATGGCAGAATTATGTCTGTTTAAGCGACTTTTGCTTAAACGGTCAAACGTTTTTTATCCGCCATATGTGCCACACCGAATCAGCACAGCTGAGCAACAACAGACGATGAAGTCACCATTGTGAATGGCACATGTGTAATTGGCTGTCAGCTGTTTTATGTTTTTCTTTGGTTGGTTCGTTGTTGTTTTAACCTCTCATCACTTCAGACACACCGTGTCACATAACAAAATAAAATAATTAAATAAAATATTGTGTTTCCCTTTTTTTTAATTCCCGCCATCCTGGCGGGGAATTAAATAATGTCAATTTTATCCATTTTATCCCACTGTGCAGTGGTGGGTAACAGAAGGGATTTGAAAAATACCCCTATACGGCTGAACAGTATATACATAAAAGACATTGCACTGCAAAGTTGTAGATATTGAATAGGAGAAAAAAATTTTATTCTGCATTTTACCTACCCGAAAAAGTGCATCCAGTGCCCTAAAAATCGAAAAATGTTATGTTATGTTTTTTCTCCTATTCAATTGGGTAAGGTATACCGAGAAAAAAATATACGAGTATAAGTAGAAAAAAATCCACCTTGAGCAAAATAATTAGTATGGCCATTAAATTATTAATTGAGCCTACTTGACTAAACGAATGATGCAGAAGTTCTTATTTTTGGTGCTACTTTCACGTCCAATTCTCACAATGGAGTCCCAAAATCATGTGTTGTACGGTATAATAGTCCCATAAAAAAATATTAGGACGCAAACATAGATTTGTTTAGAACAACATATTTCCAAATATATAATATTTGTATGTGCCAAATATAATATATTTCGGGTGTACCCATGTATATTTTTCAAGCATATATTTCAAGCAGAATATGTTTGGGACAATATACTACAGAAACGAGTTTTTCAGGGTGTAGAGTGTTTTGATATAACCTTGTGACGTTCAAAGGCCAGTTTGACTTCTTGGCGTTGTAGATCGTACTTTTTAAAGCGATGTACCGGGAATTTAGAAATTTACTATTATTTACCTTAAATAATACATATTAAGAATGGTTTGATATAGCCCCTACGTATTTCATCAAGCATTGATTGGCAAACAATGGTTGAGGGTATTATACATTCGGACCCGCCCAATTTTAATCGTTACTTACGGTTATTTTAATTAACTTTATTAAATTCTTTCCGCGGTTCATAAACATCTATTTTGAGGGTATTATACATTCGGACCCGCCCAACTTTAATCATTACCTACTGTTATTTTAATTAACTGTATTTAATTCTTTCCGCGGTTCATAAATTTATATTTTTACATACTACTTTTAATCATCAGAAATAATAGTCAAAATAATGAAGGTACTTCAGACAAAGTTTTAAAAATTGAAAAAGCAACGTAATATTCCAGCATTGTACTGTTATTGTTGTGCAATCTTCTGTCAAAATTCGCAAGAAATAAACGAAATTTCAATTGACGAAAGTACTTTTAAGGCTAATACATGAAGACCTCCTAAATAAAAATATGTTCGATATAACTTAGTTCAATTTATAACACTCGATTCGAGACACTTCATATGTACAACCGTTTCAGAAGTTTGAGAGATTGCTTACTTTGAGGGGGGCCACGATATGAGTACTAGCGATTTGAATTGAAAAAATATAGATTATAGATAACAGGTGGTATTATTTTAGAAACTCATACACACACGCACACATGTATCAGTATTAATGGAAGATAATATATCAATAGTTTTACAGGTTGTTTACTGTTTATTTAGGCAAAATAAGAGCGATACTACAATTTTAGACCATTATGCGCTTGTCATAGTGATTATTTAGCCAAATTTTACATTTTCGTTCGATAAACATATAAATAGAATAATTGTGTAAAGAGTTAACTCAACAATTCGAAATATTTGTGCCTGACTACTTTTTGTAGCATCGATCTTTGTAGATAAAATTATGCAAACGAATTATAAATAATTTCAATGTCATGAACGCTTTTTTTTAAAAGTCATCGACAAACGCCCGTTTCAAGAGTTTGAGAGATTGCTTACTTTGGAGCAGGGATGTAACGAATATTCGTATTCGCATTTTAGCATTCGCTTCCGCATATGCAAAAACCATATTTTCGCTTATTCGCTTCCATTTGTTAAAAGTGTTAAAACTCCTTATTCCCTTCACACAATTTGAAGATAATAATACCAATGAAAACGTCTGCCACTTCTCTTCAAAACAGTTGAAAAAATATGTTTGCCCTTGTAGTAACAGGAGGTTAAAATATGGAAAACATTCTTAATACTTGAATATCCCGGAAAAGTATCAATTCAGTTCCTTAAATTTGTTGATACTAAAGGGTCAAACTGTTATTCTCATTCGCATCGCTTTCGCAAAAATGAATATTTTACTATTCGCTTTCGCATTCGTAAGAAATATATTTCAATATTCGCTTTCGCTAAAGTCACTTTCGTTACATCCCTACTTTGAAAGGAGCCAAGATATTAGTTCCACCGATATGAATTAAAAAATACTTACTGAATATAGATAACGCTATGCAACACAACATTTTTGTCGAAGGGCTGTGCATAACATTTTCTGTTGTAATAGGGTGTCCCAAACAAGAAAAAAAGTTAAAACAAAATAGTACAGTAAAATTTTTTTTTCAATTTTTCTTTAAAATTCCCAATTTCTTGGTAGGTGTCTTTAGTAGAGACGATATATATTTTAAATTAAAGGATATTATGGGGACTAAAAATGTTAGTAATGACACTTTCACGTGGTACGAGAAGTTTGGTAACTGTCGTAAAAATAATTAGAAAAAATTTGATTTTTTTAAATAAAAAAAATTGTTTTTTGCTGGCACGAAAAAACCATCAAAAATATAAAAAAATTAGCAAAGAAATTTCTAATTTTTGAAAGTTAGATTTAAGAAAATCTATGGATAAATGTAGAAATTATAAAACTGTTGGTAGAAATAAGAGAATTTCAACATTATCCGGTTTTATACACCCACTATTGCGAACAACGGCATACATCACACTCAAAGAAAAAAATCGTTTCTGCGAAACGAAATATTAGACAACTACAATTCTCGTTTACGACGACTGCAATTTCTTTTGTTTAACAAACAATTGCTTCGTTTCGCAGAAACAAATTTTTTCTTTGCGTGCAGATGCTGAAGGTCTAAAGTGGAACATATCGATGGAGTGACCGATCGATTTAACCATGTCTGTCCGTCCGTCCGTCTGTCCATGTAAAGTTGTTCGTCGACTACAGGTCGCAATTTCACTCCGATCGTTCCGAAATTCCTATTGACTTTGGTTGAAATCGGTTCGGATTTAGATATAGCTCCCATATACATGTTTCGTCCGATTTTGCTCTTAAGTCTTGTAGAAGCTGTATTTTACATCCAATCATTTTGAAATTTAGAATGGTAGAGTTTCTTGATCTATGAACCAACACTACCGAACTTGAAGAAAATCGGTTAAGATTTAGCTATAGCTCCCATATATATGTTTCGTCCGATTTTGCTCTTTAGTCCTGTCAAAGCTGTATTTTCATCCAATCATTTTGAAATTTAGAATGGTAGAGTTTCTTGATCCATGAACCAACACTACCGAATTTGAAGAAAATCGGTTAAGATTTAGCTATAGCTCCCATATATATGTTTCGTCCGATTTGGCCCTTTAGTTCTATAGAAGCTATATTTTACATCCAATCGTTTTGAAGTTTAGAATGGTAGAGTTCTTGATCCATGAACCAACATTGCCGAATTTAAAGAAAATCGGTAAAGATTTAGCTCTTTAGAGCCAATCGTTTTTATACCCTACACCACACTGTGGTACAGGGTATTATTTAAGTATAAAATGTCCCAAAAGTAAATTTATGTAAACAATTTATACATGAATTACAAAATTTACATATATCACAATTATTCAATATATTCAATATATGTATAGTCGGCCCCACCCGACTTTAGCCTTTCCTTACTGGTTTTTTCTATCTTAGACTAAGGTCAACGATGGACTATGTTGGACAGTTCCTTCGAGTAACACCCCACCAAGGGGCAACATTTAGTGAAATATTAATTATTTTAGTTTAGTTTTTTTTTTTTTTTTAGTTTAGTTTCTTTATTTTCAAAAATCGTTACAAAGTATTTGTTCTTACTGACAAACATTTATTTTAATTACATAAATAAAGAATTTACAGCTTGGTTTCTCACAGGAAACCGTCAGCCGGAAAATTGAGTTTGTATTAAATTACGATATAATATTAATAGTTGTATTCATTTATCAACATTTTTCTATAATTAAGTGAATCTCTTAGATAATTGTAAAGGCTCAGCCAACTAAAAACTTCACCACCGTTTAGAATATTTGTAACCTCTCTTTCTGTTAAAGCTCTTTTATTAAAATAGCGTGATCTGAATATATTTAATATAGGACAACGTCCAATAAAATGTTGTATGGATTCCACTTCATTCAAATTACACATAGAGCATTTCCTCCCTTCTTCTGATCTACTTTTCACTCCATTCAGGTATAACAGATCCCCTCTAGCTCTCATTATGAGAGAAATCTGATTTTGGCTAAAGTTTGCATTGCAGTATGTTGCTCCAGAATTATACTCCAAATATTTATAAATCCTGCATTCGCTTTCATGTGCTCTTCTTATGCAAATATTAAAGTTGTCTTTTTTTATTTCTTCTACCAGATGATGGCTGGCATCATACCAAGATGTTTTGTTCAGGTTTGAGAGGCATAAATTATATTTTGTTAAGTGTTCAATAAAGTCGTTGTACCAGAAAATTTGTTTTTCTGCTATTTTAACCGATAATATATAGGGTAGCCTACTGTGATCTATATCAAAAAGTATTTTTGACAGGTATTTCAAATGTCTAGTATATGTATAAATATATCCATGCTCTTATCCTGTTTCTAGTGCCAACACATAGTTAGGCGTGCTTTCCGGAAGTTTTAGCACTCGTTTTATGAAGAATCTGTATAATTTTCTGTATAATATTAATTATCTCATAACTTCTATTCTACTATTCAGAATCTTTCACCATTCCATACGTAGTATTCGTTTATTGATCGCTATCATCTTGAGAAAAATGGGCGAAGTTGCCTCTCCCCTTTTGGTACCACCCATGCAAATGGACCATTTTGCACAAAAAGTTAACGGCTTACAACTTTGATTGCAGTGCATAAAAATACTTTACATTGTGTGAAGTGGAATGCTTTTATAGTACCTACAGACCCATGAAAAATGGACGTTATTGCAAAGCCTTTTTTGATACCTCCCACACAAATGGACCAAGTTAACGGCTTATAACTTTGAGTCCAGTCCATTAAAATACTTAAAATGTTGTTGACTGTTCGGGGGTTGCTATATATATTTCTGGCCTGGCGCCATCTGACATTTCCATTGGAAAGTTTGACATTTTTTAGCATAATAAAAAATAATCATTTGTGTTGTTTACAGTGACTTGAAAGAATCTCTCACACATCGGCTCAAACCAGCGCCTTTTTGACCGGCCAAAACGTCGAATTGATCGGTCATCCACCGTACAGCCCTGATTTGACACCCAATGACTTCTTCTTATTCACTCACATCAAGAAAAAACTGCGTGGTCAACGTTTTTCGACGCCTGAAGCAGCTGTCGAAGCGTTCAAAACCATGTTTTGGAGGTGAATTTTCGTAATGGTTTCACAGTACCTGTAGTTCCGTGCAAAATGGGCGATATTACCACGCCCATTTTGGTACCTCCCACACAAATGTACCATTCCCGTACATACAAATACCTGAAATTTTGAACAGTGTCATTTTTTACCCATAGTATATTACAAAATGGGCCACGCTCCTTTTGGTACCTCTCAAACAAAATTGGCAAAATAAATAATATGAAAAATATTTTTTGAGAATTTCCCTATTTTTACAATATTGGTCATAATTTATACATTTATCCATAGATATTTTGTAAATTGGCATTGTTTTCTTCGTAAGGATAATAGCTTTCAAGAAATGGAACAAACATTTTTTTTACGATTTTTTCTACATTTTATGGATTTTCTCGTGCCAGCAAAAAATGACCTTTTTAAAAAAAAACTCAATTTTTTTCTAAATCTTTTAACGGCAGTTGCTAGACTTCCGTTTATACGTGAAACTCATGTTTTCAGAATTTCTAGCCTTCTAATTTCCTTTAATTTAAATTGTATCCCAGCTTTATCGATCTTATACTTCAAAAAACTTCACCATATAAAAATTAAGTTTTTGGCTTTATAAAATAGTATGCCTCAATCTATTAAATACATAAATAAGTTTTTAGGTCTCGAACACAAAAATTTATTTTTTTTTGCGTAGTGTTATATATTTTGTTGACCAACTTAAATCGATGATAAATTTGTTTATCGTAATTTTCTTCAAATTTCAGATTCCAAAGCCAAAAAACCTTCTTACATTAACCGGTGATGAGAAGCGTAAATTTTTGGACTCATTCGATCATGTATTTTCCGATATTGATGGTAAGATTGAGAACTCTTGGTTGGAGAATAAATTATTGGAGTAACATTGTTTGTATTTAATAGGTGTGGTCTGGAATGTAACCCATGTCATAGAGGGCAGCAACACCGGCTTCAAAGCGCTACGCGATGCAGGAAAACACTTAACCTTCATCACCAACAACAGTGTACGGCCTGAAGAAATGTGTCTGGAAAAGTTACGAAAAAACGACATCGAAATCGACTCGGTATGATATGTTACAGAAGTTTCTAAAGTTTAAGGAATTTTAAGTTTTCAAGCTATATAACTGAATTTTTTGTGTGTTAACTTAAAGATATAAAATTTAAATCATGTTGGGCTTGATCGAATGTTCAATAGCAAAATATATTGAAAATAATCCAACCTTCACTATCAAAAAGTAAAATCACCAAAAAATGTAGTTACGGGGTAGACTTAGAATAAAATAGGCTTTTACAAAAAACAAATTTGGAACAGAAAAACATTCGTAAAAAAAATATAATTCCAACTACCCAACTCCTAACATAAACGACCATTTCAAATTGGGTTAAGAATTTATTAACTCTCGATTCTTTACCATGTGTACATTTCAAATAATAAAGGGTCAGAATTTTTAATATCGACATTAGAACTTTTTTTTGGATAAAAAGTTTTAAACATTTTTAAATCTTCAAAGGGAATTTTAGATGTAAATAATTTCCAAAAAATATGAAATCGTATTACAAATCAATTTAAAGTATTAATCAGCTTAAGATCATTTGACATCCGTATTGATATACCGCAGAGATGGCTCACAAAGTGTTTTATTAGGAGCCGATTTACACGGTGCGACTTTTCCCTGCGACATGAGGCTTGTGATACGGATTTGTTGAAGAAGGGCGTAGAGAAGCTTACGGGGTAGAAAAAGTTTTACGAAATAACCAGTGAGGAAAGGCTAAAGTCGGGCGGTGCCGACTATATAATACCCTACACCACTCTCGTAATATTGAATAACTCTGATATATAAATTTTGTAATTCATGTATAAATTGTTTACATAAATTTACTTTTGGGACATTTTATACTTAAATAATACCCTGTACCACAGTGTGGTGTAGGGTATAAAAACGATTGGATCTAAAGAGCCAAATCGGATGAAACATATATATGGGAGCTATAGCTAAATCTTTACCGATTTTCTTCAACTTCGGCAATGTTGGTTCATGAATCAAGAAACTCTACCATTCTAAATTTCAAAACGATTGGATGTAAAATATAGCTTCTATAGCACTAAAGGGCCAAATCGGACGAAACATATTTATGGGAGCTATAGCTAAATCTTAACCGATTTTCTTCAAATTCGGTAGTGTTGGTTCATGGATCAAGAAACTCTACCATTCTAAATTTCAAAACGATTGGATGTAAAATACAGCTTTTATAGGACTAAAGGGCTAAATCGGACGAAACATGTATATGGGAGCTATAGCTAAATCTTAACCGATTTTCTTCAAATTCGGTAGTGTTGGTTCATGGAACAATAAACACTACCATTCTAAATTTCAAAATGATTGGATGTAAAATACAGCTTCTACAGGACTAAAGAACAAAATCGGACGAAAGATATATATGGGAGCTATAGCTAAATCTTAACCGATTTTCTTCAAATTCGGTAGTGTTGGTTCATGGATCAAGAAACTCTATTATTCTAAATTTCAAAATGATTGGATGTAAAATACAGCTTCTTCAGGACTAAAGAGCAAAATCGGACGAAACATATATATGGGAGCTATAGCTAAATCTTAACCGATTTTCTTCAAATTCGGCAATGTTGGTTCATGGATCAAGAAACTCTACCATTCTAAATTTCGGCTGAGTTTGAGCCCATGTGAGCCGCTAAAATCGGCGGCGGCTCCGGCTGGAAAAAAATGGTCGGCAGAGGCGCGCCGCCGATTTGCATGCTTCGGCTTCATATCCTGGTACCGACTTTCCGTCGATAGGTTTAATGTCTTATTAGTCATCATATACGTCACAGTTTACGACGGACCCTCCCTGATATACCGTATATCAGTACAGATGAAAAATGACATTTAGTGTGTTAATACCGTAATTTCATATCGAATTAATTTGGAAAAACAATTTTTATAACTGTATTTCAATTTAAAAATAATTCTCACACTTATGTCGCACGTAATACAAAATCGGGAAATGGGTATACAGTATTCGTTCTGGTTTCTGCTGAGAAATGAGGATTATGTATATAGCTCTTAGTTGGCAAATCGTCATATAAATACATGTATGTATATGAGCGCTATAGCCAACTGTGAACCTATTGTATTCAAATTTGGCAACGTATATTCCTGATATCTCCTGACAACTGATGTCTGTCAAAGTGTATGAAGATCCGTAAGAAATGAGAGTTCTGCAGTTCTAGAAAGTTAAATCGGGTTATTGGTATAAGAATATATGGGGATATATTTGCTTTAAATTTCACAGAGGTTGTTCATGGGCCAAGAAAGGGCATCTGCCAAATTTTATAAATGATGAGAAATGATCTCCTAAATGCAAAATCTGGATATAAATATACATGGGAGATAGTTGTGAAGAAAACAAAACTTATATTCCAGATGTAGAAAATGTACCCTAGCTGCATATTTTGGAGTACCGATTTGAGAAGCCCTGTTATTTAAGATCGGAATTTTTATAGCAGAACCTATAAGCCTTAGAGTGAAAACGGCTATATTTTTCAACAGCCGATTTTGGGATAAAATTACAAAACTTTAAATGGTCATAATGACGATGTTTGTGATGCACAGATTTTTGGGCCAAAATCTGAATATACGATCCAAAACAGTAAATGACCTTTACCTTAAATAAGAGTACTAGGACGAAAATATCGATATTTTTAACCAAAGATTTGAAGTCCATAATTGTCAATCTATTGTAAGTGTTCTAATATAACTAACGAAAATAACATGTAAAATTCATTTTAAATAAAAACACATGGACTTGGCAGTATTGGTTCGATTCTACTACCAAAGGGTAGTATAACCCTATACTCGGTTTGGCGAAATTGGTGACCATTTTTTTATGGGCCTCCAAAGTTTCTGAAAATCAGTGGGCCCCTCGAAAAAGTTGTCTTCAGCTTTTGTCCAACAACTAACTCAGACTTGGTGATACCGCTTAACTATATTTGGCAATAAAGTGGCTAAGAATATGCTGAACAAAGTTTCTTAAAATTTTGTAATCACAGAATTTGTTTGCCATTCATTTGATTGCTCTTTTGGGTGGATCATTATACATATGTCTACGATATTTATGTTTATGAACGTAGTTTCCGAAATGATGATGGTAGACATTTGAAGTTTCTTGCCATATACATATATACTCATACATCGTTCATGCCATATCAAACCGAAAATTTCAATCTGAAAATTTAATTTTCATTTTACACACCAACTTAAAATTCTGTGAATAATATAGTTATGTAGCTCCATAAATTCTAAACGAACGCTGAAAATTTTAAGATAGTGTTCAGCCCCGCTCTTTTTTAAAAAAAAGTATTTATTATAGAATTTCTGAGATGTGAATATAGCATTTGTTATATATTAAAAACGCTTTTGTGGATTTATTCACATTGGAGGTCTTCTTAAAGGTATTGACTAGGACATCCTAGATATATGCGAAAATTCGGCAATATTTGCATATATCGTTATATATTTTTCCTCTTAAGTTTTAATTGGCATACTGGACCAGTAAAACAGTCCTATCTAATCTGAGCTGATCTTGTAAATTTAAGTCTGGTGTTTTCTTCAGTTTCTATATACTCGTAATAGCATTATTACTTAAAAATGTCTGAAATCTAAATTTGTTTTTTATTTGAATGATTCTTTCCATTTTGCGATTTCAATATTTTTCATAGTTTATAAAGGAAAATCATTGGCATTTTTAGTAAATTAAGTTTTAACGAGTAAAAGCGTTAAGTTCGGTCATGCCGAATCTTATACACCCTCCAACATGTATCGCGCGTGAATGGTTACGGGTACTAATAAACTCATTATACCAAATTTCAGTCCAGTTCGTTGAAATTTGAGGTTTTTGTGGCGTTAAGAAATCAAATATAGTGGGACCTTTGTATGGGGGCTATATCAAAACATATATATATGCTCGTTGCTCGTGTGAAGGATACCGGGTATACATAAACCCCAGTTACCAACTTTCAGCCCGATATTGCCCATTTTCATTCCGAACATACCTGCAGATATAAGAAGTATGTGTACCAAATTTCAGCAAGCTAGCTCAAGTATTATAGATTGTAGCTTGATTACAACAGTCTTAGAATTTTACGATGATTAATAATATATATACTTTATGGGGTCTCCTATCAATATTCAGTGGTGTTACAAATGGAGTGACAAAATGAATACGAGTATACCCCCCATCCCATGGTTGAGGGAAGAAAGATGTGAACACCATCTTAAAATTTGTAGGGTCAGTTTAGGACAAAAGGGGCTACATATCTATATTTTTCTCCGAATTTTAAGCTGGTATCATTGATGTGCAGGATTAAATGAAACTGATGCATTTAAAAACATTAAATTAACCAGAATTAATATATGTACTTGAAAGTACAATTCATGACCTTACAAACGAGTCTTCATTTGTAAAATTCCGTCCACGCGTTTTCATATACTTAATACTCGTACAAATATGGGCAGTTCCGCGGGTCGCGAACGTACGTTCGTATGCTTTTGATGTACAAAAAATATAGAAAACAAAAATTTTCCCAGCATTTTTTTTTGGTGATTTGATAGCATATTGGTAGATCTATGTTAGGTGCAAAAGATGGGTTTCATCGAGTTTTCGTTTTCATAATGATAGCAATAAACATGTGGTCACGAAGGTACGCGAAGTAGAAGTCAACTTTGGCTGAATCTAGTAACATGCATTACTAGATATTCATTTATTTTAAAAGAGGATTAATGTAGCTTTCTATCGAGTATTTACACAATAAATTATCTCTATTGGTTTTTTTTTCTAATTGCCTAAGGTGCCGGTCGCCAACGTACGATTTTTCCATCTGTTTTAACAGTTAAATTAATCGTTAATCGAACTTTTTTTGATCTCATTGCATTTTTCTCTTCTTAATTGATTATAATAGAGAAATTTTGTAGAAAGAGTGCAAGCATAACATATGCTTTTATATGTAAAATAATTAAATATAAAAATGTCTGTACAAGTAGCTTAAAATGGAAATAATACAAATTTAACAGTTTTTAGGCAAATTTTCTCATGAAAACAACTGAGATATGCTAAGATACCATTCTATTTTAAAAATTTAGAGATTTTGTATTAATTTTTTTTATAATTATTCACAATAAAATAAGAAGATTACCAACATTTTATTTTTCGGCCCTGGTTGACCATTCGGCGGAAATGCCCATATGTAACTTCAAAAATACAGATTTTCTGATATTTTCCCAAATTTTACAGATTTCTTGGGTAGCGATAAATCGCATTGATGGATTGACAATATGTGATAATTTTGGAATATTTAAAATAAAATATTTTTTGTAAATAACATAAACTTTTTAATAAATACAAATTAGTGCTGTAAAAACAAATGTAAATGCTGCTTATGCTATTTTTAACTATAAAGTATAACACGAAATCTAGGAAAAATTAAAACTAAAATTCGACAAAGTCAATAAAGTTTTAAAAATCTTTTATAAATACAATATATTTGGAAAAAAATTTAAAAAAGCTTGGTTTTTGTGTAAAGAAATATTTTATTTGTGAAAGTCAGTGCGCAAATATATTTTATTGTAATATATTAATATATGCGTCCTAAACAAAATTTATTGATTTTAAGATTAAATGTATTTGTTCAAAAACATAAAATATTTATCAATTTTGGTTCCAAATATATTTTCTTCCAATTTAAACATATCAAAAATTACGATTTCCCCCGTGTACAATTGATATTATTTCTGATATTCTCTTTGATTACACTACGCAACAAAAAAATTTTTTTTTTGTGTCCTAGACCTAAAAATTATTTTTTGTATAGATTGTGGCATACTCTTATATAAAATCAAAACCAAAAATTTTTTTATGGATAATTTTTTTTTTAAATTTTTTTTATTAAAAATGCTAATATCGTCGAAGGTACTCTTAGAATTTGCACTATAATTTTTGGAGTATATGCCCGATCAGGTCGGCTTATAAAATTGAAATTAAATAGAAGCTATTAATGTGGGCTACCAATGTTGGAAATATCTCTTTCACTTAAAAACAGTGGTTTAGTAACAGTCATTAAACAAATTTGAGAAAGTAGATTTTTTTCAAAAAACATAAAAATTTCCTGGGACGGAAAAAAAATCATTTTTTAAAAGTTTGCATCCTAGCGAAGTAAATAATGCCTATTTGAAAAAAATCTATGGATAAATGTAGACATTATAGCCTATTTGGTAGAGATAAGAGAATTTCAAAAAATCTTTTTTTTTTAAATTTCTGTTTAAATAGCGATTTTATTTAATACTTTTATTTATATTATGTACATTTGAGTTTATTTACATCAATAAGTTTCATTAGAAGTAATTGTGAGTTATTTGTTGACGCTTGTAGATTTCGGAATCGGTTTCTCTAATGAGGAACCAAATATAATCTCCCATCATTCTTTCATCCCAGTGCCCTTGGTAACGCCGCTCGATGGACTTTAATTCTTGGTGAAACCTTTCGCCATGTTCGTCACTTACGTCGCCAAGATAATATTTTTCAAAAAATCGACTTATCTCTTTAAGGCGCTGAATTACACTAATTTATTAATATCTCTCCCTCTATCTGAGCGGATCTCATCCAATATAGCTCTCACATTACATATAATGTTTTATGGAGGGTTACGAAAGGCCATAAAACCTCGCCCTCTCTATAATTTTATAATGTCTGACATCAATCCTCATAAAATAAAATGCAAGTGCAATGTCTCTCTCACATATGGCGAATTCAATATAAGCAAATTATTTAAAAACGAAACAAGTAAAAGCGTAAAGTTCGGTCATGCGGAATCTTATATACCCTCCACCATGGATAGCATGTGACCACACAAAATGACTCAAACTTAAAGAAAATAACAAGGAAAAATATAGTAGATGAGAACAGTAGGAACAACAAGTTAGATGCTATATATGGGAGCTATATCTAAATATGGACCGATATCGCCCAGTTTCAATCCCAAGTTACCTGCAGCTATAAGAAGTATATATACCAAATTTGAGCCACCTAGCTCTATTATTACGGACTGTAGCGTGATTACCACAGACGGACATGGCTAAATCGTCTTAGAATTTTACGACGATTAAGAATATATACACTTTATGGGGTCTCAGATTAATATTTAGAGGTGTTACAAACGGAGGGTATAAAAATATGAAACAAGATTTTTTTGAATTTCCCTAACATTTACAAAATGGCTCATAATCATTTTACATCTATCCATAGATTTTTTTCAAATAGACAGCGTTTTCTTCGTTAGCATGCTGGCTTTTTAAAAATGTGATAAAATATTTTTTTCTATTTTTTATGTTTTTTTTTTGTACCAGGAAAATGTGTTTTTTAAAAAAAAACATTTTTTTCTCATAATTTTGACGACTGTTACTAAACCAAAAATTCTACGTGAAAGCAATATTTGCAGCATATGTATCCCTCATAATTCCCTTTCATTTGAGGCATAACACGGCTCAATCAGGTTTATACTTAATTGAATTATGGTCCAAATACTGAATGTACTTTCCATGAAAGCTGGAATTAAAAAAAAAAAAATTATAAAAAATTTTTTTAATATTGTTTTCGTGTTTGTGACACCTAATTGCACCAGAAACTGTTATCCACATCACTTGGACAAACATTTTGTTGCATAGTGTTAGTCTTCCTTCCGTGAGAAAATCATAAAAAAACTAAAAGTTTTTAAATTAGACGTACATATTATGTTATGGTTCAAATAATGGAAAACATGAATATCAGCAATCTTCTTCTTTTTGAATATTTCGACTACTAATTTATAGAAGAATAGGCAATCATGAGACAAATAAAATAATCCTTTGAAATTATTCGGAACATTCCTACGACTCTTAAAATAATATATAACTCCTAAATAATAAAATATTGCTAAAAATATTGAACTAATGATTAATGTTAATCTTGAATTTCTAGAGCAACTTAATGCATCCAGCCAAAAGCTTAGTGGAGTATTTGAAATCGAGCAATTTTGATGGTCTAATTTATGCCATTGCCACAGAATCCTTTAAAGATGTGCTGCGAAAGGGAGGTTTTCAAGTTATGGATGGAGTAAGTTTTTTTGTTCACAAATATTTCCCGCTCAGAAAAATGTATCACTTTGTTCTATTTTCCAGCCACACGATGTCATCGAAGAATCTTTCCGTGACTTAATGGATTTGGTGGTCTCCCGTGAACCTGTCAAAGCTGTTGTTATAGATTTCGACTTCAAGCTCACACTCACCAAAATGATGAAGGCGAATTTCTATTTGCGCAAACCCGATTGTCTTTTGATCGGCGGTGCCACCGACTACACTTTGCCAGTTACGAAAGAACTATCGGTAATGGGTCCCGGAGGATTTCTCAAAGTTTTAGAGGATACAAGTCGCAAAGAAATGTTAATTTTTGGCAAACCCGGCAAAGCCTTGGCAGAAGTACTCATCAAACGTTATAATATTAAGGAACCAAGTCGCGCTCTTATGATCGGCGATATGTTTGATCAAGATATACGTTTTGGTAAGACCTGTGGCTTTCAAACTTTATTGGTTCTAAGTGGTGGCGTTTCTCTTGACGAAATAATGAAGCAGACCGATCCTAATGTCATACCGAATTATTATACTAACAGTATGGCGGATTTTGCAGAATTTATGACTGATGTAACTAAGTCACATGCTTAAGCTATTGTTAAGATCTATTTAAACAAAGGGAAATGATATTAATTGTATACATATTAATAGGTTTAGTGTTTTTTAAATTGTGTCTATGGCAAGATGCTGGCTATTCTAAATAAAATAGAAATATTTTTGGATGAATTTTTTCGAGTCAACAGAACGAGATTTTTTAAAATAATAAATCATTTTTTAATTATTTTGCAGAGCAGATTGACCGTCTGCTTAGCGCTTTTAGCAAACAAGATGAGGAAAAAACAGGTAAAAACCATAGTATGTTCGGCCGGGCCGAATCTTATATACATCCCAATGAAAAATCTTTCAAGTGTTTATAATTTCTTTCACTGTATTATAAGTTAATTTCATGGCAGATGTTTGTAACACCTAGAAATACCACAGCTAGACCCACTTAAAAGTATACCGATCTACTCAGAATCACTAGCTTAGTCGTTTTTGTATTGTTTTGATATTTAGCCTGGTAGAGTTTCTAGATCCATCGACCATCACTGTCGAATTTGAAAACAATCCGTTCATATTTAACTTAGCCCCCATATATTTATATGTTTCGTCCGATTTGGCTCTTTAGCGCTTTAGAAGCTGCAGCTTACATTCAATCGTGTTGAAACTTAGCATGGTAAAGATTCTTGATCCAAGGACCAACCGAATTCGAAAAAATCAGCTGATTACCTACCGACATTGAACTTTCGACGCACTTATAACAAATGATGTTTTTCAATGTCGCACGGGACATCGAAATATGTCACAATGCAAACCAAAAATTTACCGATCTTTTTAATTGCGTTTAAGGCATGAAATAAAATATTACGTACAAAGGAACATCAATATTATGCTACGAAAATTTACTTTTCAGTTAACAAATTTTAGGATTACATTTAGTCGCATCGAAAATAGAATTGGAAAATTTCGTCCTACCCACTTTTGTCTACCTTTGGACACTCTCCTGCTAAAAACGGAAACAATAAGATCTTATTTTGGCCATAAAAAGATCTCAGCAATACATGCACACTCTAAAATTTGGAGTCCAAATCAAATTCTTGTACAAAAACATATCGTCGGTGCGCCGACTAAAACTCCTATGTTTAATTTTTCGAACTTTTTTTATTGTCGAATTAGAACGTCCTAGCGGTCAAACGACTACCCACCAAAGCATTTTGCGATATCTTGACCGGTTCCGAAGTTACCAAAAACTCCTATGTGTATCCCTCTATAGCAATGCTCCGACAAAAACTCCTATGTGTTGTAGGTACAGCCTGTCCCAAGGTATAGAAGGTTGGCTTAGATTCACGCCAAAAAACGGCTAATGAGGTTTTGTTCAGAATCATCCCCTCTATTCGACAACGAATAGATCAAAATTGGATCTGCTTCCATTCACGAGTTATCGCGAAAACAGTACTTTTACTCAAAACAAACTTAATAGCTTTGATTTGTAAAGAAAAACGCAAAATTTTAAACTATAACACAATTTCCTTTAAATATGATTATTTGTAAGACGCTTTGTAACGTCCGCGACATTTGCCATGTTTTTTAATTGCGAATTTTGTGTAATCCATAAAATCGACTTTTACCGCCAAATTTTTCCAAAAATATTATACCGAATTTAATAAGATTAATATATTTGCATTCTATAATATCTGAGGATTAGATTAATATCAGCAATTTCGCGAAAAGTATCCCTCGACGAATGAATTTTGTACAACAAAAAATTAGTTCGGAATTATTTTACTATATAATGCTATTATCTCGCGAATGAACAGTTCTAGGGAAAAGTAGTCAAAGAAAGTTTGGGAGATAAGCGAAAGGCCTACAACTCTTTCTTTAACAAATAAAATTTATAGTAATTTGGTAAGGATTTACAGTGTGTTAAAACTTTTGTATGCTTTCCCTTTATATGAGGCATATTTTGATTTGGCACATTGTAAATCCCTACCAAATTATTATAATTTTTGTTATATCTCCCAAACTTTCTTTGACCACTTTTTCCTAGGACTGATCGTTCGCGTAATAATAGCATTATATTGTTAAATAATTCTGAACTTAAATGTTTTTTGTTCGAAATGTATTCGTCGCGGGATGTTTATGGCGGAAATGCAAGTGCCAATCTATCCCTCAGAAATCATAGAATGTAAATAAATCAATTTTAATAAATTCGCAATAATATTTTCGTAAAAATTTAGCGGTGTAAGTCGAATTTTTGGATTACAAAAATTTCCCTATAGAATAATATAGCAAATATCGCGGACATTACAAAGCGTCTTACACATGTTCATATATATGGGATATTATGTTATAGTTTTAAATTTCCGCGATTCAATGTAAGTAAGTTCGGTTTTTGGTTAAAAATTGTTTTTATCGCGATAACTCGCGAAAGAAAGCGGATCAGATTTTGATTTCTTCTTATCTGAGTAGAGGGGATGATTCTGTGCAGAACCTCATTAGCCGATTTTAGCCACAATCCAGGCCAACTTTCGTTTGCTTGAGGTACGCTGTGAACATTCAAATATCAAAACTCCTATGTGTAATTTTTTTGTTTTATAATTATTTAAAATGCTCCAAACAAAACATCCTATGTGCCGCTTTTCATGAAAAACATTTACCACGTCATGCGCTTTTCACATATACGATTTTTGTTATGATATATTGGTGGTAAATAATTAAAAGAAAAATTAAAAAATCTGAGATATTAAAAATATCGCGATTTGACGAAATAGCAACGTTTTTTGTCTCTCCTGAAAACTAGTAAAAAAACACATAGGAGTTTTCGTCGGCGCACCGACGATATGTATGTACATACAAGTTATCCACCCTCGTACAATTCAATTGAAACGCACTTTATAAACAAAATATATTCAAAGCCATCCGGTCATCTGTTTGGTGGCCAAATGTAATATGAGTTATATTAACAAAATAACTCAGTGCGATCCCTTAATTCCATGAATTGCCTTTGTTGGTGGTCTGAGGGTCTTTTTTGCACATTCAGCAAAACCAGAACAAAGAGACTTTAGTTCTAGTTTGACACTCAAAAGAAATAAACGGTTTCGGCCACAACAAAAAAAAATATTTTCTTTTAATTTTTATTCCAAGGAATAAGTTAATTGGCGCCCAACGTGGGGCACGCGTGTGAAAAAATATCCTTAATACTCGTATTGTAAAACAGGATATCGCGAGTGACTCCGCAAAATTCAATATTTTTATACCCTACACAACACTGTGGTACAGGGTATTATAAGTTTGTTTCACGGCAGATGTTTGTAACACCTGAAAATAACACAGCTAGGGTCTAGCTGTGTTAAGTATACCGATCGACTCAGAATCACTAGCTGAGTCGATTTAACGATATCTGCCCGTCCGTCCGTCCGTCTGTCCATGTAAAGTTGTTCGTCGACTACAGGTCGCAATTTCACTCCGATCGTTCTGAAATTTTGCAGTTTACAGTATTTTGCGGCTGTTAAGATCGCTATTGAATTTGGTTGAAATCGGTTCAGATTTAGATATAGCTCCCATATATATCTTTCGTCCGATTTGACCCTTTAGTCCTATAGAAGCTGTATTTTACATCCAATCGTTTTGAAATTTAGAATGGTAAAGTTTCTTGATCCATGAACCAACATTGCCAAATTTGAAGAAAATCGGTTAAGATTTAGCTATAGCTCCCATATATATGTTTCGTCCGATTTGGCCCTTTAGTCCTATAGAAGATGTATTTTACATCCAATCATTTTGAAATTTAGAATGGTAGAGTTTCTTTAAATTTAGAATGGTAGAGTTTCTTGATCCATAAACCAACATTGCCAAATTTGAAGAAAATCGGTTAAGATTTAGCTATAGCTCCCATATATATTTTTCGTCCGATTTTGCTCTTTAGTCCTGAAGAAGCTGTATTTTACATCCAATCATTTTGAAATTTAGAATGGTAGAGTTTCTTGATCCATGAACCAACACTACCGAATTTGAAGAAAATCGGTTAAGATTTAGCTATAGCTCCCATATATATGTTTGGTCCGATTTTGCTCTTTAGTCCTGTAGAAGCTGTATTGTACATCCAATCATTTTGAAATTTAGAATGGTAGAGTTTCTTGATACATGAACCAACACTACCGAATTTGAAGAAAATCGGTTAAGATTTAGCTATAGCTCCCATATATATGTTTCGTCCGATTTGGCCCTTTAGTTCTATAGATACTATATTTTACATCCAATCGTTTTGAAATTTAGAATGGTAGAGTTTCTTGATTCATGAACCAACATTGCCGAATTTGAAGAAAATCGGTTAAGATTTAGCTATAGCTCCCATATATATGTTTGGTCCGATTTGGCCATTTAGTCCTATAAAAGCTGTATTTTACATCCAATCGTTTTGAAATTTAGAATGGTAGAGTTTCTTGATCCATAAACCAACATTGCTAAATTTGAAGAAAATCGGTTAAGATTTAGCTATAGCTCCCATATATATGTTTCGTCCGATTTTGCTCTTTAGTCCTGAAGAAGCTGTATTTTACATCCAATCATTTTGAAATTTAGAATGGTAGAGTTTCTTGATCCATGAACCAACACTACCGAATTTGAAGAAAATCGGTTAAGATTTAGCTATAGCTCCCATATATATGTTTCGTCCGATTTGGCCCTTTAGTTCTATAGATACTATATTTTACATCCAATCGTTTTGAAATTTAGAATGGTAGAGTTTCTTGATTCATGAACCAACATTGCCGAATTTGAAGAAAATCGGTAAAGATTTAGCTATAGCTCCCATATATATGTTTCATCCGATATGGCTCTTTAGATCCAATCGTTTTTATACCCTACACCACACTGTGGTACAGGGTATTATTTAAGTATAAAATGTCCCAAAAGTAAATTTATGTAAACAATTTATACGTGAATTACAAAATTTATATATCAGAGTTATTCAATATTACGAGAGTGGTGTAGGGTATTATATAGTCGGCACCGCCCGACTTTAGCCTTTCCTTACTGGTTTGTGTATAAAGTGGTTTACTGCAGCACAGCGGAAACCAACAAGTGATTATACCAAAAAAAAGACTTAGTGAACAATTCTGTGTAAAGTGCAAGAAACGAACTAAAAAAAAACATAATTAAAACGGAAAAAATTTCCCATATAAAAGTGAAATTTCCCAACAAGTTATTATAAACCAGTAAGGAAAGGCAGAAAGTCGGGCGGGGCCGACTATATGATACCCTACACCTCCCTAACAATGCGATAAGGGTCATTGCCATAATAATTTGGAATAATTAGTAAATGGGTAGAAACATATAATCTAATTCTGAAACGATAATCGCTAAATTAAGCAATATTCGTTCCTAAATTGAGAAACATCTTTCTGGAAAATTTTGATGATCGGAAGTAAAATACAACTTCTATAGCGGTTGGAACCTATATATGGAGCTTTAATATAAATCTGAACCGATCTTCCCTGAATACTCATTCATGTAAAAAGAACTCCTTCTGTCGAATTTCGTACTGATCGGATATAAAATACAGTATCTACAGCGCTTACATGTCAAATCGGGGGTAACATATATATGGGAGCTATATCTAAATCTGAACCGATTTTCTCCGACCTCCGCTTACAGGTCAAATCGGGGGTAACATATATGTGTTATATCTAAATCTACACCGAGTTTCTCCGAATTTTGCAGTATTCCTTCATGTAGAAAGAAACCTCTTTTTGCCGACTTTCGCACTGATCAGATATAAAATAACATTTTTACAGCGCTGACATGTCAAATCGGGGGTAACGTATATATGGGGGCTATATCATAATCTGAACCGATTTTCTCCGAATTTGAAAGTATTCCTTCATGTAATAAGAAACCTCTTTCTGCCGAATTTCGCACTGATCGGATATAAAATACAGTTTTTACAGCGCTTACATGTCAAATCGGGGGTAACATATATATGGGGGCTATATCATAATCTGAACCGATTTTCTCCGAATTTGAAAGTATTCCTTCATGTAATAAGAAACCTCTTTCTGCCGAATTTCGCACTGATCGGATATAAAATAAAGTTTTTACAGCGCTTACATGTCAAATCGGGGCTAACATATATATGGGGGCTATATCTAAATCTGAACCGATTTTAACCAAATTCAATTGGGATCGTCCGTGGGCCAAAAAAAAAGATATGTGTAAAGTTTCGTCGAGATCGGGCCATAATTGCGACCTGTACTTTGATTACAAGAATACATGCACAGACGGACAGACAGACGGACAGACAGACGGACATAGCTAAATCAACTCAGAAAGTGATTCTAAGTCGATCGGTATAATAAACGATGGGTCTATTTCTTCTCCTTTTGGGTGTTACAAACAAATGCACAAAGTTATAATACCCTGTACCACAGTGTGGTGTAGGGTATAAAAACTTAGTGAACGATTCTGTACAAAGTGCAAGAATTTAACTAAAAATCGTTTAATTAAAACCGAAAACTATACAAAATTTCGCAAATAAAAGTGAAATTTCCCAAAAAATAAACTCTGTTCAAAGCCCAAGAATCCAACGAAAAGAAGGTGCCTAATTGTAAAGGAAATCCATAAAGATTCATCAATTACATCGATTCCAAGGACCATAAGGAGCTTCCGGAAGTCGTAAGATAACTTTATTAAATTATCTCTAAATATATATATATATATATATATACATATCATTGTTTTTTGTTATTCGATCTGTTGTGACTTTTCATAGTTTTGTTTTTGACTATTGAGTTCGAGATCAAACAAGAAGTGTGGGGATGTATTAAGGTTGAGAAATACTGTCTGCAATGTTTTGGAGATATGGGACTTTGAAGTCAGTTCTCAATTATTTCATATTGAGATGCTCTCATATTGTGCCAATTATTGGCGGGGTATTTTGTCCAAGGTGCCGATGAGGTTGCTTGGTAGCTTCCGAAACGATATCGTCCACCAACCAGTGACCACCCTTAATACATTTCACACATTTCTTATTCTTCTTTTTTAAAGAAGGTTTGTTTTTCTATTTAACAGAAAATAAAAACAGCGATCTCGAACTCAATAGTCAAAAACAAAACTATATATATATACATATATTTATATAAATAAGTGAACTCTGTAAAACTGGACGAGTTAATTGGCAAATTCCAAAAAAATTACTACCGATACACCAACACTAACGACGGAAATCTTTACGAGATTGATTGCAGAGAACTTGTCTGCATTAAGGACTGAAATTCGGGACCTACAAAATAGGCTGACTTCTTTGACAGGGACCGTCAATGTAGTTGAATATGAGACACAGAAAATCGACGAAACTGTAAAATATGATGAAATTTTGGAAATCGTGAAGTTTGGAAATCGTGAAAGTTTGAAATCGCCAGAGTTTAATGGTAAGACAACCACATATGTGAGCTGGAGCTGCCCTCACAATCTTACGAAATAAATTAACATCGCATGCAAATGATGTTTTGACCAATCACGGGACTGTCCATAATGATGATGCTATAATAAGTAGATTGGACTTTGTGTTCGCTGATAAGCGACCAATCCATATTATAAAACAGGAAATGAGTGTCCTTAGACAGGGATCGATGTCCGTCTTGGAATACTACAATCTCGTGAATAAAAAACTGACATTACTGATCAATAAGACAATAATGGCAATTACAATGAATTGAACAATAACCAGTAAGGAAAGACAGAAAGTCGGGCGGGGCCGACTATATAATACCCTACACCTACCTACCAATGCGAAAATGGGCATTGCGATAAGAATTTGGCAGTGTTCATACATGTAATAAGCAAACTCTCTCTGCCGATTTTCGTACTGATCGGATATAAAACACGGTTTCTACAGTGCTTACATGTCAAATCGGGTGAAACATATATATATTGGGACTATGTTTAAATCTGAACCGATTTTCCCCGAATTTGGCAGTGTTCATACATGTAATAAGAAAACTTTCTCTGTTAAATTTCGTACTGATCGGATATAAAACACGATTTCTACAGCGCTTAAATGTTAAATCGGGTGGAACATATATATGGGGGCTATATCTAAATCTGAACCGATTTTCCCCGAATTGCGCAGTGTTTTTTCATGTAATAAGAGAACTTTCTCTGCCGAATTTCGTACAGGTCGGATTTAAAATACGGTTTCTACAGCTCTTTCATGTCAAATCGGGTGAAACATATATATGGGGACTATATCCAAATCTGAACCGCAAAAAAAGAGCACTATGCTAAATTTCATCACAATCGGACCATAAATACGACCTGCACTTTGGTTACAAGAATACATGGACAGACAGACGGACAGGCAGACGGACAGACAGACAGACGAACAGACGGACATGGCTAAATCGACTCAAAAAGTGATTCTGAGTCGATCGGTGTAATAAACAATGGGTCTATCTCTTCTCCTTTTAGGTGTTACAAACAAATGCACAAAGTCATAATACCCTGCACCACAGTGTGGTGTAGGGTATAAAAATAGACAATCAGCTTTACGAGTCTTTATAACAGGACTGCATGTTCCTTTGTCTGTCATCTTATTTTCTTTATCACCAACAGATTTACCAAATGCTTTGGCAAAAGCCCAAGAGCTAGAGGCAAACAACATACGAGCAAATTTTGCGGACAGCTATTATAGAAATTTGAAAGCAAATTGTCCAACCCACAATCCAACGCAAAAACAACACAACTCAAACACTCTAAAATTTGAGAAAAAGTCTGACAAAGGTCAGCATCCTTCAGGTGTAGAACCAATGGACGTCGATTTGTCCAACCAACGTCCACTGCATATTGAACAAAAGATTCATTATAAGAGTAATGATTTTGGTCGTGGTAATCGACAAAATCAGGACTATCACAGGAAACCGAAGAATCAGGAAGTGAATGTTACTACTAAACATCCACATCCGACTGATAGTTACGTTAATACCCAACCACAACAGAAAACTCCAAGGATTAATAATATTGAAGAGAGTCATTTTTTAGACGAAAATTCGGACTCCCATTCTTGTATCGATGGGACCGAGCAATAGGTCGCAAGCTTAAAATTCTAATAGATACGGGGGCAACTGCTTGTTACATAAAGACATGCATTTACCCAAACAAGAAAGAATTATCTATCAGAAAGAGATTTAAGACAGTCAATACTTGTATTATTATCACACGCTATCATCGTATTACAATCTCCGGACGTGAACATATTTTTTTATGAGATCGAAAACCTCGACTCTGACCTTTTAATAGGTTACAAATTGCTTAAAAAGAGTAATGCGTCAATTGACGTTAAAGAAAAATTCCTGAGATATTCAGGGGGCCAAGATAGAATATTTGATGATGAATCAAATATAGATAACTCAGATAAGGCATCTGAGATCGTTGAGGTCAAAACACTCGACAAAACAAAAAGTCTGGGAAAAAACCCTGGACACGCCGTCGTGAATAAATCAGACAATTTACAAAGCTTAGAGAGGAAAAATCCTAAGCAAACAAAAAATTCGGGAAAACCGAAAAGTCTGGGAAAAAACCGTGGACACGCCGTCATGAAAAATCCTAAGCAAACAAAAAATTCGGGAAAACCGAAACGTCAGGGGAATCCCCTGGACACGCCGTCGTGGATGAATCCGACAAATTTGAAAGTTTAGGAAATAATTCTAATCTTATAGGAGAAAAATTCGACAGCATGACTAGTACGAATCAGCTACTAAAAATGAAAATCAACTGCGAGCTTTCTGCGTCTGAGGAAACACAGACTTCCTGTAGCCACCAAAGCTCTTTGTACACATCTAACATTTCTTATTCTACTTACTCAGACAAGAGTAATTCTACAGTTCGTAGAAAAAATATGGGTTGAGAAATGAGATAAAGGCTAGCATTTCTGAGAGTCATTCTGAAATAGATTTAAAGTTACCATTTAGGATGGATGTTCTTGCGGAAATTAGGACGATATCTACAACTCCCCAATGGAGTCGTCAGTATCCATATTCTTTTTCCGTGGATGCATTTGTAAATGAGGAAATCAATAGAATGTTGGAAAATGGTATTATAAGACCCAGTAATAGCCCATATAATTCTCCCATATGGGTTGTTCCAAAGAAAGGAACAAACAGTGATGGTACTCCCAAATTAAGACTTGTGATTGACTTCAAAAAACTTAATGAAGATACGATTCCAGACAGGTATCCAATACCTGACACAAATATTATTTTGCCTAATTTGGGCAAGTCCAAATATTTCTCTACCATTGGCCTTGAGTCAGATTTCCATCAAATTCTGATGAATCCAGAGGATATAGAGAAAACCGCCTTTTCCATAAATAGCGGAAAATACGATGCCATTTGGATTGAAAAATGTTCCTAGTATTTTCCAAAGGGCTATGGATGACATCCTTCGTCCTTACGTTGGCAAAATATGCCACGTCTACATGGACGATTTTATAGTCTTCTCAGATACGTTACACCAAAACGTAAGTGATTTGAGAACAATCATGGATACTCTGCGCAAAGCTAATATGACAATTTCTGCAGAGAAATCTAAATTCTTCAAGAAAGAAATTGAATTATTGGGTTACATGGTTTCCTATAAAACCATTAAAACGGATCGTAGGAAAATTGAAACAATTGCGAAATACCCAATCCCAACTAACATAAGGGAATTGCGAAGCATTTTGGGTTTGGCAAATTATTATAGGAAATTCGTTCAAGGTTTTGCTCAAATTGCTAAACCTTTAACTGTTCTTACATCTGGTGAAAATGGAAAAGTTTCTAAAAAAATGTCCAAGAAAACCCTAATTGTAATGAAGGACGAAGAAATGAAATCGTTCGAAAATTTGAAAATGTAATAAAAGTTAGGGGAGAACTAACCCAACCAGACTACAATAAAAAGTTTATTCTAAATACTGACGCTTCCAATATAGCTATTGGAGCTGTCCTGTGACAAGATTCCAAACCCATTATGTTTATTTCCAAAACTCTAAATAAAACAGAACGTAATTATGCAACTAATGAAAAAGAGTTGTATGCCATTGTTTGGTCGTTGAAAACCTTGAGAAATTATCTGTATGGAGTTACAAATCTTGAAATCCATACAGACCATCAACCTCTACCATTTGTTCTTTCTAATCGGAACCCAAACTCCAAAATGAAACGTTGGCACGCTTTTATAAACGAGTTTTGTTATAAACCAGGATCATCCAACCTAGTTGCCGATGCCTTTTCTAGAATAGAGATCCACGAGTCATTAAGCGAAAATGATGAGGACTTTGAAACTCAACATTCCGCCCAAAGTTCGGAGACATTCTTTATTCAAGAAACCGCTAAATCAGTTTAAGCAACAGTTGCTTATAATGAAAAACAGATTTACAATTCACGAAATGGTGCAGAATTTTGGAAAAGCACGTCATATTATAGAATATGACACTGTTGAAAACAATCCTCGGGGAATTTTTACTTCCAAACTCAGTTACGGCAATATATTGCAGTCCAGAGGATCTTTATGAAATCAAAAGACCTCTGAAAGAAACCTTCGGTAACAAGTTTCTGCATACTAAACTATTTCCAATGGACATAGTCAGTATTGATGATCAAGGTGTCATTATAGAAGAAACTCATAATAGAGCTCACAGGAATTTTGAGGAAAATATCAAACAAATAGAGAGTTCTTACTATTGGCCAGAAATGCGAAAGAAGATGAAAAATATGTTCGTAACTGCGCCATTTGCAAAAAGAATAAATATGATAGAAATCCCAAAAAAAATCCAATTAGACCTGCACCCATTCCCACAAAAGAAGGTGAACAGTTGCATATTGGCATATTTTATGCGCAACATTTGAAGTTCATCACATGTGTAGATTCATACTCAAAATTTCTGGTCCTAAAGCATATTGAGAATAAACTCAAACTGGGTGAAAAATTCTGGAAATATTGCAATCATTCCCCGACATCAAAATTATAACCCTCGATAATGAGCCAAGTTTGAGTACGCCTCAATTTAAATCTTTAATGGATCGCTTGAATATACAGCTGTATTACTGCAACCCTCATCATAGTACAACAAATGGTCAAGTGGAAAGGGTTCATTCCACAATTATCGAAATAGGGAGGTGCATAAAAGAGGACTGCAATATAGTAGATACTCTAGAAATTATGCTCAGGGCAGTCCAACAATATAACCTGACTATACATTCGGTCACGAAATACAGGCCGTATGATGTCGTTTACTATAAAGTAATACATGAAGATGTTACTGACAAATTAAATGCAGCTCAGGGAAGAATGCTGCAAACACATAATAATAATAGAGAGCTTAAAGAGTATATATCGGGGCAAGTAGTTTATGAAAAGAAAATAGGAGAGAGACACAAACTGCAGCTAAGATATAAAAAACAGATAATAAAGGAGGACTTAGGAAATAAGGTAAAAATTAATAATAGGGACAGAATTATTCATAAAGACAACATTAAAAATCATTAGATTTTCTAAGTGCCATATTTCTGTAGATATTTACAGAAAATGTTTTTGTTAACCATTGCCACATTTGCCTTCGCGGAAAGGATTATACAAGAGAGCACTATGTCTTGATCAAAAATGAAGATGCCCTGATTTACAAGGAGTATGGCGATATTTTGCATGTGACAAATTTAACACATTATAGGGAACTACTTGAAGAAGAAAAATACTTCATTGAGCAAGAAAAATCCAAACATACTTATACTCAGTCGGAATTCCTGGATATTGATATGGAAATTCAATTAGTGGGAACACTTCTAATTCAATTGGACAATAGAAAAATTAAAAGGGGAATCAATGAATTTGGCACTGTCTGGTAATGGATTACAGGCACTCCTGACCATGATGATTTTACCTTTATTACGAATAAAATTAATGACTTAATTGCAAATAATAATAAGCAATATGCAACAAATTCCGAACTTTTCAAAACAGTTGAGAGATTAAGTACCGCCGTTGCTACACTTACTGGACATGCTTATGAAAAAATTGTGCGAAGACACAGACTTAGGGTGGTGATTACTGATTCAGACAATTGTTTTGGCTAACGCCTCAATACTCAATCCTACTGTTTTACACCATAGTGAAATTCAGGACATATTACAACACGAATACAAACAAATACATATAACTGACTTACGTGACGCTTCTAGTTCAAAATTGTACAAAAAGTTTTTTTAATATTTTTATACATAAAATACTCGTTAATATACAACAAATGTAACTTATATGAAAGTATATCAATTGCTCAGTCTGATGGCAAATTAGAAATACCAAAAGAAATCATTGAATGTAATAAGACATATTTAGATGTACAAAAATGTAAAATAGAATTATGTAACATATACTGTAAAATTACTGATAAGCAAAATTGTCTTATAAACATTCTTAATAGAAAGCATGCTGAATGCAATAAACGTAAGGAAAAAATAAATCTATTGATATAATTAAAGAAGGGGCTATTTTACTATCTGGAAACCATACTGTAAATAATATTACACTCTTTGGAACATACTTGATAACATTTAACGAATCTGTGAAAATAGATAATGTAACATTTGAAAACCCATCCAGAAAAATGTATTTTTATTTGGAAAATCATAATTATTATGACTTTAAAATTCTTGACTTTTTAGAAAGTAACGATGAAAATCTTAAATTTGTAAACATAAATATTATAAATAAAATACAAAACGAATATTCTAAAAGCCCTGTAATAACTAATATCTTTATTGTTAGTATTATAATAATTACTTTATATACATACTTTATATAAATGCTTCAAATATTGTAAAATACAAAGAGAAAGACAGCTGGTAAAAAATCAAGAAAAATTGTTTACCCAGTTTAACAAAAACATTGCTAATTTGATGACCCGGGACGATTCATCTTAAGAAGGGAGGAGTTATCCACCCTCGTACAATTCAATTGAAACGCACTTTATAAACAAAATATATTCAAAGCCATTTATTGGTGGCCAAATGTAATATGAGTTATTTCATAAACAAAATAACTCAGTGCGATCCCTTAATTCCATGAATTGCCTTTGTTGGTGGTCTGAGGGTATTTTTTGCACATTCAGCAAAACCAGAACAAAGAGATAGATTTTTGGCATCGCTCGATTGATTTTTGTATAAGTTTAGTTCTACACCATTTTCAATTGTAATTCGAAAAAAGTCAATTGAAATTCGAAGATTCCTTTTGAAATTCGAAAAATGTCAATTGAAATTCGGATATTCCATTTGAAATTCGAAAAAGGTCAATTGAAATTCGAAGATTCCATTTGAAATTCGAAAAACATCAATTGCAATTCGAAACACATCACTTGATATTCGAAGAACATCAATTGAAATTCGAAACAAATCATTCCAAATTCGAAACACATCATTTGAAATTCGTAAAATTGCAATTGAAATTCGGAATACGTCAATTGAAATTCGAATTTTTCCATTTGAAATTCGAAATACACCAATTTAAATTCGGAAAACATCAATTGAAATTCGAAAAATGTAAACAAACTCAATGCGGTATATTAGATGGGGTAGCATTTATGTTATACAATTTGTCTGTGTTAAACCTTTAATATTAAAATATTTAAATATGTTTTGTTTCATCTAATTTTGAATAAATATTCATAAAAGATAAGATCATCTATATGTTTTCTGTTCGTCACATTATATGTTAAGATTTAGTCAGCAAATGTGTTTAAATAAATTCTACCCAATCTAATGTACAGATTTGTTTACATTTTAGAATATCAATTGATGTATTTCGAATTTCAATTGATGTTTTTCGAATTTCAATTGATGTGTTTCGTATTTCAATTGATGTTTTTCGAATTTCAATTGGTGTAATTCGAAATTAAATTGATGTTTTTCGACTTGCAATTGATGTATTTCGAATTTCAATTGATTTTTTTCGAATTTCAAATGGAATCTTCGAATTTCAATTGACCTTTTTCGAATTTCAAATGGAATCTTCGAATTTCAATTGATCTTATTCGAAATTGAATTGATTTTTTTCGAATTACAGTTGAAAATGGTGTAGTTTGACACTCAAAAGAAATAAACGGTTTCGGCCACAAAAAGATAAAAAATAATTTTTATTTTTTTTTTAATTTTTACACCAAGTAATAAATTAATTTACATACCTACACGCTGAAAAAAATTCGTTTCTGTAGTATATTGTCCCAAACATATTCGGCTTGAAGTATACATGTGTTTAGGTTACACTCCAAATATATAATATTTGACACCCACAAACATTATATGTTTGGGAGGATATTGTTTTTACCAAAATATGTTCACATTCTAATATTTTGTTATTTGGAACTAGTTTTTCTGAAATAAAGATTAATTTGTCTTTAAATATTTTGGCAATGTATCAATGCCTTAATATAAAGACAAGTTTTCTGTTTTTCAGATGTTCAAAGAGCAATTTTTTTTATAAATTTTATATTTTTGTAAAACTTAATTGAAACTTAAATCGTATGTATAATCTTTCGTAAATATAAATATAAATTGGATTGATGGATTGACAGAGAGTGATGAATTGGAATATTTATAAATTAAAAGACATTTTTAGATATAAAGTTTAACACGAAAACTAGGAAACACTAACTAAAATTCGAATAAGTCAGCAAAGTTTTAAAAATCTTTTTTAAATAAAATATATTTGGAAAGCTTCTTAAACAATAACTTTGTTTTGTGTGTAAATACACATTTTATTTGTGAAACTCAGTTTGCAAATAAATTATGTTCTAATATATTAATATACGCGTTCCAAACTAAATTTCTTGATTTTCAAATAAAATTTATTTGTTAACAAATATAAAATATTTAAAAAAATCGTTTCCAAGTATATTTTCTTTCAATTCAAACATATGCTTTTCAAATCAAACATATTCGTTTGTTAACTCCTCTCTTCCCAAACCAAACCACTTTCAAATAACTAAACGATCGAAGCGAACAAAAAATAATGTAGCAATGAATAGTTCTTCCTTCAGTTCATTTCTATGTATGTATGTACGACGTATGTTCAAAAAATATGGCGAATTTTGTATTTTTTCAAAAAGTATTTATTTATTCATGCGCAATTTGCGCATAACTTGCAGGGTAGATACAACTGTAAATAAAGAGCAATTTGTAAATAAATTTATAAAAGAAACATAGAAACTCTCACCTGTGTTTAAATTGCATCACAAAAACCCACGAGTAGGTGTTGATGTTTAACACTTTATCTAACAACGAAACACACTAACAGTGTAAATTAACAAACTACGAGAAATGTGATTACAAACTCCGCTTCTTACTACAACACAACCGAAGGCGACAAACAACACGACATAACTAAAATCAAAGAAAATAAAGTTATAAAGAAGTTCCGTCAAGCAGCGAGTAGTCTATCAGTGACGAACGAATAGAAATTTGATTTCAGCGAGTTATGTTTTGGCGTATTTCAAGGCTGATTTCCGAGATTTTTTTGTTATTATCACATTTAGAAAATTAATATCGATCGTTACGTACCAAAAAAGTTCAAAAAAATACTCTAGAAAACTATATTTTTCGCTTTTGAAAATCATTTCTATTCGTTCGTAACTCACGCAAATGTAAACAAAGTCACGACGGAACATCTGTTTAATCAATCACTCGCTGAAATCAAATTTCTATTCGCTCGTCACTGATAGGCTACTCGCTACTTGACGGAACTTCTTTATAACTTTGGATGTGCCATCACATGTTTGTTTACATTTTATCGAGTTACGAACGAATAGAAATGATTTTTCAAACGCCAAAAAATAGTTTTCTGCTGTCTTTTCTTGATCTTTTTTATACCCTCACTTTAGTGTGACGAGGGTATATATCATTTGCTACGGAAAAAAGTGTAACACATCGAAGGAGTGATCTAAGACCCTAAGTATGTTCGGAGGAAATCCGTTTTGGGTCATTTTAAGTCGAATGAGCAATGTCCGTCCGTCTGTCTGTCTGTCTGTCTGTGTGTCTGCTGGCTGGTGCGCACGATAACTCTCGAAAGGAGTAATCGATTGACTTAAAATTTGGTATGTGGTAATATTTTGATCTATCTCCGGATGAGTTCGAAGATGGGCCATATTGGTATACTCCTTCTGGTACCTCCCACACAAAGGGTTAGAATTTAGTGAAATATTGATTCTTTAATAACTTCTATACTACTTATTCGAATCTTTTGAAATTCTGCACATAATATTAGTATATTAGTCGCTATTAACTCGAGAAAAATGGGTGAAGTTGGCATGCCCCTTTTGGTACCTCCCACACAAATGGACCATTTTGCATCAAAATTTAACTGCTTATAACTTTAATACAAGTGCATAAAAATGCTTGAAATTTTCTACAGTATAATGTTTTTGTAGCGCCTATAGTCCGGTAAAAAATGGGCATTATTGTACAGCCCCTTTCGGTACCTCCCACACAAATGGACCGTTTCGTACCAAAAGTAAACGGCTTGTAACTTTAATACCAGTGCATACAAATACTTGAAATTTTGTACAGTGTAATACTGTTATAGTGCCTATAGTCCTGTAAAAAGTGGGCGTTATCACCCCGCCCCTTTTTGTACCTCCCACACAAAATGACCAAATCATACCAAAATTACATAGCTCGTAATTTTAATATACCAGTGCACATAAACGCTTATAGTTCAGCACAATGCAAAGTATTTAAGAATGTACTGTTTACCGAAAAATATGTGTATTTGGAAAACCCCTTCTGGTACCTCCCATACAAATTGACAGATTTATTGGTGTAATGTTGTATATTACATTACTCACAAAGTGAGGGTATACCTTAGTCGGTTTACCCGACTGGAACTTTCTTACTTGTTGTACGTATCGATTGATATTTATTTCCTAATCTTAATAATTACAAAAAAATCGAGAAAATCGATCTGAAAATACAAGAAAACCCATACTCGTTAAAATCCAATTCCTATTCGTTCGTCACTCTCACAGATTATCTATTAGACAGATGTTCCGTCGTGACTTTGTTTACATTTGCGTGAGTTACGAACGAATAGAAATGATTTTCAAACGCGAAAAATATAGTTTTCTGGAGTATTTCTTTGAACTTTTTTGGTACATAACGATCGATATTAATTTTCTAAATGTGATAATAACAAAAAAATTTCGGAAATCGGCCTTGAAATAAGCAAAAAATTCACTCGCTGGAATCAAATTTCTATTCGTTCGTCACTGATAGACTACTCTCTACTTGACGGAACTTCTTTATAACTTTATTTTCTTTGGTCACTCTCAGCTACTCGTTATGCGATGGCACATCTTCGTAATTGACTGACTTTGGTTTACATTCTCTGCAGCAAATGCATTTGTTGCCTTTGTGATGGTTTATCTATTAGATAATGCTCTTTTTATAAATTTTACTCTCATCTCGTTCTTTTATTTTTTGTATGTGTTTCTTGGTTCTGCGATGGGTTGAGAGTAGTGATGTCAACCGGGAAATCCCGATCTCGAAAATCCCGATCCCGAAAAATACCGAATCCCGGAATTTTTTAAAATGAATCCCGGGATATTTTAATAACAAAATATTTATGAAGCTGTCCCGTATAAAATATTAAGTGAAAGAAAGATAATCTCTGTCAAAAATGTAAACTAATGCAGCAAATTGTTAACAACAAAAAACATTGATATAATCCGGTGAAAACATTAGAAATTTGGAGAAGAATTACAAAATACATATATCATAAATGTAATTATAAATAAGTTAACTTAAAACAAGGACACAAATAGAGCTTGTTTCCCACAAAACGAAGATCATTGTATTCTATTCTTTCAAATTTATGAAAAAATCCTAATATAAGATCTGATATGGATCGACAAATCGATTTGGTCCCATAAAAATGGAATTAGTCAAACTGATTTCTCAAGTTTAAAACAATATTTTTTGGCCTTTAATGATAGAAAATTATAACATCAATAATAATTCAGACGACAACCTGAAATTGGACCAAAATTATTTCATAGCTAAGATGATGTGAAATATTTTAATAACAGTTAGTAGTTTTCAACAATAATTAATGTATGCCTATTTAAATGAATTAAAATTAAATTAAAACTGAACTAATATGTTTGTATTCCATTTCGAAGATTCCGTAAATTCCGATTTATCCAGAAAATCCCGGGATATAGAACAATTTCGGGGTCCCGAAAAAATCCCGGGATTTGCAACTTAAAAATCCCGGGATTTGTGAAAACCAATCCCGTTTGACATTTCTAGTTGAGAGCATAATAGTCATGAAGCAACAGAGAAGAGTTAACACTCAAGTTATTAAAATATTATCAGAGCGTGGAACGTTGACTAGCTTAAAATGGGATGCGCGTATTTTCTAAATTCGAATATAGCCAAACGGGAAGGATTGGGAAATTGACATTTTGTACAGTGTAATGTTTTTCAATCGGTTACTCCTTTCGAGAGTTATCGTGCGCACCAGCCAGCAGACAGACAGACATACAGACGGACGGACATTGCTCATTTGACATAAAATGACCCAAAATGGATACCCGCTGAACATACTTACGGTCTTAGGTCACTTCTTCGATGTATTACACTTTTGGCTCGTAGCAAATGAGTGTATATACATACCTCCTTTCTAAGGTGAGGGGATAAAAATGAGAAAAAAATAATTTTTGGGTTTTTTCGAAATTTGTCATTGCTCTTGAACGGTTGAATCGATTTTTACAATGATTACGTCATTTGAAAGAGAACATATCAGGCCATTTTTAGCGGACCCATAACTTTAAAAAATACTGATTCCCAAAAATCCAATTTAGTTCCGGATTATCCGCGAGTCTTTGGAAAAAAATTCTCCAAAAATGGCGCTTTATGTAAACGACGTATAATTTGTCAAAATCGGTTCAGCCTTTCAAGTATTTTTATAAACTTTTTAGGCAAAAGTAAAATACATAGATTATTATTAAAAATTGTGACCCAGGTCCAGAAAATAAAAATGTATTTTCAATATTTTTATTTATATACGGAGAAAAAAATCATTTAGCAAAAGCATAAGGGGCAAAATTTAAAAAAATATTATATACGGAAAAAAATTTTGGAATATATGTTTTATCAGAATATTTTAAGAAAAATAAGATACAGGATTTTTTCCTATTTGCATAAAAAAAGTTAATTTACCAAAAAATAATTTTGCCAGCAACAATGATACAAAAACTATTTATTTCTTAGTTACTGGATATTTTTGGCGATTATAGAAAAACTTGTTCAACCGATACAATAATTTGTTCGACCCTTTTGTGGAAATTTATTAAAATAACGGCTATTAAATTTTCTGAAAACCGTTGAAAACAAATCTTTTAGGATACACTCGAAATATGTATATTATATATACATATTTGACGCAAAAAATCTTTGTTGCCACCCTAGTATTTAAATTTGTATATTTTATTACCGAAACAAATTTTTTTTGGAAATTTAATTTATAATTCACTTCAGAAAGAATGAGTATTTTAGTCGTATCCGAGGAGAAATGAAAACTGAATTTCGAAAAAGTCAGCAACATTATAATCTTTTTTAAACAAAATGTATCGCTACGGTATACAGGGGCGGAGCTACGTGTATAAATATACCATTAATTGAGCATAGTTTGGTTTTCATAAGAAGTGAACTATCATAATATAAATATGTAAACAGTAAAGAGAAAAAAACAATGAAAGTAGCTAAGAGCAAGAACAAATATATTCCCAGTTTTCAGGTCAATTTCCTCATAATAAATAACAAAGGAGACATTTGTATAAAATAATGTTTGAAAAATATTTCGTTTATAAACATTTTATTTTTCGGTCTCGCACTTTTTTAAAAGCCGGATCCTAGGTTCCTAGGATATGTTGTTATTTCTAATTTGGGGTCCCATTATAGATCGACCGATTAATCGGCTTCGACCAAAAAACTGGTGAAGCCCATTATTTCTCTTTATTTACTTATATAATTTAAAAATACGTTTTTTGTAACATCTGGCTTTAGACCATTTTGCACTATACTGTTATAGAATGCAAAGATTTTTCAAAACGTTATGTCTAATTCAATTACTCTACAGCTTAGCTCCTTGTGTCGCGATCTAATGAATGTTACGTCAATCTTCTGCAAGGTTCAGCTGTGAATATTCGGTTCAAAACGTAGCTTTATAAATAATGCAAATACTTTGCGAAATTTGCACAAATACCTTGTGAGGGATGTAAAGCCATCGTTAGTTGTTAAAAAATTCAGGAATTCATGCCACCTTTTTTATACCCTCCACCATAGGATGGGGGTATACTTACTTTGTCATTCCGTTTGCAACACCTTGAAATATTGATCTTCGACGCCACAAATTATATATTCTTGATCGTCGTGAAATTCTGAGACGATTTAGCCATGTCCGTCCGTCTGTTGAAATCACGCTACAGTCCGTAATAATACAGCTAGGTTGATCAAATTTGGTAGAAATACTTCTTATAGGTGCAGGTCCTTTGGGATTGTAAATGGGCCATATTGGTCAATATTTTAATAGAGGCCGCTTCAAAATACGATTTTTGCGCCATAGATACCACATTTTTAAAGCAAATTTGCTGAAACTTTGCAGTTTGTATTCTATATTGACAAAAATTCATTACAATAAAAATTTTACAAATCCGTTCATATTTTGTTATAATAAAGTAATTGAGAATAATTTGTGAAGTGGCCCCGCCCCTTTTGCTACCTCCCACACAAAGAGACCATTTTGTACAAAAAGTTAACAGCTAATAACATTAATACCAGTGCATAAAAAAACATTACACTGTACTTTAAATTTTGTACAGTGTAATGCGCTTATTGTGAAAGTGAAAAATGGGCGTTAATGCAAAGTCCCTTTTAGTACCTCTCACACAAATGTACCATTTTGTACAAAATGTTAAAAGCTTAAAGCGTGAGTACCAATGCACGAAAATGCTACAAAATCTATAGTCCTGTAAAAAAATGGGCGTTACCACCACTGATCTTTTTGTACCTCACACACAAATTGTACCAACATTTAATAGCTCAATGCGTTAATAAACTAGTGCACATAAACGCTTATAATTCGGCACAGTGCAATGTATTTAAAGTATGTACTATTCAGCGAAAACTAAGTGTATTTGATAAACCCCTTCTGGTACCTCCCACACAAATTGACAGATTAATTCGTTTAATATTACATTACTAACAAAGTGAGGGTATGTATACCTTAGTCGGTTCACCCGACTGAAACTTTCTTACTTGTTTTTAAATTAGTTCATATATTGTTATAGTCCACATATAGATGTCGCTCTCAAAAGCCACAAAAACCACATTTTCTAAGCAATTCAGCTGAAACTTTGCAGTTTGTATTCTGTTTTGGCAAGTATTCATCTCAATAAAATTTTTACAAGTCAGTTTATATTTTGTTGTAGTCGCCGTGTAGAGGTAGCCGTCAAATATCCTAATTTAAACCATAAATACCACATTTTTCGTTCGTTTTTTAATAATTTGCTTAAATAATAAGGATGGTCCTAAGATTTGCTACATATCCAATCCATGGTGGAGGGTATATAATATTCGGCATGACCTAACATAACGCTTTTACTTGTTTATATTCAATCTTATGATTACATAGTTCATTTGATTTCTGCCTTTCATTCATACATTGTTTAAAATATTAAATTTAGCTGTATGGAAAGTATGAATAAAAAATTTAACCTTCAGTGATGGAAATAACGGAATTTCCAATAGGGATGATATGAATTTGAAGTGACGTTTCGGCCATTTGTAATATGTCATGATCTGTCATTTGTTTTTCATTATATTCAGTAGTGTTTAAAATTTCATCATGGAGAGATATACTACGCATGAACAACGTTTACAAATTATTCAGTTTTATTATCAAAATAATCGTTCCCCAATTGCACATTTTCGTGCGCTAATTAAATTTTTTTAAATCCAAACCAGTAAGGAAAGGCTAAAGTCGGGCGGGGCCGACTATATAATACCCTAATATTGAATAACTCTGATATATAAATGTTGTAATTCATGTATAAATTGTTTACATAAATTTACTTTTGGGACATTTTATACTTAAATAATACCCTGTACCACAGTGTGGTGTAGGGTATAAAAACGATTGGATCTAAAGAGCCAAATCGGATGAAACATATATATGGGAGCTATAGTTAAATCTTAACCGATTTTCTTAAAATTCGGCAATGTTGGTTCATGGATCAAGAAACTCTACCATTCTAAGTTTCAAAACGATTGGATGTAAAATACAGCTTCTATAGAGCTAAAGGGCCAAATCGGACGAAACATATATATGGGAGCTATAGCTAAATCTTAACCGATTTTCTTCAAATTCGGTAGTGTTGGTTCGTGGATCAAGAAACTCTACCATTCTACATTTCAAAATGATTGGATGTAAAATACAGCTTCTTCAGGACTAAAGAGCCAAATCGGACGAAACATATATATGGGAGCTATAGCTAAATCTTAACCGATTTTCTTCAAATTCGGCAGTGTTGGTTCATGGATCAAGAAACTCTACCATTCTAAATTTCAAAATGATTGGATGTAAAAAACAGCTTCTATAGGACTAAAGGGCCAAATCGGACGAAAGATATAAATGGGAGCTATATCTAAATCTGAACCGATTTCAACCAAATTCAATAGCGATCTTAACAGCTGCGAAATACTCTAAACTGAACGATACTAAATTTACTAAATATCAGAACGATCGGAGTGAAGTTGCGACCTGTAGTCGACGAACAACTTTACATGGACAGACGGTCGGACGGACAGACATGCTTAAATCGACTCAGCTAGTGATTCTGAGTCGATCGGTATACTTTAAGGTGGGTCTAGCTGTGTTATTTTCAGGAGTTACAAACATCTGCCGTGAAACAAACTTATAATACCCTGTACCGCAGTGTGGTGTAGAGTATAAAAAAAACTTTCCAAACTACCTACGACCTTGACACCCATTAGCAATATTTTAGATCTCGTTAAGAGCTATCTTTTTGCCATTGACCGATTGTGGCTAGGTGCCACACAGCAAATGACACAATTAAATTGTTGCCAGAAAAGTTTGGAGATGAGATTATTTCAAGAAATAATGATATTGAATGCCCCCCAAGAAGTTGTGTTTTAACACCATTAGACTATTTCTTGTGGGGTTATTTGAAGTCATTGGTCTTTTGAAATAAACCTGACTCTCTTCAAGCTTTACAGGTCAATATTGAACGTGTCATTCATGACATATGACTTGATTTAGTGGAAAAAGTGCTCGAAAATTGGGTTCATCGAATTCGTTCCTGCAGAAGAAGTCGTGGAGGCCATTTTAACATTATTTAGAACTTAAATGTATCAATTATACTTCACATTAAATAAACAACTTTTGAATTTCCTTAACAATAAGTGTGTTTTTTTTTCAAAGAAATTGTATCACTTTTATTGGAAAACCCTGTATTACAATGAGATACTTTTTCATTTTTCTTTGTTGCTGCGATTTCATTCTGTTAAATGTAGAGAGAAAAGTCTAATGCCGGGTCTGTATATATGCGAGAAGCCTGGCAAAAGCCCGACCGTCGGGCAACCCTACACTTTATATCAATAACACGTTTACATTTTTTAGTTAATTTTATGCATAATAAAAATTTTCCAAATGCACTTTTTTTATTTAAATATCAAATTAAATTAAATTATTTAAATCAGCCAATTTGTCAATAATAAAATCAGGACATTCCAATTCATTCATTTCCTGTGCTGCTAGATCTGCATTTTCCATAGCTCCCGTTAATACAAGTAACGTTTGGAATCCACACTTCTTGCCAAATTTTATGTCACTTCTCAGGCTATCGCCCACCATTAGCACTCGTCGGGGATCTTTAATATCAAACATGGATTTCAACAAGTTACCCAAATCGGCTCCCGGTTTACCGAACACCATTGCCTTTCGCTGGTTGGCTTCTTCGACTATACGTATAAAAGCTCCCGGTCCGAGGAGCTCATTGCCTCCGAAAGGTATGCGTGGATCAGCGGCACCAGCAATAAATAAACACTCGGGATTTTTCAAAAGAACTTGGGCTCTCATCAACTTCCAGGCGGTCAAATTGAAATCGATATCGATTACAACGGCTTTTACTGGATCTCTGTTGTAAATGGCATGGTGTAGGTCCAAAAAGGACCCATTGATCAAGCGGTCTTTCTGTGGAAATTGGAAGGAAATACATTATTCTTGATAGGGCAATTTAGTGGGACAATGACATTATTTACCTCCTCGACTACTTGAAAACCATTCTCACGTAAATGCTGCTTAAATGATGAGGAGGCAAAGCAGAGGATTAAACCTTCAAAATGTTGACTTCTCAAATAATCACTAATGGTTTTGGCCGGGTGGATTAATTCATGCTGAAAATAAGAAAAAGTACAAACAACTTATCATAAATGCTTTGGGAATTAAATTAATGATTCGGTTTACCTTTCCTAATCCACAATTAACTAAACTTTAAAAAAATAATTGGGAAAAATTGTAGAAAGAAAGTGCTTCACAACATCCAACAAATTGTGTAGTTTGTCCAGTTTCACAGAGGATATCTCTTAAAGGCTTCAGCGGAAGGAATTTATGTTTAATTTTAAAATTTCGTTAAAATTGCATAGAGCATCACCAAAAAGACTCACAATCTTACAACAATTTTGTAAGATTCGACCAAACCAGACTGCTGATTTAAGACATGTTCTAGCATCTAGATAAACAAATATTGGGGATCGATAACCCGAAAAACTTTTTGCCTCAGTCGATGGCTGTTTGTGATTTGAGGATGTTGCCCCCAGAGATTTTATGGCAGCTTGGGTTCTCTTATTGCTTACCCATCAGAAAAAGTGCTCCCATAAAAATGGTGAAGATGTTATTTTTCCGATCCAGAAGTACTTCTATATCGGATCATCACCGATGAATTTAACATGGACTTATCGCGACATTTCATTCATTACACTATGCAACAAATGAACACTTTTTGAAAAATACACGGACTTGACAATATAGTTTCGATTCTACTACCAAAGGGTAGTATAACCCTATACTCGGTTTGACGAAATTGGTGATCAATTTTTTTATGGCCCTTCAAAGTTTCTGAAAATTAGTGGGTCCCTCGAAAAAGGTGTCATCAGCTTTTGTCCAAAAACTTATTTAGACTTGGTGATACCGCAATAATGAAGCCAAGAATATGTTGAACAAAGTTTCTTAACATTTTATGGGAAAAAATTTTCCCGCATTTTTTTTTGAAAAAGTGAAGAAGAAATCATAAAAACTCCCCTTTAAATGGGAAGGGGTTTTCACAACGTTCTAGATCTAACGAAATTCCATTCACCGCAAACTTCCGAACTAGAGGAGATAGACTCCTACTCCTGCTACAGGGCATCAAAGTTGGCCACCTCTGATGTACAAAATGTTTACGCGCGTGTAACTTTTGTCTTTGTCGTCTGATTCGAATAATATTTATGCTCGACCCCACACTGTGGTACGGGGTATTATGACTTTTCGCGTTTGTTTGTAACGCTTAAAAAACAAAGATATAGACCCATAGTTTATTGAACCGCTCGCATAAAATCACTTTCAGAGTCGATTTAGCCATGTCCGTTTGTCTGCCTGTCTGTCCATGTATTCTTGTTATCAAAGTGCAGGTCGTAAATATAAAACAATCTTTACGAAAATTGGTACAGGGGCACTTCTTTGGACCTAATCGTCCATAGTAAAAATTGGGAACATCGGCCCACTTTTTTGATATAGCCCCAATACACCCAGAAAATAATTGGTTGGAATTCGATTGTAACAATAAAAAAATAGTACTAGCAACAAAAAGTATATTGCCTTCACCGTGTGTCGGTTGTATTTATTTATAAATAGTTGAAACAACAATAATAACATGAATACGATCAAATGAAAATGCTTGCAACAAAAGCGATGGTTGTATCAATCGATTTAAAATTGTTTTTTCATTGACACTCGGGTAGTTGTGGTAACCAATTTTAAATGTTCATTATATTACCATATGATAGATTTTTGGTTCTGGCAACCAATGTTTTATTCTTGACAATAGACTAAAGATTATTATTGCAACGAATAATTGGTTACTAGAATACAAAAACATTAATAAATAATCGGTTTTTGGTTATCCCAAAAATTTCCCAAATTTAGAATAATTAAATGTATTTTGGGAAATACAACCCAAAGATTGGTTGCTGTCCTTTTGCTGATACATGAAAAACAAAAAATAAAATTACTCGACAAAAATAAATCTTCAACATTTTGTCCAAGAACGGTATATGTAGTCAAAAATAACCTCGTGTGGATAATAATGTGTGAAATGCAGAATATGTTGTGTAAAATGATTTACATAAATAAAAGCAACAATCATGAAATTGAGAGCACAGGGTTAAGCGATATTTGCATACAAGTTTTGTGTTTTTTTTCGTGTACTAAAATTTGTGTCAAATATTTCCACGTCTTATAATAGTGATGAATTTGTAATATGGGATTTTTGATTTTGTTATGAATTGTTTGAATTTTTTGCTCAATAAATAAAATAAAAACTAATAAAAACTGTTTTTAATTAATTGTCGGTACGAGTAGTATATGACTGACAAATTGTCAGAACAACCAATTTTTTAAAATAGTTGGTTGTGGCAACATACAACAGACAATTTTAGCCACCATTTTCGTAGTTGGCTCAACCAAATATGATTGTTGTCAACATGGAAGCAGATGAATACCACAACCAAAATGTTTGTTGTCATGATGGAATCGCACGGTAGACAGAACTACCAAAATTCGGTTGAGGCAACCAAACTGTATTCTGTGTGTATAAATGTCCCCACCGATATCACTTCTTGACGCTCTAGAAAACACATTATTTAATTGATCTGGTCGAAATTTAAAAATTTCCACTTTATATTAGACCTAATCGTCCATAGTAAAAATGGAGTCCATGTTTTGGTATATCCCCCATATAAAGGTTCCCAATGGTGGAGAGTCGGCCCCTCCCGGCTTTAGTCTTTCCTTACTGGTTTTTTTGTGAATTCTACTAACCGAGGTCTACAAAAGGCCTCTAGGAAAGTATAAGTTTAAATGGCCATAATATTTGCCTCACCTGGTATATCTGAGAGCATCATTATATTTGTAAAGGTTAATCCCTCAATTCCCAAAATAATTTTTTGTTTTGAAATGTTTATGAAAAATGGTTTAATTTGGAGAAGCGTTGCAACAAAATTAATAAAATTTACAGAACCGTTCTTTTTTTAGAACATTCTCCAGAAATTTTCCTTTAATGTGAATATAATTTGTGTTGTACTTTATTTTTACAACTTTTTTATATCTCTAAAACTACTACATATACCTTTTCATAAAAAAAACAATAAATATCTATTTTTGAAAATATGAATTGATGTGGCCACAGCTTTTGGTACATCTGAACAAAAATCGTGCGGTGAGTAAAACCCATACCTGCATTATGTCGCAACCACTTGGTAGTGCATTAAGAATGCACTACCAAGTGGTGTGCATTTAGGTTTGGTTCATAAGTCTGCTTTTTGACGGTGCAACACTCCACACCGTGGACTGCGCTGAGTGTGGGAATTTTTTAATTTTACAAACAGAATCAAAACCCGTTCATACGGCTGCTCCATTTCTACAAACGAACCTACAAATGGGGGTTTAGTGTAAAATTTAGCTAATTTTTTAATTTTTTTGCACAAACGAAATCACTATTAGTATTTAGGCGGCGCCGAAGATGTTTTCAGCTTTTTTAGTGAGTTAAAAAGATAGCTTTTTGTAAGGTGTAGGCGACATTATTAAGATGCTGCTCCCTGACAGGGCTACATCTTTTTTAGAAAAGAAAACTCCGTTAGTAATTTAACCAAAAGTGGGCGGGATTTAATAGGAGGGCGTGGCAATAATTAAATTTTATTGGATTTAATACTAAATTAGCCACATATGGTTCATGAAAAATAAAAAAGTGTGACAAAACTGGGCGTAGCAATATTTAAAATTCAATTGAAATATTAAAATTCAATGTTTGTGCTGTAAGTTATTTGAGTCAATATTAATAAATTCAACAAAAGTGGTCGTGGTGGGATTAGTGGTCAATTCACCAGAAGCGTTAGGAATGGGACAAGTATTTACACATTTCTACAATATATTTTGTAGGTGAATAACTTGAACAGCTAGATCTACTTATTATTTTGAATTATTACTTGGCCATTTACTCTTTGTACTTAAAATTCAAAACTTTGCTAATTCAAAACTTATCTTCTCTAATACCTCTCTCTCTCTACAAGCATGTCAAGTTGTGTTCCATTCGGTTGTCTGGTTAATAAACGGCCAAATTATCCCCCTTTTTAATTCCTCCCACTGTGCTACGTAGAGAAATGACTCAGTTAACAGTTTTGGGAGAAAAATCGTTTGACATAGTGTAGTAGGTACGAACAAAAACAATCATTACTTCCAATTGTAAATAGACGTAAATAAATCCATTTTACCATGAACCTCAACAAATTACATTTTGAATATGAATAAAATAGTATCCCCCACTTACCTCTTCCACGTGAATATTGCAGCTGGCAAATTTTTTCAATTGATCTTGAGTCGATGAAATGCTATTATTTGTGACAAATTTCACTTGTTTTCCCATGCCGCGTAAATACTGAATAGCATCGGAGGCACCAGGTATGACATCGAATAAATTGTGCCAAATTACACCTGGAAATAATAGAGATAATTAAATTAAACCTTACATAAATTCTCCCCCTCATTGAATCTGAACTTACCATCACAATCACAAAATACCAAATCGAATGAATTTAGAAAATCCCGCTTTTGGATTTCCGTTAATTTTGCAATGAATTTAAAAGCTGGAGCTGATGGTGCCATAGATAATGAAGACATTATTTTACTTTTCACCAAGAATGCAATGAAATCTGAAGTAATCGAGAAGAAATGCAATTAAATGCCTTTGAATTTTCCAGTTGTTTTCGTTGTCCACTGAACCGCGTCTCATTTACAACTAATCCAAACAAGCGTTGACGGCACTTTCCGCTGATGCGATATCAATTACTATGCTGAACAGAAACAATTTCAATAAATTATGTAGAAGCAATGATCGCTGCGCTTGATTGAACATTTGGGGGTCAGTGGGGAAACACAACAACAAACAGGCCCTCGGCGATTCGACGTCGTCACCATAAGATACAACAATTGTTTTTCCCACTTGAAGATTACCTAGTTTTGCTTTGTTTGAGATAATTTCAAGTATGACATCAAAAAATGCAAATTTATTAAGAAAACCGGAGGAAATTTATTCAGCCAGTCGCAGGTGGTCTTCTGATGCGCTATACACGCGCTGGTAATTGAAAGGGATTATGTTTTTGACCTGAAGCCATGACTAGTAGGTCAATTATTATTAGGGCATATTGTCATCGTATTTTCATTAACTACTGTTTGCCAATTCATAATGGAAAGTCCAATACCAAAACAACATCTGCCAGTTATTTACATGTATGTAATGAGAAACGTTTGGGCAACATTTGGTGTATATCATCGATCATACTATGGTGAGAGCAACCCAAAGAGATTTTCGATCTACCGCCGAAAACACTGTTCGGAGTGGATTTAGTGGAGACACCTACAGCGCAGTCGCGTCCAAGATTTGAATGTAGTTGTATTTAATGATCTTATTGTGAAATCGACCATGACGTATCTAGGTCTTTTCAGCAGGAGATATAAGGTGTCAACTGTTATACCTGGCTCTTTGGGGGTATTGAAATTATCTTCTCTGAAACCGCAAATTTCACACGTATAACAATATAGACAGGAAGTTAAAATTCAAACCCAATATTCTGGAAAGAACAACAAAGGTTCTGGTATAGCTGCTTTGTTGTCCATTATATATTTTTCGATTCGCCTTTTGTTGTGGGTTCTGCTGTAGTGGTTTCCAGGCCAAAGAAGGTGGCTGCTTCCACTGGATAGATCCAAAGAGTCCTGGGAACAAGTTGAGTAGATTTGGCAGGGCAGTGGAACAGGTGTAGTGTGTTGTGTTCGATGTGTTGTGAATTGATGCGGCTACACCAGTCTGATCTCAATTGGGCAAAAAGTACTCTGACTGAGGAGTACGACAATCACTCTGTAATTGTTTACGGCTTCAGGGACTGCGTCAGATGTTAGCAAGGCCTGCCTGGTATGCTTTTTATCTAGAGATACTCTCATATAACGTTGGACCTTGCGCTCAAGATCATGAATGTCTGTACTGTTCTGACGGTGAGGTGACAGCCTACCCTCAAGCTGGTGGTTGGGATGACTTGGATAATCAGACACTGCTTCAACAGCAAAAAATTGTGTCGTTGCAGGAATATGACCTTTGTCTCCTCATGTAGGTGGTACACAGAAGACATGAGAAGACAACCAGTCGCAGTTCTTATGGCTGCAAAATGGCAGATCTGCATGTTCTTTCACTGCGTCTCGCTCACTTTTGGTGAACACATCGGTGCTGCTGTTAACCACATCAATTGCTTTGTAGGAGGTCAACAAGGTTTATTTGTCGGTGCCTCATGTGCTGCCGACCAGTGACTTGAGGAAGACATCCAGCCTTCCACATATCGCTCACTTACTTCAAGACGGTCGTAACTCAAAATTGCAAATTGTCGAGATGTGTAACATTAAGTCCGTATAAAAAGATAAATAAGATAAAATATGAACTTTAATAAAGGTGGAATATGATTGTTTACTTATTTGCTAAATTTTTAAATTTTGAGTTATAACAGTCTTGAAGTAAGTGAGCGATATGTCGTCGATCAAGGGGCCCGACGCCAGAATCGTAAAGTCATCAGCATATGATACGATTTCAACGTCGTCAGGTGGTGGTTGAATTCCGAAAAGGATGAGGTTAAACAGTGCCGGAGATACCAACCCATCTTGGGGAACTCCCTGGGATTCTTGTTTCTGGTTTTCGCATACACGGATGAAAATCGCCATTTTTGATATGTTTGAATCGAAAGAAAAAATATTTGGAACAAAAATTTTTAAATATAATATAATAAATTGTGAACAAATACATTTTATTTGAAAATCAAGAAATTGTGTTTGGAAAGAATATATTAATATATTAGAACACAATGTATTTTCGAACTTACTTCCACAAATAAAATATGTATTTACACCCAAACAAAGTTATTGTTCAGGAAGTTTTCCAAATATATTTTATTTAAAAAAGATTTTTAAAACTTTGCTGACTTTTTCAAATTTTAGTTTAAATTTTCTTAGATTTCGTGTTATACTTTATCTCTAAAAATGTTGTAAATAGCTTTTGTTTTACAGCAGGAACAGGTGTAGTGTGTTGTGTTCGATGTGTTGCGAATTGATGCGGCTACACCAGCCTGATCTCAATTGGGCAAAAAGTACTCTGATTGAGGAGTACGACAATCACTCTGTAATTGTTTACAGCTTCAGGGACTGCGTCAGATGTTAGCAAGGCCTGCCTGGTATGCTTTTTATCTAGAGATACTCTCATATAACGTTGGACCTTGCGCTCAAGATCATGAATGTCTGTACTGTTCTGACGGTGAGGTGACAGCCTACCCTCAAGCTGGTGGTTGGGATGACTTGGATAATCAGATACTGCTTCAACAGCAAAAAAGTGTGTCGTCGCAGGAATATGACCTTTGTCTCCTCATGTAGGTGGTACACAGAAGACATGAGAAGACAACCAGTCGCAGTTCTTATGGCGGCAAAATGGCAGATCTGCATGTTCTTTCACTGCGTCTCGCTCACTTTTGGTGAACACACCGGTGCTGCTGTTAACCATACACCGACATATTGCTTTGTAGGAGGTCAACAAGGTTTATTTGTCGGTTCCTCATGTGATGCCGACCAGTGACTTGAGGAAGACATCAAGCCTTCCACATATCGCTCACTTACTTCAAGACGGTCGTAACTCAAAATTGCAAATTGTCGAGATGTGTAACATTAAGTCCGTATAAAAAGATAAATAAGATAGTATAGGAAGTTTAATAAAGGTGGAATAATACGAAATATGATTGTTTACTTATTTGCTAAATTTTTAAATTTTGAGTTATAACAGTCTTGAAGTAAGTGAGCGATATGTCGTCGATCAAGGGGCCCGACGCCAGAATCGTAAAGTCATCAGCATATGATACGATTTCAACGTCGTCAGGTGGTGGTTGAATTCCGAAAAGGATGAGGTTAAACAGTGCCGGAGATACCAACCCATCTTGGGGAACTCCCTGGGATTCTTGTTTCTGGTTTTCGCATACACGGATGAAAATCGCCATTTTTGATATGTTTGAATCGAAAGAAACAAATACATTTTATTTGAAAATCAAGAAATTGTGTTTGGAACGAATACATTAATATATTAGAACACAATGTATTTTCGAACTTACTTCCACAAATAAAATATGTATTTACACCCAAACAAAGTTATTGTTCAGGAAGTTTTCCAAATATATTTTATTTAAAAAAGATTTTTAAAACTTTGCTGACTTTTTCAAATTTTAGTTTAAATTTTCTTAGATTTCGTGTTATACTTTATCTCTAAAAATGTTGTAAATAGCTTTTGTTTTACAGCACTAATTTTTAATTTATACATATACAAATTCATAAGTTTTTGTCAATCCATATGCAATTTATCGTAACGCAAGATAATGCGATTTACATTTTAATGGAATTTTACAAACATATAAAATTTCTAAAACATTGAACTGAAAAACGGAAAAATTGGCTTTAAATTATGGTATTGATATATCGCCATACTTAAATACACATTAATTCTTTCGTCGGAAATATTAGTTCCAAATAAAACCAGTAAGGAAAGGCTAAAGTCGGGCGGTGCCGACAATATAATACCCTACACCACTCTCGTAATATTGAATAACTCTGATATATAAATTTTGTAATTCATGTAGAAATTGTTTACATAAATTTACTTTTGGGACATTTTATACTTAAATAATACCCTGTACCACAGTAAAGAGCCAAATCGGATGAAACATATATATGGGAGCTATAGCTAAATCTTTACCGATTTTCTTCAAATTCGGCAATGTTGGTTCATGAATCAAGAAACTCTACCATTCTAAATTTCAAAACGATTGGATGTAAAATATAGCTTCTATAGAACTAAAGGGCCAAATCGGACGAAACATATATATGGGAGCTATAGCTAAATCTTAACCGATTTTCTTCAAATTCGGCAGTGTTGGTTCATGGATCAAGAAACTCCACCATTCTAAATTTCAAAATGATTGGATGTAAAATACAGCTTCTATAGGACTAAAAGGCCAAATCGGGCGAAACATGTATATGGGAGCTATAGCTAAATCTTAACCGATTTTCTTCAAATTCGGCAATGTTGGTTCATGAATCAAGAAACTCTACCACTCTAAATTTCAAAATGATTGGATGTAAAATACAGCTTCTACAGGACTAAAGGGCCAAATCGGACGAAACATGTATATGGGAGCTATAGCTAAATCTTAACCGATTTTATTCAAATTCGGTGTTGGTTCATGGATCAAGAAACTCCACCATGCTAAATTTCAAAATGATTGGATGTAAAATACAGCTTCTATAGGACTAAAGGGCCAAATCGGACGAAACATATATATGGGAGCTATAGCTAAATCTTAACCGATTTTCTTTAAATTCGACAGTGTTGGTTCATGGGTCAAGAAACTGCACCATGCTAAATTTCAAAATGATTGGATATAAAATACAGCTTCTATAGGACTAAAAGGCCAAATCGGACGAAACATATATATGGGAGCTATAGCTAAATCTTAACCGATTTTCTTCAAATTCGGTAGTGTTGGTTCATGGATCAAGAAACTCTACCATTCTAAATTTCAAAATGATTGGATGTAAAATACAGCTTCTACAGGAATAAAGAGCAAAATCGGACGAAACATATATATGGGAGCTATAGCTAAATCTTAACCGATTTTCTTCAAATTCGGCAATGTGTCAAGAAACTCTACCATTCTAAATTTCAAAACGATTGGATGTAAAATATAGCTTCTATAGAACTAAAGGGCCAAATCGGACGAAACATATATATGGGAGCTATAGCTAAATCTTAACCGATTTGCTTCAAATTCGGTAGTGTTGGTTCATGGATCAAGAAACTCCACCATTCTAAATTTCAAAATGATTGGATGTAAAATACAGCTTCTATAGGACTAAAAGGCCAAATCGGACGAAACATGTATATGGGAGCTATAGCTAAATCTTAACCGATTTTCTTCAAATTCAGCAATGTTGGTTCATGAATCAAGAAACTCTACCACTCTAAATTTCAAAATGATTGGATGTAAAATACAGCTTCTACAGGACTAAAGGGCCAAATCGGACGAAACATGTATATGGGAGCTATAGCTAAATCTTAACCGATTTTATTCAAATTCGGTGTTGGTTCATGGATCAAGAAACTCCACCATGCTAAATTTCAAAATGATTGGATGTAAAATACAGCTTCTATAGGACTAAAGGGACAAATCGGACGAAACATATATATGGGAGCTATAGCTAAATCTTAACCGATTTTCTTTAAATTCGGCAGTGTTGGTTCATGGGTCAAGAAACTCCACCATGCTAAATTTCAAAATGATTGGATATAAAATACAGCTTCTATAGGACTAAAAGGCCAAATCGGACGAAACATATATATGGGAGCTATAGCTAAATCTTAACCGATTTTCTTCAAATTCGGTAGTGTTGGTTCATGGATCAAGAAACTCCACCATTCTAAATTTCAAAATGATTGGATGTAAAATACAGCTTCTATAGGACTAAAGGGCCAAATCGGACGAAACATATATATGGGAGCTATATCTAAATCTTAACCGATTTTCTTCAAATTCGGTAGTGTTGGTTCATGGATCAAGAAACTCTACCATTCTAAATTTCAAAATGATTGGATGTAAAATACAGCTTCTACAGGAATAAAGAGCAAAATCGGACGAAACATATATATGGGAGATATAGCTAAATCTTAACCGATTTTCTTCAAATTCGGCAATGTTGGTTCATGGATCAAGAAACTCTACCATTCTAAATTTCAAAACGATCGGATGTAAAATACAGCTTCTATAGGACTAAAGGGCCAAATCGGACGAAACATATATATGGGAGCTATATCTAAATCTTAACCGATTTTCTTCAAATTCGGCAATGTTGGTTCATGGATCAAGAAACTCTACCATTCTAAATTTCAAAACGATTGGATGTAAAATACAGCTTCTATAGGACTAAAGGGCCAAATCGGACGAAAGATATATATGGGAGATATAGCTAAATCTTAACCGATTTTCTTCAAATTCGGCAATGTTGGTTCATGGATCAAGAAACTCTACCATTCTAAATTTCAAAACGATCGGATGTAAAATACAGCTTCTATAGGACTAAAGGGCCAAATCGGACGAAACATATATATGGGAGCTATAGCTAAATTTTAACCGATTTTCTTCAAATTCGGCAATGTTGGTTCATGGATCAAGAAACTCTACCATTCTAAATTTCAAAACGATTGGATGTAAAATACAGCTTCTATAGGACTAAAGGGCCAAATCGGACGAAAGATATATATGGGAGCTATATCTAAATCTGAACCGATTTCAACCAAATTCAATAGCGATCTTAACAGCCGCGAAATACTCTAAACTGCAAAATTTCAGAACGATCGGAGTGAAATTGCGACCTGTAGTCGACGAACAACTTTACATGGACAGACGGACATCGTTAAATCGACTCAGCTATTGATTCTGAGTCGATCGGTATACTTTAAGGAGGGTCTAGCTGTGTTATTTTCAGGTGTTACAAACATCTGCCGTGAAACAAACTTATAATACCCTGTACCACAGTGTGGTGTAGGGTATACAAATGTTGGGATAAAAACATACTTTTGTTCAAAACAACATTCTCCCAAACATATAATGTTCGCTTATGTCAAATATTATATATTTGGAGTGTACGCTAAACATATGTATGTTTCCAGCAGAATATGCTTGGGACAATATACTACAGAAGCAATTTTTTTTCAGCGTGTACGACTGGCGCACTCACATGTAATTAGCGATCCAACGTTTAGAACTATGCGGGTGGGACGTGATGGCGATAGCCTCAAATAGCGTAGCGTGGCAACAGTGCACGGGGCAAAATCGCCTTTTTTGATATGTTTGAATTGAAAGAAAATATATTTGGAACACAAATTTTAAATATTTTATATTTCTAAGCAAATAAATTTTATTTGAAAACCAGTACAATTTGTTTGGAACGTATATATTAATATATTAAAACAAAAAATATGTGCAAACTAAATTTGTCAAATAAAATATGAGTTTAAATACAAATAAAATTATTGTTTAGAAATTTCTCCAAATATATTGTATTTAAAAAGATTTCTAAAACTTTGCTGACTTTCTTAAATTTCAGTTTTAATATTTTCGTAAATTCGAATTGTACCTCCCAGTCATAATACCATATATAGCATTAACTTCTGTTTTAAATTGATAATTTTAAATTTCTGTGTATTCCAAGTCATAATTTGTTGTCAATCTTCCAAGTAATTTATTTATATACAACATTATACGATTTCAATTATTAATATTTATTATTTTTACAAACATTAAAAAAAATCCAAAAAATTAACTTTGAATTGCTAAAAAATTTAACACTTTTAAGTTATTGATCTTTGTTTCGGAAATAATAGTCTCAAATAACAAAATATTAGGTTAGAAAAAAGGATTTGTTTAGAACAACATATTTCCAAATATATAACTTTTGTGTGTACCAAATATTATATGTTTAGAGTGTACGCTAAACATATATATGTTTCAAGCCGAATGTGTTTGGGAGAATATACTACAGAAGCGATTTTTTTCAGCGCATCTTCGCCCGGTTTCAGTAGCCGGACTACGTTTACCATTTCCAGGCTTCGGGTATAATTAGAGTGGTCAGGGACAGGGTGAGGATATAAGTCAGGTACTTGACTTCCGGTAAGTCCAACTGCTTCAGCAGCAGCATAGATATTCCGTCGGGGCCAAGTGCTTTGGATGACTTAGAGGTGATATTTGCAACTTCTCCAACTTGTAAATTGTTATGGTATTTCTTCGACTCGAAGAGTATGAATATGACGCATGACCCTCCTTATAGTCATATCCATCTGGGGTCCTGAATGAATTGCGGATTAAAATAAAATGCGCAGCTGTTCGGGTCAGTCACAGTTGTAGCACCAAATGTAACTGCCGTCAGGAAGTCTCTCCTGCGCGGATTCGAGAGAGACTTAACCGTTGCCCACAATTTACCGATACCGGAACTTTAATTGCATTACTTCATATCAATTTATTCCGCTTGCATTCGTCGACTTTCCTAATAATTTCTAGATTCAGTTCCTTGGTTCTAGAATCAAAACGACGTCTGCGAGTCCCGCTGCATCTGCTGGGAATATTGGGTATTTGACCAGTAGGGATAAAGCGAGGAGGTGCTACGTGGATGACGATGTCTCCGAATTTCTTCTCAGCTACTCCGAAATCTAAGGGGAAGGGTAGTTCACTGCCCATGATGCTGAATGACACTGCCCGTGATATTGAACCAAGTTCATTGAATGACTGTCATGTATATCGCAAGTGTGCTGAACGCCACCACTAGACATTATAAATAGCAAGACAATATAACACATCTATTTACCTCGCAGACCAAAGAAGGTGGCTGCTTTCACTGGATGGATCCAAAGAGTCCAGGGAAGAAGTTGAGTAGATTTGGCAGGGCAGTGGAACAGGTGTAGTGTGTCGTGTTCGACATGTTGGATGGGTAGTTCAATGCCTATGATGCTGAATGACACTGCCCGTGATACTGAACGAAGTTTAGCTAATGACTGCCATCACAAGTGTGCCACTAACTAGGCAATATGACACAATAAAATAGCTGCGAATATAGTTATTGTAATAAGGATATTGACAATGGCAGTTTGGTGGCTCCCGAAACAGATCTGCCTATCCAACCATTACAACCACCCCCAATACATGTCACTTACGTCTTCTTTAATTTTTAACAAAGTTGTTTTCAAATACTGAAAAGAACAATAACGATTTGAGCCTATGTGCAAAAACAAAATATGTGTTAAATATAAATGTTAATTGTAGATACCTTTCGTGCTGCGACGAACAAATAGTATGAATGTCCAATATACATACAATAGTAGAGCATACAAAATAATGGAAATTACGCATCACTCAATTAAGTCATCAATTGAATTCCTCGTAAAATAAATTGCGCCAAAAAGCACGTGTCTTTCTCATTGTACGACCTCGAAACCTGGCCACCCCACGGAATGTGTTGTTTAAAAAAGTAATGTATAAACCATTTAACCCAATAATGACCGGACAAGCCTGTATAGTCGTTTGTCAATACAAATATAGTTTGACCTTCAGATGATATATTTTTGGAAATGAAGATAGGTAATAAACGTTGTCAACATGTCACGATACCGTAAATATATGTATTTGGGTCTATATCTAAATCTGCTTGGATTTCTGTTGACCCAAACAATTATATTATACCAAATTGTATAAAGATCGACGAAAAAATGCAACTTATATTACAGATATGTATTGAATTCGAATTCGTCAGTGTTCGTTCTTGGATAAAGGAACTGCTCTACGCCAAATTTCAAAATTACTGAATGCAAAGTATATGTAGTCTTTACAGAGACATACAGAGTATTTTTTTCTGGTTGACAACAATGAAATGTTTTATTTTAAAACCGATTTAAATGCTAAATTTTGTTTAGTTTGGTTTCCCATTTCATCTTGGACGGCCTTACACTGCTAGAAAAACCGTTCGTCACCACGACGAATCAGTTTCGTCAATATATCTTCGTACTCATGACGAAAAGTTTCGTAGATGCGATGTTTTGTACGTCAATAGATCGAACACGATCATCAACCAGGTTTTTGATGATTTCGAAATCCGTCATTCCCACGACGAAAATATTTATTTGGCCATTTTGCTGAAAATATGATAAAACGAACCAACCAATTTATAGTTTGTACTTAATTGTACTGTTCTATATGCGTTCTGATTACATTAGTTAAATAATTTGTTGTAAAACTTAAATTTAAAATTTAAATTTAAATTTAAAAAATCTAATAATGATGATGAACGGAGTTCGTCGTGGTGATGAATGGGATTCGTCGTGATGATGAATGGGATTCCTCTGTTGGCGAGTACTTTACTTGATGAGATTATTTTTGATTTAAAATATCAGAAGTAATGAATACTTCTTATTCGTTTGCTTTAAGCCATTCCTGATAAGAACTGCGTTTCGAACCGAGGTAATGAGCTCGATTCATTGCAGGGATAAAATGTGATCATCCTGAGGTCGAAAGTTTTTGGAAACAGAGATTCGTCATGATGACGAACAAATTCATCAAGAGGATTATTCCGTACGTTAGATGACTTTTGACCAAAAAATAATCGTGATGATGTACAAATTCGTCGTCATGACGAAGCTTTTTCTATCAGTATACACTTGACCAACGCCTGTAAATTGTTTAAATTTTCTATCAAAATAGTGGTACTATTCGAAATTTTTAAAATTTTGTTCTGCGATGAAGCAAATTTTTTGTTGAATAAGCTAAATTGTCGCATTTGGGGCGACTCCATTTTAAAACATGCTAAGTCGACATAGCATGTTTTAAAAGAGATTGCATTTTTAATTTCTAAATATTCCAAATTATATTCAGTTAAAATTTGGTATTTATCCGTCGACCCAATCAAAAGTTATTCACAAATCAGTACAGGTCATTCGATTTGAATTATGAAGGATATCCACACACATTTAAAATATTCATCAAACATCGATCGCCTCTACTGAAAAAATACCTTTTTGCACTAAGCATAGTTTAGAATGGAGGTATCGATATAATCTATTAGAGTGTAACTTTTGTATTTGGACCATATTTTTAACGTACGGGGTATGTTCAATAGAAATTCGATTAGCGTTTTTTATTTGATGTTGGCACAATTGTCTCGAACATATGTTCTTAGTTGAGTGTGTTTGTATTTAGTTTCGTTTGTTTGTGACAGACATAACATTTAGACGTGTTTTGCTTGTTCGGCGATTTTTTGCAGTGGAAAAAATGGATTAAAGAATTTCCATAAAATTTTGTGTAAAAAATGGAATTAAGTGCCTAAAAGCACTTGAAATGTTGAGAGTGACATATGGTGATTGTAGTTTGCATCAGAAAAATGTTTACAAGTTGTACAAGCTTTTCAAAGAAGGTCGAGAAGATGTGAATGACGACTCCCGCCCTGGAATATCCATCACATTAAAAGCCGATGAAACAGGAAATCGTCGAATCACTATTACACAGAAAAAAAATCTTAAAATTAAAGACTTGCGCCAAAGACGCTTTGGTCTTTGAAGTAAGTACGCTTTGTACTCCAAATTAGAAAATGTACTTAATACTAATGAAATTATCGAACTAACTTTCTCACATAAAATATGTTTTTATAAACAAATAAAATTATTGTTTAGAAATGTCTCCAAATATAATTTATTAAAAATAATCAAAACCTTTTGCTGAATTTTTCGAATTTCAGTTTTAATTATTCTTGATCTCAAGTTATGTCTCACATTTAAAAATTGCGTTAACATTTCTTTTAAAGCACTCATTATTCATTTGTAAATATTCCATGTCATCATTTGTTGTCAATCCATCGATCAATTTATAGTTAGTTATACACGATTATACGAGGATGTCGTAGGATTTCAATTATAAAGGAATTTTGCGAACATTTAAGATTTGTAAAAAGTACTGAATTACTGAATTACGTTTAAGGTATCGACATATTTTTTAATATTTAAATGCAAATATATCTTTATTTCGTAAATAATAGTCCCAAATAAAAAAATAATTGGATGGAAACAAATATTTGTTTAGGACATCTTTTTCCAAAATATATAATTTTTGTGTACACCAAAAATAATATATTTAGAGCGTACTCTAAACATATCGTCATAAGAAACGAAAAAGGGCGTATGATCATATTTGAAAATTTTACAGGAGAAGCATAAAACTAAATAAAATGAAAAATATTGTCGTTAGAAAAACGGGGGTTTCATGATAATAGCTGTTCCCTATTTTTTGAAACATCATAATTACTGAAAATTTGTGAATAGTTTATATGACCTATACCACACTGTGGTACAGTGGGATAGACCCATAGTTTATTAGACCGATAGACAAAGAATAACTTTTTGTTGCGATCTGCCATGTCTGTCTGTCTGTCCGTCCGTCCATATACTCGTATTATTGTGATCAAAGTTGCAACGAAACCGCCGTCTGTCGTTTAAGTCCAGGGGCCTAATTCCCGCATCCGTTTCGTATCTTAATTCGTGACGTGAGATCTAATATCTCTAACACTTATGTGCAGATATTGATGAAATTTCAGAATATCGTTCCAAACTTATTTATATAAAAATAAGCGAAAAAATAATTTCCCAATTACTCGTTTTATGCTCTCGAAAATTCAGAGAGCATAAAGAACCACCCCATTGGCCCCCAGCTTAGCTCAGGGCCAATGGGGTGGTTCTTGACCGACAGTTACATAATTTAAATTTAGAGTTTATGGAAAGAGAGGATCATAAGAGAAATGTTAACTTTTGGGTATATTAATACCTGGCATGATTTTTGTTTCGCCAATCTCAATAACGATTTTAGTGAAACATATTTTTAGTGTTTTTTAGCAGATTAATGAAAATTAAAATTAATAAATCATGAAACAAAATAAAGGTATTAAAGAAATATTATATCTAAATTTTATAATAAAATATATATGGTAATTAATGGAGTTTTGTTGTTGTTTCTTCTCCCTTTCTTTAATAAACTAAGTAGGATCAAAGTGATACACGAAAATAAGGAGTATTAATTAGCTAAATAAGATGTTTAGTGGATTATAGTGTATAAGAATAAGGTATGTTTTGGTGATAACTTACTTTTTATATGCGGTAAAGCGATCGCTGCAACGTATAATAATGTATATTCTATAAATATTTGTGGTTTAACAGTTTTTCTTTAGCTTCGGTCCTTTAGGATGTAAATTATTAAGAGATTCAGAGTTGATTCGTCTTAGAGTTCCATTGAGAAGAATTGAAATGAAGATCCACAAGTAAGCAGGATTCATCGAGGCCAATGCAATTGGCTGCCTTTTTGGGTAATTATAAGATACCACAATTGGTTAAAATTGAGAAAACATCAGATTGTAGATTTTTATCCGAGATTCAACAAAGATTATTCCAATATCCACTTTTGTATTATGCTAGTACGGACAATACGTTTATGACACCTTACGCTATATTCAGGCCACCAAATTCTATGGTCTAAAAGTATTCCCCAGCCTCTGTCCTTGAATTTATATTCTCCCTGATTCTTCGGATTTTTTAATTTTAATGTATTACGGTTTGCATAAAAAATGTATATCGAAAAACTTGATGGACACAAACTTAAAAAATTTGATTTAAAATTGTCTTCTCCCGGAAAAAATGCAAAGTATCTCCACAATTACAAAGCACAGGTCGCAAATATGGTCCGATCTCAACGAAACTTATCTTATATCTTTTTTTGGCCTAAGGACGAATCTTATTGAATTAAAATCGGTTCAGATTTATATATAGCTCCCATATATGTATATGTACCTCCTATTTGAGCAGACTTTCTATCTTTCCTTACTGGTTTTTATACCGTACACCACACTGTGATACAGGGTATTATAAGTTTGTTTCACGGCAGATGTTTGTAACACCTGAAAATAACACAGCTAGACCCACCTTAAAGTATACCGATGGACTCAGAATCACTAGCTGAGTCGATTTAACCATGTCTGTCCGTCCGTCTGTCCATGTAAAGTTGTTGGTCGACTACAGGTCGCAATTTCACTCCGATCGTTCTGAAATTTTGCAGTTTAGAGTATTTCGTAGCTGTTAAGATCGCTATTGAATTTGGTTGAAATCGGTTCAGATTTAGATATAGCTCCCCTATATATATTGGACAAAATTGAACAAACTTATCGTTCAATTTATCCAATTTTTTTTGTTCTCATTAGTATAAGTCAACCTAACTTTAAGACACATTGAATTGTACTGGATTACTAGTTGTAAAAGTATTGTAATAGATTCTGAATTGCCAATTGTGAATTTTAATTCCGAAATTAACGTTATCTTAACATGTAAAGTTTACTTGGTGAGAAGAAATCTTTTTCTCGTCCACTTTGCCGATATACAATAAAGGGTGAGCATCTCGTCTCTAACAAAATCTAAGGAAACAGATTTGTAACGTTAAACGCTTGTCTTTTTCCTTTTTTCTTTTATTCCTCATTCCCTACCGGGTTACGTGAAATTATTCCTCATCACGGGAGGAATAATTCCATTAAACCGACCAACTAATTTACAGTCCACTCCAGCTGAGAATACTCCCGTCTACTCCCCTCGTTCCAAACGATCAGCCGATCACCACATCTGACATCTTCAGTCCACAAATCATCAACCAGGGAGAATTTCAGCTACCCCCCCTCTAGCGAAGCTATTCATGGTCCTCCGTTGCCGGCATAACAAGCGATAAAACGTCACCGAAAACAACACACCAGAAATATCATCCAACAACAATGAGGTAACTTCATCTCTCCCATTACTTACTGTTCTAACAGTTGTATTTTGTCGTCGGTAAGTGATTTCTCCTTTTTTAATACAACCAATACGCCGCAAACACAAATGTAAATAAAGAAAAATAAGGGATAGAAATGTCAAAGTAAAAAAGATTGGATGAAAGGTAACAAGTGGTTTTGTAAAATTAATTAAAAAAGTGAGAAAAACACGAGAAAATAAATTAAAAATTACACTAAAAGGCGCCAAAAAAGAAGTTAAAATTGGTAAAAAATGTGTAGCTAAAATCATTAAAAGTTTAAGTAAAAATTGGTTAAAATTCGTTAAAAATGTGTAGCTAAAATCATTAAAAGTTTAAGTAAAAATTGGTTAAAATTCGTTAAAAATGTCTAGCTAAAATCGGTAAAATTAAAAGTTAAAAAGGGTTAAAAAAATGTTAAAATCAGTAAAATATATAAAAGTGTATAAAATTCAAAGTCACAAAAAGTAGAAAATTTGTGTTTGCGAGCGTAAAGGCCATTTATGAAACAACTAAAATACTAATATATAAAACTACAACAAGAAAAAAAACGAACAAAGTGCCTAAAATAAAGTTATATCAGTGCTTTAAGTGGAAATTACGAGCTAAAAATATAAAAAAATTGCGCCAATATTGGATTCTCCCAAGTCCGTCCGTCTACCAAAATTCCACAAAAGTTTCCATAAAAAAGAAAAAAAAACAACAAAACTTGTTTTATGCAATTATTGCAAAATTGCCAATTTTCCATAAGGTTCCATAATTAGCGGAAGCAACGGACCGGGCTGTCTGCCTTGTATATAATAGGCATAATATAACATATGTAAATACATAGCTGCATATATGTACATACATATTTGCACATTTTTGGCCACAAATTTGTTGATGAAGTATAAAGTGAAACAATAAGGAGAGCGTTAAAAAGTACTCTTTACTCTCTCTCTAAAAATTACAACATAATTCGCACGGCCTAGTACGTACAACAAAAAGGTTACCATCTCGAAATTAAAATATTTTGCACATCAAATATAAAGGTAAATGTGTTATGTATATATTTCTAAAAAGTAACAATACTCATCATGTGTGATATGCCACAAGCAGCATCATAGCCTTCTGCATTTAAGAAGCCATGAAGAAAATACGGATGAACAGAAACCTCTCAGGAATTCTGAGAAGATACCTCAAAATGGTCAAAATTCAGTCAACAATAAGCAAAATCGCTCGTCTCAAATGGAGACGCCCTCTACTTCTCACCAAAGCCGCACTTCGCATGTTCAAGCGAATTTTTCGTCAAACAGTGACATGATTCTGCTTCGAACAGCATTAGTCCAAATCGAGCATCAAGGAGAACTCTTCCCAATAAGAGCTTTGATAGATCCTGGTTCTCAAAGAACTTTTCTTTCCGAACGAATTAGAAACCGATTACAAATTCCCACTTCGAAATCCCATTTTGATATAGTTGGTATAGGTGGACAAAAACAAACCTCTGATAAAGAATGTCAGCTGGTGATAGTCGCCAAGAAACAGAATATTCGTTTCACAATTTCCGCAATAATCTTACCTAAGGTGACAAAGAAGCTTCCTTCGGTCTCCTTTGAAATATCCAATCCTGCAGATCTTGAGGATCTAGATCTGGCAGACCCACATTTTAATAAATCGTCCCAAATAGACATGATTTTGGGCAATGATTCCGAAAGATTCATTAACATTGAGGGCATAAGGAAGAATATTTGTGGTAATACGTCAGCATATAACACAATATTCGGATGGGTTCTCAGCGGTCCCATGAAAACTGAGACCATCAATTCCTTTTCAACAAATGTAATTGAGAGCGAAGAATCTTCTCTTGGTGATACTTTACGCAAATTTTGGGAACAGGAAGAAATTCCTAAGTCTCCATACATCTCTGCTGAAGATAAATTTTGCGAGGAATTTTATGTAAAGACAACTTCGCGTTCAGCAGATGGGCGGTACATGGTGAGACTACCGTTTAAAAACGAATTTTCGGATTCATTATGTCTCGGCTCGTCTCGATTTATTGCTCTAGCGCAGTGTACACGCATGGAGAAAAATCTTTCGAAAGATCCCGAGTTAGAATCCCAATATAACGCAGTTTTAAACGAATATATTTCGCTGAATCATGCGGAAGAAACCTCCTCTCGAGAAATAAGCTCGGATGGAAAGTTCAAATCTTTCTATCTTCCCCATCACGCCGTAGTGCGGCCAGAACATAAAACCACAAAGGTGAGAATTGTTTTTAACGCATCGCGAAAAACAAAGTCTGGTCAGTCGTTAAATGATGTCCTTTACACAGGACCCACATTACAATCAGATTTGACATCCATAATATTAAATTGGAGAAAATATCAGTACGTTTTTAGCGGGGATATCCAGAAGATGTACCGACAGATTTTGGTACATCCGGATGATAGGCCCTACCAGAGAATACTGTTCCGACCAACTCCTGAAAGCTCTATTAAAGACTATCAATTAAAGACAGTGACTTTCGGAATAAATTGCGCTCCGTTTCTCGCTATACGCACTTTATTGCAGTTAGCAACGGATTCCGAAAGTCTGTACCCCAAGGTCGCAAACATATTAAGACAAGAAACGTATGTCGACGATATCTTGTCCGGAGGTTTCTCAATCGAAGAAACTATTGAATCTCAAAATGATCTCATAGCTGTGTTAAAAAGTGCAGGTCTCCCTCTAAAGAAAATGACTGCCAATGACCCAAAACTTCTGTCGCACTTGCCTCAAGAAGATCTCTATGATTCAGAATTTCTTCAGTTACAAGAATCAAGCACAACCAAAACGTTGGGGATCAAGTGGAATGCACTAACCGACACATTTAGTTATGCTCTGGGAGCCATTCAACAGAATCAAAATATGACCAAGCGTCAAGTACTCTCGGTGGTAGCACAGCTGTTCGATCCAGCAGGGTGGATAACACCTGTTGTAATAAGATCAAAAAGTCTGATGCAGCAGCTCTGGCTGGAAGGTCTGGGATGGGATGACAATCTTAGCCCAGATTCCCAGCACAAATGGGATACCCTTGTTTCCGATCTAAGACATATAGAAGAAATTTCTATACCTAGATGGGTGCAATATTGCCCCACAGATAATATTGAAATTCATGGCTTCTCAGATGCATCGCAGGCAGCATTTTGCGCGTGTGTTTATTTAAGATGTCAGACAAAGAAATCTGTAGTATTCACGAACTTATTAATAGCTAAAAGTAAAGTTGCCCCCCTCAAGCCCATATGTCTGCCACGATTAGAGCTCAATGGAGCACATCTTCTCGCTAGGTTAGTTAATTACGTCACATCAACATTCGATTTCAAAATTAGTGGTATAACATTGTGGACGGATTCTTCAATTGTTCTTGGGTGGCTGTCAAAACCCCCATGGACATGGGAAACATACATTGCAAACAGAACCTCTCAAATACATGATCTCGTCCCAAAATCTATTTGGCGACATGTCCCAACTCATGACAATCCAGCCGACCTCGGCACTCGTGGTTGTAGACCACAAGATCTTACACTAAACTCATTATGGTTTAATGGGCCAAGTTGGCTAACGAATCCCTCCTCAGAATGGCCTAAGAAAAATCCATTAGTTTCTCCGGAAATTGGAAAACGGTCAAAAATACAAACGCTTCATGAAATTATAGAAGAACCTGATATATTAGCCCGTTTTTCCTCATATGCTCGAGCTTTACGAGTGATCTCATATGTATTTCGCTTTTACAACAACTGTGTTAGTCGAATCAAGGGATTACAAAGATTGAACTCCGTCAATTACACAAAAAATCGTTTGATATCGCTAACTCAACAAAAATATTTTGAAAATGATTACCGCATATTAATTAAGGCAGAAATATTACCAGAAAAAAGCAGTTTGAAGAATTTAAACCCATTTGTCGATTCGAACCAAGTATTACGTGTTAACGGAAGATTGGTTGATGCGCCACTTCCTTACAATGAACGGTATCCAGTCATTCTTCCCGGAAATTCTCGTCTCTGTCATTTATATCTCGGACATTTGCACAGTTTCCTTGCTCATGCTGGTTGCACACAAATGTGCAGAATGGTGCAAACCGAATACTATATCTCTCGTCTCAAACCACGGATAAAAAGCATAATACATAAATGCAAAACATGTATTCTGTACAAGCATAAACCATGCTCGCAAATAATGGCGCCTTTACCCCCAGAAAGATGTACGATTACGCCTCCATTTCATATCACTGGCATAGATTTCGCTGGACCTTTCGAACTTAAAAGTTCTTCATTACGACGGTCCCCACTCATAAAAGGATACGCATGTATTTTTATATGTTTCTCTATCAAAGCCATTCATTTGGAACCCTGTTCTGAGTTATCCTCCGCAGCATTTGAGGCGGCATTCTCGCGTTTCGTTGGGAGGCGGGGACTACCCCGTCGGGTAGTTTCTGACAATGGAAGAAACTTTATCGGTGCAAGCCGAAATCTGCTGCAAGAGTTTTCGAAATTCATCCAAACAACCGCCAGTGATCTATCCGACAAATACTCATCTCATGGGTTTGAATGGCAATTTATTCCCCCACATGCACCTCATATGGGCGGACTTTGGGAGTCCGCTGTAAAAAGTTTTAAGCACCATTTTAAAAGAATCGCTGGTTCCCACAGATTCACCTTTGAGCAATTTGCGACCGTACTTGCCAGAATAGAAGGAGTTCTAAACTCACGCCCGATATCAGCTGTTTCCGAGGATCCATCAGACTTAACTGCCTTAACCCCTGGACATTTTCTAAAAGGAGCGCCCATCATGTCGATCCCGGAGCCAATTGCTCAGAATATATCTCTTAAAAACAGATTGTTAAAATTGAAAGCTCTCCATCACAAATTTGCCCTAAGATGGAAGGAAGAATACCTGAAAGCACTTCATAAGCGTTACAAATGGAAAAATACCAGTCAAAATCTGCAGGCTGGTGATCTGGTAGTAGTCATGGATGATTTACTGCCTCCAAGTGACTGGCGTCTAGGAAGAATCGTCAAAACTCATCACTGTTCCGACACAAATATTAGGGTAGCTGATGTTCTTACTGCCTCTGGTACAATCACTAGGCCAATTGTAAAATTATGCTTCCTACCCCTATTAGATCAACACAGTTCAACGCCATAACTATATCATCTCTTTCAGCTCACCTCATATTTTCTCTCATATATTTCCATTTCACACTTTACCCCTTTATAGTAAATACAGACACTAATACCATTTTCATTTCAGAGCCGAAAGCGCAGCCCCCAGTCTCGTGAGCGAAATATACCAATGTGTCCTATGTGACCAGCGCCACTCGCTACGCTATTGCCCGGACTTTGTCCTCATGAGGGTGTCGAGCAGACGTTCGGTCATACGGACCCATCAATATTGCCGAAACTGCTTGGCCAAAAGTCATACGGTGGAGAGGTGCCACTCTAAAATTACGTGCCGGAAGTGTGGTTGTCGGCACCATACCATGTTACACCCTGAGCCAGTGGGTGATAGTTCGGCCTCGGTGCGCACCACCTCCCCGACCAGACCGGAGCGATCCAGCATTTTGGCCAGGATTGGAATACGGCCACAACCTCCCCAGCCAAGGCGCCCCGCGGCTTCCAACCAGCGCACCCAGCGCCATCGGCGCAATCGGATGGGTCGGAATCCAATAAGGTTCGATTGCCCGATTCGCCCGCCATCAAATCGCAACCAGCAAATCCACGAAGACTGGCCAGAGCTTCCCTCGCCTGTTCGGCGCTCACCAGTTCGTCGCTCACCAGCTACCCGCTCGCCTGTTCGGCGCTCACCAGTTCGTCGCTCACCAGTTCGTCGCTCACCAGTTAGCCGCTCACCAGTTCGCCTCAATTCACCAGTTCGCCGAAATCCGCCAGCCCATCGTCATCATTCTACTTACCAGCCGATACGCCATACAAGAAGGCCTGTCCTTCAACGGCAGCAACACCGAAACCCCGTCTCACAACAACGCCTCAGAACGCTACAGCATGCTGCACCCCCGATGACGACCCCAATGCCAAATCAGCGCATATTGTCAAAGGCCATCATATCCCTGGCATCGGTTTTGTGTGCTAGCTCTCCAATTGCACAAGTGCAAGGCCGGCGCCATGGACAAAATTGAACAAACTTATCGTTCAATTTATCCATTTTTTTTTGTTCTCATTAGTATAAGTCAACCTAACTTTAAGACACATTGAATTGTACTGGATTACTAGTTTAAAAGTATTGTAATAGATTCTGAATTGCCAATTGTGAATTTTAATTCCGAAATTAACGTTATCTTAACATGTAAAGTTTACTTGGTGAGAAGAAATCTTTTTCTCGTCCACTTTGCCGATATACAATAAAGGGTGAGCATCTCGTCTCTAACAAAATCTAAGGAAACAGATTTGTAACGTAAAACGCTTGTCTTTTTCCTTTTTGCTTTTATTCCTCATTCCCTACCGGGTTACGTGAAATTATTCCTCATCACGGGAGAAATAATTTCATTAAACCGACCAACTAATTTACAGTCCACTCCAGCTGAGAATACTCCCGTCTACTCCCCTCGTTCCAAACGATCAGCCGATCACCACATCTGACATCTTCAGTCCACAAATCATCAACCAGGGAGAATTTCAGCTACCCCCCCTCTAGCGAAGCTATTCATATATATTTCGTCCGATTTGGCCCTTTAGTCCTATAGAAGCTGTATTTTACATACAATACTTTTGAAATTTAAAATGGTAGAGTTTCTTGATCCATTAACCAACATTGCCGAATTTGAAGAAAATCGGTTAAGATTTAGCTATAGCTCCCATATATATGTTTCGTCCGATTTTGCTCTTTAGTCCTGTAGAAGCTGTATTTTACATCCACTCCTTTTGAAATTTAGAATGGTAGAGTTTCTTGATCCATGAACCAACACTACCGAATTTGAAGAAAATTGGTTAAGATTTAGCTATAGCTCCCATATATATGTTTCGTCCGATTTGGCCCTTTAGTTATATAGAAGCTGTATTTTACATCCAATCGTTTTGAAATTTAGAATGGTAGAGTTTCTTGATCCATGAACCAACATTGTTGAATTTGAAGAAAATCGGTAAAGATTTAGCTATAGCTCCCATATATATGTTTCATCCGATTTGGCTCTTTAGATCCAATCGTTTTTATACCCTACACCACACTGTGGTACAGGGTATTATTTAAGTATAAAATGTCCCAAAAGTAAATTTATGTAAACAATTTATACATGAATTACAAAATTTATATATCAGAGTTATTCAATATTTCGAGAGTGGTGTAGGGTATTATAGAGTCGGCCCCGCCCGACTTTAGCCTTTTCTTACTGGTTTATGCTACATTTTCTATTAAAGAAAATATTTATTTTTTCCCATGTGCAGGGTTGCCCATATTCGACGGACCCACGGACTCGTTGGGCCCATTCCAATCGACGAGGCTTGTCCGCAGGCAACAATCTTTGCGTCAATTGAATTTTGTACGGGAACAAATGCAAATCAACGCGAATAATCCGTTGTAAAGTGGACCGAGCCATGCCCAACTGCTGAGAACGGCGTTTTTGGGATGTTCTTGGGGACCTCTCAACACTGGCTCGTACGGCAGCGATATTCTCGGCCGATCGCCTTGGTCGACTTTTATTTGGCCTCTTCGGATTAGAAAGAGCCTCACCAGTCGAAAATTTTTCGTATAAACGCTTAATGGTGTTCTTAGAAGGCGCACTTCTCACATTTTTTAATATTTTAAAAGCACGTTGACTTGACTTCTTCTGTTGAATGTAAATTTCAACTATTTCAGAGCGGTCGCGTGGCGTGTATTGTTCCATGGTAAAAATCTGCTTGGACTGACGCTTCAAACGCGGTATGTCATTAAGCGATCTGACATCTCTGTCAAAAGTTATGGCGTTGCCAGATGGGTCCGTCGAATATGGGAGACCCTGTATATACTTCCATCTAAGTTGTACAATAAATGTTTGTATGTTACATTGGCCGATAAATCTAAAGCCGAAAACAAGCCTAAAAACCGCCGCCACAGAAAATTTTTCTTCGGCTTCGTTTTCTGATCCCCACCCACCCTACTGAACTTGCCATATAATATAAGCGACAATCGTTTAGTGAAAACACATCTGTTATACATTTAACCTTCAATGGATTTGAACTCTGCGCACTTGTGCCCAGCAAAATCTTGGTAAGTACATGTCATTACCACTTGCATTACTAGGTAATGACATATCATTACCCTCTGCATTACATGTAGTCAACAAATAATGACTTACCTATATTGACATAAATATGTACTTATTTGTAAGTTATTTTATGTCGGGTATTGTAAAATATGCGACAACGCCAATTTTTATTGAAGAAACATTGATTTGATTTAGAAACTTAGTAACATTTCGAGTAAAAAACATCTCGTCATATTTAATTATATATGATATATATATACACATATGAAAATCATTATTGGTAATGTGTTATTCAACCCCTTATTAAAATGACAATATCAACTACTTATATGTGGGATATTTGTAAGCGTGGGGGTAAGTAGTTATTTGTTAACTCTTTGTATGCTTACAGTGAAGTACTTTCCTCCAATATCATGCCCATGCAAAAATAATCTGAAGAGTGGTAAATGGTAAGTCATTATTTCTTTTGAATTTCACTTACCCGCCAGGTTACCTGGTAATGCGTGTATTTGCCGAGTTACTAAATTTGTAAATCAAATTAACGTTTCTTCTTTTATTATCCATATATATTTAAAATATATATTATTATATATAACGAGATATATTTTTTATTCGGAATGTTACTAAATTTCTTATCAAATCAACTTTTCTTTCATAAAAACTGTTGTTGTTGCATATTTTACAATGCCCATCTTAAATTAACTTACAAATACATATCTATGTCAATATAAGTAAGTCATTATTTGTTGACTACATGTAATGCAGAGGGTAATGACATGGCTTAAATGCTATTGCAATGTACAATGACATGTACTTACCATATTTTTGATGGGAATATTCCGAGTAAAAAATATGTCTCGTCGTATTTAATTATATATGATAAGTAAATGGTTATGAAAATCTTTACTGGTAAGGTGTTATTCAACCCATTATTAAAATGACAATAATAACTACTTATATGTTGGATCTTCGTAAGCGTGGGGGTAAGTAGTTATTTGTTAGCTCTTCGTATGCTTGCATGGAAGTACTTTCCTCCAATATCATGCCCATGTAAAAATAATCTAAAGGGTGGCTAAACGGTAAGTCATTGTTTCTTTTGAATTTCACTTACCCGCCAGGTTACCTGGTAATGGAAGTTTTTGCTGGGTGCTATCTAATGGCTCAATTAAGGTAAAAAATGTAAACCGCACAAATGTTGTCTTAAAATTTAAGATTTGCGCCAAGGACGTCCTTAATTTTTGAAATAAGTACGTTTTGTGCTTAAAATTAATAAAGTTTACTTAATAATAATGAAATTATCAATATTTTGAGTACAAAATGAACTTATTTTAATGACTAAGGATGTCTTTGGCGCCATTCTTTAAATTTAGTACAACATGTTTTCAGTGCAGCTTTTATACAAATTCAAGATACAACTATTGTCAAATCATTCATCAATGGCTGTCGATCATCCACGGCATTGACAACGACCACACAACCATCCTTCAAAAGGTAATGATGAATCAAAGTCAATTCTAGTAAAGTCATTTTGAGATGGACAACTGATGCGGTAAGTTTCGCTGATTCTGATGGTGTGACGCGGCACGAAGTTCTTGAGAATTGAGCTTAAATCAGGGTGTCTGAAAACCAAATAGTAAATAGCGGCAATGGAATTGACTCAATGTTTTCGCCATTGGTACTTACCACATTTTTCACCTTGACTCCTGTGTCTTTGAGTGAATTACAAAGTGATTTGGAAAATTCGGTTTCAGATAAGTATGTTTATCTTGCCAATACTTTGTAGGGTAAGACAAAATCAATCTGTTTGGGAAAAGCTATAGTTTTAACAGGTTATACAGTGTAACAGTGTAAAAAAATACACGGACTTGACAGTACAGTACGATTCTACTATCAAAGGGTAGTGTAACCCTAACTCGGTTTGTCAAAATTAGTGAAAAATTTTTTTAATATACCTCAAAAAATTCTAAAAATCAGTGGGCTCCTTTAAAAAGGTGTCATTAGTTTTTCCGCTAATTAATTAATAATGTACCTAAGAATATGCTGACAAAGCTTGTTAACATTTTGTTATACTTTATGCCAAAAAAATGTTTTCCTGAACTTTTTTTTTGTAAAACTGATGAAAAAATATATTTTTTCACTTTTTTCAACATAACTTACAGGGACTCCTAATTTTTCACTGACAACGTTAGATAAATTTCCAAGGTGGTTAAAAAAGTTAGGGATAAAATAGAAAGGCTAAAACTCTTTCTTTAAAAAAAAAGTAAAAGGGTTAAGTTCGGCCATGGTCAATCTTATATACCCTTCACCATGGATTGCATTCTATTTTATTACTGGAAAAATCTTTGGATATGGAGCAAATCATGAAACGATCCTTTTTGTTTAAGTAAATTACACTATGCAACAAAATTTTTGTCCAAGGGATGTGGATAAAAGTTTCTGGTGCAGTTAGGTGTCACAAACACGAAAAAATATTAATTAATTAATAATTTTTCAAGTATACGCCTGATTGAGTCGTGTTATGCCTCAAACTAAAGGGAATTATGAGGGCTACATATGCTGCAAATAACACTTTCACGTAGAATCTTTGGTTTAGTAACAGTCGTCAAAATTATGAGAAAAATATTTTTTTTAGAAACCACTTTATCCTGGTACAAAAAAGAACCATAAACAATAGAAAAAAATCGAAAAATTTATTTTATCACCTTTTTAAAAAGCCAGCAAGATAACGAAGAAAACACTGTCTATTTGAAAAAATCTATGGATAGATGTAAATGTTTTAAGCCATTTTGTAAATGTTAGGGAAATTCAATGTTTTTGCTTATATTACTTGCATTATATTTTATGAGGATTGATGTCAGACATTATAAAATTATAGAGAGGACGAGGTTTTATGGCCGTTTTAACCCCCCATAAAACATGATATGCAATGTGAGAGCTATATTGGATGAGATCCGCTCGGATAGAGGGTCATTCAATAATATTTGTGGTTTTTTATTTATGAGGTTTCCATTCATTTACGCCTTTTAGGGGCATGGACATCCCAGTCGTATATAAAGGTAGTAAAATTATATGTTCGCAATACAAAGTAGTACGCGGCAGTCTTGAAAATATTGGGTGTATACTTTCGAAGCAAACAATATGTCAGCTACAGGTACTGCAACTTATGAACCTTAAAACCAAATTCGGCAATGTTGGTTCATGGATCAAGAAACTCTACCATTCTAAATTTCAAAACGATTGGATGTAAAATACAGCTTCTATAGGACTAAAGGGCCATATCGGACGGAAGATATATATGGGAGCTATATCTAAATCTGAACCGATTTCAACCAAATTCAATAGCGATCTTAACAGCTGCGAAATACTCTAAACTGCAAAATTTCAGAACGATCGGAGTGAAATTGCGACCTGTAGTCGACGAACAACTTTACATGGACAGACGGACGGACATGCTTAAATCGACTCAGCTAGTGATTCTGAGTCGATCGGTATACTTTAAGGTGGGTCTAGCTGTGTTATTTTCAGGTGTTACAAACATCTGCCATGAAACAAACTTATAATACCCTGTACCACAGTGTGGTGTAGGGTATAAAAAAAGATTTTTTGAAATTCTCTTACCTCTACCAAAAGGGCTATAATTTCTACGATTATCCATAGATTTTTTTCAAATAGGCATTATTTTCTTCTCTAGGATGCAAACTTTTAAAATAAAATATTTTTTAGCCAAAAATTAAACTATATAGGCCGATATTATTTTTTCTGACACATCAACTATTATGATGGCCAAAATCATAAATTGAAAATCGAATTGCTCCATCACACACCTTATTCGCTATTGTTGTAAAAATAATTTTTTGATTGATGCAGTAGTTTCAAGGCATTTAAAAATGTTATACATTTTATTTATATTGTTTTTGAACTAAACTATTTTTGTTTTATTAACTCCACTCGGCACAGCTCTTATGTATGTCATGATGTTGTATTAATAGTTTAAATTTACTCATGATGTTGTATTAATAGCTTTTGGGTTTTATAGTCTTACGCAAACGTGTTCGCAATAATGTGGAACGTCTCATGCTATATATACATATATCTTCATATTCAGACAAAATATATTACGATAATAGAATACAGTATGGTTATGGGCCGTGAACTAACTCTGAACATTGTAAAACGATCTGCCAAACTGTTTACAAGTTCTGATATTACCACTTTGTGTAATCGGTCCCACTGTGCCTTTGAGTATTTTTGATAAATTCGTTTTCAGACAAAGTCAAGCTACGAACCCAAAGTGTAACACGTGGATAGAATTGAAAGTATATGTATGTTTTGTCGAAATCCGTTTTGATATTTTAGAATCATAATGGCTATGTCCGTCCATCTGTCTGGCTGGCTAGGGCCCACGATAACTCTCTGCAACTGTGAAAGAATAAAGTTCTAGGATGGTGTATATTAATTAATTTCATCCGGAATCTGTCCCAAATATGTTCAAAATTCTTATTACCACACAGAATGCCATATTCCATATAATGGTTATCTGCAGTTTAGGGTATCTAAATTATTTCGACTGAATCATTCTTATTGTTTTATTAGAATTTCGAATCATTCATAGATTTTATTGTTTAAATTATAATGGTTGAAAAATTCTACGAAATCTGCCAAACTATCAGCATAATAATCGGGTTGATCTTCGAGTGGTATCGACAACATTTTTTCCTTTGTATGAGCTCCATTTAGAACAAACAAAGTCTGGAAACCCAAACGTCCAGCAAATTCTATATCAGCAGTGAGATTATCTCCCACAAAGAGTCCTCGTTTGTGATCTTTTATCTGTAATTTCTCCACCATATATTCTGCCAATAACTTGCCTGGCTTGCCGGTTATCATCGGTTCTTTTTTGACACAATCGACCAGAGTTTTTATAAAAAGACCAACTCCTACTATCGTTAGATCTTTTGCTATGGGTGCTCTGTCATCCAAGGCATTGATAAAAACGACACAATCATCTTTCGCAAGGTACTGATGAATCAAGGCAAATTCAGGATATGTCATGTTCAAATGAATATCGACAGCGATAACTTTCGCTGCGTCTGATGGCGTTACTGCGATACGAATTTCTTCGTGCGTGAGATTACCAGAGGGCTTCTGAAAAGCAGGAATGTTTCAATGAAAATGACACAATGTCATAGTCATTAGATAGATACTTACCACATTTAAAACTTTGATACCTGTTGCCTTAAGTGAATTGCAGAACGTCTCCATACCCACACAGTAGCACATCTCATTGGGATAGTTCAGTTTCAAATATCTTGCCAAGACTTTGTAGGGCAAAATGAAGTCATCCTGTTTGAGACAAATAAGCAGATTACTCATGGACAAAACTATACATATTATTAAGAAGGACATTACGAGTATTATAGGAAACCGATTAACCAGTAAAGTTATAATTAGACGGCAATTATTTTGCTTATTTTGAATTCCAGAATTTTGTAAAAATTTAAAAACATAAGTGTCTATTAGACGGCGAGTTATATTAATATATTTTCGCTTAATACTTTTGTCAAAAAAAGTACTCACCTTAACGATATTCTTCGCGCCTATTTGCTCCAATTTATTTAAATATCCTTGATCGACACAAACTTAAAATGTTTTCCAGCGTTTTTCAAGAGATTTATAGCTGTACCAACATTAGGTATCGGCTCCGAAAACATCCATAAGACATCTGTAACAGGAATAAAGATTAATTGTATTCCTTTATATATAAGTACACTAGCTGGACCCGGTCCACGAATCCTGCCTCCAAATACATAAACATAAAATAACAGCACTCTCGCTAACAAATTGTGCAAGATATCTCAATTTCAGAATGTGGCTTACATGGGCGGGACAACGCCCATTAGTCTGATCACGCCCATTTTTGAACTAATCACGTAGACTACCACCAGATATATATGCACAAAATTACAGCACTCTCGCTAACAAATTGTGCAAGATATTTAAATTCAAAAATTTGACTTATGTGGGCAGGGCCACCAATTGGTCCGATCCCGCCCATTTTTGAACCAATCACGTAGACTACCACCAAATACATATACACAGAATTACAACACTCTTTCTAAAATATTGTGAAAAATATCTAAATTTCAAAATTTGGCTTATATGGTGCCACGCCCATTGGTCCGTTTCCGTCCATTTTTAGACCATTCACGTAGAATGCCACCAGATACATATGCACAAAATTACAGCACTCTCGCTAACAAATTGTGCACGATATCTCAATTTAAAAATTTGGCTTATATGGGCGGGGCCACGCCCATGGGTCCCGCCATTTTTGGACCAGCATTCTCGCTAGCAAATTGTGCAAAATATCTAAATTTCAAAATTTGGTCTATGTGGGCGGGGCCACGCTGATTGGCCCGATCCCGCCCATTTTTGGACCAAACACGTAGACTGTCACCAGATACATATACACCAAACTAGAGAACTCTCGATAATAAATAGTGGAAAATATTTCAATTTCAAAATTTGCCTTATATGACCACCGTGTTGTACTCTCACATCCGTATTTTGTGTTGTATACACACACATTGGGCCTATTATACCAACATATAAAAAATAAAAAAATTAAAAAAATTAACTTTCACAAAATTAAAACAAGTTACGCCCTTTGTTCTCTCAACTCTCTTCAAAATATTCAATTATGTTTAAATACAATGGGTTTCCGTAAACGTTTTTCGTTTACCATAAACGTAAATTATTAACATTTTGGAAAGAAAGGATGTCCGTTTCAGCAAGAGAAACTACATTTACGATAAACGTTTTCATTCACCAGAAATATTTCAACCGATACGGGCAAAGTAAATAGTGTGAGACAAAGTACTATATTTGCGATAAACGACATCAAAGCGTAATTTTCTTTGCGTTTTATTGTTATTATCCACAAATGTCTATTAATCGTGAAAAGAAAATTAAATAGAATAAGAACCAATGTTTACTGCTTAAATTTTTATATGATTTAAGAAATAGTAGAATATGTAGAAGTACCTCCGGGACAATGTGAAGGACATTAAACCCCAGGATGTTAAACCCCAAGATATGACGATTCTTTAATAAAAAGGGTAATCCAAAATGATCCTACAGCATCTTATATTCAAGTAAAAAATCGTTTAAGTTTGAATGTTAGCGAAAGAAAACCCTGTAGAAGAGCTGCGGACGCCGACTGGCAACGAAAAACCACTTTATATGAGAAAGGAACAGTAATGCCACACTTGAGTTTTACTAAAGCTCACCTTGATTGGAGTGTTCAAAAATGGAGAAAATTGGAAAAGTGTAAAAATGACATGAGAGACATAAAACGAGACATACAAATTGCTAGGGATGGAATTTCGCAGGACGTTATACATTATTTAATATCTTCAAGGCCTAAAGCTATGTATGTGCCGTTCGTAGTAACGGATACGTAAACAAATTAAATTTGTATAAACTCACTTTTGCGTGACGAGGCTATATATCATTTGCTGCGGAATAAAAGTTTAACACATCGAAGGAGTTATCTAAGAGCATGTTCGGCGGACTTAAAATGGCCGTTTTGGGCCATTTAAAGTCATTTGAGCAATGTCCGTCCGTCTGGCTGGAGCGCACGATAACTCTCGAAAGGAACAATGGATAGACTTCAAATTTGGTATGTGATAATATTTTTTTCTATCTCAGGCTAGATTCGATGATATTGATATTGACCCAATACTTCTAGTACCTCCATCACAAAGGGCTAAAATTTTGTGAAATTTTGATTCTCTAAAACCTTCTGTACTACTTTTGCAATAGACATAGACACCTGAAACATATATTCTTCCACCAAATAAACTCTGACTGCAATACAAAATCACAGACCAAAAATAAACAACAACAACACAAATCATTGTTTTCCATTTCTTTAACGACTGTTACTAAACCACTGTTTATACATGGACGCGATATTTCCAACTTTGTAGTCTTTATAATTTATTTTTATGTATTTATATTTGACGTGTATCCCAATTTTCGGGCTTATACATGAAAAATATGGTCAAACTGCTTAAGGTACATATCATGAAAAGTGGAATTTGAAAAGAAATTAAGTAAAACTTGTTCATATAAGTTTTTATGTTTTGATTTTCTGAAATAGTATGCCACAATCTACACAAAAAGATGATTGTTGCATAAGGTAATCCGAAGGAGATTATATCACAACTTAAATTGATATACAAGGAATATTTTTCTCAAAAACACAAACTAACCAGTAAGGAAAGGCTAAAGTTGGGCGGGGCCGACTATATAATACCCTACACCACTCTCGCAATATTGAATAACTCTGATATATAAATTTTGTGATTCATGTATAAATCGTTTACATAAATTTACTTTTCGGACATTTTATACTTAAATAATATCCTGTACCACAGTGTGGTGTAGGGTATAAAAACGATTGGATCTAAAGAGCCAAATCGAACGAAACATATATATGCGAGCTATAGCTAAATCTTAACTGATTTTCTTCAAATTCGGCAATGTTGGTTCATGGATCAAGAAACTCTACCATTCAAAATGATTGGATGTAAAATACAGCTTCTATAGAACTAAAGGGCCAAATTGGACGAAACATATATATGGGGGCTATAGCTAAATCTTAACCGATTTTCTTCAAATTCGGTAGTGTTGGTTCATGGATCAAGAAACTCTACCATTCTAAATTTCAAAATGATTGGATGTAAAATACAGCTTCTATAGGACTAAAGGGCCAAATCGGACGAAACATATATATGGGAGCTATAGCTAAATCTTAACCGATTTTCTTCAAATTCGGCAATGTTGGTTCATGGATCAATAAACTCTTCCATTCTAAATTTCAAAACGATTGGATGTAAAATACAGCTTCTATGGGACTAAAGGTCCAAATCGGACGAAAGATATATATGGGAGCTATATCTAAATGTGAACCGATTTCAACCAAATTCAATAGCGATCTTTACAGCTGCGAAATACTCTAAACTGCAAAATTTCAGAACGATCGGAGTGAAATTGCGACCTGTAGTCGACAAACAACTTTACATGGACAGACGGACGGACGGACATGCTTAAATCGTCGATCGGTATACTTTAAGGTGGGTCTAGCTGTGTTATTTTCAGGTGTTACAAACATCTGCCGTGAAACAAACTTATAATACCCTGTACCACAGTGTGTTGTAGGATATAAAAATGTTGTCGATTTGTATGACGTTTGACATTTGATAAGATTTGATAGCAATTTTGTAGGTGTGAGAAGCGTTGGTAGATGTTTTGAAAGAAATAATGCTCCAAGAATTCCCTTTATTTCGTATTGGACTGATGCGTGTATTCCGTTGTCTTCCACTTCAAAATTAGCTCCGAGATAACTAACCTCTCTGATTTCCTTGCAAACTTTTGGCTCAAATATGGCGAAAACAAGAGCTAATTTTTAATGTGTCCATTTCGAGCAGAGTGTAATTAACAAAGTTATATTCGTGTAAGTGCAAACTGGCAAGACTGTTTTTTTACCCATAAATCCGGATGGGGGTTTCCGGCAAATTTCACAGAAAAAACGTTGTTTTACTCGACTTACAAAAAAAATAGTATCGCGGTTTTTGGTTTGTGGACCGTCGCACGGTGTAATTTTTACAGGTTTCAGCATAATTTACTCACCATCACAATCGGATAGTATAATATCGAAAGATTCGAGAAATTTGCGTTTTTCCTCTATATTTAATTCCAGAATATGTTTAGGTGTAATGCAAATATTTTCTAGAATTTTTGACATTTTTAAAAACCACGGCTTTTTTTGACAAACAATTATTTGTAACTAAGTTCTCACAGGCAATGTTTATATAATTGTGAGGTTTTGAAAATTTGTTTTCTTTTTCTGGTTCTTGCTTATCACATTTGTCTGGCGAAGCTTATATAAGGATTTGTTATGTACAAGGTTATCATATTGGTGGTCGAGATCTACACAAACAAAACTTTTGATGTTTTAATAAACAATATCCGTTCAGCTATGACCGCTATTCGCAGACAAGTTACTAAAAATTACATCTAAAGTATCGAATGTTTTGAGAAATCCCAAGAATGATAGTTGAATCATAAAAATAATATTAAAAACAGAAATAATTATTCTCTATTAAACGTGTGCTTACATTTTCTCTCGGAACCACAAACTGCATAACCCTATACTACGTATACAAAGAAAACAAATTATTGTAAAGGTTAGTAGCCAAAAATGATATGATTAAAATGGGTTATACACTTTTAATGGCTTACTTTATAACTTAAGTGAAGTACGTGAAGTAAAGCAATTAAAGTGATAATCGTAATACATGCTTTTATCCAGAACACATACTCGTACATAATATTTAAGATAACACGACCAATTGTTTTATTATGTTTCTTATTATTATGTTGCACAGTGGGAGGATTTAAAAAAAAAAAGGAAAATACTTCGGCTGTTATGTATAGGCATCAAAAATTGATATATGATGAGAAACAAATTCGATATATTCCAAAAAATTAGATTTTTTATAATTTTTTTTTCGAAAAAAGTATGCATTAGTTGTACTTTTAGATTTATAGAAGAAGCTATTTAAGAAAAGTATAACATATTTATTAATCTTAATGAAACTTCCTAGAGAATGTTCCTGGAGAAATTTTTTGGCAACACTGCTCAGATGTCATCACTGAGACGAAAGTTATGGCCATATCAATTTATATTTTCAAAATGTAGGTAATTTTAGTTGAAGGTATACTCGTATGTAGGGCCGATGTTGATTTTGAATAAAACACAAAATATTTAGGAAATTATTGTCATTTTTTTTTATTATGATAATATTGGTATGGTTCAATTATGTATGGAACAAAATATGGACCAAATGGCCGACGCGACCTAGGCGGCACACCTCCATCCGATGGTCCAAATTTTCGATGACGCTAAGGCATAATTGAGGTTCTATGTCGTCAATGTGCCGAATTATCTCATCCTTTAGCTCTTGAATGCAACAGCTGGCTTATCGACGTACACCTTTTCTTTCAAATAACCCCAATGAAAGAAGTCCAATGGTGTCAAATCAAATGATCGTGGCGGTCAATTGACATCGCCACGACGTGAGATAACACCGCCATTGAATTTGTTGCACAAAAGTGCCATTGTTTCGTTAGCTGTGTGGCAAGTGACACCGTCTTGTTGAAACCACATATTGTCCACATCCATATTTTCCAATCCGGGCCATAAAAAGTTCGTTATCATCCCACGATAGCGAAAACCATTCACAGTAACTGCCTGACCGGCCTCATTTCGAAGAAGTATGGCCCGATGACGTCGCCAGCCCATAAGCTGCACCAAACGAACTGGGCGAACATGCACAGGTGTTTTCACATCTCCTACAGACCTGGTTTGCTGAAATTTGAGCACAATTCTCCCGATTGTGGACACATTTGGTCGATTATGCTGATCAAAAAAACATCACGAAGTGCACGAAATGCATCTTGATTTGAACGCCCTTTTCTGTAAAAGGCTTAAAAAACTGTAGCGCGTTGCTCGATTGTGTATATTTCCAGGGTTCAAAATGAGTTAGTCTGAAATTGAGAAATCCTCCCACTGTGCGTTGCTGCACTGAAAGACAGCAACATTGCGTCAATAACAATCTGATGACAATTTACTGAATTGCAATAACTGATCAACCCAATTTTGTTGGGTTATGCATAGTACTACCAAAATGTCTGCACACAAAATCTCAAGTTGGAGCACGCTCAAGATATCACGTTATCAAAAATAGATTCCTGTGGGAGAGGCCACGCCCATTGATCCAAATCCGCCCAAATTGGTAAGATATGTCATGGCCAAATGATAATTCATGTGAAGTAAATTTCATTACTTTTACATTAAAATACGAAAATCCATTTAATTTCTAGTTTGGTTCATGGAACAATAATTATCCCTCTAAATGTCAAAAACTATTTTTGATCCTATTTTACCTTTTTCCTACTTTATGTTACAATAGTTAATTCACACCCTGTTACAATACAAAACAATGTTTTTTCCATCGTGTCTCTAATGGTATTTATGTTGCATCATTTAACCCAATGTGTCATAATTATCCATTTAAGCATCACTGTACATCATTTAATAGTGTTTCCCCCACAGTGCCATTAAAAGTGTGCATTTAGAGAAAATCATAAATTTATATTCCAAGAGCCAAATTGGCAACCTTACACCATACTTAACCCTTTTTTCCCCGATTTGTGTCATGTTTAACATTTTACCATTTAACTAATGATTACCCACGGTTTACATAGAAGTACCTAAATGTTTCTTATCTTTGGTTTATGCTGTAAGAGCTACCTTCGCACTGTACTAAATGTACGCTTTTTGCCCCACTGTACCATATTTAATCCTTTTGAGTCCACTGAATCATATTTTACACCTTTTTGTCCTACTATACATACATATTTAACCCTTTTTTCCCCCACTGTACCATATTTAACCCTTTTTTCCCCCACTGTATCATTTTCCACCCTGTTTGCTCCACTGCACAATATTTAAAACATTTTTGCCTAACTGCACCATAGTTGAACATTTTTGTCACACTACCATATCTAACCCTTTTTGCCCCACTGTATCGTAGTTAACACATTTTTGCCCACTGTACCATATTTAACACATTTTGTCTCACATTATCATATATATAACTACTTTTGCCCCACTGTACCACAGTTTTTTTTTTTTTTTGATTCGTTTTATTTACGTTATGTTTTATACAGTATTTGTGTTTAGTGCCTCAGCGCCTTTAAGGCTTTATAGAGGCTATATGGCAACTAAAACAAGATTATAAACTAGTTAACATCTTATGTTGTGAAATTTAAATTATAATCAATATTAGAGAGATTAACAAAATAAAACTTATATGCAAGTTAAGAGATTTTAAATCAGAAGTGTTTCTAAATTTTGCAAAAGATAATTTTTTAAAGAACGTTTGAAGTTAGCAACAGCGGATATATTTCTCAAACTTGAAGGTAATTTATTATATTCATTTGGTCCAGCAAAGCCAATACGCTGCTTCGTCAGATCTAGACGGCATCGTGAAACCTCAATATGATCTGCTTGTCTAGTATTTCTGCCAGTTACCGTTCCGTTTTGTCTGAATGTAATGGTTGTGGATCCAATGCCTCTTAATGCTTTGAACATATACATCAGTAATTGTTGTTTGTATAATCCTTTAACCGGTAATATATTCGTTGCTTTATATTTATATAAATCAAGTGTTGGATACCTTAAGGGTAGGCTGTAGACTAATTTAAGTGCTTTATTTTGGGCGGACTGCAATGACTTCAGCTTATTATTTGTTCTGTAACCATATATAATGGGGAGGTACGTCAAATGACTATGTACAAGTGACTGATAAATCAATTCTTTAGTTTCAGTACTTAGCTTCTTCTTAAATTTATACAGAATTCCGGTTGCAGCTGAGATTTTGTTTCTTAGTACACCAATGTGAGTATCCCATATCAAATTATGGTTAAAAGTAACACCTTAATATTTAACACAAGTGGATTCAGCGACTGCTGTACCATCAACGTGAATAGACATATCGTGGTTTCTGTTACCATGTGGCTGGAATTTTACAAATTTTGTCTTTTTCGCATTCAGAATTAATTTGTTGAGACGAGCAAATTCTACTAAAATGGCAGCATCATATTCGATCTGGGTTTGCAAATTTTGTTCATATTTGTAACTGTAGAAAAGACACACATCATCAGCAAACAAAAATAACTTGCCATAGAATTTAATATGCTTTAGATCATTAATGTAAATTTTGAACAGAAGCGGACCAAGCACACTCCCCTGTGGAACACCATAATTAACTGGCAACATATTACTTTTCGCCTGGCCAATTTGTACATATTGTTGTCTTCTATGCAAATAATCTTCAAGTAGTGTTAGAGTCTCATCTAGTAAGCCAATGTTTTTGAGTTTTTTAGCCAAAATCGTATGATCAACTAGGTCAAACGCTTTAGAAAAATCGAAGAAAACGCCTGCTACCCCTCTAGAACCAGAGTCAATTTTACAGCAAATATACTCGATGACATTTACTACTGCTTCCTCCGTTCCAGATCCTTTCCTAAAGCCATATTGCTGTTCATACATAATATTATTAACTTGTACATATTCAGACAATTGCTCGTAAATTAGTTTTTCGAAAATCTTGTCGATGATTGATAGAACTGATATAGGTCTAAAATCAGACACATTCTGCGAATTAATTGTCTTCGGTATTGGCAAAATTTTGTGAATTTTAAGCACATCGGGATATTTTTTGTCAGTGATCATATTATTAAACATGTTAACAAGCAGTTTAGTTACAATCGGCTTCTTTAGAAACAACATTTTCGGTGATATATTATCAAAGCCACAACTTTTGTTCCACTTTAGCGAGTCCAGAATATTTTCAACTTTTATTGCATCAACTTGCAGTAAGTTAAAATGACAGGGTTCAGGAATTAATGTTGAAAACATGTTGATGTCATCATTGGAATAAGCTGGTATATTGTTATTATTCAGTTTATTTACAGAATCAGAAAAATAGCTGTTAAAAATTAAAGTTTTTGTATCATCATTCAAAACACTCGTGCCGTCCTCTGTAAATATTTCCTTCTTTGATTTGTTGCAACGTCCAAGCTGTCTGTTTAAAAAATGCCACGTTTTCTTAACATCTCCTTTGCAAGACTTTAAATTATACATATAGAAATTCTCCATCAGATTCTTGCTACAAGCTTTTATAATTCTGCTAATTCTTCGCAATTGTTTTGTCAGTAAGCTCTTTTCATGACTTTTACGTCTTTGTTTAAGCAGTTTATTTTTGAACTCTATTAAAGCCAATAACTTATCTGTTATCCATGGAGATACATTTGAACGTACATCAACTGATTTATAAGTTGTTGAAGTACATCGAGATATTGCAGAAGTAAATGTCCTTACAAATCTCTCACACAATTCAGATGAAATATGTTCATCTGCCAAAATGGGCAGTTCTGCATCCAAAATCCTTGAAAGTTTTCCAAAATCCGTCCTATGTGTTTGCTGAACAATATTATCTTTTGTACATGGGAGCATAAATATGCAACAACTCAAAAAATTGTGATCCGACAATTTGTTCTCTATACTACGAACAATTACTGCTTCTGGAAAATTACTGAACACCCAATCAATTGAAGTATTACTCTGTGGTCTAGTTACGAGCTCATGACAAGTTTGCATATTGAATTCTTGAAACATATTATTCAACAATTGTCTATTACTTGTGTTGCTCAAAAAATCCACGTTAACATCACCAACCAACAATTTCGGACCAGGTCCAATATTAAGTAAAACATCATCCATTTTACGCAGAAACGTACTTAGGTTACAGCGCTGTGATCTGTAAACAGATATAACAATCAAGTTAGAATTGTCCACCTTTACATCTTGTAGTTCAACAGCAATTACATCCATGTTTTCTTCACTCTTATTAAGCTGAATTTTATGACTCAAATTTGAGTTAATATATATCGTAGTGCCACCAAAACCATCAGATCGACTACAGTTAACGGCATCAAATCCGAAAATCGAATATAAGTTTAACATTTGGCTGCTGAACCAAGTTTCTTGAATAGCTATTATTGCTGGCAATTTACAGAATTTACTAATTTCGTTCCTAAACCGGTTAAATTTGCCTATTGAAGAAACACTTCTTGCATTAATAGAAATAACATTAAAAAATTCAACGCTTTGATTTGTAATATACGAGTTGTAAGACTCTATGTTTTTAAAATAATTAGATATCATTATATTATAATATATATTTATTAAATATTTAAATAAACAACAAATATAAATCAATTAATTCGGCGACAAAAATCCATCATCGTCATCATCATCAACTTCTTCGTCACTAAAATCAGTAGCATCACCATCAGCAGTAGCAGCACGACTAGTTGAAGCTCTTGGTTGCCTCGAAATAGAGGATTTCAAAACATGATCCACATCTTCCAAGTCTTTCAGATGCACTTGTTTAGAATTCACATCTTTCCTTGCGAAAATTTTACCAGCTTTAGCATAAACAAATTTGTAGCCCACTGTTTTCAGGGATTTAGCATATTTTAATAGCTCCAAAGTATCTTTGGTAAGAAAGTCGTTAACATAAACTGTTTTCATATCGGCCACCTCATTCAACTTCCTTTTTTCCTTCATAAACAACGACTTGCTTCTTTTGCTGGTGAACTTAACAACCACAGATGCTTTGTTTGTCTGCTTGTTGCGATTTAAAAAGTACGCGTCTTCAATTTCATCTTCACATATGTTAGCACCAGAGTTTTTTGCGACTTCAAGCACCACATCGACAGGTTTTGAATTAACGTCCGTTTTGACACCATTAATAATGCAGTCATTCTGCACTCTAACACCATTTAAAAAATCGACAGTGGATTTCAGTTTTTTAACGTCTTCACGCAAACATTTATTTTCTTTTTGCTATGTTTTTATTTTTGTTGTATTCTTTTTAACACCCTTCAAAATAGTGTCATATTGACAAGACATAAATTGCATCGTCTCCTTCATCTCTCTCATTTCTTTTATTATGGTTGTTAATTCCGTTTTGTTATTATTTGGCGGTTCACAGAAATGACACTTAAACTCAAGAGAGGAGTCATCAACAAGCCTCTCAATTTCAACCTTATTCAGCTGTGTGCACAGCCAGTGAAGTGTTTTTTTACAGCCATCACATTCGATAGCATCTTCGCTTTCCAACACTGGAGTCTTACATTGCAGACACAAAATTCTCTTTTTATTATTTACACTCCTTCTGGTGTTATTGGGCATTTTCGATATTGCTCGGAGAGATATGCAATCACTCTTTATGTACAAATGTCACTTTATGTATGAACACAACTTTAAACCACATAAATTTTATATTTTGTATGACAGAGTTCGCGCTCGCGAAATTTGACGTCCGTTCAACAGGGTTGCCAACGGCAGTTAGCCCCTTGTGTCTAGAGTGATCAAAACCGGTTTAAAATAAACCGGCCCACCGGTTTTTTGCTTCCACCGTCCCCGGTTTTTCTCAAAATCACGAATTTCGAACAACCGGTACAACCGGTTTTTTTCGTTTGTTTCCACCGGTTTTCCGGTTTTTTTATTATCACTAAAATATTAAAAATTATTTACAACTTTATATACAAAATATCACAAATTAAGATAATAATATGAAAGATCTCCTTATATGGCCTAAAAAGACTCGGCAACTTTGCTAGAATCCGAAGCCATTCACCAATTTCTATACAAATTACAAAAATTTAAAGAAAATAAATGATTCATACGCGCAGAAGTTATGTGAAAAGTAAACGCATTCTCCCACTTCCAAACCGAAACAAAAACAAGTAAGAAAATTTCATTTGGGTAAACCGCTAGTGTATACTCTTATATATTTATATGTATACTCGTATATACCCACCTGCACTAAAGTGTGTATATAAAATATATATGTATTAAGCTTTAATACCTCTATTAAATATTCTATTTAATATCCCGAAATATTAATATTTTCTTGACTGAACTACATAAGGGGAATTTCATGTCAAGTGAGTTAATTTTTAAAAGGGATGTCTTCTGTCGGGATGAAAATTGCACCAAGAAGCCCTATCAGATAGTAGTTATGAGACACAATTCCAACGAAATCGGTTAAGGACTTTCCGAGTTGGAGGGTGTCAAATATTGACATTTTTGTCAAACGGTTGTTTTTCCCATCTGAAATGCTAAAATGTTTGGTTGAACGTTAATTTTTTTCAGAGGTTTATATTTATTTTGATAGATCAACAGGTCCCATCCCATTAATAGGTCACAAAGCTTTTAAAGGAAATTATCTAAGCTTTCTTTTGAGAAAAAAAATCAAAAATTAAAACATAGGTTTTTACCAAAATTTCAAAAAGTTAAATTTTGCAAAAAAGTAATGAAAATATATTTGCTATTTTTTTTAAAAGGTTGAAGAAAAGACTGTCGGTAACACTTTTGGAAAATGTTTCTAAATACAATAGCTAATGTATGAGATAAAAGGACCGTTTGACTCAAATGACAATTTTCATCACAATCCAACTCATAACTACTATCCAACAGGACTAAATTTGGTGCAAGATTCCTGATCAGAAGACATCGCTTTTAAAAATTTAATATTAAAAAATCGCCTTTTTTGTTATTAAAAAGGAAAATGTTTTTCAAACGGCAATTTTCATACTGTTTTGTTATGCAGAAAAAAACCGGTTCTACCGGTTTCCCCGGATTTCTTCGAAGAAAAAAACCGTCCACCGGTTTTTTTATAACTTAAATAAATCATCCACCGGTTTTTTATTTTTTCAAAAAAACCGGTTTTTTGATCACTCTACTTGTGTCCCACTGTGCCATATTTAACCCTTTTTCTCACTGTGCCATATTTAACACTTTTTGCCTTACTGTACCATATTTAAACAAATTGTTGTCTCACTGTACCGCATTTAAAATTGTCCACACTCTAACACACTTAAACATTTGTCCCCAACCAAGGACTACCCTCACACTAAATATCACGATTCAAGCTCTTACCGTACGGATTTGGCTGTTATACCACATTTATCCCTTTTTACCCCATTGTAAATGTTCGAATTTCTAAAAATCCTGTTAATTTCTGATTTTAACTCATAAGGGCTACCTCACACCAAATTTCGCGATTCTAGCTCATTCCGTTTAGATTTGGCGGTGGTACCATATTAATCCCTGTTTGCCCGATTGTACGGCTAAAAGTACTAAATTCGAAAAATCCCATCTTATTGCTCGTCTAGCTTCAGCCGTTTGAGTTGGGCGATGATCAGTCAGTCACGCAACAATTTTACATGCTTATATAGATACCTCCATTTTAAAACATGCTAAGTCGACTTAGCATGTTTTTAGGGAGATTGAATTTTTTACTTCTACATACATATTCCAAATTATATTCAGTCAAAAATGTTTTTCCGCCAACTCAATCAAAAGTTATTCACACAACAGCACAGGTCACTAGATTTCCATTACAAAGGAATTCCACACAAATTTAAAAAATGCATCAAACTTTGAATGCCTCTCATAAAATACTACCTTTTGATACCCTACACCACACTGTGGTACAGGGTTTTATGACTTTGTGCATTTGTTTGTAACACCCAAAAGGAGAAGAGATAGACCCATTGTTTATTATACCGATCGACTTGTAATTACTTTCTGAGTCGATTTAGCTATGTCCGTCTGTCTGTCTGTAGAAGTATTCTTCTAATCAAAGTACAGGTCGCAATTATGGTCCGATCTCAACGAAATTTTCACGTATATTTCTTTCTCTCTTGCTGAGAGAGTTCTTCTATTAAATGAATGAACACTGCCAAATTCGGGGAATATCGGTTCAGATTTAGATATCGTCCCCATAATATGTCCCCATATATGTATATGTTTCACTTGATTTGACATGTAAGCGTTTTAGAACCCCTATTTTATATCCGATCAGTACGAAACTCAACAGAGAGAGTTTTCTTATTACGTGAATGAACACTTCCAAATTCGGAGAAAATCCGTTCAGATTTAGATATAGCCCCTCAAAAATATTTTTCATCCGATTTGATATGTAAGCGCTGTAGAACCCGTATTTTATCGTATATCCGATCCATACAAAATTCAACAGAGAGAGTTTTCTTATTACATGTATGAACGCTGCCAAATTCAGGGAATATCGGTTCAGATTTAGATATAGCCCCCATATATATGTTTCACCCGATGTGACATGTAAGCGCTGTAGAAACCGTGTTTTATATCCGATCAGTACGAAATTCGGCAGAAAGAGTTTTCTTAAATTTCATCACAATCGGACCATAAATACGAACTGCACTTTGATTACAACGATACATCTACAGACGGACATGGAAGTGATTCCAAGTCGATCGGTATAATAAACGATGTGTATATCTCTTCTCCTTCTGGCTGTTACAAACAAATGCACAAACTCATAATACCCTGGACCACAGTGTGGTGCAGGGTATTCAAATCGTCAATTTGAAGCAAAAATCGTCATGTCTTATTTTTTGGCAGTAAAAATAGTCAAAATGACGATAAATCATAATTTCTGGCAACGCAGACCCCCATCTATATGTCAGATCGGCTAATTTTGGAACCGCCCTCGTACCTTATTTTGAACCTAATCTTGACGTTGTAGGTGATGCATTTTCTAATCCATCACGCTGTAATATAAGCATTTCCACTTTATATTGCATTATGTCGTCTTAGGTTAGGTTAGGTTGAATAGAGTATACGTTTAAACGTCTCATGTCCATGAGGTGGTTCGGCCCTTTGTGCGCTCCTTATTTATGATTTTTATACCCGACGGGTTAAGGAAAATCTGTACTAGACACGAATTTTCTCAGTATCTTCCAGTCATATCCTCTGAGATGAGTCAATTCTGGCAATAAGTCGGAACCGAAATATAGGGATCTTGCATGTCTGAAAGCTGGGCAGTGACACTGCAAATGTTCCATCGTATCGATGTTTTCCCTGCATGCCCTGCACTCGTCGATTTCTGCTAGTCCTATGCGATGAAGATGTGCCTGTAAGCTTGAGTGTCCCGTTAGAACACGCATCATCTTACTAATCTCGATCTTGTTTAGTTTCAGAAAACTACTTGTTTTCTTCTCATTTGGGGTGACCCACAGTATCTTTGCAGTTGCTCCTACAGTTGCTCTATTCCACACAGTTTTGTGAGCCATCACTGCCCAGTGCTTCAACTCATCCTTCGTGGCTTCGAAAGGTTTCCAATTTTCCAAGTTTATGACTCTAAGTTCTCTGCCCTTTGAAGCCAAGCTGTTTGCTCGTTCATTTCCAATCACTCCGTTGTGTCCTTCCCTGTACCCAGAAAAAAAGCAGTTGACCATGGACTGAGTAATTATTTATCGTTCATTTACAGTCTAACACTGTTCTGGATTTGGCCTTTTCCAATGTTATTGCCTTGATCGCCATTTGGCTATCTGTGAAAAAGTTGGCATATTTAGGCTTTGTGGTATTACTGAGCCATTTAACACACTCCGTGATTGCTCGAACTTCGCGGAGTGTGTTAACTGACTCAGTAATACCACAAATATCGTCTTTAGTGAAAATGGAGTATATCGGTCCATGTTTTTATTTATCTATATGAATTACAATACAAAGTAAATTTATATTCTAATCTTACGGTGCAGGGAAAAGCCGGGTTACAAAGACTAGATGGCTAGAGTTTTGCAGCGACAGACCAGAGCCTGTGGTTTGAATCGAACCCACGACCCCCAAACTCATAGGCGAGCACGCTACCTACTGGAGCGCTCTCCATGTTTTTATATAATCCCGTTATGAAGATCACAGACGAGTTAGATGTATTGGCGGTCTAGGTTTTACGTTTTTAAACGATGGAAATTAAAAATGTACTCATATTAACCTGCAGCAATTCATATGTAGTATTAATAGCACCTATATATATCACCGTGCATTGGTTGGCAAAGACTTTAGACTTTGCTTAGTGGTTTTCATTTGATTAGGTTTCTGTAAAATTATCAAACGTGATGGTTGGGTCTTTTTTATTTCTGACGACGATATACACAAATAGAATTATATAACACAGTGGGACAGGACTTACAATCCTTTATGTATAAAACCAGTAAGGAATGGCTAAAGTCGGGCGGGGCCGACTATATAATAGCCTACACCACTCTCGTAATATTGAATAACTCTGAAATATAAATTTTGTAATTCATGTACAAAATGGTTTACATAAATTTACTTTTGAGTCATTTTATACTTAAATAATACCCTGTACCACAGTGTGGTGTAGGGTATAAAAACGATTGGATGTAAAATACAGCTTCTACAGGACTAAAGAGCCAAATCGGATGAAACATATATATGGGAGCTATAGCTAATTCTTAACCGATTTTCTTCAAATTCGGTAGTGTTGGTTCATGGATCAATAAACTCTACCATTCTAAATTTCAAAAGGATTGGATGTAAAATACAGCTTCTATAGAACTAAAGGGCCAAATCGGACAAAACATATATATGGGAGCTATAGCTAAATCTTAACCGATTTTCTTCAAATTCGGTAGTGTTGGTTCATGGATCAAGAAACTCTACCATTCTAAATTTCAAAGTGATTGGATGTAAAATACAGCTTCTTCAGGACTAAAGAGCAAAATCGGACGAAACATATATATGGGAGCTATAGCTAAATCTTAACCGATTTTCTTCAAATTCGGCAATGTTGGTTCATGGATCAAGAAACTCTACCATTCTAAATTTCAAAACGATTGGATGTAAAATACAGCTTTTATAGGACTAAATGGCCAAATCGGACGAAACATATATATGGGAGCTATAGCTAAATCTTAACCGATTTTCTTCAAATTCGGTAGTGTTGGTTCATGGATCAAGAAATTCTACCATTCTAAATTTCAAAATGATTGCATGTAAAATACAGCTTCTACAGGACTAAAGAGCAAAATCGGACGAAACATATATATGGGAGCTATAGCTAAATCTTAACCGATTTTCTTCAAATTCGGCAATGTTGGTTCATGGATCAAGAAACTCTACCATTCTAAATTTCAAAACGATTGGATGTAAAATACAGCTTCTATAGGACTTAACCGATTTTCTTCAAATTCGGCAATGTTGGTTCATGGATCAAGAAACTCTACCATTCTAAATTTCAAAACGATTGGATGTAAAATACAGCTTCTATAGGACTAAAGGGCCAAATCGGACGATAGATATATATGGGAGCTATATCTAAATCTGAACCGATTTCAACCAAATTCAATAGCGATCTTAATAGCCGCGAAATACTCTAAACTGCAAAATTTCAGAACGATCGGAGTGAAATTGCGACCTGTAGTAGACGAACAACTTTACATGGACAGACGGACGGACGGACGGACAGACATCGTTAAATCGACTCAGCTAGTGATTCTGAGTTGATCGGTATACTTTAAGGTGGGTCTAGCTGTGTTATTTTCAGGTGTTACAAACATCTGCCGTGAAACAAACTTATAATACCCTGTACCACAGTGTGGTGTAGGGTATAAAAAGGCTAGGGTTATTTTGACTTTAGACCATCACCTCATTCTTTATGAAAACTAGCTATGTTTATATTTAGTCTTTTTAATTCTTTATTTCGGCTTTAAAGCATTTAATATTACTTTTTAGCATTGATAAATTCCACAAAATGGCCCAAACTGTCGGCATAGTAATCCGGCTGACATTCTAAAGGTTGCATTAGCATATCTTCTTTGGTATGAGCACCATTTATGACAAATAGAGACTGGAAACCAGAACGAACCGCAAATTGTATATCAGCGAAGAGATTATCTCCTAAAAATAGGCATCGATTACGATCTTTTGTATTGAACTCTTCGACAAGATAGTCGCCTATCATATCACATGGTTTGCCGAATATTATGCGTTCTTTTCCGGTGCAGTTGGAAATTGATGTGATGAACTGACCCGGACCTAATATCGTTAATTCTTTTGAAATTGGAGCACGATCATTTTTCAAAAAATACTGATGGATGGATGGAGGGCATATTCGAAAAAGTTCATGGTGTGGTGAATATCCACAACGATTCGTTTTGCTGACTCTATTGGACAGAGTGCTGCAAGTAGTTCGTCGCAATTAAGATTGCTAGGAGGAGGCTGAAAATGGGGGTAAACTATAAATATTGGATTTAATCGACAAATGCCTTGGGAACTTACCAAATATTGAACATTAATTCCAACCGCCTTAAGTGAATTACAGAATTCCACTGCTGCCACACAGTAGCATATGTCATGACGATAATTCTTTTTCATATATTTTACAAGGACTTTGTGGGGCACTTCAAAATCAACCTATTGTAGGATAGTTATACCTTTTCGAAAATACATAGGTGGTTATATATAATTACGATTACCTTGACAACATCTTTGGCCCCTATATTTTCAAGTATATCCAAATATTCTTGATTAGAACGCATGCCATTGCTAGATACATATTAAAATGGTTTTCCGGATTTTTTTAAAAGATTTACAGCTGTTCCTATCATGTACTCGTACATGATAGGTTAGGTTAGGAGAAGTGTGGTAGCCTGTTAAAAAGACTCACTTAGACAATATATATTTCATTGTGCTACCACAGGGGCGTAAGGAAAAATATAAGTTATCCTCAGCCCCTCCCGTTGAACCAATTTGATTGCATTGAAAAGCTCAAAAGTTGGCGGATTTTAACACCAGGTAAGTTAGTTAGTCCTCCAAAAAAGTGAGAGACTAAGGTTATATGGATCTAGAGAGAAGGTGTTCTATTGATTCATCCTTTTTCGTCTAGAAACGATTTAATTTTTGTTAAAAAAATATAAGATTCAGGACGGCCGATCTTAATCCGTCTTTACTTGTTCATGTTAAAATATAATGTTCATTATATTTTACTAACGAGATAGTATCTGATTTCAGTGGCGATACGAATATTTTATACACATTTAGAGGTAATATAGATTTGTATCAAAATATGGCAAAGTGTACCGCCACACAATTTAACAGAAAGGAAATGGTACCAAAATCGTCATTTGTGTACCAACGTACCAGTTAAAATCGAATTGTTCCAGTGTTAAAGCTTCTGCAAAAGTCATTTTTGAAGACCTTAAATCTCTCTGCGTGGCGTCCACGTCAGGCAGTCTTTTTGCAAGTGATAGCTCAAGTTCCTCAGAAAAGACACCACGTTTAGAACATATAGAAGCTAACAAATCTCCTATGTCCTGAGATACGACCATTCTGATCTATCAGGTGTAAGAGCGAGATACATATCAAAGTGTGGTTCAGTCATAGTGTAATCAATAGTGCCCGGAAAGTCAGGTATTCTGTCCAGAATTACACTATGTCCATAGTCCTTTCTGGACCATTGTAACAGTTCCGTGAGTCTAATCACAGTACTCATGGTATACTGCACTGCTTTAATGTCTAGCGGCACCAGTAATACATATACGAGGGTTGCTATATATAGTATATTTCTGGCCTAATAATGAAAATGCGAATATTTATCATCAAAAATGGTTTTATTGTTTTTCAAAGTATTCTCCAGCATGATTTATACACTTTTGCATGCGCTCAAACCAATTGTCGAAGCACTTTTTCCACTCCGATTGAGGCATCTCCAAAACATGGTTTTTGAACGCTTCGACAGCATCTTCTGCCGACGAAAGTCGTTGACCACGCATTTTTTCTTGATGTGCGGGAATATAAAGAAGTATTGGGTGCCAAGTCAGGGCTGTACGGTGGATGACCCATCAATTCGACGTCTTGGACGGTCAAAAATGCCCTCACCCAGGAAAATAATTGGTTGGAATTCGATTGTAACAATAAAAAAATAGTACTAGCAACAAAAAGTATATTGCCTGCACCGTCTGTGGGTTGTATTTATAAATAATTAGTTGAAACAACAATAATAACATGGATATGATCAAATGAAAATGATTGCAACTAAATCGATGGTTGTATCAATCGAATTAAGATTGTTTTTTCATTGACACTCGGTTAGTTGTGGTAACCGATTTTAAATTTTCATCATAGTACCATATGACCGATTTTTGGTTGTGGCAACCAATGTTTTATTCTTGACAACAGAAATTGTATCAATAGACCAACGATTATTATTGCAACGAATAATTGGTTATTACAACAGATAAAATTTTAATAAATAATCGTTTATTGGTTATCCCAATCATTTCCCAAATGTATTTTGGGAAATACAACCGAAAGATTGGTTGCTGTTCTTTTGCTGATACATGACAAACAAAAAATAAAATTACTCGACATAAAAAAATCTTCAACATTTTGTTCAAGAACGGTGTAGGTAATCAAAAATAATCTCGTGTGGATAATAATGTGTGGAATGCAGAATATGTTGTGCAAAATGTTTTACATAAATAAAAAAAAAGCAACAAGCGTGAAATTGAAAGCACAGGTTTAAGCGAAATTTGCATACAATATTTGTGTTTTTTTTTCGTGTACTAATATTTCCACATCTCATATAGTGATGAATTTGTAGTATGGGATTTTTAATTTTGTTATGAATTGTTTTGTTTTTTGTTCAATAAATGAAATAAAAATTAATGAAAACAGTTTTTAATTAATTGTCGGTAGTATATGTGACAAATTGTCAGAACAAACAATTTTTTAAAACAGTTCGTTGTGGCAACTATAACAGATAATTTAAGCCACCATTTTCGTAGTTGGCGCATCCAAATATGATTGTTGTCAACATGGAAACAGAAGTATACAACAACCAAAATATTGGTTGTCCTGATGGAATCGCATGATAGTAGACAGAACTACAAAATTCGGTTGGCAAATAATTCGGTTGAGGCAACCAAACTGTATTCTATGTGCTGGTTCGAGCCGATGTGTGAGAGCTCGCATTGTCATGGTGCACAATGATTCGACTTCTCTTGTTCGTTTTTCGAATTTCTGTGGTGTACCACTCAGAATTGACCGTCCTACGTTGCTCAAGCGGAACAGTCGCCACATGACCACTTTTGCCCAAGAAACAGGCGACCATTTGCTTCGAAGTGCTTCTTCCACGAACAACTTTCGTTGGATTTGGCTCGTCTTCGAAGACCCACACGGTCGATTGCTGTTTTGTTTTGGGCTCATACGCATAGATCCAAGATTCGTCACGTCTTTTGAAGCAAAATTTCTTTGGACCAATCGACACTAGACATTTTTGAGCGATTGTCAAATTGTGCGGTATCCAACGAGAACAAACCATTTTTACGGCCAGGTGTTCATGCAATATCAAATGAATGCTGGTGGAAGAAATGCCCACGGATGCCTCCATCTCACTGTAGTTAAATTTTATTTGCGAAATTTATATGGAGGCTTTATAAGGAACACAATTATGTATATTACTTTTAGCTGCATTCATAATTTGCTATGACAAAAATTAATAGGTTTATATACATTTGTTTTTATTAGACTAGGTGTCGGTAGCCTGTGAGCTCTATTCAGACTAAGTTATTTACAGTGTACTCCGAAGCCAACCTTTTCATCAAGCTTAGAAACATCCGTATAAAAGTGGAGATAGTTTATATTACCTTGTATACTGCCAGCCCATTTATCTCTGGTTGGTATATGGTTTACTCTGTCGGTTACAATAGCACTACACTTTGACATGCTCATGCCACCGAAGTTTTTGTACCACATTGATAGACAGTTTAACCTTAATGCAGCTCTGTCTGCAACTTCTCTCGCCATAATATTAATCGGCAGTATATGGAGCAGACCTTGTAGAGACTAAGTCGTTGCAGTTCTTTAAGCTCTGCTTATGCATAGACAGACAGCTATCTGAACCTATGTTAGTAGGTTGATGGTTAGTTTGTGTGTATTGGGCGATGTATCGATTTTAGGAGACAGGCCCCATCGCGACCCCACAGTCTTCCTGCAGGAAAATAAGGCGACGTTGGCCCTCCTTACAAGTTCCAGTACATTAAGTTTGAATAACAGTTTCATATCTAGAATTATTCTTAGAAATTTTCAGGAAAGAGCCCATCTAGCCAAATTGTTCAGTGCCAACTGTAGGATGTCTTTGGGAGCGATTTCGAATTTGCCACTTACTGCGTTTGCCACGTCGTCCGCATATGCCACGACCTTGCAGTCACAACGTTCTGGATCTAGCAGGATTGCATTAACCGTTAGGTTCCAAATTAGTGGAGACAGTACTCCTCCTAGTGGGGTCCCTCTGGTTACAAACATAGTTAGAGTTGTGGACCCAAAACTTGCTGTTATGCGTCTTCTGTTGAGCAGACTTTGAATTAGTCTAATCAAACAAGAGTTAACTTTTAGATGTGACAGCGCCGCAATTACCGCATCTGAGTGAATGACGCGATGTCACGGGAGCATTTCCATGCTGGTAATGGAGCATTTCCATGTATTTTTGGCTCATGTCAAGATTTTTAATTAAACATAGTACAATGGTTATACAAAGTGTTGTCAACAACCCATGCAAATTATTTTGAAAAAAAAAAATAAACAACAGGCCTACTACTATGCCGATTTTACAATTTTCGAAAGAAAAAATTGAGTAATCCGTACTTGAATCAAGCCGTAGCGGTGTCAAAAGTAAAGTACGGATTTTCTTAAACCAAGTACAAAATACTTGAATCAAGTACGGATTTTTAAGCCCTGAATTCTTAATCTTAGTGCTTATTAAGCCTGAATAGCCTTGATTTTAAGCCGAAAAATTCTAATTTTAAGCATAAAGCGATTGTTTTAAGATTTTTATCGGTTTAATTTGAGTGCGAAACGGGCTTCAATAAAGAAATTTTTGATTGAATTAAGCCTGCCCAATACTTGATTTAAGTCTGATAATACTTGATTTAAGCCTGATTAGTTCCTGATTTAATCCTAACCAATACTTAATTTAAGCCAGATCTGTTCTTGATTTAAGCCTGGTCATACTATTGTGTTTTCGTTCGTTTTATACCTATATACCATTTATATTAATTATACCATTTTTGCCACTGTATTGCAAAGAATGCAATTTTTTAAAATGGTATGTCAAAATACAATTGCTTAACAGCAGAATTAAAAGTTTTGCTGCATTTATTCGATTTAAATATGAAACATATAAGGAATGGCATTAACGAAACGAATAAGAATTATTAACAACTTCAAAAAATTTAAATCAAAAATAATCACGCCAAGTAATGTATTTGCAAACACTGCTTGAACGAGAAACGATTTGGATATGGTCGCGCTCAAATGTTTATACATATACATCACGACAATTTATATACATGTGTGTTTGATGTTGCGTCAGCCAAAATAAACCACTTGCATGAGAGTGGTGGAAAGAGATTAAAGTAAGCTTTTTTCTCTTACTTTAAGCCATATTAGGCTTAATTTCCCTTTTAAAGAAATGTTTATTTGATTTCAAGCATTAAATGCTTATTGTAAGCCTTTAAGCGCTTGATTTTTTCAATTTAAGCCGATTTATACTTGTTTTAAGAAAAACTTAGTACGAACGTACTTAAATTTTTAAGTACGATTTCGGCTTAAATTAAGAATTTTTTACTTGAATTTAGTATGGCATTTTTCTTTCTGAGTACGTTTATTAAAAAATTATATCTTTTTATCGGTAAAAGCTATCAATGTGGGACTTTTTGCAAAATATTAGTAATTATTTGCACTCATAACGAAAAATAGAAAACAAATTAAAAAATAATTATTTTCTATTATTTTTTTTTTTAATTTTATAAAATTAATTTTTTAAAAAAATTCCCTTTTTATATTTAACTTTTATTTTTTGTATATTAGGTCAAATTGTCATCTACAATATAGCCAAGTTCCACGATGGCCTTTTTGTGTCTTTCTCGAGAAATAATTAAATCTTTATGACAGGTTTGTCCCAGTATTTTATAAAATGCTCAATAGGCCGGATTGAAACGCAAAAAAATTGAGTAGCACAGAAAAGTTGTGTCATGACGCCAACAGTTCTGTACTACACTGAAAAAAAAATTGTCATAAAATTAAAGAAATGCTTCAAAGACGTCCGTAGTCTTCAAAATAAATACATTTTGTATTTAAAATTAAGAAAATTTTCTTAAAATTAAGTAAATTACATAATATTACTGAAATTATCTATTTTTTAAGTACAAAATGTACTTATTTTGATGACTAAGGACGTCTTTGGAGCACTTCTTCAATTTTATGGCAATTTTTTTTTCAGTGTAGAAGGAAACCAATCGCGCAAGGTCGATCTTTGCAAAAAGTAGAAAATTTTTAGTTTTTCATAGGTTTCTTAAAATACGCCCTTAAAGTTAATGTTGGGTTTTATAATTAATGCTAATGCTGCATTAGGCATTAGAGTATATTAGGCATGTTTTCGTTACAAGCTAGCAATTTTAGTTTAGCACTTTGCAACGAAAACAACTGACTTCCACTAACTGACACATAAGCAATAAGTGTCGGATTTTCACTATCTGGTAGCAATGGTGTCATGAGTTGCGAAGAAAGAACAGTGCGAAACAGACAAAAAATTCGTGAAAAGTTTTTATAAAACATATATTTAGTATTCTCTGTTCAATTGTTTACACTCTTTTTGCACATATTAAAATAATTTCCTATTTTTGTTCTTCTTCCCGTTAATTCACAATAATTAATAAAATCTCTCCAAAAGTGGGATGCCATATTGCTAAATATAGGGTGCCCAGTCTGGCAACATCATAATCGACTAAGACAGGAACACAAGCACCAAACTTCATCGGGAACTAATAGTGCTTAAAAGTGCTTAGCTCCCCATACAAATTAAGCACTTATGGTGTAACGAAAACACGCCTATTATAAATTGGTTTTAGGGTAATAGATAAAAAATGCACAGTGATCATATAAGCAAAAACAATGAAAATATTTTTTTATATTTTTACTTACAGCTTTAAATTGGGATACTTAAAATGATTATCGTGGTGATACCGAAATCAGGCAAAAATCCAACTCAAGTCAAATTCTATGCCCCTATAAGCCTACTATCGATACTTTCAAAAATGTTTGAGTCCATTTTCATGAAGAAAATCACACCTCATACAATTTCTAACAATATTATACCTGACCATCAATTTTGTTTTCGAAAAAGTCATAATATTATAGAACAGGTACACCGTATCGTAACCTGCATCACCTGTTCGGCGCTATTCATAGATATTTCCCAAGCATTTGACAAAGTCCGGCACGAAAGACTTTTGTACAAAATATGCGACCTTCTGCCAATCAGCACTCATAAACTGTTCAAGAGTTCTTTGCCTAACCAGTCTTTCCAAGTTAAATCTAATGGCATTTTTTCTAGCCCTAAGAAAATAAATGCCGGTGTCCAACAGGGGAGCTATCTTGGTCCTATACTATACGTTATTTTTACGCAGATATGCAAATAAAGCCCTTCAGTTGCGTCCGATCAACTGCAGTCTCATGTCCGAATCCTAGAAGAATGGTTAAACCAGTATGGAAAGGCTAAAGTCGGGCGGGGCCGACTATATAATACCCTACACCACTCTCGTAATTTTGAATAACTCTGAAATATAAATTTTGTAATTCATGTATAAATTGTTTACATAAATTTACTTTTGGGACATTTTATACTTAAATAATACCCTGTACCACAGTATGGTGTAGGGTATAAAAACGATTGGATGTAAAATACAGCTTCTACAGGACTTAAGAGCCAAATCGGATGAAACATATATATGGGAGCTATAGCTAAATCTTAACCGATTTTCTTCAAATTCGGCAATGTTAGTCCATGGATCAAGAAACTCTACCATTCTTAATATCAAAACTATTGAATGTAAACTATGTACAGCATCTAGAGGACTAAAGGGTCAAATTGGACGAAAGATATGTATGGGAGCTATATCTAAATGTTGGTTCATGGACCAAGTAACTCTACCATTCTAAATTTCAAAACGATTCAATGTAAAATACAGCTTCTATAGGACTAAAGGACCAAATCGGACGAAAGATATATATGGGAGCTATATCTAAATCTCAGCTGCGAAATACTGTAAACTGCAAAATTTCAGAACGATCGGAGTGAAATTGCGACCTGTAGTCGACGAACAACTTTACATGGACAGACGGACGGACGGACAGACATGGTTAAATCGACTCAGCTAGTGATTCAGAGTCGATCGGTATACTTTAAGGTGGGCCTAGCTGTGTTATTTTCAGGTGTTACAAACATCTGCCGTGAAACAAACTTATAATACCCTTTACCACAGTGTGGTGTAGGGTATAAGAAATGGAGAATACTGGTGATGTACTCATGTTACTTTTACACTACGAAGGGATACAGTCCTCCAATTTATATTTTCGATTCACAGATTCCAAAAAAGGATCATGTAAAATATCTTGGAATTCATTTAGATAGGCACTTGACCTGTTCGCGCCACATAGATTCTAAAGTAACTCAAATAAAACTCAAAATTAATCAACTTCAGTGGCTTATCAGCCAAAGATCTGCCCTAGATCAAGAGTACAAAGTTCTTTTATACAAAACGGTACTGAAGCCCATTTGGACATATGGTATCCAGCTCTGGGGTACAGCGTGCGCTTCAAATGTATGCAAATTACAAAGAAGACAGTCGAATATTCTTCGTTTAATTACAGGTGCACCATGGTATATAAAAAACGTTAACATCCATAAGGATCTCAACATGGCAACAGTAAAAGAGGAAATTGAAAAATATTGCCGGTGTTACGTGGGCAAACTATTGAATCATCCAAACATCCTGGCTCGAGAACTACTAAATTTTGAAGGTCATAACCGCATTAGAAGCAGAGATACGCTGGACTTGATTTAAATTAAAACTAAACAAATCTCAATGGTTTATTCGCAATGGCAATAACACATAGAATAGTATTCTAGGTTATGATTTGTCCACTTATTGTTATTTTCATTGTTTAATAATGAAAGATTCAATAATAAATGTAATGAATTGGAAAACAAAAAATTAAAATGGATGTAATTATTTAATTCCACCCTAGTAGCTGGGCAATTAAACACGAGGCAAAATTGCCTTTTTTTTGATATGCTTGAATATAAATATATTTTAAACACAAATTTTTAAATGTTGTATTTTTATGAACAAATATTTTTTTGAAAATTAAGAAATTTTGTTTGGAACGCATATATTAGTATATTAGAACAAAATATATTTGCGAACTGACTTTCACAAATAAAAAAATCTGTTTACACACAAACAAAGTTATTGTTTAAGAAGTTTTACAAATTTATTTTACTTAAATAGATTTTTTAAAACTTTGCTGACTTTTTCAAAATTTATTTAGTTGTTCTTAGATTTCGTAGCAGCCTTAGCTTTTGCTTTACAGCACTAATTTTTAATATGTAAATATTTCAATTCATCACTTTTTACCAATTGCGAACTGACTTTCACAAATAAAAAATCTGTTTACACACAAACAAAGTTATTGTTTAAGAAGTTTTACAAATTTATTTTACTTAAATAGATTTTAAAACTTTGAAGACTTTTTCAAAATTTATTTAGTTTTTCTTAGATTTCGTAGCAGCCTTAGCTTTTGCTTTACAGCACTAATTTTTAATATGTAAATATTTCAATTCATCACTTTTTACCAATCCACCAATGCAATTTATAGTTACGAAAGATTATACGATTTAAATTTTAAGTGAATTGTACAAACATATAAAATTTCTCAATAAAGTGCACTTTCAACTTTTGAAAAAAAAAAACAGAAAGCTTGCCTTTAAATTAAGACATTGAAAGATACATTGCCAAAATACTTACTTGCAAATTAATCTGTGTTTCGGAAATATCAGTTCCAAATAAAACCATATATTTGATCTAAATTTGAAACGAATACCTTGAAACTCGTACTATCAGCCAATGTATCATTAAATCATATTTTTTAAATTGCATACAAATTGTTTGGAAATTTAGTTTTGTCAATCCTAAAATGCAAAACCAAAATGATTATAACTAAATCTGAACCTATTTCTTTAAAATTTAGCTGCGTTTGTCCGTAGAGCATGTTATTCCCTTCGTACAATTTTCGTAACTAGGGTCTGTACAACACAGCTTATACAGTCATTAGAAGCTGAATCGGATGGAACATATTCATATATGGGGGGCTATATCCATATCTGAACCGATTACCACTAAATTAAGTAGTTTTTATAAATGGGTGAAGAGACTTGTCTCTGCCAATTTTTACTTCAAAGTACAGGTCGCAATTATGGCCCGATCTTGACGAAACTTTACACATATCTTTTTTTGGACCAAGGACGATCCCCATTTAATTTGGTTAAAATCGGTTCAGATTTGGATACAGCCGGATTTGACATGTAAGCTCTGTAAAAACTTTATTTTATATCCGATCAGTATGAAATTCAGCAGAAAGAGGTATCTTATTACGAGTATATTAATGAACACTGTTAAATTTGGAAGAAATCGGTTCAGATTTAGATATAGCCCACATATATACGTTACCCCCGATATCACATGTAAGCGCCGTAAAAAATTTATTTTATAACCGATCAAGACGAAATTCGGCACAAAGAGGTTTCTTATTACATGAATTAATACTGCCAAATTTGAGGGAAATCGGTTGAGATTTAGATATAGCCCATATATATATGTTACCCCCGATTTGATATGTAAGCGCTGTAGAAACTGTATTTTATATCCGATCAGTAAAAAAATTGGCAGAAAGAGGTTCCTCATTACGTGAATTAACACTGCCAAATTTAAGGGAAATCGGTTCAGATTTAGATATAGCCCCCATATATGTATATGTTACCCCCGATTTGACATGTAAGCGCTGTAGAAATGTATTTTAAATCCGATCAGTAAAAAAAATTGTCAGAAGAGGTTTCTCATTACATGAATTAACACTGCCAAATTTGAGGGAAATCGGTTCATATTTAGATATAGCCCCCATATATATGTTACCCCCGATTTGGCATGTAAAAGCTGCAGAAACTGTATTTTATATCCGATCAGTGCGAAATTCGGCAGAAAGAGGTTTCTTATTACTCAAAGGAATACTGTCAAATTCCACTGTCAATAGCCCCCATATATATGTTACTCCCGATTTGACATGTAAGCGCTGTAGAGACTGTACTTTATATCCGATTGGAACAAAATTCGACAGAAAGAGGTCTGTTTACATGAATGAGTATTCAGGGAAATCGGTTCAGATTTATATATAACCTCCATATATATGTTCCTCCTGATTTGGTATCAAAGCGCTATATAAGTTGTACTTTACTTCCGATCATTTACATTTTCCAGAAAGATGTTTCTCAATTTAGGAACGAGTATTGCTAAATTTAGCGATTATCGGTTTAGAATTAGATAATATGTTCCTACCCATTTACCAATTATTCCAAATAATTATAGCAATGACCCTTATCGCATTGTTAGGGAGGTGTAGGGTATTATGTAGTCGGCCCCGCCCGACTTTCTGCCTTTCCTTACTGGTTTTGTTTAGAACAGTGTCATCCCACACATATATTATATATTTCAAGCAGAATATGTTTGGGACAATATATTACAGCATGTATTATACATAAGTTTGTACTTACTCGTAGTTATTTTACTTTTAAGCTGTTTCTCTAACGTATCCTAGGTCATTCTTTTTAGATTTTTCTAGTCAAGCGTGACTTCTGCTAATTTATGTTTTCCTGTATTTTATTACAATATTTATGAAGAAAACTTCAACATGAAATACTCGGATTTCTATTAATAAGGTCGAAAAGTCGACTTCTTGCCGTAACTATATAGCCCTATACCAGACAACTCATATATCGTTCCAAAGATGTGCCGTTGAAAACATAACCTCCTTTGAACAAAATTGGAGAAAAACGTCAAGGTTCTGCTGAGATATATGTATTTTTAATATATACATGCATATATATCTATTTTAACACTGCCTGTTAGATTATTTAACGCTGCCTGTTAGATTATTGAAGAACTCCACAAAATCTCCCAAACTGTCGGCATAATAATCCGGTTGATATTCGAGGGGTTGGAATAACGCATCCTTCAAAGTATGAGCGCCACTTAAGACGAAGAGCGTCTGGAAACCATGGCGAGCTCCAAATTCTATATCACTGAATAGATTATCGCCCACAAAAATGCCTCGTTTGCGATCTTTAATTCCAAATTCATCAGCCATATAATCTGCCATCAGTTCACTTGGTTTGCCAAATAGCACCATTTCTTTTCCGGCGCAGTCAGCAATGCCTTTGGTAAAGAGTCCAGGTCCCAGTATAGTCAATTCATCCGTAATTGGTAAACGATCATCGGTGGCGTTGATGAATACCTTACAATCTTCCTTCAGAAGGTACTGATGAATCAAGGCCAATTCGGCAAATGTCATATTAATGTGAATATCGACTACGACTACTTTGGCGGCTTCTAATGGTGTTGTTACACGGCTTAATTCTTCGGGACTAACATTAAAATGGGGTGTCTACAAAAGGCATGACATTAGGCTTTAGATATACACGATATCTTTGAACCGTCTACTTACCACATTTACAACATTAACGCCCCTTGACCTCATGGAGTTGCAGAAAATTTCTGTGCCCAACACATAGCATATCTCATCGGGATAATTCAGTTTCATATATCTTGCAAATGCTTTATACGGTAAGATAAAGTCATCCTGGTGAAAGATGAAAGAGAGTAAATAAATTTTGTTTATTTTAAAAATAGAATTCTCTTAAATACTATTACTTAAGCCTATTTACATACACGAAGTTTCGTTAGGCCTATCTGCTACCAGTTATATAGGGTGGGCCATTTACAATTTTACATTTGAACTACCGATTACTTTGACTTGTGATTTGGGCCCTTTGGATTATTTTCTGTGGGGAGCCATTAAGGAAAAATGCTACGCAAAGCATCTAGAGACAATTGAAGCGTTGTCGTTGAGTGTGGTGTATCGCTCGTTCAATAGATAACAAACAGTCTCATCGGAAAGTTATATTATACCTCACTGGAACCAATCCAGCTGATTTTTAGTAATTATACTTTGTTTTGTATATCGGTTCATTAAGGCCCATTGATGGCGCATTTCGATTTATCTTCTTGATACTTTAACGGATACATTATTATCCGATATAGCAGACATTTTGTGACTTTAAACTTATATATGTCCAACACCACTCGTAGTAAAAATTAGGTTGTAGTTGTTTTCATTTCTTGACGCTCTGGGTTTCAGACTTTTACCCGATTTGTCTTAAATTTAGAAATTTAAGGCAAAATTTATGTGATTATTTTCAAGAAGCGAAATATTGCCATATTTTGCAGGTTATTATAAAAACTACACGTCATTCGAATGACTGTGTTATAATGATGTTATAAAAATATATAAGATTGTTCTACGCGGTCTTGTTTAAATTTACAAACTATGAAAATTCCTTGAAAGTCTATACTGAAAAACTAATGACATTACATAATTGTCCCATCCACTGAAAAAATATTTCTTTGTCCCAAAATACAGTTTTCTTTCCTCACCTTAACAATGTTCTTCGCTCCAATCTTTTCAATTTTTTTGATATAGTCTTCGTCGGATCGCATACCGTCATTGTTGGTTACAAATTTAAATGGTTTCCCGGCATTTTTTAAAAGATTAACGGCATTACCAGTATTAGGTATTGGTGCAGCTACCATCCATACAACGCCTAAAAGAGAAAGGAAAATATATAATAATGAATTCTTTTCATTTGCTTAAGTTTTAAATAAACTCTGCACTGAATTCACCATGACCACAAAAATGTGCCTGCAAAATTTTAAACCCACAACTTCAATCATGTAGCCAAGATATATATTTTAGAATTGAAATAAAAACAACTTATGGAAATCTAATTCACTTTGAGTTACTGAAAGAACTATTATTTTGTATACCATCACCGCACAGGGAAGATATATATTAAAATTTTTTTCTGCATTATCTGTTTTCGATACTTCCTCCCCTGAAAATATGGAAACCCAGCTATCAACAGAAAATGTTTTCTTGCATAGGTGAGCTTAAAGACTTTATCCTATCTGCAAGTTCAAAATAAGAAATCACATGTGCCTTAAATTAGATACTTAGTGAAAAGCTCACCCGTTTCAAAGAAGACGTTCAAACTTGCCACAACCAACTGTTTTAAATAATTGGTTGTTCTGACAATTTGTCAGGCATACACAACCGACAATTAATTAAAAACAGTTTCATTAATTTTTATTTTATTTATTGAACTAAACACCAAACAATTCATGACAACATTAAAAATCCCATATTACAAATTCATCACTATTATGCGATTTGGAAATATTTGACACAAATTTTAGTACACGAAAAAATAACAAAACCAGTAAGGAAAGGCTAAAGTCGGGCGGTGCCGACTATATAATACCCTACACCACTCTCATAATATTGAATAACTCCGATATATATAAATTTTGTAATTCATGTATAAATTGTTTACATAAATTTACTTTTGGGACATTTTATACTTAAATAATACCCTGTACCACAGTGTGGTGTAGGGCATAACAACGATTGGATCTAAAGAGCCACATCGGATGAAACATATATATGGGAGCTATAGCTAAATCTTTACCGATTTTCTTCAAATTCGGCAATGTTGGTTCATGGATCAAGAAACTCTACCATTCTAAATTTCAAAACGATTGGATGTAAAATACAGCTTTTATAGGACTAAAGGGCCAAATCGGACGAAACATATATATGGGAGCTATAGCTAAATCTTAACCGATTTTCTTCAAATTCGGTAGTGTTGGTTCACGGATCAAGAAACTTTACCATTCTAAATTTCAAAATGATTGGATGTAAAATACAGCTTCTATAGGGCTAAAGGGCCAAATCGGACGAAACATGTATATGGGAGCTATAGCTAAATCTTAACCGATTTTCTTCAAATTCGGCAATGTTGGTTCATGGATCAAGAAACTCAACCATTCTAAATTTCAAACGATTGGATATAAAATACAGCTTCTATAGGACCAAAGGGCCAAATCGGACGAAAGATATATATGGGAGCTATATCTAAATCTGAACCGATTTCAACCAAATTCAATAGCGATCTTAACAGCAGCGAAATACTCTAAACGATCGGAGTGAAATTGCGACCTGTCGACGAACAACTTTACATGGACAGACGGACGGACGGACAGACATGCTTAAATCGACTCAGCTAGTGATTCGAGTCGATCGGTATACTTTAAGGTGGGTCTAGCTCTGTTATTTTCAGGTGTTACAAACATCTGCCGTGAAACAAACTTATAATACCCTGTACCACAGTGTGGTGTAGGGTATAAAAATGTTATGCACATATCGCTTAACCCTGTGCTTTCAGTTTCATGATTTTTGCTTTTATTTTTATACCCTACACCACACTGTGGTACAGGGTATTATAACTTTGTGCATTTGTTTGTAACACCCAAAAGGAGAAGAAATAGACTCATCGTTTATTATACCGATCGACTTAGAATCACTTTCTGAGTCGATTTAGCTATGTCCGTCTGTCTGTCCGTCTGTGCATGTATTCTTGTAATCAAAGTACAGGTCGCAATTATGGTCCGATCTCGACGAAACTTTACACATATGGCCCAAGGACGATCCCTATTGAATTTGGTTAAAATCCGTTCAGATTTAGATATAGCCCCCATATATATGTTAGCCCCGATTTGACATGTAAGCGCTGTAAAAACTTTGTTTTATATCCGATCAGTATGAAATTCGACAGGAAAAGGTTTCTTATTACATGAATGAACTCTGTTAAATTTGGAAGAAATCAGTTCAGATTTAGATATAGCCCCCATATATACATTACCCCCGATTTGACATATAAGCGCAGTAAAAATGTTATTTTATATCCGATCAGTGCGAAATTCGGCAAAGAGAGGTTTCTTATTACATGAAGGAATACTGCTAAATTCGGAGAAAATCGGTTCAGATTCAGATATAGCCCCCATATATATGTTACCCCCGATTTGACATGTAAGCGCTGTAAAAACTGTATTTTATATCCGATCAGTGCAAAATTTGGCAGAAAGAGGTTTCTTATTACATGAAGGAATACTGCTAAATTCGGTTCAGATTTAGATTTCATATGCGATCAATACGAAATTCGACAGAAGGAGGTCTTTTTACATGAATGAGTATTCAGGGAAGATCGGTTCAGATTTATATTGATTATTCCTCCTGATTTGGTATCAAACCGCTATAGAAGTTGTATTTTACTTCCGATCATTAAAATTTTCCAGAAAGATGTTTCTCAATTTAGGAACGAATATTGCTTAATTTAGCGATTATCGTTTTAGAATTATATAATATGTTTCTACCCATTTACCAATTATTCCAAATTATTATGGCAATGGCCCTTATCGCATTGTTAGGGAGATGTAGGGTATTATATAGTCGGCCCCGCCCGACTTTCTGCCTTTCCTTACTGGTTTACTTATGTAAAACATTTCGCATAACATATTCTGCATTTCACACATTATTATCCACAGGAGATTATTTTTGACTACATATACCGGTCATGTATCAGCAAAAGAACATCAACCAATCTTTCGGTTGTATTTCTCAAAGTACATTTAATTATTCTAAATTTGGGAAATTATGGGGATAACCAAAAAACGATTTTTTATTAATATTTTTTCTGTTGTAATAACCAATTATTCGTTACAATAATAATCTTTGGTCTATTGATACAATTTCTGTTGTCAAGAATAAAACATTGGTTGTCACAACCAAAAATCGATCATATGGTACTATAATGATAGTTTAAAATTAGTTACCACAACTAACCGAGTGTCAATGAATAAAACAATCTCAATTCGGTTGATACAACCATCGATTTATTTGCAAGCATTTTCATTTGATAGTATCTTTATATATAAATACAACCGACACACGGTGTAGGCAATATACTTTTTGTTGCTAGTACTATTTTTTTATTGTTACAACCGAATTCCAACCAATTATTTTCCTGGGTGTACGAGTATGAATTGTTGCAAGTTAAATAGAGGACATTTTTAAACTCTAGGAACATCGATTAAAATACGAAGGATCTACACTGCCTTGAAGTCAACTTCGTCTGTGACCTACATAAGTATTATAGCATAATATACGATATACTCCATTTTCACTAGGGACGATTTAATGCAATATATAGTACAAATGCTTAAATTTCAACATGAGCCGTTTAAAAATGCGTCCTATTAAGTGTCAACAAGTCTAATGCAATGGTTTATTTATGTATTGTTTGTCAACAAATATTCCTGGCAAAAACAGAGCATCCAAAGAAGCGATAAAAATCCCCAACTTATGATCCGGAAGTTGTTCTAATTTGGATTTTCACCAATGAATTTAACAAGGGCTTGTCGCGCCGGGGAAATACTTATTTGTCACCACTTCTGCACCACTCTTTTGAAAGCACTGAACTATTTGCTTTTATGGTGTTGTTTTTATTTGATGAATGTATGTCGTTCCTATTAACATCTTTGGGAGCAGTGATAGTTAATTTTGATACGTAATTTTGATACGCTTACTCTAATTGGAAATTAAATCCATTTTAATGTAATAGAAACATTTATTTTATTATCTGTTGAATCTGAATATTTTAAATCCACAAACGGCAACTCTGTAAAAATCAAAAATTATAAAGTAAGAAGATAAGTCATTCGGGAGCGAGTAAGTGTCAGTTACGAACGAATTGGAATTCTGCTGTGGTAGAGGGTATTATAAGTTTTTGCTTTTTTTGTAACACCCAAAAGGAGAAGAGATAGACCCATCGTTTATTATACCGATCGACTTAGAATCACTTTCTGAGTCGATTTAAATTTGGCAGAAAGATATACTACATATACAAGCTGACAATACTAAATTTGAAGAAAATATGTTTAGATTTAGATATAGCCGCCATATATATATTTCTTCCGATTTGGTCCTTTAGCACTACAGAAGCTGTATTACACATTTTTTGAAATTTAGCAGGGTGGATTGTCTTAATAAATTCGGTTATGTTACTTATAATGTTATTCATTTGGAAGTTTTTCTTTTATTTTTTGCTGGGGTACCATGTAGTGACGCGCAGGATCCGTAGAGACTACACGGCACGAAAGTAGAACGACAAGAAATACGCGCGAGTACAAAACAATGACTGATTTCAATACGAGAGCCAATGTTGAAGCAAGGAGCCAAAAATCCACAGCCAGTGTTGCCGCAGGAAATTTTTTTTGGTCCAAAATTTTTTACCAAATTTAGGCCTTATTCGTTGAGGGCCTTTGTATTGGTTTTATATCAAAACATGGACGTGTGACTACCGTTGTTCGTGTGAAGAATTCCGGATATAAATAAACCCCAGTTATCAATTTGCAGCCCGATCAGTTGACATTTGTTGTCTCTATGACGTTAAGAAGTCAAATTGGGGAGATGCTATATGGGGGCTATATCCAAAAATGGACCGATATTGCCCATTTTCCATTCCCAATTTACCTGAAGATATAGGAAGTATCTTTACCAAATTTCATTTATTTAGCTCAATTATTGTAGACTGTAGCGTGATTACAACAGACGGGCGGACGGACATGGCAATATATAAGTAGTCTTAGAATTTTACTACGATTAAGAAAATATATACATTATGGGGTCTCATATAAATATTTAGAGGTGTTACAAACGGAGTGAAAAAATGAATGTACCTCCATCCTATAGTGGAAGGTTTAAAATAAATTGGGCTTCTTTTATAACTTAGAAATGTATATTTTGGAAAAGCCAAAGTGATTGATTTTATTTTTGTAGTCAATGTCTACACTGAAAAAAAAGTGTACTGAAAATCATTTAAATTTTCTTAACTTCTAAGATTTTTTCTTTGATTTGGCTCCAAAGACAAAGACTATTAAAATAAGTACATCTTGTAGTACAATTAAAGACATAAATCATCTTTAGATCAGAACATCAAACGTCTTTGAAAAAATTACGCCTTATACTTCGATGAAAGATTTCACATTTTTAAATCTATTACGCCTTGTGCTTACATCAAATACATAAAATTACTTCAGATTAAGTACATTCTGTAACTAAACTAAGCACATGCTGTACTTTCCACAAGTGTAAAATATGTTTCGTAAAATATTTTTTTTATTTAATTATTTGTCTAAACGATCGTGATAAATTTTGTTTTTTGCTTCTTTATTAAATGATTATTTTTTAAACAATTGATTTCGATAAACAGTTTATTCAGTAGCAACCCCTACATACCTGACGATACCCGTAGCAATTGTGTTTAGTCTGGTTTTCTTTATATTGGAGGGAATACTTATTCTAATGGATAAATAAATGATAGTTGGCAAAATTTTTCCTAAAAAAATCGTTCTCTTCGTATGAGCTGCGGTGGCAAATATATTACTTGACGTGGATATTTTTGAGTTGAAATACCAGAAGTGAGGAATTCTTTTTATTCTTTTACTCGTTTAAATCTGAACCTTGCTGAAAGATTGGTATTGATTTTTTTGCCATACATTTTTGTAAAAAAGTTTGACTTCTGTAAAATTATAGACTTCTTATGCAGGAGAAAATCCTAGTTACAAATCAATAACGATTCAAAGACCAAAATAAAACAAACGAAAATACAATATGTGATGTTTTATTCATAATATAATATGATATAATAACATATGTCAGAAAATATCAAAATTTACTTTTAATGATATTTTCTTGCAGTGGCATATTTCCGTTAATATTATTTTTTTGGAAATTAATATTTACGGAAACATTTTTTGGCTTCTACTGAAATTTTTTTAATTTTGAGTTTTTACCCTTTTGTGGAACTGTTATATGTAAATATTTCTTACTCATAAATTAAGACTTGTTCACATCGACATTTTTGTATCGCTTGGAAATTATTTAATATGACATATCGTTAGCAAAACATAATATGCTAAGTCCAGTTTCAAAAAGTTCTCAGAAAGAACATTTTTTTAACAGTTTCCATTTAATATAATTTTTTTTCTGCAAATACGCAATATTTATTTGTTCCGCTTAAATATCAATAATAGTTAATTCTAATTATCCGTTTTTATACAGACTTCACATGTTTTGCATGTTTGTGTGAACTTAGCATGTTTGTTTGGTGATTTCTTTTTTCTAGATGATGTATTTTTAAATCTTCTATCATTCTATAAAAAATCTCAATTTTCATAAAATTAGATGTAGCAAAGTGGCATATTTAGTTAATGATATTCTACAAAAATAATATTTTATTTATTCATTATGGAAATATTTGCAATTTACTTAGACAGCGGAAAAACAACGTTGGATAGTTTACTCGTATTGTTCCAAAATCGGTTTTATTCCGTTATTTCTTGAATACATACATACACACATTTACGGTCGTTTGCATTGTTTTTGTCAAAGTAATAAATTCGTAAACGCACATATAAACTCCACTACTCTGAATGTCCGAAAAAGATTTTATGATTCTTTTTTGTTATCATTGCGCGTAACTACAACGCACACACCCACATTTGGTAATCTACCACTGAGACAAATCTAATCGTCGTATAAGCAGCCAGTCAATATTTCCAGATAATTTATTTTCGACTACCTGTTATACACACTGCCGACAAACAGCCCCCGAAACTGTTGCTATTAATGCAGAATTATAAACGGCCACTCGCATAAGCGCACACAACCTTTCTCTACCACCGCTCAATAAGAACTGATTCCAAAAAATTCCAAACACACTGTAACTCTCACTATTATTCTCAATTTTGCGACCAAAAAGAGTCTAAATTTTCCTCTCACAGATAAAAACGATCTCTTAATTTAAAAGATAACTAATCTTTAATTTAAAAGTCAAAGAAAAGAGGACTGAAAATTAAGGCTAAATTGTATTTAAAAACATGACATGAGAATTTCTACATTTTTAAGGAAAAAATCTTACAAACTATGAAAATGTGTACTTGATTTAACGACATTTGCACTACAATCAATTATTTTTCCTTTAATTTTATGACGTAACGTTAAAGTCAACATGACATAGTGTTATGGACATCTTATCATAGAAGTAAGAAAATTTACTTTAAACGAACGAAAATTTCTTTGAAATCAAGTAAAATTTCTTAAATTCAAAGAAATTTGTTCTTCAAACAAAGACAGATTAAATCTTTGATTTAAGGGCAAACTTGTTTTTAATTTCATGTCAAATTTTTTTTCAGTGTATGTTATTAACCATTTAGTTTTTTATATAAGAAGAAAATTTGATTTTCCGCTTGTAAAGGGTGGGTCCTTTTAAATTTTAAATTTGAACTTCTGATGGCTTTGACTTGTGATTTGAGTCCTTTGGATTATTTTCGGTGCGGATCCATTAACGATAAATGTTACGCAAGCATCCAGAGACAATTGAAGCGTTGAAAAATGAAATCGAAGTTGACTTGAAGAGATTCGACCCGAATCAATCGATAATATACTGGAAAATTAGGTTGATCGAATGAGGTTCTGCAGAGCCAGTCTTAGAAGTCATATGAATGATATTGTGCTCCATTATTAAATGACAAAGTTCAACCTTTCCAATTAAACCAGAAATTTTAAAAAATTATCTGTACTTTTTTTATAGCCGACTTAAATTTAAAATTGCGCAACCTGTATATAGATTACGCGAACTTTCCGCTTGAATTTCCTTGTTCATTTAACCTTGCTAGTCATTTCTTCTTCAATGCCACCAGCACAACTTCTTTATACATCATAGTAGCACGTTATGAAAAATTCTTGAATTAGCACCTTCGAGCGAAAGCCACAGTGTATTGATTATATCGAACGTTTTATATATAATAATTCTATTTTTTTCTAAAGAGTCCTCCAACTACACTAGAAGCCGTCTGTTTCTAAACCAACCATATTTTGCAAAGGATTTTTGCACGACCCAAAATATTCCTTGATTTTTCCTGGAGAAAAAAACCTGCCCAAACTAAAAAATTTTAATTTTTTCTGCCCAAATTTGGTCCGAAATGGCCAAAACGAAGGAGAGTACCAGACGCCGGAAAGCCCTCTCACAATTCGTACAATGCGAATATCGACCCGGGAGAGTCGTAGCAGAGACCTTATCTCCTTCAACCCACCAGTGTTTCCAATTAATGAAAGAAATGCACAAGCTGGGGAAGTTGCGCGAAAATATTACGAACTTATACACCCTCACTTTAGTGTAACGAGGGCCAAAAGTGTAAAACATAGGAGGAGTTCGGCGAAAATCCGTTTTGGGTCATTTTAAGTCATTTGAGCAATGTCCGTCTGTCTGTCTGTCTGCTGGCTGGTGCGCACGATAACTCTCAAAGGGGTAACTGATTGGCTTCACATTTGGTATGAACTAATTTTTTTGTCTATCTCTGGCTAAGTTCGAAGTTGGGCCATATTGGTCCACTTATTCGAGTGCCTCCCCCACAAAGGGTTAAAATATAGTGAAATATTGATTATCTAAAAACTGTTATACTACTTGTTCGAATCTTCTAAAACTCTACTCATAGTATTATTCTATTGGTCGCTAGCACCTTGAGAAAAGGGAGAAATTTGCCACGTACCTCCCACACAAATGGAAGATTTTGCACCAAAAGTTAACTGGTATAAAAATACTTCAAATTTTGTACAGGGTAATGTTTTAATAGCGCATACAGTTTTGGTACCTCCCACACAAAGGTATCATTGTGTACAAAGAGTTAAAGGCTTATAGCGTGAGTACCAATGCACGAAAATACTACAAACTTTTACACAGTATAACGCTTTTGCAGCACCTATAGTCCTGTGAAAAATGGGTGTTACCACCACGCCCGTTTTTGTACCTCCCACACAAACTGGTCAAATTATACCAAAATCGAATAGCTCATAACGTAAATATATTAGTGCACATAAACGCTTATAATTCGACACATCGAAATGTATTTAAAGTATCTAATATTTAGCGTAATTTGTTAAACCCCTTTTGGTAGATCCTCCAGAAATTGACAAATTAATTTGTGTAATATTCTGTACAATTTTGGGGCTTCTTCTGGAAGTGGACTGTATTTACATTTAATAAAACTCCCAAAATTGCAAGGATTTTGGCCGTTTTAGAAATGCATGGAAATGAAGAGAAAATAAAAACCAGTAAGGAAAGGCTAAAATCGGGCGGGGCCGACTATATAATACCCTACACCACTCTCGTAATATTGAATAACTCTGATATATAAATTTTGTAATTCATGTATAAATTGTTTACATAAATTTACTTTTGGGACATTTTATACTTAAATAATACCCTGTACCACAGTGTGGTGTAGGGTATAAAAACGATTGGATCTAAAGAGCCAAATCGGATGAAACATATATATATATATATGTTATATATATTTAGCTATACCTAAATCTTTACCGATTTTCTTCAAATTCGGCAATGTTGGTTCATGGATCAAGAAACTCTACCATTCTAAATTTCAAAATGATTGGATGTAAAATACAGCTTCTACAGGACTAAAGGGCAAAATCGGACGAAACATATATATGGGAGCTATAGCTAAATCTTAACCGATTTTCTCCTAATTCGGTAGTGTTGGTTCATGGATCAAGAAACTCTACCATTCTAAATTTCAAAACGATTGGATGTAAAATACAGCTTCTATAGAACTAAAGGGCCAAATCGGACGAAACATATATATGGGAGCTATAGCTAAATCTTAACCGATTTTTTTCAAATTCGGCAATGTTGGTTCATGGATCAAGAAACTCTACCATTCTAAATTTCAAAATGAGTGGATGTAAAATACAGCTTCTACAGGACTAAAGAGCAAAATCGGACGAAACATATATATGGGAGCTGTAGCTAAATCTTAACCGATTTTCTTCAAATTCGGTAGTGTTGGTTCATGGATCAAGAAACTCTACCATTCTACATTTCTAAACGATTGGATGTAAAATACAGATTCTATAGGACTAAAGGGCCAAATCGGACGAAAGATATATATGGGAGCTATATCTAAATCTGAATCGATTTCAACCAAATTCAATATCGATCTTAACAGCTACGAAATACTCTAAACTGCAAAATTACAGAACGATCGGAGTGAAATTGCGACAACTTTACATGGACAGACGGACGGACGGACGGACAGACATTGTTAAATCGACTCAGTTAGTGATTCTGAGTCGATCGGTATACTTTAAGCTGTGTTATTTTCAGGTGTTACAAACATCTGCCGTGAAACAATCTTATAATACCCTGTACCACAGTGTGGTGTAGGGTATAACAACAAAGAGATTCAATTTCAAGTTCAGTTCAGTTTTTATTCCGTTCAGGTTGTTCTTACCGATTTCGTTTCTGCTGCACAAGTGGAAAATGTGTTGCAGAACGAAAAGCGACAGATGCTCACGACGACTGTTACTTTAACGTATAATTCAAAATTATTATATTTAGTATTTCAGTTAAAAATTCAGTTTGTCTTAAGAGTAAATGATGTTGTTGAACTCGGTTCAACATGCCGCCACCCTTGCAGTATTGCAACTCTAATAGTGGCAAGCCCCGAAGATGGTCCATCCACAGAGAGTGCTTTGGGCGAGCGGCATGGTCAAAAAGGTCTGAATAAGTCCGGCTCGCAGTATACGGCATATCTGATCATTTCCCAGCATCACCTCAATGTCGATGGACCGGAAAAAATGTGAGTCGGCCAGGTCGTCGAGGTGATTGCGTATAGATTCGAGTTTTTTCTCAGTGGCGACAGCAGGCAACGTGACATTCAGTTGAGTCCTCACCATGCCTGTGATTTGGATCTTGGCAGCCAGGTCATGGTAGAACTGGAGATTCAGCGTGCACCGCTCCTTGCCATCCTTATTTGTGGTCTGCAACTCCAATCGTTCCACCAGACTCTTCAAGATTACAGTATGGACCGCCCCTGATTTGAAGATCAGGCGTGTTTTCTCGGGTGCCGTGGCTGTGGGTACGCGCATAAGAGCTGTGGGCATAAATATGTGGGTCCGTGGACGAATACTCAGGCGCTCATTTACAGACGACGGCTTGCGGTTTGACATCGTAGTAGCGGTGGATGCGGCGGATCCACGTCTTTGCGAAGGCTGGCGGCTAATCTCTGCTCGGCTGGGCGCGAATCTGTCGAACCATTTTCTTTCGGCTGCGGGGGACGTAGTGGGGGGAAAGTGGTGACGGTTGTGATGGTGCTCACAACAACTGGGCCTGGGTTCTAGTGAGGGTTGTGGTCGTCCATATGAAGGTAGGTGTGGTGGTTCTTGTTGCATACCATGCATGTCTTCCGCGACGGACACCAGTTGCGATTGAGAGAAGCACACAAACAATTAAAACAGTAGCTTTTCTCTTTAGTTACGTTTCGGCGTTCATTGACCGACATGTTCTTGAAGACGGAGCAGAAAATGCCTTTCTTGGCACACACGGCACTATGTGAACGGTAGGAAATGCGTATGGAGCACAAAAAAAAGAATAAAAAGGAAGCGATTATGCGTTCGGAAGAATACACAGTTTCACAAGAGGTCGAGTGATTGTACCGTTCTGAGTTCGGATGTCAGCAACCCGAACTCGAGAATCCGTACCAGCGAATACCTTGATAACCCGACCTAGACGCCACTCAGTTGGTGGCAAATTGTCTTCCTTAATGATAACAAAATCATCTTCTTTGAGATTCTGTTGGGTAGATTTCCATTTATATCCTCGCTGAAGCTCAGTGATATATTCAGATTTCCATTGTCTTGCGAAATGCAGTTGCACTACCTTGATGGGGCTACATCAAAGTATGTATCGATATGACCCATTTTCACTAGACATGATTATATGCAGTAGAAAGCGCACATATTTAAATTTCGGCATGGTCGGATAAAAAGTGCGTCCTCTATAAAGTAAATATGTCTTGTCGAAAGGAGCTTTCTATTGGGGCTGTATCAAAAAATGGCCCGATATGCATCATTTTCACTAGGCATGATTGAATGCAATATAATGACCATTTATTCAAATTCCGGCAGGATCGGTTAAAAAATGCGCGTGCATATGTCGTATCGTATGACGGCTATATTAAATTATGGACCGATATGCCTAATTTTCACTAGGCACGATTGAATGTAATACACAGTACAAATATTTTACCTTCAGCAAAGTCGGTTAAAAAATGCGATCCCTATTGCGTTTATATTTGTCTTATCGAAAGGGACCTTTGTATGGGGGCTATATCAAAATATGGACCGATATGCCCAATATTAAATAGTGATTGCTTCATATTTGCGACCTGTGGTGTCGAATATAAAAAAGAACGGAACGTAGTAATACTGTTAGTGTTCTGTTCAAACGAACAGTATCACTACGACGTAGTGATACTTTTCTATGAACCGTACGTTATCGTAGTGGTACCTTTCGCGAACAGTAACACTAAAAAAATAAATAACGATAGTGTTCTCTGAAGGAACCGTTCCTATAACGTACTGTTTTTTCTGAACACTGCTTTAATGTTTTAAATGCAATTTAAATTGATAATAATTTAATTAAAAACAAAAAAAAATATATTTTTGAAAATTTTTTGGGACTCAAGGTGAGGGGATTCATAAGTCGGTTTACCCGACTGAACTTTCTTACTTGTTTTTGACCGTAGTTACTAAACTACTGTCTCTACATGAATATTTGTAGCCAAACAGCAGTATTTATAAAAAAATCTAATTATAATTTAAAGTGCACATTAGTTAACAAAAACCTTTGGCCTAATAAACGATTTTTTAAATATCTTATTTATAAACACCATTTTAACTAATAAACATTTTAATGACTTCGTCAATGTAATGCTGGCAACACCATCTTTTTCACATATCATTTTCTCTCTTTATGATGCATTAATTATTATTAATTGTAATAATAATTAGTGCATTGTAAAAGTTGTCGAATATATAAATTATTTTATTGTTTATTTTAAAAACAACTGTATTAATTAACAAAAATGTATGCTCACTTGTCCAATAATTAAAAAAACAACAATTAAAGATGAAATAAATGACGAATTCAGATCATTGTTTTATTACATACACGGTGCAAAATGTTTTTTTTTAATATGTTTGAATCGAAAGAAAATATATTTGAAACACAAATTTTAAAATATTAAATGTTTCTGAGCAACTACATTTTATTTGAAAATCAATAAAATGTATTTGGAACGGATATATAAATATATTAGAACAAAATAGATTTGCGCACTAATTTTCTCAAATAAAATACGTGTTTAAATACAAATAAAATTATTGTTTATGATAACTCCAAATATATTTTATTTCAAAAAAGATTTTCAAAACTTTTCCTTATTTTTCGAACTTCTTTAACTTGTTTTGGAATATACATTCCAGTTCAAAATGGCAATGATAGTATTATCTTCGGGTTTAAAGCGCTTATATTTAATTTCTAACTATTCCAAGTCATCATTTGTTGTCATTCCTTCAAGCAATTTATTGTTTAAATATTTCAATTATAAACAAATTTTACAAATATTTAAAATTTCTAAATATTAACTTTTATTTGCTGAAAACTTGAAACAATTACAGTACCGATATATTTGTATGCACATAAATTTTTGTTTGGGAAATAATATATCGAAATAAAAAATATTAGGATGTAAACATAGTTTTGTTTAAAACAACATTCTCCTAAACATATAATATTTGTGTGTGTCAAATATTATATATTTGGTGTGTACCCAAAATATATATATATATATGTTTCGAGCAGAATATGTTTGGGACAATATACTACAGAAGCGATTTTTTGTCAGCGTGTTTTTGTACACGAATAACGAATATTATTAAACACATGATGATTGTTTACATATCACTAGACAATTTTGTACAATTTGCATTTCTTGTGTTGTGGTTTTGCAACAATAAAAGTTTTTGGAAACAATTTTTATGAAACAATATTGAAAAAAGAAGAATGAAAAAATGCATTTATTATACCGATTTCTGCGAAACAATACTGAAAAAAGAACAATGCTAAAATGCATTTTGTATACCGAAGGGCGCAGAATCATGCCCTGAGTCGATTTAGCCATGTCCGTCTATCTGTGACAATCAAAGTACTGCTGGAAAAAAGCAACCAATCCTTTCGAAATTTTTCTGATAAGAAGCAGCTTATGTTGCACCTTCTTAATTTTTGTTGCACCTTTTTAACCTAAACCATTTCTAGAAAATATGTTCAAAATCAGGCTTCAATATTTGTTCTTTCGCATATGCACACGAAAAAAAAGCAAATGTCCCTTTAACAAACGCTTAAAGTAGGGTCGAACTCAAATCAAAATTCACACATTTAACAATGGTTTACAAAAGGTGTTTTAGAATTATGAATACAGTTTTAACAAATTTTACTTAACAAACAGCAATTCCCCTACCTCTTTAATATCTGAGATTTCTGCCTGGTAAACACTAAAGTGATCAGGCAGTGCTTTTTGTAAGTGATTGCTCAAGTTCCGCAGAAAAAAACCAAAGCCCACTTCGTTCTTGAGTTTGGAATCGTCTGTATAAAAGTTAACGAATCTCCTTTGTCCTGGGATACGAAGATTCCTTTCTGATCTATCAGATATAAGGGTGAGAAACTTGTCAAAGAGTGTTTTAGTCATAATGTAATCAACAGATAACGGAAGGTCAGCCTTCGCTGCTCTTTCCAGAATGTTGGGTTTGAAGTACAAGTTCCTGTCTAGTAAAATGCCTAAATATGTTGCACAGGTGCAACTGCTGATACGTTATTTCTCCTTGCGATTGTATGAGGGGCCTGCTGTAGGATGTTTCTAAGAGTACTCGGAAACATCCCTCTAAAAGTTATTGGCACATCATATGCATAGGCAACAGCTTTGACACCCATTATCTCCAGAGAAAGCAGAATATTGTTGATGCAGAGATTCCATAAGAGCGGAGACATAACACCCGTTTGGGGCGTTTCCCTGCTGACAAATATGTGAAGGTCAGTTGACCCTAATCTAGGTGTAATGCGTCTCTTAATCAGAAGCTTATGAGTCAACCTACGTATACTGATATAAATCCCCAGGGTTGAAAAATACTTAATTTACTTCATGCTTAAAATTAAGACAAATTCTTTAATGTTGGGAACATTTAGAAAATTCTTAGTATAAATTGTTCTTATTATATAAATTAGTACGTATTTGCAGCAACATATTTAAAGTCATGCATTGTTCCATTGCTTGGAATTATTTTTTTTTTTGGTAGATTTATCTTAATGGTAAAACACTTTATCAAACTTCAATTTAATTGAAAATAAAAAATATTTGTTCTATATTTTAAACACTGTATTTTCTACTCACCATCACAATCGGAGAGTACAATATCGAAAGAATCCAAAAAAATACGTTTCTCCTCGGCTGTCAAATCCAGGATATGCTTAGGTTTTTTGGTGCCGTTTTTAAATATTTGTGACATTTTCTGCCTTGCTTTGATATGTTGGTATCTTAGTTGTCTGACGTTTACGCACTAACTGAACCGGCAAACATTTGCAAATGTGCCTTATCTACACAATGTTATAAACAATTGAGAGTTATTGTTTTGGCCAGCAATTAACGTACATAATAAAATAAAAATGTGAATTTTTTCAGTCAGCTCGAATTATGTGTACTCTACACTCTTAACAAATGTTGAACAATTCCATCCGTATAAAACGGTAGGAAATAAAAAAGTAATTTTTAACAATACTTTATACTTTTATATAACTCTCTGGTTTATTGATATATTGTTTTTATAATATATGATGTTGATATAAGATATATATTCCAGGACACATCGACGGGTTCATAAAAATTTCTGTTTTGATTTTTCCCATGTTTTTTATATTTTTGAGTACACCTGAAGAAACGCTTTGAGAATTTTTCGGGATTTCTCCGATAACTCTTTCAGAAGTTATAGATATTTAAAAAATGGTTAAGATACGAGTATCACTCTGTGTATCGGGTTTTGGTCTTAACTTCTTGATTTATGTATCGATTTGAAAAATCTTTTGTTTGAAATGTTGGTATTTTCGTTACTTTTCAAAAAATAAATATATAAAAAATATTCAAATTTATTTTTGTGTGCGATTTGTATGTTTTCAAATTTAATTGTCATTTCTTAAAATGTTTGTACTCTGCGATTTGTAAAAAATCACTATTGGTGCCCACAAAACACTTTTATGACCATTCAACTGTTTTTTAATATATCGTATTATTATATATAGAAACTATATAAGAAAAACATTTAATTACGATTTATTAAGTACATCAAATGGTCATTACTAGCAATTCAAGTTCTTTAAATGGCGTTAGACCAGCAGAATCCTGATACAAGTAAACTTTACTACAAAATGAGCTTAAATTGTTCGTAATGTCGTCTCCGAAGACTTCTTTCCATTTTATAAATCGCATTTTGTTCCATTGGGATTTATAAATATCTGTCGAAGTACATATTTGCAATTACTACGGGTTGTCTATTTAAGTCGAACTCTAACACACTGCGAAAGCGATAGACAAAGCTTCTTTTTGTACCAACTTTTGAAAAAATTTTTATAAACGCATTTGGTAAAAAGAGATTTGACATTGAAAATACAAATTTTATCATAAGTGAAGTCAATAATGGGTCCGTTTGGTACTAAACATCGAAGGAGTGACATAAGACTCCAGGTATGTTCAGCGGAAATCTGTTCTAGGATATTTTAGGTCATTTGAGCAATGTCCGTTCGTCCGTCTGTCTATCTGTCTGTCCGTCTGTCTGGCTGGCCTGAACGCACGATAACTCTCGAAATCACTAATGGATTGACTTCAAATTTGGTATGTGATAATTTCTTTCTATCTTAGGCTAAGTTCGAAGATTGCCCTCTCTCACAAAGGGTTAAAATGTAGTGAAATATTGATTCTCTAATTACTTTTATACTATTTATCCGAATCTTTTGTTATTCCACATATAGTAGTAGTTTATCTATCCTTATAAGCTTGAGAAAAATGGGCGAAGGTCCCGCCTCTTTTGGTACCTCCCACACAAACGGACCATTTTGTACAAAAAGTTGACTGGCAAAAACTTTAATACCAATGCATATAAATACTTGCAATTTTGTGCAGTGTAATGCTTCTATAGTGCCTTTCCGGTAAAAAAAAATGATGTTATTGCCAGACCCCTTTAGGTATCTCCCACACAAAGAGACCATTTTGTATAAAATGCTGATAACATTAATACCATTTCATATAAATACTTAAAATTATGTTCAGTGTAATGCATAGTACCTAATGTCACAAACGCGAAATCATACCAAAATTTAATGACCCATTAAATGAATACCAATGCACATATAACTCTTTGAAGTATATATTGTTAAGAGCAAAATTGGCGTATTTGTCCGGCAGATTCATTCAAACATAACACTCCAAAAACTTCTGTAGAATCCATCTAAATATTTTCATGGGCTGACAAAGAATGAATCATTTTTGTAAACGCTATCACCTCGAGTAAATGGAAAAAGTTGCCACGCCCCTTTTTGGTACCTCCCACACAGATGGACCATTATGCACAAAATTTAACTGCTTATAGCTCTAATATCAGTTCAAGGAAATACTTGGAATTTTGTACAGTGTAATGCTTTTATAGTACCTTGAGTCCAGTGAAAAGTGGGCGCCCCTTTTGGTACCTTCTAAAGGGTGGTTAAATTTTAAGGGCCGATGTTGATCTTGAATAAAACACAAATTATTTAGGAAATTGTTGGCATTTCTCTTTCTTATGATAATATTGGTATGGTTCAATTATGTATGGAACGAAATATCGGCCAAATGGCTACCGCGACCTCCATCCGATGGTCCAAATTTTCGATGACGCTGAGGCATAATTGAGGTTCTATGCCGTTAATGTGCCGAATTATCTCATCCTTTAGCTCTTCAATTGTTGCTGGCTTATCGACGTACATCTTTTCTTTCAAATAACTCCAAATGCAGAAGTCCAACGGTGTCAAATCATATGATCTTGGCGGCCAATTGACATCGCCACGACGTGAGATAACACGGCCATTGAATTTGTTGCGCAAAAGAGCCATTGTTTCGTTGGCTGTGTGGCAAGTGGCACCGTCCTGTTGAAACCACATATTGTCCACATCCATATCTTCAAATTTGGGCCATAAAAAGTTCGTTACCATCTCACGATAGCGAACACCATTCACAGTAACAGCCTGACCGGCCTCATTTCTCCCGATTGTGGACACATTTGTTCGATTATGCTGATCAAAAAACATCACGAAGTGCTCGAACCCATTTTCGTAAAAGGCTTAAAAAACTTTAACGCGTTGCTCGATTGTGTATCTTTCCATGGTTCAAATTGAGTTAGTCTGAAATTGATAAATGTCAAATGAAATGCAGAAAAAAACTTGACGTTTAGGCGTGGTTCACATTCAACATCGGCTCTTAAAATTTAACCACCCTTTACATAAATGCACTATTTTGCACCAAAAGTTAACAGCTTATAACTTTAATAGCAGTACATACTTAAAAGTTATTAAATGCAATTTAAGTTCATAATAATTTAATTAAAACAAAAAAAATACGAATATTTTTTAGAACTGAAGGTAAATCGGTTTACTCGACTGAACTTTCTTACTTGTTAATATAATAAAATGCAAACCGTTTCAGTTTGCACCAAAAGTAACATACAATTAAAAAAACAAAATAAAATACATATAATAAACACAATCTTGTCACATAATGTTATCGCAGAAAGCTTACAGTAGGTCACACTACCAATTATGTATTTTTCTGATCCTATTCATATTGGTTTATTCTAATCTGAATCGAAAGTGAAGCAGATAACACATTATACGAGTATACTCGTATATACAAACAAAAGGTGAGTTGTGCCCCTTATCACAGTAACAGTTGAATAGCAGAAAATGTTTGTGTTAACTTGTCATGCTCATATCGGTTCCTCCATTCCAATACATGCTATGTCGACTTAGCATGTTTTTACGGACGTATTAATTTAGCTAAATATTCCAAATTATATTCTGTCTAAAGTTAGGTTTTATCCATCACGCTATCTAAAGTTATTCGCAGAACAGTAATTTAATTTAAAAAATACTTAAAACTTTGATCGCCTTTTCTGAAAAAGTACCTTTTTTGATTTAGCATGTTTTGGAATTGAGGTATCGAAATCTTTAATACTTGCATTTTGGCTTAGGTTAGTATTTTTACAATTCTAAATGCTGAAAGACTTTGCAAAAATTTGTTTCTGGAAAAGTTTTTAAAATACGAATACGACTTTTCAATCACCATTTTTCATAAATTTTGAATCGAAATGAATTTTGTTTGAAAATGAAAAATGAATTTTATTTGGCATTAATATACTGTCTGTTTCATATTTATAACCCATGTATGGAATAATACTTTAGAGCTATATAAAATTTTAACTAATCAAGTTACCTTGAATTTTTTAGTTGTGTATTAAAATATTCTTTTGCTTTGAATCACCGGTATATTGTTGTTCACGATAACGTTTTCATAATTATAACCCAGGTAAGATAGTTTTGGTTGTTTTGCAAATGCATCTACCATTTTCTACGACTTTTCTTTATAACACTATGCAACAATTTGTTTGTGTCCAAAGCCAAAACATTTTTTTGTGTAGGTTGGGGGATGGTTTAGGTCTAAACTTCTGTATGAAACGAAAGACAAAGCCGGTTTGGACAAGCTGTTCGAGCATATCACCACATCATTCAATAGTTCCCTTGAATAAGCCTGCCAAAAAAAAAAGATGCAAGGGTAAAACTAAACCTCAATGGTGGACTTCTAAGCTAACGGCTAGGAAAAATACCTACAACATGCTATTCAATAGGGCGAAATTTACTGGGGTCGCTAATGATTGGAATGCGACGGTGAATGAAATCTTGCTAGGTCTACAACGTTTTGGCTACAAGGTCGTGTCATATGCGGGCGACGTGGAAATCGCAGTGAGCGGCAAATTAGAAAACATCCTCAGAGACATACTACAGGTGGCTGAGCATGTTGGCTAGAAGGACCAGAAGCAGCGTTAATCCAAACAAGACAGAATTGGTTCTCTTAACGACGCACAATGGGAAAAAAGGGGTAAATACGCGCGCATAGCAGTATTTTCTATCTCATGACGTTAGAGATAGAGCCCTACGGTTTGGACCAACATCAAGAGAATTCTTTGGAGAAGAAATTGGTGTACCCAGATTTTATTTTGCTGTTACCATGTACCGCACAGTGGGGCTGCAAAAGCGACTTTGTGGAAATTAGTGTGAAAATCAGAATATCGTACCAACTTCAGTGATCTTGATTTTATATTAAAGCTGACAAAACTTAGTTCAAAATCTATTTGAGTTATTTTATTGTGTGTTGCTGCGTTTTAAATATATGGACCATTGAAGTTCAAACATTTTTTTGTGAAAATTGCGTTAAAAGTCAACAAAACCGGGCAATGTTTTTGAAATTGAAACCAAAACAACATATATAGGATAAAATTGCAGTCTGCAATATTTTTGAAAGCTGAAGTTTTGCACTAATGCAATTACACAATGGGCCGTCGACTGTTAATAAGATAAAAGTTAAATTAAGAACAAAAAAAATAATCGGTCCACCCTAATATACATAAACTGCAGAAGCGTATAACTATATTTTTATAGCTTTTGTAGAAGAAGTAAACTATAAAAATTACACATACATATAATCATAATAATATTAATTAGATTGATAATTTTGATCGTAGAAATCTACAAACTAGCAACCGGACTAGGGTGTCCAAAACCGGGACCGGTTATCCGGTTAACCGGTTTTGCAACCCAAACCCGTAACCGGTTTCTTAAAAAATTGCATTTTCGGTTAACCGGGAAAGCCGGTTTTTTCATGTCGGTTAACCGGTTTTTTATTTATTGTTTAAAACAAAAATTAAAGTATTGATCTATTTTTTCTACTTGTTGTGGATACAATTTATACAAAATGCAACAAATAACAACGATATTCTGAAATTCCTGATATCCATGATGTAATAAATAAAGTCAAGAAGTACATCAAAGCATTCAATAAGTCGTCCATGAAACACAGAACAGTTCATGCATACGTTCAAGAACGGAAAGTCAAATAGCTTCGACTTTTTTGCGATGTTAAATCCCGACATTCAGTTTAATATATAAGTTGTTATATTGATGAGGCAAATAATTTAATTTTGGACATAATCACACACAGAATCGAAAAACAAAAGGCAAGAAACATTGTATGATGACTTTGCTTTTTTTGAAAAGTTTAAGAATGACTACACTGTCCAACAAATTAAGACGACTAAGGGCAAGTTGAGTAGATCATTTTTGTAGAATACACTTATGGCCCAGCTGGTCTAAGTTTTTTTTACAGTTTGACCCACTGTAAAAAAAACTTAGTTTTCATTTTTTGATCGAACGTAGCATTATATTAAATGAAAAAAAAAGATGTAGGTTAATGTCTGAGAGATTTCTCATTGTCGGAGTTACATAGTGGAATTTTAAGAGGATCATTAAAAAATTCCTTTTAAGAAGGACTTTTAAGGATTAAAATATTGTACGAAAATGTTTGCCGGAACATTTCATTTCATTTTCGCCAAAGACACCAAAGTTTTAAATATAGCTCTTTACGCTTAATTGGTAAAATTATAGGCCATCTTATACAAATAAGTAATATAATGTAAATTTAAAGTCGTAACAAATTAAAATATGTTTAACGAAGTCTAGTTGCTAAAACATTTATTTAGAAATGACGAGAAATATTTGGTCAAATCTTCATAATTTTTTAATAGTATTTATTTTTTGCTTCAAAGATTTCGAGTAAAAAGGAATTGGTAAAGACGAAAATGTGGTAAAATAGCAGTATGGTATCTATGGATAAAAATATAAGTTATTACCCATATTATAAAAATAAGGGAAATTAAAAAACATTTTTCATATTTTTTATTTTTTATAGACTATGGGTACTAAAAACGCGTTACACTGTACACAATTTTAAGTGTTTGTATTGTAATTTATCGCGACTTTAAATTTACATTATATTATTGATTTATAAGTTGTCGTGTAATTCTGCTAATTAAACGTAAAAAACTTAAACTACTACTTTGGTGTCCTTGGCGACCCATACTGAAATTTTCCGGCAAAAAATTTCGTAGAATATTTTAATCCTTAAGTGTCTTTTTTGAAAGGACTTTTTTAATTTTTTCGAAAAAAGGGCCAAATTGACCCATTAAGAGGGGAGCTAAAGGGTTAAGATCTTCCACAAAAATGATCCTCATAAAATTCCACTGTGTAACTCTGACAATGAGAAATCTTTCAGACATTAACTTACATCATTTTTTTCATTTAGTATAATGCTACCTTCGACCAGAAAATTAAAACTTTGACCCACTGTAAAAAAAACTCAGACCAGCTGGACCATAAGTTTATTCTACAAAAATGATTTACTCAACATGTCCTTTCAGAATTATACGGTCGCTATTCTGTTCCAAAAATGCTGTTGGACAGTGCTATCGGACTAATATTGACTGCATCAACGTTTGTGAGCTTTTTCAACGTCAAGTTACATAAAAAATTAAAAGAAAAATCGTTTACAAATAATCATTTAAATTGTATTCTATTTTTAAGATATTATTATAAAAAAACATTCTAAATGATTTATTATTTTTTAAGATAATTTCAGAAATATAATACTTTCTACAAAGTAAACCAACAAATTAAACCCGTTATAAACGAAATAATAATAATCTATTTTTGTTTACAAATTTTAATCACATTCGTATATTATTTAAAAACCGGCCTAAAAACCGGTTGACCGGTTTCGACAAAAAATAATAACCGAAAACCGGGTTTTAAAAAAAGTAATATTTCGGTTAAACCGGAAACCGCTTTTTCGAAATAACCGGTTTTTTGGACACCATAAACCGGACTTGTACCGGTCTTATTTATTATCCGATTTTGCCGAAATTTCGCAAAAGTTATTTTTTTTTTGAACCAAGAAAATATGTCCATATGTTTCGGGAAAATCGGTTCATAGAAAGATGTAGCTCCCACACATATTTTCTTTATTTAAAGTAAAAAAAGCACATATTTAAAGTACAAAAATCGGCCATAATCGCAAAAAGTCGCAGATAAACTAGGTACCGTTGGATTTACCACTAAGTCACCTCTCTTCTCTATGTCATATCGCAGTGATCCCACGTGATCCAACAAAAGTTGTATTCCATTACTGCGGATAATTTTTTGTGAAAAACAAAAAAAAAATTATTTTTACTTTGAAATATCTCTTCATTTAAAGACGTTAATAATACGTTCTATACACAAACAAGTCCGGTCACATTTCACCAACAAACGAGAATTCTACAAGCATTTTAGTATATACATTTTATCATCGCAATTTGATTTGCATTTATTAGTAAACCAGTAAGGAAAGGCTAAAGTCGGGCGGTGCCGACTATATAATACCCTACACCACTCTCGTAATATGGAATAACTCTGATATATAAATTTTGTAATTCATGTATAAATTGTTTACATAAATTTACTTTTGGGACATTTTATACTTAAATAATACCCTGTACCACAGTATAAAAACGATTGGATCTACAGAGCCAAATCGGATGAAACATATATATGGGAGCTATAGCTAAATCTTTACCGACTTTCTTCAAATTCGGCAATGTTGGTTCATGAATCAAGAAACTCTACCATTCTAAATTTCAAAATGATTGGATGTAAAATACAGCTTCTACAGGACTAAAGGGCCAAATCGGACGAAACATATATATGGGAGCTGTAGCTAAATCTTAACCGATTTTCTTCAAATTCGGTAGTGTTGGTTCATGAAACAACAAAAACTCTACCATTCTAAATTTCAAAACGATTGGATGTAAAATACAGCTTTTATAGGACTAAATGGCCAGATCGGACGAAACATATATATGGGAGCTATAGCTAAATCTTAACCGATTTTCTTCAAATTCGGTAGTGTTGGTTCATGGATCAAGAAACTCTACCATTCTAAATTTCAAAATTATTGGATGTAAAATACAGCTTCTACAGGACTAAAGAGCAAAATCGGACGAAACATATATATGGGAGCTATAGCTAAATCTTAACCGATTTTCTTCAAATTCGGCAATGTTGGTTCGTGGATCAAGAAACTCTACCATTCTAATTTTCAAAACGATCAGATGTAAAATACAGCTTCTATAGGACTAAAGAGCAAAATCGGACGAAACATATATATGGGAGCTATAGCTAAATCTTAACCGATTTTCTTCAAATTCGGCAATGTTGGTTCATGGATCAAGAAACTCTACCAACGGTCTACATCATCCATAGCAACTACATCTCTATGATAACTGCCAGATATGAATGGGTTGGTAGCATACCAGGTAATATAAACCATCTCCACTTCCATACGGATGATTCGAAGCTTGATGAAAATGTTGGCTTCGGAGTACCCTGTCATGAACTTAGTCTGGATATAGCTCACAGACTACCAGATACCTCACAGACTACCAGATACGTTAGCTGACTTTTGACGAATGACGAAGCTTTTTCTATCAGTGTATGTGTAGAATTACAGAGGATTCGTATAGGTAGTACAGAAGTTATTAGAGAATCAACGTTTCAACTATATTTTAACCCTTTTTGAGTGAGGGAAGAAAAAAATATTATCCCGTACCAAATTTTAAGTCAATCCCTTCGAGAGGGACAGTCAGACAGACAAACGGACGGACATTTCTCAAATTACTTAAAATGGCCAAAAACGGATTTCCGCCGAACATATTTGGGGTCTCAGGCAGTGTTGCCAGACGAATTTGACCGAAAATCGTCAAAATAGTGGTATAACAATCGTCAAATCGTCAAAATAAATTTTCGAAATCGTCAATAAATCGTCAACACAAAAATCTACAGTTACATACAGCTTTTGAGTTATTTTCGGGCGAATTGGATGTTTCAGAGACAGATATGTATTTTTTAGTACTCTGAAATGATATCGCGGTTCCTGAAAGTGAGCGTACAAAAATGTTGTAAGCCAATCTAACATTCTCGAACAGCAATAATAATCAAATTTCTCGGAAACATATTTAAACATACATAAGTATCAGTTTCGTAGGATCGCTCTTCGATTTTATTTACTTACGTCATATAAGCCATAAACTTCAATCCATTGGGACGAAATTTGACAAAATGCATAGAACCATTCACACCAACAGAGTCCAGCAAAGATCCATGGTTTTACAAAAATGTATATAATTTTACCTAGAAAAATTCTCAGGATAAATGGTGAACATTTTTATATAGAAACCACATAACCGATTGGACTGAAATTTGGGTATTTGCAATTAATTTTACCAAAATCATACTTTGATATAGCCCCCATACCATTTTGATATAGCCCCCATACCAAACACAAGTACCAATCGTTTGGACTAAAATTCGGCAATTTATAGCTTATTTTACCTAGAACCATTTCAAGGAGAACCATTTCATTGGTCTATATTTTGACATAGTCCCATACAATGGCCTCATACGACCTGACTTTTTGGACCCAATGAGAAAATCTTACCAATTGGGCTGCAAAAATGATTTATTTTAACTAAAGCTATTTGTTGGAATAATGACCTCCTTGGTCCATGTTTTGATATAGCCTTTCGCTTCTTTAAAAATATTCACTGCAATTTCCTCCACCGATTTTACAACTTAACAAAATTCCATTCGACATTGAATGCGTTCGAATCTGCCAGCAATGATCAGCCTCAAAATTTTGTAAATTTTTCTAACATTTCTAATTTTATTTTTAAAAAGATAACTGAGAGTGTTTATGTTTTTCTCGAGGGAATTATAAAAAAATCCTTAATATAAGGAAACATTTTTATGTTTTCATTACTGTTTTCATATCAAAAAAATCGTCATTTCGGGGAAAATCGCCAAATCGCCATGTCCTATTTTTTACCTCTAAAAATCGTCAAATGACCATAAATCGTCATTTCTGGCAACACTGGCCTCAGGTCACTCCTTCGACACTGGCCTCAGGTCACTCCTTCGATATGTATACATATACTGTCGTCACTCTAAAGTGACGATATCAAAATGGGCGTCGTTGGCACCCCCTATTGGTACTTCCCACAGGTGGTGAATATGAAATAATTTTTTTCATTTCTAACAGAATGGTAGGAATTTAACATTATGATATTACTTTTGGGGCACCTTGTGAATGGGGAATTCCACGACAAATAGGTTTCAAGAAAATTTCTGTTTTGATTTTTCCCATTTTTTTATATTTTTTTAGGACACATGAAGAAACGCTTTGTAGAATTTTTTGAGATTATTTAGAAAATCGTTAAGACATCACTCTATGTATCGGGTTTTTGGTGATAACTTTTTAAGTTATGTTCCGATTTAAAAAAATCTTTTTATTGAAATGTTGGTATTTTTCGGTACTTTTCACAACAAAATGTAAAAAATGTATTAACAATATTTTGTGTGCTATTTATACCCTACACCACACTGTGGTACAAGGTATTATGACTTTGTTCATTTGTTTGTAACGCCCAAAATGAGAAGAAATAGAACCACAGTTTATTATACCGATCGTCATAGAATCAATTTTTGAGTCGATTTAGCCATGTCCGTCTGTCTTGTAATCAAAGTGCAGGTCGTATTTATGGTCCGATTGTGATGAAATTTAGCACAGTGCTCTTTTTTGGCCCAAGGACGATCCCTATTGAAATTGGTCAAAATAGGTTCAGATTTAGATATAGTCCCCATATATATGTTTCACCCGATTTGACATGTTAGCGCTATAGAAACCGTATTTTATATCCGATCTGTACGAAATTCGGCAGAGAGAGTTTTCTTGTTACGTGAATGAACACTACACAGAAAATCCGTTCAGATTTAGATATAGCCCCCATATATATGTTTCACCCGATTTTACATGTAAGCGCTGTAGAAACCGTATTTTATATCCGATCAGTACGAAATTCATCAGAGAGAGTTGTCGTATTACATGAATGAAAACTACAAAATGCGGGGAAATTCAGTTCAGATTGTTTCACCCGATTGAACATGTAAGCGCAGTAGTGACTGTATTTTGTATCCGATCAGTACGAAATTCGACAGAAAGAGGTCTGTTTACGTGAATGAGTATTCAAGGAAATCGGTTCAGATTTATATATAACCTCCATATACATATATGTTACTCCTGATTTGGTATCAAAGCGCTATAGAAGTTGTACTTTACTTCCGATCATTAAAATTTTCCAGAAAGATGTTTCTCAATTTAGGAACGAATATTGCTAAATTTAGCGATTTTCGTTTCAGAATTACATAATATGTTCATACCCATTTACAAATTATTCAGAATTATTATCGCAATGACCCTTATCGCATTGTTAGGGAGGTGTAGGGTATTATATAGTCGGCCCAGCCCGACTTTCTGCCTTTCCTTACTGGTTTTAAGTTAGACAATTTAAATGTCATATTTGAAATGTTTGTATTCTCCGATTTTTCCGATTTTTTATATTTTATACTTCTTTAACATATAAGCTTCGGATGGCAGTTGGCCTTAAATTATTTATGTTTTTATTTAATTTTTTATGATATTTAGCCACTGTGCTTGTGGCTTGAAGGCATCGGAATAGATGTTCCACGCCAAAGAACAAAATAAAGGAGAAACTTCAGGTAGTATTTCTTCCAAAACACCGACCACCCCCGGTTATCCTCTCACCTCTGATAATCGATGTATCAAAGTAGTTAAAATGGATGATTTTTTTTAGGTACACGTAATGTATTCGACAAAAAGAATCAAGAATCAAAACTCAATGCATAACCCATAAATAACCCGTTTGTCTATCTGTCTGTCTGTCCATGTATTTTCGAGATCAAAGTGCAGGTCGCAAATATGAAGCTATCTATACGAACATTGCTACCGAGGCATTCCTTGGATTAGTGACGATCCCTATTGAAAACGGGGCATATCGATCCATGTTCATATATAGCCCCCATATAAAGGTCCCCACCAATGTAATTTCTTGACACTCTAGAGAACACATTTTTCAATGGATCTGGCTGAAGTTTAAGAACTTTGCACTTTATATTGAACCTAATCGTCCCTAGTAAAAATGTGGCACAATATGTGAACTAATATTTCCGAAACAATGATTAAATTGTATTTAGGTATTTTGGCAATGTGTCAAGTTTTCTGTTTTTCAGAAGTTCAAAGTGCATTTTTTTAGAAATTGTATATATATTGTAAAATTCGATTAAAATGTAAATCGTATAATATTGCGTAATAATAAATTGCGTTGATGGATTGACATAGAGTGATGAATTGGAATATTAATAAATTAAAAATTATGTGCAGTTAAAGTAAAGCTAATGCTGCATATGACTATAAAGTATAATACGAAATTTAGGAAAAACTAACTAAAATTCGAAAATGTAAGCAAAGTTTAAAAAATAATTTTTAAATAAAATATATTTGGAAACTTCTTAAACAGTACATTTGTTTGTGTGTAAACACATATTTTATTTTGGAAAGTATATTTTGCTCTAAAACGAGTATATAACGCATATGTATATGCGTTCCAAACAAAATTTCATGAATTCAAATAAAATTTATCTGTTCACAAATATAAAATATTTAAAAATGTTGTTTCCAAATATATTTGCTTTCAATTCAAACATATCAAAAATGGCGATTTTCTCGGGTGTATCATAATACAGAGTATTCCAACAAGAGATGTTATTTTTAAACACCCGGTATTTCGGTAGCTGTCACTTTTGAAGCTTTTTGACAAGTAGAAACTACGCCATTACTAAAAATGGAACGATACACGATCATCGAACGATACAAAACGATCGATCAAAAAAACGATACGAACGATGCAAAATCATCTTGACTGATGAGGCCCATTTTCACCTCGGTGGCTACGTCAACAAGCAAATTGTCGCATCTGGGGCTCGGAAAATCCAAGAGTAATTGTTGAGAAGCCACTCCATCCTCAACGTGTGACTGTTTTGTGCGGTTTATGGTCCGGCGGGGTCATTGTACCTTACTTTTTCGAAAATGAGGTTGGATCAACAGTTACGGTGAATGGATTGCGCTATCGAGAGATGAATAATGATTTTTTATGGTCGGAGTTGGATGGTATTGATCTGGACAATGCAACGAAAGCAACGAAACCATTGCTCTGTTTCGGGAAAAGTTTCCGGACCGTGTTATCTCTTGAAAAGTTGATCACAATTGGCCACCGAGATCTTGTGATTTAACACCTTGCGACTTCTTCCTTTGGGGCCACGTGAAAGATAAGGTCTACGCCAACAGCCCAGCGTCGATTCAAGACCTCAAAGATAGAATTCGTGAGGCTATCGAGGACATAGGGCAGCCACTTTGCGATTTGGTTATACAAAATTTCATGAAAAGGATATGGTCTTGTAAGCGTGGTCGTGGTGGTCATTTGGCTGATGTTGGTTTTCATTATTAATGGCATACCTTCCGCTTTATTATGAAATAAATATCCGATCATTTATCTCAAAAAATTGCATTTTTCTTTGAATACCAAAATAACACCTCTTGTTGGAAAACCCTTTAAAAAATATTTATATACTTCTCTGAAAACTTTTTGTTTTATTTACATTTAAATTCGTAATATAGCTCTCATATATACTTATGTATACGTAGTATGTTCAAAAAATGTTGTATTTTTTCAAAAAGTATTTGTTTATTCATGAATATCTATTTGGTCCCCTTCAAAGTAATTCCCCTCGGATATAAAACACTTCTTCCAATCCTTTTCTAATCCTCGAAGCACTCCAAAAAAATTTTTTTGTGATCTTGTTCAGCTCCTCCTTTGATGCCGTCTTTATCTCCTTAATCGTGGCGTAGCGTCGTCCTTTCATGGGCCTTTTCAGTTTTGGGAACAAAAAATAGTCACAGGGGCACACACATCGCGCACAAGCAACGATGTGTGTGCAGGGGCGTTATCGTGGTGCAAAAGCCAGTTTTTGTTCTTCCACAAATCCGGGTGTTTTTGGCGGATTGCTTCCCGCAATTTGCGTTGTTTGTTTTTGTTTTTCGCCAAATATTCGCGCACAAGCAACGATGTGTGTGCAGGGGCGTTATCATGGTGCAAAAGGCAGTTTTTGTTCTTCAACAAATCCGGCGTTTTTGGCGGCTTGCTTCGCGCAATTTGCGCATAACTTGCATGTAATATTCTTTATTGACCGTACTACCCTGTGACAAGAACTCATAATGCACCATGCCCCTGCAATCAAAGAAAACTGTGAGCAAAACCCTTGGGCGCACTTTTCTCGGTCTTGGTTCATGCGGCAGCTTCCATTGGGATGATTGAGCTTAAGTTTCCACGTCGTAACCAGTTGTGACACTCTGGACAAATTTGGGTCGTCACCGACCGAGTTCAACATTGGTTAAGCAACTTCTCTAACTATTCACTTTATCAATCTGTTGTTGACGTGCTCGGGCGTCCGGCACGCTGTTCGTCCTTCGCATCTTCTCGGCCCTCTAAGAACATTTTGTACCACCGATAAACGTTGCTTTGGTCCAAGGTAGCTTCACCATATGCCACAGCCAACATTCGGAATGCGTCAGCGTACTTTGTTTTGTTTTTCACACACAAAATTTTATGCAGATTCTTTGATCCATTTTCTGAAATAGATAAAAATCGAAAACAAGTTAAAATCCAAGCACAACAGCTGTCAAAAATTTACTAAACATTCAAAATGGCAGACCTTATCAGCATAAGTAAGGGACATGAGTACCAACATAATGCTACAAAAATATCAAAAATCAAATACACGTAGCCCGCTGAAATTAAAAATTCACGATATTTTTTGAACATACCTCGTAAGTCCTTCTGATTCTTGATCTATGAAAGAATACAGCGTATCTTATGGTTATCGTTTCAGATCTAGTTTATTATGATCAACATCTTCAACTCCTTGGAAAAAGCCTTGATAAGGAGGTGGATGTATGAAACGAAACCAATTGTTCCAAATTGTTATCGTAATGCCCCTTTTCGCATTGTTAGGGAGATGTAAGGTATTATATAGTAGCCCCCGCCCGACTTTCATTGTTTATTTCCTCCACCATAGGATGGGGGGTTTTGTCACTCCGTTTGTAACATCTCTAAATATTGATCTGAGACCCCATAAAGTATATATACATATGTATTCTTAATCGTCTTAAAATTCTAAGACGATTTAGCCATGTCCGTCTGTTGTAATCACGCTACAATCTATCTAATCTACTTGAGCTAGGTGGCTGAAATTTGGTATAGATACTTCTTATAGCTGCAGGTAACTTGGGATTGAAAATGGGCGATATCGGTCCATATTTAGATATAGCTCCCATATATAGCATCTAACTGATTGTGATTCCTACTGTTCTCATCTACTATATTTAGCCCCTCCCCTTAGAAAGGAGGGTATACAATGTATACAATATACAATACAGTGTCAAAAGCTGTTAACTTTTGGTACGAAAAGGTCCATTTGTGTGGGAGGTACCGAAAGGAGCGTGGAAATAATGCCCATTTTTCACTGTATTGTAGGTACTATTAAACAATTACACTGTACAAAATAGATAGAGTATAGACAAAATAGACTATGTACTATATGTATACTATACATGTATCATTTGCTACGAACCAAATTGTGTAACACATCGAAGGAGTGACCTAAGACCCTAAGTATGTTCGGCCGATATCCGTTTTGGGCCATTTTATGATGAATGAGCAATGTCCGTCCGTCCGTCTGTCTGTGTGTCTGTCTGCTGGCTGGTGCGCACGATAACTCTCGAAAGGCGGAACCGATTAACTTCAAATTTGGTATGTGGTAATATTTTCTTCTACCTCTTTATCTATTTTGTACAGTGTAATGGTTTAATAGTACCTACAATACAGTGAAAAATGAGCATTATTTCCACGCTCCTTTTTTTGTGTTTTTCGGTGTTATTTTCTTTAGGTTTGAGTTATTTTGTGAGGTCACATGCTATCCATGGTGGGGGGTATATAAGATTCGGCATGGCCGAACTTAACGCTTTTACTTGTTTCTTACTGGTTTATATTCTTTCCAATATCCGTAATAATTCTGTCGAATGTGATCTGTGGTGGAGCTTCTATGTGTAGTATGCCGAAAGTAGTTTAATAAAACACTTCAACAGTCGTTATACAATTTAATAGGAGTCGTTAATTGTATTTAAATGACGGCGGTAATATAACACATAATCCGCATAATAATATAATAATTATTACGGAAAAAATATTTTAAGGAATTGAGCAATTAAAAATATTTTTATAGCGTAATATTAATACATACGGGTTTCACTAAAAGCGAACTGTAAAATATGCATAAATTACAGTGATAATCAATTTGAAAATTTAAAATTATTGTTTATAATACAAATTCATACAAGTGAGTTATTTTAGAATAATGTATGAATCAACTTTTGTCAACATTAGGATCCAAAATTCCTTGAGAGGAACAGGGCGCAGTGGGACGATATGATCCATCATCAAAGTTAAGAAATATTTGGCAAATGGGTACAATCGATTTTAGATTCTTGTTATGTTGGTACACTTGTCCTCAATATATCGTCAGCTTAATGCTATTTTAGTCTATACACAATTTTACAAAACTGGATAAGGATCAACATGTCATACAAGAAATTGTTATAACTTGCTTACATAATTTTTAAATGAATGGCATAGACATGTATGACAATCATCTAAATACTGCACAGTGGTCCCAATAAAACATTCTTTGGCCAAAGGTCGTAAGTGTGCATTGAAACGCTTCTTTTCAGTTTCTAACAAAATTAAATAAATATTTGGTGATTTTTGTCATGTCAGATGTTTGCAACACCTAGAAATACTACATCTAGACCCACCATAAAGTATACCGATCGACTCAGAATCGCTAGCTGAGTCGATTTAACCGTGTCTGTCCGCCCGTCTGTCTGCCCATCTAAAGTTGTGCGTTGAGTACAGGTCGCAATTTCAATCTTTCGTACCTGTAAGGAAGAAGATTTAGATATAGGTCCCCACATATATTATTATTGTGTTTAGTCTGCATTTAGTTTTATCCTCTAAAACTTTTTTGTATGATGGGAAAAATTAAGAGTTGTGTTCCGTGTTTTTGACAGATCATTTTCCAATATAAGTGCTAAAGGATCTTCCACTGGCATTGAAAAGGATGTATTTTCATCCTTGCCAAATAATCTTCTGATTTTTGCCGGTGCGGATGGACTGTCAATAGTATATTTTACGACTAATGCCATTTACATTCTGTCTATTGCAAAAATGTAATAGAAATAGAAACAAATACAAAAAATTGGTAGAGAGTTTTATTTGCTTTTTTTAGTTTTTCCCGAACCTTTCCCACGAATCGGTATATATTAGATCCGGATATATACCCTTTCCTTTCTAATCGTATTTTCTGGTTAGACAACAAATATTGCCAATAGATATACCCGCTGAGATAAAAGTTATGGCCATTACTTTACAAAAAGTATTCTTTGTCAAAAATATGTTTTTCCTGCAGACGAATATACAGGTTGGATGATATGTATTGCAACCAACTTCAGGTTGCTATCATTTCTAAACCGTTAGTCTGATAGCTGACAGATTTATTTCAGTGACAGTTCATTTTATTGTTTACAAGCTTACAAAAGCATTTTGATCATCAGATTCAGAAAAAAAGTTATTCGTGATGGAATTCAAGCGTGATAGTGTGATTGCTTTATATTTGGGTGGAAAAACACAAGTGGCTATCGTTAGAGCCCTCCAGCATTTAAATGTGAATAAATCTTTTGTTTCTCGTACCATTGCTCGTTACCGTGATACTGGCAGTGTTGCATCGCGTCCAAAAAGTGGACGAAAAAAAACGGTAACAACACCAGAAATGATCCAAAAAGTGAAGGCCAGATTTGATCGAAATCCACGCCGCAGTGGTAGAAAAATTGCTCGTGAGCTGAACATATCGCGAGAACGGATACAACACATATTAAAAAATGAGCTTGGACTAAAGCCATTGAAGTTCCAAAAAGTGCAAGAGCTCACCGATGCACAAAAAAAGTTAGACTGGAAAGAGCCAAGGAGTTACTTCGCTTGCACGAAAGTGGCCAGTTACCGAATTTGGTTTTCTCCGATGAGAAGCCATTCAAAATTGAACAGTTTGTGAACAAACAAAATGATCGGGTTTACTTGCCAAAGAGGTCAGCTGAAAATTTACACCTTTGATTGGCCGATGGTCGCTCCCCGCTCGTATTCATCGACCATGGGGTCAAAATAAATCCCGAATATTATCGGGAAAATGTCCTAAAGACAGTATTGAGGCCCCGGGCAGACAAACATTTCGGCCGCAAACCATGGACATTCCAACAGGACTCAGCACCATCGCACTCAGCACGCGTCAACCAAGAATGGCTTAAAAAGGAGGTTCCTCGCTTCATTTCTACCGCACAATGGCCACCAAGATCTCCGGATCTCAATCCGTTGGACTTTTGCGCCTGGGGCATTTTAGAGAGTAAGGTTCGCACTAAAAAATACCAAAGTATCGATCATCTCAAGACGGCGCTTCGCCGGGAATGGGCCAAAATACCGCATAGCCACTTTCGTGCAGCGTGTGATGGCTTTGTCGGCCGTTTGAAGGCCATAATTCGTGCCAAAGGTGGCCAATTCGAACAAATCTAAACTGTTTCTAAAATTGTATGTTATTTCCGACATTTTTTCCTTTTGAACAATAAAATTTAAAAAAAATTAAAAAAATATAGCGCTTTACTTTGTTGCATTACATTTCAGCCACCCTGTAAATGTGTTACTATCGTTTTATAATGTCCTATGTATCACAAAAATACTTATATTAAAATGCTTTTATTCAAAAATGGCTATGAATTAAAATAAAAAATTTTAGGAGAGCGAAAAAACTGCGACAAATGCTAGGAGGGGGTTCTGACTACCGGGAAAAGTTATATCGGTAAAAAGTTTAAAAAAAGTTATACGTTTCCCGGCGTCTAGGAATAGAGATATATCAATTTGAAGTGAGTAAGTATCATATAGGAAATTTTTTTCATATTTGGTGGTCTTTCGTTTGACATAACTTGAGAACGGCTTGTAAAATTTTGCAAATTTAGAAAAATTAAGAAGTAAAATTTCTAAAAATTTTAATAATTGCACTTCCTCGTGGAAACAAGAGTTTAGTAACTGTCGTTAAAACTGATAGAAAAAATTGATTTTTTTGTTGACACGGAAAAAACCATAAAAAGTCGCAAAACTTTAGGTTGTTTCCTTTATTGAAATCTAGCATCCTATCGAAGAAATCAATGTCTACTTAAATAGAGAAATTCAGAAAAATATTTATATGTTGACTATTTTTTTGGGAGGTACCAAATGTGGCGTGGCAATAACGCCAATTTGTTTAATATACTATGGGTGGTATAAAAACACTACGCGGTATAAAAATGCAAGTCTTTGTATGTGCAGAAATTAAAGTTATAAGCCCTTAACATTTTGTATATAAGGGCCCATTTGTATGGGCCATTCATTTTTTCACGGGACTGTAGGTACTGTAAAGGCAATACACCCCACAAAATGTAAAGTATTTGTATGGACTGGAATCAAAGTTATAAGCCGTTAACTTTTTGTGCAAAATGGTCAATTTGTATGGGAGGTACCAAAATGGGTCTGACAACTTCGCCTATTTTACTCAATTGATAGCGAGCAAGAAACTAAAACAAAGTGTGGATTATGAAATGTTCTGAGAAAGTAGTATCGAATTTATGAGATAATTAATATTTCACAATATTTTGACCCTTCGTGGTGGAAGTACTCAAAGGCGTGGACCAACATAGTCCATCTTTGCCCTTAGCCTGAGGCAGAAAATAATATCGACACATACTAAATTTAAAGTGAATCGGTTAATCCTGTCGAAAGTTATCGTGCGCACCAACCAGACTGACAGATGAACAGGCTAACGGAATTTGCCCAAAGGAATTAAAATCGCCCAAAACGGATTTCGGCATGAATAGATAAGGAATTTTAATTGTAATAAGGTCGTATAATTTTTTTCCTCGAACAGTTCTAATGGTTATAAAATGAAAGCTTTCCTCGCGATAGTCTTTAACGAAAAAAATGACATGAATGAATTCATTACAATACGTTATAGGCATAGCATAGCTACTTTAGTTAAATATTTTAAATTTTACTTTATTTTTGATGTCCATAGCCACCTTTACATTCACAAACTATCATGTGAATATATAGCCAAATCAGAAAAATTAGAAACAAATAGTTTTAGAAAAAACCTGTAAGGTTAAAGTCGGGCGGTGGCGACTGTATTATACCCTACACCATTCAGTAAGAGTGGATAACAATGAAATATCCAATGTATACTTCAACTAAAATTTGTTTACACAATTTACATTTTCTACGTCTCTGCCTCTGAAGTCCAATAATACGAGACATATGTATGTATGGGGGCTATAGCTAAATCTGAACCGATATTCTTCAAATACGGCGTTGTTGGTCCATGAATCAGGAAACTCTACCATGCTCAATTTCAAAACCATTGAATGTAAACTACTGCTTCTATAGGACTAATGGTCCAAATCGGACGAAACATATATATGTTAGCTACATCTATGTCTGAACCGATTTTCTTCAAATGGAGCAATTTCGATCTATAGATAAATAAACTCCACCATGCTAAATTTCAAAACAATTTGGTGTAAAATACATTTTCTATAGGGATAATGGGCCAAATCGGACGAAATATATGTATGCGGGCTATAGCTGAATCTGAACTGATTTTCTTCAAATTCAGCAATGTTGGTCTATGTATTAAGAAACTCTACCATGTTAAATTTCAAAACGATTGGATGTAAACTACAGCGTCTATAAGTCTAGTGACCGAAATCGGACGAAACTTATATACTCGTATGGGAGCTATATCTCAATCTGAACCGATTTTCTTCAGAATGAGCAATGTTGGTCCATCGACCAGGAAACTCTACCATGCAATTGGATGTAAAATACAGCTTCTATAGGGGTAAAGTGTCAAATCGGACGAAACATATAAAGGGTTTTCCAACAAGAGGTGTTATTTTGAATCACCCGGTATTTCGGTAGCTGTCACTTTTGAAGCTTTTATTCTTTGATATTTGACAAGTAGAAACTACGCCATTACTAACCAGTAAGTCGGGCGGGGCCGACTATATAATACCCTACACCTCCCTAACAATGCGATAAGGGTCATTGCCATAATAATTTGGAATAATTGGTAAATGAGTAGAAACATATTATATAATTCTGAAACGATAATCGCTAAATTAAGCAATATTCGTTCCTAAATTGAGAAACATCTTTCTGGAAAATTTTAATGATCGGAAGTAAAATACAACTTCTATAGCGGTTTGATACCAAATCAGGAGGAACATATATATGGAGCTTTAATACAAATCTGAACCGATCTTCCCTGAATACTCATTCATATAAAAAGACCTCTACAGCGCTTACATGTCAAATCGGGGGTAACATATATATGGGAGCTATATCTAAATCTGAACCGATTTTCTACGACCTCCGCTTACAGGTCAAATCGGGGGTAACATATATATGGGTGTTATATCTAAATCTAAACCGAGTTTCTCCGAATTTGGCAGTATTCCTTCATGTAGAAAGAAACCTCTTTTTGCCGACTTTCGCACTGATCGGATATAAAATAAAATTTTTACAGCGCTCACATGTCAAATCGGGGGTAACGTAAATATGGGGGCTATATCTTAATCTGAACCGATTTCTTCCAAATTTAAAACTGTTCATTCATATAACAGGAAACCTCTTTCAGACGAATTTCATACTGATGTGATATAAAATACAGTTTTTACAGCGCTTACATGTGAAATCGGGGGTAACATATATATGGGGGCTATATCTAAATCCGAACCGATTTTCTCCGAATTTGGCAGTATTCCTTCATGTAATAAGAAACCTCTCTTTGCCGAATTTCGCACTGATCGGATATAAAATAACATTTTTACAGCGCTTACATGTAAAATCGGGGGTAACGTATATATGGGGGCTATATCTAAATCTGAACCGATTTCCTCCAAATTTAACAGTGTTCATTCATATAATAAGAAACCTCTTTCTGCCGAATTTCATACAGATCGGATATAAAATAAAGTTTTTACAGCGCTTACATGTCAAATCGGGGCTAACATATATATGGGGGCTATATCTAAATCTGAACCGATTTTAACCAAATTCAATAGGGATCGTCCTTGGGCCAAAAAAAAAGATATGTGTAAAGTTTCGTCGAGATCGGACCATAATTGCGACCTGTACTTTGATTACAAGAATACATGCACAGACGGACAGACAGACGGACATAGCTAAATCAACTCAGAAAGTGATTCTAAGTCGACCGGTATAATAAACGATGGGTCTATTTCTTCTCCTTTTGGGTGTTACAAACAAATGCACAAAGTTATAATACCCTGTACCACAGTGTGGTGTAGGGTATAAAAATGGAACGATACACTATCATCGAACGATGCAAAACGATCAAAACGATCGAACAAAAAAACGATACGAACGATACAAAATTATCTTTACTGATGAAGCCCATTTCCAACTCGGTGGCTACGTCAACAAGCAAAATTGTCGCATCTGGGGCTCGGAAAACACAAGAGTTATATTTGAGAAGCCTGTTTTGTGCGGTTTATGGTCCTTACTTTTTCGAAATGAGATTGGATCAACAGTTACGGTGAATGGATTGCGCTATCGAGAGATGATTAATGATTTTTTATGGTCGGAGTTGGATGGTATTGATCTGGACAACGTTTACTTTCAACAAGACGGCGAAAATCCTCAAAATATGATTTTTTGTACTTTCCCATATGTCTACTATACTAAAATCCGTGATGCTAATTTCGTTTGCGTTTAAACTTGCAATACCATACCACGTATAAAACAAAATACCATACCTTTGCGATTGGAAACAGGTAAAAGCTAACGCTTCGGCCATGCCGAATCTTATATACCCTCCACCATGGATCGCACGTGAAGGGTTACGGGTACTAATAAACTCATTATACCTAATTTCTGCCTATTTGGTTGAAATTTTAAGTTTTTGGTATAGACCCCCCTTGTATGGGGGCTATATCAAAACGTGGACCTACGATTACCTTTGCTCGTGTGAAGGATACCGGGTATAAATAAACCCCAGTTACCAAATTTCAGCCCGATCAGTTGAGATTTGTGCTCTGTATGACGTTAAGAATTCAAATCGGGGAGATGTCATATATGGGGCTATATCCAAAATTAGACCGATATTGCCCAATCCCAATATACCTGCAGATAACAGAAGAATATGTACCAAATGTCAGCCACCTACCTCAAGTATTATAGATTGCAGCGTGATTACAACAGACGGACGGACAGACGGGCATGGCTAAATCGTTTTAGAATTTTACGACGATTATAATTATACGAGGATATGTATACTTTATGGGGTCTCATCAATATTTAGTGGCGTTACAAACTGAGTGACAAAATGAATATACCCCCCCTCCTATGGTGGAGGGTATAAAAATGTGGCTGTATTTTCTCACGACATATCATATACAGGGTGGTGCGCGGTAATTTGTTTATTTGGGAATGAAATAAAAAAGTTATGAACCTTAGAAAAATTTATTTTGTATTTTAATTATATTGAACAGTAAGGGAATTTTTAAAGTTCAAGGTTTTAAATAGCGTATCTGGCAAAAGTCGACCTTCGCTATCTACACAATGTGCATACGTTTTCTGATGTTTTCATGAACTCTAACAAGCATGTCGACTGGTATTCTGCCAATTTCAGCCTCAATATTGTTAATTAGGTCTTCCAAGGTGTTGGGACGGTTGATATACACCTTCGCTTGGAAAAAATCGCATGGGACTGAGTCTTGTGAGCGTGCCGGCCAGTTCAGTGATTCACATCACCCCGAGCTAGTGCGTATTTGAAAAATACGCTTCAACACAAAATGACCTATCCTCACGTGTCCAATGCATGATGGCAACTGAAAGGCAGACGAATACAAATCTCCCGTCAGCCACGCACACTCTCTTCGACCAACAGTGCCGCCACAGCCTGCAGTGCAAAAAAGCAAAGCCCGCGCTCCACCCTGTACATACGCGTACCTATTATTCTACATTCTACAGTAATATCAATTCTATTGTTATCAAGTTTTCTGTTTTAAAATGTTTCATAATATATGTTATGGTGAAATTCATGAAAAATGATCTGCCTAAAAAAAGGTTGTCCAATTGGGTTAAAATTTTGTTTATGAGATGTGCTATATATAGCGTGATCCATTTTGAGGTTCCTTACTTTTTTAAAGAAAAAAACACAGAAAATTCAAATTGAATGGCTAATGTTTATTATCATTCGAAAGAACATTCTTTGGCATTTATTTTTTGAAGATTATGTCTATCAAATGTTGACCGCGGCTACGTTTCAGATGGTCCATCCGTTGAGTTAAATTTTCGATGACTCTTTCGAGCATTTCGACTGGTAACTGGCGAATACAATCGTGATGTTTTGCTCCAAGGCCTGAATCGAAGCGGGTTTGTCCGGATAAACTTTAGACTTTACATATCCCCACAGGAAAAAGTCTAACGGTGTGATATCACACGATCTTGGTGGCCAATCGACCGGCCCAAAACGTGAAATTGTCTGCTCACCGAAGTGTTCTCTCAATAAATCTATTGATTGATGCGATGTGTGGGAAGTGGCGCCGTCTTGTTGAAACCAAATTTCGCCGAGATCATGAGCTTCAATTTCAGGCATCAAATAGTCGGTTATCATGGCACGGTAACGATCGCCATTGACGGTTACGTTGTCACCGGAATCATTTTTGAAGAAATATGGCCTGATGATTCCACCGGCCTACAAACCACACCAAACCGTTGTTTTTTTGGATGAAGTGACAGCTCTAGAATCTCTTCAGGTTGCTCTTCGTCCCAAATGCGGCAATTTCGCTTGTTTACATACCCATTGAGCCAGAAATGGGCCTCATCGCTGAACAAAATTTGGCTCGAAAACGTGGGCTCTTCCTGGAACTTTTCAAGAGCCCATAGAGCAAAGCGATGTCGCTTGGGAAGGTCGGGCGGCTTCAGTTCTTGCACAAGCTGTATTTTGTATGCTTTCAATTTAAGATCTCTACGTAAAATGCGCCAAGTCGTTCCATACGTCAGTTCGAGTTGCTGCGAACGGCGCCGTATCGACTCTCCACGGTCTTCGTGTACACTATCAGCTACGGCCGCTACATTTTCTTCACTGCGAGCTGGACGTGGTCTATTCGGTCGAATATTATCCAATAATGAATGCTGGGTCCCAAGATGGGTGATGGTGTACGCTCAGTAGGCCGACTATGTTGACCATAAGTTGAGCGAAGTGCACGAAACACATTCCTCACAGTGAATTTTCGTAACAAAGTTGAACGATTTGTAAACGTTGTTCAGGCGTAAGTCCTTTCATGATGAAACGCCAAACAATACTTAACAAAAATAACATGACAGCATGACACGACTCATGCTGTAGTTGCTCCTACAGTGTGGAATAGAGCAACTGTAGGAGCAACTGCAAAGATACTGTGGGGTGACCCAAATGAGAAGAAAACCAGTAGTTTTCTGAAATTAAACAAGATCGAGATTAGTAAGATGATAAGTGTTCTAACGGGACACTCAATCGCATAGGACTAGCAGAAAACGACGAGTGCAGGGCATGCAGGGAAAACATCGAAACGATAGAACATTTTCTGTGTCACTGCCCAGCTTTCACACATGCAAGATCCCGATATTTCGGTTCCGACATATTGCCAGACTTGACTCATCTCAGAGGATATGACTGGAAGATACTGAGAAAATACGTGTCTAGTACCGATTTTCTGTAATCCGTGGGGTATGAAAATCATAAATAAGGAGCGCACAACAGGCCGATCCACTGGCTTAAGTGTATGTCCATGGACATAAGACGTTTTAAACGTCTCCTCTATTCAACATAACCTAACCTAACATGACACGACTCACACGTTATCTATCAAAAAAAGGCTATTGAAAAAAGTATCTCTACTAGGATCACCCGTTACAAATAATATATTCACCAAGTTTTGGACTTTTTCGTTGAATATTGTTTTAAAATTGGCTCTTCAAGCCAAGGTGTTGTTGTTTGATTTTTTCTTGCGCTTCAACCACCAAATATAACAATATTTTGTTACACGAATTTTGAGGATTTTTTCACGAGCTTTCGAATGGTTGAATCGTTTTCCGCAAAAAATTGCAATCTGACATCAATAAATACAAAAAATTAATTTTCTCGGATTCTGACCCAATTAATTTTTTTCCAAATATTTTTAAATTAAAAAGCTGATTTTTCCCCATATGACGTTTTTTTATTCCTTGGGAAAATATTTTTTAAGATTTCTCTCTTCAAAAAAATTATGTTTTGAAGTACAAAATGTTATTATTTTGTAGATTATTTGTCATGAATGTTTAGATTTTGCGTAAAATCACTTCTGGCACATGAATCTTAGGCATTTTTCCACGAGCTCTCAAGTGGTTGAAAAAAATTTGCAAATTAATTGCGAAAATGCAAAAAGAAGTTAAATCCCCTAATTTTAGCGGTGTTGGACCATAAAAATGTATTTATAGCAGAACGTTTAAACAAAATGTTAATTGTTATGGAGGCAATCAAGAACATCAATTTGTAAAATGAGGAAGCTGAATATCTTCGCAATAGTAGATCAAACGCGGGATTTGCTGGTATCGTCAGAGATTTGGAGACAATGCCTTAAAATGCATTAAAGCTTGCGATTTTGTTTCACGTAACAACAACTAGTTGTTGTTACTTACACAAGACGTATTTTTTGGTTGCTCCATTTCGGACTGCGAAAACAAGGAGACAAACTGCCCAAATCACTCATCTATTGGGCTCTAAGCGGAGATTACTGCTGGAACTACTGTGGTGCATGGAGGTAGCTCGGTTCGTCGTAGTGGTGAGCGAATATTGTTTGTAATTTGTCAAAAAATATTACACAAAAATCAAAAATCCTGGAAGTGTTCAATATAAGTTGCACCAAAGTAAATAAAATATTAACATCAGCTGACTCTTTCCTTCAAACCTATGGATGGTATATCGACGATAAATTTGCCGAAAATTATCGATATACCGATTAAAAAGTAGTGCCAAATTACTATCATACAATATCGTTAAAGTACATAAAGGTGTGTGTCGCTGAGATAATATATGCCTAAAAATATGCAACATAATAAGGATGATAATTTAACACCCAAAAGGAAGTATTCCGAACTGTCACCAGAACAGCAAATTAACAACACAAATATGAATGCTATTCTTGAAATTATCAAGACAACAATTAATGCGAATTTAAATGAGAAACTGCAAGTGCTGCCTACAAAAGCAGATATAGAGGAAATAAAAACAGAAATTATTACAGTTAGCTCGGAAATGCATTCGCTACGAGAAGAGAACAAATACTTGAGGGAAGAACTAACTAAAGTTCAGAAAGAAAACGAAGATAATAAGAGGAATATACAATGGCTCCAACACCAAATAAAATCCAATAAACTATATATCGAAGGTTTAGATTCAAGAAATTCACCTTTCTCAGAAGTTAAAAAGCTATTGAGGGATAGGCTCGAAGTAAGCGTTAAAATTGTTCATGTAAGAAAAGTTTTCGAGAAAAGAGGTAAAATTGCCGTTGTTGTTGAATTTGAGTCAGAACAAAGCATAAAAGAAGTTTTTAAAAATATTAAAAAGTTGAAGGATATGAACATATGTATTGAACGAGACATGAACCCCACACAACAACAAAATAAAAAAGCATCCATACAATTGAAAAGAAAAATACTTGAGATCAGTAAGGAGCACAAAGTACTAGTTAGGGGAGATAAGCTGAAAATAAACAACCATTGGTTTAGCTGGAACAACGAAAAAACATTGGTATCTGGAAAGCTTACTGGAGAGGAGGTATTAGCTAAACTTTATGGTGAACAAATGAAAGCAGTCGATTTAAAATACGAAGAAACTTTGAATAATACCTCAAAAAACTAGCAGAAAATAATGATATAGATATAAAAACCACTCAATTCAAGCTAAAAATAATATCATACAACATAAACGGGTTAGAGAATAAATACCTGTACCCATCTTTTTTTAATTATTTACACACATTTGATATTATCATGCTTTTAGAAACTCACTTAGAAGAAAATAAAATCCAAAATTCAATAAAATATTTTCGTAATTTCGATTTACTTTATAAGCCGGCAATAAGGATACATAGATTCGGAAGAGCATGTGGAGGAATATTATACGGTATTTCTAAAGACTTAAGAATGCGAAATATTAATTACCAAGCGGAAATTGCAGATGGAAAATTTATACTAAAATTTAAAACAAAATCATATAATTTCACTATCTTTCCTATGTATTTGAGACCTGCGGATTGGGCTATAGATTTCAATATGTTAAAAGATTCCTTAGATAATAATAAAGCAGAAAATGCAATAATAATGGGAGATGCAAACGTAAGAATTGGACGGCTTAGCCAGGATATTGTCGATGTCTATATGGATCTTTTCGCAGGATACAATTATAAATCCAAAAGGCAGACAATTGGTGGAATTTTGCAACGATAACAATTTACTAATATTAAATGGCAGAACAAATGGTGATGAACAAGGAAACCTAACGTTCATCAACAGCCTTGGTGAGTCAGTCAATGATATCTGCGCTGTATCACAGGACATTCTCCAACATATTGTTAAATTTAGTGTAGAAGAACAATGTTGGTCTGATCATATGCCGATTACATTAGAAATCATATTAAACAGTTGTAGCGACAATACGGAAAAATTGGCTTTACTTCCTAAATTGCAATGGAAGGAAAATTATAAAAGCATATACCAACGCAATCTAGACCAAAACCTACTAAGTTATCCGACCCCTTATGTTGTACCAAACCTGGATGATCTTGGCGAAATTATAAAGAAATCTGTGAAAAATCATACGATTCGTAGCAAGAACATTGTACAGAAACAAAGATGGTACAATAATAATTGTAATGTCGCGCGAGAAAAGTGCTTTCAAATGTTAAATAAATATAGAGAAAATCGTAACAACGAAAACAAGAATATGTACACAAAAGCCCAGAAGGAGTACAAGCAAGTCTGTAAGGCAAGCGAGAGAGAATCTAGACCAAAACCTACTAAGTTATCCGACCCCTTATGTTGTACCAAACCTGGATGATCTTGGCGAAATTATAAAGAAATCTGTGAAAAATCATACGATTCGTAGCAAGAACATTGTACAGAAACAAAGATGGTACAATAATAATTGTAATGTCGCGCGAGAAAAGTGCTTTCAAATGTTAAATAAATATAGAGAAAATCGTAACAACGAAAACAAGAATATGTACACAAAAGCCCAGAAGGAGTACAAGCAAGTCTGTAAGGCAAGCGAGAGAGAAAAATCTAGTCAAAAAAATTAATCGCATATATGATAGCAAACAATGGTGGAAAATGGTAAAGGATTTGAGGAATCATCACTACCAAATATGCTCAGATATCACTGCTTCAGAGTTTAAAAACTATTTCGAAAATTTGCTCAACCAAACGCAAGATATGGTTGAAGTACAATACGCACCTTTATTTATACAGGATATAGATTTGGATAGAGATATAACTATACAAGAGTTAAAATTCATGCTTAGAAAGGTGAAGCCAAATAAGGCCCCAGGCGAGGATAGAATACCTTTCGAGTTTTTTATCAATGCCACGGATCAATTCCACGATAAACTCGTACAAGTCTACAACACAATTTTCAGTGGACAAAGCTTCGATAAGGCATTTACTAAAACAGTAGTATTTCCAATATATAAGAAAGGCGACATACGACAACCACAAAACTATCGAGGAATATCATTTATGAATTGTGCTGTGAAGATATTTATGGGCATCCTTAATGAGAGGCTGTATAATTGGGTGGAGAACTATCGAGTTATGATGGAATATCAAGCAGGATTTAGGAGGCAATATTCCACTGCAGACAACATATATAATTTGGCCGCTATCGTAAGCATTATGCAAAGTGAAAAAAAGAAAACGTATGCCTTTTTTGTTGACTTTAAGGCGGCATTTGATAATATATCGAGAAAATCGCTGATATATAAATTATATACTATTGGAGTTTCCTATAAATTCGTAAAGTGCATTGAAAATATATACAACAATACCCAGAGCGCTATATGGAATGGTGTTGAACTCTCTGACTATTTTGAGACAAAATCAGGGGTGAAGTAAGGTTGCCTGATGTCTCCATTATTATTTGCACTATATATTAACAATCTGCATGAATGCCTAGGTGGGGGAATTATCATCGATAGATTGAATATCCGTCTCTTGCTTTATGCTGATGATATCGTGATATTGGCCGATGACCCTTCTACACTGCAGCAGATGATTAATAACTTGGAAAAATATTGCAAAATGTGGAATCTTGAAGTAAATTTAACCAAATCAGAGATTATGGTGTTCAGAAATGGTGGCCGATTGCGAAGAGACGAAAACTGGGTTTTTAATAATAATCTTGTAAAAATAACATCAGAATACAAGTATTTGGGTGTCATATTCACAACAAAATTGAGCTTTACCAAGCATATTGAAAACAGAAGCATACAAGCCAAAGGCGCAATTAATTCAACTTGGAGAGATTTTATCGGCAAAAACAATGTTACCATTCAATCATACGCGGCACAAGTCTGGGGATATAGCTATTACGAGGAAGTCAATAAATTCCAAAGATATTTTATGAAGAAAATATTGAACATACCAAGCTTTACTCCCAATTATGTATTAATGCTCGAAACGAATGCTGAAGACAGTCATATTTATACTCTGAAACTACACTTTAAATACATACACAAAACATTTTTATAGTCGGCCAACCTATGAACAAGTTTGAATTTTTGTTACATCAGTTTCTCTCAATTACTGCTGAGCCCGATTACTCAAAACCTATGAGATATTGATATTAAAGGCAACCTTCCATTCTCTAAGCCCCCTACATTATATCCCATCTAATTAGAAGTTGCTAAATCGGAATATAAATTTTTAGTAGATAGTGGAATTTGAAGGCCATCTCGATCCCATATGTGTTCCCCACTCCATCTGGTTCTTAAAAAGAAACACATCAGCTGGAGACCATTGGGAGGCTACCGTCGATTAAAGTGCATCACAGTTCCCGACAGGTACCCACTACCTTATATTCAGGACCTATCAATAGAATTCCAAGAAAAACACTTGTTTTCCAAACTGTATTTAACGAGGGCTTACCATCAGATGCCTATGGCTGAGGAGGACATCCATAAGACAGCCATTACTACACTCTTTGGAAAGTTTAAGGCCCTTATTCATAAAAATTTAATGAAGGTTTGAAGAACGCTTTAACACTGCTAAAGCGTTCCTCAAACCTTCTTTAACTTTTTATGAATAAGGCCCTAAGTTTTTGCGCATTTGGTTTAAGAAACATCTCACAAACCTTCGATAGATTTATTTATGAAGTTTTCTTTCGTAATGAAAGGATTGATACTATTCTTTCATATCAGAAGGTCATTTCCATAACTAAATTGCAGAAATTCATTTGTATAATAAATTATTATCAGCACCACTACATGACATCATTACTAAGGCTTCAGCTTCAAAATCGAAACATTTTACTCGGATAAAGGAAGCTGAGGAATCTTTTGAGACACTACAGTGGTCTACTTTTGAAATTTGTGTAAAAAATGGTGTAAACTGGAGAAGCTTTGCAACCATACCAGTATACTTTTTACCCGTTCTTTCATCGAGAGGTTTCCCTTAGGACATATATAAATATATTATACTTTTTTAAATAACTTCTCTTATAACTCCAAAATACGACATAAAAATTTATACTTCTTTCCCAAAAAAAAAATCAAAAACTCAATTATTATACCCTACACCACACTGTGGTAGAGGGTATTATAAGTTTGTTTCACGGCAGATGTTTGTAACACCTGAGAATAACACAGCTGGACCCACCTTAAAGTATACCGATCGACTCAGAATCACCAGCCGTCCGTCCGTCCGTCCGTCCGTCTGTCCATGTAAAGTTGTTCGTCGACTACAGGTCGCAATTTCACTCCGATCGTTTTGAAATTTTGCAGTTTATAGTATTTCGAAGCTGTTAAGATCGCTATTGAATTTGGTTGAAATCGGTTCAGATTTAGATATAGCTCCCATATATATATTTCGAATTTGCCGAATTTGAAGAAAATCGGTTAAGATTTAGCTATAGCTCTCATATATATGTTTCGTCCGATTTTGCTCTTTAGTCCTGTAGAAGCTGTATTTTACATCCAATCCTTTTGAAATTTAGAATGGTAGAGTTTCTTGATCCATGAACCAACACTACCGAATTTGAAGAAAATCGGTTAAGATTTAGCTATAGCTTCCATATATATGTTTCGTCCGATTTGGCCCTTTAGTCCTATAAAAGCTCTATTTTACATCCAATCGTTTTGAAATTTAGAATGGTAGAGTTTCTTGATCCATGAACCAACATTGCCGAATTTGAAGAAAATCGGTTAATATTTAGCTATAGCTCCCATATATATGTTTCGTCCGATTTTGCTCTTTAGTCCTGAAGAAGCTGTATTTTACATCCAATCATTTTTAAATTTAGAATGGTAGAGTTTCTTGATCCATGAACCAACACTACCTAATTTGAAGAAAATCGGTTAAGATTTAGCTATAGCTCCCATATATATGTTTCGTCCGATTTGGCCCTTTAGTTCTATAGAAGCTGTATTTTACATCCAATCGTTTTAAAATTTAGAATGGTAGAGTTTCTTGATCCATGAACCAACATTGTTGAATTTGAAGAAAATCGGTAAAGATTAAGCTATAGCTCCCATATATATGTTTCATCCGCTTTGGCTCTGCGGTGCCACGCCCACTGTCACTATCACACCGGTTTTCGGATCCATGATGTGTACTGGTACCAAGGTCACACATATCGAATTTCGAGTATTTTGATCCAATGGTACCCAAGATATTCCACTTTTAAATTTTACGTTGTATGGGCGGTGCCACGCCCCTTTGTCCCATCAAAACCGAATATAGCTACGAACCTTCCACACACCAAAAGATATTCTCATGCAAAAACTCAGCAAAATCTGTTCAGCCGTTTTTGAGTCCATCGCGTACCAACGAACACCATTTCATTTTTATATATATGTATGTATAGATGTATAGATTAGAACAAAATATATTTGCGAACTGACTTTCACAAATAAAATATGTATTTACACCAAACAAAGTTATTGTTCAGGACCAAATAAATGGCATTTAAAAAAAATTATAAAACTTTGCAGACTTCTTGAAATTTTAGTTCAAATTTTCTTAGATTTTGTGTTACACTTTATCATGGAAAATGCTATAAGCAACATTAGATTTTGTTTTACAGAACTAATTTTTATAAATATTCCAATTTATCACTTTCTGTCAATCCATTAATGCAATTTATCGTAACGCAAGATTATGCGATATAGATTTTAATGGAATTTTATAAACATATAAAATTTATAAAAATTGCACTGAAACAGAAAACATGCCTTTAAATTAAGGCATTGATATATTGCCAAATTCTTAAATACATACATATTAATTCTTTTTTCGGAAATATTAGTTCCAAATAAAAATATTTGAATGAAAACATACTCTTGTTTAGAACAACATTCTCACAAACTTATAATTTGTTTGGCTATCAACAACTGTTATATATTTGTAGTGTAGGCTAAACGTATTTATGTTTCCAGCAGAATATGTTTGCGACAATATACTACAAAAGCGATTTTTTTTCAGTGTGTGCGCTAATAATCGTAGACATTTTGATATTTTGCGAAAACCATAAAACCACAGACATACCCTCGACCACTAAAAACCAAAAGATTACCTTAATCATTGAACAAACCTCGTATATCCAGCTCTCTGTTCAAATAAAATTAAACTAAATTTCACGTTAGAATATCTAGACCATAATCTTTTGGTGCAACTTTTATTATATTAGCATAAAAAACCTACATTATTTATAATTGTCATGACATAAAACACAGAAAACAGTATTACATGTTTATTGATATTCATAGTCCTGCTCCCCGTTGTTGTCATCTATTGCCCTGTATACATTGCATGACATTCATTCATTGCATTATGTTTTTCATAATCAATAATAAATTCGCGCAACAAAAAGTTTTCACGTTTAATACGCTTCACAAGTCTCGCCGAAACATCTGGTATGGCCCAGGCAATAATAGTCTGAATACCTCCGATGACATTCTGAAACATGAACAAAACTCACAGAAGTAACTACGTTTTCTGAAAAAAGCTAAAATAAATCAAAAAATTACCTGGAATATCACAATAAAGGCCAGTCGAGCCATTAATATCTTCCAATAGACAGTGGGCCTTTTATATGGATGTTCGTCCCAAGGTGGATTCCTAAATTCCGTATAACGACATGATGATAAATTCTGGTATTTGGAATCACCCAATATTGGCTTAACTCGATAGTCTTTAGTGTCGAAGTACGCAAGTGTGAAATTGAGATATCCCTGCATTCCGGCATCATGAGTTTCATAACTGTAAATTACTTTTGGTATGAGATTTGTGGAAAATGCTATGATCACGGCACTCGATGTGATGGCGATCTTCGTCACTATAGTCATTATATTAAGCCAGACACCAATATCTCGACCTCGTTGTGCCACTGGTCGGCGGATTAGATTCAGCATCTTTTTGGCATCCATGCGAACTTCAAATATGTTGTTTATTAAAGCCAAAAAGGGTGCCAGCGGGAAAGCCAAACCAAATAGGACGATGAAGCCAAATTGAATTACTGAAAGAAAAAGTAAAATAAAAATAATTGGTGTACTGCAAATTAAATGCCTTGCTAGAATTAGCATATCTGTCAAAAAATTAAATTTTAATAAAATTTTATTGTGGATCATTTAACATTTTATCGTTTCCATTCAGTTAATTAAGATCATCAAATGTTATTGAGTTGAATCAAGTGTCATTGAAGAATAATTACAATTCATAAACCTAATATCGATCAATTAATGATGATCGTATCAAATTAGATCGTAGATCACCTGAAGACTCGGGCACGCATTATCTGAAATACCGTCAAGAATTAATAAAAATTCCATTGAAAATTCTTTGAGTTCCGATTGCAGATCGTCCAAGTCTCTTTGGGAATTATTTATCATTCATTAAAGATCCTGTGGTTAATAACACTATGCAACAAAAATTTTGTCCAAGGGATGTGGATAACAGTTTCTGGTGCAATTTGGTGCCACAAACACAAAAAAAATATTAAAAAAAATTTTATGGTAATTTTTTTTAAATTCCTGCTTTCATGGAAAGTGCTATAATTTTGAAGTATACGCCTGATTGAGACGTGTTATGCCTTAAATTAAAGGGAATTATGAGGGCTACATATGCTGCAAATATCGCTTTCACGTAGAATCTTTGATTTAGTAACAGTTGTCAAAAATATGAGAAAAAAATTTATTTTTTTAATAAAAAAACTTTTTCCTTGTACAAAAAAACATAAAAAATAGAAGAAAAAAGCCGAAAAAATTGTTTTATCACATTTTTAAAAGGCCAGCATGCTAACAAAGAAAACACTATATATTATATGGATAGATGTAAACGTTATGAGCCATTTTGTAAATCTTAGGGAAATTCAAAAAATCTTGTTTCATATTTTACTATGAACCTTAAACCCGGAATTTATGAATGAAATTACTTATTAATAATTTAGTGTAATTCAGCGCCTTAAAGAGATAAGTCGATTTTCTGAAAAATATTACAAAGTTATATTTCGAAGTATGAGTAAAAGACAAAGAACTTTTCAATGTGTTAATGATCCCGACAATTTCTGCTACATCAGCGGAAAATATGTAATTAAAAAAATCGCCGTGCGTTTAGTAAAATAATAACAGAAATATATGTGTAATATTTTGATATACGAGTTAAAAATATGAACGAACCGTGGACAACTAGTATTTTGTGTAATTCGTGCCATGTAAATCTTACTCGATGGACTAGTGGAAGCATGCGGTAAGTACTTTACAATTAATGTATTACAATGTTATGTGGAATAAAACGTTTTAATTTTAGACATCACGTGCAATTTGGAATGCCAATGATTTGGAGACATGCATTCATTCACGATACGGACTGTTATTTTTGTCTAAGTAGACAGATTGGAGTAGGAAGGAGCATTCGCTGGAATTACGCTGAAGTAAAATCTGTCACTTTGCCAGTTGCACATTCGGAAACAATACCAATTTCCAAGTGTCCAAGTAAAGCTAACAGCCCAATTACGGAAACATCACCAAGTTCAACTGAGCGATTTAAGTTTGAGTCAGAAGTCATCGCTTTTAACTCAGTTTCAACTCATTGATCTAGTGAGAGATTTGGAACTGACCAAAGATAAGGCAGAACTACTTGCATCTGGGATGAAACAGTACAATATTTTGGCCCCAGATGTTAAGATATCATATTATAGAGTCCGTGATATACCTTACAAAGAATTTTATACAACTGTGGATAGCATATGCTTTTGCAAGGACATTCCCGGATTGTTCGAGGAACTTAATCAAACATACAATTCAAAGGAATGGCGGTTATTTGTTGACAGCAGTAAAGAAAGTTTGAAAGTACTTTTACACAACGGAAATCAGAAACCGTCGATTCCCATTGCTCATGCTGTCAACACTAAGAAATCATACGAAACAATGGCTAAATTGATAAAACACATAAACAACATGAGTAGAAAATTTTTTGCGATTTAAAAGTAGCTGAGATGTTATGTGGAATGCTAGGCGGATATACAAACTATTGCTGTTTTTTATGCCTCTGGGATAGCCATGCTCTCGAAGATCATTACAGAAGAAACAAATGGCCAACAAGAAAACACATTACATTGAGTGAAAACAACATAAAATACACACCTCTCGTCCAAAAAGAAAATATTAATTTGCCAACACTGCATATTAAGCTTGGGCTCTTTAAACATTTTGTAAAAGCCTCAAGGAAAGATGGCAATTCACTCTCATATTTAAAAAGTTTATTTAAAAGTCTATCTTTTCAAAAAATCGAAGAAGGCGTTTTTGATGGGCCTAAAATAAGGAAACTGATGAAAGTTGTAAATTTCGAATTATATTTGACGTCGGATGAAATTGCAGCATGGAGGTCGTTTAAGCTTGTGGTTTCAAATTTCTTTGGATCCAATAAAAGCCCGCAATATGAAACAATAATTGATAATTTGTTAAAAAATTATGAAAAAATTGGTAAGAAATATATTTTTCTATATTTATGTGTAAAACACATTTGTATGTATTCTTCTAACTTATTTTTCGCTTTATGTATTCCAATAGGTGTAAATATGTCCCTAAAAATTCATTTCTTGCATTCTCATATAAACTTTTGCCCCGAGAATCTTGGCGACGTAAGCGATTAACATGGCAAAAGGTTTCACCAAGAAATGAAGTCCATCGAGCGGCGTTACCAAGGGCACTGGGATGAAAGAATGATGGGAGATTATATTTGGTTCCTCATTAGAGAAACTGATTCCGAAATCTACAAACGTCAACAAAGAACTCACAATTACTTCAAATGAGGCTTGTTCATGTGAATAAACTCAAATGTACATAATATAAATAAAAGTAACAAATAAAATAGCTCTTTAAACTGAAATTTAAAAAAAAAGATTTTTTTAAATTCTCTTACCTCTACCAAAAGGGCTATAATTTCTACATTTATCCATAGATTTTTTTCAAATAGCCATTATTTTCTTCGCTAGGACTTTAAAAACTAAAAAAAATATATTTTACCGATTTTTTTTTATACCCTACACCACACTGTGGTACAGGGTATTATAAGTTTGTTTCACGGCAGATGTTTGTAACACCTGAAAATAACACAGCTAGACCCACCTTAAACTATACCGATCGACTCAGAATCACTATCTGAGTCGATTTAAGCATGTCCGTCCGTCCGTCTGTCCATGTAAAGTTGTTCGTCGACTACAGGTCGCAATTTCACTCCTATCGTTCTGAAATTTTGCAGTTTAGAGTATTTCGCAGCTGTTAAGATCGCTATTGAATTTGGTTGAAATCGGTTCAGATTTAGATATAGCTCCCATATATATATTTCGTCCGATTTGGCCCTTTAGTCCTATAGAAGCTGTATTTTACACCCAATCCTTTTGAAATTTAGAATGGTAGAGTTTCTTGATCCATGAACCAACAGTGCCGAATTTGAAGAAAATCGGTTAAGATTTAGGTATAGCTCCCATATATATGTTTCGTCCGATTTGGCCCTTTAGTCCTATAGAAGCTGTATTTTATATCCAATCGTTTTGGAATTTAGAATGGTAAAGTTTCTTGATCCGTGAACCAACATTGCCGAATTTGAAGAAAATCAGTTAAGATTTAGCTATAGCTCCCATATATATGTTTCGTCCGATTTTGCTCTTTAGTCCTGTAGAAGCTGTATTTTACATCCAATCCTTTTGAAATTTAGAATGGTAAAGTTTCTTGAATCATGAACCAACACTACCGAATTTGAAGAAAATCGGTTAAGATTTTGCTATAGCTCCCATATATATGTTTCGTCCGATTTGGACCTTTAGTTCTATAAAAGCTGTATTTTACATCCAATCGTTTTGAAATTTAGAATGGTAGAGTTTCTTGATCCATGAACCAACATTGCCGAATTTGAAGAAAATCGGTTAAGATTTAGCTATAGCTCCCGTATATATGTTTCGTCCGATTTTGCTCTTTAGTCCTGAAGAAGCTGTATTTTACATCCAACCATTTTGAAATTTAGAATGGTAGAGTTTCTTGATCCATGAACCAACACTACCGAATTTGAAGAAAATCGGTTAAGATTTAGCTATAGCTCCCATATATATGTTTCGTCCGATTTGGCCTTTTAGTTCTATAGAAGCTGTATTTTACATCCAATCGTTTTGAAATTAAGAATGGTAGAGTTTCTTGATCCATGAACCAACATTGCCGAATTTGAAGAAAATCGGTGAAGATTTAGCTATAGCTCCCATATATATGTTTCGTCCGATTTTGCTCTTTAGTCCTGTAGAAGCTGTATTTTACATCCAATCCTTTTGAAATTTAGAATGGTAAAGTTTCTTGAATCATGAACCAACACTACCGAATTTGAAGAAAATCGGTTAAGATTTAGCTATAGCTCCCATATATATGTTTCGTCCGATTTGGCCCTTTAGTTCTATAAAAGCTGTATTTTACATCCAATCGTTTTGAAATTTAGAATGGTAGAGTTTCTTGATCCATGAACCAACATTGCCGAATTTGAAGAAAATCGGTTAAGATTTAGCTATAGCTCCCGTATATATGTTTCGTCCGATTTTGCTCTTTAGTCCTGAAGAAGCTGTATTTTAAATCCAACCATTTTGAAATTTAGAATGGTAGAGTTTCTTGATCCATGATCCAACACTACCGAATTTGAAGAAAATCGGTTAAGATTTAGCTATAGCTCCCATATATATGTTTCGTCCGATTTGGCCTTTTAGTTCTATAGAAGCTGTATTTTACATCCAATCGTTTTGAAATTTAGAATGGTAGAGTTTCTTGATCCATGAACCAACATTGCCAAATTTGAAGAAAATCGGTAAAGATTTAGCTATAGCTCCCATATATATGTTTCATCCGATTTGGCTCTTTAGATCCAATCATTTTTATACCCTATACCACACTGTGTTACAGGGTATTATTTAAATATAAAATGTCCCAAAAGTAAATTTATGTAAACAATTTATACATGAATTACAAAATTTATATATCAGAGTTATTCAATATTACGAGAGTGGTGTAGGGTATTATATAGTCGGCCCCGCCCGACTTTAGCCTTTCCTTACTGGTTTATGTTCTTTTTTGCCCCAGTTTTTATACCCTACACCACACTGTGGTACAGGGTATTATAAGTTTGTTTCATGGCAGATGTTTGTAACACCTGAAAATAACACAGCTAGACCCACCTTAAAGTATACCGATCGACTCAGAATCAGTAGCTGAGTCGTTTTAAGCATGTCTGTCCCTCCGTCCGTCCGTCTGTCCATGTAAAGTTGTTCGTCGACTACAGGTCGCAATTTCACTCCGATCGTTCTGAAATTTTGCAGTTTAGAGTATTTCGCAACTGTTAAGATCGCTATTGAATTTGGTTGAAATCGGTTCAGATTTAGATATAGCTCCCATATATATCTTTCGTCCGATTTGGCCCTTTAGTCCTATAGAAGCTGTATTTTACATCCAATCGTTTTGAAATTTAGAATGGTAGAGTTTCTTGATCCATGAACCAACATTGCCGAATTTAAAGAAATTCAGTTAAGATTTAGCTATAGCTCCCATATAGATGTTTCGTCCGATTTGGCCCTTTAGTCCTATGGAAGCTGTATTTTACATCCAATCATTTTGAAATTTAGAATGGTAGAGTTTCTTGATCCATGAACCAACACTACCGAATTTGAAGAATATCGGTTAAGATTTAGCTATAGCTCCCATATATATGTTTCGTCCGATTTGGCCCTTTAGTCCTATAAAAGCTGTATTTTACATCCAATCATTTTGAAATTTAGAATGGTAGAGTTTCTTGATCCATGAACCAACATTGCCGAATTTGAAGAAAATCGGTTAAGATTTAGCTATAGCTCCCATATATATGTTTCGTCCGATTTTGCTCTTTAGTCCTGAAGAAGCTGTATTTTACATCCGATCATTTTGTAATTTAGAATGGTAGTGCTTCTTGATCCATGAACCAACACTACCGAATTTGAAGAAAATCGGTTCAGATTTAGCTATAGCTCCCATATATATGTTTCGTCCGATATGGCCCTTTAGTTCTATAGAAGCTGTATTTTACATCCAATCATTTTGAAATTTAGAATGGTAGAGTTTCTTGATCCATGAACCAACATTGCCGAATTTGAAGAAAATCGGTTAAGATTTAGCTATAGCTCCCATATATATGTTTCGTCCGATTTTGCTCTTTAGTCCTGTAGAAGCTGTATTTTACATCCAATCGTTTTGAAATTTAGAATGGTAGAGATTCTTGATCCATGAACCAACACTACCGAATTTGAAGAAAATCGGTTAAGATTTAGCTATAGCTCCCATATATATGTTTCGTCCGATTTGGACCTTTAGTTCTATAGAAGCTATATTTTACATCCAATCGTTTTGAAATTTAGAATGGTAGAGTTTCTTGATCCATGAACCAACATTGCCGAATATGAAGAAAATCGGTTAAGATTTAGCTATAGCTCCCATATATATGTTTCGTCCGATTTTGCTCTTTAGTCCTGTAGAAGCTGTATTTTACATCCAATCATTTTGAAATTTAGAATGGTAGATGAATTACAAAATTTATATATCAGAGTTATCCAATATTACGAGAGTGGTGTAGGGTATTATATAGTCGGCCCCGCCCGACTTTAGCCTTTCCTTACTGTTTTTTTTTAAATTTTACTTTTTTCAATTTGTTTAATGACTGTATTGATGCGAATTCCATTGAGAGCTACTGGTCTTATTGTAAACTTTTGAAGACCTCATCGAGGATAACCTAAAATCACGGATAGGATACTTGAAGATCCCATTTTGGATCGATGGGAAGAATCCCATCACAAAGATCCTTTCTAAAATGAAATAAAGTTTTTTCAAGAATCTTTCAAAATCATATCTTAAACCAAGTTGTCATCATGGGTCATTAATGATGTTGTAATCAATGATGTAATCAAGAACCCCTAAAGATCCCTTGTTAGGTTTCATTGTAAAATATTAAAGATCTTATCGTAAATCATTAAAGATCGCATATTCAAACCCAAATATGTTTGTGTCCGAAAGCTAAAATCATTTTTTTTATAACATTGAAGCAAACTATTTTATGAAAAAAAATGATGGTCAAGTTTTTTAGATTTTTTTTCTACAATTCCAATTTTCAGGTAAGTTACGTTTAGTATTAAGTTTAATATTTATTAGAAGCATTACACTCCACAAAAGTTTAAGTATTTGTATTGGCTGTAATAAAAGTTATAATCCGTTAACTTTTTGAGCAAAATGGCCCCTTTGTATTGGAAGTACCAAAAGGGGAGTGGCAACTTCGCCCATTATTCCCAAGGTGGTTAAGAAACTAATACTATGTGTGAAATTGCGAAATATTCCGATTAGTAGTCTATAAGCTATTTAAGAATCAATATTTCACTAAATTTTGGGCCTTTGTGGGGGTGTTACTCGAAGGAGTGGACCAATATCGACCATCTTTGACCCTACCCTGAGGTAGAATAAAATATTAACACTTACCAAATTTGAAGTCAATCGGTTAATCCTAGCGAAAATTATCGTGCGCACAAGCCAGAAAGACAAACGGACGGACATTGCTCAAATTGCTTAAAATGTCCCAAAATGGATTTCCACCAAATATTCTTGGGGTATATAGGATGCTAGCTTTCCAAAAATGAACAAATAGATTTTTTCTATTTTTTGTGTTTTTTTCGTGCCAACATAAAACAAAAAACAATGTAATTGTTTCATCGGAAGTTACTACACTTCTGTTTCTATATGAAAGTGATGGTTTAATCCCATCAAAAATCTCAGTGAAGACAATTTAAGATTCCTTCGGAAGTCTGTGAATAATCTTTGGGATATTTCATTGTGGATTACTGAAGATCTCATGCAGTATCATCGATGATCATTAAACAGTCCATCGAGAATGACAGACAGAGTCATACCATTAATACGTAAAAATCACATCGTTGGCCAATGCCACCATCGTGGATCATTAATGATGCTGTGATGGGTGCTTCATTGATTGTGTATCGTTGAGGAATTATATTGTGTATTGATGAGAATTTCATCAAGGAGCTTCGAAGGTATTCCAACACGAACTCTTGGACCATTGATGATTTTATCATGATCCATTGAATATTTTATCGTGGATGAATGAAAATAATCTTTAGAATATCTCATACTGGATACTTGAAATATCAACGAGGACTAAAAAGTGTCACCAAATTTCAGCCAAATTTGTTGAAATTTGAGGTTTTTGTGGCGTTACGAAGTCAAATCTAGAGGGATCTTTGTATGAGGGTTATATCAAAACATTCTGGATATAAATAAACCCCAGTTACTTATTTTCAGCCTGATCAGTTGAGATTTGTGGTCTCTATGACGTTAAGAACTCAAATCGGGGAAATGCTTTATATGGGGGCTATATCCAAAAATTGAACGATATTGACAGTGGTTTTTCAAACGGAGGGACAAAATTATTATATCCCCATTTTATAGCGGAGCTTATAAAAATTGTCTGGACATGAATCATATTTTGGGTAACGGAAGTCGCGGCATCGACGGAGATCATTTGTTATATTATCAGGTATACTTCAAGATACTTCATTGAAAATCTTGCATTTTATACTTCGTTTTGGAATATTGAAATGTATAATGTATCGAGGATATTCAAATATCACAATTGAAAATCATTTCGATTATCCTTCAAGATTCAACATGGATTGTTAAGGTCTCAACAATTAACATACAATCGATGACTTTGAAAATTCAATGGATAACTAATGGAATTTTTTCAGGATTTCGGTGCCATCGAAAATCATTTAAACTTTTTTTTCGAAAAATGTATTGAAGTTTCTCTTATTATCTGAAAATCTATCATGTATCACCTAGATGCTCTTTAGAGAAAAAGGTACTTGAGAATTTGTGGCAGGATATTTGAATATATCAACAATAAAGTTTGGTCCATTGGCTACCGCCTGTTGCGGGCGATTTATCTAATTTCAGATGATTGAAGGTCTCAAAAAGGGCATCATTGATTGGAAGTTTCACATATTGCCATTTGCCACTGAAAATAAGATGGGCTATTATTGGAGGTTTCATGAAGTACATATAAATAAATCGTTGAGATACATTTTATGGCGGAATGAAATTGGGCCCCAGGAAAATACACCCCAATCAAGAAAACAGCATGAAATGACAATAAACCCCAAAAAAACAAAGAAATTGTCTTTTCCTAAATCTGGGGAGTACGCGTTAATACACGTATACAAACATATTTTCTAATTATAAATCTATTCCTGTGCGGTCGGCCTACGGCCTGCGGCCTTCGGCCTGTGTTTAAGACTTTCTCCTATGGACAGGATCCAAAGTTGGCAACGTGAAGCAAATATTTTATGCGTAGCCATAAAATTTAATAGACAAGAAAGCAGACAAGAAATGAAAGTAAACCCCAAAAAGCAGTCAAAAAATTAAATGAAGCCCCAAATAAAATTGTTGTTGTTTGATATGTTATTTTTTGGGCCCATATTCATAAAAATAGTGGGGTTTATTTTCCTGGGGCCCAATTTCATTCTGCCAGATAAAATTTCTTAATTTTGTTGGGGTCTATTTTCATTTCAAGCTGTTTTCTTAATTGGGGTGTAATATCTTAAATCAGTTTTTGTAACGAAAATAGGCCCCAAATTTGGGGCGCACCTTCATTTTCAATTTGGGGTGCATTTTCTTGGGGTCCAACTTCCGGCCGCCACATTTTATCTCTATCACTTCTGAAGATCACTGCATGGATTGTAAAGATCGTATCATTTTTCAATGACGTTCGAACTACAATCTTTGGATTCCAATAGAGGATTTAATCGATGATCATAAAAAGGAACCGAATAACTTATAACTCTTAATAATTTTATTGCAGATTCCATTGAGGATATTCAAATGGATGTATTGAAGATAATATTATGGTACACAACAATTAAACAAATAACACTATGCAAAAACATTTTTGTCGAAGGGCTGTGCATAACATTTTCTGGTGTAATATGGCGCCCTAAACACGAAAAAAATTTCCTAACGAAGGACACAACGTCTATTTGGAGAACATTTATGTATAAATGTAGGAATTATATCACTTTTTGTAGAAATAGGAGAATTTCAAAATAATCCGGTTTTTTATCTCCACTATTGTGAACAAGGGTATATATGCGATGCTGTGGGAGAAAAGTGTAACACATCGATGGAGTGAACATCGATGAGAACATTTGGCGAAAATCAGTTTTGGCGCATTTTAAGTCATTTTAGCGATGTCCGTCTATCTGCATGGCTGGTGCGCACTAGACCGGGCCTCCAAAAAAAGTTATCAAATGCGAGGCGGAATATTAAAGCTAACCTCGAGACAATTGGAAAAACTTTTTTTTTTAATTTTTTCCGAGCCCGTGGAATCGGCCCGAAATCGTTTTTTGTTGCTCTCATAATTTCATTTCATTTAAAGGGTATCACGGACCAATCGGCCTTATACTCCGTTGTCCGAATACTAAAGGTATCTTCCATGAAAATTTGAATTTTAAAAACAAGAGTCTTTGAAAATCTCCACTCTGTTGTACAGGGTTATAAGTCTGTTTTGTCCCCAACATGGGTAGACATATTTAAATACGTACCCATTTCCAAATATTCTCCAAACATAGACGATTTGGTCCATGGCTGTAAGTGATAGTCCTCGGTCCACTGATTCTGGGTCACTAAGTTATCTTCGCTCGCGCTGCCTTTAATGCCTGAATTTGTTACACATTCTTTCCATGTCTTCATTAGATACGGCACCAACATCTCCTTGATTCCATTCACCACCTGTTTACCGACCATAATGATCATCAGTTGGACACACAATTCCATGAGGCAACCGCCGGGACTACATTCCTCCTGTCGGAAATTTAAAATACGATTATATTTCATGGGATAACCGACAAATTTGCCCTTCAAAAAGGCAATATAAAAAAGCGACGAATAGTAATTCACAAATTGGAATATGTAATTTTTAGTTGTTAAACTTTCATCATATTCTGTCTGGGTGCGACAATATTCCCAATCGGTGAGGACCACGGCCAGATAATTGTATGCATGATGGAGTATGGAAATGGCAATAAAATCGATGACACCCGCCGTAATAGGTTGGGCAATAATTTTATACGTTGTCGAATTCTCTTCGCCAAATACGCTGTGTGAAGAAGTGCGAGCCATACGATAAATAATCCGAGAGAAGATGACCAGAATTGATATAGAAATCTGAGAATAATCAAAATGTAAAGATTAGATTATATTAAATCGCTACATACTTATTTGAAGTAATAATCTTACCGACATAACCATTATACTGTAACTTGTAAAACTTGGGAAAAACTTCATCCTCCAAAAGGGCAACTCCGGTTCAAACACACTTCCAGGAACTTGTTTTTGCAGTTTTTGTGCGAATTTCTGATTTTTTCTCAATTTTTTTAAATACTGGGGACGAGGATGTTCCACCTCATGGGTATAACCGGTCAGACCCCATCTATGTGTTAGACAGGAGCAATAACGTTTCCAGAGCTCTAAATAGGTAACGGCTACAAAAGGAGAATAATATTATTTTATTTTTTTAAGTTTTTGTTAATGGTCTTGATGTTTACAAATATCTTAAATATGGAGCACACAAAAGGCCGATCGTTTCACCGGTTTAAGTGTGGGTCCATGGGTCCACATTCACCAACTCCGGTTAAATTATAACCTATACGTTTACTGTCGGTTAGGAATATTTTCTTTTCACAGTATCCAGTTAAAAATGTAATTGACAAATTAACCAAATTTTAACCGATATGAAAAACAAGTAAGAAAGTTAAGTCGGGTAAACCGACTTATGAATCCACTCACCTTGAGTCCCAAAAAAAAAATAATCGCAAATTTATTTATTTTGTTGTCTAATTAAATTATTATAAATTTTAATTGCATTTAATAATTTGTATGAGTATATTGTAAAATTATGTACTAGTATTAAAGTTCAAAGCTGTTTACTTTTGGTACTAAAAGGTTCATTTGTGTGGGAGGTCCCAAAAGGGGCGTGCCAATAACGCCCATTTTTCTCTGGACTCTTGCTACTATCAAAGCATTACACTGTACGAAATTTCAAGTATCTGTATGCACTGGTATTAAAGTTAAAAGCTGTTAACTGTTGGTACAAAAACGTCCATTTGTGTGAGAGGTACCAAAAGGGGCGTGACAATAACGGTCACTTTTCTCTAGTACTCTAGGTACTATAAAAGCATTACACTTTACAAAATTTCAAGTATTTGTATGCACTGGTATTAAAGTTATAAGCGGGTAACTTTTGGTACAACATGGTCCATTTGTGTGGGAGGTACCAAAAGGAACGTGGCAATAATGACCATTATTCTCTGTATTTTAGGTACCGGCCAGCAGACAGACAGACCCAAACGGATATCCGCGGAACATACTTAGGGTCTTAGGCCACTCCTTCGATGTGTTACACTTTTGGCTCGTAGCAAATGATATATATACATATATACCCTCCTCTCTAAGGTGAGGGGATAACAAGTACGAAATTTCTGTCGTGTAAATCGACTAAGGTATACCCTCACTTTATGAGCTATTTAATATGCACTTGTATGTACTAATATTTTGTGTTATTTTTTATGTCATGGCTTTTTTGTATGTGAGGTACTAAAACGGATGTGGTGACAACTCCCATTTTTAACAGAACTGTAGAAATTTTAAAATGTTACACTGTGAGTACTTATATGCATTGGTATTTTTTTAGCATTTAAATTTTTTTAGCATTACTACACTAAAAAAAAAGCGTACTGAAAATCAATGAATTTTTTTTAAGATTTCGGCAATGATTTCGAGCCAAAGACAATCGCTATAAAAATAAGGTTTTATAGTTAATTTAAAGACGTGAATAGTATTTGTTTTGATGATGCATTTCATAGAATTAAGAATTTTGGGTAATAAAACTAATTATGTTTGGTCTTAAAATAAGCACATTTTTGCGTAAATTTAAGTATGGCGCGTGCTTATTTTTAGTAAAATATCATATAATTTAAAACATTGTCGTAATAAAATTTAAAATGTTTGTCCTTGATATAAGAATATACTGGTAATTAATTTAAGGCATACATGAATTTAAATACAGTTTTTTTAAATATGTATGGAAAATTCGTTACATTATATTGATTATAATGTTACTCTTTTAAATGAATCATTTTCTTTAAAATCATTTACTATTCATAGACATTCAATAACACAACACTTTATCTTTCTAAATAAATATATTATTTGTTATATTTTATATTGGAAAATACAAAAAAAATATAATATTTTATAACCTAGAATTTGGCTGGAATTTAAATAGAAATTATATAAAACAAATATTATATTATTATATCATATAGTTTGGATGCTCACTTATTTCCTGCAATTTGTAAATTTTTAATTCCCCACTGCATTTTTCATATATCCAAATAAAGTTCAATTGCGCGAACTAAAATAAAAATAATTTGAATAGAAATCAAATAGAACGATTTATATACGATAAAGTATTAAAATAAATTTTATAATATAACTGTCACAAAATGTTGAAAGATAAGAGATATATTAAAATCTTTGGAATATACTTACTTACACTGAAATATTTAGTCACTCTACTACGACACAAATTCTCATAATAGATCCATACAAAATTTGCTGTACTAAAAGTTAAAAAAAATATTTATGTAAGATATCATTAGTACTAGAAACTGATTGTTTTGAAAGTGGCGAAAGTGACATTTTTCATATAAATTGAGTTATCAAAAATAATTTTCTCAAAAAAATCTATTGTGACTTGGATTTTAAAATCTTAAGTTTTGTTAGCAAACAAAACTACAAAAACTTATTAAAAATTACTTCTGTAAAACACAAGCTAATGCTGCTTATGGCATTCTTAACCCTGGTGTTAGATTAGCAAATCTGTACGAATCCTAGATTAAGAGTCCATTTGGTCAACATTACATTTTTCATATAAAATGAATATGGAAGACAATATTTATACCCTACACCACACTGTGGTACAGGGTATTATAAGTTTGTTTCACGGCAGATGTTTGTAACACCTGAAAATAACACAGCTAGACCCACCTTAAAGTATACCGATCGACTCAGAATCACTAGCTGAGTCGATTTAACGATGTCTGTCCGTCCGTCCGTCCGTATGTCCATGTAAAGTTGTTCGTCGACTACAGGTCGCAATTTCACTCCGATCGTTCTGAAATTTTGCAGTTTAGAGTATTCCGCGGCTGTTAAGATCGCTATTGAATTTGGTTGAAATCGGTTCAGATTTAGATATAGCTCCCATATATATCTTTCGTCCGATTTGGCCCTTTAGTCCTATAGAAGCTGTATTTTACATCCGATCGTTTTGAAATTTAGAATGGTAGAGTTTCTTGATCCACGAACCAACATTGCCGAATTTGAAGAAAATCGGTTAAGATTTAGCTATAGCTCCCATATATATGTTTCGTCCGATTTGGCCCTTTAGTCCTATAGAAGCTGTATTTTACATCCGATCGTTTTGAAATTTAGAATGGTAGAGTTTTTTGATCCATGAACCAACATTGCCGAATTTGAAGAAAATCGGTTAAGATTTAGCTATAGCTCCCATATATATCTTTCGTCCGATTTGGTCCTTTAGTCCTATAGAAGCTTTATTTTACACCCGATCGTTTCGAAATTTAGAATGGTAGAGTTTCTTGATCCATGAACCAACATTGCCGAATTTGAAGAAAATCGGTTAAGATTTAGCTATAGCTCCCATATATATGTTTCGTCCGATTTGGCCCTTTAGTCCTATAGAAGCTGTATTTTACATCCGATCGTTTTGAAATTTAGAATGGTAGAGTTTCTTGATCCATGAACCAACATTGCCGAATTTGAAGAAAATCGTTCAGATTTAGATATAGCTCCCATATATATCTTTCGTCCGATTTGGTCCTTTAGTCCTATAGAAGCTGTATTTTACATCCGATCGTTTTGAAATTTAGAATGGTAGAGTTTATTGATCCATGAACCAACATTGCCGAATTTGAAGAAAATCGGTTAGGATTTAGCTATAGTTCCCATATATATGTTTCGTCCGATTTGGCCCTTTAGTCCTATAGAAGCTGTATTTTACATCCAATCGTTTTGAAATTTAGAATGGTAGAGTTTCTTGATCCATGAACTAACATTGCCGAATTTGAAGAAAATCGGTTCAGATTTAGATATAGCTCCCATATATATCTTTCGTCCGATTTGGTCCTTTAGTCCTATAGAAGCTGTATTTTACATCCGATCGTTTTGAAATTTAGAATGGTAGAGTTTCTTGATCCATGAACCAACATTGCCGAATTTGAAGAAAATCGGTTAAGATTTAGCTATAGCTCCCATATATATGTTTCGTCCGATTTGGCCCTTTAGTCCTATAGAAGCTGTATTTTACATCCGATCGTTTTGAAATTTAGAATGGTAGAGTTTCTTAATCCATGAACCAACATTGCCGAATTTGAAGAAAATCGGTTAAGATTTAGCTATATCTCCCATATATATGTTTCATCCGATTTGGCTCTTTAGATCCAATCGTTTTTATACCCTACACCACACTGTGGTACAGGGTATTATTTAAGTATAAAATGTCCCAAAAGTAAATTTATGTAAATAATTTATACATGAATTAAAAAATTTATATATCAGAGTTATTCAATATTACGAGAGTGGTGTAGGGTATTATATAGTCGGCACCGCCCGACTTTAGCCTTTCCTTACTGGTATATATTTATTTTTATTCAATACTTCGTGAAAAGAAAGCAGATTATTTACAATTATTTTTGAGCAAAAACGCTTATTATTTTGATTTTAGTAAAACAAAAATATCCCTTGGAAAAAATTATAAGGCAATATATATACATACATATATTACCGTTTATAAAGGAAACGATACAAAAATTGGACCAAATAGGCCTAATCTAACAGCAGGTTTAACTATGAAGTACTTATGAAGCAATTATGAACACGAAATCAAGGAAAAATGTAAACTAAAATTAAAAATAGGAAAAAATCTTTTTAAATAAATTATATTTGGAAAACTTTTTAACAATAACTTTGTTTGTGTGAAAACACGTATTTTATATGTGAACGTCAGTTCGCAAATATATTGTGTTCTAATACATTAATATATGCGTTCCAAATTAAATTTCTTGATTTTAAATAAAATATATTTGTTCAGAAATACATAATACTTACAAATATTGTTTCCAAATCTATTTCCTTTCAATTCAAACATTCCCATGTAGGTGTATGATCACTTATTTTTTGCAAGTTATAAATGGCATTCAGCACTGCATTTTTCATATATCCATCACATTTATCTTCAAATATTGCGTGATCTAAAATTAAAATAATTAAATTTTTTCTGAAATAAATGAAATAAAATTATCTATAAACAAAAAAATGCAAATAAATTTTATCATATCACAATTGGAAAACGCTGAAAACTAAGAGAAATATTTCAACCGTTCATATATTACGTTGAAATATTTTGTAAAATTTGCCACTCTTCTCACAAAAGACCCACTCTAAAATTGTTTTACTAAAAAAATTAAAAAAGATTTTTATATGTATAACATATTATTAAAAATAAATTTCTATATTGCCACAAATAATTTTACATTTCTGCATTATGCGCTGGTATTTTTAGTAAATAAATACTTTCAATTAAAATGTGTTTTGTTAATTTTGTAATTGCCAATAAGATGTTTATTTCAGGATAATAATATTATTTTTCACGTACCTAAACATTTTCCCATTGTCTCTTTCAGTATTACAAAATGTATTACTCACATTTTTGTCATCCATTTGGCACAAATCTCTTCACAGGACATACAAACAAGATCTCCTTCAAAAACGCATGTACTTCGCCATAAATAACATACAGCAAAAATAACTATGACACACACACTCCCTTATCACAGAGATCGATGGTGACGCCGACGGCATAACCACATGCATACACACATGTACACGACGGTTTCATTTGTTGTTGTTGCTATGCTTTAGCAAAAATAACTGTTAACAGTCCATATTAAAATTATTTTCGGTGCAATATGCACGCATACTTACATATTCACAGCAATCAAATTTTTTCACAATCCGCGTCCCGAAAACAGACAACCGTTTCCTTCCATCGCTTGTAAATAACTGACGATTTAAAAGAAAACGAACAACAGAACTGTTCTCTATTTTCTCTTCTAGCATTCCATAACAATTATTGATTCACACATTACCAAACAAAACTGATTCTCCGAGCGAGAGAGGGAGGGAGAGATTGTATAATTCTCTCGTATGTATTCTTAACCAGTAAGGAACGGCAGACAGTCGGGCGGGGCCGACTATATAATACCCTACACCTCCCTAACAATGCGATAAGGGTCATTGCGATAATAATTTGGAATAATAGATAGGAATCATATCTAATTCTGAACCGATAATCGCTAAATTAAGCAATATTCGTTACTAAATTGAGAAACATCTTCCTGGAGAATTTTGTAATGATCGGAAGTAAAGTACAACTTATATAGAACTTTGTAACCAAATCAGGAGGAACATATATATGGAGGTTATATATAAAACTGAATAAATTTTCCCTAAATACTCATACATGTAAAATAGAAACCTCTTTCTGTCGAATTTCGTACTGATCGTATATAAAATACAGCCTCTACAGCGCTTGGATGTCAAATCAGAGCTAACATATATATGGAGGCTATATCTGAATCTGAACCGATTTTCTCCGAATTTGGCAGTATTCCTTCATGTAATAAGAAACCTCTTCCTGCCGAATTTCGCTGTGATCGAATATAAAATACAGCCTCTACAGCGCTTGGATGTCAAATCAGAGCTAACATATATATGGAGGCTATATCTGAATCTGAACCGATTTCCTCCGAATTTGGCAGTATTCCTTCATGTAATAAGAAACCTCTTTCTGCCGAATTTCGTACTGATCGGATATAAAATACAGTTTCTACAGCGCTTACATGTCAAATCGGGGATAACATATATATTGGGGCTATATCTAAATCTGAACCGATTTCCCCCAAATTTTGTATTGTATCTAAGTGTATCACGAGACTACTCTCTGTCAATTTGTGTACAAATCGGTTGAAAAATGTTGCTTATACAGTGCATATATGCCAAATCGGAGGTACATATATATATGGGAGCTATATGTAAATCTGAACGGATTTTAACTAAATTCAATAGGGCTCGTCCTTGGGCCCAAAAAAAGATATGTGCAAAGTTTCGTTGAGATCGGACCATAATTGCGACCTGTACTTTGATTACAATACATCTACAGACAGACAGACGGACAGACAGACGGACATAGCTAAATCGACTCAGAAAGTGATTACAAGTCGATCGGTATAATAAACAATGGGTCTATCTCTTCTCCTTTTGGGTGTTACAAACAAATGCACAAAGTCATAATACCCTGTACCACAGTGTGGTGTAGGGTATAAAAATACCAGTAAGGAAAGGCAGAAAGTCGGGCGGGGCCGACTATATAATAGCCTACACCTCCCTAACAATGCGATAAGGGTCATTGCCATAATAATTTGGAATAATTGGTAAATGGGTAGAAACATATTATCTAATTCTGAAACGATAATCGCTAAATTAAGCAATATTCGTTCCTAAATTGAGAAACATCTTTCTGAAAAATTTTAATGATCGGAAGTAAAATACAACTTCTATAGCGGTTTGATACCAAATCAGGAGGAACAATCAATATAAATCTGAACCGATCTTCCCTGTATACTCATTCATGTAAAAAGACCTCCTTCTGTCGAATTTCGTACTGATCGCATATAAAATACAGTCTCTACAGCGCCTACATGTCAAATCGGGGGTAACGTATATATGGGGGCTATATCTAAATCTGAACCGATTTTCTCCGAATTTAGCAGTATTCCTTCATGTAATAAGAAACCTCTTTCTGCCAAATTTTGCACTGATCGGATATAAAATACAGTTTTTACAGCGCTTACATGTCAAATCGGGGGTAACATATATATGGGGGCTATATCTAAATCTGAACCGATTTTCTCCGAATTTAGCAGTATTCTTTCATGTAATAAGAAACCTCTTTCTGCCAAATTTTGCACTGATCGGATATAAAATAACATTTTTACAGCGCTTATATGTCAAATCGGGGGTAATGTATATATGGGGGCTATATCTAAATCTGAACCGATTTCTTCCAAATTTAACAGAGTTCATTCATGTAATAAGAAACCTTTTCCTGCCGAATTTCATACTGATCGGATATAAAATAAAGTTTTTACAGCGCTTACATGTCAAATCGGGGCTAACATATATATGGGGGCTATATCTAAATCTGAACCGATTTTAACCAAATTAAATAGGGATCGTCCTTGGGCCAAAAAAAAGATATGTGTAAAGTTTCGTCGAGATCGGACCATAATTGCGACCTGTACTTTGATTACAAGAATACATGCACAGACGGACAGACAGACAGACGGACATAGCTAAATCGACTCAGAAAGTGATTCTAAGTCGATCGGGTGTTACAAACAAATGCACAAAGTTATAATACCCTGTACCACAGTGTGGTGTAGGGTATAAAAATAATGACAATAGTCATAACATTTATTACCAAGACAGCCTTTCCTTTAAGGGGAGCATAGCCTTAAATTTATTACTCAAATATCTCATACTGTTAATTAAGTCCGATTCGGCATTAAAACTATGACATGTCTACGTCGTAGTTTTAATGTAGAAAATCCTTAAAAGTATTGAAATATTACTTAAAATAATGCGGATTGTCACAAAAATAATGATTTTTATACCCTACACCACACTGTGGTACAGGGTATTATAACTTTGTGCATTTGTTTGTAACACCCAAAAGGAGAAGAAATAGACCCATCGTTTATTATACCGATCGACTTAGAATCACTTTCTGAGTTGATTTAGCTATGTCCGTCTGTCCGTCTGTCTGTCCGTCTGTCCGTCTGTGCATGTATTCTTGTAATCAAAGTACAGGTCGTAATTATGGTCCGATCTCGTCGAAACTTTACACATATCTTTTTTTTGGCCCAAGGACGATCCCTATTGAATTTGGTTAAAATCGGTTCAGATTTAGATATAGCCCCCATATATATGTTAGCCCCGATTTGACATGTAAGCGCTGTAAAAACTGTATTTTATATCCGATCAGTATGAAATTCGGCAGAAAGAGGTTTTTTATTATATGGATGAACACTATTAAATTTGGAAGAAATCGGTTCAGATTTAGATATAGGCCCCATATATAGGTTCCCCCGATTTGACATGTAAGCGCTGTTAAAACTTTATTTTATATCCGATCAGTATGAAATTCGGCAGAAAGAGGTTTTTTATTATATGGATGAACACTATTAAATTTGGAAGAAATCGGTTCAGATTTAGATATAGCCCCCATATATATGTTACCCCCGATTTGACCTGTAAGCGCTGTAAAAACTGTATTTTATATCCGATCAGTGCGAAATTCGGCAGAAAGAGGTTTCTTATTACATGAAGGAATACTGCCAAATTTGGAGAAAATCGGTTCAGATTTAGATATAGCTCCCATATATATGTTACCCTCGATTTGACATCTAAGCGCTGTAGAGACTGTATTTTATATCCGATCAGTACGAAATTCGACAGAAGGAGGGCTTTTTACATGAGTAAGTATTCAGGGAAGATCGGTTCAGATTTATATTAAATCACCATATATATGTTCCTCCTGATTTGGTATCAAACCGCTATAGAAGTTGTATTTTACTTCCGATCATTAAAATTTTCCAGAAAGATGTTTCTCACTTTAGGAACGAATATTGCTTAATTTAGCGATTGTCGTTTCAGAATTAGATAATACGTTTCTACCCATTTACCAATTATTCCAAATTATTATGGCAATGACCCTTATCACATTGTTAGGGAGGTGTAGGGTATTATATAGTCGGCCCCGCCCGACTTTCTGCCTTTCCTTACTGGTTTTCTTTAATTTAAATGCGTACATTTAAAGAAGCGCGTACACAAAACTAATGATTTGATAGACATTAATTCAAATTCAAAAAACTTTATATTAGGGAAAATTTCGTAAAAAAACGTGTAAATTTTCATTATTTTAATGAAAATTGTCATTGAATTGATGTCGAGGTAGCATACTTAATATAAGAATGTGTCATCATTAGTTTTATTACTATTTTTTTTTCCGTGTATCATTTAAATGCCCGGTAATGCGAAAGCTTGAAGATATTCTAATGAAAATTCCGATTAAAAGACAACAGTGCAATTTTAAGCTGATCCAAATTCTCAAATGAAAATGAAATGATATCCGAAATAAATGTCAAAATTTTTGTCCGATTTTCTCTGATCTCTAGATTTATTTTTTATAAAAAATTGACCCTTTCAAGGCCGTAAACTTTTTATTTGGTTGGTGGTCCGAAATGTGTTAAAGCGAATTAATTGTCATAATAATTAAATGTAATATTTTGTTCCAGCAGCTTTGTTTGTAATAAATATATTTTTTCCTCTAAGCAGTACGATTTCCGATAAATAACAATTGTTTGTTTTAGTCAGTCAATCACTAATATTGCAAAGAAGAATTCGTATACTTACCCCATATGGACATTATTAAGGCAAAAAATACAGTCATATTATTGTCTATCAAATAATTCATTTTTGATGGAATACACGCCCTCTTAAGTTCCCAATAGTCACAGTTACGATCACATAGCGGACACATTATTGTGGTCTTGTTCACATTGCAAATCTCTTTACTGCAAATGAGGTAAAAAATTAGTTTTCTTAATATTTGAGAATTACTCTCTTCAACCTAATTGGATCAGTGTGCCAAGTAATAAATCCATAGATGAAAAACAGAATGCCGCAAATGCTAACCGGTATCAACATATGGGTGTAAAATCCCAGCCATGCAAAATAGATGGCCACCTTGGCACCGAAATATTCTTTGATCGCATCCAAAGGTTGTAGACTACAATGACAAGTTTACCGGTTCTGGGGAAAATTGTGGATAAATTGTAATTAAATACCAAACTTACTGCTTCCATTTCTTTAAACTGGCCCACTCGCTTATTAACAAATCACGTTCCTTATCCTAAAAAAGGGTAATTTATTTTCAAAATGTTAAATTCTAGCATTACTTTAAATATTTTCTTACATCATGCAAACTATATGCGGCTTGATATACTCCATCGGTTAAGAGTTTCTCGATGCCTAAATTATCTGGAGTTTCTTCACCCTCTACAAAATGCTGTCGCTCTAATATGAAATTAATTATATAAATTCGGGTAGCACTGTCAATGAAGTCGGGTTGATCGCAGTCGAATCTGGAAAGCGTAATTGAAAAGTGGTAAATACTTTGCCGAAATCTTATATAGCCTCCGTCAATACAGCTATGTATATACATATGTACTACCTTACTTACAATTCAATATATTTTCGGTGAAATTCATTATGAATTCGCTTTGGTTTAGGGGGAAATTTTGTGGAATTCTGTTCTATTGATTTAAATAATGATCCACAAAATGTGCCTTCACTATCGCTGGACTCATTTTCTTCTTCGTAGATTTGATGCTGTCCTGGAATCTGAATAGGTAAAAGATTTTATTGAAATGTAAATTTAAAATGCTGAAAACGGAAAGACGAAAACGGGATTACCAGTTTTTTTTACCATCGTCTGCCGGTTTCAAAACAAAATGGCAATTTTCATGGACAATACATATATTTTTGTCGCTTTCTGGTTGATCTTATTATGCCCTAAAAGCAAGTATAACTTCAAATGGCCATACCTTTTGTCTCAGTGGGTATAGCAAATTGCAATATATTGGCGTCAAATAGCAAATTTTGTTGTCTATCCAGAAAATATAATGAGAAAGGAACCGGTAAATGACCGGCTCTAATGTATAGCGATTCGTAGCAAAGGATCGGGACAAAATAAACAACAAAGGAAATTTTATATTTCCCTTGAATCTTTAAAAATTAAGATATCTCAATTATTTTTTTTGTAATTTGTACGCCTTGACACCAGAAATCGAGGCTAATTCTAACATTATTATATTTGTGGACGTAGATCGCACAATTCCCAAAAAAATTCGAAAATCCTCACAAAAGGGAATTTTTTGTTTTTTCCCAAAATCTGTTATACTAAAAGCCGGGCTCAAATACCCTTTTGCAGTTTATCGTATAACAGATTACTACATGTAAAAATGGTAAAGGTTTTCATATCCAAGCTTTGCGGTTGCCGAAAATGTGGCCTAGTTTTGAAATTTTCGTAAAAAATTTCGTAATTTGGAGAAGCGTGGCAACACTATTAATACAAATTTTTGTCTCGTTCTTTTCTCGAAAATATTCTCCATTATCTCCTTTAAAACAAATATATATATATTACACTATCTTTTTATAAATTCCTCTGTATCTCCAGAATACTACATATACCTTTCCGCAATAAAATACTAAAATTGTCTATATTTTGAAAGTGTAAATTGATGTGGCCATAACTTTTGTATAGGTGGGCACATTTTACCTACATTTTTTGCATCACACAGAATACTTTGTTGTCAATTTAGAGAAGTTGATGTAAGAGAAATCGGTTCACGTTCTGCACTGATATTAAGCAAATGCTACGACAGGATCAGGAAAAAAGTGAAAAAATCACATTTCAAATGCAGACAGAAAAGTAAAACGACATAAAATTTTTAAAAATTAAAATTTGTCAATGAAATATTTTGTAGTTTGTAGGTTCTGACATAGCAAATCGAATGTAATTCGCGAATCATTATATTTCCAAAAGTCGATCCCACAATTCCCAAAATAATTTTGAAAATCCCCAAAAATTGGATTTTTTGGATTTTCCCCTATATCTACTATACTAAAAGGGAGGTGTCAGATTCCCTTTGCAGTTCAACTTAAAACACCTTACCACACATAAATATGCTAAAAGTTTTAACATTTTAGCTTTGCGATTGGAGAAAATGTGGCTTACTTTTGAAATTTGTCTAAAAAATTGTGTAAATTGGAGAAATTTTATTTTCAATCCAGACATGCTTAAGTGGATAAAATTGGTGAATACTCTGCTTCGATATTTACAAAATACTTGCACAAGGTCGGGGAAAAAATTAAAAATTCAATTTTCAAATGCAGATATCTCGGTAATTATACAAGATTACTGTTAGGTTAGGCCGGAAAATTCGAAAGTTACACGCGCTTAAACATTTTGTTCAACCGAGGTGGCCAACTTTGAGGCCCTGCAGCTCCGCCCCTGTTAACCACAGGGGGCCCAACCTCGAAACTTAACTTCTCTAATACCTCTTCTACAAACATGCCAAGTTTAGTCGCTATCGGTTGTCTGGTTAAGAAACGACAGAATTATTTCCCTTTTTTGAAATTCCTCCCACTGTGCGTTGCCCGGGTTGTCTTTAATACCGTGATCTAAACTTCGTAAGCTTGAAGATATTCTCTAATAAAAACTACGATTAAAAGCCAGCCCAGTCTAAACAACATAAAATAACAACGTAACAGACAAAAAAATCAATTTTCTGAACTTTGACCTCGCCCTCTGCCTCCAATTTTCATTCAATTTTTTGTACTATTGTGAGTCATTACTCCCACATACTAGAGCAACATTTTCTGAGAATTTGAGAAAGATCTAATTTTTGACCGGTGACACTTGAGAAAGAACTACCCATATGTGCTCTTTATTAGATTTTTAAAGTATTGGAAGAATACAAAAAAATCTTAAAGAATTTTGAAATGCAGTGGAATGATGAAAATTGCTTTGTTCACATATTATTTTATTAAGATTTTGTTATGCCGAGAACTGACCACGGGCCAAAGCGACTATGTTGGACAATGTGCGTTATACAACTCTCGAAACTATACGTAAGCAAAAATCCTAGGATTCTATCTCTTATAGGAGCCACAACGGTCACAAGTCGCTTGGTGTAAAATCGCATCCGTCGGATATCAGTAAACGACGAGTATACACATATATTTGTAGGGGCATAGGTCTAAAGGGACTTCTAAAGTACAGTCCAAGAATTGAACGAATTGACAACGTTATATATGTTACAACAGTGTTTTAGGATCTGTAAAATAATGAAAATTGTTTTGGTATTTTTGGCAAACTACCCTTTTTCCCATTTAATTAACTAATTACATATTGTATTTAGAAAAGTGTGTCCAAAGTATTCCAGAACATTTTTGTTCAATTCTTTTAAAAACCAGTAAGGAAAGGCTAAAGTCGGGCGGGGCCGACTATATAATACCCTACACCACTCTCGTAAAATTGAATAACTCTGAAATATAAATTTTGTAATATATATACTTAAATTATTATACTTAAATAATACCCTGTACCACAGTGTGGTGTAGGGTATAAAAACGATTGGATGTAAAATACAGCTTCTACAGGACTAAAGAGCCAAATCGGATGAGACATATATATGGGAGCTATAGCTAAATCTTAACCGATTTTCTTCAAATTCGGCAATGTTGGTTCGTGGATCAAGAAACTCTACCATTCTAAATTTCAAAACGATTGGATGTAAAAAACAGCTTCTATAGAACTAAAGGGCCAAATCGGACGAAACATATATATGGGAGCTATAGCTAAATCTTAACCGATTTTCTTCTTGGTAGTGTTGGTTCATGGATCAAGAAACTCTACCATTCTAAATTTCAAAACGATCGGATGGAAAATACAGCTTTTATAGGACTAAATGGCCAAATCGGACGAAACATATATATGGGAGTTATAGCTAAATCTTAACCGATGTTCTTCAAATTCGGTAGTGTTGGTTCATGGATCAAGAAACTCTACCATTCTAAATTTCAAAATGATTGGATGTAAAATACAGCTTCTACAGGACTAAAGAGCAAAATCGGACGAAACATATATATGGGAGCTATAGCTAAATCTTAACCGATTTTCTTCAAATTCGGCAATGTTGGTTCATGGATCAAGAAACTCTACCATTCTAAATTTCAAAACGATCGGATGGAAAATACAGCTTCTATAGGACTTAAGGGCCAAATCGGACGAAACATATATATGGGAGCTATAGCTAAATCTTAACCAATTTTCTTCAAATTCGGCAATGTTGGTTCATGGATCAAGAAACTCTACCATTCTAAATTTCAAAACGATTGGATGTAAAATACAGCTTCTATAGGACTAAAGGGCCAAATCGGACGATAGATATATATGGGAGCTATATCTAAATCTGAACCGATTTCAACCAAATTCAATAGCGATCTTAATAGCCGCGAAATACTCTAAACTGCAAAATTGCAGAACGATCGGAGTGAAATTGCGACCTGTAGTCGACGAACAACTTTACATGGACAGACGGACGGACAGACATCGTTAAATCGACTCAGCTAGTGATTCTGAGTCGATCGGTATGCTTTAAGGTGGGGGTATAGCTGTGTTATTTTCAGGTGTTACAAACATCTGCCGTGAAACAAACTTATAATACCCTGTACCACAGTGTGGTGTAGGGTATAAAAATTCACAAAAATATATTTTGTAAAATTAAAACTTGTGTTGACATTTTAGTCAAAAACCCATGTTTATACACTACACCACACTGTGGTACAGGGTATTATGACTTTGTGCATTTGTTTGTAACGCCCAAAAAGAGAAGAAATAGAACCATAGTTTATTAAACAGATCGACATAGAATCGGTTCAGATTTAGATATAGCCCCCATATATATGTTAACCCCGATTTGACATGTTAGCGCTGTAGAAACAGTATTTTATATCAGATCAGTACGAAATTTGGCCGAGAGAATTCTCTACCAAATTTGGGGTATATGTTTCACCCGATTTGACATGTAAGAGCTGTAGAAACCATATTTTACATCCGATCTGTACGAAATTCTAACTTAGAAGATATTGTGAAAATCCCATTTCTTGAGAACATTTGAATAATTTTTTAATTAAAACCTCTTTAAACCATCGAAAAATACGCTCATGAATAAAATGATGATTACGATATATATGTTAGAAAACCCAACGATATTTATTAAATCTGAAGCAGAGGAGTTTGTAGATTTGAAAATGTGCACGTAATGGTCAGAAAAGCCACATTTTCCAAGTGATCTCAATGAGGTTTGAAAGAGAGCTGTTTCATGATCCAAGAACGGAAATTGCCGGACATAAAGAAAAAGGACATCAATTTGGAACAATTGTGCTAACTGGTTGGTGTAGGATTTAACAGTCGTCTCCGAATGTCTTTAGTTTTTCTTCACTTTACTTTATTCATAGGTATATGGGACATAAGTTATGACCACAGGTTAGGTAAATATTGGCAGCCCGTCTGACTGACTCACCTATACTATGCAGTCCATTGCGCTGCCAAGGAAAGGCAAAGGTGTTTCCTAGCTACTTCCGTTAAACCAAATTTATTGTTTTAGAAAGCTCAAATATTTGCGGATGTTATCATCAGCCAATGCACCTAATTCCCCAAAGAAATGAAGGCATACATACAGTAGCCTGCCGTCTTCTAGAAAGAGCTGAATACAGACACTGATGGTGCTCTATTGATTCCTTCGCTTCTTGGCCTCCGCTGCTGCTGCAAAAGTCATTTCGCGAGATCTTCAGTCTCTTTTCGAGCCATGCAATATGACAGTGACCTGTCATAACAGACACGATACTTAAGACGTCCGGTCTCGATAATGACAGCTGGGCCTTTGGAGCTTGGGCAGGAACACATCCGCATGGAGTGAGTGCAGTTCCTGCCGTAAGTCACTAACTCTCAAGAAGAGCTTGCAGTTAGCTAGAGGCATGCCCACATATTCCAGTTCCCCTGTAGCGTGTAAGATAGTTCTTACTCTTGTAAGTTTAACCGGTTTGGAGTTCCCTGGTATATTCCTGAGTCCCGGCACCCGAATTAGATGACGATTAACCTGTCAGCCATCTCGGTAAGATATCCGAAAAAATCAAGGGTCGTTTTTGAATTCAGGAATATAGTTTCCAGGGACTTTATAACATCCCGACTATCAGATAATATTTATACTAACTTTAGTCAGAACATTAATTTTTAGCCATTCTTCTACCTATCCAATAATGTACCGTGAAACAACTCCCAAATGAAATAAGTCCCTAAGTCCCAACGCATTGGGCAGTGTTGCCAGAAATGACGCTTTATCGTCATTTTGGCTATTTTTAGAGCCAAAAAATAGGACATGACGATTTTTTGTTACATGAGAAAAGGAAGGTAAACTTTTAACTTTTATACCCTACACCACACTGTGGTACAGGGTATTATAACTTTGTGCATTTGTTTGTAACACCCAAAAGGAGAAGAAATAGACCCATTAGAATTACTTTCTGAGTTGATTTAGCTATGTCCGTCTGTCTGTCTGTGCATGTATTCCTGTAATCAAAGTACGAGTACAGGTCGCAATTATGGTCTGATCTCGACAAAACTTTACACATATCCTTTTTTGGTCCAAGGACGATCCCTATTGAATTTGGTTAAAATCGGCTCAGATTTAGATATAGCCCCCATATATATGTTACCCCGATTTGATATGTAAGCGCTGTAAAAACTTTATTTTATATCCGATCAGTATGAAATTCGGCAGAAAGAGGTTTCTTATTATATGAATGAACACTGTTAAATTCGGAAGAAATCGGTTCAGATTTAGATATAGCCCCCATATATACGTTACCCCCGATTTGTCATGTAAGCGCTGTAAAAATGTTATTTTGTATCCGATCAGTGCGATATTCGGCTAAAAGAGGTTTTTTATTACATGAAGGAATACTGCTAAATACGGAGAAAACCGGTTCAGATTTAGATATAGCCCCCATATATATGTAACCCCCGATTTGACATGTAAGCGCTGTAGAAACTGTATTTTATATCCGATCAGTGCGAAATTCGACAGAAAGAGGTCTTTTTCCATATATATGTTCCTACTGATTTGGTATCAAATCGCTATAGAAGTTGTACATTACTTCCAATCATTAAAATTTTCCAGAAAGATGTTTCTCGATTTAGGAACGAATATTGCTTAATTTTGCAAATATCGGTTCAGAATTAGATAATATGTTCCTTCCCATTTACCAATTATTCCAAATTCTTATCGCAGTGACGCATTGTTAGGGAGGTAGGGTATTATATAGTCGGCCCCGCCCGACTTTCTGCCTTTCCTTACTGGTTTTATATTAAGGATTTGATTTGTAATTCCTTCGAGATATAATTTACAATACAATCTCTTCAATATTAAAATTAGAATTGTTAGAAAAATTCTCAAATAGTATGGCTCATCATTGAAACAAAGAGGCTCTGGTCGGTCGCTGGCAAATACAGCAAGCAACATGGTCTTTTTCATCCGGTTTTTCCCTGCACCGTAAAACTGGAATATAAACGAAAATGATAACATTTAAGTACAATAGGTTATATGGTTTCTATATACAAATTTCCACCATAAATCCTGAGAATTTTAAATAGATATTGTCAAAATTTAGCGTAATCGGTTAGCACATGTGGTTTCTAATGCATCAAGAAGTTGAATCTAGTTGAACCTTTGTATGGAGACTACATAAAACCATGGATATACGCTGGACCCTTTTGGTGTGAATAGTTCTATTCAGTTTGTCAAATTTCTTCCCAATCGGTTGAAGTCTGTTGTGGATTCTATGCCTTAAATAAATAAAATCGACTGGGATCTTTCTGTGACCATTAGATAGGGTCATAAAAAAAAGTTGCGTTTGTCACCCCCTAGATTTGAAGATTATTCGAAGACAATTTCAGAAATTTTTTTTTTAATTTTTTTGGTGCACCCTACATACCGCCCTTTTAGTTTTCTTTATCCTGTGTTGCTATTTGAAGTCCGATCGTAACGGGATGTATACCGTTGTTCACGTTTTGGAAAGGGCTATATTTCGTCCAATGGCCATTTTTGACTCCGAGGTCAAATTCGATAATTGACCTCTGTAATCTCTTTTTCTACCCCCCTTATTTGGACTTATTTTGAAACGATAATAAAGGCATTTTAAAATAATTAAACTTTCGTCTTTAAAGTACTCAGTTTTATTCATAAACAAAAAAGTTACATAGGGTTCAAAATTGTAAAATATATGCTGAGGTCAAATTCGACGAGTTTCTTTTGGTCTCGTTTCTGTCTCACTCTCTCTCGCAGACACATGAATAACCCAATGCCACAAACACACAACGACTATGGCGGTTCTTTACAGCATCAACAAATTAAATTTGCGGGATTCTCTAACAAATTTTTAATCTTTTTTAAGGAAGAATATAAGAATACATTCACTTTGTTTTCCCATTCACCCTACACTCCACCAAAATAGTATTTTTTCCACTAATTCCTGATTTAATCTAGTATGATATTTTTGTATGATACGTCGATGATCATCTCTTGACAACGACAACACTTCTTCCTTACTTCAGTTTTGAATCCGAAGTACATTTTTACTAGTGACTTCAGTTATTTGATTTTCAACCCCCGTAAATAACACTTATTTTGAAACACATGGGAAGGCATTTGTATGTAAGTTAAATATGGTGTTCAAACAAATTAATCATGTCTATAACATTTTATTAATAATTCTCTATAACTTATTTGCTTATGAATACATTTAAAATTTGAATCAGCTATAAAAAAAATTTACTGATAGTTTTTTCGAATTTCTGTTTTTTTATGGAAATGTTGAACTTTTTCATTTAATAATGCAACACAAAATCATTCATATGACTACCAAGACTGGCTCGGCAGTACCTCATCCGCTCATCCCAATTTTTCATCACATATTCTATTGCTTCGAGTCGAATCTCTTCAATGGCAACTTATGGTGATTTCGTTTCTGAAAAATAATATCACTACATCATGTTGCTACATTTTAAAAATTCCCCCTGCACATACTGCTAATTTCGCATTTTGCATGCGAACAATCGAACAAGAATCGTGCGGTGAGTAAAACCCATTCCTACATTATAGCGCAACCATTTGATAGTGCATTAAGCATGTACGCTTTCAATTAGGCTTGGTTCTGAAGTTTGGTTTTTGACGGTGCAACACTCCACATCGTGGACTGGGCTGAGTGTGGAAAATAGATATTTTCGCATTTGCGGAGTGTAATAATTTTACAAACCCGTTCATACGGCTGCACCATTTTTACAAACTAACCTAAAAATGCGGTTTTAGTGTAAAATGTAGAAAAATTTTAAAATTTTTTTACACAAACGAAATCATCATTAGTTTTCATGTTTCAACGCTTCAAATGTCTTTGGATGCTTTGCATAGAATTTATCCTTAATGGCTTCCCACCGAAAATAATCCAAAGGACTCAAATCACAATGCAAGGTAATCGGTAATTCATATTTTAAATGGCCCATCCTTTATAGTGAAATTAGAAAATCTTTTAAAAAATCCAAAGTGACGTATGGAAGAAAAGTAGACCTTATAGAGATGATCCACGAGGTATCATACGTAAAGATAGGATAATAAATATGGAGTCAGTGGCAAAAATACTATTTTAGTGGAGTGTAGGGTGAATGTGAAAACAAAGTGATTTTATTCTTCCTTAAAAAGCTTCAACATTTGCTAGAGAATCCCGCATATTTAATTTGTTGATGCTGGACCGAACTGCCATAGTGATTGTGCGTTTGTGGCATTGGGTTATTCATGTGTGTGTGAGAGAGAGACAGAAAACGAGGTCAAAAGAAACTTGTCGAATTTGACTCCAGCATATATTTTACAATTTTAAACCCTATGTAACTTTTTTGTTTATGAATAAAACTGAGTACTTTAAAGACAAAAGTTTAATTATTTTTAATTGCCTTTATTATCGTTTCAAAATAAGTCCAAAAAAAAGGGGGTAGAAAACGAGATAATAGAGGTCAATTATCGAATTTGACCTCGGAGTCAAAAATGGCCATTGGACGAAATATAGCCCTTTCCAAAACGTGAACAACGGTATACATCCCGTTACGATCGGACTTCAAATAGCAACACAGGATAAAGAAAACTAAAAGGGCGGTATGTAGGGTGCACCAAAAAAATTCAAATTTTTTTTTCTGAAATTGTCTTTGAATAATCTTCAAATCTAGGGGGTGACAAACGCAACTTATTTTTCTTGGTTGGGCATCGACCCTATCTAGTGACCATTTCCATTATTATTGCAGTTCAATTACATATGTGTGATCGGCTCGCAAAATTTTGTTGTAATTTCACTTTTGAGGATCCGCATAATCATTTGGGAGTACCTATAAAAATCCCTATTAGTCTTTGAAACATGTTTTTCGTCCGCAAAAGCCGTAGTATCTGGTAGATTTTAATGATGACGATTTTTGACGATTTACCAATTTATTTGTAACCAATTTTTAAAAACAGTTGGTTGTGGTAACATACAAAAGATAATTTTTATTGTTGTCAATATGGGAGCAGAAATATACCACAACCAAAATATTGGTTGTCCTAATGAAATCGCATGAAAGAAGACAGAACTACCAAAATTCGGCTGCCAAATTATTCGGTTGAGGCAACCAAACTGTTTTCTGTGTGTACTGCTCCCATTATGAATTATGGATAATTGTAAACTTGACCATTAATATTTGTATACCCTACTTCACACTGTGATTCAGGGTATTTTGAGTTTGTGCGTTTGTTTGTAACACCCAAAAGGAGAAAAAATAGACCCATCTTTTATTATACCGATCGACTTGGAATCACTTCCTAAGTTGATGTAACCGTGTCCCTCTGTCCGTCCGTCTGTAGATGTATCGTTGCAGGTCGTATTTATGGTCCGATGGTGATGAAATTTAGCACAGTCAAAATCGATTCAGATTTACAAATGGCCCCCATATATATGTACCTCCGATTTGACGTATATGTACTGCATAAGCAATATTTTTAAACGATCTGAATACAAATTGACACAAAGAAGTCTCTTGATACACTTAGAGATAATACAAAACTTGAGGAAAATCGGTTTATATTTAGCACCCATATATATGCTACACCCGATTTTACATTTAGGCGCTGTAGAAACCGTATTTTATATCATATCAGTACGAAATTCGTCAGAGAGTTTTCTTATTACATGAATGAACACTGTCAAATTCGGGGAAAATCGGTTCAGATTTAGATATAGCCACGTATATATAAGTACTATGTTCCTGACTACATATTTAGTATTTAAGCGCTATTGAAACTGTATTTTACAGAGATGAGGTTTTGATCCAAGTTGATGAAAGTCCCATCCATTTCATCCTTCCGATTCTTGGTCTATGAAAGAATGCTACGCATCTTAAAATTATCGTTTCAAATCTATGTAATTTATTGTGATCAAAATTTTCAACTACTCCAGTTTGCAACAAGCCCTGATGAGGAGGTGGAGCTAGGTGCTTTGTTAACTGAAACGAAACCAATTATTCCACGTTATTATCGCCCCCGCCCACCCCTATAGGTTAGGGTTTTAGTATGTGTCGGTTCCCACACACAAAAAAGTTGAGAAGGACAACACCTACGTTTAATGATTATGACAAGACAATTTCAGAACAACAAAGTTTTTTTTTTTTGATCCGGTACGGGCTATATGGGTTTTATTTGCAGCGCTGGTGGTATCTTGGACATTATGACAAAAAGGCAGCATATGGGTATAGGAAACAAAATACCCTTCTAGTCAACATTTAAAATTTACTTTAGAGCCAAAGGTAATCAAAGAGCAAAATGGAGCCATTGGCAAACCATGAAGCCATGAAACCGTTCCTATAGGAAGCCAAATAACAAAATAGTACAAAAAATGAATTATAGAAGGAGTAGGGTGACTTCCTTTTTTTAAACCTTCATTACTTTTCTGTTTGCTAATAATAATACATGCTGCTAAGGCGCCATAAAAAACTAATACCAATTGGCTTTAAAATTGCGATTAATTTTACTTGAGAACGTACATACGAATAATAACCTTCATAGGTTTTGGCATAGCCGTTATAATACCTCATCTTCCTGCTAAGTCATTGAATGTGATCTGTGGAGTATATCCCTTTTTACCTTTTTTACTCCTTGATAAGTATCAGTATGCTAAAGGGTGGTCCAATCATTATGCACGTTGTTAATTGTGAGTCACACCTTAACGTCAAGTTTTTTGCTTTCAGTGTTAGACAAATTCTCCCCATGGTACACATATCGCTTGGATGACCAACTGCAGTAACTGACATTTTCAAAATTGTTCAGGAGAGCAGTTTTTCTGTTTTTGAGACAATGTTCCTTCTTCCCCACGGCGTAATATTTATTATATTTCCAATGTGCTTTTCTCATTGTGTACTTAACTCCATCTTTTAAAATATTATTAACAAAAAAATAAAAAAAATAAATTATAATGCATGTTTTTCATAAACAATGCAGTTACGTCACTTTGTGGGAAAAAAAATTATACTTAATGTCAGTTACGACTGATCACCGCCCAGCCCAAACGGCTAAAGCTAGAGTCATGAAATTTGGTAGGATGGTAGTCCTTGCTATATAGACGTGCAATATAGAAGGGTTTTTCGAAATTTTGGGCGCACAATGGGTCAAAAAAGAAAAAAATATGGTATCACAGCCAAATTCAAACGGCTGGAGCTAGAATTGCAACATTTCGTGTGAGGGTAGGGTCTAGGGCGAAGATTCGGAATGAATCACAATTTTTCGAAATTAAACAATTTTCGCGCACATTGGGACAGAAAGGGATAAATATGGCACCAAAGCCAAGTCCAAATGGCAAGAGTTTGAATCGTCTAATTTGGCTTGAGGGTAGCCATTGGAACGTAGACTAGACACAAGGAGTTTTTTAGGCAAAAATGGTGGAAATATGATAAATATTGTGCAGTGGGGCAAAACTATGTTAGATATGGCACAGTGGGGCAAAAAGTTCTAAATATGATACAGTGGGGGAAAAAATTTAAATTTGTGCAGTGGGTCAAAATGTGTTAAATATGGCATAGTGGGGCAAAAAGGGTTAAATATGGTACAGTTGGGCAAATATTTTAAATTTGCGCAGTGAGATAAAAATGTGTTAAATATGGCACAGTGGGACAAAAATGTGTTTAATATCGTGGGGCAACATGGGTTAAATATGGTTAAGATTAAGGTTACGTATGGTACAGTGATGGAAAAATTAAATATTGTGCAGTTGGAAAAAACTGTGTTTAATATGGCACAGTGGGGCAAAAAGTGCTAAATATGGTACAGTGGGGGAAAAATTAAATTTGTGCAGTGGGTCAAAAATGTGTTAAATATGGCACAGTGGGGCAAAAAGGGTTAAATATGGTACCGTAGTGCAAAAATGGTAAAATGTGGTACGATATTGCAAAAAAGGTTAAATATGGTAGAGTAGGGCTAAGGGTGCGAGTACCACCCCACGCCACAATCTTCCACAATTCCACATACAGTAGTAGTTTCTTCTCGCAATCATCTTGAGAAAAATAACCCAAGTTGCGACGTCTCTTTTGGCATCTCCCAAACAAATGGATCATTTTACAGAAAAATTTAACGGTTGATGACTTTGATTCTAGGTCATATACTCGTAAATACTTGACATTTTATGAAGTGTAATACTTTTATAGTTCCCATGGTATATTAAAAATAGGCGTTATTTTTATTACATTGTTTTCAAATGGACACTCTATTCGTTAGGATATTAAAATGTCATTCCAAGAGACGGAAAGCCACCTCTCAAACGAAAATACATCACGTTTTCATTATATATTTATAGTCGGGATATAATTAATTACACTTTTATATTCATACTAATAATTTCTTACTTAATCATTAGTATACGGAATCTATATGTATATAAATTGATGTGTTTGTTGTTACGTATGGACTCCAAAATAACTTTGACTACAGGGAATCTTCAGATTATCCTAGCGGGTGACATAGGCTATATTAGTTATTGATTGAGGAGGCGTGACCCCGCCCATATTAGCCAATTTGGAGTTATTTTCTTAGTGATTCCTACTGTTCCTACCTACTACGATTGGATTATCGAGATTCCTACTGTCGTTATCTGACTATTGGGACTGGACCGTGATCCCGTTTCGACCGTAATCGGTCCAAAAATTAGCAACGAGTGGGCTGGGTCCACCAAGTACTCCATAAGTTTTTGCAATAATGAACAAACATTTCAGAAGAACGAATTATTAAGTGACATATTGCACTTACGTCTCTTGGTGAAAATAATTTTTTGCATTGTGTCAATTACGTCTAAAATCATTTACCGTTTTTTGAGAAAACGGTAATATATATATGCACAAAATTTATACACACGTTGTACTTTGACTAGACAAATCGAATGGGGTGGCCTTAACTCAATTTCTGAAAAATGGTCAGTTACGTCGGTTGGTCATCCAAGCGACGATATGAGCAGCGCATAAGAATGTTGAAGCCTTTTTACGAAAATGGGCGTTCAAATCGAAATGCATTTTGTGCACTTCGTGATTTTTTTTTGTCAGAATAATCGACCCAATATGTCCATAATCGGGAGAATTGTGCTCAAATTTCAGCAAACCGTGTCTTTAGGAGATGTGAAAATACCTGTGCATATAAAGACTGACTGTTTGGTGCGGTTTATGTGCTGGCGGCGTGATCGGGTCGTACTTCTTCGAAAATCAGGTCTGCCAAGCAGTTACCGTGAATTGTGTTCGCTATCGCAAGGACTTCTTGTGGCCAGAAATTGAAAATATTTACCTGTACGATATGTGGTTCCAACAGGATGGTGCCACTTGCCACACAGCCAACGAAACAATGGCTCTTTTCCGCGAGAAATTCAATGGCCCCTGTTCACGTACGCAGCATTGTCTCAACTTCCGGAGCCTGATCGATACCGGTTGCGTATTGACATCACTGGAATCTCCTCTACACCTCTCTTCGGAGACCTAATTCGCTTAGCACGGATTGCCTATGGATGGTGGATGTTGTGTGGCTACCTTGCTCTTCTTCGGGTCTTTCTCTCTCTCTTTATCCGCAAAATCTATGGTAGTCGAACACTTGTCGTTTTGCACTACGCTCGCGCACACAGGCCTTGTCGCCAACCACATACACGGTAATAAATCCTTTTTATACCCTACACCACACTGTGGTACAGGGTATTATAACTTTGTGCATTTGTTTGTAACACCCAAAAGGAGAAGAAATAGACCCATCGTTTATTATACCGATCGACCTAGAATCACTTTCTGAGTTGATTTAGCTATGTCCGTCTGTCTGTCTGTCTGTGCATGTAATCTTGTAATCAAACTACAGGTCGCAATTATGGTCCGATCTCGACGAAACTTTACACATATCTTTTTTTGGCCCAAGGACGATCCCTATTGAATTTGGGAAAATCGGTTCAGATTTAGATATAGCCCTCATATATATGTTACCGCCGATTTGACATGTAAGCGCTGTAAAAACTGTATTTTATATCATATCAGTGCGAAAATCGGCAGAAAGAGGTTTCTTATTACATGAAGGAATACTGTCAAATTCGGAGAAAATCGGTTCAGATTTAGATAAAGCCCCCATATATATGTTACCTCCGATTTGACATCTAAGCGCTGTAGAGACTGTATTTTATATTCGATCAATACGAAATTCGACAGAAAGAGGTTTCTATTTTACATGAATGAGTATTCAGGGAAAATCGATTCAGATTTATATATAACCTCCATATATATGTTCCTCCTGATTTGGTTACAAAGCGCTATAGAAGTTGTACTTTACTTCCGATCATTACAAAAGTCCTCAGAAAGATGTTTCTCAATTTAGGAACGAATATTGCTTAATTTAGCGATTATCGGTTCAGAATTAGGTATGTCCACATATATATGTTCTTACCCATTTACCAATTATTCCAAATTATTATCGCAATCACCCTTATCGCATTGTTAGGGAGGTGTAGGGTATTATATAGTCGGCCCCGCCCGACTTTCTGCCTTTCCTTACTGGTTTATTTGAAAATACACCAAATAATGACCCCCCCACTATTTATATTTAAAACTAAAATTCGTTTGTTTTTATTTATTTATTTCTTTACCCTACACCAACATCCCCCGTGATCATGTGATTTGACACCGTTGGTCTTCTTTCTTTGGGGATATTTGAAGGAAAAAGTGTACGTCAATAAACCAAGTACAAATCAAGAGCTAAATGATGTGATAATGCGGCACATTAATGACATTGGACTTCAATTATGTCTCAGAGTCATTGAAAATATGGGTCTTCGGATAGAGGTATGCCACCGAAGACGTGGTGAGCATTTGGCCGATATTTTGTTTCACGCATAATTGTCATATATACTTCTATCATAATAAAAAATATTAAGATAATTCTATGAAAACTTTTTGGTTTATTTACAATTAACATCGTGCGTTTTGGTTGGACCACCTTATGTTTCTAAAATGACTAAAGAAATTTTTACATCACCTCATTTCAGGGCAAAAATCTTCAAATAGCTATTTTATATTTCTTCACGAAGAAAATCGTAAAAATGTCGATAAAACGTCATTTGTGGCAACACTTACTCAATGACTCATGTCATTCATTTGCATAATTTTTATAATTTTACTACATTTCCAGTAGACATGCTGCGGACAAATTCAGTACTCTTGGGTACAAACCGTTTGCAATACGAGTAAGTATTTTTATCATATTATGTGATTTATTACAATGTCTCGACAATTGAAATCTATGTTGAAGTTGTGGTCATTATGAGTAACCGATAAACAATTTCGAATAAATGGTATTTTTATACCATTGCCTTGAATAGAGTAGTTTTATTGCGACTGGCTACACTCAACGAAATATATAATTCATGATCTACACCATGACGTTTTTTTAGTTCGAAATGTAGAGCCTACAGTTATGTTTCTGTAGAAATGTTTCCCTACACTGTGAGAAGGTTTAAGTGTGTAAAGGTTTTTATGATTGTATATGCACATGGAACAACAATTTTCCACAACATCGAAATGTGTTATTTTGGACAATTACAAATTTCTCCATTAAATACTTGTTTATGGTTATCAAAAAAAATATGTTAGTCGTAAGTTATGGTTTATTGCAAAAATGCTGATAGTTATGTACCTTTTTCATGGGCAGCTTAATTTTAAGTATTTCCGCATAATGATATAGCAAATCTTTTGGCACATGAATCTTAACGAAATGTATGTGTTGGGTGTTATCGTATTCCAGATGTAGTCCTTCTCTCTTTAGATTCGCCTCGAATGTCTCCCTTTTCTTATTATTGTCATCTTTATCATCCATGCCATCGAATGCCAAAACGAAATCAACATCTCGTACCGCATCTTGGAAGCGCCGGTGCGTCTAAATAAAAAAACAGTGTTTAATTTAACAATGCAATTTAGATATTTCATATAATCTTTATATAAATAAAATAACTCAAGTGTATCGAAATTTTTTGAACGTTGAGTAATTTTTTAAAATAATTACACTGTCCAACAAATTAAGACTTTTTGATTGGAACAGAATGGCGACCCTATAATTTTAAAAGGGCGTATTAATTAGAAAATGTTTGAAGAATAAACTTATGGTCCAGCTGGTCTGAGTATTTTTTTGCGGTGGATCAAAGTTTTCATTATGCTAAATGAAAAAAATGCTATAAGTTAATGTATGAGAGATTTCTTATTGTCAGAGTTATATAGTGGAATTTTATGAGGATCATTTGTGTGGAAGATCTTAACCCTCTTACTTCCCTCTTAATGGGTCAATTTGGCCCTTTTTTCGAAGAAATCAAAAAAGTCCCTTTAAAAAGGACGTTAAAAGACATATTAATCAAAGTACAGGTCGCAATTATGGTCCGATCTTGACTAAACCTTACACATATCTTTTTTTTGGCCCAAGGACGATCCCTATTGAATTTAGTTAAAATCTATTCAGATTTAGATATAGCCCCCATGTATATGTTACCCCGATTTGACATGTTAGCGCTGTAAAAACTTTATCTTATATGCGATCAGTATGAAATTCGGCAGAAAGAGGTTTCCTATTATACGAATGAACACTGTTACATTTAAAAGAAATCGGTTCAGATTTAGATATAGCCACCATATATACGTTACCCCCGATTTGACATCTAGGCGCTGTAAAATTGTGATTTTATATCCGATCAGTGCGAAATTCGGCAAAAAGAGGTTTCTTATTACATGAAGGAATACTGCTAAATTCGGATAAAATCGGTTCAGATTTAGATATAGCCCCCATATATATGTAACCCCCGATTTGATATGTAAGCGCTGTAGAAACTGTATTTTATATCCGATCAATGCGAAATTCGGCAGAAGAGAGAGAGAAAGGAATGCTGCATAATTCGGAGAAAATCGGTTCAGATTTAGATATAGCCCCCATATATATGTAACCCCCGATTTGATATGTAAGCGCTGTAGAAACTGGATTTTATATCCGATCAATGCGAAATTCGGCAGAAGAGAGAGAGAAAGGAATGCTGCAAAATTCGGAGAAAATCGGTTCAGATTTAGTTATAGCCCCCATATATATGCTACCCCCGCTGTAAAAACTATATTTTATATCCGATCAATGCGAAATTCGGTAGAAAGAGGTTTCTTATTACATGAAGGAATACTGCAAAATTCGGAGAAAATCGATTCAGATTTAAATATAGCCCCCATATATACGAAACCCCCGATTTGATATGTAAGCGCTGTAAAAATTTAATTTTATATCCGATCAGTGAGAAATTCGGCAAAAAGAAGTTTCTTTCTACATGAAAGAATACTGCCAAATTCGGAGAAAATCGGTTCAGATTTAGATATAGCTCCGATGTATATGTTACCCCCTATTTGACATGTAAGCGGTGTAGAGACTGTATTTTATATCCGATCAGTGCGAAATTCGGAAGAGAGAGGTTTCTTATTACTCGAAGGAATACTGCCAAATTCGGAGAAAATCGGTTCAGATTTAGGTATAGCCCCCATTATCGCAATGACCCTTATCGCATTGTTAGGGAGGTGAAGGGTATTATATAGTCGGCACCGCCCGACTTTCTGCCTTTCCTTACTGGGTTTGAACTAAGATTAGTATCGTTAATAGGCTATGTGAATAATAGATATATATTATTTACTTAATTCAGCTCATCTCAAGGTTTCAATGTTTCTATATACACTGAAAATTTTCGCATTCTAGTTTTATTAACTCTCTTTTTCTAATGATGAATCAAGTAAAGCAGAATGGCGTTTACGCCACATTCAAAATAAATAATTTTGCTAAATAAGCGTAAAAGCTATATTTACAATCTTTGGCGACCCCCAGTGAAATTTTCCGGCAAAAATTTTCGTAGAATATTTTAATCCTTAAATGTCCTTTTTAAAATGACTCTTTTTGATTTTTTCGAAAAAAGGACCAAATTGACCCATTAAGAGGGGAGCTAGAGGGTTCAGATCTTCCACAAAATTGATCCTCATACAATTCCACTATACAACATTGACAATAAGAAATTTCTCAGACATTCATTTATAGCTTTTTTCATTTAGCATAATGCTCCCTTCGACCAAAAATTTAAAACTTTGACCCACTGTAAAAAAAAAATTCAGACTAGCTGGACCATAAGTTTATTCTACAAAAACGATCTACTCAACATGCCCTTTCAACATTATAGGGTCGCTACTCTGTTCCAAAAATGCTGTTGGACAGTGTTATTGGTGTCCAAGTCTTAAAAACTTTTTTTTGTAGATTGGGGCATCTACGAAAATTAGTCTTTGGACCATATTTTTGAAGTATTAGCCGATATTGCCGTGACACCCCTTAAATTAAAGAAAACTATAAGGGCTACACATATTGGAAACATCACTTTCAGGTAGAGACAGGGTTTAGTAAATGTTGTTAATACAATTAGAAAAAAAAACATTTTGCATATTTTTTATTTTCGCCATTTTGTTTGGGAGGTACCAAAAGGGGCGTGGGAATAACATCCATTTGTAATAGACTATGGGTTCAATTAGGGAATTACACTGTACACAATTTTAAGTGATGTTATGCATAGGAACTGAACTTATATTTCTATGCAAAATGGTATGGCGGCTACCAAAAGGGTATACAAAAAAAGTATACACATACCAAATTTGTAGTCAATCGGTTACTCCTATCGCAATTATTTTAACTTCAGTTACTAAACACCAACTAAAAATATCGTCGATTTGTATGACGTTTGGTAAGGGGCGAGAAGTGTGGTTGGCTGTTTTGAGATAAATAATTCTTCAAGGGTTCCCTTTTATTCGTTCTTTGGACTAAAGCGTGTATTCCGAAGTCTTCCACTTCAAAATCACCTCCGAGATACTTAACCTCTCAGATTTTCTTGCTAACCTAGAAAAACGGCAAGCACCACTGGATTCTGCAAGGTCGAAATAGGTATATCTATAGGGTCTCCTTTTTGAAGTGTCCATTTCGAGCACAGTGTAATTTAATTAAAACAAAAAATATATATAAATATAATAAATAAAATTAAAATTACTTCCTCATTTATTCTGTAAGTGATTATTGAAGACAACTTTCGAGTTATCGAAATGTCAAAAGACATCTACGCGGGCCAAAGTCTCTTTGCGTGGCCGGCCTTTGGCCGGGGTTATTGATTTTTCTCCTCTGGAATATGATCGAAAGCGGCTACGGGGAACAAATTATAATAGGCTGTCCGGCTTTCGGGCTGTGTTACAGATTTTCTCCTATGAGGTATATCCAAAGTTTCTTACCAAAATCACTTTGGTCTGTGTAACCCAGAGGAGAAAATCTTTAAAACCGACCGATGGCCGGTCACGCAAAGAAATTTTAGACCACGTAGCTCTCCGTGGACATACCCTTGAGAAGAAAGTCTTTAACACTGGCCGAAGGCAGCTCATATAATCACACTTTCATTCGTGCTTTGCAAATTTATAAAATTATTGAAATGTCACATACCCCAAAAAAAAACTTTGGGCTTTGTGACATTACGTTTGGGCGATATGACATTTTAGACTATCGATTCTGGGTGATATGTCGCTTTTTGGGCGATATGACATTCACGGTTTTGGGTGGTATGACATTGGACGATATGACGCTACACCCATTCATCTTCTTTTTTCCCAAATAGTTGAGAAGATATCAGAGCATTTCCATCTTTAGTGATCACAGTATTTTTGGCTAATGTCACGGATTTTAGCGAAACTTGGTATCATGGTTATACCACGTGGTGTCAACAACTCATGCAAATTATTTTGAAAAAAATAAAACAGGCCTACTATGAAGATTTTAGGTTTTGAGGAATACTGGGATTATTTAAAAAAAAATATATATCTTTTTATCGGTAAAAGCTATCAATATGGGACTTTTAGCAAAATGTTAGTAATAATTTGCACTCTTAATGAAAAATAGAACTAAGTTTAAAAATTATTTTTTGTAAAAAAAATTATTAAAATTAGGTTTTTAAAAATCCCCTTTTTATTTTTTATATTTTAGTCCAAATTGTACTCTATAATATATCCAAGTTCCACTATGACCTTTTTTGTCTTTCTCGAGAAATAAATAAATCTTTATGACAGGTTTGTCCCAGTTTTTTCAAAAATTCTCAATAGACCGGATTGAAACGCAAAAAATTACCTTTATTCACCACAAAAAAGTTGTGTCATGAAGCCAACAGATCTGTAACAAAGGGAAACAAATCTTAAAAAAGTCCTTAGAAGTAGAGCTTAAAGTTGAAGTTGAGCAATCCGGCCTATTGAGCATTTTTGAAAATGCTGGGACAAAAGTGTCATAAAGATTTAATTATTTCTCGAGAAAGATAAAAATGGCAATCGTAAAACTTGGCAATATTTTAGAGAGAATTTGGCCTTTAATATAAAAAATAAAATTTAAAAATACAAAGGTGATTTTTTAAAACTAATTTAATACATTTTTTTAAACAAATTGAGAAAAAAAATATTTTTGTTAATTTTCTTTTTTTCATAAAGAGTTGCAAATAACACTTGACAACACTTATTATGACCATTATACCAAGTTTCTCTAAAATTCGTGACATGAGCAAAAATATTGTGATCACTAAACATGGAATTTCTCACCTTCATGAAACTTTCTGGAGGTTTTAATGGCAATAGAACCAAAAAATAATGCAAAAAATAGAAAAAAAATGTTTATTTTTTCTCAAGATTATTTTTTAAAAAAAAAATTAAAAATCCTTTTTTCTTATTTTATTCGATCTGCTTTCATAGTACATATTTTGTTTTTGCACTTAGTTGGTCTCAAGATCGTTTTTGTTGTTTTCAGTATATGAAAACAACTTTGTTAAAAATTTATGAAGAAGTATAGTGACATGTATTGGGGGTGGTTGTAATGGTTGGATTGACAGATCTGTTTCGCGAGCCACTAAACTCCCATTATCCTTATCCTTATTACAACGATTACTTCAGTCAATCACAAAAACAAGAAGAAATGGTAGGGCACCACCAAATATGTTGTTGTTGCATAGGCAACTACAACAAAACATTCGTGTGAATTCTTTACATTATAAGGACTCACGAGAGTGGAAGTTGGTGCATGTACGAGGGATGATGATTACTGATTGACTTTTTGTTTGGAGATATGCGCTTCTAGCAATGGGAGTTTGGTGGCTCCCGAAACACATCTGTCTATCCAACCATTAGAACCACCCCCAATACATGTCACTATACTCAGTCCAGAATAGAGAATTGTTTTTTTTTTATCTGCAAACTTCAAAGTTCATATCTGGAAAATGTCATCAAAATCGAAGAGAAGAGACACAATTTGTGTGATCACTTCTCTTAAAATTATTCTTTTTTAATTTTGAATTTGACTTCTTGGCACTGTGGTGGATACGTTTTTTTAAATTTTGGAATTTACATGATAAAGATTTCGAAATGGCGAAATCTTTATCATGTATCAATCACAGTGTAATCAGAACCATGGGAAAGCAAATGACCTACAGAATCTTGTAACGTTTTCCTTTGCCTCTTTTTAACAATTCCATTTTCTACCGATCACTGATTTTTATACCCTCCACCATAGGATGGGGGGTATATTCATTTTGTCACTCCGTTTGTAACACCTCTAAATATTGTTCTGAGACCCCATAAAGTATATATATTCTTAATCGTCGTAAAATTCTAAGACGATTTAGCCATGTCCGTCTGTCCGTCCGTCCGTCCATCAGTCCGTCTGTGGTAACCACGCTACAGTCCGCAATAATAGAGCTAGGTTGATTAAATTTGGTACAAATTTTGCAGGTTGTTTGGGATTTCAAATGGGCCATATCGGTCCATATTTATGGCGAATTCTTTTCTGCAAGATTTAGCTATAGGTCCCGTTTCATCCGATTTGGCTCGTTAGATCCAATCTTTTTTATACCCTACACCACACTGTGGTACAGGGTATTATTTAAGTATAATTTGTCCCAAAAGTAAATTTATACATGAATTACAAAATTTATATATATGAATTATTCAATATTGCGAGAGTGGTGTAGGGTATTATATAGTCGGCCCCGCCCGACTTTAGCCATTCCTTACTGGTTTTATTTAGGTTTGAGTTATTTTGTGAGGTCACATGCTATCCATGGTGGAGGGTATATAAGATTCGGCATGGCCGAACTTAACGCTTTTACTTGTTTATTTTCGAATCGATTTTATATTTAACACTTTTTTGTTTTTGTCGCTGGACTTTTTTTAGCTTCTTCATTTTCTTTAAAGCACATAAAAAATGTATCTCAAATATTTTCGTTAAATATTTATTTTGTAAAAATAATCATAAGTAACATTGCTTTAATACACTTCTCGTGTTGTTATGGATTTATTTTAAAACCTAAAATATATTTAATTCAGCACTTATAGTTAGCAAATCACCACAGAGCAAACAGTTTCCTTCAAGGGAATTTCTTCCATTTATTAGTTAAAGTCACTATTTATTTTTCTTGGAAAATATATTACGGAATTTTATATTAAGCGCGTTGTATTTCTTACGACCTGACCATAAATAAAACCGCATCGGTACTGAAACAAGTGCTTGGTATATTGTAATGGAGACCAATATGATTGAAGTTCCAAATATAGAATCGAAGAATTGCTCTCGTTTACTTTACTCTTTCTTTGTTCCAAAAAGACCAAAAATATCACTACACATAAATAAAAAATCCTTACACTTGCACGAAATGTTAGAAAAATATGCAATATTATTCAAACTACGTAACTACAAATAGAATAATTTTGAAAGTTTTTATTTTTTTATTTAAAAACTTAAATGATATTTTCTTGTTAATAATAGTTAATAGTTTAAGAAAAATATATCATTGTTCGATATAGTCACCTTTAGCAGGGATGTTTCCAAAGACCAAAAATATCACCTACACATAAAGAAATCCTTCCAAATGAACGAAATGTTAGAAAAATATGCAAATTTTTTTTAAACTACATAACTACAAAATGCTATAATTTTGACAATTTTTATTTTTCTATTTAAAAACTTCAATTTTATTTTTTCTAAAAAATAGTTAATAGTTTTAGAACATGTAAGAAAGTTCAGTAGGGAAACCCGACCTACGAATCCCCTTACCTTCAGTCCTAAATAGTATTCCTAAATAAATTTATTTTTTTGTTATTTTAATTAAATTATTATCAATTATAATTGCATTGAAAAACTATAAAGTATGCACTGTGTATTAAAGTTATAAGCCGTTAACTGTTCCTTAAAAATAGTACATTTGTGTGGGAGGTACCAAAAGGGCCGTTAACTTTTGTTGCAAAATTGTTCATTTGTGTGGGAGGTATCAAAAAGGGGCGGGCCACTTCCCTCATTTTTCTCAAGCTGATAGCGAAAGATAAACTATTACATATATAAGTATGTGTGGAATTACAAAAGATTCGGATAAGTAGTATAGAAGTTATTAGAGAATCAAGAATTTACTAAATGTTAACCCTTTATGAGGGAAGTCAATACGTTACTCCCTTCGAGAGTTATCGTGCGCTTCAGCCAGCCAGACAGACGGACAGACATACTTGGGGTCTTAGGTCACTCCTTCGATGTGTTACACTTTTGGCTCGAAGCAAATAATATATATACTCCTCTCTAAGTCGAGGGGATAAAATATGTTATTGTTCGATTTAGCCGCCTTTAGCAGGGACTAAAACTAAATAGCATAGAGTCTATCTCTATGTAACGCGCTGTTCGCATGTGGTCTGTTGGTATTTAGTCTAATTGTCGGCGAAGGCGTTGGAGTTGGCAGTCTCATGTATATATGTATACCCTACATGGTACAGATTATTATGACATAGTACATTTGTTTGTAACACAACAAACAGAACAGATATAGATAAAGGAGAATAGATAAATTATTTATTATACCGATTACAGTTGTGTACTTCGTGAACGAACAAGTTCAATTGAACGGGTCCATTTACTGAACGGTGCGAACTAGCTCACACAATTCGCTAATTTCAGTTCAGTAGTTCACCATAAATATTTTCTGCTATTATTTGTTGTTTCCATTTTTATTCCATCACTAGCTGACCCGGTGCGCTTCGCTGCCCTCAGCCATATGATATGTTGACACTCTTGATATTAGGGCAGTGTTTTCGGGTCATCCATATTGCACTTTAATGCACAAATTTCGTGTAGTGCGTGCAATACCCGTCAAATCACCTTGGGAGGCTACGTCGCTCATTCTCAGTTGGGGCATATAGATTGCTGTGAAATACAGCCATACCAATTAGTGCAATAATTCTATCAGTGTTTATTTTTTCTATAACGATGCCGCATGCGCGTAGTCACGCCCTCTAATCCGATATCTCCCAATTTTGTTGAGTCACGTGCTAACTTTGAAGGCACTTGAATACTAAACACACTTGGTCAAGCGTCAATCTAGATATAATGGTCTCCAGTTATTTCGTTTTCAGCAAGCGTGTCGTATGCACATATACTTCCACTGATCAGCTTTTTAATCAGATTCCGTAGAGTGCTATCAACAGCATCCACTATAAGCTTCAAGACGATGAGTGCAACGCCTCTCTATATTTCGTTTTGAGTACCTTGTCCATTGACACTATTTTTTAATGCAAATTTTTAAAACTGTCCTGCAATGATATTGGATATTTTTCAAATTCGCATCTCGGTTTGTATGGGCGCGCCACGCCCTTATCATTCTCTTTTGCAAAAATATCGCCGCAGTACAATTTCAAATATTGCGTTCTACATTTTTTATTTATATGAGGGTGTCACGCCAACTGTTTCCATCATTCCTGTTTGTAGCTCCATCACCCCTACTGGTACCAAAGCCAGACTTCGAAGCCGTGGCTGATATAGTGATCGATATATTGAATTTTAAAATTTCAGGTTGTGTAGGAGTAGCCACTGTTAGTACGATTCCAGTTTTTGGTTAATCATTGGTTGCGGTTCGAAGGTTACATACCCATTTTTACAGGCTAGCTGCAATAGTGCATGAAATATTATATATTCAGATGGCATGTTTCACATTTCACATTGTGTGGGCGGTGCCACTGTTACTATCACGCCAGTTTCTTGCTCCAGCACTCGATCTAGATCCACATACCAAATTTCGAGAATTTTGGTCCAATAGCAATCAAAATATTGCACTTCTGAATTTCTGGTAGTGTGGGTGGTACCACGCCTACTGTCACAACCACACCTGTTTTTGGCTCCAACACGCGTAATGCTACCAAGGCACAAATACAAAATATCGCCGATATTACTGCAATAGTACTCAAAATATAGGATTTGTAAATTTCAGGATGTGTGGGCGGTGCCACACCCACTATAACTGTCACACCAGATTATCGTTCCATCACACATACTGGTACCAATGTCACATATACCAAATTTGGAGACTCTTACCACAATAATACTCGTAATATAGCATTTTTAAATTTCAGGTTGTGTGGGAGGTGCCACGCCCACTGTCACTATCACCCCAGTTTTCAGCTAAATGACGCGTAATGGCACCAAGGTCACACATACCCAATTTCGAGAATTTTGCTCCAATAGTATTCGAAATATTTCATATTTGAATTTTAGGTTGTATGGGCGGTTCCACGCCCACTTTCACTGTTTCCCCGTTTTTAGTCCTGTGACGCGTACTGGTACCAAGGTCACACATACTAAATTTCGAGAATTTTACTGCAATAGTACTCGAAATAATTCATATTTGAATTTTAGGTTGTGCGGGCGGTGACACGCCCACTGTCACTATCACCCCAGTTTTCAGCTACATGCCGCGTAATGGCACCAAGGTCACACATACCCAATTTCGAGAATTTTGCTCCAATAGTATTCGAAATATTTCATATTTGAATTTTAGGTTGTATGGGCGGTGCCACGCCCACTCCGGTTTTTGTCTCCATGATGTGTACTGATACCAAGGTCACACATATCAAATTTCGAGTATTTTGAACCAATAGTACCCAAGATATTCCACTTTTAAATTTCACCTTGTGTGGGCAGTGCCACGCCCCTTTGTCCAATCATAACCGAATATAGCTACGAACCTTCCATACACCAAAAGATATTTTCATGCAAAAATTCAGCAAAATCTGTTCAGCCGTTTTCGCGTCCATCGCGTACCAACGAACACCATTTCATTTTTATATATATAGATTAATTAATGATTAATGTAGGATTCTACCTATACCAACGCTTTTGTATGTATATTCAACCCATTCCATTCATGTTTCAATTAGATTCCTTTAATAACTGCTGATTTTAACTGGTTATCTACTGAACGAAATAAAACTGTTAAACTAAAGAGCTGCTTAGGTAAAGTGAGCTGGTGAGATAAAGAGCTGGTGAGGTAAAGAGCTGGTGAGCTAAAGTGCGATGGTGAACTTAATGAACGATCTAGTTCACTTAATTGAACGGAACTAAAAAGAGCGATCATTTGCAAACATTGCATTGCTGTGATTCCATCCGATTATCATCACTTTGATCATAACATAAACTACTAGCTGACCCCAGCAGACGTTGTCCTGCGCGTCCTATTGGGAATGTATTGGTTTGTTATTCATTGGTATTTCATTCAAAAATGCATACATCCCGAGTTTGTGGAAAAGATCATTAAAAAATGTATATTGACCATATATCCACTACAGTGCTATCTACCGATTAGAATCATACATACAAACTATTATCTAGACAAACCACACATACATTTTAAATTTCAGTCAAATCGCTTTGGAAATGCGAATTTTGCAAATAACTTGACCACTCCGCAATTTGTCGCGGTGAAAATAATTCTAAAACATGAATGACTACAAACTGAATATATTATTCAATTTTCAGCCCATTCGCATTTAAGGTTTCGAAGATCATGCTTTACTAACTAACTAAAGATATAAAGAATTGAATTACGTGTACTAATTGCAAATATACAAACCGTCGTTGACACCGTCATAAATTGTTTGTTCTTCACTTTGTATCTAGGAACGCTCGCATTATTATATAAGGTTTTTATACAGAATCACGACAAAATCTTCTTTCATTATCTGGCTTCCCACACTTAAGCTAACTATACACTATTGCCAGATCGGACAACGTTATCAACCCTGGTAATGTGCTGCAGATGTATAAAAAATGACAGATTGTAAGGCAAAGCTGAATTGACAGACAATTTCATATATTTGCCATATATTTGTTAAATATTTATATGTAGGATTGCCAATAAAAATATTTTATAGACAGCGTTGCCAATAACATGTTTTTCTGACAATGGCGCCGTTGTCAAATGAATATAGCACAACCAAAGCCATTTATTTACTATTTAACCATAGACAGTTTGGCGTTTAGCTTCAAAATATATTTTAATTTGAATTGTATTCAAAATTTTTTATTTGCAATGTACATTTAAATTCGAACAAAAGTTGCTATATTGAGAAATTTCACAAAACATGGACAATTAACGAAGGAATAAAAGGGCTTCGCGTATAACGGATTGTATTCACATTTTTTTTGTTTGTAGATCACATCAGCAATATGAAGAATATATCGTAGAACAAAAATTCGGTCAAATAATGTGACAATAAAACAGTGATTTTCTTCTCCTGAAAAATTGGGATTTTTAATGTAGCTACGTATGGATGTAAGCCATCGATATGTCGCAATTACGCTAAGATAACTCCAAACTTTGCAGGAGCTTATAATTTTCACACAACCTGTGTGAAATTGGACACACAGAGGTTTCTGAATTGATGCACAAATAATGCTGAATTTTGGAAAAACTTTCTTAATCAAAGCACAAATAATGCTGAGTTTTGGAAAATCGGTTCACATTTAGACATACCCCCATATCTTTATATGATCATTCCGATTTGTAAGGCACTGGATGCACTTTATTTACACTATCTGTTTAAGTATCTAGAATCAGCATTACGTCTAATTTTATAAAGATGGGATTTAAAATACCGCTTAGGTGTCAAACAGGACGGAACATGTAAATCTGTTTTTTTATTATCGTTAAAAGAGTATAACTTCTGTCGAACTGAGTAGATTTTTTAAATACATTCTTGTATAGCTTATCTGAATCGGTTTTTATTAATTCCAATGTACACTTTTTCTTATTAACAAAAATTAAAAGGCTTTTTGATCGAAAAGCTCTCCATATCGAATGCCATGATTTGGCCTCTGAACGAATTGATTGAATATAAAACAGGTCGGGTAAACAGACTAATGGTGATTTCGTTTCTGAAAAATAATATCACCACATCATTTTGCGACATTTTAAAAATTCCCCCTGCACCCACTGCTAATATCACATTTTGCATGCGAACATTCGAACAAAAATCGTGCGGTGAGTAAAACCCTACCTACATTATGGCGCAACCATTTGATAGTGCATTAAGAATGTACACTTTCAATTAGGTTTGGTTCTGAAGTTTGCTTTTTGACGGTGCAACACTCCACACCGTGGACTGGGCTGAGTGTGGAAAATGCGATATTTTCGCATTTGCGGAGTGTAATAATTTTACAAACGAAATCAAAACCCGTTCATACGGCTGCACCATTTTAACAAACGAGCCTAAAAATGCGGTTTCAGTGTAAAATGTAGAAAAATTTTACATTTTTTGCACAAACGAAATCACCACAAGGAAATCGCCATAATATACACTAGTATTATGAGCTATTTAATTATACCCTACACCACACTGTGGTACAGGGTATTATAAGTTTGTTTCACGGCAGATGTTTGTAACACCTGCAAATAACACAGCTAGACCCACCTTAAAGTATACCGATCGACTCAGAATCACTAGCTGAGTCGATTTAACGATGTCCGTCTGTCCATGTAAAGTTGTTCGTCGACTACAGGTCGCAATTTCACTCCGATCGTTCTGAAATTTTGCAGTTTAGAGTATTTCGCAGCTGTTAAGATCGCTATTGAATTTAGTTGAAATCGGTTCAGATTTAGATATAGCTCCCATATATATCTTTCGTCCGATTTGGACCTTTAGTCCTATAGAAGCTGTATTTTACATCCAATCGTTTTGAAATTTAGAATGGTAGAGTTTCTTGATCCATGAACCAACATTGCCGAATTTGAAGAAAATCGGTTAAGATTTAGCTATAGCTCCCATATATATGTTTCGTCCGATTTGGCCATTTAGTCCTGTAGAAGCTGTATTTTACACCCAATCATTTTGAAATTTAGAATGGTAGAGTTTCTTGATCCATGAACCAACACTACCGAATTTGAAGAAAATCGGTTAAGATTTAGCTATAGCTCCCATATATATGTTTCGTCCGATTTGGCCATTTAGTCCTATAAAAGCTGTATTTTACATCCAATCGTTTTAAAATTTAGAATGGTAGAGTTTCTTGATCCATGAACCAACATTGCCGAATTTGAAGAAAATCGGTTAAGATTTAGCTATAGCTCCCATATATATGTTTCGTCCGATTTGGCCCTTTAGTTCTATAGAAGCTATATTTTATATCCAATCGTTTTGACATTTAGAATGGTAGAGTTTCTTGATCCATGAACCAACATTGCCGAATTTGAAGAAAATCGGTTAAGATTTAGCTATAGCTCCCATATACATGTTTCTTCCGATTTGGCCCTTTAGTCCTGTAGAAGCTGTATTTTACATCCAATCATTTTGAAATTTAGAATGGTAGAGTTTCTTGATCCATGAACCAAAACTGCCGAATTTGAAGAAAAGCGGTTAAGATTTAGCTATAGCTCCCATATATATGTTTCGTCCGATTTGGCCCTTTAGTCCTATAAAAGCTGTATTTTACATCCAATCGTTTTGAAATTTAGAATGGTAGAGTTTCTTGATCCATGAACCAACACTACCGAATTTGAAGAAAATCGGTTAAGATTTAGCTATAGCTCCCATATATATCTTTCGTCCGATTTGGACCTTTAGTCCTATAGAAGCTGTATTTTACATCCAATCGTTTTGAAATTTAGAAAGGTAGAGTTTCTTGATCCATGAACCAACATTGCCGAATTTGAAGAAAATCGGTTAAGATTTAGCTATAGCTCCCATATATATGTTTCGTCCGATTTGGCCCTTTAGTCCTATAGAAGCTGTATTTTACATCCGATCGTTTTGAAATTTAGAATGGTAGAGTTTCTTGATCCATGAACCAACATTGCCGAATTTGAAGAAAATCGGTTAAGATTTACTTATAGCTCCCATATATATGTTTCGTCCGATTTTGCTCTTTAGTCCTGTAGAAGCTGTATTTTACATCCAATCATTTTGAAATTTAGAATGGTAGAGTTTCTTGATCCATGAACCAACACTACCGAATTTTAAGAAAATCGGTTAAGATTTAGCTATAGCTGCCATATATATGTTTCGTCCGATTTGGCCATTTAGTCCTATAAAAGCTGTATTTTACATCCAATCGTTTTGAAATTTAGAATGGTAGAGTTTCTTGATCCATGAACCAAAACTGCCGAATTTGAAGAAAAGCGGTTAAGATTTAGCTATAGCTCCCATATATATGTTTCGTCCGATTTGGCCCTTTAGTCCTATAAAAGCTGTATTTTACATCCAATCGTTTTGAAATTTAGAATGGTAGAGTTTCTTGATCCATGAACCAACACTACCGAATTTGAAGAAAATCGGTTAAGATTTAGCTATAGCTCCCATATATATGTTTCGTCCGATTTGGCTCTTTAGTTCTATAGAAGCTATATTTTACATCCAATCGTTTTGAAATTTAGAATGGTAGAGTTTCTTGATTCATGAACCAACATTGCCGAATTTGAAGAAAATCGGTAAAGATTTAGCTATAGCTCCCATATATATGTTTCATCCGATTTGGCTCTTTAGATCCAATCGTTTTTATACCCTACACCACACTGTGGTACAGGGTATTATTTAAGTATAAAATGTCCCAAAAGTAAATTTATGTAAACAATTTATACATGAATTACAAAATTTATATATCAGAGTTATTCAATATTACGAGAGTGGTGTAGGGTATTATATAGTCGGCCCCGCCCGACTTTCGCCTTTCCTTACTGGTTTTTATATGTTTTGTTTCTTTTTATATAGGAGGTACTAAAACGGGTGTGGTGATTATTCCTCTTTTAAACAGGACTGTAGGAATTTTAAAAACTTTACATTGTGCAAAAATTTGGAGTGTTTATATGCAGTCGTATTCACGATATAATTTGATTACTTTTCTTTTTTTCTCCTATTCAATATCTGCAGCTTCAGACACAAAAGAGATATTTCGTACGGTATACCGAGAAATATAGAAAAAGTGCAAAAAATCCATCTTGAGCCAAAAAAAATCGTATGGCCATTAAATTATTAATTGAGTCAACTTGACTAAACGAATGATGCATAAGTTGTCATTTTTGGGGCTACTTTCACGTCTAATTCTCAGAATTGAGTCCCAAAATCATTTGTTGTACTGTGTTATAACATTATTATGCAATTTGGCATAGTCAAGTTTCTTGATAAAAGTAAGAATATCGTAAAATGTGGAGACAATCGGCTCATATTTGGATATGGCGTTTATACATTTCTGTCTCTAGTATTTTCTAAATATCAGAGCAAAACATTTACCGATTGCTTTCACATCAGCTTTCGTGAAGTGACAACAAATTGTGCTATATGATGATACGATACCAACTGAGACGAAAGTTATGACCATTTAAATTTATATTTTTTCATAAACATTTTATTTTTTTGTAATTTTTGCGAAAGAAGATAATTTTAAACTGATCGCTTAAAATATAATTGAATGTCCGAAAAACAATCTCTGGAATTTACTATGTAAAGATAATTTGATTCAAATATTGTTCGCGACTGCACTGTTTGTGGTCCATTCTGAAGGATTACACCAAAAAACGTAACGTTGTTGATGTATAGTTCGAGAATCCCTTCTTTTACTATATAAGTATATGTCAGAACACACCATAGCCCAAAACTTGTCACAAATGCCACAAAAAATCCAAATTCCAGTCAAAAACACATTTTTGGAATATTCATGCAGCAATGTTATTCATACACCCAGTGGTCGAAGCAATAAATATACAAGTAAAGAGGAATTTAATTGGAATTTGACCGGTTTTTGGTGTTACAATATAATTTCATATATTTACAATATATTTTGTAAACATTTATAGGCAGGCTTGGCAATACAATTATTTTATAGACAGTGTTGCCAATAAAATGTCTCTCTGACAATGACGCCATTATAATGTACTGACGATGACTTTTCTGACAACGTAGCAAGATAACAATTGTTGTAAGGCATTTTTTTTTTTGCCATTTTTCTGACAATATTGTTAAATCGGACAACCGTGTGTACGTTGCTTTACAAATCTACGTCAAAGCTAAATATTTAAATAACTCTCGAATAACAAATATTACGAGCATTTGAATGCATGTACTTTTATAATGAAGAAAATAAAATAAAAAGTCCTTTTATCCCCTCACCTTAGAGAGGAGGGTATATATCATTTGCTACGAGCCAAAAGAGTAACACATCGAAGGAGTGGCCTAAGACCCTAAGTATGTTCGGCGGAAATCCGTTTTAGTTATTTTTAATTTGAGCAATGTCCGTTCGTCCGTCCGTCTGTCTGCTGACTGATGCGCACGATAACTCTCGAAAGAAGTAACCGATTGACTTCAAATTTGGTATGTGGTAATAAGTTCGAAGATTGGTCACATTGGTCCACTCCTTCTAGTACCTCCCCCACAAAGGGTTAACATTTAGTGAAGTATTGATTCTTTAATACCTTTTATACTACACGCTGAACAAAATCGCTTCTGTAGTATATTATCCCAAACATATACGGCTTGAAGCATATATATGTTTAGGATACACTCTAAACATCTAATATTTGGTACACACAAAAATTATATATTCTTCTGAATCTTCTGAAATTTCACACATAGTATTAGTTTAGTATTAGTGAAGACAAATGCTCGAAGTGGACACTCCCTTTTTGGTACCTCCCACACAAATGGAAAATGTTGCACCAAAAGTTAACTGCTTATGGCTGTAATATCAGTTCATACAAATACTTAAAATTTTGTACAGTGTAATGCTTTTATAGCACCTAGAGTCCAGAGGAAAATGGGCGTCATTGGCACGCCCCTTTTGGTTCCTCCCACACAAATGGACCTTTTTGTACCAAAAGTTAACAGCTTTTAACTTTTATACCAGAGCATACAAACACTTGAAATTTCGTTCAGTGTAATGTTTTTATAGTACCTACAGTCTAGGAAAACGTGGCCGTTATTGGCACGCCCCTTTTGGTACCTCCCACACTAATGGATCATTTTACACCAAAAGTTAACAGCTTATAACTTGAATATCAGTGCATATCAATTCTTGAAATTTTGTACAGTGTAATGCTTTTGTAGTACCTAGAGTACATATAAAAGTGGGTGTTATTGGCACGCCCCTTTTGGTACCTCCCACACAAATGGACCATTTTGTACCAAAAGTAAACAGCTCTTAAATTTAATATTAGAACAAATTTTAAAGTTTAATAACTCTAAAGTTAGTTCTCAATTTAAATTGATAATAATTTAATTAAAACAAAAAAATCTAAAGTCCAGAGAAAAGTGACCGTTATTGGTACGCCCCTTTTGGTACCTCCCACACAAATGTACCATTTTGTACCAAAAGTAAACAGCTCTTACATTTAATATGAGAAAAAATTTTAAAGTTTAATAACTCTAAAGTTTGTTCTCAATTTAAATTGATAATAATTTAATTAAAACCAAAAAAAATAAATACATTTACGACTTTTTTTTGACTCAAGGTGAGGGGTTTCATAAGTCGGTGTACCCGACTGAACTTTCTTACTTGTTTTAAATATCTTTAGTTTACATTAATTAGTGATCTTACTTTTTTAAAATTCTTTTATAAACACTTACCAATATCCAAATCCCATTAAAACAACAAAAAAATCTAAATTTGTTTTTGTTTTCTCAGATGATAACATTTATTCCATAATCCTATTAAATTTTGTTATACTACTTATAAAAATATATGTATGTATTTTACACTTAGACAAAGGTTTTGGGACGATATTGTTTTTTAAGTATCGATTTGTTTATTTGGTTTTTATCATAGACCAAAACCCTTTAACAACACATTTTAAATGCAAATTATAACAAAATGATGTCAGTTTTCCTTGTGTTTTTTATTATTATTTTGGAATTGCCAGGTAATGTTTGTTATTTAATTTTATTTTTTCTCACCTTAATTTTTAATTTTGACAAGCATTTTCGTTTAACAATATTACTAATTCTATTAAATATTTAGGCATTTGTTTTCAATGACAGATAATTCATTATTTTTGATCTTGCAATTATTTACATACATTTTTGAGGACATAGTTTTTTTAACTTTTTGAAAGGTACATCAGGGATTGTACATTAAAATGTATTTTGTGTTTTTTTTAGTGTTGTGTAAACTACTTATGTGGTGTGGGTATGGACTTGTGTGATCTCTGTTGGTGTTTTTCAGTTATAATGTAATTGGCCATTTCGATGTGTTGTTGAAAATTAATATTTTTATCATTTACACTGTTTCTGTTTAGGAAATCCATTACGGTAGTTACTTATATGTAGCTGATATTTAAGAATAATAAGAAATTTACACAATTTATGCTGAATTTTATTTATTCACAATAATACTTGTTATACTATTGTTAAGTATAAAGACACCTCACCAAACCAAAGTACTTCTTCTAAATAAATGTTGATTCTGTAACAGACAGACAAATTATTTACAATATTGGCATTGTGTCCTCTTTAAAACAAAGTAAATTTTGCAAAAATCGGTTCAGCCGTGCGAGAGCAATTACAAATTTCGTAAAACACAAAAACTCATTTTTGTATTAATTTTTTCAAACATAAAAATGACCACAAAATGTTTTCAAAAAATTAAAAAAAACGAGTAAGGAAAGGCAGAAAGTCGGGCGGGGCCGACTATATAATACCCCACAACTCCCTAACAATGCGATAAGGGTCATTGCCTTAATAATTTGGAATAATTGGTAAATGGGTAGAAACATATTATCTAATTCTGAAACGATAATCGCTAAATTAAGCAATATTCGTTCCTAAATTGAGAAACATCTTTCTGGAAAATTTTAATGATCGGAAGTAAAATACAACTTCTATAGCGGTTTGATACCAAATCAGGAGGAACAATCAATATAAATCTGAACCGATCTTCCCTGAATACTCATTCATGTAAAAAGACCTCCTTCTGTCGAATTTCGTACTGATCGCATATAAAATACAGTCTCTACAGCGCCTACATGTCAAATCGGGAGTAACGTATATATGGGGGCTATATCTAAATCTGAACCGATTTCTTCCAAATTTAACAGTGTTCATTCATATAATAAGAAACCTCTTTCTGCCGAATTTCATACTGATCGGATATAAAATAACATTTTTACAGCGCTTACAAGTCAAATCGGGGGTAACGTATATATGGGGGCTATATCTAAATCTGAACCGATTTTCTCCGAATTTAGCAGTATTCCTTCATGTAATAAGAAACCTCTTTCTGCCAAATTTTGCACTGATCGGATATAAAATACAGTTTTTACAGCGCTTACATGTCAAATCGGGGGTAACATATATATGGGGGCTATATCTGAATCTATACCGATTTTCTCCGAAAATCGGTATTCCTTCATGTAATAAGAAACCTCTCTTTGCCGAATTTCGCACTGATCGGATATAAAATAACATTTTTACAGCGCTTATATGTCAAATCGGGGGTAATGTATATATGGGGGCTATATCTAAATCTGAACCGATTTCTTCCAAATTTAACAGAGTTCATTCATGTAATAAGAAACCTTTTCATGCCGAATTTCATACTGATCGGATATAAAATAAAGTTTTTACAGCGCTTACATGTCAAATCGGGGCTAACATATATATGGGGGCTTTATCTAAATCTGAATCTTGGGCCAAAAAAAAGATATGTGTAAAGTTTCGTCGAGATCGGACCATAATTGCGACCTGTACTTTGATTACAAGAATAAATGCACAGACGGACAGACAGACAGACGGACATAGATAAATTGCTAAATCGACTCAGAAAGTGATTCTAAGTCGATCGGTATAATAAACGATGGGTCTATTTCTTCTCCTTTTGGGTGTTACAAACAAATGCACAAAGTTAAAATACCCTGTACCACAGTGTGGTGTAGGGTATACAAATGATATCGAAATCTTATTTTACCTATTTGTAACTGCTTCGAAACATTTTAGCCAAAAATAAACTACATTGTTTTCCAATAAGAGTGATATGATTTCTTTGAAAAAAAACAGACTTATTGTTAAGGAAATTCAAAAGTTTTTTATTTAATGTACAATCAATACAATTAAGTTCTAAATAAAACGTCATTCAAATGACCTCCACGACTTTTTCTGCAGGAACGAATTCGATGAACCAAATTTTCGACTAAATCAAGTCGTATGTCATGAATGGCACATTCAATATTGACTTGTAAAGCTTGAAGAGATTCTGGTTTATTTCGAAAGACCAATGACTTCAAACAACCCCACAAGAAATAGTCTAATCGTGTCAAATCACAACTTCTTGGAGACCATTCAATGTCACAATTTCTTGAAATAATCGAATCTCCAAACTTTTCTCGCAACAATTCAATTGTTTAATTTGCTGTGTGACACGTAGCCACAATCGGTCAATGGCAAAAAGATAGCTCTTAACGAGAGCTAAAATATTGCTGATGGGTGTCAAGGTCATAGGTCAACTAGAAAGTGTTTTTTTGGATTCAAAAAAATGGACTTAGCGCACGAAAAGTTGCAAGTGGAGAACGATTATTTTAATAATAAAACTGAATAATTTGTAAACGTTGTTCATGCGTATATCTCTCCATGAAGAAATTGTAAACACTACTGAATACAATGAAAAACAAATGACAGATCATGACATACATATTACAAATGGCCGAAACATCACTTCAAAATCATAACATACCTATTGGAAAATCCTGTACATAGGTTGATATTCTGATGCAGGATTGCAAATAAAAATATTTTATAGACAGTGTTGCCAATAAAATGTTTTTCTAACAATGGCGCCGTTGTCACATGCATAAACTTCGCACATCTAGCAATCTGCAAATGACTTTTCTGCCAACGTTGCAAGACAAAAATTGTATGATTACACGGTTGTACCTTTACACGGTTGTATTTTTCCGCCATTTTTCTGACAATATTGTACAATTTGGCAATCGTCTATACACAGCTTTATACGGTTGCTGTATATAAACCTGAACCAATTTTCACAAATTTGAATGGGGGTCGTCCTTTATCATTATCCGATTATTACCACGACCTGCACTTTACACAAGGATACATCTACAGACGCACGAAAGGTCATGGTTAAATCGACACAGAACGTGAATCAAAGTCGATCAATAGAATAAACGATATATTTAATTTTGGATGCTACAAACGAATGCAAAAAGTCATAATACCCTTGACCACGGTTTGGTGTAGGCAAGATGATTCAACCATGGTAGCAGAATTCTGATCCTCACATACTTTGCCTTCAGAACTTAATTAGGGAATAATAACACTATGCAACAACATTTTTGTCGAGGGGCTGTGCATAAAATTTTCTGCTGTAATATAGTGTTCTAACACGAAAAAATAATAAAATTTTGAGCGGATTTTTTTTAATGTTTCTTTAAAATTCCCATTGTCTCGGAAGGTGTCTTTAGTATTTGGACCATATATAGGAGCGCGCCAATAACGGCCACTTTTCTCTAGACTTTAGGTGCTATAAAAGCATTACACTGTACGAAATTTCAAGTATTTGTATGCACTGGTATTAAAGTTAAAATAGGCGTGCCAATAACGCCCATTTTTCTTTGGTTCTAGGTACTAAAAAGCATTACACTGTACAAAATTTTGTATGAGCTGATATTAAAGCCATAAGCAGTTAACTTTTGGTGCAAAATAGTCCATTTGTGTGGGAGGTACCAAAATGGGCGTGCCAATAATGCCATTTTTCTCTGGACTCCCGGTACTATAAAAGCATTACACTGTACAAAATTTCTAGTATTTGTATGAACTGATACTGAACCACAGTGTGGTGTAGGGTATAAAAACGATGGGATGTAAAATACAGCTTCTACAGGACTAAAGAACCAAATCGGATGAAACATATATATGGGAGATATAGCTAAATCTTAACCGATTTTCTTCAAATTTGGCAATGTTACTCCATGGATCAAGAAACTCTACAATTCTAAATATCAAAACGATTGGATGTAAACTACAGCATCTATAGGACTAAAGGGTCAAATCGGACGAAAGATATGTATGGGAGCTATATCTAAATATTAACCGATTTTCTTCAAATTCGACAATGTTGGTTCATGGATCAAGAAACTCTACCATTCTAAATTTCAAAATTATTGGATGTAAAATACTGCTTCTACAGGACTAAAGAGCAAAATCGGGCGAAACATATATATGGGAGCTATAGCTAAATCTTAACCGATTTTCTTCAAATTCGGCAATGTTGGTTCACGGATCAAGAAACTCTACCATTCTAAATTTCAAAACGATTGAATGTAAAATACAGCTTCTATAGGACTAAAGGGCCAAATCGGACGAACGATATATATGGGAGCTATATCTAAATCTGAACCGATTTCAACCAAATTCAATAGGGATACTCTAAACTGCAAAATTTCAGAACGATCGGAGTGAAATTGCGACCTTTAGTCGACGAACAACTTTACATGGACAGACGGACGAACGGACGGACATGGTTAAATCGACTCAGCTAGTGATTCTGAGTCGATCGGTATACTTTAAGGTGGGTCTAGCTGTGTTAATTTCTGGTGTTACAAACATCTGCCGTGAAACAAACTTATAATACCCTGTACCGCAGCGTGGTGTAGGGTATAAAAATCGGAGTATTTAACACATCAATGACACAAACTTAAAAAACTATATTTATGTAGCCCCATATATTCTAAATGAACGCTGAAAATTTTAAGATGGTGTTCAGCCCCGTTCTTTTTTTAAGAATATTTATTAAGAAATTCCTGAGATGCGAACATTGCTTATGTTACATTTTAAAAACGCGTTTGTAGATTTATACAAATTAGAGCTCTTCTTGAAGGTCTTGACTAGGACATCCTCGATATATCCGAAAATTCGCCAATATTTGCATATATCGTTATTTATTTTTCCTTTTAAATTTTAATTTTTGATGAGCAAAATGCAAAATAAAGTTGCATATGCAACTGATGCATTTAAAAACTTTGAATTGACCAGCATTAATATACATATATACTTTAAAGTACAAGTCTATACCTTATGAACCAGTCATCATTTGTAAAATTCCGTCCACGCGTTTGCATAATACATAACTTCCAAAATACACCTTTTCAGATATTTTCCCAAACTTTTCAGATTTCAGATGCTTATAAATATGAAAAAAATTTTGGATTTTTTCTCGCCAACTACAAGATGATCAATTTCCATATATACTTAGTAGGGACATAAATACTATTAAAATTGAATCCATTACAATAGTGGAATTAAACATACCCTACCTTACCATGTGGATTATGAAACCTTACCTCTGTAGCGTTAGTTTGTTACGGGAATTAAAAATTGTTCCAGTTTTCACCATGGCGCTTTTTATATGTGGAATGAAAACAACAATATTTTCAAAACGCTCTGCCCCCTTGGGATTAGTCTCATGTTTATCTACTGGTGCATAAAACTGTTTGAGGAGACTGAAGATGGTAAAGACCGCCACCGGTCGGGATGCCCTCGTACTATTCGAACGCCGCAGTTCATCAAATCAAGAATTCTGCGAATTCCGCTCCGAAAACTGAAAATCGTGGCCCGTGAGATTTATATTTCGCAAAAGTCAAAAAAGACTTGAGACTTGGGCCTTTCAAAGGCCGCAATTGACATTTGTTGACTTGAGCATTATAAAAAAAAAATAGGAAAGAAAAATGCTAATGTCTTTTGGTGAAGCACGCTGCTAACTTGCATAGAAAAATCTTGTTCACAGATGAAACAAATTTTACTCTGCAAGAAAAATTTTACAAACGAAATGATATGGTGTATGCCCAGTCGTATAAGGAAGCATCTCAAGTGATTCCACGGGTCGAAAAGGTCGATCATACAGCTTCAATCATGGTTTGATGGGGTGTATCTTACGATGGGGTCACTATTCCAAAACTAGGCATGGATTATTCCAGTAGGATGCGCCGTCACATAAGGCTAAAATTACCTAAACATATCTTTAAAACAATTTGCCAGCTTTCATTTCTTCTGATGAATGGCTCTCTGGCAGCCCTGATATAAACCCTCTGGATTACAAATTGTGGACATTTTTAGAGGACAAAGTCTGCACAAAAAATATCCAGCATCGATTCTCTTATGACTGCTTTTATTCGTGCTGTGGCCACTTTCCCAAAGGGACGAGGCGCGTGCGGCTATTGGTGATTAGTCAGTGTGACTTAAGGCATTTGTGAAGACCAAAGGCGGACATTTCGAATGAGTGCTTGCTTTTTGTATACAATATACATATGTCAATAAATTTTTAAGTAAAAATGTTTAAGTAATTGAGCTCGAGGTCTAGACCATACATAAACTTTATAAAGTACAAAGGTCGAATACCAATAATAATAACAACTAAAAATGTCAATAAATATATACAATAAATTTGGTCCAAACGGATTCATTTCTTTTTATGTTATAGCATAAAATGTGTGTAACAGTATTTATGTACATACATACATATGTATTCGTTCTCCTATATATTTTACATCCGATCGTTATGAAACTTAGCAGAGTGGAGTATTTTGGGTTCGCATTTTGATATTGAACACATATGCAAAATATGTCTCTCAATGTTGTGAATTTGTTTTGTAGTGTACTTATTGTGATAACAAAGTGGTATAGGGTACGACTATCATAGTTTAGTCTTTCCTTACTGGTTTTATTATATTTAATATTTATTTCATTTGTTTTGAATTGTCCACATTTCTTAAATAAATTTAAAAACAACTAAACTTATATACCTACCACCATGGATCGCTTGTGAATGGTTTCGGATACAAATAAACTCATTGTACTAAAGCTCAGCCATATTCGTTGAAATTTTAGGTTTTTGTGGCGTAACGGAGTCAAATCTGGAGGGACCTTGGTATGGGGGCTATATCAAAGCATGAACCTATGACTATGGTTGTTCGTGTGAAGGATTCCGGGTATAAAAAAACATCAGTTACCAATTATCGGCCCGATCAGTTGAAATTTGTGATCTCTATGGGATATACGTACATCAAAAAATGGACCGATATTGCCCATTTTCAATCCAAAAATACCTGCAGATATAAGAAGTACATGCACAAAATTTCAGCCACCTGGCTCAAGTATTACAGATTGTAGCGTGAATACTTTATGGGGTTTCAGATAAATATTTAGAGGTGTTACAAACGGTGTGACAAAATAAATATACCCGCCATCCTATGGTGGAGGGTATAAAAATGGGTGCATGGGTGATTAAGAAAAAAAGTGTAAAAACGCTCTTGACTGCAACTTTGCTACGGACATTTTTCTTTTTGTCTAGAAAATACTCAAAATTTTCCCAGATATGGAAAGAACATGATTTTGAAAATAATACAAAATTTAGTTTTTCCAAAAAGTGTATTAGACAGTATATTTTTAGCGATTCCTTGAGTAAATTTAAGCTCGTAATAACATTAATTTCCAAATTAGACGAATGAATCAGTTTCTAAAATTAAATACTACTACTCGTACCTGATTTTGTCTCTAAGAAATAGTCATAATGTGAGTACTTGTGTAAGCAACATAAAAATACTATATCGTTCATATCATGTCAAACCGAACACCTTTTTTGGGTCACCATTCCCGATTCAAAATAAATTGGCATATTGATTCTCTGCTCAAAACATTATAGTTGGCGAAAAAAATTACAAAAAATGTTTCCAGATGTCTGAAAATCTGAGAAAATAGAAAATATTCTCAAAGGGCGTACGTTTCGAGTTCTGTATTTTCGGAACGCGTGGACAGATTTTTACAATGGAAGGCTCATTTTAAAGGTCGTATGTTATATTTTTCATAGCAGGGATTTATGTTCGCCTCATTAACGTTTTTGAGTGCATCCGATGCATCTGCAAATTTAATTTGCATTTAACACATCAATGACATCAACTTAAAATTCTGTAAAAAATATATAGTTATGTAGCCTCATATATTCTAAATGAATGTCGAAAATTTTAAGATGGTGTTCAGCCCCGTTCTTTTTTTTAAAAAAATATTTATTAAGAAATTCCTGAGATGTGAACATTGCATTTTTTATATTTTAAAAACGCGTTTGTAGATTTATACAAATTAGAGCTCTTCTTGAAGTTCTTGACTAGATCTGCATATATCGTTATTTATTTTTCCTCTTAAATTTTAATTTGCATACTGGACCAGGAAAACACCAACATAGTTAAGTGAAATATATATAGGCATGGAGGCCTATCCAATCTGAGCTGATCCTGTAAATTTTAATCTGGCGTATGTATCTACATATAGAATTATAAAGAATCTATGCTATAATTGGAAGATTCAATGCAATTTTAAACAAAATTTAAACAAATTGCTGTATAAAAGAGTTAGCAAAATACTTTTGAGACACACTGTATAATAGCATTTTTACTTAAAAATGTCAGAAATGGAAATTGTTATTTATTGCAATGAGTCTGTCTATTTTGTAATTTCAATATTTATCATAGTTTATAAAGGAAAATCATTTGCATTTTTTTGTAAATATTGTTTTGAAAAAAACAAGGCTGAACACCATCTTGAAATTTGTAGGGTCAGTTAAGGACAAATGAGACTACATGGCTATATTTTTCTCAGAATTTTAAGTTGGTGCATATGCAACTGATGCATTTAAAAACTTTGAATTAACCAGCATCAATAAATGTAGTTTAAAGTACAAGTCAAGACCTTATGAACGAGCCACCATTTGTATTTACATAACTTTCAAAATACACCTTTTCAGATATTTTCCCAAATTTTTCCGATTTCACATACTTATAACATCTGAAAAAAATTTTTGGTTCTTTTCTCGCCAACTACAAGATGATTCATGTCCATATTAAAACTCATATACAAAATTTCATGACAATCGGCAATGTCGACCAGATTTTTTTTTCCAAAAATCGTTTGGTTTGATATGGAATGAACGATATAAGTGTTTGAGAGAACAATACTTCCACGTATTAACACCTACCCGTTTGTGTTATTCGACGACGACTTTAGAAATGAGGCAGTTTGTAACATGGTTGAATAGTGTTTCATATATTTAGATGTATGTATACTTATATATTCAGAGAGAGAGAGAGAGTATGTCTGTTTTTTGTCTTCGTTATAAACATTTTTGTACAAAATTCAATATAAAAAGAAAATATTTTTGTTAAAACAATGGACTGATTGGCTGTTAATCTTTAGTGTATATTATAAGGCAAATTGTGTGTATTTGTGGCATAATCCATTACTATTTTAAGGCAAATTAAATTTAAATATTTGTTGTGTATATATCTTGTGATGTGGAACTATTTTCATTTTTTGCTTTGTTTGTTTTGTCCAGCTGCATTCTGTGAGTGAATTTCGTTATTATTTGTTTTTCTTTTCTTTTAACTTAATATACATTAATTTCTAGTACTCGTACTTTAAGTACTTTCTTGTGGTATTCTTTTTTAATTTGTTTAATATTATTTTGGTTTTGAGTTTTTCTTTTTCCTTTTGTGGTTTCTTGTTTTGTCATAGAAAATATCAATAAAAAATAAATACAAATATAATTATAAGTAAGGGTATAGTTATAGTATTAATAGTAATTTGTAAAAAAGAAAATTGAACTTAACACCATACTTTTTACAACATTTGTTTAGAATAATTACGCTTACAACACTTGGTTATTGTTTCAACTTAAAATATAAACATAGGGTACGAGTATGGATACAAATACAAATACAAATACGGAGGGGCGAAAATAAAAGTAAAACGAGGAAAACGAGGAAAACGAGCAACGGTCAACAATGAACAACAGAATTGTGACTAAAGTACGGTTGCGTTCTACTGTGGCAACGGCAACTGCTTCTACTAAAATACCTAATGCTACGCTATCAGCTGATAACTACAGGGGCGTAGATTCGTCCTGGGGTACATTGCGTTTGCGCAGCTGTACCACATCGTCGTCCTCCTCCTCAATGGGATCGGAAAAGGTGCCGCCACCGCCATTGTTTAGTGAATTGTTATTCACACCCTTAAATAGATTGGAAGCCATGCCATGAACCTTTTCGGCTATCTTTTTCGCTGCATCCTTTTTGGCCTGACGTTTCTCATATTCGATAATATGTTCACGCAATAAAAAGTTTTCACGTTTAATGCGCCTCACTAGTTTGGCGGAAACGTCCGGTATGGCCCAGGCTATAATAGTCTGCAAAATGCCAATGACATTCTAGAAAAGCCAAAAAAAAAATCATCATAAGTATAAGAAATAATTTACTAATAAATTCAAAATTAAAATGACCCAACCTGGAATATCACAATAAATGCCAAACGTGCTATCAAAATCTTCCAATAGAACATGGGTCTCTTGTACGGATGCTCATGCCAGGGCGGATTTCGGTATTCCGAATATCGACACGATGTCACATTACCAAATTTGGATTCGCCTAATATCGGTTGTACTGTATAATCTTTGGTATCGAAATAGGCCAAGGTGAAATTGAGATATCCCTGCAACGACTCATCGTGGGTCTCGTGTTTATAGATCAGTTTCGGTATGAGATTGGTGGAGAATGCTATGATCATGGCACACGAAGAAACTGCGATCTTCGTCACTACGGTCATAATGTTAAACCATACGCCGATATCACGTGCTCGCTGGGCTACGGGCCTGCGTATAAACCTCAGCATTTTCATGGCATCCATGCGAACTTCAATGACGTTGTTGAGTAAGGCCAAGAGCGGAGCCAGCGGGAAGGCCAAACCGAAGAGGGTGATAAAACCGTATTGGATGACTGAAAGAAATATAAAAAATAAAAACCCCATTAAGATATCGTATTTAATATAGGATATTCATTGTAATTTATTAGATACTATAACTCAGTGCAATTAAAAGCCTGCAATTTAAATTTAATTGTTCATACAGTATGTCATGAAAGGGTTCTGACATTCGATTTTTTGTGTTGTAAATTAATTTGTAGTTAATGGAAAATAAAGTGGATGTGAAAAAAGTTTAGCATATCAAAACAATTATTACAAATATATCGAGGGCTTATATTCAAAAATGGCTGAAAACAAAAACACAATTTTTCAGGAGAGCGAAAAAACAGGTTTTTCCTTAGTTTTAAGAGTAATTATTAATTATTCTTCTACAGATTATCTAAAGATTATTATTAATTGAACCAATTAAAAAGTTTTCAAAATTCCCTATTATTCGCGATTTTATAGCCAGTCAAATCAAGGACATTTAAATATGAGCACTATGAAGCTCAAATTAGCAGATAGCCACTATTGCACAAAAACATAAATACGATTTATTGTTAACTCGTAAACGTTTTTTAAAGAAATTTTTAAATTTTTTATACAATTCAACATACAACAATCCTATTAACATTACACTGTAGAACAGTGAAAATTACACACGCACCAAATGATATACGTTGAATAGTGGGTGCAATTAGAAGTAAAACTGCATTCACAGTTTTTCATTTTGTCATCCAGCTTCCGATTTAGAGGGCCTTTAATATAAAATGGGTACATTTCGTAAAAAAAATTAATAAAATGTCGCGTTGGTCCCACGAAAACAAAGTTGATATGACATGAAAGAGGAGACTCGTGGGAATAGCAGGGGGATTTTGAATATTTATTTTCGCGAAAAAAAAGGACATCAAAAATGTCATTTTAAAATTTGGTCCAATCGTATATTTTTTCTGAGACACAATTTTTCATGCAGAAACCAGTAAGGAAAGGCAGAAAGTCGGGCGGGGCCGACTATATAATACCCTACACCTCCCTAACAATGCGATAAGGGTCATTGCCATAATAATTTGGAATAATTGGTAAATGGGTAGAAACGTATTCTAATTCTGAAACGATAATCGCTAAATTAAGCAATATTCGTTCCAAAAGTGAGAAACATCTTTCTGGAAAATTTTAATGATCGGAAGTAAAATACAACTTCTATAGCGGTTTGATACCAAATCAGGAGGAACATATATATGGAGCTTTAATGTAAATCTGAACCGATCTTCCCTGAATACTTATTCATGTAAAAAGACCTCCTTCTGTCGAATTTCGTACTGATCGGATATAAAATACAGTCTCTACAGCGCTTACATGTCAAATCGGGGGTAACATATATATGGGAGCTATATCTAAATCTGAACCGATTTTCTCCAAATTTGGCAGTATTCCTTCATGTAATAAGAAACCTCTTTCTGCCGAATTTCGCACTGATCGGATATAAAATACAGTTTTTACAGCGCTTACAGGTCAAATCGGGGGTAACATATATATGGGGGCTATATCTAAATCTTAACCGATTTCTTCCAAATTTAATAGTGTTCATCCATATAATAAGAAACCTCTTTCTGCCGAATTTCAGACTGATTGGATATAAAATAAAGTTTTTACAGCGCTTATATGTCAAATCGGGGGTAACGTATATATGGGGGCTATATCTAAATCTGAACCGATTTTCTCCAAATTTAATAATGTTCATCCATATAATAAGAAACCTCTTTCTGCCGAATTTCATACTGATCGGATATAAAATAAAGTTTTTACAGCGCTTATATGTCAAATCGGGGGTAACGTATATATGGGGGCTATATCTAAATCTGAACCGATTTCTTCCAACTTTAATAGTGTTCATCCATATAATAAGAAACCTCTTTCTGCCGAATTTCATACTGATCGGATATAAAATAAAGTTTTTACAGCGCTTACATGTCAAATCGGGGCTGACATATATATGGGGGCTATATCTAAATCTGAACCGATTTTAATCAAATTCAATGGGGATCGTCCTTGGGCCAAAAAAATATGTGTGTAAAGTTTCGTCGAGATCGGACCATAATTGCGACCTGTACCTTGATTACAAGAATACATGCACAGACGGACAGACAGACAGACGGACATAGCTAAATCAACTCAGAAAGTGATTCTAAGTCGATCGGTATAATAAACGATGGGTCTATTTCTTCTCCTTTTGGGTGTTACAAACAAATGCACAAAGTTATAATACCCTGTACCACAGTGTGGTGTAGGGTATAAAAATATATGTGATAGCACCTAATAAGGAGCATCTTAAACCAAAATTTCATGTTGATAGTCCTATTACGTAAGAAGATAAAAATAATTTAAATATTAGTCCTTACAAATTTTATAATTTTTTCTTTGAGGGTTTTTAGTCAGACATAATATCCGAAACGGCTAAACCGACTTTAATATATATTTTATGTATTTTTAGGAAAAATGTATTGCATTACTCTTCCGCTTGTAAGGTCCTCGAGTTTCACGGCAAATTGACCAGCAGTATTCCGCGAGCATATGTATAACATTTTTCCCTTTGTAGCGAATTTCCATTCTTAAAATGTCTTGGTGAAATCTCTCACCATGTTCATCACTGAATTGTCCTAAAGTGTTGGGGAAAAAATCCAGATGACTCTCGAGGAAATGGATTTCGGGAGACATGTTCACACCCATTTTTCCGAAATTTTCAATTAACTTTCCAACAATGGCTTTGTAATTTTCACCTTTGTGGTTTCCTAAAAATTGCTGAGTTACTTCAATTAGGCTACGCCACGCTTCTCTTTCCATCAAATTCAAGATATTTGAAAATTCGTTGGACTTGAAGAGCTGATTTAGTTGTGGCCCATTAAATACACCTGAAATGTAAGTTAAAATTAAACATTATCGAAAGGACTTAGGTACTGTGTCTGTATGTCGAACGAAATCCAATTGTTTTCAATCACATGGACTTTCGTTCGACATACAGAAACATACCCTGAGATCGGCATACCTGCAGCGATCTTTGCCTCTCTTAGTTTTGGGAAAATTTTCTTCAAATGGGCTATTGCATTGCCCTGTGTATCCAACGCCCGAACAAAGCTACGTATAAGACCCAACTTGATGTGTAGAGGGGGGAGTATAATTTTTGATGACGCTACTAGCGGCACATGGTCAAGGCTATTAACTCCAACCTTATAGTTTAGACGAGCTGGCTTAACGTATTCACATTCAAAATATTCTACTTGTTCTCTTTTCGAATACTGTACTTTCATAATTCGTGGATAGGATTGGCAAAAGTAGCAGTTTTCTGTATCATGCTTAACACGATCTATCCATATAACCGGACTTTGGAATTTTAATGGATTGTGATTCAGACTCGCATTTTTTGATCGCATTATGCCACAGTAGCAATACTCACACACTGTTTTAGGCACGTACCGACAATTACGAATTAGTTTCTTTGAAAAATAGCCTTCATAACATTTCGCGAAAGATTCCGTAGTATTCCTCTTTTTATCAGGTGCGACATATAGCCCACACCACAATTTGGGACGGTTGAAACACTTCATGGTAATCGGTTATGCAGATTTACCACGTTGTATATCATTTAAACTGAACTGGAAATACTTCATTTGACAATGTGTTTTGTTACAGAATATTCCCCGTCTGCTATGTAGTATAATTTCACTTATAGGAAGCTAATGTTGGTCGGTACATTTTCATCACATATTGTGTTGGTATAGTCGTTTTGAAGATTATGTGTGACTAATAAAACCTCAAAGAAAAATTATAAAATTTGTAAGGACTAATATTTAAATTATTTTTATCTTCTTACGTAATAGGGCTATCAACATGAAATTTTAGTATATGATGCTCCTTATTAGGGGCTATCACATATTTTTTTTTTTCATGGAAAATTGTGTCACAGAAAAAATATACGACTGGACCAAATTTTGAAAGGACATTTTTGGTGTCCTTTTTTCGAGAAAATAAAAAGTAAAAATGCCCTTACTAATCCCACGAGTTTCTGTGAGTTTCATGTGATATCAATTTTGTTTTCGTGGTACAAATACAACATTTTATAAAATTTATTTACAAATTGTATGCATTGAATATTTGATTGAGGCCCTCTAAACCGCAAACTGGATGACGAAATGAAAAACTGTAAATGCAGTTGTACTTCAAATTATCACTACTATCAAACGTATACCAATTGGTTCGTGTGTAACGCCTTTTTTTTCAAATTTTGTTCTACAGTGTTATAAAATAGTTTGTTTTTTTCCTGGTTCCTTCATCACGCCCAAACAGGGTTACCATAAACTTTTTCGCAAAGGAGCAGTTTTGTGACAGAAAAGAAGCACATTTGTGATATTTACAAAGAGAACTTGGAAAAATACAGTAATGAAAAAGGATGAGCATTTTACTATGATCAGCAACTAAACTTCCCGTAAGGAAGGTCTAAAGTCGGGCAGAGCCGACTATGTGACACCACCCTATTATTAGTAGAATAAGAAGAAATATTGTTTTATAAATGTTATTTTTGTAATCCCCAGCGCAGACACCCGCTTGAATGTGCTGTTATACAGATGGTTCGAAACTAGGGGAAAGGACGGGGCTGGAACTTCATATCGAAGCTCTGGAAACCGAACTTATATTCCGCTTACCAGACCATAATACGGTCGTACTGGCGCTAGTCCGGGCAATTACAGAGTGTGTAAGCTGGCTTAGCGCTAACACAAGAACAACAAATGTAAATATTTTTGCAGATAGCCAAATGACTATCAAGGAATACCTCTAGAATAGTCAAATCAAGGACCGCCATCTAACGTTTTTTTTCAACTAGTGCTTATTTCGTGAATGGTAACACTTAGCTCATGTCTGATTCGACAGATACTTAGTTTTATCCTTCCGCTGAACGAATATGGTTGTGTATACGCTTGAACAACGCTGGGAAATATTGCGACATTACTTTGAAAATCATGGTAATGTTACCGAATGTGTGCGAAAATTGCGTACGGATTTTGGAAGAAGAGAAGCACCGTCAGCTCCGTATGTTCGTTATCTTGTGAAAAAAGTGAAAGAAATTGGCATCCTCATCGATAAACCAAAGCGTGAAAAGCCAAAAGGATATTGCTGCTGTGGCAGAAAGTGTGCGTGAAGCGCCAAGAAACATCAATTCACCGTCGTTTTCAACAATTGAACATTTCGGAGACATCATTGAGACGAATTTTGCATAAAGACCTTGGTATGACGCCTTACAAAGTCCAATTGGTTCAGGAGTTGAAGCCAACTGACCATCCAATGCGTTTTCGCTTCGCTAAGTGGGCCTGCGATCGACTTACAGAAGATGCCGATTTAGCCAAAAAATCATCTTTTCAGATGAAGCTCATTTTGATCTTGGCGGGTATGTAAACAAGCAAAATTGTCGCATTTGAGGCACAGAAAACCCGCACGCATACGTTGAAAAGCCGATACACCCAAAACGAGTCACTGTTTGGTGCGGATTTTGGTCGAGAGGCATAATTGGGCCATTTTTCTTCGAAAATGAGCAAGGAGTGGCCGTTACAGTCAATGGCGATCGTTATCGGGCCATGTTGAACGAATTTTTGTTCACAAAAATTGAAGAGGAGGATATTGGCAACATTTGGTTTCAACAGGACGGCGCTACGTGCCACACAGCCGAAGCTACACTCGAAGTTTTGCGCCCTGTTTTTGAAGATCGCATTATCAGCCGCAGAGCTGATGTCGTTTGGCCACCTCGGAGCTGCGATTTGACACCGTTGGACTATTATTTGTGGGGTGCCCTCAAAGATAAGTGTTACGCCGACAAGCCAGAGACAATTGACGCTTTAAAGGACAATATTCGTGAAGCCATTGGTGAAATACAGCTGCACACAATCGATAATGTGCTTAAAAATTGGACCGATCGTGTAGGCTACTGCATGGTCAGCCGAGGCAGCCATTTGAATGAAATTATTTTCCATTATTAACCGGAAGGATTGTACTTTCAAATAAAAAAAGAAATTTGAGAAAATATTCAGTAGTTTTTTTATAGCATTTTAAAAAAAAAGTTATTTGGCGGACCCATTAGATTGTAAAATGGCGATTAACGCTTATTCTGAATACGGTCTAGTTATCACGGAGTAATGATAAATGATAAAGCAAATGCCTTGGCATCAAGAGCCAGGGACTTGCAAACAACAAACCTAGCTAACGCTACACCTTTCGAAGCTACGCGTTTTGAACTGAAAGCATGGGAGAATAACGCCCATATCAAGCATTGGAATAGTGAAACCATTGGGGAAACAACAATAATTTTGTGGGGTGACCCAAACGGGGACAAAACTTTACTGAAATTGAGCAAAATAGAGACCAGTAAGATCATGGGTATCCTTACAGGGCACAGAGGTTTACTAGCGCATCTGCACAAAATATGAGTTCTGGACAGCAGCGTCTGGACATCAGCGTCTGTAGGGCATGCGGGGAGCCAGACGAAACATTGGAGCACTTCCTCTGCCAGTGCCTAGAGTTTGCAACAATAGATCCCGTTTCTTGGGAAATGACTCTTTAGCAGACTTGACCCGACTTAGGGGCATATACTGGAAAACAATTAAGGAATATGTCGATAGTACAGGTTTCTAAAATAACTAAATTCTCTAGGCTAGTCCATGAAACAAACAACTAGAGCGCACAACAGGCCGAATGCTGACTTATGTGTATGCCCAAGGATATGAGGCGGAGAAATCTGCCTTCTCTTCTCAACCTAATCTAACCTGACCTTTTTATATCCTACACCACACTGTGGTACAGGGTATTATAAGTTTGTTTCACGGCAGATGTTTGTAACACCTGAAAATAACACAGCTAGACCCACCTTAAAGTATACCGATCGACTCAGAATCACTAGCTGAGTCGATTTAACCATGTCCGTCCGTCCGTCCGACCGTCTGTCCATGTAAAGTTTTTCGTCGACTACAGGTCGCAATTTCAATCCGATCGTTCTGAAATTTTGCAGTTTAGAGTATTTCGCAGCTGTTAAGAACGCTATTGAATTTGGTTGAAATCGGTTCATATATATCTTTCGTCCGATTTGGCCCTTTAGTCCTATAGAAGCTGTATTTTACATCCAATCGTTTTGAAATTTAGAATGGTAGAGTTTCTTGATCCATGAACCAACACTACCGAATTTGAAGAAAATCGGTTAAGATTTAGCTATAGCTCCCATATATATGTTTCGTCCGATTTGGCCCTTTAGTCCTATAAAAGCTGTATTTTACATCCAATCATTTTGAAATTTAGAATGGTAGAGTTTCTTGATCCATGAACCAACACTGCTGAATTTGGAGGAAATCGGTTAAGATTTAGCTATAGCTCCCATATATATGTTTCGTCCGATTTTGCTCTTTAGTCCTGTAGAAGCTGTATTTTACATCCAATCATTTTGAAATTTTGAATGGTAGAGTTTCTTGATCCATGAACCAACACTACCGAATTTGAAGAAAATCGGTTAAGATTTAGCTATAGCTCCCATATATATGTTTCGTCCGATTTGACCCTTTAGTTCTATAGAAGCTATATTTTACATCCAATCGTTTTGAAATCTAGAATGGTAGATTTTCTTAATCCATGAACCAACATTGCCGAATTTGAAGAAAATCGGTTAAGATTTAGCTATAGCTCCCATATATATGTTTCGTCCGATTTTGCTCTTTAGTCCTGAAGAAGCTGTATTTTACATCCAATCGTTTTGAAATTTAGAATGGTAGAGTTCCTTGATCCATGAACAAACATTGCCGAATTTGAAGAAAATCGGTTAAGATTTAGCTATAGCTCCCATATATATGTTTCGTCCGATTTGGACCTTTAGTTCTATAGAAGCTGTACTTTACATCCAATCGTTTTGAAATGTAGAATGGTAGAGTTTCTTGATCCATGAACCAACATTGCCAAATTTGAAGTAAATCGGTAAAGATTTAACTATAGCTCCCATATATATGTTTCGTCCGATTTGGCCCTTTAGTTCTATAGAAGCTATATTTTGCATCCAATCGTTTTGAAATTTAGAATGGTAGAGTTTCTTGATCCATGAACCAACACTACCGAATTTGAAGAAAACCGGTTAAGATTTAGCTATAGCTCCCATATATATGTTTCGTCCGATTTGGCCCTTTAGTTCTATAGAAGCTATATTTTACATCCAATCGTTTTGAAATCTAGAATGGTAGAGTTTCTTGATCCATGAACCAACATTGCCGAATTTGAAGAAAATCGGTAAAGATTTAGCTATAGCTATGTTTTGTCCGATTTGGCCCTTTAGTTCTATAGAAGCTGTATTTTACATCCAATCGTTTTGAAATTTAGAATGGTAGAGTTTCTTGATCCATGAACCAACACTACGAATTTGAAGAAAACCGGTTAAGATTTAGCTATAGCTCCCATATATATGTTTCGTCCGATTTGGCCCTTTAGTTCTATAGAAGCTATATTTTACATAAAATCGTTTTGAAATCTAGAATGGTAGAGTTTCTTGATCCATGAACCAACATTGCCGAATTTGAAGAAAATCGGTTAAGATTTAGCTATAGCTCCCATATATATGTTTCGTCCGATTTGACCCTTTAGTTCTATAGAAGCTATATTTTACATCCAATCGTTTTGAAATCTAGAATGGTAGATTTTCTTAATCCATGAACCAACATTGCCGAATTTGAAGAAAATCGGTTAAGATTTAGCTATAGCTCCCATATATATGTTTCGTCCGATTTTGCTCTTTAGTCCTGAAGAAGCTGTATTTTATATCCAATCGTTTTGAAATTTAGAATGGTAGAGTTCCTTGATCCATGAACAAACATTGCCGAATTTGAAGAAAATCGGTTAAGATTTAGCTATAGCTCCCATATATATGTTTCGTCCGATTTGGACCTTTAGTTCTATAGAAGCTGTACTTTACATCCAATCGTTTTGAAATGTAGAATGGTAGAGTTTCTTGATCCATGAACCAACATTGCCAAATTTGAAGTAAATCGGTAAAGATTTAACTATAGCTCCCATATATATGTTTCGTCCGATTTGGCCCTTTAGTTCTATAGAAGCTATATTTTGCATCCAATCGTTTTGAAATTTAGAATGGTAGAGTCTCTTGATCCATGAACCAACATTGACGAATTTGAAAAAAATCGGTTTAGATTTAGCTATAGCTCCCATATATATGTTTCGTCCGATTTGGCCCTTTAGTTCTATAGAAGCTGTATTTTACATCCAATCGTTTTGAAATTTGGAATGGTAGAGTTTCTTGATCCATGAACCAACACTACCGAATTTGAAGAAAACCGGTTAAGATTTAGCTATAGCTCCCATATATATGTTTCGTCCGATTTGGCCCTTTAGTTCTATAGAAGCTATATTTTACATCCAATCGTTTTGAAATCTAGAATGGTAGAGTTTCTTGATCCATGAACCAACATTGCCGAATTTGAAGAAAATCGGTAAAGATTTAGCTATAGCTATGTTTTGTCCGATTTGGCCCTTTAGTTCTATAGAAGCTGTATTTTACATCCAATCGTTTTGAAATTTAGAATGGTAGAGTTTCTTGATCCATGAACCAACACTACGAATTTGAAGAAAACCGGTGAAGATTTAGCTATAGCTCCCATATATATGTTTCGTCCGATTTGGCCCTTTAGTTCTATAGAAGCTGTATTTTACATCCAATCGTTTTGAAATTTAGAATGGTAGAATTTCTTGATCCATGAACCAACATTGCCGAATTTGAAGAAAATCGGTTAAGATTTAGCTATAGCTCCCTTATATATGTTTCGTCCGATTTTGCTCTTTAGTCCTGTAGAAGCTGTATTTTAAATCCAATCATTATTTTGAAATTTAGGATGGTAGTATTTCTTGATCAATGAACCAACACTACCGAATTTGAAGAAAATCGGTTAAGATTTAGCTATATCTCCCATATATATGTTTCGTCCGATTTGGTCCTTTAGTTCTATAGAAGCTATATTTTACATCCAATCGTTTTGAAATCTAGAATGGTAGAGTTTCTTGATCCACGAACCAACATTGCCGAATTTGAAGAAAATCGGTAAAAATTTAGCTATAGCTCCCATATATATGTTTCATCCGATTTGGCTCTTTAGATCCAATCGTTTTTATAACCTACACCACACTGTGGTACAGGGTATTATTTAAGTATAAAATGTCCCAAAGGTAAATTTATGTAAACAATTTATACATGAATTACAAAATTTATATATCAGAGTTATTCAATATTACGAGAGTGGTGTAGGGTATTATATAGTCGGCCCCGCCCGACTTTAGCCTTTCCTTACTGGTTTTCTAATGATTTGGCCAACAATTTGTATTTTTTAGCGGTGTTACATATATGTATGTATGTATATGGGGGCTATATCTAAAGCTTGTTCTTGGGAGCCACACCTAAATCTGAACCGATTTACACCAAATTCGACAATGTGGGTCCTTGGATCAAGAAACTGCGTCCTGCTTAATGCCTCAAAGTGGTTGGATATACAAATAAAACGGCTTCAGTAGTGCTAACAGACCAATTCGGAAAGAATATATGAGGCCTATATCCTTATCCTTAGTCCTTATATAACAATATCGTGAAGAGTGAAATTGCGACCTGTACTGAATGGACGGACGGACATGATTACTTCGACTCATCTGGCGATTCTGAGTCGATCGGTATACTTTAAAGTGAGTCTAGCTCCATAATTTGTAGGTTTTACAAACATCTCACATCTCCGCTCCAACAAGTGAAGCGGTGATAAGTTCGGCCACGACAATCTTATATACCCTTTAACATGGATAGCATGCCAATTGTTTTGGGTGCAAATAATTCCATATTTCCAAATTACACCAAAATTCGTTAAAATTTGTGGTTTTTGTTGCTTTAAAAAGTCAAACCTAGAGGGACCTTTGAATGGGGCTATATCAAAACATGGACATATGACTACCGATATTCGTGTGAAAGGTTCCGTGTATAAATAATCCCGCTACCAATTTTCAGCCCGATCAGAAGAAATGTGTGGTCTCTATGGCGTTTTGAAGTCAAACCAAGGAGATTCTATATATGGGGGGATATATCAAAAAATCCCAAGTTACCTGTAGCTATAAGAAGTATCTATACCAAATTTCAGTCAACAATTATTGCATTGTAGCGTGATTTCAACAGACGGACATGGCTAAAACGTCTCAGAATTTTACGACGATTAAGAATTTATATAATTCATGGGGCCTCAGATCAATATTTATATGTGTTACAAACGGAGTGACAAAATTAATATACCCCCCATTCTATGGTGGAGGGTATAACAATAGTAAGGTATAAAAATGGGTAAACTCACTAACTTTGTACTAAAAGTAGTTGAGAATATAATTAATTGGGATGTTTACTGTTTGTGAAAAAGCTAAATTTGTAACAAAAGGAGGACAAATCCAACAATTTTGAAAACGGAGGTAAGATACTCTTTAATAAGGAGGACGTATGGTAACCCTGCGCCTTAACGGCTGGACCAATTTTCTTGAAACTTGGTGGACAGACAGACCAAGTGTCGATTTTCGATTTTCCGCTAGTGATTTTCGACCACTTGTCCCCTGAAGTTACTGTAAGTTATAGAAAGCTGTAATTTTGCATACACATAGAAAGGAGTGTTGTATAAACCACAGACTTTTGAAATATTCGTTTTTTATCTGTGGTCAGTTCTCGTGCTACCAAAAACTTTACTATTATTTTTGTCCTTTCGGAAATTGTGTATACGACTCACAGTTATAACCTTGTAAATATGAAGTACTATAAACGGTAAATATATGCGCGAAAAATAATGACTGACAGTGGTCAGTGTAGCATTGACCAGAAGGTTAATGTATTCTTCATCAAAATTCACTTTATATTTTATATTACCACAAGGATTAATTGCGATTTATAAAACGTATAAGCTTTCCATCAGGAAATTTGCCGAAGGACTGTGCATAACATTTTCTGGTGTAAATTGGTGCCCTAAACACGAAAAATTTTAAAAATATTTTTGGTAAAATTTTTACGCGATAAATTTAAGAAAATTATGTTTTCTATAAATGTTGGAAATACCCCTTTCACGTAGAGACAGTGGTTTTGTAACAGTTGTTTAAAATAATAGAAAAAGTGGATTTTTTTTAATTTTTACTGATCCATACTGTATAATATCTTATTTTGTTTTCTTTTTCAGAATGCGTTTGAAGCGTTCCATGGACAAAATGGGCGGATATCATTTAAAATGTTGCGTTTGTTGTACTAAATTGTGGGAATAGTTCTTGTCTTTTTGTCGTGTGTTCTATTGTACAAAGATCCTGACCATTTTAAAAAGTTAAACTTACCCATTTCTAAATATTCGCCAAACATTGAATTCTTCGTCCACGGCTCCAAATGATAATCCTCCGTCCATTGATTGCACGACACCAACTTCTCTTCACTATTGCGACGTTTTATGCCCACATGTGTCATAAACTTCCTCAACTTCTTCATCAAATATGGCACCAACATCTCCATAATGCCATTCACAGCCTGCTTACCGACCATAATGATGATCAGCTGTACACACAGTTCCATCAGACAACCACCGGGGTTACACTCCTCCTGCCGGAAGCCAAATATCTTATTATATTTCATGGGGTATCCAACAAACTGGCCCTTTATAAAGGCAATATAGAACAGTGATGAATAGTAATTCACAAATTGAAAAACATAATGTTTAATCGTTAGACTTTCATCGTATTCCGTCTGAGTGCGACAATACTCCCAATCGGTAAGGACTACCGCCAAATAGCTATAGGCATAATCCAGTATTGAAATGACAATCAAATCGATGATACCCGCCGTAAAGGGCATAACCATAATTTTGTAAGTCGTTGAATTCTCATCGCCGAGGACACTGTGTGAGGCCCGTTGGGCCATGCGATAAACAACCATGGAGAAGATGGCAATAATTGATATGCATATCTGTGGGGGAGAGAGAAAAAGTATAAAAATATAGTTTAAGATGCTGCGTACAGATCAAAATGTCTAGACTTACCGACAAAACCATTATACTGTAACTGGTAAAACTGGGAATGAATTTAGTTGTCCAAAATGGTACGTCTGGTTCGAATACACTTTCCGGATCCATCTGTTCCAGTTTTTGAGCAAGTTTTCGATTCTTTCTTAATTTATGCAAATACTGCGGACGAGGATGCTCTACGTCTTGATTATAACCCGTAAGACCCCATCGATGTATGAGGCGGGCTGAGTAGCGTTTCCAAAGCTCCAAATATGTTACGGCTGGAAATACATGAAATTTTAGCAAAAATCTTGAAATTTTGTAATATTGTAATATTGTTACTTTAAACTATTTAATAAATACTGAAAGTAACCAAACTTGTGTTGTTGTTATTTATTGTTGGTCTGTGCTTTTGTTATTCAGTCAGAATTTATTTTTGGTTTGAGACCATATGTTCCAGTTACTTTTTGTCTATTGCAAAAAAAGTAATAGAAACAAAAACAAAAATTGGTAGAGAGTTTTAATTGCTTGGTAGAATTGACTGCAGTTTCGATAGACACCACTCTATCATCTTCAGAATTCAGTAGCAATAGTGTATGTCTTTAACTTAAATCAGTCGATATACTTATGGAAGCAGTAAATTGAATTTAACAAGAACTTCTAACCAAACCCGTATTTTGCCGAACTAAGTCAACATATATAAAAACAAAAATGTATTGGTATGAGACTTTTAGTATGTTGACTTAGTTCGGTAAAATACGGGTTTGGTTAGCAGTTCTTGTTAAATTCAATTTACTGCTTCCATAAGTATATCGACTGATTTAAGTTAAAGACATACACTATTGCTACTGAATTCTGAAGATGATAGAGTGGTGTCTATCGAAACTGCAGTCAATTCTACCAAGCAATTAAAACTCTCTACCAATTTTTGTTTTTGTTTCTATTACTTTTTTTGCAATAGACAAAAAGTAACTGGAACATATGGTCTCAAACCAAAAATAAATTCTGACTGAATAACCAAACTTTTTAATTTTTAAACATCTATTTGGGAATTGCGGTATTGTGTGAGCAATTTCTAGATTATTCGTTTATAGTATACTATGGGAATTAGTGTTTTGTGCCGCAACGGTTGCGACAGATATGGTCATTATTTGTCAGAATGCAGTCATTGTTAAACTAGTAAGAAAAGGCACAATGGTGGACTTCCGACTTAAAGGCTATGAAAAAGACCTAAACAACTGTGGTCACTAATGACAGGGAGAAACACAAAACCTACAGGAAGGAGCTAAGGGAATCACAAAGACGTTTTTGGTACACCTTCTGTGGAGAAGTGGAAAAGGTCTCGGATGCCGCAAGGCTGTGCAACATATTATCCGCTACACCCTGTTAAGCGAGTTACCTGCGGGATAAGGTCAACAACTGGACATAAAAAAGAGTGAGCAGTCGCTGAAAGTACAAAATTTCCCGGGGAAATCACCGACAGAACTCGAGGCACAGCAGGACCAAAAAGAGAACGAGAGGACTGCAAGCATCGCTAGGCAGTTGACTGAGAAATCCAGAATCAGCTGAGAAATCCAAAAAATAGCTTTGAGCCCATTAAATCGCTTAAAACAGACGACAATACTCCAGCAGAAATGCAAGACATTTTGAAGTGGGTTTTCAAATAAGAGTGATATGATTTCTTTAAAAAAACGCACTTATTGCTAAGGAAATTCAAAAGTTTTTTATTTAATGTGAAGTACAATCGATACAATTAAGTTCTAAATAAAACGTTATTCAAATGGCATCCACGACTTCTTCTGCAGGAACGTATTCGATGAACCCAAATTTCGTATGTCATGAATGGCACGTTCAATGTTGACTTGTTAAGCTTGAAGAGAGTCTGGTTTATTTCGAAAGACCAATGACTTCAAATAACCCCACAAGCAATAGTCTAATGGTGTTGAAGCACAACTTCTTGGAGGCTATTCAATATCACAATTTCTCCAAACTTTTCTCGCAACAATTTAATTGTTTAATTTGCCGTGTGGCACGTAGCCACAATCGGTCAATGGCAAAAGATAGCTCTTAACGAGGGCTAAAATACTGCTCATGAGTGTCAAGGTCATAGGTCGACTGGAAAGTTTTTTTTTTTATTTTTAAAAAAATTGACAGCATCATTTTCAAATGTGAAGGGAATGTTTATATTTGCTCTAGCTTCTTAACGGTACGTCGGATCGAGAATCGGTCAACGGCAAAAAGATAGCTAGATAAGGTCGTAGGTCGACTGGAAAGTGTTTTTTGGATTAAAAAATTGACTTAGCGCACGAAAAGTTGCAATTGGAGAACGATTATTTTGATTATAAAACTGAATACTTTGTAAACGTTGTTCTTGCGTATATCTCTCCATGATAAAATTGTAAACACTACTGAATACAATGAAAAACAAATGACAGATCATGACATATTACAAATGGCCGAAACATCACTTCAAAATCATATCATACCTATTGGAAACCCCATTACATTATCCTCTGGCTGGAGACAATTTACGAAGGTCCCATAGGTCCCCAATCGATGGATAGGCACCAAAGTGGTATTCATACCCAAAGCTGGAAAATATCACACACTAGGCCAAATGATTTCAGGCCAGATTTTAGATTTTTCTTTTTTAAGACTTTTCATTTGAGACTTTTAGATTTTTAATGAGAAAAAACCTGGATACGAAACTCATGCCTACAACAAGGGTGAGTCTACAGAATCTGCCCTGCACGAACTTGTGGGCACTATTGAATCGTCCGTACACTGTAAAAAGTGCATTTAAAATTACTATGAAAAAGTGTGTATTTTTTAGTGTAAATTTAAAAATTTTGTTGATGTATACGCGATGAATGTTTAAAAAGGTGATTTAGACAATTGTATATTATCGAATTCAGTTACATGTACAAATACTCTATTTTTGTAATTCTAAACGTTTATTGTGTCACATCAAACACAATTTGTTCATTTCTACATCATTTGCTTAATATTACGCGAGCATTGTCGAATATTAAAGACATATTGTTCAAAATTGTGACAATTGTTCTTAATCTTACACGCAAAATGCAGTAATGCAAACAACGCCAAGACACACTCATTCTCAGTAAACAAAGCGTGCAGTGAAGTCATACAAACACTAAATACAACAAATAGTAAACAACAAGCAGTAAAGAAATTATAATAAATATTTTAAAATTTAATTAATGATCACTACTTTGCTATCAAAGACATATATGCAAACTTAGATTTAAACAAGATGTTAGTTTTATGTGTCTACAGCCAACGTGTTTAAAAATGTATTTCAATTATTATTTATATAAAAGCATCAATAGTATAAGTAATTACTGAATGTAATTAATTAATTTAATAAATATATAAATTTATAATAATATATTTTTGATTTGTAGCTATATTATTAGGCCTTCATAGATCCACGTAAGTCTTGTGTGTGACGGTCCACAGATTTGTTGTGATATGTTTCTCCAATATTATTTAAAATCGAACAGTATTATGATGTTGATGGAGAATGACGAATGGACAGAAAGAAACACACCATCCCATTCTTTATGCATTGGGACCGTGGAAACTTGTGACAAGGCCAAGCGGAGCTCTGTTAACATACATACACTGCCGAATCGGCCAAGCAGATGTTTAAACATTTCCAAGTTCCATGACAAAACTTTCCTTCAGATATCCTAAGTCTGTTCTCATACCATTAAGAAAACGTTCCAAACGCTTTTGCTAATTTACTCCTTGATAGATTGAGGATTTCATCCTTTTATAATGGGGTTTTAAGATCATTAACGCGACAAGCAATTACAAAGTATTCTGATTATTTGTTGGATATTCGGAGAAAGATAGTGAGAGGAATGTAACATCCAGCACCACTGAACCCTCATGGTATTTCTGCGTAAGTATATTCTTAAATACACACTAGGATGGCCTTAGAAAAGTTTGTAAAGTAAAAAGTTACAACTTCCCCCTCAAATCTTGTTTCAAAGGCCATAAAAAAGATCTGTTCCAAAAATCAATTTAATCGAGTCATTCCTTGGCAACCAGTACTAGCGGCGAAATTTAAAAAAAATCCTCCAAATATAATATCTTATATATCGGCCTAGAAATGCAGTGCATTTATTGATTGTTTTGATTTATGTATTATTTTGCCAATAGCTTTATTGTAAAATGTTTATATTAAATCAGTGCATTCATTTCTGAACTATTATCAGTTTTAGGAAAAACAAACAACAGATTTGGGCATTCCTAAGTTGAAGTGGATGAAGTGATTTAGTCAAAACCAAAAGGTGGATCAGAACAAAACATAAATGTAATGTATGAAAAGGGGTAAGAGGTGGATGCTACACATTTTGAAATTTGCAAAATAAGGACCAGGCTAATACACAAATTCTGTGTAAAAAAGTTTTAAAAAATAATTTTATTTAATTTCAGAGCGTGATATTCGGCAGAAAAGGGAGATAACATTCATTTCCGTTGAAAAAGTTTTTGTGGCTCATTTTGTTGAAAAAAGGACAATTATTTATATTAATTAACTGACGAAATGAATTTATAAGCTTCTTATACAATGTTTTACTGTCAGCTCTCACAGTCCATGGAGTTTTTGGTTTGATTTTTTTATAAACATTATCCAAACACGACAAAAAAATTCAACAGTTTACAAGAGCTAATTATTTCATTTCACTAATAATAAAATCTTAGCATTACACGTTATACTGAATATTATAATTATTTGTATTGTGGTACTGTATGTACAAGTGTATTGTGTATTTAATATACAAATTTGATTTATTATTTGTCTTATTATATATTCAATTATTTCTTTTTTTAATAAACATATCATTTTGAATTTCATAATAAAAAATTATTTTTCTAATACTATAACATTCTTCTTCATTTTTAGGCAGTAACTGGAATAGCTGTGAACATATATGTATGTACATATAGTTCAGATTTAGAAATAAAATCAATTTTGCTTGCTATATAACTTATTAAGAAAAGCAAGCAAAATCGATTTATACTTTTAAATTTTAAAATACGTATTTTACAATTTTGTTTTCAGAACAAAATTATCCTTAGAACTTTCAAAAATGCACCCAATGTGCAAATTTAAAATTAGACATTCAAAACTTACATTTAATTTAAATTTACACATTTAATGATTTAGCATTAATCATTTAATGTTTAAATGTTACATATTATGTGCCGGAATAATCAGCAGCAAAATGTTTAATATTACACTAAAATTTTGATTTTTTGTTTAAATTTACACACTTATTAAACATTTAATGTTTAAATTTAAACATAATGTATAAACATTTATATGTTTAATTTAAACATATGATGTTCAAACTATTTGTTTAAATTTAGACATAAAAGATTTAATTCTATTGTGTGCCTAAAAATGCGACTATAAAGGTAGGCAACTAGTTGCCTACCTTTAAGGTAGCGAAATTACTCTAAATTTTTTTGTGTGTACATTTGAAGAAATTCACTATGGTGGCCCTTCTGGACATAGAAAGTCCTTTTAACAACATTCACTCAGACGCGGTAATGACGGCTTTGTAACATGAAAGTGTGAACTCTAGCTTGATTAGAATAAAGCAAAACCTTCTCAATGCTTATAGAAGACGCATAACAGCAGGTCATGGCTCCACAACTCTAACAAGGTTTGTGAACAGAGGAACCCCACAGGGTGGAGTACTGTCTGCACTAATTTGTAACCTAGCGGTGAATCGAATCTTGTTGTTGTAGCTCCAAAGTCGTGGCATATGCGGATGACGTGCGAATCGTTAAAAAAATACTGTTTTTGGGCGACTACATTTAATAAATGTTTTTTAAAAAATATAACCCGTAAATTTTCTCCACGCTGGGTTTTTTAGAATTTTTTTCAGGGTTTGTTTACAATCGATCAAGGAATATGCCTTTATTTTTTTTGAATTTTTATTTGGTGTATTCATAGTGAAAAACACAAAGAAAAAGAAGTCTGCCCACTCGCCTAATATAGATTTAGACTTGTTTTTGGTGATTTTTAAATTATTTGATAAATAATGAAAAAGGTGAACATATGTGAGAAAAAATATGTAATGTACAACAGGGGACATTGTGGTAAAAAGTGTACAAATAGTATGAAAAGTCTAAATTAATGTATTGTTCACTATAATAGTGTACGTATGGTCACCGTATACTTATATACGTTATACTTTTGGCTCGTAGCAAAAGATATATACCCTCCTCCACTAAAGTGAGGATATAAATATTGATTAAAAAAACGTAAAAATCTTCATTCGAAACAGTTCGGCTTGTTTCAGTACAATTTAACAACATTTGAAACTTACCCCACATGGACATTATGAATGCGAATAATACCGTCATATTGTTGTCTATCAGATAGTTCATTTTCGAGGCGGCACAGGTATTTTTCAGTTCCCAATAGTCACAATTACGATCGCATTGTGGACACATTAAGGTGGTGTTGCTGCTATTGCAAATTTGTTGGCTGAGAAAATATACATAAATTATTTTTTTTTGGCAAAAAAAAAATTAAAATAAATTTCCAAACCTAATGGGATCATTGTGCCACGTAATAAATCCATAGATGAAAAACAAAATGCCGCAAATGCTAACCGGTATCAACATATGGGTGTAAAATCCCAGCCATGCAAAATACATGGCCACCTTGGCACCAAAATATTCCTTTATCGCATCCAGAGGTTGTAAACTGGAATATTTAATAGCACAGTATTTTAATCATACATAGTTTGAATTTAGTCGCTCAAACTTACTGTTTCCATTTGCTTATATTAGCCCATTCACTTAATAATAAATCACGATCGGTGTCCTAAAAATAAATCGTTTTTTTTTTTGTGAAATAGAATTGCTTAGTTTAAGCTACATACTAGACTACAAATATTACTTTAAATACTCACATCATGCAGCGTATATGCACATTCATATACCCCATCAGCCAAAAGTTGTTCTATACCTAAATTATCTGGGGTTTCTTCGCCCTCTATAAAATGCTGTCGCTCTAATATGAAATTTATTATATAAATTCGTGTGCCGGCATCGAAGAAATTTGGTTGTTCACTATCGAATCTGGAAAGAAAGAAAAATTAAAAAAATGTTTGTTATTAAATATTATTTGTTACTATTTTGTTATATTATAGAATGGGGTTGTACTCATTTTATCACTACGTTTGTAACACCTTGAAATATTGATTAACTACCCCATAAACATTATATTCTAACACGATTTAGTCATGTCCGTCCGTCCGACCGTCTGTTTTAATCACGCTACAATCTACAATAAGTGATCTGAAGTTGGCTACAGAGACTTTTTTAGCTGTAGCTAAGTTGTGATTGAAAATCAACAATATCGGTTCATATATATAGTAAGTTATATACTATAATATTATGACTGAGGTCCAAAGAATGTTTTAGGTTAGGGTGGTAGCCGTCTTTTTTTACATGCTCACATAGACCAGTTTAGGTCCCTAGTGTTACCACGGGCTTAAATGCCCCTCATCGAAACCAACCTGTTTGATATACAAATGTATCGATAGTACGAATATCGGTACTGGAAAGATCTGTTAGGCTGCCTAGAAAGGCCGACCGCAGTATGCCCAGTCGTCGTTTACTCAGAACGGGGCAGTCGCATAGCAAGTGCTCGATGCTCTCCACTTCTTCCTCATCTCCACAGCTTCTGCTGAAGTCATTCGAGTCTATACCCAATCTGCTGGCGTGTTCGCCGATCAGAACTGATACTAACGTAGACAATCGTTGCCTCTCTAGTGCGAGGAGATATTTCGATCTTCTCATACCTTGGCTAGTGGGAGGAGATATTTTGATTTTCTCAGGTCATACCTTGGCTAGATTTGTCTAGCTAACCTGCAGGTGCCGATTTCTGTCCATATTTCGTTGGACTGCCTGATTGCCTCTTGCCTAAGCCAAAGCGTGCACGTGGATAGTGGCGCACCAATATATGCAAATTCTTCCAGAATTTGTAATGTCATCCCTTTCCTAGGAAGTTCATCGGCTTTGCAGTTCCCCTGGATATCGCCATGCCCAGGCACCCATATGAGGTATATATTAAACTGCTCAGCCATCTCGTTAAGAGATCTGCCGCAGTCGAGTTTGTGAATTTAACTATTATCCTAATTAACTTCTTTACGTCATAGAAACCAAAAAATTCAACTGAACGGACTGAAAATTGGTAACACACGAGTAAGTGTATTAATAAACCAGAAACCTTCACACGGACAACGGTTATCATAGGTTAATTTTTTGATATATCCGCCATACAAAGGTACGTCCCGATTAGGCTTCTAACATTGTAAAAACCTCAAATTCCAATCGATCGGGCAGAAATTTCTTAATTATTCGAATTCGTTTCTGAGAAATAATGTCTACACATCTTGTTGCGACATTTTAAAAATTCCAACTGCACACTCTGCTAATTTCGCATTTTGCGATCAATCGAACAAAAATCGTGCGGTGAGTAAAACTCATACCTACATTATTGCGCAACCATTTGTTAGTGCATTAAGTCCACACGATAAGTCCAATGCGATATTTTCGCATTTGCGGAGTGTAATAATTTTACAAACAACTCGAATGTGAAAACATTCAATAAATAAATCGAATTAAAAATTAAATCGAGCGTTAACAAAAAACTTCTAAAAACATTTAAATAATAGGATCGGCCCGCCTAAATACAATTAGAAAGAAGCTGCTCATCTTCAACACGTAGTGTTAATGAATTCTGAATAATAACATAAAATATTTGATATTCAACAAAAAAATACTATGCTTACTGAAATGTAGTAAAGTCTTTCTAATCGTCCAACTAATCTCAGAATCCACGCCATCTACCTGGCGATTGGTGTAGAGACAACTGTGTCGAACTGGCAACCCTTACCAGTCACATGGGTGGTGAAAATGGTGAATTTAAGTGTCGCTTAAAGCTTTGGCTGTGTGACTTTACGCTTTCTTCGTAGGTGTATAATTCCCATATGCAAATTTCTTTGTAGATTCCCTGCAGTCAGCCAGGCACCATATGTCTCTATGTCACCACTTGTTCTATAGTGACAATTGAACAAGGTAAAAAGTCTACAATTTTCCTTTTATGCGCGAGTAGAAATACTTTACAGACAACTGTTGTACAGTATTTATGGCGACATTGTCATTGCTTGTCTTTTTGTTTGACTGCGCATTATAATAGCTGCCTGCAGAATGCACAGCTGCGCAGTCAGCAGGTAGAGATTTTTTGACAATTGTTCTTTTTTCATTCCTTGATTTTCTTCTGTCAAGGAAGCACGCGTTAGTTTTGTGAAAATAATTTTTGTGTGTTAAAAAGATGATTACAATTATTTTCTAAAAATAAAAAAATGAGTAAAAGAAATTATGGAAGACTTGTAAAAAAACAGACAATATCATTTAAAAATAGAAGTTTGCAACGACATTTAACATTTACTAGTGAATCTTTGTTCCAAATGTCTACATATGGTTAACTTTGACATTTACTAGTGAATCTTTGGTACAAATGTCTACATATGGTTTACTTTGACATTTAACATTTACTACTGAATCTTTGGATCAAATGTCTACTGGTGGTTTTTCAATGACAGCTAATGTTAAATGTCTATAGGAGATTACATGGGCAGGGGCACATTTTGTCTGTAGTACTACTGACAATGTCACAAGTAAATCACTACAATTTTACTAATGGCATTTCCTACTGGGTTGGTATATATACAAGTGATGATCGCCACAACTACAAGCTCACACTGTGTGTCATGTATAAGACCCTCTGATGATATCCCCGCACAGGATTGAAATACGTATAAGGGTATGTGTTTACATGGCTTTCAGAGCGCAGTGTTTCGAAAGGAAGAATTGATCGAAAAAGCTGAACAACTCGAATGTGAAAACATTCAATAAATAAATCTAATTAAAAATTAAATCGATCATTAACAAAAACACTTCTAAAAACATTGAAATCAAAACCCGTTCATACGGCTGCACCATTTTTACAGACTAACTAAGAAATGCGGTTTCAGTGTAAAATTTAGAAATTGTTTTTGTAAAAACGAAATCACCATTAATTTATACCCGCAACCATTCACACTAACTAACAAAGTTCTTATTCTTATTTGAATATTTTTCATCTCAATCGCGCATTTTGTATGCAAAAGCACGTTCTCAACGTATGGATGTTCTCGTTTTAACAGAACTACAGGGTGACCCTAAATGTCCTAAGGGATTTGAGTTCATTATTACTTTTTATTTAAGACATAATTATTATTATTTAAGACATAATTATTATTATTTATATACGAGTATTAATGGAGATTCTAAAATGTAAGAAAGTTCAGTCGGGTAACCGACTCACGAATTCCCCCACCTTCAGTCCCAACAAAGATTCGTAAATTTATTTATATTTTTTTGTTTTAACTAAATTTTTATCACTTTAAATTGCATTCATATAATCCATTTGTGTGGTTGGTACCAATAGGGGCGTGCCAATGACGCCCATTTTTCACTGGACTATACACTGTACGAAATGCCAAGTGTTTGTATGCACTGGTATTAAAGTTATAAACTGTTAACTTTTTGTGCAGAATGGTCCATTTGTGTGGGAGGTGCCAATGACACCCATTTTTCTCTGGACTGTAGGTACTATTAAAGCAATATACTGTACGACATTTAAAGTATTTGTATGCAATGGTATTAAAGTTATAAGTTAAATTTTTGTGCAGAATGGTTCATAATGCTATGTGCGGAATTTCAGAAGATTTGAATAAGTAATTTAGATGTTATTAAAGAATCATATTTCAGTAAATGTTAACCATTTGTCGGGGAGGTACTGGAAGGCGTGGACCAATATGGCCATTTTCGAACTTAACCTGAGATGGGGAAAAGATATTACCTCATACCAAATTTGAAGTCAATCGTTTACTCCTTTCGAGAGTTGTCATGCGCACCAACTAACAGACATACACACAGTACACAGACAAGCAGACGGACGAATGGACATTGCACAAATGACTTAAAAGGACCCAAATCGAATTTCTACCAAACGTACTTGGGGCCTTAGGTCACTCCTTCGACGTGTTACACTTTTAGATGTAGCAAATGATATATACACTCCTCCCTGTAAGGTGAGCGGATAAAAAACGTGAACTCAGTATTTGTACCACATTATTAATCACATATATCAAAAACCCGAATATATATTGCATTTTTGATTTTATATTCGGATTTAAAACATCAAAATACTTCGAGATCGGGTCCGCTATCTGCTGACTGGGATTCGATTTCACCAGTATATCTGGCTGTAGAATGCCACCATTACATTTTATTAATCGTGTTTCAGGTCCACATCCTAAAGTATACTCACATTATAATAGAAAACTAATTATAAATAAGTAAGGAATTTCGGGTAAATCGACTAAGGCATACCCTCACTTTGTGGGCAATGTAATTATGCACTGGTATATGTACAGGGTTGCCCATATTCGACGGACCCATCTGGCAACGCCATAACTTTTGACAGAGATGTCAGATCGCTTAATGACATACCGCGTTTGAAGCGTCAGTCCAAGCAGATTTTTACCATGGAACAATACACGCCACGCGAGCGCTCTGAAATAGTTGAAATTTACATTCAACAGAAGAAGTCAATTGTGAAAACTCAACAATTATCAATTATCATGTCCGATGAAGCCCATTTCACATTGAATGGGACCGTAAATAAGCAAAATTGCCGTATTTACGCCACTGAAAATCCTCAGGAGATTCAAGAATTGCCTCTTCATGACGAAAAAGTCACAGTTTGTTGCGGCGTTAGTGCGAAAACGGTCATTGGGCCGTTTTTCTTCCAAAAAGAAAATGGCCATGCTGTTACCATCAACCAGGAGCGTTATCGCGACATGATGACCAATTTTGTGATGCCAATTATTCGTCGAAAGCGTATGAGGCAGTTCTGGTTTCAACAAGACGGCGCTCCACCGCACACAAGTCGCATAACAATCGATTTTCTGAAGAATTTGTTTCCGGGCCGTTTGATGTCGAAAAGTGGTGATTTGGACTGGCCACCGCGTTCGCCCGATTTGACGCCGCCTGACTTCTTCTTGTGGGGATATTTGAAGTCAAAGGTTTACGTTAACAAGCCAAGGACCGTAGAAGAGCTCAAGGACAACATTCGTGAAGAAATAGCCGCTATTCCGGCCGAAATGTTGGCGAAAACGATGGAAAATGCTGCAAAAAGGGCACAATACGCCATCAACGCCAGAGGCGGCCATTTGAGAGATATCATATTCAAAAATTGATGTAAACAAATCTACTTGGAACAAATTAAATGATTAAGATTGCCAACCCCCAAATTTTTATTTTTTTCTTTGATTTTTTTTAAAAAAAACATGGGTCCGTCGAATATGGGCAACCCTGTACTAATATTATGAGGGTCAGAATATTTAATATCGGCCTATGTAGTTTATTTTTGTCTAAAATGTTTATAAGCAGTTACAAATAGATAAAACAATATATATTCATAATTTTTTTTAAAAAATTTTATGGGCATTTTAATTTTAAAAAAATTAAAAAATTGAGTTTTTGTGTTTTACGAAATTTGTAATTTTTGCAATGTTTACTTTGTTTTTTTAATTTTTTTTTGGAAATTTGTAAAACAAATTTTTTACGAACGTTTTTTTTTTTAAAACCATTTTAGAAAAAAATTGTTCCCCACTCGATTTTCTTAAAATTTTCACAGAATATTCGTCGCAGAACAGTAAGCAATTTTTGGGAGACTCAATATTTGTAAAAGTTATGGACGAAATGCCAAGACTAGTCCGACAAATTTTCTTCTGTTTCTGCAAAACACTGCACAGTGGTACGAATTCAAAAAGGGAAATAATTCGACCTTTTCTTAACCAAACAACCGATTGCGACCAAGCATGGCATGGTAGATGACGAGGTGTTAGAGAAGTTAAATTTTATATTTGGGCCCCCCATTGCTGCAAAGGTTTTTTCAAAAAAACTTTCGTAAAATTTGTTTTCAAAAATTTTACTAAAATTTGCGCTTTGTGTCCTCTTTAAAACAAAGTAAACTTTCCAAAGAAGCTTCAGCCGTTCAAACATTCATTTTTTTATTTTTTTCAAAAATTAAAATGCCCATAAAATTTGTCAAAAAAAAAATTTTGAAGAAAAATGGTAGCAAGATCTTATTTTACCATTTGTAACTGCTTATAAATTGCTATTTAATTTTGGTATATCTTGGCTCTTTTTGTATGGAAGGTACTAAAGCAGGTGTTATAATAACTCCAATTTTTAACAGAACTGTATGAATTTTAAAAGCGTGACACTGTGCAAAATTTTGAGTACGAGTATACATATATATGTATTGATATTCCGATATAAGCTGTTAACTTTTTGAACAAAATGGGACGTTTGCGTGGGAGGTACCAAAAGGGGCATGATAATAACGCCCTTTTTCGACTGTAGGTACTATTAAAACGTTACACTGTACAAAATTTTAAGTATTTGTAGGCCCTATTATTAAAGTTATAATCCGTAAACTTTTCGTACAAAATGGTACCTTCGTGTTGGAGTTGCCATAAGCGGAATGGCTATAAGGCCCATTTTCACTGCATTGTAGGTACTATAAAACCATTACACTATACAAAATTTCCAGTCTTTGTATGCACTGCTATTCAAGTTATAAGCTGTTAACATTTGGTGCTAAATGGTCCATTTGTGTGGGAGGTACCAAAAGGGGGCCTGACAATAACGCCCACTTTTCACTGGACTCTAGGTACTATAAAAGTATTACACTGTACAAAATTTCAAGTATTAGCTTGAAGTTATACCAAAGCTATTAACAGTTAATTTTTAGTGTACAATAGTTAATTTGTGTGGGAGGTACCAAAAGGGACGTAGTAGCTTCGCCCATATTTCTCGAGGTGATAGTGACTAATAAACTAATACTATATGTAGAAAATCAGAAGATTCAAATACGTAGTATAGAAGCTATTAAATAATCAATAATTTACTAAATATGAACCCTTTGTGGGGAAGGTACTAGAAGGAGTGGGCCATATGGCCCATCATCGAACTTAGCCGGAGATAGAAAAAAATATTACCACATACCAAATTTGAAGTCAATCGGTTACGCCTTTCGAGAGTTATCGTGCGCACCAGCCAGCAGACAAAACGAATATCCGCCGAACATACTTAGGGTCTTAGAATACTCCTTCGATGTGTTACACTTTAGGCCCTTAGCATATGTTATATATCCTCGTATCACCAAAGTGCGGGTATAAAAACTAGCTTACCCAGCAAATGTTGTACTTCCCGTTCTGTTTGGGTGTATTGGTTTGCTATTCATTTTAAAAATCTTACATTCTGATGGCTCTAAAAGGAAATGATCTAAGCTTTCGTTGGAGCAAACAAATCAAAAATAATTTCGTTAAAAACATTTTCACAAAAAAACAGAAAATTCAAATTGAATGGGAATGTTTATTATCATTTGAAAGAACATTCTTTGGAATTTATTTTTTGAAGATTATGTCTATCAAATGTTGGCCGTGGCTACGTCTCAGATGGTCCATCCGTTGAGTCCAATTTTCGATGACTCGTTCGAGCATTTCGACTGGTAACTGGCGAATGACACGCGTAAACGTTGTTCAGGCGTAAGTCTTTCCGTGATGAAATGCCAAACAATCTATATATATAAAAATGAAACGGTCTATCTGTGTAATGGCATCACGTCAGAACGGCTGGACCGATTTGGCTCAATTTTTTTTTCAGTTCTTCGTATTTGCCTGGAGAAGGTTGTTACGAAAGAAAATTTTGGGAAAACCCTCCGGAAAAGTCGGAAAATTGGGAAAATCGAAAATTGCTATTTCTTGCGAGATTCCTACTGTTCCTATCTACTGCTCTCTTTTTGAATCCAATTTTTTTTATTAATTTTCTATTAAACAAAAAAGTTTTCTATTAAACATATGTACGAGTATGTGCTATTTTTCTTGCTGCAATTCATTCGAGTTTTGCGTATTGTTACACTGATTTCGCGTATCACATCGACAAACGGTACAAGCATTACGAGCAATTAAAATTCAACGCGATATTTATCAGTTCGAAAATTTTTTCAGATAATAAGTTTGAGTATAAGAGGTAAGGTTATCTTATTGGATTGCGGGCACTGCAAAATCATAATTTCGGATGAATGCACGATGGCGCATAAACGAGCTCTGGAGGCAGTTGACCGAACGATGAAGGATTTACGACGTGATTTGAGACAATTTGGTGAGTCTATGATATTGCTCTCCGGAGATTTTCGTCAAACGCTTCCCGTCATCCCGAAATCTACTGCCGATGAAATTAATGCATGCCTGAAATCGTGGTCTTTGTGGCTGCATGTCAAGAAGTTGAAATTGACCACGAACATGAGAGTCGCGTTGCAGAACGACTCATCGGCTCTTGAATTCTCGAAACAACTGTTGGCGCTTGGCAATGGCCAAATTACTGTTGATGTTTCCACTGCATTGATATTGTTTCCGGCAAATTTTAACTATCTGTGTTTTATTATCACTCTGGAGTTTATCTGAAGGCGTTAAATTGGGGCGAGGCGAAGTTCGCCGGGTCCGCTAGTACTTAATAAAAATAACATGACAGCATGACACGACTCACACGTGATCTGTCAAAAAAGGGTATTGAAAAAAGAATCTCTACTTGGATCACCCGTTATAACATTACACTAATTAATCTGTCAATTTGTTGTCAAAACGTTGTAAACGTTGTTTATTGTTTGGCATTTGATTCCATGATCAAATACCAAACAATACTTAACAAAAATAACATGAGAGCATGACACGACTCACACGTAATATGTCAAAAAAAGGCTACTGAAAAAAGTATCTCTACTTGGATCACCCTATATTTAAAAAGATTGAATAAAAGCTATAGAAAACACTTTGGCAAAATTTGCTTAATACAATATGCCCTGTGTTCCCCAGAGAAGTAAAAGGAACATGTATAATATGTAATTAGTTATATAGATGCGAAAACAGGGTCGCTTTACCAAAATGTCAATATTCCACACCATCCAACTTGGACAGTCCTTAACCGATCTCGTTTAAATGTTGTGCTAAACATGAGCCTCATCACCTCAACGCTTTTACGAATTGACTCACTTGACATGAAATCCCGCATATATAAATATATATAAATATATCCTAAGCGCTTTCAAATTCAAAAATATTAATTAAAATTGGTCAAAATAAGTTTCATAAATCAAGTTATAGTCCCCATATATACTCGTATGTACATTACATTATGGCTTATAACGGTATAGAACCCGTATGGATATTTTTCAGATTTTCCGAGTCTAGTTTCTTGATAAAATAACTATTGCCTAGAAATGTGAAGAGAATCGATTCAGATTTACATATAGCCCCCAGATATACTTTCTTTCCGATTGATCATCTGAAGGGTGATTTATTTTTGAATCATATGTTATTTTGACAGTGTTGCCACTGCAAAAATTTTTTTCTGACCAAAATTTTCTCTAAAGCCGACCAAAATCTGTTGTAGCCGACCAAATTTATAAAATTAAATAAGTTGGTATCTTGTAAATTTTGGTGACAATATTTTAAGATTTTGATGAAACATGGAATGTTTGAAAAAGATAATTAACATAAAAAATATGGTAGTTATAATAAAAAAGTAAAAATATGTAAACAAGATATAAAACCAGTAAGGAAAGGCTAAAGTCGGGCGGTGCCGACTATATAATACCCTACACCACTCTCGTAATATTGAATAACTCTGATATATAAATTTTGTAATTCATGTATAAATTGTTTACATAAATTTACTTTTGGGACATTTTATACTTAAATAATACCCTGTACCACAGTGTGGTGTAGGGTATAAAAACGATTGGATCTAAAGAGCCAAATCGGATGAAACATATATATGGGAGCTATAGCTAAATCTTTACCGATTTTCTTCAAATTCGGTAGTGTTGGTTCATGGATCAAGAAACTCTACCATTCTAAATTTCAAAATGATTGGATGTAAAATACAGCTTCTACAGGACTAAAGGGCCAAATCGAACGAAACATGTATATGGGAGCTATAGATAAATCTTAACCGATTGTCTTCAAATTCGGTAGTGTTGGTTCATGGATCAATAAACTCTACCATTCTAAATTTCAAAACGATTGGATGTAAAATACAGAGTTCTATAGAACTAAAGGGCCAACTCGGACGAAACATATATATGGAAGCTATAGCTAAATCTTAACCGATTTTCTGCAAATTCGGTAATGTTGGTTCATGGATCAAGAAACTCTACCATTCTAAATTTCAAAATGATTGGATGTAAAATACAGCTTCTACAGGACTAAAGAGCAAAATCGGAAGAAACATATATATGGTAGCTATAGCTAAATCTTAACCGATTTTCTTCAAATTCTGCAATGTTGGTTCATGGATCAAGAAACTTTACCATTCTAAATTTCAAAACGATCGGATGTAAAATACAGCTTCTATAGGACTAAAGGGCCAAATCGGACGAAACATATATATGGGAGCTATAGCTAAATCTTAACCGATTTTCTTCAAATTCGGCAATGTTGGTTCATGGATCAAGAAACTTTACCATTCTAAATTTCAAAACGATTGGATGTGAAATACAGCTTCTATAGGACTAAAGGGCCAAATCGGACGAAAGATATATATGGGAGCTATATCTAAATCTGAACCGATTTCAACCAAATTCAATAGCGATCTTAACAGCCGCGAAATACTCTAAACTACAAAATTTCAGAACGATCGGCGTGAAATTGCGACAATTATATGAACCCCAAGAACCTTGCTCTGATATATCCCACTAATATTAATAAAAGTAAAATACGAACATATTCCCGACTTCGGATGGTCCATACTTTACACATCACACTTGTCAATTGCTTTTGTTCCTTATTAATTTAATATTTATTATAAGCTTACGGCAAATAAAAATTTCGGTTTAAATCCGATCTCGGAATACAGAACAGGAGTGAAAGCAACAATTCTTTCCCCAGGGCCGATATTTTAGATAACTACAAACAAACTAATGCTAATTTTTATTACAATATATTCGTCTACAATTTCAATCGATACTGCTTCCAGCGATCAACAAAAATTTGGGATTCACAATCGACATTTGAGAGTATTCCAAACGGTGAATGGCTTTAACTTTCAGTAATTTACTTGATATTAAACTTCAAATTATTCTGTATTACAATACAAATTAAATATTCTAGAATAAAACCGACCAAAATGGAATCGGTCCGACCACCCGAACAAATATAAAAATTTCAAATCCGTCCGACCAAATTTGGTCGAAAATTACCAAAACGGCAACGCTGGTTGCAGATCTTTCACCGCTCTAAATCTTGACAGAAAGTCAGTAACATATCTCCATGGAACAAAATTAATTGTTTTATGCTGAAACAATGATGTATTATTTATACAAGCATATTTCCAATATCAATGCTGTGTAGCCCAAACTTTAGGTTTATTGTGCAAACTGTGAGACTGACATGCTAGTGGACAACACTAAGGGCCCCCTCGTGATGCGGTACGCATTTACGACAATGTGGCTGGCGTAGCCAAGACAATGCGACTCAGTCCTGGAACATCGAATCGCCATTGATCTCAACAACTCAAAATTTCACGCACCAGCCGGATGCGAACTTTGCTCAAAGTCATCGCATTATTCGCTTCCAAGGTCAAATTGAATTGGGTTTACAGCAGCTCAAAATGGACAACGATTTTGCTCAATAAAATCATCTTTTCTGACGAAGCGCATAGTAAAAAGCAGAACAGCCTCATATTGAGACCGAAAAACCCGAGAAGCCAATGCACCCTCAGAGAGTGTGAGTTCCATATTCATAAAAGGCTTATCAAATTATCACTGCCGTTTGAGAAAATACTTTAAAACAACTAACGCAACATTTATACATTGATTACGATAACAAAAAACAAGCAATTCTAGGCAATGCTAGCTAGCATTACAGGTTCGAATGGAATCCACATTTGTGATAAGAGTAACCATAGAGAATAATAAATTGTAGTATTGTATTTGTCTGTATACCGCATATAATATACGTATACGAGTATGATACTCGTAGTAAACAAGTATGCTGTGTAACAATTTGAGATGAATGGTAATGGGATGAAACCAAGACAATACATTAAAATTTTTAATTGTGGTGTAGGGCAATGTCGGTCATTCCATATAATATTGAGATGCCAGTGAAGATCGCATATATGAAACGATCTTTAGACAATTTTTCACAAAGAACTTACTTGGGTTATATTGAAAAATTTTTAAAACCACTTCGGCTATTTATTGTTTTTCACTTCTAGCCAAATGGGTATTTTGATATAGTCCCCATATAATTGTTCCTTTACATTTGACTTCCTGACTCTCCAGAGGATTGATATTTAATTGTTCACCTAAAATCGTTCCAAGTGAATATGAGCCATATCGGTCCATGTTTTAATATAGCTCCCATATAAAATTCCATTGCGATTTCACTTATTGACACTTTAGAGAAACAAAATTTCCACCGATCTGGTTGAAATTTGTGCATTCATATTTCACTTTGCCTAACATTAGTTGAAGTGAAAATATACCATATCTGACCGTGCTGTTATGTAACCTCACATAATACATTTTATAACCGTTATAGGGTAATTCCAAAATAAAACGACCCAAAAATTAAAATTTAAATATTTGACCCTTTCGATTTAAATGAAATTTTACACGCGTATACTAGAAGACCATGCAGAGTTTACCGATTGTCCAAATTCATAACAATTTTGATTTGATATTTAAAATTTAGCCTTTTTTAAGTCTTTAAGACGAATTTAAAATGTTTTTATTTCCTCTATATCTCCAAAATACTACATATACCTGTTTTCTGAAAATATGAATAAATATGGTCATAACTTCTCTCTGTAGACACATCTGACAGAAATTCTTTCCATTGCGTAGCAATTATGTTGATTATTCAGAATATTTTATGTGAAATAAATCGCCGTCTATTCTGCTCCGTAATAAACACAATTCTAGGACAACGTCGCAAAAAAAAATTAAATTGCAGATATCTTTTGTATACCTCGGTTAATTGAATGCGCACAAAGATTTTAATTATCAGAGGAAATGCATGTTACCCGCGCTTCAACATTTTGCTCACCCAAGGTGGCCAACTTTGAGACCCTGTTGCTCCGCCCCTGCATACCAAATTCAAAACTTAACTTATTATAATTATTTTTCTTTTTTTTTCGATTCCTCCCACTGTGCGCTCTAGGGAATAGTTGAGACAAATAGTGTAAGCTAAATTAACTTGTACTTACAAATGCTCATAGTTGCGTTGAAATTCAAAATGAATACGTTTTGGTTTAGGTGGAAATTTCTCAGGATTCAGTTGTATCGATTTGAATATATTGCCACAACACGTGCGCACGCTATCGCTAATCTCATATTCCTCTTCATAGATTTGATCTTGACCGGGAATCTGAAAAATATGGAAAATAAAAAATTGATTAACACCATTGATTTGTAAATTGTTTTTCCACCGTTCTTTTTATGTTTATTTTTTACTTTTTATGCAACTGGACATCCAAAGGCTGATTATAAATTATTTTTAATATATTCAACATATTTATTTTCACAACAAAAATTATTTTTCTTATATCCCTTAAATATAAATCAGGATTTAAAAGAGAGACCATTAATGCTTAAAACATAAATTTTGTAATTATTCGAATTTGCACTCAAATATTTTAAAATGTGTTATGAATAAATGTAGTTTTCGGGAAAATTAGTTAAATTTGATAGATTCCCTATAAAAATAGTAAAACAACATACTTTTATAGACTTTCAATTATTTGGCTGCGGTTGACATCTCGTTGGAAAAGCCCATATGAATAACTATTAGAGTCGCTTCATTTGTCTGAAGGAAAAAATTTGGTATATTCTTTATATACATATGTATATTCCCAAAACATTTCGTTTCTGCGACTGTACAATTACGAACGGAATCATTTTTTATAATTTTGATTTTCTCGTTACTTCAGATTTCCGATCCCGTCCATTTTTGGACTAATCACTTAGACTGTCACCAAAAGAACGTACACAAAATTACAGCATTCTCGCTAACAAATTGTGCAAGATATATCAATTTAAAATATTGGCCAATCCCGATAAATTTTGGACCAATTACGTAGACTGCTACCAGATATATGTACGCAAAATGTCAGCACTCTCGCTAACAAATTTTGCAAGATATCTCTATTTAAAAATTTGGCTTATATGGGTGGGGCCACGGTCATTGGTCTGATTCCGCCCATTTTAGGACCAATCACGTAGACTGCTACCAGATATATGTACGCAAAATTACATAACTCTAGCTAATAAATTATGCATGATATTTCAATTTTAAAATTTGGCTTATATGGACTGGGCCACGCCCATTTTTGGGTCAATCACATAGAATGCCATCAGATACATATACACAAAATTGCAAGATATCTCAATTTCAAAATTTGGCTTATATGGGCAGGGCCCATTGGTCCGATCCCGCCAATTTTTGGACCAATTACGCAGACTGCTACAAGATACATGTAAACAAAATTACAGCACTCTCGCTAAAAAATTGGGCAAGATATCTCAATATAAAATTTTGTCTTTTATGATCGGTGCCACGCCCATTGATCCGATTCCGCCCAGTTTTGGACTAATCACGTAGACTACCACCAGATACATATGCACAAAATTACAGCACCCTCTCTAACAAATTGTGCAAGATATCTTAATTTCAAGATTTGGTTTATATGGGCGGGGCCACGCCCATTGGTCCGACCCCGTCCATTTGTTAACCAATCACGTAGACTACCACCAGATACATATACACAGAATTACAACACTCTCTCTAATATATTGTAGACTACCACCAGATACATATACACAGAATTACAACACTCTCTCTAACATATTGTAAAAAATATCTAAATTTCAAAATGTTACTTATATGGGCAGTGCCACGCTCATTAGTCCGATTCCGCCCATTTTTGAACCAATGACGTAGACTACCACCAGATACATATACACAAAATTCCAGCACTCTCGCTAACAAATTGTTCAAGATAAATCATTTTTTAATTTGAATTATATGGGCGGTGCCACGCCTATTGGTCCGATCCCGCCCATTTTTTGACCAATCACGTAGTTACATATATACAAAATGACATCACTCTCGCTAAAAAATTGTGCAAGACACCAACAAACTAAGAAACAAACACACATTCTTCTTTATATATATAGATTAACTCTTTCCAGGCCATAAATATTTTGGATGTTAGTCCGAAATGAGTTAAAGCGAAATGATTACTATAAAAATTATCCTATGCGCATTATTTTAACACCGAAAATATAAATTATCAAGAAAATAACCATGTCGCACCTTTTTTACATTTTATTTAATACTGCGCTTATGTTCAAAACAATTGTTATATTTTTCTACTTCATTTATTTTACCTAGAATTTCGACAATTAAATAGGAAACCGTATAAAATGTAAAAATTCTTGAAAATTTCAGCCTTTGGGGTTGAAATAATGCGTGTAGGATATTTTTAAATGACCTGCAGCTTTATAACCTCCAACATGGGATGACGGTGTACTCTGTACGTCATTCCGATTGCCAGACCAAAAATATTCGCCCTTATTCCAGTTGGCGTCGTCGATTTTTAGTCGACACTGTTTAGATTGACGACTTCATAAATTTTGAAATTTTTTTAAATATTTATACCCTACACCACACTGTGGTACAGGGTATTATAAGTTTGTTTCACGGCAGATGTTTGTAACACCTGAAAATAACACAGCTAGACCCACCTTAAAGTATACCGATCGACTCAGAATCACTAGCTGAGTCGATTTAACGATGTCCGTCCGTCCGTCCGTCTGTCCATGTAAAGTTGTTCGTCGACTACAGGTCGCAAATTCACTCCGATCGTTCTGAAATTTTGCAGTTTAGAGTACTTCGCAGCTGTTAAGATCGCTATTGAATGTGGTTGAAATTGGTTCAGATTTAGATATAGCTCCCATATATATCTTCCGTCCGATTTGGCCCTTTAGTCCTATAGAAGCTGTATTTTACATCCGATCGTTTTGAAATTTAGAATGGTAGAGTTTCTTGATCCATGAACCAATATTGCCGAATTTGAAGAAAATCGGTTAAGATTTAGATATAGCTCCCATATATATGTTTCGTCCGATTTTGCTCTTTAGTCCTGTAGAAGCTGTATTTTACATCCAATAATTTTGAAATTTAGAATGGCAGAGTTTCTTGATCCATGAACTAACACTACCGAATTTGAAGAAAATCGGTTAAGATTTAGCTATAGCTCCCATATATATGTTTCGTCCGATTTGGCCCTTTAGTGCTATAGAAGCTGTATTTTACATCCGATCGTTTTGAAATTTAGAATGGTAGAGTTTCTTGATCCATGAACCAACATTGCCGAATTTGAAGAAAATCGGTTAAGATTTAGCTATAGCTCCCATATATATGTTTCGTCCGATTTTGCTCTTTAGTCCCGTAGAAGCTGTATTTTACATCCAATCATTTTGAAATTTAGAATGGTAGAGTTTCTTGATCCATGAACCAACACTGCCGAATTTGAAGAAAATCGGTTAAGATTTAGCTATAGCTCCCATATATATGTTTCGTCCGATTTGGCCCTTTAGTCCTATAAAAGCTGTATTTTACATCCAATCGTTTTGAAATTTAGAATGGTAGAGTTTCTTGATCCATGAACCAACACTACCGAATTTGAAGAAAATCGGTTAAGATTTAGCTATAGCTCCCATATATATGTTTCGTCCGATTTGGCCCTTTAGTTCTATAGAAGCTATATTTTACATCCAATCGTTTTGAAATTTAGAATGGTAGAGTTTCTTGATTCATGAACCAACATTGCCGAATTTGAAGAAAATCGGTAAAGATTTAGCTATAGCTCCCATATATATGTTTCATCCGATTTGGCTCTTTAGATCCAATCGTTTTTATACCCTACACCACACTGTGGTACAGGGTATTATTTAAGTATAAAATGTCCCAAAAGTAAATTTATGTAAACAATTTATACATGAATTACAAAATTTATATATCAGAGTTATTCAATATTACGAGAGTGGTGTAGGGAATTATATAGTCGGCACCGCCCGACTTTAGCCTTTCCTCACTGGTTTTAAGTTATAAAAAGGGTATTTGTCAGTTCATGGATACCAAAAACATTCGTTTTGGCGTGAAGATGACAAAGCTAGAACTTCATAGATATGATGAAAATGATGTGACGACGTCGACGACGCCAACTGGAATGAGGGCGATTGATCTTATTTAACGATACAGTTTGTAAAATAGAAATTCTTTGCAGTTTTAGATTTTCTTATTTTTTTAATTTTTCTAAAACAGGTCTTCATAGCCGTTTGGCCCTGCGGCTACCTTGACCAAAGACAAATAGAATAAGAAGACATTCCTTCCGGTCGAAACGTCAAAATCTATCAGGTACGAATGAATAGGAATGAAGTGTCACTGGCGAAAAAACCGTTTTCCGCGAACATTGTTTGAACTTTTTTGCACTTGTCGATTAATATTATTTTTTTAATTTTAACAATTACAAAAAAATTCGAGAAAATCGGTCCTCGAAAAACCTCACTCATTGGTAACCTATTCGTTGGAATTCCTATTTGTTGGTACCTGACACACTCGCTCGGGGATGACTTCCCTTCATACTTTATAATTTTTGAACACTGCATATTGATTATGCCTCCAAAATATTCTTAGTTTTCAAACGGGACACAACTCGCGACATGAGTTGACGCACTTCTTAAAAATGTTAACAAACTTTTAGGAAATCTATATAACGGGTGATCCAAATAGAATTTTCTGTGTTTTTGTCTTTAAAAAAATTAGGGAACCTCGAAATGGATCACGTATTATAAGAACGAGTAAACAAGTTGCAGCGATCTTCGCATATCAGCTAATACTAGATTATCGACATTAGTGCTCTGTAAATTTAACTTCTCAAGTTGGCCAAAGCACTGCTGTTGGAAACATGGAACCACAGTTTTTAAATGATAGTCTAGTCTAGTATCAGCAGAACCTGAAAATCTCGACCTAAATTAACTTTCATAATATAAAGAGCAACTGAGGTGTCGTATATAGTAGTTATTTTGTAGTGTAAAATACAGGGCGATTTTTTTACATTTTATCATTTGAGCATTGTCCGTCTGTCTGCCCGCTCGTCTGCCTTTTTGACCGTCCATCTGTTTGGCTGATGCGCAAACGATTGGCTTCAAATTTGGGATGCGGTAATATATATTTTCTATCTCACGTAAAGATGGGCCATGTTGGTGCACTCCTTCTAGTACCTCCCCCGCAAAGGGTTAAAATTTAGGAAAATAATGTTTCTCTAATAACTTATAATTCCACACATAGTAATAGCTATGACTTTGAGAAAAATGAGCGAAGTTGCCACGCCCTGTTTGGTACCGTCGACACAAAGGAGTAAGTTGTAAAAGATGTTAAGACTTATAGTACTAACTCCTTACTTTGAATATAAGCGCCACAAAATAAAATATTTAGCCATATCATTATCATATGAAAAATTCGAAAAGTAAGATTAATAAAACCTTAAAATATTTCTTCAGAGAATGCTCTGTCTTATAAGGTGGTGTAAGGTATAATACAGTCCGCTCTTCTCGATATTAGCCCATCCTGACATTATTATCCATATAACTAAATATGTTCATGTTATTGTAATAGGGCGCCTATAACAAAGAAACTGCTAAGGAAAGTACAAAGTCAGGCCTGGCCGACTATATGATACCCTATATCACTACTGTGATGAATATTTTCCTGCGCATGATACGTACTTACAAATCAATCTCACATTTTAACCTAGACCGATAATGTTATGTGATTTCTAGAGTGTAAAGATTTAAATCGATATGGATCTGCATAATAATATATGTACAATGTACATCCTATAATGAAACTTAGAGGTATGTGGCCAAACATCTTCTTGAATATAAGTACATCCAATCGGAAGGTATAATTGTACTGTTACTCAAAAGCGTAGGAAGGGGGTGATACCACCCTAGAAGGGGGTAATACCACCCTAGAAGTTTTTTAGGACACAAAATCGGCAAAATTCCGTCAAAATCGTCAAAAAAATTGTCATTCCATAAATCTACTATTTACATACAGATTTTGAGCCATTTATGGTTACGAAGCGCATCACAGACAGTTATGTAGTAATACAACTTTCAGGACTTGAAATTGAGAACCGTTCTCACTAAGAAGTAGGCACATTATAAGTTTAACGATTACAATTTATTGTTGATAAGGATGATGACGTATTTCTCATTATACCATCCACCATAAGTTTGTTATTCCGTTTAAATATATTGAAATGTTAATGTGAGACCCTATAAAGAATGTAATGAGGGTTTATTTTAAAAATAGGCTATCATAAATGAGAGCGAAAAAGCGGTTAAATTACCACTTGGTTTTGCAAATATAGCTTCTACAATCTGTTTAAAAAAAAACATTTAGCGTATTCCGAAAACATCACATGGAATATAAAGTCGTATTCGTAAGTCGTAAACCAGCCGTTCTGGTTTGAAATTGAAATGTTATTTGAAACAACAAACTCATGTTAATTCAAATACAAGAGGAATTTTTATACAAAAACGTCAAATATTCATACACTACAGAATTATATCATATATCACACACCATTAAAACGAAAATATCGGTGGCTTATATCCCAAAGCTGCTATATTAAAAAAAAATTCAGGAGAGCAAAAAAACTGTTGAATTTCATTATTTCGCGAGAATTTTTATATCATATGAATTACGTATATCAACATATATAATATTAACCTTTGAATTCCTATTATTTTTTCAAATACAGCTCTGAAATCAGCGGGTCAACATTTACGGAAAAAGATTAAAATAAACCGAAAAACGTAAAATTTGGCGGTTTTTGTCTTTGTGATAAGTGGACAGCCAAAAAATAAAAACGCTAAGAAGATCATGGCATATTTTTTCAGTACACGCCCTGAATGAATTTCGTAATATAGAAGAGATAACCATCATACTCACGTTTTCGAATAAAATATTAGATAACGCTTTGAATATAAGCCCTCGATATATTATTGATTGACGTACAATTTTAAAACGATTTAGTGAAGTCGTCTGTTCAAATCACACTACAGTCCACATGTGACGCAAACATATATGAGACTCAAATTTGGAAAAAATATTTCTTATATCTGTGGATTGAAAATGTAAATCGGCATTCTCTATTTTTGACCTTCGAAAATCGTCAAAATGACGATAAATCGTAATTTCTGACAACACTGTCTGCGACCCCGTAAAGTATAAATCGATGGCTTATATCCAAAAGGTGCTATATTAAGATTTTCAAAATGAGATTTTGATGGCAAATGCTTCTGTTCACATGATTGATCTACGGTGTAAATTTTAGATTAAAAAATATCCTAACACGCCTTTTTAACGTTTTTCTTTTTTTGCTATGTTGTTTTATGTGTTTTTACGAAGAAAAATCAGGCTATACTATCTTTTTTCATTTGATTTCCAAATTGCAAAAAAAAAGCCGCCAAATTCAATAATTTTTCGATGTAGTATGAACTTTTCCTGTAGATTTTGACCCGCTGATTACAATTCTGTATTCAGAATTTTTGCAAAATACATACATTTAAGAAAACCGCGGATGAAAATTTAAAATTTGATGTACTTTGCAAGCCCGTGTAACACTCATAAACCTTCTTAAGCAAAGTTAAAGATGCCTACTGAGAAGAGTGAACTTTACTTCATAAAGTATATTGCAAAATAGTTGAAAGCAATGACGTCTTTATAGCGAAAATTTGATGCGAAACGAGAAAATGAATTCATTTTAAAAATATTTATATTATAAAGGGTTTTCCAACTAGAGGTGTTATTTTGGTATTCAATGAAAAATGACATTTTTTGAGATAAATGATTGGATGATTATTTCATAATAAAGAGGAAGGTATGCCGTTAATAATGAAAAACAACATCAGCCAAATGGCCACGACGCTTACAGGACCATATCCTTTTCATGAAATTGTCCATAACCAAATCGCAAAGTGGCTGCCCTATGTCCTCGATCCTACCTCATTTTCGAAAAAGTGAGGTCCAATGACCCCGCCAGACCATAAACCGCACCAAACAGTCACGTTGAGGATGGAGAGGCTTCTAAACAATAACTCTTGGGTTTTCCGAGCCCCAGATGCGACAATTTTGCTTGTTGACGTAGCCACCGAGGTGGAAATGGGCCTCATGCGAACTGTGACTGCAAGATTTTCCCCATTTTTGTAGTGGATTTTAATAATTTCAGTGCGTTGTTGAATCGTGCATCGTTCCATTTTTATTAATGGCGTAGTTTCTACTTGTCAAATGTCAAAGAATAAAAGCTTCAAAAGTGATAGCTACCGAAATACCGGGTGATTCAAAATAACACCTCTTGTTGGAAAACCCTGTATAAGGGCAATATCTAAATCTGAACCAATTTTGACCAACTTCAATGGGGATAATCCTTGGATCATCACAAATCGGGCCATAAATACCAACTGTACTTTGATTACAAGAAAACGTGGACAGACAGACAGACGGACATGGCTAAATCGACTCAAAGAGTGATTCTATGTCGATCGGTATAATAAACTATGGTTCTATTTCTTCTCTTTTTGGGCGTTACAAAAAAATGCACAAAGTCATCACACAGTGTGGGGTAGGGTATAACAATTTAATCAGTTTATATTTTGTTGTAGTCCCCGTGTAGGGTTAGCCCCCAAATATGCTAATTTAAGTCATAACTACCTCATTTTTCAGATGAAGGGTTTGGCTAAAGAATTTGGTGCCTTAAATTTGTCTAAAATGTGCAGCGTCAATTTTTTTTTAATATTTGCTTCAACTCAGAGGATGGTTCGAAGATTTGCTCCATATCCAAAGACTTTTCCAGTAGAAGAAAACACTGTCTATTTGACAGAGTTTTCTTCTTTAGGGATATATGTAAAAGTTATGAGCCATTTTGTAAATGTTAGGGAAATTCAAAAAAGTCTTGTTTCATATTTTTTCGTTTTTAAATGATGTTTTTGCGTATATTGAATTCGCCATATGTGAGAGAGACATATAAGAAATATTGCACTTGCATTTTATTTTATGAGGATTGATGTCAGACGTTATAAAATTATAGAGAGGACGAGGTTTTATGGTTGTTCGGAACCATCCATAAAACATTATATGCAATGTCAGTATAATTCAGCGCCTTAAAGATTTAAGTCGATTTTCTGAAAAATATTATAAAGTTATATTTCGAAGTATGAGTAAACGGCAAAGAACTTTTCAATGTGTAGATGATCCCGACAATTTCAGCTACATCTGTCAAAAATATGTTATTAAAAAAAATCGACGTGCGTTTGGTAAAATAATAGAAGAAATATATGTGCAATGTTTTGGTATACGAGTTAAAAATATGAACGAACCGTGGACACCTAGTATTTTGTGTAATTCGTGCCATGTAAATCTTACTCGATGGACTAGTGGAAGAAAGCGGTAAGTACTTTAAAATAAATATATTACAATGTTTTCTGGAATAAAACGTTTTAATTTTAGACTTCACGTGGAATATAGAATGCCAATGATTTGGAGACATCCATTCATTCACGATACGGACTGCTATTTTTGTCTAAGTTAATAGATTGGAGTAGGAAGTGTCCAAGTATAGCTAACAGCCTAATAACGGAAACATCATCAAGTTCAACTGAGTACTCAACTCTGAGCGATTCAAGTTTGAGTCAGAAGTCATCGCTTTTAACTCAGTTTCAACTCATTGATCTAGTGAGAGATTTGGAACTGACCAAATATAAAGCAGAACTACTTACATCTGGGATGAAACAGTACAATATTTTGGCCCCAGATGTTAACATATCATATTATAGAGTCCGTGATATACCATACAAACAATTTTATACAACTGTGGATAACAGATGCTTTTGCAAGGACATTCCCGGATTGTTCGAGGAACTTAATCAAACATACAATTCAAAGGAATGGCGGTTACTTGTTGAAAGCAGTAAAGAAAGTTTAAAAGCAGTACTTTTACACAACGGAAATCAGAAGCCGTCGATTCCCATTGCTCATGCGGTCAACACTATGGAATCTTACGAAACAATGGCTAAATTGATAAAATACATAAAATATGAACATGACTGGAAAATTTGTTGCGATTTAAAAGAAGTTGGTATGTTATGCCTCTGGGATTGCCGATATTTTGCCACCGCCTCATATTAAGTAGGGGCTCTTTAAAAATTTTGTAAAAGCCTTAAGGAAAGATGGCAATTCACTCTCATATTTAAAAAGTTTATTTAAAAGTCTTTCTTTTCAAAAAATCGAAGAAGGAGTTTTTGATGGGCCTAAGATAAGGAAACTGATGAAAGATGTGAATTTCGAATTATATTTGACGTCCGATGAAATTGCAGCATGGAGGTTGTTTCAGCGTGTAGTTTAAAATTTTCTTGGATCCAATAAAAGCCGGCAAACTGAAACAATGATTAATGATTTGTTAAAAAATTATGAAAAAATTGGTTAGAAATATATTTTTTATATTTATGTATATAACACATGTATGTATTCTTCTAACTTATTTTTCGCTTTATGTAATCCAACAGGTGTAAATATGTCCCTCAAAATTCATTTCTTGCATTCTCACTTAAACTTTTCCCCGAGAATCTTTGCGACGTAAGTGACGAACATGGCGAAAGGTTTCACCAAGAATTGAAGTCCATCGAGCGGCGTTGCCAAGAGCACTGGGATGAAAGAATGATGGGAGATTATATTTGGTTCCTCATTAGAGAAATTGATTCCGAAATCTTCAAACGTCAACAAAGAACTCACAATTACTTCTATTGAAACTCGTTCATGTAAATAAACTCAAATGTACATAATATAAATAAAAGTACTAAATAAAATCGCTATTTAAACAGAAATTAAAAAAAAAGATTTTTTCAAATCTATTTACCTCTACCAAAAGGGCTATAATTTCTACATTTATCCATAGATTATTTTTTTCTTCGCTAGATTGCAGACTTTTAAAAAATAAAATAAAATATTTTTTTCCATTTTTTATGTTTTTTTTTGTGCCAGGATTTTTTTTTTAATAAATCTACTTTTTCCAATTCGTTTAATGACTGTTACTAAACCACTGTTTCTAAGTGAAAGAGATATTTCCAACATTGATAGCTTCAATCTAACACATAAGTCGACCTAATCGGGCATATACTCCAAATATTATAGTGCAAATACCCTTAGTACGATAATAGCATCTTTAATGAAAATTTTTTTAAAAAAAAATTTTACCATAAAAATATTTGTGGTTTTGATTTTATATAACAGTATGCCACAATCTATACCAAAAAATAATTTTTAGGTCTAGTACACAAAAAATTTTTTTTTTTGGTTGCGTAGTGATATTATTACTTTAATCGAATTCTATACAAATGTCTTATTTGTATGTATGTATATTGGTAAAAAAAAGTCTAAAATTGCTGGCATTATATCTACGTCCCCTAATGTGCAAGTATCTTCAAAACTTACCTTTTTCATTGGCAGCTTAATCTTAAGTATTTCCGCATAGCGATTCAGCACTTCTTTGGGCGCATGGATTTTAATGAAATGTATTCGTTGAGTGTTATCACGTTCCAGATGGAGGCCTTCCCTCTCCAGGTTCGCCTCGAAAGTTTCGCGCTTCTTGATATTGTCCAATTTGTGATCGGCACCACTGAAGGCCAAAACGTAATCCACTCCGCGTACACCATCTTGGAATCGCCGGCGCGTCTAAAAAGGGAGAGAATATAGACAACAACAGATGATTGTTAAAATTTATGGTTTCACGTTCTTACGCAGTGTAGTCTATTTATAAAACTAATGTATTGTTTTTTCGGGATGATTTTTTGGCTCCAAGGCAAATAGGTACATAAAAATATTAAAACAAAAAAAAAAACAAAAACCATTCTAAGCAAAGCAAAATACTTTTTTTTAGCAAATCTCATTTGTTTCAGTACCAAAACAAGAAATAATTCTTACTTCAGGATCACCTTCTATCAAGTCCAGATCCGAAAACACTTGCATACAATTTCCCATGATCTAGTCTAGATCAAAAACACATATTTATATAAGAATCGTAGTTCAAACTATCTTTAAAAACCCCCGAAATATATTTCAACTCATTCTTGTTGGCAGTTTCACTTATATTAATATTTGATGTTTTGGGAACATTCCGATTTGTCTTTGTGTTCTTTTTCTAAAGAAAATAACAACAAAATAACTTTAACAATTGTATGCACGCGTTCGTCAGTTTTCACTACTTCATTTGTTGAATCGACAAAAACACTGAGTCAAATGTCTTGGGCATTTCTACAAAAAACCAGATGATTAGTCAAAAAAAAAATACAAACAGAAAATGTGTAAATATTGCCTCTTTCGCCGGCTGCAATGGATTGTGGATCGTATTCGGATGGGAACCGCTCTCGTTTGGATAGTATTCTCATGTGACAGGCGATATATAATGACAAGAGGTTTCGCTTATAGAATCGTAGTAAAAAGGGAAAGGTTTCGTGTATTCCTTTGCAATCACTCAGAAGTTCATATGTAAATTTGGTCTCGACATCCATTTACAGATTTTTCAATTTTCATTAACTTCATTATTTAAAGGGAGAAATACCCAAACACAATATAATTTAAGAAGACAATCCTTCCCGTAGCGAGTATGTGTCAGTTACGAATGAATTTGATTCCAACGAGTGAGGTTTTTCGCGAATTTTCAGACCGTTTTCCCTGATTTTTTTGTAATTGTGACAATTTTCGTGAATTGCGAAATATTGATATAAAAATATAAATAAATAAATCACTCTAAAAAAGACCTCGAGCTTGAAAAATCATTTATTCTAATTGCTAATAAAAAAGGTCGAATAATATACACAAATTATGGAAAATTAAAAAATTAATATTAATCGATCAGTGCAAAAACAGTTCACAGTGTTCGAGGAAAACAGTTTTTTCACATGTGACAATTCATTCCTATTCGTTGGTAACTGACGGATTTGGACATTTCGGCCTGAAGGAATATCTTCGCATTCCATAATTTTTGGAAATACCAACAATTTAAATATTGCTGATCTGACTTCAATAATACCAGGTCAAAATGGCCAAAATCGGCCCCCAAAATGTTTAACATAAAAAATAATGTTTAAAACAAATGCATTATAAAATATCGATCAATAGACATTACTGTTTTCGACAGCTCAGCTGTTTTCGTGTTTTCATTTTAAACATTGTTTTTCATCTTTAAAAATTGAATTTTATAGACCGTTCTATCAACTCAAAAAAAGATTTCATACATTTCTCTAAATTGTATGTGCTTTTTTAAATCACCTCGGAAAGATCCTAAAAAATCTATCTTTACTTTAACCAACACCATTTTTAAACTTCGACCACTAGATCGTATTACTAACATTGCTTCGCGAACAAGAATTTGTCCGTTTTTTGGTATTTGTGTTAAGTTTTGGGCTTTGGTGTGTTCTGACACATATAGTAAAATTTTATGGCCAACATTTTTGTAGAACATTTCATCCACGCCCTTCCCATTTTAAGGGATGTTTTTTACGATTTGTTAAAATGGTGCCGAAAATTACAGTTATGTGGGGGAGCTAGAGGATTAATATGTTCCACAAAAATATTGGCCTTAATATTTTCTATAAAGTTGCTGAACATACCCTATACCAAAAAAAAAAAAATATTTTTGTTACATAATAGTGAAATACTAACATTTTTTGAGCTATTTAGGGTACCTAGACACATTCGGATTGGATTGATATGTTCACAAAAGTTGTTCAGATTTAGGTTGGCTACAATTTTGCCAAACATTGTTAAAGAAAAATTACGAGTCCCTGAAAGTTATGCTGAAAAATTGGAAAAAATTATTTTTTCCTTCACTTTTTCAATAAAAAGTAACGAAAAATTTTTTTTTCGTAAAAAATTTTAAGAAACTTTGTTCAGCGTATTCTTAGCTACATTATTGCCAAATATACTTAAGCGGTATCACCAAGTCTGAATTAGTTGTTGGACAATAGCTGATGACACGTTTTTCGAGGGGCCCACTGATTTTCAGAAACTTTGGAGGCCCATAAAAAAATTTGTCAACAATTTCGCTAAACCGAGTAGAGGGTTATTCTTCCCTTTGATACACGGGGGAAAATCGTCATTTTTGATATGTTTGAATTGAAAGAAAATATATTTGGAAGCGATTTTTTCAAATACTATATATTTGTTAACAAATAAATTTTATTTGAAAATCAAGAAATCTTGTTTGGAACGCATATATTAATATATTAGAACATAATATATTTGCTAACTGACTTTCACAAATAAAATATGTGTGTACCCACAAACAAAGTTATTGTTTAAGAAGTTTTCCAAACATATTTTATTTAAAAATTTTTTTAAAACTTTGCTGATTTTTTCGAATTTTAGTTAGTTTTTCCTAGTTTTCGTTTTAAACTTTATAGCTAAAAATGTCTTTTAATTTATAAATATTCCAATTCATCACTTTTTGTCAATCCATCAATGCAATTTATATTCACGAAAGATTATACGATTTAAGTTTTAATTAAATTTTAAAAACATTTAAAATTTATAAAAAAAATTATCTTTGAGCACCTGAAAAACAGAAAACTTGTCTTTAAATCAAGGCATTGATACATTGCCAAAATAATTAAATACAAATTAATCTTTATTTCGGAAATACTAGTTCCAAATAAAAAAATATTCGAATGGGAACATATTTTTGTTTAGAACAATATTCTCCCAAACATATACTATTTATGTGTGTCAAATGTTATATATTTGGAGTGTACTCTAAACATATGTATATTTCAAGCCGAATATGTTTGGGACAATATACTACAGAAGCGATTTTTTTTCAGCGTGTAGTAGAATCTAACTTATACTGTCAAGTCCGTGTATTTTTCAAAAAGTGTTCATTTGTTGCATAGTGTTATCTGTCCAAAAAATTTTATTTGATAGCGTCTAGATTCAAAATCGTTTATAAGTATAAGTATATGCTGAGGCTATATCTAAATCTGGACCGATTTCTTTTTGAAATTAGACAGCACACAGTGAGACGTCTGGAGAGCTGGCGGCCACAAGTCTATAAAATATGGCAGTCTATGACTATTTTAAACATGTAAACGCAATTGTGTAACTAGCATTACAAGCTTAATTTCGACATGTGTGTTCTGAACATAGGTTGAAAGGGGCAATAAAATGGGATATTATTTTCAAGGAAACTAACTTTCCACATCACCTATTTTTCAGCTTTTGTATAGGAAATGCAGTCAATGAAGAGTAATAAATGAAAGTCACGTTCAGTAAATAAGTTGTATGTACTTCATAGGAAATAAATAATTTTAATACAAATATTAGAGGAAAAAAATAAATGAGTTAATAATGAAAACATTAATAAATATATGATTATGTCAATACAAAAATATTATCTAAATAAATTTTTTCATATGAATAGAACATTTAGCAGGTCAGCATTCCTGTTTAACCTTAACAATTTCTTGGTATTCAGGGAAAAGTTAAAATTTTCTCTTTAGTTCGTTTACACAATTCCGTGTACTGGTGTTTAGAAAGTTTTAAATCTAACAAAAAAACAAGCGCTTCTTCAGGTGTACATTTTGTGTCTTTATCTCTTGTTGAGGTGGTCTTCTATAGCGATACATACATCGGAATCGATTATCTCTAAATTCGTTACTGTTTCTTCTAGGTTGAAGAACCTTCAGCAAATTTCGTAATCATAGAATGTAAAATAAAGCTTCTATTGCGATTTGGTGGCAGATCGGAATGAACATATATGTAGAAGATATATTAAAATCTGAGCCGTTTTCTTTAGATTCGGCACTGTTTGTTCAGGGTTCAAAATATTTCTTTGAGTTGACCTTAGATGTCAAATCAGATGTATATATATGGGGGCTATATCTAAATTTGAACCGATTTTGATCAAAATAGGCTACGCAAATATACCCTTATTCTACACCATCAGAGTAAAAAAGTGTTATCAAGTTTTATTATTGATCCAAAAATTTGTATTTTATATGGAGGTGCGTGCTATATCTTAATCTGGGCCGATTTTTTTTTTAAATTGACAAGGTTAGTGTTTGGTTCTAGAAACTGTTACATTTTATCAAGATGCCAAATCATGATACTGGTATAAATATGGATTATATCTATACTGGTATAATAATGATACTGGTATAAATATGGTTTATATCTACAAATGAACCGATTTTGTTTGATTCAATTTCATAAATCTATGTTCAAAAATGCGGATTCTATAGTCCTTATATGCATAATAGTTTTTTTAGTTTTGGCTATATCCAAATCTGAACTCATTTTCTTCAAATTTTGCATGAAGATCTAGTCAGAACTGCGGATTCTATATAGTTGAACTGATTATCTTCAAATTTGGGAACGTTCTTTATTGGTTAATAAACCGTATCTCTTTAATTTCATATGGATTCTACATATAGCCGTTAGTTGGAAAATCGGGATATATGTATATATTGGGGATATGAAGGGTCTTCTTAAAGGGACTTCCGAACTTTGGCAATTGATAGCGTCCATATTGTTGAACATACATCGGTCGAATTTGCCAAATATGAAGACAGGAAGCATTGAAAATTTAATTTTTAATTTTTTCCCTGACCCTGTGCTAGTATTTTAAAATGCACCGATTATATCCACATCAACACGTCTGAGTCCGCAATAAACTTTCCTCTATGATGAAAACAAAATAAACCCAGTAGAACAAAAGTTATGGCCACTTGAAGTTATATTTAAAAAAATCAGATTTTTAATTTTTTAGGAAAAAAAATATGTTATATTTTCGAGTTTTAGAAGAAGTTAGTTAAAAAAATGTACAACATAAAGAATGAAAATGAATTCACGGGTATTTTTACCAAGCTTCTCCAATTTACACCATTTTTTACACAAATTTTTAAAGTAAGCCACATTTTCTCCAATCGCAATGCTAAAATGTTAAAACTTTTGGGATATTTATGTATATGTGGTAAGGTGTTGTAAGATGAACTGCGAAGGGAATCTGAACCCGAGCAAAAAGAGGTCTCTTATTACACAAAATCGGTTCAGATTTAGATATAGCCCCCCAGATATGTTACCCCGATTGGACATGTAAGTGCTGTAAAAACGTAAAAAGTGTATCAAATTCGGCAAAAAGAGGTTTCCTATTATATGAATGAACAATTTTAAATATGGAAGAAATCGGCTCAGATTCAGATATATCCCCCATATATATGTTACCCCCGATTTGACATGTAACCGCTGTGAAAATCTTATTTTATATCCGATTAGTGCGAAATTCGGCAAGAAGAGGTTTCTTATTACACGAAGGAAAACTGCCAAATTCGGAGAAAATCGGTTCAGATTTAGATATAGCCCCCATATATATGTTACCCCCGATTGGTTTCTTATTACTCGAGAGATACTGCCAAATTCGGAGAAAATCGGTTCAGATTTAGATATAGCCCCCATATATATGTTACCACCGATTTGTCATGTAAGCGTTGTAGAGATCCGATCAGTATGAAATTCGGCAGAAAGGTTTCTTATTACTCGAAGGAATACTGTCAAATTCGGGGAAAATCGGTTCAGATTTAGATATAATATGTTCCTACCCATTCACCAATTATTCCAAATTATTATCGCAATGACCTTTATCTCATTGTTAGGGAGGTGTAGGGTATTATATAGTCGGCCCCGCCCGACTTTCTGCCTTTCTTTACCGGTTTTTTCTACATGAAGGAATACTGCCAAATTAGGAGAAAATCTGTTCAGATTTAGATATAGCCCCCATATATATGTTACTTCCGATTTGACATGTAAGTGCTGTAGAAACTGTATTTTATATCCGATCAGTGCGAAATTCGACAAGAAGAGGTTTCTTATTACACGAAGGAAAACTGCCAAATTCGGAGAAAATCGGTTCAGATTTAGATATAGCCCCCATATATATGTTACCCCCGATTGGTTTCTTATTACTCGAGAGATACTGCCAAATTCGGAGAAAATCGGTTCAGATTTAGATATAGCCCCCATATATATGTTACCACCGATTTGTCATGTAAGCGCTGTAGAGACTGTATTTTATATCCGATCAGTACGAAATTCGACAGAAGGAGGTCTTTTTACATGAATGAGTATTCAGGGAAAATCGGTTCAGATTTATATATAACCTCCATATATATGTTCCTCCTGATTTGGTATCAAAGCGCTATAGAAGTTGTACTTTACTTCCGATCATTAACAATTTAGGAACGAATTTTGCTTAATTTAGCGATTATCGGTTCAGAATTAGATAATATGTTCCTACCCATTCACCAATTATTCCAAATTATTATCGCAATGACCTTTATCTCATTGTTAGGGAGGTGTAGGGTATTATATAGTCGGCCCCGCCCGACTTTCTGCCTTTCTTTACCGGTTTATATAAGTGAAGGTGTTTGCGTGCGGTGTGAAACTAAGAGAGTGACAGCACATCTTGATATTATAAGTCGCTGGTATTCATCGTTCATTCTCGCTGTAGATCTTACTGCTTCTTTGTTTACCAAATGAATAGTCATTTGTACAATGTATGTAAAAATATATATGTATATACATACATAAATATGTGAGTCCATATGTATACCATAAATCATGACACCCTGTTAAATAAATTTAGTTCATCATTGCTTGGCTTGGAAACCAATCACGAATTTATTGGTTACACTACCCCTCGCTCTCTTGTGTCATCAAGCCTACTCAAACTCTCCAATTAATTCTCAACGGGAACTTATTCATTCATACGTCAATGTTTCTCTCTACCTGTTCATTGTTTTCAATTTGTCTTTGCTTTTTGCATATAAAGGGTTTTCCAATAAGGGCTGGCCGATATTGAATTGGAATGAAACAAGTTGTGTGCTTTAACAAAAATTGTTTTTATTTCAACTACTCATAAATGCAAATGTATTACATATGACAGTGATTGAAAAAATAACAAAATCAGATTTCACGCCGCTCAAAACATACTGTCAACGTCATATCGCTCACACACTTGTAGAGTGGCATAACTCAAAAATTTAAATTATTAAGATGTGTAACTTTAAGTCGGTATAAAAGATAAGCAACATGTTATAAGATTTTGAAAAACTTATATAAATATTCGCTATTATTAAAAAGATCCAATTGTTGATCTTATACATCGGCTACGATCGTCAGCGATTTTATTTCAAATTCTCCGCATTAGAGTTTAATAATTTCTTCCCTTTTAGAATAGGGTTTCCCCAAATTCTTCTGAAAAGTAACGAGAAGATTCCTATATTTAGGTTTTCCTTTTCACAATTATCTTGATGTTCAAAATCCCAGAAGACGTATGAACACATTCTGCAATACTTTAATGTCCGATTTTGTCAAATAAAGCCGGCAAGCAGGGCCGGGCTTAAGGAATTTAATTTTTTTTGAAAATATTTTGCACCCTATTTTCAAAATATTCGTAATAAATTTTGCATTAATTGTAGCACTGGTTATGATAGTACTGGTTATTATTATAAAAACATAAAATGGACGTAAGGCCCAAAAAAACTTTGGGCTTTGTGACAGTTGGGCTTTATGACCGGTCACCGCTTCTAAAGCCAATGAATCGGGTGAAAAAGCCACAACTTCAGCTGTGTTAACGGCTCGTAATAAAGGGATGGATTTACATATATTGGTCCGCCACTATCCACATGCAAGCTTTGGCATAGGCAAGGGCAATCAGGCAGTCCAACGACAGATGAACATAAATTGGTATCAGTAGACAAATCTGGCCAAGATATGATCTGAGAAGGTCAAAATATCTCCTCGCACTAGAGGGGAAAATACTGCCTACGTTAGGGTCAGTTCTGACGGACACTGCCTAAAGCCTGTTTAATTTATATGACATATATTTTTCTTTGCATTATGTTAAATAAATGTTTGGTAAATCTAATAAAACATATTAGTTTCAACGAAATAACTTAAAAAAATTGTAATATTTTTTAGTTGCAAAACGACTAGTGGAAATTAAATTTTTAAGTAAAGTAAGTGTAACGTCAATTAGGCATAATTACCAACAAAATGTAGAGAAACCAAGGTTGTTTTCATCCCAAAAGCGGAAAAGAAGTCCCACACTGGAGCTAAGGATTTCCGGTCAATCAGTCTATCGCCAATTGTCCTCAAAACTCTGGAGAGATTATTAGGACTAACATTTCTGTAGCCTGTCCACTCAAAAGCATGCCTACAGGAAGGGCAAGTCCACTGAAACATGGGCGTAGCGTCATATCGCCCAAAACCATGAATGTCATCTCACCCAAAAAAATCAATGTTAATTGTTGTTGTAGAAAAATTTGGTTTTTTGGCAAATTGACATAGACATTGGGCAATATGTAATTTTTTATTTTTTTTTTCGCCCAAAAAAACTATGTCATAAAGCCCAGAGTATACAAACAAATTCATTCTTAAATGTTCATCACGCTAATCAAAGTAAAATGTATCATGAGCATTTTTAGTAAAACAAGTTTCGAATCGTCGCACTATGGACGAAAATGGGAAATTCTGGCCAAAATGCTGTAAAATCTGCAAAAATGCTTGGATCTTGATGAAACTTGGAATGAAGGCAAAGTATTGTGTATAGCGATATATTTTTTAAACAATTTTTGTTTCAATTTTCATAATTTTTCAATAAAAGCGACGTAAAAACATAGGAAAAGCACAATCATTATTTTTTTTTTATTATTTTATCATAAAGTCTGATCGGTCATGAATAAAATAGGACCATTCCTAAGAAAATCAATAAGTAATATAAAAAGTTGTAGCTAATTAAGCAAGTCAACTCACTTAAATTTGAAAATACGATATAGCGCCCAAAGTGCACTGTAGGCGCAGGTGAAGTCTTTAGAGAATCTTTATATGGGGCAAAATTCCTCAAATGTCCCAGGTAAAAAATAAAAGTTGTCCGATTTGTCTGAATTTTTACTCGTTTGTTGTTCAAGCATAGAAACTCGGAGAATGCTAATATTGGGTCAATCGAACAGCGATTGACCAAGTTATTGGACATTCAATTCAGAAAAAAGCAATATTTTTTGTCAAAATAGAAATTTTCAAACGCGTTTTTCACATACAAATAAAGATTTTAGAGCAGTGCGTCAAATGACACTCTGGAGGGATATTTCATGGACTCTCTTGCAGATAAACAACTAATTTCGTAAAGTTGCATTTTGGACCAATTCTTTTGCATTAAAAAAAATATTTCGCAATATCAAACATATATCACGAAATTTTTTTTTCTGCAATATTTTTAAAAGAGTCTTTGACATGTTTGTTAGTTCATATCAAATTTGTGGACATCGGACAATTTTTATTTTTTACCTGGGACACTTGAGGAATTTTGCCCCATATATAAAAATGGAAAAATTTTTGTTTGTATGTATGTGTTTTATAGACGTTTAAACCACTGGACCGATTTTAAAATTTTTTCTTTTGTTTGAAAGCTATTTGGTCTGAGATGGTTTTGGAAAAAACAAATTGCAAATAGTGGGCGGGGAAAATCGTTTGTTTATGTGTTTGTTCCACTGCAGTTCTGCTGGCAGTCTACGTCAGTGGTCCAAAAATGGACGGGATCGGAAATATGGGGCAACGAAGTGGACCGGGTCCAGCTAGTATCACATAAAACCTCAATGAAGGCTTAAATTTATAAGAAACTTAATGTAAACAAATAAGAACTTGCTGCCAACAAAAGTACTATATTTCCATGTAAATTTTAACAACGGAAACAAATAAATATTTCAAGCGTCTATGAGGTATGAAATCATATAATAAAACAGGCCTTAAGTTGATATGTACTTTGGTCCAATTTGGTTTTCATTTCTATCTTCTACGCGTACGAAGATGATCTGCGGTAGGCCGCCAAAGTGTCTTTGCGTGGCTGGCCTTCGGCCGGGATTAAAGATTCTCTCCTCTGGGGTATGTCAAAAGACCGACTGCTTGGCACGCGGAACTGAGAGGAGAAAATCTTTAAAACCGTCCGAAGGCCTGCCACGCACGAACTGTTTGGTCCGCGTAGCCGTCTTTTAACATACTCCAGAAGAGAAAATCTTTAACGCGGCCGAAGGCCGGCCACGCAAAGACACTTAGGTACGCGTAACCGTCTTTCGACATAAATCGACCTTAGGCCGGGGTTAAATAGGTGAGACAAATCAGTATGTGTCACCGCTACATGACGAAGGATATTATTACAGTTTCTCTGTTACGCTATGCTTTGTAACATTTTATATTTACTGAAATGTCATATCGCCAAAAAAAAACTTTGGGCTTTATGACATTGCGTTTCGGCGATATGACATTTCCAGATAACCAATTTGGGCGATATGTCGTTTCTGTTGCGACATGACATACATGGTTTTGGGCGATATGACGCTACGCCGTTCTAAGTTCACTTTGAAGAACCGCAAAAATCATTTGACGATTTCGAAATCTTATTTGACGATTTTCGGTCTAATTCATATGGCATCACTGGACTGGTAACCCCCCGAAATATTGACTATGTCACCATACATAGCACCTACAACATTTCACTTCTTAATATTAGGAGACCACAAAATTCAATTGATCGAGCTGAAATTTGGTAACATGGGTTTATTCATAACGCGAAACCTTATCTTAACCTTGATATAGATCTCATAAAAAGGTCCCTACAGATTTTCCTTCATATGTCTATGTTTAGACATATCCCTCTGGATTTCACTTCATAACGAGATAATTACGAGTAGAACCACAAAGTTCGACGAATCGGCAAAACGATAGGTCCAATTTACATGTATTTTGTGTGTGCATTATGAGTATCGGTATATATCTATGTCTGGTATATATCTACCGATTCCTTTCTCATTATATTTTCTGGACAAAACATCTTTTTTTTTTTTGATTTTTAATTATCCAGAAAAAAATAATGAGAAAGAAATCTGTATATGGGTAGTTCTTTCTCAAGTGTCACGGGTCAAAAATTAGATCTTTCTAAAATTCTCGGAAAATGTTGCCCTAGTATGTGGGATTGATTTCCCACAATATTAAAAAAATCTTAAAATCTTAAACAATTTATTTCAGTAAATTTTTGCGGAAATAAAAACATAAATTGCGATATCTTAGAATCGATAAAAACCTGACCATATGTACTAGGATGGGTCGATTTAAAAATCGCCCATTGCTCAGTGAAAATCGTATTCTAGGGATCAAAATAAGAAACTTTGCCGAAGGAACCATACCTCTAAAACGAATTCTGATGTCCCGGAAAAAATCCCACTTTGACCCATTTAGAGTGCTCCAATCGAGTCCAAATGTATGACCGACCCCCACTCAGTGAAGTGCTCAGTGAAAATCGTATTCTAGGGATCAAAATAAGAAACTTTGCCGAAGGAACCATACCTCTAAAACGAATTCTGATGTCCCGGAAAAAATCCCACTTTGACCCATTTAGAGTGCTCCAATCAAGTCCAAATGTATGGAACCCCAGGGGGTTGTCATACATTTGGACTCGATTGGAGCACTCTAAATGGGTCAAAGTGGGATTTTTCAAAATTTGCCCCTACCCAAAAGTTCGACCCAAATTCCGGGACATCAGAATACGTTTTAGAGGTACGGTTCCTTCGGCAAAGTTTCTTATTTTGATCCCTAGAATACGATTTTCACTGAGCAATGGCGACATTTTTTGCCTCCCCACAAATCGACCCGGCCTAATATGTACCCTACTGATGGTAGGGTGCATTATATTTTATTGATCGTGTATCTGGTCCACATCCTAAAGAAAGATTACTTTATAATACGAAAGAAATCATAAACCAGTAAGGAAAGGCTAAAGTCGGGCGGGGCCGACTATATAATACCCTACACCACTCTCGTAATATTGAATAACTCTGATATATAAATTTTGTAATTCATGTATAAATTGTTTACATAAATTTACTTTTGGGACATTTTATACTTAAATAATACCCTGCACCACAGTGTGGTGTAGGGTATAAAAACGATTGGATCTAAAGAGCCAAATGGGATGAAACATATATATGGGAGCTATAGCTAAATCTTAACCGATTTTCTTCAAATTCGGCAATGTTGGTTCATGGATCAAGGAACTCTACCATTCTAAATTTCAAAACGATTGGATGTAAAATACAGCTTCTATAGGACTAAAGGGCCAAATCGGACGAAAGATATATATGGTAGCTATATCTAAATCTGAACCGATTTCAACCAAATTAAATAGCGATCTTTACAGCTGCGAAATACTTCAAACTGCAAATTTGCGACCTGTAGTCGACGAACAACTTTACATGGACAGACGGACGGACAGACATGGTTAAATCGACTCAGCTAGTGATTCTGAGTCGATCGGTATACTTTAAGGTGGGTCTAGCTGTGATATTTTCAGGTGTTACAAACATCTGCCGTGAAACAAACTTATAATACCCTGTACCACAGTGTGGTGTAGGGTATACAAATAGTAGCTTTGAAATTTTAAATATCCTTTGTTGTGGTTGTTATCCCATTCGAAAATTCGTATTGTTATAGTAAAGAAGGGCTTCATTTTTGTAGCTTAAAGATATAGAATCCCATCCGCGGTACATGCTTAAAATTGCCTGGAAAACATAAGTCGTTAGAAAAAAACTATGAAAATTAAATATTTGCAAACATTTTGTGCGCTTTTAAATAGCTGGCATATAATCCACGGTTCATTCAAATCGGTTCATGTAGTTAGGAAATACAATGGTCAACATTGCAAACTTTTACAGCCTCTATCCTCGTAACCTAGCACGCTATATTTTTGGCACACCTCATTTCCATAGTACTTCTGCAACCCCATTAAGTTTTGACACGAACGGAATAAAATTCAAAAAAAGTGGGTCTTTTGACGTGTTTTCCCCATGTATATAATATATACAAGATTTTAATATACATAATCTTAACATCATAAAATGTGCATGCAATCTATCTAGGAGTAAAGTGTAATATCAGCCAAATTTCGTGAGATTATTAGAGCCAAACCAAAATACTTATAATTCAAAACTAAAATCAACTACCTAAAAATGCATAAAAGCTAAATAAAAAAATGTTTGTTTTTAAATATAAGGAAAAAATTGCCATTACCCGTTCCCGCAAGCGTTTTCTTTTAAAAAGTGTAAGGTTATGAGTTCATTATTTCGATTTTAGCACACACACACACAAGTCAGAAAAAAACGGAATAGAAAATAGAAATAAACCACAAAGAAAAATTATTAGAAATTATTACAAGGATCAAGACAGATTTTAACAGAAATGGTTTAAACAGAAATCGCAATATTATAAACAATCAGAGTGCTTAGCAAAACGAGAGAATTAATGACAATGAGAGTAAAAGGAGTAGAAGCCGATCACAGTAATTAATTGATGATCCAAAAAGTAAATTGTGTGTGTAAGAGAGCGTAAATTTTGGTGCAATTTTCTTTGTGTGGGAGATGAAATAAGAGATGAGTGAAAGCAAAAGGGAATGAGAATGAGATAAGTAGTTTTAAGAGCCGAACATTTGTTAAGAAACATAATGTGATTCATCGATTGATTGATATAAGCAAAGGGAATTGAAATGTTTACCCTAAATTTCCACTGGGAGTATGTAATTGGCAATTTCTTATCTCTACTACTCTGTGCACTATTCTGTAAGAGACGTCTTGAGACCTCCATATCGTTGGCCATATGAAGTGCCGTCTCACTGGCACCGGCTGTGTAATTTGATCGGCCATTCTGTTGTAGGGCCATTACCTGAGCAGCGATGACAGCATCTGCATAGTCTGCACCATTACCGCCGACGCCGCCAATCGAAGCACCGGTACCGTTGCCGCCGCCATTTGCACTGCCACCATTTGTATTTGGCGGCAAATATTGATCTAACGGCGATGAGTGGCGATAACCTGGATTCCATGTTGATCGTCCTTTATGACCATTCTCCAGACGCATACTATTCGTTCGCCTAGCCGGTGTCTCATCTCCGGCCAAATCGGCTGCCGAATAGTAGATAGTGTTGCGCGATTGCGATAATGATTTGCGATGGGCTGCTGCCGCTGCGGCGGCCTCAGAATCGGCCAGCGATATGGTATCGAAATATAAACTTTCGCGATCATCCATTTCCGATTCGGGGTAATCGAAGTCGTGTGTTCGTACTGGAAAAAGAGATAAGACACAGATAAGTGAAATGAGTTAGAAAAGTCAAATATTTGTATGGGTCTTTCACAAACACTCGTATATTGATAAATTGTTAGAATAACAAACGAAGCTACTTGTTTACAATAAACAAACAACAGACATGCCAGGCGGTATAAATAATTTATTACATTACTAAATTGTTAGTTTACGTTTAGTCTGATGATTGCATTTTTATTAGCTTATTGTGATTGTAAGTGATATGAGTACTTGGATGTTTAATAATGCATGAATCAATTGCTTGTCGGTTTGACTTTGAAAATGCTGGAAATCAAACACTGTGCAAGATGTTTACATTGGCATAGGGGTTATTGAAAAATTATTTTATACTCTTCGCCATAGGAAGGGGATACACTAAATTTCTCCTTACGTTTGCAATACATTAAAATATTGATCTGAGATCCAACAAAGTACAGATATTGAAGAAAACCGTAAACTTCCAGGACGATTTAACCATGTCTGTCAGTATGTTTGTCGGTAAAAAGCACGCTACAATCAGTTGTAATAGAGCTCGGTTGATCAAATTTGGCGGAGAAGGAAATCTGTCTATAAGAAAACCTGGATGACAGGACAAATTCGCTTGATTGGTAGTGATGCCCGCAGACTTTACAACAGAGCTCGACGAAAAAATCTATCAGTATATTGGGACGACTGCCACAGAATGCTTAAATAGTACAATAAAATCATTAGATCGGCGAAACGTAACTCCCCAGCAAAATATGGAATTTATTCATAAGGAATAACATTTCAAGTACTTCCAAAAATGCAGCTAGTATTTTTTTTTCACTTCCAAATATGTTATTTTGCAGTAGTCATGAAAAAATTTTTATTTTATAAAAAAAAAAATGCTAAAATGTTGTTATGGAAAAAAATAAATAAAAAAGTTAAATACCCGCTGAGGGATTTGAACATGGACACCTCGATTAACAATACAGAGATAAAGAGAGCATCCAAAGCAGTAAATAAGATCCAATTTTGCACAACTTTGCTTAAAACTATTGCTACTCTAAAGTTTGTTACATATCTGAGGGCAGTGGTAATTCGAACTCGTTTTTTGGGCGTGCGCGCTAACGTGTGATGTTATGCTGATGCGGCGAAGAGAGCCAGGTTCAAATCACGGCAAGATAAATAAATAAAAATGTTTGTAAATATAAAATGAAAAAACAAGTAAGAAAGTTTCAGTCGGGTAAACCGACTAAGGTATACCCTCATAAAATATAACATTACACTAAATAATCTGTCAATTTGTGTGGGAGGGGTATAACAAATACACCTATTTTTCGGTAAACAGTAGATTCTTCAAATACATTGCACTGTGTCGAACTATAAGCGTTTATGTGCACTGGTTTATTACCGTTACGAGCTATTCAATTTTGGTATGATTTGGTCATTTTGTGTGGGAGGTACAAAAAGGGGCGCGGTGATAACGCCCACTTTTCACAGGACTGTTGGAACTATAACAGCATTACACTGTACAAAATTGCAAGTATTTGTATGCACTGGTATTAAAGTTATAAGCCGTTGACTTTTGGTATAAAACGGTCCATTTGTGTGGGTGGTACCAAAAGGGGCTGTACAATAATGTCCATTTTCTACCGGCACTAGGCACTACATAAACATTATATTGTACAAAATTTCAAGTATTTTTATTCACTTGTATTAAAGTTATAAGCAGTTAAATTTTGATGCAAAATGGTCCATATGTGTGGGAGGAACCATAAGGGACATGTCAACTTTGCCCATTTTTCTAATAAAATAATCCAATGTGTGGAATTTCAGAAGAATTTAATAAATAGTATAGATGTTATCAAAGAATCAATATTTCACTAAATGTTAACCCTTTATGTGGGAGGAACCGGAACAAGTGGACCAAAATGGCCCATCTTCGAACATAGACGGAGAAAGAAGAAAATATTACGTATACCAAATTTGAAGTCAATCGGTTACTCCTTTCGAGAGCTATCGTGCGCACCAGCCAGCAGGCAGACTGACAGACGGACGGACGGACATTTCTAATTCGACATAAAATGACCTAAAACGAATATCCGCCGAACATACTTAGGGTCTAAGATCACTCATAAGATGTGTTACACTTATGGCCCGTAGCAAATGATATATACCATCGTATCACTAAAGTGAGTGTATAAAAATAATATAAAGAAAAATTAAAAATATGTTTTTCACTTTATTGAGGAGATATTTTTACATTCCAATAACATCCAACAAATAACATTGGCATTACTCTTTTATCCCTGGAACAAATGCACAGCAAAGGAACAGCAATACGGCGCGACAAGCCCTTTTTAAAATTCATTGGTGATGATCCGATTTTGACTGGGTCCTTTAGAATTTTTTTTGAACAGGTAAACGAATTTGACCGAAAATCTTCAAGATAAATATTCGAAATTGTCAACACAAACCAGTAACGAATAGCTTTTGAGTATTTTTCTGACGTTGGGCATGTTTCAGAGACAGATATACATATACATATTAATAGGTATTCTCAAACGAGTTTTGCGTTTCCTCAAAGTGAACACTATTTTGGCGGATCCCACGTTCTTGAACGGCTTTAATAATCAAATTTGGCGGAAACATATCTCACATATAATAATTTCTTAGAATGGAAAATTTTACTCCTCATAGAAGTTTCCCAATCTATTTTATTTCTTTACGTCATGAAAGTCACAAGCTTTAACGGATTGGAACGAAGTTTGGACAAATGCTCATAAGCATTCCATCAACAGGAAGATTCATCATATACAGCCTCCATTTAGGTTCCATCGGATTCAACTTCTTGACGCATTAGTACCAACTGATTTGACCGAATTTTTACAATTTAATTGTATCTGGGAAATTCACAGCAGTAATGGTGAACATATTTATATTAAAACCAGATAACCGATTGGACTGAAATTTATAAAATACGAAAATAAGAGTACTGACAGACGAATTTGCAGATCATCACGATTATTTTTTCGTCAAAAGTCAGCAAACGTACGGAATAACCTCTTGATGAATTTGTTCGTCAACATGACGAATCTCTGTTTCCAAAAACTTTCGTCCTCAGGATGATCAGATTTAATCCCTACGACGAATCCCATTCATCACCACGATGAATAGAGTTCATTACCACGACGAACACCATTCATCCCTACGATGAATCGAGTTCATCACCACTATGAATATCATTTATCACTACGACGAATCCCATTCATTACCACGACGAATCTCATTCATCAGCACGACGAACTCCATTCATCAGCACGACGAACTCCATTCATCAGCACGACGAACTCCATTCATCAGCACGACGAACTCCATTCATCAGCACGATGAACTCCATTCATTTTAAAAATTTCAATAAATAATCGAATTTTGAAACTACCAAAAACATGGGTTGATAATCGTGTTCCTTCTATTGACATACAAGAACATCGCATGTACGAAACTTATCTAGCCCAGTACAAAGATAAATTGACGAAACTGATTCGTCATGGTGACGAACGGTTTTTCTATTAGCGCACATCCCACTTTTGTGTTTTAATTTGTATTTTATTATGCCCAGAACCATTTCAAGGAGCAAGTGGCCCATTCTATTTGACTTCTTGGCCCAAAGAAAAAAAACTAAGAATTGGCATAAAATGAAAATTTTCGATTATTTTAACTGCAAACTTTCGTTGGAATATTGACCTCATAGCTTAAATTTTTGACGTAGCCCTTACTTTACTTAAAAAAATTCACTGCAATTTTCTCTACCAGAGATTTTTGATGTTATGTCGTTGAGTGCTTTTTCATTTCTGATTTTCATTTGAAAAAGGTACAAGGGAGTGTAATTATATCCCGAAGGAATTATAAAAAATCCTTAATATAAGAGCAATTTTTAAGTTATCTTACTTTTTCATATCATAACAAATCGTCATTTCGGTGAAAAATCGTCAATTCGTCAAGTCTGGCAACACTGGGTAGACAGCGTTAACAGCAAATACAAAATAAAAAAAGATCCTCTCAAAAACTTATATCCAAACCGAAACACTCATGGATGACACGGGTAAAAGGATGGAAACTCTAGACCATACCGTAAGGCTCTTGATGAAAACTCATTTTCCGACTGGTAATGCTGGGACAACAGAGAAACAGTTGCGGAACGAAAATGCGATACATCAATTACTTATTACTGATATAACAGATGTTAAGGTTAAAGAATCGATTCTCCTTTCAAGACTGCAGGACCAGATGGAATATTTCCGGCACATCTTCAGAATGGGGAGTATGTGGTATCAACTCATCTGGCTGGAGTTTTCACTGCAATCTCATGCATATACCACAAAAATTTGAAACCCAATCCCGGCAATGCGAGTTATACGAGCCCAAAGGCTATTAGTCCAACTTTTTTCTTGTTTTAAAACGATAGATCGGATAATTGGCGACATGGTCAAAAGATAGATAGCAGATGACAGGTCAAAATTCAAACAACACACCTATGTCAAAGGAAGATCAGTGGAAACAGCTCCACACGAGATAGTGCACCACATAGACATTATATAGATATTGATGCGCTTGTAACAATGTATTCTTATCCAATTCTTAGACAAAACTGAAATATGTCTATTTACGAGGAAGCCGAAGATCCCACTATTCGCCGAGCCTTAACTATACAATTACAATATATAACAAAGTGAAATACTTAGGAGTAACCTTGGATCGGAAACTAAGTTGGAAGGATCACATAGAAGAAGTCGTTCTGCAGAAGACGTATAGGTTCATGCATGAAGCAGCCCTCGCAGCAAGACGTCTACAAGTGATGTACGAATAGATAAATTGAGATCACAAATCGTGCCATCAGAATATATTACAATCACTGGTAGGCCATATTCAAACAACAGAAATCTCCGATCGGATTTGTGAGCTACGGATTGCATTTAACCTTGAATCATTTGTGCCAGCACACACACTCCTGTTTGAATGGAACAGTGCGAACCCATACTCGAATTGATCCAAACCTGGGAAAAACGGGACTGGTACTTTTTATTGAGGAACAGAAGTGGAACTTTACTTCCCGGTACCCTTATTCGTACTATTCATAAGATTATTTATGAAATATGTTGCTTTCGATGAGGGGCATCTGATCCCGTGGTAGCACTAGGGATGTACATATGTCTATATAAGCTGGCAAAAACGGCTGCCAACCTAAGATACACCTAAAACCTAGACATAGTAGCCCCAGCACATTTGCACTGTATAGGACTAGCAGATAACAACGAATGCAAAGCATGCAGGGAAACATCGAAACGATGGAAAATCTTCTATGCTTTCACACATTTAAAATCCCGATATACACTTGACTGATTTCATAGGTTGTGACTGGAAGATACTGAGAAATTTCGTGTCTAGTACCGATTTTCTGTAATGATCCAACGATCACATCCAAATTTGAAGAGAATCGGTTCATATTAAAGAAACAATAACAAATTGCAATTTTTTGGAATTGTGACACTTCTACTTCTTCTAATGTTGTCATTTTTAGATTTATTCGTGAGTTTTCTTCGGACATACCTTATCTTCTTCCCTTGGATGTCATTCGAAAATTTTATAAAAACAATTTTGTGGATTTTTTTTTCTATTTTTTATAATTTTTTTCAAAAAACAAAACATAAACATTTTTTGCAATTATTTTTCCACTGTTCCTAAAAAACATTATTAAACAATATAAATTATGTTAATGAAATAAAAACAAGTAAGAAAGTTTCAGTCGGGTAAACCGACTTAGGTATACCCTCACTTTGTGAGTAATGTAATATTGAATATTACTCGAATTATTCTGTCAATTTGTGTGGGAGGTACCAGAAGGGGTTTATCAAATACACCTTTTTTTCGCTGAACATTAGATACTTTAAATTCATTGCACTGTACCGACTTATAAGCATTTATGTGCACTGGTATAAACGTTATGAGACATTAAATTGTGGTATGATTAGGGCATTTTGTGTGGGAGATACAAAAAGGGGCGTGGCAATAACAGGGCAATAGACACTATAAAAACATTACACTGTGCAAAATTTCAAGTATTTTTATACACTGGTTTCAATGTTATAAGCAGTTAACTTTTGGTGCAAAAAGGTACCTTTGTGTGGGAGGTACCAAAAGGGGCGTGGCAACAACACCCATTTTTCCCTGGAATGTAGGCAATATAAAAGCATAATACTGAACAAAATTTCAAGTATTTTTATACACTGTTATTAATGTTATAAGCTGTTAACTTTTGGTGCAAAATGGTACATTTGTGTGGGACGTACCAAAAGGGACGTGGCGACTTCGCCCAATTTTCTCTAGTTGATAGCGACTAATAAGCTAATACTGTGTGTGGAATTTCAAAAGATTCGAATAAGTAGTGTAGCAGTTATTACGGAATCAACATTTCACAAAATTTTAACCCTTTGTGGGGGAGGTACTAGAAGGAGTGGACCAATATGACCCATCTTCGAACTTAGCCGGAGATAGAAAAAAATATTACCACATACCAAATTTGAGGTCAATCGGTTACTCCTTTCGAGAGTTATCGTGCGCACCAGCCAGCAGACAGACAGACGGACAGACAGACAGACAAACAGACGGACGGACATTGCTCATTCGACTTAAAATGACCCAAAACGGATTTCCTCCGAACATACTTGGGGTCTTAGGTCACTCCTTCGACGTGTTACCCTTTTTTCCGTAGCAAATGATATATACCCTCGTCACACTAAAGTGAGGGTATAATAATAAAGGAGTCTGCGCCGAACATAATAAAGGTATCTCTGATCATAGCTTAAATTAGATTATTATTTGTTATTCAAAATATTTGGCTTTGATCGATCAGAAATGTGACGTTTTTTCTATGTGTAGGTATTGTAGAAAATTGGAACACTTCTAGATAAGATAGTGGCTGTATAATGAATCGCCCGTAATTGTATATATGTAAAATGTTTGTGGGGACAATGAATATACATTAGGTATTATGGAACAAATTCCGATAAGTTCTGCTTGATTAATTATTATCGCAAAATATATATTAATTAGTCAGAGACAAAATATGTAAAAGCTTATTAAAATAATATTTTTATGCTAGAATTATTTTCAGTAATATTTTCAGTTGTTTTATATTCTTCCAATTGTTTTATATTGCTAAAGGAAAAAAATACCAAGTCGTCAAACGTGAAATAAAAAATAACGTGGATAAATAAAAACCTGTAAGGAAAGGCTAAAGTCGGGCGGGGCCGACTATATAATACCCTACACCACTCTCGTAATATTGAATAACTCTGATATATAAATTTTGTAATTCATGTATAAATTGTTTACATAAATTTACTTTTGGGACATTTTATACTTAAATAATACCCTGTACCACAGTGTGGTGTAGGGTATAAAAACGAATAGGATCTAAAGAGCCAAATGGGATGAAACATATAAATGGAAGCTATAGCTAAATCTTAACCGATTTTCTTCAAATTCGGTAGTGTTGGTTCATGGATCAAGAAACTCTACCATTCTAAATTTCAAAACGATTGGATGTAAAATACAGCTATAGCTAAATCTTAACCGATTTTCTTCAAATTCGGTAGTGTTAGTTCATGGATCATGAAACTCTACCATTCTAAATTGTAAAACGATTGGATGTAAAATACAGCTTATATAGGACTAAAGGGCCAAATCGGACGAAAGATATATATGGGAGCTATATCTAAATCTGAACCGATTTTCTTCAAATTCGGTAGTGTTGGTTCATGGATCAAGAAACTCTACCATTCTAAATTTCAAAATGATTGGATGTAAAATACAGCTTCTACAGGACTAAAGAACAAAATCGGACGAAACATATATATGGGAGCTATAGCTAAATCTTAACCGATTTTCTTCAAATTCGGTAGTGTAAGTTCATGGATCATGAAACTCTACCATTCTAAATTTCAAAACGATTGGAAGTAAAATACAGCTTATATAGGACTAAAGGGCCAAGTCAGACGAAAAATATATATGGGAGCTATATCTAAATCTGAACCGATTTCAACCAAATTCAATAGGGATCTTTACAGCTGCGAAATACTCTAAACTGCAAAATTTCAGAACGATCGGAGTGAAATTGCGACCTGTAGTCGACGAACAACTTTACATGGACATACGGACGGACAGACAGACATGGTTAAATCGACTCAGCTAGTGATTCTGAGTCGATCGGTATACTTTAAGGTTGGTCTAGCTGTGTTATTTTCAGGTGTTACAAACATCTGCCGTGAAACAAACTTATAATACCCTGTACCACAGTGTGGTGTAGGGTATAAAAAACGTTTCGTAGTCAGTTATTCAAGCCGGAGATGTGTTCAGAGCATCTTTATTTCATTTTCCGACGAATACGAAGGAATCTATTTTAAAATAATTTAAATAATTCATTGATTTTATGAACTATACGAGTATATAGGGTTATTTATCTATATCAATTATTCCGAAAAAGTGTAGTTAATAAATTCTTTGTAGTCTCATGGTTTGTGATATTTTATCAATGAAATAATATCGCCACAATAATAATAAATATGGGTCAATACACAATGAGTTCCAAAATTTGGACTTTGGATCATTTGTTCATTCGGCATAAGTGTTTTTAATTATAAATATGCTCTAATCTAAGCAGTTGCAAAATACCTAATTAAATTGATTTGTTATACTGGACAGTTGCATTTCGTTTTGTTTGTTGCTAGCCAAGCGTTGGATCTATATAACACTTTGATTTATGCGTTTCTGGAATTTTTCTCAGATTATACTGTAATGCATATGATTGCTCTTGAATTATGAGTTCTTAAGATTAAACAAAAAATACCTTTCTTCTACAGGTTCTGAACGTAAATTTTATGAATTTATAAAAAAATATTCAGTTCTTTTTTTCGGATTTCTTAAAAAAGTTAAAATGGTGATTTATAAAAAAATATTCAGTTCTTTTTTTCGGATTTCTTAAAAAAGTTAAAATGGTGATTTAGTAAAAATCTATTTCAAAACGCTTTATTTGCATCTGATTATCCTCTCTTATTTAGAAAATGTTGTTGATGTCTCTGGACTCGGAATCCAATCGCATCCAGGTAAAAACTTTAATGCACCAATGGAACGGGCTTCTTCAGTTGTCCGTCCGTTGGTCTTGGCGCAAGCCAAACCGTAACAAAACCGATAAAAAAAGTATCCCCAGTACTCGCAACGTGTGGTATTATGGAATGGGAGCGTTAGACCGACCTCAAAATGCAGGCACTACGAGCAGCGGATAGCGCTTAGAGTTTTGACGAAGTTTGGAAGTGCTGAGGTTTCGACTCTTGCCGCGAAGCCACTTATGTGGGCTAAGAAAGATATGGTATTTCAACTTTTTGGAGCCAGTGATTCAGATGATTGGGCTATAATTTCTGCTATGTTAACGAGTGGTTATAATGTCAAAAGAATCAGGTACACATGCCTTTGAAAAAGGTTTGAGAACAAGATCCACACCAAACCGTTCAGCGAAGTGGTGAAGCAGGGTCTAGAGACGTCCGTTGTAGACAGAAGTGATGTGGATAGCACCATCCTTAAGGACAAGTGGGGACATGTGGAATCGACCACTATGGCCCAATGCCTCGCTTTTCTTAGAGAGATGCCATGAACACTATCAATCTGCCACGAAACAGGGTGGCATCAGGGGAGATTGCAGCTCACAGCTTTCGGCGATACCAGGCAGAGAATGAAGTCAGCCAGGTTTTAGCTGATAAGCCGCCGAAGCAAATATTTTTGGTATAGCCACGCCGCCGCCGGCTAAAATTGGCTTAAAATCGCCGCCGTTGCTATTTGTTCGCGCCTTTACAAATATGTTTTTACCCATGTGCTTAAAACTAACATTTAAAATTCCAACGAAGAACTACAATAAATTTGTTTATTTTATGTTGCACAATAAATCACAAGCCAACGTCGAGCCGATAAGCCGTCGACCTATTTTTGGTCGAGCCGTCGCCGTCTACAATTTTGCCTCGGCTTCAGAAGGGCAATCAAGTAATGAAGGTTCAGAGAGCATAAGCGGAGCTTTAAGGACTACAGCGACACAGTCTCGACAAGTTCTACTCCATCTACTGCCGATTGATACTGATGCTAGAGATGTTACAATCAATGGTATCCGCATGATTGGACTCAGTGTTGCCACTACAATATTTTTTTTCAACCAAAATTGTGTGCAATTTCTACCAAAATCATTTGAAATCTTCTAATTTTTATTTTACGAAGAACATTTCCATAAATTGTTATTGTAAAGTATTATTTATTTATTTTTTATATTTTAACATTTTTAATTAATTATGTTCTCGTTTGGTTTATTTTGGCACTCATAACTTTAAGATGGTTAGTTATTTTCCGATTCCGATTGCTCGTTTACAGCCTGTTTCACGATGTGGAATGATAACGTTCGCATGACTTCTTGTCGAAAAACAGCTGATTTGCGACCTACAAGGCGTCAGAACGACAAAGTGAATGAAAGCATAATGCCTGATACCTGTTAGTTGGTCGCAAACCAGCTGTTTTGCTCGATATCGTGAAGCAGGCTGTTGGTTGTAATCTGAAAAACAAGCGTTTTTAATTTATATGTAATCTTGTGTATAATTTTACTTGTCCATTCTATATCACATTTTTTCACGTTTTAATATTAAATTAGTTTAAACTCCAAAATAGAATACACAGAATTATGCCACTCGTATCAGTAATTTTTGGATAGAAAAGGAAATTAATACACTCAACGTATAAAGTTTGATTTTTTGGCAACTCTGTTTTTGGTAGCTTAGCTGTTTTCGTGTTTTCATATTTAAACATTGTTTTTCATATTATAACATTGAATTAAATAGATCGTTCTATCGACTCAAATAAAGATTTAATAATTTCTTTAATTTTATAATTTGATTAATTTTTTGATTCTACCATTCTACCAAACGAAATATATTCTGCCAATTTTGGTAGAAAACCCCAAAAACGGCAACACTGATTGGACTATACAACTTCGTGAGGAACTTTACCACTAAGACACCTGCCAGGGAAGAATGGCTTGGCAGAATACCAGAAAATATAATGGAACTAGATCTATACAGATTGTTCAAATTTATTAGAAGGATGGCTTTGGATTACAATATAAAGAACTTATGACGATTTTGTTTCTGGAAAAAGTGCAGCTTGTTATTATCCTCCCGAAAACTCCACTTTTCTAACACATTTTTAAAGTTTAAATTCGGGGTACTACGTTATTTGACTAATATTTCACGTCGACGGGCAACATTTTTTCCACCACTAAAATCGCCATTAGTCTTTATTTTAATACTTAGCAATATATTGGATAAAAAAACTATTCCATTAAAAATTTTAGTTACAAAATGTTAATATATGGGTGATTTCGTGTCAAGTGCGTGAACTTTTGAAACCGATGTCTTCTGATCGGGATGAAAATTGCACCAAGTTTAGTCCTATTGGATAGTAGTTACAAAATTTCAGCGAGACCTTTAAGGACTCTCCGAGTTGGAGGCTGTTTAATTTTGACATATAGGTCAAACGGCTCTGTTTTGCCATCCATATAACTAATTAATTTAAATATTAATTTTGTAGCTTTTTATCTAATAGTAGGTCAATTAGACGATCTGAGTTTCCTATTCAATAAATAATATACTATTTATTTAAATTAATTCAAACATTTCTGAGATTTTAAATATGAAATATTCAATCGGCAAACCTAGGCAACTTATAAATTCAGACATAACGCAAATATTTAGCCGTCTTAATGTGTTTATGCAAAATAAAACCAATCAAACACTATAAAAGGCAATAAACGACGTGAGATTTTTGCAATTTGAATAGTTTAAATAATTTATAGAAAAACGTTTGTTTTTTACTTTTTGTCGCTGGAAAACAATGAAAACAAAATAATTAAATGCAAAAACTTTGTACTTTGTATGAATAAGGTTATATTCAACTGAGACGTGTATACATGTAGAGGTGGGTGGCGTGGTAAGCAGGCGTTTTGGAAGAAGTCAAAACACATTGAGCAAAATTTGCCAATGCTTTAGGAGAAAATTAATTATAATTTTTGTGAACGACCCATTTTTTCGCTTAATGTGAGTAGTGCTGCAAAATAATTATATTTAAGGGTTTTACGAGTAAGTGCACTAGTATTGATTTTTTTAGCTAATTTCAGAAGATACTGATAAATTTGTTTTATTTTGGTCTATAAATCGTTAATGATTACACTGCGCAACAAGAAAATCATTCCCGAATGAGACCAATAGTGAATTGACAACCACAGCCAAAATTACTCCAAAATGCAAAAATAGAGTCGAGCAACGGTCCCGGGGCCTTGGGCCCTTAAAAACCTACCTAAGGCCCAAAGATATACGATATTGTACTCCATTTAAAGGAAATTTCTCAGGATTCCAAAAAAGGATATGAAACTCAAGTGGCGTATGGGGCCTTAAAATTTTGATTCCCCAAAAAAAGTTCGCGGAGGTCCAAAATCACATTAAGTATAAAAATTAACAAATTCAAAAATTTTTTGGGCCCCAAATTTTAAGACCTTGTTTCCCACAGGAGACCGTACCATACCGTTGTTGAAAAAACTTGGCATTCTCTAATAAATAATAGAGGCAAAGATGGTCTACAGATAGGAGAATAATTAATATTTCCTCCCCTTGTGGTGGTAGTATCAGAAGAAGTTAAAAATCGAACTAAGCCGAAAAAGTTTGGTCTTACTTGTAAAGATTTGGCGCCAAGACGTCCTTATCTATAAAGTTATGATATTTAGTACATACAATTAAGAAAATTTCTTGAATATTGAGTAAATGGTCCTCATTTTAAGAACATAAAGTCGTTATTTTAAAAATTAAGACGTCTTTGCGCCAAATCTTTAATATAAGGACACATTTTTTTTGTTCTGTATAAGCGAAGATATCACACGTACATATTTTACATAATTCGGTCACTCCTTTCGAGACTTATCGTTCGCTCCAGCCAGACTGATGGACGAACGGATATATCTATTTAAAATGTCTTGGTTCTCCCAACCTTATACGTATGTAGTAAATTAATTAAATTTAATTAATTAGTAAATACAGTGATAACAATGTAGCTGAAATTTTGCATTTTTATATTTATTCATAGCTCCCAAACATAGATAACGTTATGGGCGATTACTCACATTGTCAATAGAATTTGATATATACTAGCCTCTATCTTATCTTATAAAAGTGACAAAATGTTCTAAAATTAACTAAATTTTGAAGAAGAAAAGAATCGATTATATTTGTGGGGGTGCAAAAAGTTTCATTGGAGCAAAAAATTTAATATTGAATTTGGTGTTTTGCATCTAATATTGAATTTGGTGTTTTGCATCGATACCTCCATTCTAAACTATGCTATGTTCAAAAAGGTAGTTTTTACAGGAGAGGCGATCAAAGTTTGATGCATTTTTTAAATTTGTGTGGAATTCCTTTATAATGCGAATCGAATGACTTATACTGTTTTGTGAATATCTTTCGATTGGGTTGACGGATAAACACCAAATGTTTACTGATTATAATTTGAAATATTTAGAAATTAAAAATGCAATCTTCTTAAAAACATGCTATAAAATCGATTACATAGATTCTTATAATGCAATGAAACAATAATAGTGTATATGCGTATACGCTATTGTTTTATTGAGGTGACGATATGTATGTATGGTGGCTATATCTAAATCGGAACCGATTTTTTTTCAAATTTACTCTACTAATGTTCAGACTTATCGGATGTAAAATACAGCGTGACAGACGGACATGGTTAAATCGACTTAGGAAGAGCTACCAAATCTATCGGTATAATAAAGAGTATATCTCTTTTCTTTTTGTTTGTTACAAACAAATTCACAAACTCATAATACCCTGGTATACACAGTTGGCGAACCAGGTAATAATATACATTTGACCGATCGGATGTATAAAATCGATGCAGACTAAATCAAACTCTTTGGCCAGAAATAAACCAATTCAGAACAAAAGACGTGTACAGGCTTTCTTTAGGGCTACTGCGCATGTGGAGCTATGGCTTAAGCCAGCTACTTTAAAAGGCGACGCCGGAGCACGACTTATGGTTCATTGCAAAAGCTGACTAGATGAAGATGAAGTATCTGTGGAACAGATTCTGGATAGACAACAAAATTTGATATTTGATGCAAAAATATTGCAATTATATATAGCCGCTGAGACAAAAGTTATAGCCATTTGAAGTTATACTTTACAAAAAATATTTTTTGTATTTTTGACATTGTATTGTTAACAACCACCACGACCACTTCACCACTTTAGTGAAATGTCATAACTGTGACGTTGTTTTTCCAAGTTAGCAATATGTTCGAGACAAGTGAGCCAACATAAAAAACCTCAAGTAATTTAAAAATTCACCTTTTCTATTGAACAGAAATTGTATTCTTATTATAATATCATTTCTGCGCTTGATTTTTTAATGGTTTAAGAATATTTCAGTACGAACGTACTTATATTTTTAAGTAAGATTTCGACTTAAAATATGAAGTTCTTACTACTTATCAGAATCTTCTGTAAATTTACGCATGGTAATAGTTTATATGTCGCTATCAGCTTGAGAACAAATGGTGAAGAGGTCCCACCCCTTTTGCTACCTCCCACAAAAAGGGAACATTCTGTACAAAAAGTTAACTGCTAATTACTTTTATACCAAACTTTAAAGTTTTTCTGTGTAATGCTTTTATAGTAAAAATGGGCATTATTGCCTTTTTTGGTAGCTCCCACATAAAGTCACCAAATCATACCCAGCCCTGCATTTTTAGGGGATTTCTTTGTAAATGGGGATATATTTTTTGGTTTGGGGATCTGAGGAATTGCCGGGGATTGCAATTATTATTACTTGTCTTCATTTATGTTAAAATTGGCAATTTCTGTCTTTTTTTACAAAATGCGTCCGTAAAAATTAAGTAAAATGTTTGTAGCCTTGACAAACGTTCTCGCAGTTTATTGGACAACCTGTAGTAAAGCAAATATACCTATAGCTATTTATGAATCTCAGTGGAAAAAAGTCCGGTTTATTAAATTCTTCGGAGAAGACATTACGAACAATTTAAGCTCATTTTGGAGTAAAATTTAATTTTACAACGATGCAGCTGGCCCAACCCCATTTAAAAGAACTTACATCGCTAGTATTAATCCTTTGACGTACTTTAAAATGTATGTATGTTGCCAATCGTAAGTTAGTATGTTGCCAATCGTTAAGTCCATTTCCGGAAATGGTCAATCTTTTCGATACCAAAAGCATATACAAAAAATTAGATTATATAGATGAGATAGAAGATTTTTAAGCTGACATATTTGACATAATAAATGTTGACCGAGAACATACAATTTGTATTTACAACCAAAATGAATTTTAGTGCAAGTACATTGAATTTTACAATACTTCATTCAAATGAGTTGGGATTTTTTTTTTGGGGATGAGAATTTTTTTTTTGAGTATTTAAGGGATACTAATAAATATTTGGGGATTCAAAAGAAACTGGCAATCCTGATTATACCAACGTCAATAAGTCTAATCGGAAGCGAACTTTTTTATGGGAGCTATACATACTTCAACATGAACCAGATCAATTAAAAAATGTGTGGTACCTGCCCCATTAATGGTTACATTTTGTGACATAGTAAAAGTCTTATAATTTCTATACTACTCTTGTGAATCATGTAAAATTGTATACCAAGGTGTTATGGCCACGCCGGCTCTAGTACCTCTCACACAAATGCTGACAATTTTGTGAAATGTTAAAACTCTTTATTTATATATTTACTTTGAAGAGAACAACGTTAAATGCTCATAAAAATTACCGATGGTCACCGATTTTGATGAAACATGGTGTTAAATATGGTCCTCTTATATCGGATATAAAATGGGGAGATATGTACATTTTAGCCTTAGAAATTGTGCAAAAAATATCAAAAAAAATATATATGCATTTAAACTTATTAATCCCCTCACCTTGAGTCTCAAACACATATTAGTAAATTTATTAATTTTTTGTTTTAATAAAACTATTATCAATTTAAATTGCATTTAATAACTTTAAAGTATGTACTGGTATTAAAGTTACATGCTGTTAACTTTTGGTGCAAAATGGTCCATTTCTGTGGGAGGTACCAAATGAATGGATATTTGCATGCACTGGTATTGCAGTTATAAGCTGGTAACTTTTGGTACAAAATGGTCCATTTGTGTGCGAGGTACCAAAAGGGGTGTGCCAACTACGGCCACTTTTCTCTATACTCTAGGTACTATAAAAGTATTGCACTGTACGAAATTTCAAGTATTTGTATGCACTGGTATTAAAGTTAAAAGCTTTTAACTTTTGGTACCAAAAGCTCTATTTGTGTGGGAGGTACCAAAAGGAGCGTGCCAATGACGCCCATTTGTCTCTGGACTCTAGGTACTATAAAATCATTACACTGTATAAAATTTTAAGTATTTGTATGCACTGGAATTGCAGTTATAAATAAGCTGGTAACTTTTGGTACAAAATGGTCCATTAGTGTGGGAGGTACCAAAAGAAGCGTTGCAATAGCGCCAATTTTTCACCGTATTTTAGGTACTATTAAACCAGCACACTGTGCAAAATTTCAAGTCTACACGGGGCAAAATCGCCTTTTTTGATATGTTTGAACCGAAAGAAAATATATTTGGAACACAAATTTTTAAATATTATGTATTTCTTAGCAAATAAATTTTATTTGAAAATCAATAAAATATATTTGGAACGCATATATTAATATATTAAAACAAATTGTATTTGCAAACTAAATTTCTCAAATAAAATATGTGTGTAAATACAATTCAAATTATTATTTAAGATATTTTCCAAATATATTTTATTTAAGAAAGATTTCCAAAACTGTTGCTGACTTTTTCGAATTTCAGTTTTTATTGTTCCTTGGTTTCGAATTGTACCTTCCAGTTATGATACCACATGCAGCATGAACTTCAGTTTTATATCAATCATTTAAAATTTCTGAGTATTCCAAGCCATCATTAGTTGTGAATCCTTTAAGTATTTTATTATATGATTTCAATTATTATTATTTATTATTTTTACGAACATGATAAAGAATTAAAAATTTAACTTTGAATTACTGAAAAATTTAACACAATTTTTTATGAATACTTAAATGCAAATAAATATTTGTTTCGGAAATAACAGTCACATTGGGATGTAAACAAATATTTGTTTAGAACAATTTCTGCCCAAATACACAATTTTTGTGCGTACCAAATATTATATGTTTAGAGTATACCCTAACCATTGGGCCGGGTCGATTTGTTGGGAGGCAAAAAAAGTCGCCATTGCTCAGTGAAAATCGTATTCTAGGGATCAAAATAAGAAACTTTGCCGAAGGAACCATACCTCTAAAACGAATTCTGATGTCCCGGAAAAAATCCCACTTTGACCCATTTAGAGTGCTCCAATCGAGTCCAAATGTATGACCGATACCCACTAACTTTGGAGGGCCGACCCACCCATGCCAGTGGCACACCCAGTGGGGCTCGATTGGAGCACTCTAAATGGGTCAAAGTGGGATTTTTTCCGGGACATCAGAATTCGTTTTAGAGGTATGGTTCCTTCGGCAAAGTTTCTTATTTTGATCCCTAGAATACGATTTTCACTGAGCAATGGCGACTTTTTTTGCCTCCCAACAAATCGACCCGGCCCAATGGTTAGGGTATACTCTAAACATATAACCCGGAGATAGAAGAAAATATTACCACATACCAAATTTGAAGTCAATCGGTTACTCCTTTCGAAGTTATCGTGCGCACCAGCTAACAGACAGACGAACGGACGGACATTGCTCAATCGACTTAAAATGACCGAAAACGGATATCCGCCGAACATATTTAGGGTCTTAGGTCACTCATTCGATGTGTTACACTTTTGGCTCGTATCAAATGATATATACCCTCCTCTCTAAGGTGAGGGGATAACAAATCGCAGAAGACGCCTTCACCTCTAAATTCAAAACGAACTTAAAACATAGAAGAAATCTATTATTATTTATTAATTGAATAACGGGGTTTCCAATAGGGATGATACGATTTTGAAGTGACGTTTCGGTCATTTGTAATATGTCATTTGATTTTCATTGTATTCAGTAGTGTTTACAATTTCATCATGGAGAGATATACGCAAGAACAACGTTTACAAATTATTCAGTTTTATTATCAAACTAATCGTTCTCCAATTGCAACTATTCGTGCGCTAAGTCCATTTTTTTTAAATCAAAAAAAAGCACCTTCCAGTCGACCTACGACCTTGACACCCAATATGCAATATTTTAGGTCTCGTTAAGAGCTATCTATTTGCCATTGGCCGATTCCCGATCCGACGTACCGTTAAGGTGCTAGAGCACAAATAAACTTTCCGTTCACATTTGAAAATAATTTTTTAAATAAAAAAAAAAACTTTCCAGTCAAACTACGACCTTGACACTCATGAGCAATATTTTATCTCTCGTTATGAGCTATCTTTTTGCTATTGACCGATTGTGGCTACGTGCACACAGCAAATGAAACAATTGAATTGTTGCGAGAAAAGTTTGGAGATTCGATTATTTCAAGAAATTGTGATATTGAATGGCCTCCATGAAGTTGTGATTTAGCACCATTAGACTATTTATTGTGGGGTTATTTGAAGTCATTGATCTTTCGAAATAAACCAGACTCTCTTAAAGCTTTACAAGTCAATATTGAACGTGCCATTCATGACATACGACTTGATTTAAAGGAAAAAGTGCTCGAAAATTGGGTTCATCGAATTCGTTCCTGCTTTCCCAGGAATTGAAAAAGTCCTCTTTTGTTAAGTTAAAATTAAGTTTCGACGATATCTTGCAAGATATTGCGAAAAATCCTATTCGGCTATGTAGCGTAGAAGTTAAAACACATTCGGTATTATATTGTGATCATCAGTCGGTGCGATAACGTTGCATTTGCGATATTATCTACATCTTTTTTAGTTATGCCTCTATTTTCTTCGGATTGGACTTGTGTTATTCATAACCTATCAGACCTTACGAAAAAAAAATAATAAAAATATAATACCTGTGCATATTTTGATGTTTTTATGAATGTTAAATGTTTTCTCAAAAAATGTAACTTTTTCGCAATATCTGGTAAGATATAGTCGTAACGGATAAAAAAGTATAGTAGAAGGAATGAAGGCTTCCTCATTTTGATCATTTACCAATCCTGAACCAATTCGGACAAGTGATTCTCGATTTATGCTAAAATATATGGTTCAAAATCTCTATTTTGAATATAACGGTTTATAGCGAGAACTACAGCCAATCCAAAGAAACCACCTCATAGGCTGATTAGTGTATTATCCCATATATCTTCATCGATTGCAAAACCCTGCGTCGCCTCAATAACATTTTGGAGCTGTGTTATTCATATTGAACAAAAGCAAATATTAAAAATACCTGTTTTTCTTCATTTTTCATTGAAAATCAAAAATATTGTGTACAAATTCGACTATGAAAAACCTACAGCGGAACTGTTAGAATTAAAACTGTTGTTTTATTAAAATACCAAGGAAACATATATTTATGAATAAGCAACAAATCCCGAGAATTCCAGCACAGATTTCCCGGGATTGCGGGATTGAAAAACATGAATTTTTCCCGGGATTTCGTTCGATTACTTTCCCGGGAAAAAACTCTACACATAAACATATAAATTATAAGCTTAACTCAACTACAAATAACTAATAAAATAAATATTAAATAAAACCAAAATTGCAAAACACAAGATATATACTTAATATCATTCACCAAACTTTGTATACTACCCCTCATTCTCATAGATGTGATATGATGATATTGTTACTAACCGCAGGTCACAGTAGTTTGAATATTTTGTCACCTTACTCCATCCACCTCATGGATCAATGTGCGTATATAAACTATTTAGGTGAGAATGTTAATGAAAGTCCATTATAGTTATGTTGATGGTGACGGTAATGAGGATCCAAGCTTATTTTTAATGAAAAAGAAAAATAAATTTATAAACAAAAAATGTGAATTTATGCTAAACAATACTCAAAGTGCTGAACAGATATGGAAAGAGAAACAAGCGAACAAACATTGTAAACGTACATACATCCAAAGCAGACAGAAAATACAAATTTATGGATTAATTACCGGCAGAATACATGTTTCTGTTTCAGTTTCGACGATTAGGTCGATAAGGGGGTTACAGTCGAAACGCCGATGAAGCCAATGATGATGACGATGATGACGACGACGATGTAGTAGTCGTAGAGAGGAACGAAACGTCGTCGTACATAAGATCGACCAAAGAAGCTGGTTTTAAGATTTGACACAAAGAAATAGAAACCGCAAAATAAAAATAAGTCAAGAAACTGGAACTTGAACTCGAAACTTTATGAGACGAGTTGTTTGTTTGTTTTTTGCCCCTCGCCTTATGCGGCTGCTCACAAAACGAAGATCAATCACTAATTGTTGTAATACAAAAGAATACAACTTCATTTACTACACTTTTTTTGTTTTCTTAAAGGTTTATTGTATTTGTCTTCTAGTTTGTAAATTTCGACGTAGATTATGTTGTTGCACTTCATTAAAATTATGAAAAATTCGTTGATGCGCCGGCAGTAACATCAGCACCATGTCCACATATAAGTGCTTCGTAGTTGTGACGGTCGCTGCAACAGCAGCGCCGATTATTATGATAATGAACACGTCGAGGTTCTTGGTGAGATCGCGCTGACTGATCGCAACGCTCGTTGTACTCGTCGTTCACTATGATGATCAATCACACACTTTTTGGTTTCGTTTCGTTGGTTCGGTCGTCGGGTCGTTCTCGGCCATTCATTCATTCAGATATTATTTACTATTTTCACTTCACTTAACACTGCGCGCACACTACACTCCACTGACTTAATGGACGGAAATTGTAATACGCTCGCATAAATATCAATGAACAGTCATTTAGGCATTATTTTATAATACAACATAATGTGTTGCGGTGCTATGAGTTTATATAGGTCACATATGTTTCCATTCCAAAGAAGAGATCATTAACCGGTGATTTGTTTCGCTCTATCTGAAATGATTTTTGTTTTAAAAACACTTTTTTTTTAATTTCGATACTTTATAAGAATTTGACTTTGTTCCAAATTGGTATTTCATCGATCATCAAGGAGATAAATGCGAGACAATTTAGAAAGCGATTTACATAAGAGTGAATTTGTGGATTCATTTAGGCTTTTAAACAACACGCTTTGTGTCTGGTATAACAAATAGGGAAAGTCTAAAGTCGGACCGTTATTTACACAAATCTAGATGTGTAGCATAAATCTTCTGAGGGAATTGTCTTGGGCAAAATAAAATTCAATTTCATAAACCCCAACCAGATGACCAGATGTGAAAGATACCAGTCCTACAATGACTACCGAATATAGAGGACTGTGGAGACTTTCCATCCATACAGTTACTTAATTGCACGCGGTGAAGACTGACCTACGAGCGACATTTCATTGAACAGGAGACTCTGGTCGTTACCTCTCGTAATCTGGATAGAATTATTCAGAGACAAATCGAGCGTCCTTGTTGGTTAGGAAGTTCAAACTACCAGCTGTAGAACACATATCGATACCTAAATTCAAAATCATGTTAGGTCGGCATAGCCGGTTTTCAATAACATAATTTTTAAATTCCAACCTGCAAAGAAAGGCTAAGATCGGGAGGTGCCGACTATATGATACCCTACATCACTCTAGTAAGATTGGAAACAATGAAATAGGGCTAAACGACTAAATCTAACGAAAAATATATATGTGGGAGCTAAATGTCAACCGATTTTCTTCAAATTCGGCAATGTTGGTCCATAGATCAGTAAACTCTACCGAGCCAAATTTCAAAACAATTGGATGTAAACTACAGCTTCTATAGGGCTAAAGGGACAAATCGAACGAAACATATAACGGGTTTTCCAATAGGGATGATATGATTTTGAAGTGATGTTTCGGCCATTTGTAATATGTCATGATCGGTCATTTGTTTTTCATTGTATTCAGTACTGTTTACAATTTCATCATGGAGAGATATACGCAAGAACAACGTTTACAAATTATTCAGTTTTATTATCAAAATAATCGTTCTCCAATTGCAACGTTTCGCGCGTTCCGAGCCTATTTTTTTTAAATAAAAAAAAAAACACTTTCCAGTCGACCTACGACCTGATTTTAGCTCTCGTTAAGAGCTATCTTTTTGCCATTGACCGACTCTCCAGACTCTCTTCAAGCTTTACGAGTGAATATTGAACGTGCCATTCATGACATACGACTTGATTTATTGGAAAAAGTTCTCGAAAATTGGATTCATCGAATTCGTTCCTGCAGAAGAAGTCGTGGAGGCCATTCGAATGACATTTTATCTAGAACTTAATTGTATCGATTGTACTTCACATTAAATAAAAAACTTTTGAATTTCCTTAACAATAAGTCTGTTTTTTTTCAAAGAAATCATATCACTCATATTGGAAAACCCTGTGTATGAGGGCTATAGCTAAATCTGAACCGTTTTCCCTCAAATTCGGCAATGGTGGTCCATGAATCAAGAAACTCTGTCATGCTAAATTTCAAAACAGTTGGATAAAAGGAACAGCTTTTTAAGAGCCAAATCGGGCGCAGCATACATATGGAATCTTTATCAAATCTGAACCGATTTCAATAGGTTTATTTCCATGTGCGACTCCTAACTGCAAAATTTCAGCAGGATCGGAGTGAAATTGCGACCTGTACTCACCGAACCGACTCAGCTAGTGATTCTGAGTCGATGGGTATAATTTAAGGCTGTAGTGTTTCTAAGTGTTACAAACATCTTCCACGAAACAAAATATTTAATACCGTGTACCACAGCGTGGTGTAAGAAATAAATAGTCCAAATAATATTCAGTCAAAATTTGGTATTTGTCCGTCAAATCAATCGACTTGCGTTATAATGGAATTTAAATTTAAAAATTTCATAAAACGTTCATAAAAAATTTTCCAATCGAGTAGGGAGTTAATCAGCTTTGTGCGTACTAATCCCCCACTCGCTTCCCCAACCTATTCTTTTTATAAAGAGTTCAGACTTCGGGAAGTAATTCTGAATTGCTGAAAAAGAGTGCCTTCCCTTTTCGATTTCTTCACCAGGTTAGAAAAATGAAAAAAAAAATCATTCGTTAGTATTTCTCTTCATTTTTTATTTTTAATTTTATTTTTATAGACTTATTTATTTTTATTTCCATCCGAGGAGGATTTTAATCTGGGTAACTTGCTTGAAAACAGTGCATGCTAGCCTTCTGCACCACCAAAGATATCGCACTCATCAACGCTAAATTGTACTAAGTATTTAATGGAACTAGATTTTTTCGGTAGCCTCTCTTCCTTTTTAGGATTTTTGGAATTAAGCTGACAATTTGACTGTTCAATTTTTATACTTGCTTACTTTTGCGGATTTTTGGAATTAAGTTCTCCATTAGAAAATCCGGCAAAAATATAAAACATTATATTCCGGAGGGAAAAATACAATGAAAAATTAATGTCTTGGCGCCGCACGATGGGAAAATATGATGAAATATGCGCGCATAGACTTTGAAAACATCTTTCAAAAATCAATTTTTTGGGAGTGTTATTTTATTGTGGATAACATTTAATGAAAATACCTACAAGTTTTATGAAAATATCTCCAGGCGATTTTGAGTTATGACCATTCAAAGTTTGTCTTTTTTACTAATAAATGCAAATAACATTGCGATGATAAAATGCATTTACTAAAATGCTTGTAGAATTCGCGTTTATTGGTGAAATGCGATAGGACTTGCAACATATAATAAGGTACTATTCATCTTAATTTTTGTGTATAAAACGTATTTTTAACGCCTTCCAATGATGAGATATTTCAAAGTAAAAACAACAGTTTTTGTTTGTTTTTCAAAAAAATGATCTACAGTAAATTGAATACAACTTTTTTGGATCACGTAGGATCACTACCATATGACATAGAGAAGAGAGGTGACTTAGGAATGAATCCAACGGTACCTAGTTTATATGCGACCTTTTGCGACCTTTTGCGATTATGGCAGATTTTTGTACTTTAAATATGTGCTTTTTTTTCTTTAAATATAGAAAATATGTGTGGGAGCTGTATCAATCTATGAACCGATTTTCCCGAAACATATGGACCGATCTTCTTGGTTAAAAAAAATAACGTTTGTGAAATTTCGGCAAAATCGGATAATAATTACGAAGAGTACTGAACGGACGAGAATAAATGGAGATCTTGTTAATATTATAAGGATTATAATAATTTTTATACTTCACTTTTTTCTACAAAACCTATAAAAATATAGTTACAATAAAATATATACGCTTCCGCAGTTTGTGTGTATTAGGGTGGACCGATTATTTTTTGTTTTTAATTCAACTTTCAATTATTATCAGTCTACGAACTATTGTGTAAAGTATATTATAGTAAAATTTCAGCTTTCAAAAATATTGCATCCCACAATTTTATCATATTTAAGTTGTCTTAGTTTCAATTTTAAAAGCATGGCAGGTTCTGTAGACTTTTTTCGCAATGTTGACAAACATATTTTTGAACTTCAATGGTCTGCATGTTTAAAACGCGGCAACACACAATCAAGCACCTGAAACATATTTTAAACTAAATTTTGTCAGCTTTAATTTTAAATCAAGATCACTGAATTTGGCACGATACTCGGAGTTTCACACTATATTCCACAAAGTCGAATTTGAAGCCCCACTGTGCGATAAATGGTAACAGTAAGAAAAATTATTCTCCAAAGAATTCTCTTGAAGATGGTCCAAACCGTTGGACTCTATCTCTAACGGTATAGTCGTGAGATTAAAAATACTGCTATGCGCGCGTATTTACCCATTTTTTCCCATTGTGCGCCGGTTCTACAGCTACTTCAGTAGAATGCAGAGAGCAATGCTTAATTGAATCTTGGCAAACGAAACTGGAAGTATTTCTGGGCGAGTTAGTTAAAAATATAACCAGTCATTTTTTACTGGGAATATACAGACGCGTTTGTTTAGGTAGAATCCAACACAACACATAACATCTGAGAAGAGAGAAGGAAATGACATGGTTGAAGAAAAAAGCCATGGTGAACTACTGAGCTGAAATGACGAGTTGGGGGTGAACTAGTTCGTACCATTCAGTAAAGTGACCCGTTCAATTGAACTAGTTTGTTCACGAACTACACAACTCTAGATGGCGGCACTCGGAAGGGGTACCTATTGAACATACCTAGAAAGATCTAAAGAATCATGAATTTCTACCTACTTGACCTTTTAAGAACAACATCACCGGATACTCTAATTACAATATTACATTTGCTGGCTCTAAACATGCTGTCACACCCACAACATTACGTTTTATGAAACTATCGCAATGGTCAGGAAATTATGGATATAGTGTAGACCACTGACTGAAATTGCGTACATATCTGACTACACTCCTGCAGAGCAACTTCTTGACCAGCATTAAAAGAAACGTACACCAGATTGAGATGTTTAAAAAGTGTGATATTTATGAGAAGGGTGTGTGGTCACGGCAGTATTTAGCAGGCTGGCTGAAATGTTGGCTATTAAGGAGGTATCAGAATGGCTATAGAATAAATATTCTCGAACTCCAGAACAGACCTCAACTGCCGCAGATATCTTAACGAGCTCAAAATACGCCTGATATATGGATATTTAGGGGAATTCTATTGCATATGAGCTTTCAAGGCATGCTCCGGGGCAACTGGACGTGTCTCTAGCAATATTCCAGCTCTTTTCATATTGCAGATTATTGCCTTATGAACACAAACGGCAGATGGTCACAAACCACGAACTCTCTTCACTCCAAGTGGACATGACCCTGCTTGAATGTCTCACTTATCGTGTCTGTCATAAAGAATCACTGAGAAATTATTTCGGTGACGTAGAGTTGTATGAATCGGTAAAACACATTCGGTACCACACTCTCTTTAAAATATGACAGGCTACCCTAGGCTAGGAATTCTTTGATGAGTTACCAAACTTGGTTGGTGTTAGCATCCGCCAGCTCTTGGGGCTTTTTAAAGAAATCGGTTTGGTTCAACGGGAGAGTAAGAAAACATAATTTTCTTAGTAAGTCTGAGAGTCTGTATTATCAAATTACCTTAAGCTAACATATGGATTTATCCATAACCACCCAAATAAAGGTCACACCTACCATTTGACTTCATTAAAAAGTCTAGCTTATAAAGGGTGATTTTTTTGGCAACTTTCTTTTTGGCAGCTCAGATGCTCTCGTGTAACATGTTTAGTTTGGTCTATAATTTAACCATGAATCGACCTACAAACGATCAACGCTTGCAGAATTTTGAGTTCGGTGAATAGTTTATTTCTCGTTTGAAGCCGGTCAATTTGCCGCGTAGATCGTGTGATTTAACGCATTTAGATTATTTTTTGTAGGGCTATGTTAAGGCCCATGTCTTTATGGACAAGCCCGCAACGGTTGACGCACTGGAAGCCAATGTTGAAGAATTTATTCATGAGATACCGGCCGATATGTTAGAGAGAGTATGCCAAAATTGGACACAGCGTTTGAACCATTTTAGGCACAACCACGGTCGACATTTACATTAAATCATTTTAAAACATTGAATAATATAGACCGTTCTATCGACTCAAAGAAAGATTTCTTAGATTTCTCTAAATTGTATGTGATTTTTTTAAATCAAATCCGAAAGCACTAAAAAAAATCTCTCGTTATATGCTTATATATTATGTATATCTGTTTAACCAAATTGTATCATTTCACCCTCGTAAGGTGTGGTACGAACAATTGTAAGATTGAGGTTTATGGAAACTGTCGAAGAAACGCCTGAGTTGTCAAGCATGATCTTTCTGTGGGAGTGAAACCATACAAACTCTTTTATAGCTGTGTCTCATATTTCCACACAAACACACTGTGACAAACATGCGGAAGTGACAACAGCGATGATGTCAAGATGAAGGTCAGCAGGGAAGGTTTGTAATCAAAAAGGAGTTCAGTATAAGAAAAACGAACGAACAAAATATGATTTAAAAGTTTAGTAGAATTGCAAAATTAAAGAAGATTCGAACAGTTGGTATAGAAGTTAGGAGGAACCTAATATTCTACCGAATTTTGAGGAAAATTTAAAAAAAAAAATACCATGAACAATATTTTTAATTGAAAGTGTTATGCACAGCACTTCGATACAATTTTTGTAAGCTAGTGTTGTTAATTAAATATTACCCAAGTTAAAAACAATGAACAAAGAAAAAATCCTTAAATTTTTACGCGAATACTATAGAGTGCAACTACAAGATTGCATTCTAGCGTTTGAACAGTTATGTGGGACTGGACTTAGCACATTTTCGAGAGTATTTTTATAGCTTTGGACATGTCACTTTTACACATTACTCTGTAAACATAACTAAATGCAAGATAACTGTAATTTTTATCTGCAATCGATGTATTCTCGTCTCTTCTTTCTTTATTCATCAAAAAAAGGCTTTTGATAAAAAGATGACTTAGCGCCTTTACATTCTAAGTTAGCGATATGGCATCTATCACATCTGCTATTTATTATTCAGTCTATGATACAGCACCTTCATATGATTTAATTTGTTAGCAAATCGAGTGTCTTTTGGTGCAAAAGTTGCTCCCATTTTACGGCATCCCTTTAAAGTTGACGCTACATTGTTTGATAGCCAAATTCCAGACGATTCAATGATGATCATCAACACCATTTTATGTTAGCTGATTTGAACGATGGGGTTACTTGACCATTCTGGACATGCATGATTTAAATGTATCTCTTGCCGTGTATAGATCACCAAAATCTTGTGATTTGACTCTGTCATCGCTCAAATTCAGTCGGATATATGATACACCGCCATTCAAAATTGGATGTCTCGAAAGATAAAAGCCTTAAAAATTAATTTTAAATATAGTTTTAAAATTTTTTTTTAAAAAGCTGCATCTGAAAATTACTTTTGACTTGAATTCTTCTAAAAAATTTTTATACCCTACACCACACTGTGGTACAGGTTATTATAAGTTTGTTTCACGGCAGATGTTTGTAACACCTGAAAATAACACAGCTAGACCCACCTTAAAGTATACCGATCGACTCAGAATCACTAGCTGAGTCGCCTGTCCGTCCGTCCGTCCGTCTGTCCATGTAAAGTTGTTCGTCGACTACAGGTCGCAATTTCACTCCGATCGTTCTGAAATTTTGCAGTTTAAAGTATTTCGCGGCTGTTAAGATCGCTATTGAATTTGGTTGAAATCGGTTCAGATTTAGATATAGCTCCCATATATATCTTTCGTCCGATTTGGCCGTTTAGTTCTATAGAAGCTATATTTTACATCCAATCGTTTTGAAATTTAGAATGGTAGAGTTTCTTGATCCATGAACCAACATTGCCGAATTTGAAGAAAATCGGTAAAGATTTAGCTATAGCTCCCATATATATGTTTCATCCGATTTGGCTCTTTAGATCCAATCGTTTTTATACCCTACAACACACTGTGGTACAGGGTATTATTTAAGTATAAAATGTCCCAAAAGTAAATTTATGTAAACAATTTATACATGAATTACAAAATTTATATATCAGAGTTATTTAATATTACGAGAGTGGTGTAGGGTATTATATAGTCGGCCCGCCCGACTTTAGCCTTTCCTTACTGGTTTTAATTAAAACCGAAATTTTGCATAACATTTTGTTGATATTGCATATTTTAAAATTTTGAATTTTCTTCAAAATTTCGTTGAAATTTAATTTAAATAAAAAATCATTAATGATGAATTTGTTGTTAAAATTTAATTTTATTACAAGATTTCTGCAAATTGCATTTTTTTAATAAATCCATTTCTTGAAAATGTCATCCATAGTGCATTTTTCCCAACCCATCGATGGCCTTTATCAAGGGTCATGGACTTTACATTTGACCAGACACCCTTAATATCACCAGTGGTCCTTAATTCGTGATAATCAACCTATGGTCCGGTCATTGACCTTTAATCCGGTCATCAACTTCAATCCGATCAGTTGCCATTAATCCGATCATCGGTCAACGATCTTTAATTCGATCAGTGGCCATTAATACTGTCATTGAACCTTTAATGCCGCCACCGATTCAACCTTAGAGTAAGGGGGTTAATAAGACTAGAATGTGAAAATGTTCACCTAATATAGAAACATTGAAGTCTTGCGATGAACGGCATGTAAATAATATATATCTATTATTCACATAGCCTATTAACGATACTACTCTTGGTTCAAAAACAGAATTGCTTTTACGCCACTTTCAAAATAAACAGTTCATATGTTTAAAATTTCTTAAAAATTATATTTTTCCTGAACATTTTCCTTCATATGCCTTTAATACAGTCAACAATCTTAAATCCGGTTAGTGGACCATAAGCCGGCATTTTAAAGACGGCATTATCGAATTACTTTTTTTAGGAAAATTAAATTTCAAAGCGAATTTTTCTAGAAAATGGAATTTGGATAAAATTTTCTTGAAAAAACAAAGTGTTCAATAAAAAAGTACAATCGACAAAATTTTCAAAAAATACAATTTCGATCTCATTTTTTAGAAAAAATATTTGTTGATTTTTTTAGAAAAATGCAATTTTGAAGAATTTAAAAAAAAAGGGTATTTACAACACCTATTTCTGCAGTTTCGACGACATTTTCCAGAAACTTGAAATTTTGACAAAATTTTCTAGGAAAAACGAAGTGTACATTTCAACCTTTTTCTGAAAAATTAAATGTTGGATAATTTTTTTTTTTTGTTTCAGAAAAATGCAATTTCGAAGAAATTTTATAAAAAATATTAATTTTTTTTTTAAATTTATTGGCTGAATTTCTTAACAAATACAAATTTTGAAAAAAAGTTTCTATTAAATTTAATAGAAATAAATTTTCGACGACATTTTTCTAAAAAAATCATTTTTTTCGTATTTTGTTAAGCTGTAAAAAGAAAAACCCAATTTTGTTTGTTTATTATGCCCTTATTCATTTGCTAAGGGCCAAAAGTGTAACACATCGAAGGAGTGACCTAAGACCCTAAGTATATACGGCGGATATCCGTTGTGCGTCATTTTAAGTCGATTGAGCAATGTTCGTTCGTTCGTCTGTCTGTCTGCTGACTGGTGCCTGATAACTCTCGGAAGGATTGAACGGTATGTGGTAATATTTTTCTCTATCTCCGGCTAAGTTCAAAGATGGACCATATTGGTCTACTCCTTGTAGTACCTCCCCCACAAAGTATTGAAATTTAGCGAAATATAGATTCTTTAATAACTTCTGTACTACTTTCTCGAATCTTCTGAAATTCTACACATATAATTAGTTTTTTAGTCGCTAACACCTCGAGAAAAATGGATGAAGTTGCCACGCCCATTTTGGTACCTCCACACAAATTGACCATGTTGCCCAAAAATTTAATTCCTAATAGCTTTAATATCGGTGCATACAAATACCCAGCAAAATTACCCATTACCAAATAACCTGACGGGTAAGCTAAATTCAAAACTAGTAACTGCTTATAATTTGGCCTCCCTTCGAATTATTTTTACATGTACATGTCATTGGAGGAAAGTGCTTCCACTCAAGCATACAAGCAGCTGAAAAATAACCACTTACCCCCACGCTTACAATTTATTCAAAAGTAAGCGTGGACGAAAGAAATAATTTTACGAGTGTATTTGTTTGCGTAGTAGTGGATATTAGCGAGTTGATATTGCTTGTTCACCACCATCAGTGGTGGAATGTGGTGAGAAAGTAGAAGAGCGTAAAATTGGGAAGAGCGTAACATTGGGTACAGCGCAGGGATGGAAAAGTTAGTACATTAGTACTTTTTTCAGTACTTTTCCACTATCAAAAGTACCGAAGTACCCCCGCGACCGTTTCAGTACTATTTTCTTTTATCGATTTATTCTGACACACGACATTTTTCACACACTCGACGTACGATTTCTATCAAAATTGTATACATAAAAATTTCGCTTTCAAAAAAAAAAAACATCATATAAAATTGGCAAATCTGGTCAAGTCATACATATAAAACATTCCCACGACAAAACGCATATCTATTCTGAATTTCAGTCAACTAGCTCTTAATATGCCAATAAATTGACCAATCAATGCAAATTTTACTTGTTTCCAACTACCATTTCGGGGATAGGCAGTTTTAAAAGCGTTTGGAAAAAGTATATGTCGACGGTGTGTATTAGATTGTTAATGGTATTTATTGTAGCATTTTCTAAAAGTACTGTTTAACAGTTCTAAAATGAAGTTTTAGCGGAGTGGAAAATTTTTAATATATATATAGGAAAAACCAGTAAGGAAAGGCTAAAGTCGGGCGGGGCCGACTATATAATACCCTACACCACTCTTGTAATATTGAATAACTCTGATATATAAATTTTGTAATTCATGTATAAATTGTTTACATAAATTTACTTTTGTGACATTTTATACTTAAATAATACCCTGTACCACAGTGTGGTGTAGGGTATAAAAACGATTGGATCTAAAGAGACAAATCGCATGAAACATATATAAGGGAGCTATAGCTAAATCTTAACCTTCAAATTCGGCAATGTTGGTTCATGGATCAAGAAACTCTACCATTCTAAATTTCAAAACGATTGGATGTAAAGTACAGCTTCTATAGAACTAAAGGGCCAAATCGGACGGAACATATATATGGGAGCTATAGCTAAATCTTAACCGATTTTCTTCAAATTCGGTAGTGTTTGTTCATGGATCAAGAAACTCTACCATTCTAAATTTCAAAACGATTGGATGTAAAATACAGCTTCTATAGGACTAAAGGGCCAAATCGGACAAAAGATATATATGTGAGCTATATCTAAATCTGAACCGATTTTCTTCAAATTCGGTAGTGTTGGTTCATGGATCAAGAAACTCTACCATTCTAAATTTCAAAATGATTGGATGTAAAATAAAGCTTCTACAGGAGTAAAGAGCAAAATCGGACGAAACATATATATGGGAGCTATAGCTAAATCTTAACCGATTTTCTTCAAATTCGGTAGTGTTGGTTCATGGATCAAGAAACTCTACCATTCTAAATTTCAAAATGATTGGATGTAAAATACAGCTTCTATAGGACTAAAGGGCCAAATCGGAAGACAAATATATATGGGAGCTATAGCTAAATCTTAACCGATTTTCTTCAAATTCGGCACTGTTGGTTCATGGATCAAGAAACTTTACCATTCTAAATTTCAAAACTATTGGATGTAAAATACAGCTTCTATAGGACTAAAGGGCCAAATCGGACGAAAGATATATATGGGAGCTATATCTATATCTGAACCGATTTCAACCAAATTCAATAGCGATCTTAACAGCTGCGAAATACTCTAAACTGCAAAATTTCAGAACGATCGGAGTGAAATTGCGACCTGTAGTCGACGAACAACTTTATATGGACAGACGTGCGGACGGACGGACAGACATGCTTAAATCGACTCAGCTAGTGATTCTGAGTCGATCGGTATACTTAAGGTGGGTCTAGCTGTGTTATTTTCAGGTGTTGCAAACAGCTGCCATGAAACAAACTTATAATACCCTGTACCACAGTGTGGTGTAGGGTATAACTATTAATTGTTTGTGTTAGATAGTTTGAAAGAGCGTAGCCGTTTTAATGTTTCATGTCCATGGACAAATACTTCAGCCATCATTTAATATATCGTTATCTTTTTCACCTGAAAAATGAAAAAAAGATTAAAATAAAAATAAATAAAAAATAAATAAAATTTCATTTGCCGGGAGGTGGGATTGAACTCGCGACCTCTTAATTTTGTAGTTTAGCATCACAACCACTGGCCTACCTCGCGATTCATAGACAAATCGCTTAATAATCAATTACAAAAATATAACCCGTCGAAATTTTGGTAAGAAAAGTCGTTACCACATGCATTATGATATCTTATATCGACACCATTACTTTCGGAAAAATAAATAACGACTAACTAAATAATTTCCAAAATAAGTTATTATTAGTAATCTAATTTAGAGGATCTAATTTGAATTTATAAAATTTTCTTTAAATGATTTAACTGAATACAAACTACAACCTATATACGTAAATCATTTAAGAAAAAATCATAAATCATTTAAAGAAAAGTTTATAAATTAAAATTAGATTTTGTAACTTAGATTACCAGCAATAACTTATTTTTGTCATTATTTTGTTAGTCGTTATTTATTTACCGAAAGTAATGCTGACTATAATGAGATATCATTACCTGGTAATGCGAGTGGCAATGACATGTACTTACCAAGATTTTGCTGGGTACTTGACATTTCGTACAGTGTAGAGCTTTTATAGGACCTAGAGTCCAGAGAAAAGTGGACGTTATTTCCCTTTTGGTACCCCTCACACAAATGGTCGAAAAAACACTGTTCACCTGCTGAAGCTTTTCCGTTACTGTGTCTTGAAATTTTGTATAAAAATTAAATTTTCTATGACAATGAAGCCCAAAACTAATTGCCCTTTCTTTCAATCAGATTGGAGAATCTACAGCTCTCAATTATCTCCAACAGATAGAAGGACAACAAAATGTTCTTCGTATCCGAATCGAATTCATAAAAGACTAAAGCTTTTTTTGTAAGAATAAAGTTTTTCTCAATATTTGAAAGTAGAAGTCAATATTGGTTCACCCTTTAGTAAGGTGAGCTGAGCGTATATTCGTTTAAATTCCAACGCTAAAAGGCTCCCCTAGAGTAGCGAAAAGGCTACTTAAGTGGCCGCCGCTCCGCAGTTGAGAAGTCCTGCTCATTTAGGTGGTTCTGTTTCTTTAAACTGAATCGCCTTTAGTACATAATTTTCGAATATTGTTTCTCACACTTTAGTTTGTTCGTTGTTAACCTTGTCACAAAGCTTGTTTATCTGTTAATCCATTAATTCAAAACCAGAATTGTGTAATGGCCTTCGATCGGGCCGCACCACAAATGGATGGGTGACTCGCATTTATCTCTATGACATCACGCCGTCGCCAATAAAATCGAACATTGATCGTTTATTCGGTAATAACGTTTTTTCAATCACTTCTTATTTATACTTTGCTTTGATCTTTTTGCTTTGTAATTTTTTAATTAGCTGAACTTTTTGTAGAGTACTTTTAATTTGTCCCATAGCCAATCTCCCACGTTATCAAAGTTATATTTAAAATTGTCTTTGATTTTGTTGTTTTTATTCCAAAATTAAAAAAAAAAACAAATAGAAAAACAAACAAACAAATGTTGTTTTATTAAAAGCGCGAAATCGTGGCGGTAAATTCCGAAAGAATATCACTTCAGTTATTGTTGAAGTGCGACCACGCGAGCGTTATGTTGAAAACTGAACCAAATGCACAGTGTTTCAATTTCCATAGAACGGAGAACGCTTTGAGTGCCTAGCCAGCTGGTTGAATGACTGGTTCACTGGCAAGAGCTCTCAAGAGCTTAACGCCGGTGGAGAGCATTAGCAGTTGGTGCTCACCGTTCGTATGTATGTGATACACCAGTTTGGGCCCCGTATATGGGTTTGATGTTTTTTATTGCTCTGATATTGTTTGCGGGCTGCTGCCGCCATGGTTCTGGTTGTTGTTTTCATTTGAAGTCTTATGACGTAGCACATTCTGCTTTCGGCAAATAACAAAATAGCTGTATTTACGATTGTGTTCTGAGCGAGTCAACCGGCCTTCAGTCAACCGTGTACGATGCTGCCTTGTAATACTCTGCCAGCAGCTCTTCATATTTTGGTAATTGGTTGTTCTCCTTCTTTTCTCTCTCAAACACACTCTCCAAAGATTTCCAGTCTGTCTAGACTCTCGAGCTATTGTGAATGCAAAATCCCCCTTTTGGCCCCACAAAACAAAAACTGTGTTAAAATAACGTCATCATCATTACTTTAATCGGCGGGGAGTCGACGTCGAAAACGACTACCACATTGTGGCCATCACCATCTATCTATACGAGTATATATCAGTATTTGGTTTGCCTTTTGCTGCTGTTTTGGCTTTCGAGTCAAGTGTGTTTGCATTTATTTGTCGTGTTTTATTTGACATGCTAACAAATACGTTTTATTTGATATGCTAAAAATATGACATATTAAGGGCTAATAACTACAACGCAAATACCAAAATGTCTATATTTTCAAAATGGTTACTTTTGTATACCCTACACCACACTTTGGTTCACGGTATCATTAGATTGGAGAAAGTCGAATAACATGAAAAATGGCGCGCTTTAGTCCAATGTGTCCGATTTTTGCAAGAAAAACGTGAATTTTGGAGGTTATGTAATATCATTCTAGCTCACTGGTGGCTCAAGATATAACCGAAATATATTGTGGATATTTACTAAAGAAAATAAGCTTTCATTTGAGATGCGGACAATCGCAGTACATTTGTTATGACCCAGTCTAATATACATGCGCACGATCATTCTGTATTAAAAATTGTGAAAATATGTTCAGCTCAGATATATGCTCCATATAGGTACAGGGGGGCAAAATTGTCATTTTTGATATGTTTGCATTCAAAGAAAATATATTTGGAACAGAAAACATTTAAATATTACATATATTTATTAACAAATAAATTTAATTTTAAAATCAAGAAATTTTATTTGGAGCGCTTATGTTAATATACTACAACAAGATATATTTGGTAACAAATTTTCTCAAAAAATATGTGTTTCAATTAAAATAAAATTATTAATTAGGAATTTTCCCGAAAATATTTTATTTAAGAAAGATTTTCAAAATTTTGCAGACTTTTTAGATTTTCAGTTTTAATTTTTCATGGATATCGAATAATATCTTACAATTAAAAATGGCATATGTCGCATTAATTAATTTCTAAATATTCTAAGTCTCATTTATTGTCAATTCATCAAGCAATTTAAGGTTATTCAGGATTACACGATTAAAATTATAAAATACTTTACATTAATATTTCTTAAAAGTGGACATTGAATTACTGAATTTCTAATTAAATTACTGAAAATTGCTTCAGATTCCGATATAGTACCCAACAGTATGTTTTTTGCTTGCTTCAAGGTGTATACGAGTATGAAGCATTTCTTGCAACGTTGGCAGAAAAGTCATTGGGAGATAATTTGCAGATTGTAATATGTGCGAAGTTTATGCATGTGACAAAGGCGCCATTGTCAGAAAAACATTTTATTGGCCACTGTCTATAAAATATTTTTATTGGAAATCCTGCATATAAATATTTACAAAATATATTTTAAATATATGAAATTGTAAGGGTTTCGTTTTCACCTTTGCCTGTTACTGTCATTGTCCGCACATTTGCGGAACTTCAACAGGGTTGATAAAGTTGTCCGATCTGACAATCGTCTATACATAGCTTTAGCATACTTTGATAATAGAATATATCATAGAGCCGCCTAGCGGCATGGAATCGATGATTTTTTCAGCTCACAATATCTTACAATTAACTTAAAAACATATATTATTTAAGACTAAATAAAATATGTGTGTACCCACAAACAAAGTTATTGTTTAAGAAGTTTTCCAAACATATTCTATTTAAAATTTTTTTTAAAACTTTGCTGATTTTTTCGAATTTTAGTTAGTTTTTCCTAGTTTTCGTTTTAAACTTTACAGCTAAAAATGTCTTTAATTTATAAATATTCCAATTCATCACTTTTTGTCAATCCATCAATGCAATTTATATTCACGAAAGATTATACGATTTAAGTTTTAATTAAATTTTAAAAACATTTAAAATTTAGAAAAAAAATTATCTTTCAGCACATGAAAAACAGAAAACTTGTCTTTAAATCAAGGCATTGATACATTGCCAAAATAATTAAATACAAATTAATCTTTGTTTCGGAAATACTACACCATTTTCAACTGTAATTCGAAAAAGATCAATTCAATTTCGAATAAGATCAATTGAAATTCGAAGATTCCATTTGAAATTCGAAAAAGTTCAATTGAAATTCGAAGATTCCATTTGAAATTCGAAAAAAATCAATTGCAATTCAAAACACATAATTGAATTTCGAAACACATGAATTGAAATTCGAAATACATCAATTGATATTCGAAATACATCAATTGAAATTCGAAATACATCAATTGAAATTCGAATTTTTCCATTTGAAATTCGTAGAATTTATTTAAACACATTTGCTGACTAAATCTTAACATAGCTTTAGCATACTTTGATAATAGAATATATCATAGAGCCGCCTAGCGGCATGGAATCGATGATTTTTTCAGCTCACAATATCTTACAATTAACTTAAAAACATATATTATTTAAGACTAAATAAAATATGTGTGTACCCACAAACAAAGTTATTGTTTAAGAAGTTTTCCAAACATATTCTATTTAAAAATTTTTTTAAAACTTTGCTGATTTTTTCGAATTTTAGTTAGTTTTTCCTAGTTTTCGTTTTAAACTTTACAGCTAAAAATGTCTTTTAATTTATAAATATTCCAATTCATCACTTTTTGTCAATCCATCAATGCAATTTAAATTCACAAAAGATTATACGATTTAAGTTTTAATTAAATTTTAAAAACATTTAAAATTTAGAAAAAAAATTATCTTTCAGCACCTGAAAAACAGAAAACTTGTCTTTAAATCAAGGCATTGATACATTGCCAAAATAATTAAATACAAATTAATCTTTGTTTCGGAAATACTACACCATTTTCAACTGTAATTCGAAAAAGATCAATTCAATTTCGAATAAGATCAATTGAAATTCGAAGATTCCATTTGAAATTCGAAAAAGTTCAATTGAAATTCGAAGATTCCATTTGAAATTCGAAAAAAATCAATTGAAATTCGAAAAAAATCAATTGAAATTCAAAACACATAATTGAATTTCGAAACACATGAATTGAAATTCGAAATACATCAATTGAAATTCGAAACACATCAATTGAAATTCGAAAAACATCAATTGATATTCGAAATACATCAATTGAAATTCGAAATACATCAATTGAAATTCGAATTTTTCCATTTGAAATTCGTAGAATTGCTGACTAAATCTTAACATATAATGTGATGATCTTATCTTTTATAAATATTTATTCAAAATTAGTTGAAACAAAACATATTTAAATATTTTAATATTAAAGGTTTAACACAGACAAATTGTATCACTTAAATGCTACCCCATCTAATATACAGCACTGATTTTGTTTACATTTTTCGAATTTCAAATGATGAATTTCGAATTTCAATTGATGTTTTCCGAATTTCAATTGTTGTATTACGAATTTCAAATGGAAAAATTCGAATTTCAATTGACGTATTCCGAATTTCAATTGATATTTTACGAATTTCAAATGATGTGTTTCGAATTTCAATTGATGTTTTTCGAATTTCAATTGATGTTCTTCGAATATCAAGAGATGTTTTTCGAATTTCAAATGTAATATTCGAATTTCAATTGACCTTTTTCAAATGGAATATTCGAATTTCAATTGACTTTTTTCGAATTACAATTGAAAATGGTGTAGTTCCAAATAAAAAAATATTAGAATGTGAACATATTTTTGTTTAGAACAATATTCAATTGAAAATGGTGTAGTTCCAAATAAAAAAATATTAGAATGGGAACAAATGATTGATTTAAACCGAAGTTAATGCTGCATATGGTATTGTAACTGGGAGGTACAATTCGAAACTAAGGAAACGTTTTAACTGAAATTCTAAAAAGTCAGCAAACTTTGGAAATATTTTTTAAATAAAATATAATGGGATAAATTCCTAAAGAATAATTTTATTTGTATTTAAACACATATTTTATTTGATAAATTTAGTTCGCAAATATATTTTGTTGTAATATATTAATATATGCGCTCCACATATATTTTATTGATTTTCAAATTAAATTTATTTGCTTAGAAATGTATAATATTTAAAAATTTGTTTTACAAATATATTTTCTTTCGATTCAAACATATCAAAAAAGGCAATTTTGCCCCGTGTATGCTCTTCGCGAGATCTGACTCTTTTAGTATATGTAGAATAATCACATTCATCCTGTAATATCTTTTGCCGGTTCATCTTATTCACTTTCCTTCGTTGTGTCCCTAAAAGTCTTTTCCGATTTTTATTACACCGTGCGAAATAAATTTTTGGTCATGAAAATTTCTACATAATTCTGAAAGCTGACAGGCAGCAAAACCAAAATGTTTACTCAGTTTTTTATTCTCTGGTCAAGTTCGCATTTAAAAGGGCAAGGTATTTTTTAAGGATATAATTATCCAATTTTTTTTTGTAAAATTATCCGACCCAAAGTTAGCCGACCTGACAAATATATAGATGGCGGTAGTAGTTTACAAAAAAATACTTTCGTGAAAAGTGGCAACCTTCTAAAATATATGTTTTAAGTTTCAAGGCACCACGTTGTTTAGATTTTTAGCACTGAAAAGTAAAGGATCTCAGTGAATTTGTAAATATGGAAAAAAATTCACTGATATACTTATATAATACAATACGTTCATTTGAAAGATCTCAGTCCAATCAATATTAAAACCGAGCTAGATTCTACATTGAGGGAGTCTGCTACTTCATTTACAACTATAAAGTATTGGGTGGGCCGTACGAGCTGTCAAGACAAACACCGTAGTGGTCGAAAAATAGTTTAAACAAGTAAGAAAGTTCAGTCGGGTAAACCGACTGATGAATCCCACCTTGAGTCCCAAAAAAAATATTATTAAATTTATTTACTATTTTGCGTGCCAATAACGCCCATTTTCTCTGTATTTTTAAAGTATTTTTATGCACTGGTATTAAAGTTATAACCTGGTAACTTTTGGTACAAAGTAGTCCATTTGTGTGGGAGGTACCAAAAGGAGCGTTGCAATAATGTCCATTTTTTTTTACTGTATTGTAGGTACTGTTAAACCATTTCACGGTACAAAATTTCACGTCTTTGTATGCACTGGTAATAAAGTTATAAGCTATTAACTTTTGGTTCAAAATTGTCCATTTGTGTGGGAGGTATCAAAACGGGCGTGGCAACTTCGTCCATTTTTCTCGAGGTAATAGTGACTAATAAACTAATACTATGTGTAGAATTTCAGAGGATTCAAATACATAATATAGATGTTACTAAATAATAAATATTTCACTAAATGTTAACCCTTTGTGGGGGAGGTACTAGAACGAGTGGACCAATATGGCCCATCTTCGAACTTAGCCGGAGATAGAAGAAAATATTACCACATACCAAATTTGAAGTCAATCGGTTACTCCTTTCGAGAGTTATCGTGCGCACCAGCCAGCAGACAAACAGACATACACACAGACGGACGGACATTTCTCATTCGACTTAAAATTACGAAAAACGGATATCCGCCGAACATACTTAGGGTCTTAGGTCACTCCTTCGATGTGGTGAGGGGATATAAATCCACAAAATGGACAGATGCGTACACAAAATTGTCAAAATAAAACATGAAAAATAATTTGTTTGAATTTCCCTTTTGTAATATGTGTCAGACCTTATACATTCATCCATAGATTTGTTTCAAACAGTTATTGTCTTCTTCGTGTACATGCTTTTCAAATATTGAAATAAATTTTTTCGATTATTTTTTCATTTTTTTATGGATGTTTTGTGCCAGAAAAAAAAACCTTTTTTTAATTTTTTTCATATTTTTGATAACTATCACTAAACCATAGATTCTACGTTTAAGTATGTGTAATAGTTGTAGCCCTCATAGTTACATTAATGCGTATCCCGGCTTTATTGGGCTTATACATCGAAAACTATAGTCCACATAAAATGTTTTTAATATTTTAATAGGTAGACGTGTTTTGCTTGTTCGGCAATTCGGTTATTATCTCCTCAATCGTCGCAAAACCCCGTCTTTTCACGATCTCTTCAATTTTGGGAACAGGAAAAAGTAGTCTGGTAAATACGTTGGTTGAGGCATGATAATTTTCGGCCAAAAAATTACTAACATGCGAAGGTTTTTTTGTTAAAAATTCAGCAATTTTGGAAAGAACTTCGGTGCCACACCATTCATAACCAAAATTTCCGAAAAAAATTTATGGCATTAGCCAACCGATATGCCGACATTTTCATCGGTTTTTTCATGTGATACTCCTTCCAGGACGAACGCCGTCTTCTCGTTCTTCATTGAAAAGCTTGTACCGCTTGTAAACATTTTTCTGACTCAGGGTACAATTACAATATGCCACTCTCAAAATTTCAAGTGCTTTTGCCCGAGAAATTTCAAAATTCACTTTTTCTATTGAACAGACCCCGCATATTATTCTTCCGATTTCGCATCTAAGTGGTAAGAAAGGTGTTTTTTCCGACCGATCTTTAGGCAATTCTAAAAAGAGCCGTTCATTGACCTATGAAGCAGCACTGCGTTTGTTTTAAGATAATTGTTTCGGATTTAAACTAACTAAATACAATTCTACATATACGAGTACAATTATTCTATTCTAACACGATAGTGTAGGCTATCATTTAGTCGGCTCTGCCCGATTTTAGCCCCACTTAACTTGTTTTGGCTTTATTTTATATACTTTGCTTTTTGATACCATTTATTGCTTAAAAAATCGATTCTCACTCAAGAAAGATTTCAATTTCAATCCATGATTCTAATGTAAACAGGAAAATTAGTCCCTGCTGACAATAGCCTTTAAAATATGCCACTCAAAAGAAAAAAGCAAAATGTTAGCTTGTCAAATAAAAATCGCCTATTGTGATTCAAACAAACATATTCACTGTATAAATTAGGGTGGATGAAACAGTGTTAGTTTAGAATACTCTAATACTGGGGAAGACCTAAGTGATCGAATAGGGTATAGAAGAAGACGTCAGTCGTGGTCTCTACGCCGAGGGAGATATAGGTGATCATCTTTAGAATAGAGACGCCCATGATGAACTATATACAGAGGAAAATCACAGTGATCGACTTTAGCATAGAAAAATACGTGAGTGATGATCTCTACAAAGAGGGAGATCTAAGTAATCGACTTTCGTATAGAGGAAGATCTCTGGAATATTTATAGATGAATATTTTATTATATTATGTGTTTTTTATTTAAAAATGTTTTTGTTTTTAGTGATCGAATCAAATGCAGACAACACATAAACAAACGTTCCGCCCTAGTATATTTATTGTACAAAAACATCTATATGTACATATATTTGTATACATATATATCGGTCTTTATTATTTATTTGTTTTATTTTATTATATTATGTGTTTTTTATTTTAAAAGGTTTTTGTTTTTATTTCTTTTTTGCAGGTAAAGAGTTCATGATCATCATTAAGGCAGTCCATTAAATGTCTAATAAAAATTCATACTAAGAGATTTAAATCATTTGAATTGAAAGTGCCCGTAAATCGGTGGAGTCTCAAAACAGACAAGTGAGTTGATTTAATTAATTTTAAATAAAACAAACGAGAACAAATTGTTACTTAGAAACATTTTAAAATACGTAATCAGTAATCAGTTTGTTATTCCTATCAAAAGTTATCGTGGGCATCTTCTTCATACCCAACGCGGGAAAGATATCGCACACTATGCCAAAAGACTTCAGACCAATTAGCCTATCATCCTTCCTATTGAAAGGTCTGGAAAGACTTCTGGATTTTTTATTAGGAAAACCCTGGATGCAAAACTCATGTCGTGGAACCAATATGTTTACGACAAGGGAAAGTCTACAGAATCTGCCCTGCATTATCGAGTCGTCCCTAAATTTCAATGAATTCACAATGGTGGCATTTCATGACATAGAAGCGGTTTTAACAACAATCACTCAGATGCAGTAATTGCGGCGCTGTCACTTCTAGTGGTGAACTTTAGCTTGATTAGACTAATTCTAAGCCTGCTCAAGAGAAGACGCACAACAGCAAGTCATGAGTCCACAACTCGTGGCACATGTGGACCATGTCCCAATCGCAGTAACTGGCAAATTTGAAAACATCCTCAGAGAGATCCTACAGGTGGCTCTGAACAAATTGGCAAGATGGACCAGAAGCAGCGGTTTGGGCGTCTACACAAACCAGACACAATTGGTTATAGGATGAATAAGGTCCCACTGAAGGGTCCTCCTCGGATAAATTGAACAGATTTAGTCTTTTCTGAAAGTGCAAAATTTCTAGGAATAATTTTAGATTGGAAACTGTTATTCAGACTAAGTGCCGAAACACATTGCTGTCGGTAGTCGGCTGGCTAAACAAATTTCGTGACGGTGAAACACAATGAGGTTGTCGGTGAAAATGAAAATTTTTTTGTACACATAAAATTGGCATTTGTTAACATACAGATTGTCAATACTTATTTTTCCTAAAATTTGCAATTTATTTCGACACTCAGGACAACCAACATTTTGGTTGTGGTATACTTCTGCTTCCATGTTGACAACAAACATTTTTGGTTGCGCCAACTACGAAAATGGTGGCTAAAATTATCTGTTGTATGTTGCCACAACCAACTGTTTTAAAAAATTGGTTGTTCTGACAATTTGTCAGTCATATACTACCGACAATAATTTAAAAACAGTGTTCATTCATTTTTATTTTATTTATTGAAAAAAACCAAACAACTCATAACAAAATTAAAAATCCCATATTACAAATTCATCACTATTATGAGGGAAATATTTGACACACATTTTGGTACACGAAAAAAAAACACAAAACTTTTATGCAAATATAGCCTAACCCTGTGCTTTCAATTTCATGATTGTTGCTTTTATTTATGTAAAACATTTTGCACAACATATTCTGCATTCTACACATTATTATCCACACGAGATTATTTTTGACTACATATACCGCTCTTTAAGATTATATTTTGAAGATTTTTTTATGTCGAGTAATTTTATTTTTTTGTTTGTCATGTATCAGCGAAAGAACAGCAACCAATCTTTCGGTTGTATTTCCAAAAAATCATTTCATTATTCTAAATTTGGCAAATTATTGGGATAACAAAAAAACGATTATTTATTAATATTGTTTCAGTTGTAGTAACCAATTATTCGTAGCAATAATAATATTTGGTCTATTGATACAATTGCTGTTGTCAAGAATAAAACATTGGTTATCACAGCCAAAAATCAATCATATGGTACTATAATGAAAGTTTAAAATTGGTTACCACAACTAACCGAGTGTCAATGGAAAAACAATCCTAATTCGATTGATACAACCATCGATTTAGTTGCAAGCATTTTATTTCATCGTGTCCATGTTATTATTGTTGTTCAACTATTTATATATAAATACTCGTACAACCGACACATGGTTTAGGCAATATACTTATTTTTGCTAGTACTATTTTTTTTTATTGTTATAATCGAGTTCCAACCAATTATTTTCCTGGGTGTATGCATTAGCGGAGCTTAAAGAAGTAAAGAGGCTGAGTACTTACTCTGCAGCCAAAAGGACTAGTTTGTATATAGAAATATACTAGTTGTTTTTAACTTCAAACTAGTAACATATCTGTCCTTTTTTCATATAACGAACTATCGTTTTTAACATTGGCTTGTCATAATCACCCAGATTGTTCATTTGTTTACAATTCAGCACTAGTTAATATCTAGTTTAGTTATTACTATATTTTGGAATAAGAGAGTACAAGAGAATGGTGGTGGGAGAGAGACACATTTACTCTGCCACCACCAAGCGAGTACTTGCTCGTAAAGCAGTTCCGACAATCGTTTTTGCTTATTTCTCTGCTGCTGACGACAGACAGACGAACGTGTCGATCTGCAACCACCATGTAGGTACCATGCAAGTACTGTAAAGCAGCTCTGATAATAGTTTTTGCTGGCAGAGATGCGAATGGGTTTGCATAGGTCACATTGCAACTATCTTATGACTGGTTCAATACACAACTAGAAATGATTAGAGCTGCAGGGTACTAGCTCTACCCAATTTACTGTCTACATCTAAAAAACTTCTACTACTACTACAAGAACTATGGCCGCATGAGGATATCAAAGTGTAGTGCCATTGTAACCGACCCAGTGTACTATGCACTAACGATGTACACCTTCCTGAGAAACTACATGACTATGATGATGAATGGGTTGGGCAGAGAAAAATGTCACACTTAATATAGCTCACAGACTATTAGATACCTGCAGTGTCTATGAAGCCGAAATAATGGCAATATGAGAAGACGGCAAGTTGCTGAGTCGCAACATAGTAACCAACACTGGCGTTGTAATTTACTTGTAAAGCGATGCTACAATCAGATCTCTGGAGGCCACATCTCTAAATTCACAAACAGCCCTCCTGCCGTAAATTTTTTTTATACTCCTCATAGGGATATCCCGTGGAGTGTAGGGATATCCCGTGGAGTATAGGGATATCCCGTGGGGTAAAAATACATGATTTCGTTGAAATTCGCTTACTTCTACCAAAAGGGCTACAATTTCTACATTTATCCATAGTTTTTTTCAATAAGGCATGGTTAGGATGCTAGCTTTCAAAATCATTCTTTTGAAAAAAAGAATACTAAACTTCTATTTCTACGTGAAAGTGATATTATCAAAATCTATAGCCCTCATAATTTCCTTTAATCTAAAGGGTATCCCTTTATCGAGCTCACACTTCTAAAAATATTGTCCAAAATCTAAAGGCACAAACATTAAAAAAAAATATTTTTTTTTTCGTATTCAGCCCTTCGACAAAAATAATTGTGAACTAGTGTTTTATGCCGAAAAAAGGTTGTTTTTAAAAACAACTTATATTTGGACCAACTGGCCGAACAATTCCGAGGCGATTTAGCTATGATAGACTGTCTGTTTGAATCACTCAAATATGGCAGAAATATTCCAGCTGTTTGAATCACTCAAATATGGCAGAAATATTCCATCTTTCGATATAGTCCCCTTAGAAATTCTAAGGCGACAATATGCGTCGAATTGTACCTCAAACCATTTACACCATATCGATCCATAATTTTATATAGTCGCCGTAGAATGATCCCATCAGCTTAAATTTCTTGACGCCGTAGAGACCAAAATACCAACCAATTGGGCCGAATACATGGTCAATTTGTATTTATACAATGGACCTTATTAGTCCTAATTTTGACATAGCGTCCAGTACAAAGGTTCCACCAGATTTTCCACAATTGCCCTTAGAAACCACAAATACCGATTCGTTGCTGATGATCATTCGCAGTGAACGGACGTGTTTATCACATAGCGGATAGTTACCAGTACCTATTACGCAATAGCAAAAATCTGTACAAAGTCTGTAAGGCCTACATCGTAGTACCTATTACGGTCTAATACAGACAAAATAAAAATAAATTCTCTTGACGGGGATGCCTTCGTGTTCCGATGGAGCGCGGTTCCCCAATCGTCCGACTGTCCGTCCGTTGGTCTTGGCCAAAGCCGACCACACCAAAAATGGTGAAAATCTCCCCCAAGTACTCACAACAGGTGGTGCGGTGAGGGGGAAACGTCATGTCCGACCGTCAAAACGGAAGCACAATGAGCATCGTGTAGCGCTCAGAGTTTTGACGAAGTTGGAGGCTGTTGAGGTTTCGGCTCTTACCGAAAAACAAAAAGATTCACTTACCTGGGCTAAAGGCGTCATAGATGCTTCTAAGGCGTCATAAAGCTCTTATATTTCGGTGATGCCAGATCAGTAGACCTGTATAAGGCTGCTCTGAGTCGAGCGGGTGAGGTGTGGCCGGGTGCCCAGTTGGATGTTGTCGAAAAAAACAACATCCCTAGTCACCCTAGAGCCATCACCTGGGTTACAGAAGAACCCTCCAACCCGGCTGACATCTTAGAAATAATAAAAGATTCCAATCCTGGTCTGCCGGCCCATAATTGGAGAATCAGCAAGGTGGGTGAGGCGGATGGTAAAAAGCGGCAGGTCAATCTTATCCTAAACGCTGAATCCACCTCCCATATACAAAGTGCGAGTGCAACCCTACAATATGGCTTCGAGACTATAGTCTTGAAGATATACAAGCAGGATATAGCTCCCACTGCAGAAGGTGAGTCGTCCACCGTGGCACTTTCTGGAAGTGCGGAGGTACCCACGCCTATTATTTCTGGTGACTCCAACTCTAACAGAAGATCTGTAACGTCCTCCTCTGAGGACAAAAGCTCTACTTCGGTCACAGAGAGGCTGAGGGGAGTCTCCGGACTCTTTGACGCATCTGGCGGGGACATGCTTCTCGACGATACGGACGAAGAGTTCGATAACACCCTTGTCGGGGTGGATGTTAATCTGTCAATTACCAATGATGGTAAGAATTCTACAGATTAACCTCCATCACGCTAAAGCAGCCTCAGCGGCTCTATTGCTGCGCCTGTCCACAGGCGCAGTAGACATCGTCCTGATACAGGAGCCCTACGTAGTGGGAGGAAGGGTGTGCGGTATTAGGACACCCAACTTTAAACTGCTTGTGGCCAACTGTGAAGGCACTCCAAGAACCTGCATTTTGGCCAGAAAATATCTAAGTATCTTTCTCCTGACTAATTTAAGTGGTAAAGACCAAACAGCTGCTAGCCTGGAGATCGGTAATCGCATATATTGGGTGGTCTCCAGCTATTTGCCTTATGAATCTGTAGTACCGACTGCTCTATTCAGGGAAGTAGTAGAAGAAGCAACGTCTGACGAGCTCGAGCTGATTATTGGCGCAGACACGAACGCTCATCATACTATCTGGGGTAGTACGGATATAAACAATAGGGGTGATTCGCTTCTTGACTTTATTCTAACTACCAACCTTAGTATTTGTAACATAGGTAATAAACCGACCTTCACAACTAAAGACAGACAAGAAGTACTCGACGTAACGTTTGCTACTGACCGGCTGTCAGACAAAATTATTGGGTGGAATGTACTGGACGACCACTCATTCTCAGATCACCATTATATTGAGTTCAAACTCGCGGAAAAAGCGAAAGAAAGTCCTCAACTCTAAACTTCTGTACGAACCGAATGACAAAGCCAGTCTGGATAATCTGGTCGATCATATCACCATATCATTCAATAGATCCCTTGAAGAAGCCTGTCCAAAAACAAGGTACAAGGGTAAAACTAAACCCCAATGGTGGACTTCGGAGCTAACGGCTATGAAAAAGACCTGCAACAAGCTATTCAATAAGGCTAAATCTACTGGGGTCGCTAATGATTGGGATGCCTATAAAGAGCAACTCAAGATCTATAAGAAGGAGCTTAGAAAGACGCAAAGGCGCTCTTGGTATACCTTCTGTGGTGAAGTGGACGCCGCTAGGCTGAGGAAGATATTATCTGCTTCACCCTCTACAGTGGGATATTTACAGGATGAGGCAAATAACTGGACCAAAAACAGCGAGCAGTCGCTCAATGTACTGCTCGACACACATTTCCCGGGGAACTCTATAACAGAACCCGAGGATCAGCAGGACCAACAAGAGTGCGAGTGGACTGCGAGCGTCGCTAGCTTCTTGACTGAGAGATCAAGAATAAGCTGGGCTATTAACAGCTTTGAGCCCTTCAAGTCACCTGGACCAGATGGCATCACTCCAGCAGAAATGCAGAAAATGTTAAAGTACATTATCCCCTGGCTGGAGAAAATTTATGTAGGCTGTATCAGGCTTTCATACATCCCGAATCGATGGAGGGATACCAAAGTGGTATTCATACCTAAAGCGGGGAAGATATCACACACTAGGCCAAAAGACTTCAGACCAATTAGCCTATCCTGCTTCCTATTGAAAGGTCTGGAAAGACTTTTAGATCACTTCATTAGGGAAAACCTGGATACAAAACTCCTGTCGGGGAACCAACATGCTTACAATAAGGGCAAGTCTACAGAATCAGCCCTGCACGAACTTGTGAGCACTATCGAATCGTCCCTGCATTTCAAGGAATTCACCATGGTGGCATTTCTTGACATAGAAGGGGCTTTTAACAACATTCACTCAGATGCGGTAATTGCGGCACTCTCACATCTAAAAGTTAACACTAGTCTGATTAGACTAATTCAAAGTCTGCTCACCAGAAGACGCATAACAGCATGTCTAGGGTCCACAACTCTAACAAGGTATGTAAACAGAGGGACCCCGCAAGGAGGAGTATTGTCTCCACTAATTTGGAACCTAGCGGTGAATGAAATCCTGCTAGATCTAGAACGTTGTGGCTGCAAGGTTGTGGCATATGCGGACGACGTGGCAATCGCAGTGAGTGGCAAATTCGTAAACGTCCTCAGAGACATCCTACAGGTGGCTCTGAACAAGTTGGCTAGATGGGCCAGAAGCAGCGGTTTGGGCGTTAACCCCAACAAGACAGAATTGGTTCTCTTTACTAGGATGAATAATGTCCCACATGTGGACCCTCCACCTCGGATAAATGGAACAGATCTAGTCTTTTCTGAAAGTGCAAAATTTTTAGGAATAATTCTAGATAGGAAAATGTTATTTAGACTTAACGTATTGGAACGTGTAAGGAGGGTAGGGTCGCGGTCGGGACTCTCTCCTAAAATCGTCCACTGGATATATATAGCAGTAGTTCGTCCAATACTGTTATACGGTATTGTGGTATGGTGGACGGCAACTGACAAACTAACCATCACCAACCTACTAACAAAGGTTCAGAGAACTGCCTGCCTGAGCATAAGCGGAGCCTTAAGGACTACAGCGACCGAGTCTCTACAAGCCCTACTCCATATACTGCCGATTAATATTGTGGCGAGAGAAGTTGCAACCAAAGCGGCAATAAGATTAAACTGCCTATCAATGTGGATGTACAAGAACTATGGTCACATGAGGATATCAAAGTGTAGTGCTATGGTAACCGACCGAGTGGACTATATACCAACTGTGTACACCTTCGAGAGAAATTACATCACTATGATTCCCGCCAGAGATGAATGGGTCGGCAGAATACCAGGTAATAGAAACCATCTCCACTTTTACACGGATGGTTCGAAGCTTGATGAAAAGGTCGGCTTCGGAGTACACTGTGAAGAACTTAGTCTGGATATAGCTCACAGTGTCTATCAAGCCGAAATAATGGCAATATGGGAAGTCGCCAAGTGGCTGAGTCGCAACATAGTAACCAACACTGGCGTTGTCATTTACTCGGACAGCCAGGCTGCCATCAATTCTCTGGAGGCAACATCCCTAAATTCACAAACAGCCCTCGACTGCCGCAGATCTCTTAACGAGATGGCTGAGCAGTTTAATATACACCTCATATGGGTGCCTGGGCATAGGGATATCCCGGGGAACTGCAAAGCCGATGAACTTGCTAGGAAAGGGACGACATTACAAATTCTCGAAGAATTTGCATATATTGGTGCGCCAATATCCACGTGCAAGCTTTGGCTTAGGCAAGAGGCAATCAGGCAGTCCAACGAGAGATGGACAGAAATCGGCACCTGCAGGGTAGCTAGACAAATCTGGCCAAGGTATGACCTGAGAAGGTCAAAATATCTCCTCGCACTAGAGAGGAAACGATTGTCTACGTTAGTACATGTTCTGACGGGACACTGCTTGATCGGCGAACACGCCAAAAGATTGGGTATTGACTCCAATGACTTCTGCCGAAGCTGCGGAGATGAGGAAGAAGTGGAGAGCATTGAGCACTTGCTTTGCGACTGTCCTGCTTTGAGTAAACGACGACTGGACATACTAGGGTCGGCCTTTTTAGGCAGCCTAACAGATCTTTCCAGTACTGATATTCGTACTATCGATAAATTTATATATCAAACAGGTTGGTTTCGATGAGGGGCATTTCAGCCCGTGGTAACACTAGGGACCTAAACTGGTCTATGTGAGCTTGTAAAAAAAAATACGGCTGCCACCCTAACATAAACCTAAACCTAAAACCACAAATACCAATTTATTAGGCTAACATTTGACAATTTGCTTCGAAGGCCTCATTAGTCGGTATTTTGATAGAGAGGGCAAATTATTAATACGTTTAAATGCCCACTCAAATACGATGACTCGTTGCATTAAGGATTTTTGACATAACTAGTCGCAAATATATTTAAATAATCTCTTTTATCCACAACAACTAAATATTCTGATAGCTTATTTTACTTTATTATTCACCCATTCCATAGTCCTTTTCATCTCTAGACACCGAAACACATATTCGTTGTGTTTCTTGTGAATTTATACAAGCAAAAAAGATAAACAACAATTACAAATACCTTCAATTTACATAAACTCTTGTTAACCTTTAGCTTTTAATCAAATCAATGTTTCCCCCACAACTCTTCCATTTGCTCCATAAAGAAATTAAATGAAGACATCGCATTGAAATACAGATGAGGAGAGGCAACTGAAAACCACAGAATAACCTCAACATGTACTTCGGTGAACCTTCACATTCGGCCAACAATTTCATTCCAATGGCAACCACAAAATCATCCATCAAAGCGATGGAAGGAAGAGGTCACAACAACCACCACAGTCATTCCACTCGACAACCTGTTCATAGTGTATAGTTCTGTGCCAAGTGGAGGACGACGAGGGGCGGAACTCAAGATAGTGAGCTACAAGTGCCATCATTGTCGTCGTCCGACATAATAAATGACAACAATATAGGATGTTTTACTTTTTCTTCGTTTTGATATATATCTACGACATTGTTTGCCAGTGGAACGAACATTACTTTTTATGTGGAACAATTCTTGGCAAAATTTATTGGGATTGTTTTGTAAAGTCATTCGAACAAAGGAAACTATTTTTGTTCTTATGCTTTTCAAAGGGGAATGCGAAAAGTTTCTTTGAAATTAGACTTAATAACGACGGCAAAAAGTAAAGCAAAGAGTTTGTAGAATTCAAATGAGGGAAAAATACAAATGCCAGTTTAGATTGCTGCAGGTGAAAACGTAGCACTCGATAATGTTAGAACTTTATTAGGGTGTATGACAGGACTTTTCACAAGGTTTTTGTTCACGCCGACCTGTGTTCTGTTTTTTGATTAAAACTAAAACATTGTTCAAAAAACCCACTTACAATTCCTACACCAAACAATAGATGTGTAGCACGAATTCTCCCGAGAACATGTTTGGTTCAATTCGTCCACCATTTTAAGGTTAAAATTTCCTATTTTCTGTTACATGTTCCCAACACATGTTGGCATTATCAGGAACTTGGATTTTTTGTTTATTGTTGAGAGGTCTAAAGGCTAGACGTGTTTGGATGTTCTTGACGAAATTATGGAATGTCGACAAAAAGAAAGGCAAAAGAATGTTGTTTATTCGTATTGAACAAAATAAAATTGTAATCATATCTCAGCTACAGTATTGGCGGATTTGGTCCCCAGTGACCTCTTTATATTCCCAAAACTAAAATGAGCTATCGTAAAAGTGATAAACATTCTATGAAACTCACCTGGCATTTGCAGCAAATGTGATTAAAATTTTTATTTTAAATAAAAATGCTAAACTTCACCAACAGTAACAAATGTTTTACAGGCATTTTGCGTTGGATATCTTTTTGAGCTGTGGACATTTATTTAATTCTTACTGTTAAATTAGAAAAGTTGACATGAACAAACTCTGTTAATATAGGGTGATCCATTTCGAGGTTCCCTACTTTTTTAAAGAAAAAAACACAGAAAATTCAAATTGCATGGGGAATGTTTATTATAATTTGAAAGAACATTCTTCGTCTCAGATCGTCCATCCGTTGAGTCCAATTTTCGATGACTCGTTCGAGCATTTCGACTGGTAACCGGCGAATGACACGCGTAAACGTTGTTCAGGCGTAAGTCTTTCCATGATGAAATGCCAAACAATACTTAACAAAAATAACATGACATCATGACACGACTCACACCTGATCTGTCAAAAAAGGCTATTGAAAAAAGTATCTCTACTTGGATCACCCGTTATAACATTACACTAATTAATCTATTAATTTGTTGCCAAAACGTTGTTCAGGCGTAAGTCTTTCCATGATGAAATGCCAAACAATACTTAACAAAAATAACATGACAGCATGACACGACTCACACGTGATCTGTCAAAAAAAAAAGTATCTCTACTTGGATCACCCATTAGTTGACTCCTATATTCGAAAAATACAGGAGATCTCAAAATAAATTTTTTTAGTTTGTTCAAGGTGACAAATATCGTCCCACTGTATCCCTTTCCACCTCAAAACATTTGCATCATCACGTTATCTAGGACTACAGCAAAACTACAGCTATGCTAGAGGGCATCCTTGCCATACTCCTTTATTGGTTGTAAACGGGTCGCTTTTCGACCCATTATGCTAAGTTTGTAGTACTGCTTTAACATACAGTGCCTTTATAATATTAATAATTTATTCAAGCGTTGGAACGTTATTTGTGAATTTGTTTGCCTGATCGAGCCACCGCTTCTGCAGTATCATCCTCTGCTCCGTTACTTAAATCTTCGAAGTATTTCTTGTATCTAGCTAGTTGTAAGCGATGTACCATTCAGATCTCGTATTTGAGTTTGGATTTGATTCTTGTTTGTTATTGGATTGATGAGTTTATATCTCTGGTTGATAAGTTGACTTTTTATTCCCTACACCACACTAGGCGTGTTTTCGTTACAACGTAAGTGCTTAATTTGTATGGGGAGCTAAGCACTTTTAAGCACTATTAGTTCCAGATTAAGTTTGGTGCTTGTGTTCCTGTCTTAATCGAGTATGATGTTGCCAGATTGGGCACCCTATATTTAGCAATATGGCATCCCATTTTTTGGGAGATTGTTATCAATTACTGTGAATTAACGGGAAGAAGAAGAACAAAAATGGGAAATTATTTTAATATTTGCAAAAAGAGTGTAAACAATTGAACATAGAATAGTAAATATATGTTTTATAAATACTTTTCACGAATTTGTTGTCTGTTTCGCACTGTTCTTTCTTCGCAACTCATGACACCATTGCTACCAGATAGTGAAAATCCGCCACTTATTGCTTATGTGCCAGTTAGTGGAAGTCAGTTGTTTTCGTTGCAAAGTGCTAAACTAAAAGTGCTAGCTTGTAACGAAAACATGCCTACTGTGATACAGGGTATTATAAGTTTGTTTCACGGCAGATGTTTGTAACACCTGAAAATAACACAGCTAGACCCACCTTAAAGTATACCGATCGACTCAGAATCACTAGCTGAGTCGATTTAACGATGTCCGTCCGTCCGTCCGTCCGTCTGTCCATGTAAAGTTGTTCGTCGACTACAGGTCGCAATTTCACTCCGATCGTTCTGAAATTTTGCAGTGTAGAGTATTTCGCGGCTGTTACGATCGCTATTGAATTTGGTTGAAATCGGTTCAGATTTAGATATAGCTCCCATATATATCTTTCGTCCGATTTGGCCCTTTAGTCCTATAGAAGCTGTATTTTACATCCAATCGTTTTGAAATTTAGAATGGTAGAGTTTCTTGATCCATGAACCAACACTACCGAATTTGAAGAAAATCGGTTAAGATTTAGCTATAGCTCCCATATATATGTTTCGTCCGATTTGGCCATTTAGTCCTATAAAAGCTGTATTTTACATCCAATCGTTTTGAAATTTAGAATGGTAGAGTTTCTTGATCCATGAACCAACATTGCCGAATTTGAAGAAAATCGGTTAAGACTTAGCTATAGCTCCCATATATATGTTTCGTCCGATTTTGCTCTTTAGTCCTGAAGAAGCTGTATTTTACATCAAATCATTTTGAAATTTAGAATGGTAGAGTTTCTTGATCCATGAACCAACACTACCAAATTTGAAGCAAATCGGTTAAGATTTAGCTATAGCTCCCATATACATGTTTCGTCCGATTTGGCCCTGTAGAAGCTGTATTTAACATCCAATCATTTTGAAATTTAGAATGGTAGAGTTTCTTGATCCATGAACCAACACTACCGAATTTGAAGAAAATCGGTTAAGATTTAGCTATAGCTCCCATATATATGTTTCGTCCGATTTGGCCATTTAGTTCTATAGAAGCTGTATTTTACATCCAATCGTTTTGAAATTTAGAATGGTAGAGTTTCTTGATCCATGAACCAACACTGCCGAATTTGAAGAAAATCGGTTAAGATTTAGCTATAGCTCCCATATATATGTTTCGTCCGATTTGGCCCTTTAGTCCTATAAAAGCTGCATTTTACATCCAATCGTTTTGAAATTTAGAATGGTAGAGTTTCTTGATCCATGTACCAACACTACCGAATTTGAAGAAAATCGGTTAAGATTTAGGTATAGCTCCCATATATATGTTTCGTCCGATTTGGCCTTTAGTTCTATAGAAGCTATATTTTACATCCAATCGTTTTGAAATTTAGAATGGTAGAGTTTCTTGATTCATGAACCAACATCGCCGAATTTGAGAAAATCGGTAAAGATTTAGCTATAGCTCCCATATATATGTTTCATCCGATTTGGCTCTTTAGATCCAATCGTTTTTATACCCTACACCACACTGTGGTACAGGGTATTACTTAAGTATAAAATGTCCCAAAAGTAAATTTATATAAACAATTTATACATGAATTACAAAATTTATATATCAGAGTTATTCAATATTACGAGAGTGGTGTAGGGTATTATATAGTCGGCACCGCCCGACTTTAGCCTTTCCTTACTGGTTTTGTTTTATCGTTTCCTGCCGATTTTTGTTTACCATTTTGGCGACTATAGAATATAGCGGCTTTACTAACAAGTAATAGGCCCTAAAGTTTCTTTAGCTATATGCTTCATTACTGTTCCTTCGTTCTGCCATGTTCGTTCCTGCATGAGATCGATGATTAATTTTCTCTTTATGGGATTCCTTGGCTTCCTTACAACCATTCTTTTATTCGGTGGTTGTCCTTCAAGCCTACTCCGTGTTTTCAACCTCTACTAGAAATATGCTATCAATAATTCATAGTCGTTCCCAATGTGTGTTCCCCTCTTGTCCTCACATTCAACATAGAAGATTTCCACTTTCTGTTTATACAAATAAGGCCAATCTGGTTTCTGGTATTACCATTTAGCGATGTCCACGTATATATCTGGATGTCTTTCTGTGGGAATAACAATACACCTGAATCCATTTCAAACATTTGACATAGTTCCATAAATCGTTCACCGTTCATGATATGAATGTCAAGGCCGTGACAGCCCATTACTGTTGTGAGGCAGCCATTTCTGCACCCAAGTTTCGCATTAAAGTCACCCATCAAAAAAACAACATCACGTCTATCGATCGATTTCAGAGCATTGGATAGCTTGTCGTATAAGTCGCCTTTCTCTATTTCATCGTCTCCCTCTCTCGGAGCATAACAATAATTTATTGTTAGATCACTTTTGTAGCTACTGAAGAAGAAATCAGTTATTATTCGATCGCAAATGGGGGTCGGTGTACTTAGGGAGTGTCGCAATTGTTTTATTATTGTACCCACCCTCTCTCGTTATCATTTCTAGACGTCGTTGGTCCTCAATCTGTCCACCTCATCTCACTCAGTCCCAATATCTGATGCTTGTACTTGGCCGTTTGATTTTCTAGTTGTGCGAATCTCGTATTGTCATTAAGAGTCCTTACATTCCATTGAGCAATGCACATTCGTTTTCGTTTAGCCGGGTTCGTCAACAAGTTTCGATCATTATTATTTGAAACAAAAAACATGGACTTATGAGGACGCTTGTTCGTGTGAAGGGTTCTGGGTATAAATATATAGTTATGTAAAGAATTTCAGCCCGTTTAGTTGAAATTGGAAGCAATCCACTATAAACAAACTTCCCAAAAAAGGAGATCTGGAAAATTGAGACAACTGGTGAGTATATCCATTCTCCCCGCTATCACAAAACGTTTCAATCAGGTAGTTCTGAACAGAATAACTACAACACTAAACGGATTAATCCTTAAAACTAAAGCTGGGTTTAGACCCAATAAGAGCTGTACAGATAAAATTAGCACTGTTCGAATACTCCTGGAACAATCTGCTGAATTCAATGCTACTCTCTATATGTCTTTCATAGATTTCGAGAAAGCATTCGACTCTCTGAAAATAGAATATATCTGGCTCGCCCTCGAAGCTAAGGGAATACCGCAGAAGATCATATCCATCATTAAAAACAGCTATGATGGTTGGGCTTCAAGGGTGTCACACGAGGGAGTATTAAGCGATCCCTTTCATACGTATAGCGGAGTGCGCTTTCTCCGCTACTCTTTATCGCGGCTTTAGACTTCGTTTTGCAAGCCGTCAATGACAATGCAGTAGGGATTAACTGGCAATTTAATAAGAATTTAGTTGAGCTTTCTTATGCCGAAAACCAGATGTCAACCCTTGCAAAGGAGGCCAAGAAAATAGGTTTAAATGTTAACTCTCAACGAAGGTTAAATGCATGAGAATAAATACCAATAATACATCAACACTTGCAATCAATGACATGGATATTGAAAACGTGGACGATTTCGAATACTTGGGCTGCAAAATCAAAAATAATGGCGGAACAATTGCAGATATAGACACCGGCTCCGTAAAGCCAGAGCAAAAAAAATACGCTTATTCTAAGCATGCGTCAAATCCATTATATTGTACGGCTGTGAAACCTGGTACGTAACGAAAGCAACAACACAAAAGTTACAAACATTCGTGAATAGATGCTTACGCACCATTCAGAATTTGGTGGCCCAGAAAAATAAGCAACGAGAGACTATGGGAAATTACGGGTCAAGGACACACCTTGCGGAAGGAAGTCGATTATGTAAACCATGCTGCGCTCATGTGGCATCCCCAGTCAGTGAGAAAAAGAGGAAGACAAAGGACAACGTGGCGCAGATCCATAGCTAATAAAACGCAAAAATCAATAAGTGAACTTAGAGCTATTGCCTGTGATAGATCACAATGGATTTATATACAGATAATTAAGGCTAAGTTTAAATACTATTGTATATAAACATGCCATAATAATAATAAAAAATCGCTTTTTCGGCGATTTTCTGCTGTGGAAAAATGGATCAATGAATTTGCATAAAACTTTGTTGTTGTTTTGAATTGAAATATTGAGAGTGGCATATGATGATTGTACTCTGAGTCAGAAAAATGTTTACAAGTGGTACAAGCTTTACAAAGAAGGTCGAGAAGATGTGAATGACGACGCTCGTCCTGGAAGATCCATCACATCAGAAACCGATGAAAATGAAGAAAATTGTTATGGAAAATCGTCGAATCATTATAAGTTGCAGAGGCGTATCGGTTGGATGATGCCATATAATTTTTTCGAAAATTTTGGGCATGAAGCGTGTTGCAGCGAAGTTCGTTACAATAATGCAAAATTTTAAACGAAACAAGTAAGAAAATTTCAGTCGGGTAAACCGACTAAGGTCTACCCTCACTTTGTGAGTAATGTTATATGGAATATTAAACGAATTATTCTGTCAATTTGTGTGGGAGGTACCAGAAGGTTTTTAACAAGTACACCTATTTTTCGGTGAATAGTATATACTTTAAATACATTGCACTGTGCCGCATTATAAGCGTTTATTTGCACTGGTATATTAACGTTATGAGATATTAAATTTTGGTATGATTTGGCCATTTTGTGTGGGAGGTACAAAAAGGGGCGTGTTGATAACGGCCATTTTATACAGGGCTATATGCACTTTAAAAGCGTTACACTGTGCAAAATGTTGTTGCATTTTCGTGCATTGGTACTCATGCTGTGAGCTCTTAACTTTTTGTGCAAAATGGTACATTTGTGTGGGAGATACAAAAAGGAGCGTGGAAATAGCGTCCATTTTTCACAGTGCACAAGACACTATAAAAGCATTACACTGTACAAAATTTCAAGAATTTTTATACACTGGTATTAATGTTATAAGCTGTCAACTTTTGGTGCACATTGGTACCTTTGTGTGGGAGGTACCAAAAGGGGCGTGGCGACTTCACCCATTTTTCTCGAGTTGATAGCGACTAATAAGCTAATACTATGTGTGGAATTTCAAAAGATTCGAATAAGTAGTATAGCAGTTATTAAAGAATCAATATTTCACAATATTTTAACCCTTTGTGGGGGAGTACTAGAAGGAGTGGACCAATATGGCCCATCTTCGAACTTAGCCGGAGATAGAAAAAAATATTACCACATACCAAATTTGAGGTCAATCGGTTACTCCTTTCGAGAGTTATCGTGCGCACCAGCCAGCAGACAGACAGACACACAGACAGACAGACAGACAGACGGACGGACATTGCTCATTCGACTTAAAATGACCCAAAACGGATTTCCTCCGAACATACTTGGGGTCTTAGGTCATTCCTTCGACGTGTTACACTTTTTTCCGTAGCAAATGATATATACCCTCGTCACACTAAAGTGAGGGTATAAAAACCGCTCAGGAAATGTTGAATGACGTTAAGGACGATCCAGATTAGCTTAAAAGAGTCATACCTACTGACTAACCGTGGGTATATGGTTATGACATCAAAACCAAAGACCGATTGGTCCCAATGGAAGAGCCAAGGAAAGCCAATTAACGTGACGTAGTGCATCATTAGTTCTTATCACATGGTTGTATGGTTAATAAGGAGTTGAAGTTGTACCCCGCTTGCGAGAAACAATACGAAAAAAAACGACCGGAATTGTGGAACTACAATTCACGGCTTTTGCATCACGATAATGCACCTGCTCACTTGTCTTTGCTTGTTCGTTCTTGCTCACTTGTCCTTGCTTTTGGCTGAAAAGAATACCATAATCATGTCTCATCCACCGTATTCAGCAGATTTGGCACCCTGTTCTTAAAATTGAAGAGACGATTGAGTAGATAAAAACCGAATCGCTGATAGAGCTCACGGCCATAACAAAAAATTCAAATTTCAGCACTACTTCGAGGATTGGCAAAAAAACGTTTGGTGACAAAATAGATATTGATGAATAAAAAATTTTTTTTTTGAGAAAAATTAAATTTCACCTAATCCATTGAACAGTTTTGAAAAGGTTTATGAGGTCCCTTATTAACATTTGGCGGTGTTACAAAAAGAGTGAGGGGGAATACTATGAAGGTGACAAAATAGATATTGATGAATAAACAATTTTTTGAGAAAAATTAAATTTCACCTAATCCATTGAACAGTTTTGAAAAGGTTTATGGGGTCCCTTATTAACATTTGGCGGTGTTACAAACAGAGTGACACAATTAGAATACCTCCAACCTTTGAGGGTAGCGTATACAAAAAAATCCCTTAATGAGTTAAAGTAAACTGAATACTCGTAAGTTTTTTATTTATTTTATAAGTATAGATTTCTGTTCGTCGTTCCAGTGTGGAGCGGCCTTTACATGTATTGAAATTTTGGTAATTTTGCAAGATCTCAAAATATGCCTGTCTGCAAACTGAGAGGCGTGAGATTTAACTTTCCTAAGATTATAAAATAAGGATTCTAAAGTAGAACATAATAAAATGCAACATACTCGTACGTTTACGATTAATGGAAAGACAATTATACAATTAGAAAAACACATAACTCCTCAAATTAAATTAAAATCAATTAAAAATAATATTATTTCACTCAAATTCAACAAAATTTAAAATATCACTACAAAGAACTTTCTGTAATACTCAATTGAAATTGTCGCATTTTCACTTACAACGTTCTTCCATGAATCGAGTGATATGCAAAATTTATTGCACTTTCGCACAATTGGCGAATTCTCACTTTCGAGTACACACACCTAATTAATTTACACATGTTATATGTGAGAAAATAATTCGGATATTTACAAAGAAAAATGTAAATTCATTAAAGTGCACATTTTCACAGTTGCATGTGTAAATAAGCTGGCGTTCGATAAAAAGCGTGTACGAGTAAGTTTATAAAGCAAAAGCTAAATTGAACATGACATATGCAAATCAGATGTCGTTTAACGTTAGCAACTTTGACTTTTCATGTAATCTGTAAAAAATAAATTAAAAACAAAATAGCAAAAAGGTTAAAGCCGGAGGCATATAATCTAAGTGTCCTACAACACACATTGGCAGGATTTTAAAAGCAGTCAGGCAATTGCACACTTAATTTAGAGGTGTCGTATACATTAAGTATCAAATTTGGGGGTCTAGTTCTTCATTAGATCAAGGAACTGCTCCCTCATTTCAAAATTATTGGATGTATAAAAGAGGTTAGAAGCCAAATCGGTGAGAACATATATATGGTGGCTATATCTAAATCTGAACCGATTTTCTTCAAATTCATCTGTTGAAAAATGAGGCTTTTATAGATTTAGGTATAAAATCGGAGGTATATACATATGAATGATATCTAAATCTGGGCCGATTTTCACCAAACTTAATAGGCTTCGTCTCTGGCGTGGAAGAGTACTTTGTGGGAAATTGTATGAAGATCGGACATAATATGAAAGTGGGCGCCAAATTTGGTACTAACTTGCTTTATGTTCCTGGGGCCCAATTTTCGGTCGCAATTGCAAAACCGTATAAATATCGTTGGAGGACAAATTTTCGAACATAAATTGGATATGGGAAGCGATTTTCCGAAATTCGTTCTTTTATATATGGTATTCGAAACACTAGGTCAAACGTGGACAAACTAGGAGCTAGGATGCTAGGGTAAATCTTGGAATATAAACTAGAGACGATGAGTGATCTTTGAAATTCTTGATTCTCGAAGCAATAAATATTTTTTATCGAATCACTTTTTGAGTAGCAAAAATGGTACAGTGACATTTCGTAGACTGGGCGCGGATCCCTATTGAAAATGGGAATATCGGTCCATGTTTTCATATAGCTCCTATAAAAAGTCTCACCCGATGTCACTTCTTGACTCTCTAGGGAACACATTTTTAATTGAAATGACTAAACATTTATCCGATTAGACTTGATGCTCCAGATGACACATTTTGTAACCGATAATGCGGAAATTAAAGCGTTAATAATGTATATTGCATTAAATCGAATCTAGCGAAAATGTTTTGATATATCCTTCACATAAAGGTCAGTACCCATACTGACACACTAGAGAACGAATTTTCCAATTGAACTGTCTGGAAATTCATAATTAATCCCTTACCTTACAGGGAGAGGGGTATACGAGTATATCATTTGCTACCAAAAGTGTAACACATCGAAGGAGTGACCTAAGACCCTAAGTAAGTTCGGCGGAATTCCTTTTTAGGACATTTTAAGTGATTTGAGCAATGTCCGTCTGTCTGTCTGGCGGGAGCGCACGATAACTATCGAAAAGATTAAGGGATTGACTTCAAATTTGTTGTGTAATAATATTTTTACCAGCTCATTTTATGTTCGAAGATGGACCATATTTGTTATACTCCTTCTTGGACCTACCTCACAAAGGGTTAACATTTCGTGAAATATTGATTCTCACATAACCTTTATACTACTAGTTTATACGTCGGTCTCACCTTGAGAAAAATGGGCGAAGAGTCGTCACCCCTTCTATACAAAGGAACCGTTTTGTAAAAAAATATAACTGCTTACATCTTTAATACCATCGAATTCTTTGCAACGCTGTGGCAAAAATGGTAAAATTAATATAAATGGTATATAGGTATAAAACCGACGAAATCACAATAAATCTAGTATGACCAGGCTTAAATCAATAACTGATCTGGCTTAAATCAATAACTGATCAGGATTAAATCAAGTATTATCAGACTTAAATCAAGTATTGGGCAGGCTTAATTCAATCAAAAATTTTTTCATTGAAGCCCGTCTCGCACTCAAATTAATCCGATAAAATTCTTAAATCAATCGCTTTATGCTTAAAATAAGAATTTTTCGCCTAATTTTTCAAGCCTAATATGCGCTAAGATTAAAAATTCAGGGCTTAAAAATCCGTTCTTGATTCAAGTATTTTGTACTTGGTTTAAGAAAATCCGTACCTAACGTACTTTTGACACCGCTACGGCTTGATTAAAGTACGGATTACTCAATGCTTTCTTTCTGTGTACCTTTGTTTTGATATAGCCCCAATATAAAGATCCCTCCATAAAATTGCTGAAAAACTGGAAGGCACAGAAAAGCGGTTAGCAGTTTTCTTCAAAATGAGGTACACTATGGGAAAAACTTGAAGGTCGTTAATAACACTGTCCAACAGCATTTTTGGAACAGAATAGAGACCCTATAATTTTGAAAGGAAATGATGAGTATATCATTTTTGTGGAATAAACTTATGGTCCAGCCGGTCTGAGTTTTTTTTTACAGAGGGTCAAAGTTTTATTTTTTTTGGTCGAAGGGAGCATTATACTAAATTACAAAATGATGTTAGTTAATGTCTGGGAGATTTCTCATTGTCAGACTGGCCATATTAGTCCACTCCTTCTAGTACTTCCCCCACAAAGGGTTAACATTTAGTGAAATATTGATTATTTAATAACTTCTATACTACTTGTTTGAATCCTCTGAAATTCTACACATAGTATTAGTTTATTAGTCACTATTAAGTTTTTGTACCAAAAGCTAACAGCTTTTAACTTTAATACCAGTGCATACAAATACTTGAAATGTGGTACAGCGCAATGCTTTTATAGTCTAGAGAAAAGTGGCCTTAATTGACACGCCCCTTTTGTTACCTCCCACACAAATGGACCGTTTTACAACATAACTCAACAGCTTATAACTTTAATACCAGTGCAGACGAATACTTGAAATTTTGTACAGTGTAATGTTTTTATAGTACCTAGAGTCCAGGGAAAAATGGGCGTTATTGGCCCGCCCCTTTTGGTACCTCCCACACAAATGGACCATTTTGTACCAATAGTAAACAGCTTTTAACTTTAATACCAGTGCATATTAATACTTGAAATTTTGTACAGTACTTGAAATTTCGTTACACTGTACAAAACAGGCCGTTATTGGCACGCCCCTCTTGGTACCCCCCTCACAAATGCATCATTTTACACCAAAAATTAACAACATATAACTTTAATTCCAGTACATACTTTAAAGTTATTAAATGCAATTTAAATTGATAATAATTTTATTTAAAGAAAAAAATTAATAAATGTACTAACATTTTTTTTTTTTTTTGACTCATGGTGAGGGGATTCATAAGTCGGTTTACCCGACTGAACTTTTTTACTTGTTGTTTTATTTAGTATAATGCTGCCTTCGAAAAAGGGAGCATTATATACCCAATGGGTATACATAGTTATTATTTACATAATCTACGTAAGGAGGAGCACCGTCTGCACAGCCGGGTGATTGGTGTGGGGAGCAAACAACTGCGGAGAACTGCAACCACACTTTAAAAAAGTATTATCCCCACTTTCAATACTTATTCGAAAATCTAAAGTGGAATTTTCAGCACGATAATACTCTAAAACACACTGCCCGTAAAATCGTGGATTTAGAGCCAAAATGTTGACTTCCTTGAACTCGCCTAAGCAAAATATCATCGAAGACGTCTGGGGTGGTAACCTGATAACTCCCAGTGTATTAACTGGTATAACAAGACAATGAAGATCGGAAGGAAATTACGGCTCCCATAGCCTCAAGCACTCATGTATGATTATTCTGCTCTAACAAGAGGAGTATTTATAAACCGGTTTATGAAATAATACCGGTGATTTATTTACAAGTATGTTTGAGAAGAAACCCAGTTCTATCGCAAAGTATTGGAATGACAACCTTTTAATTAACAAAGGCTCACACATTTATTAATATATATTTCTAATTAGTTTAGTTAATCTGTATAAACTGAACTCTGACACCTCAATTAGGGCTCTCAATCCATACCGCGACAATAACAAACACCCCCTTTTACTTGTAACACTTGACTGGATACAACAACAGCGGCAAAAGCTAAACAAACACTTTGACGTTTGGTTTGTTTACTATTATTACGTTGTGCCATTACATGTGTACACACATACATACACGCGTACCCATTTGGATCAGCTGTTTATAGAGTAGTAGCTGTTAGTAGAGCAGCAATGAGTAAAGTTGGCAACCCACAAAAAACACTTGTCATTGAAGCTGCTACTGCTTCTTTGGTCATTTTCTCAAGCATGTGTGTAGCACTCGTAGTGCACATACACACATTCATACATACATATGTAAGAGATTTGTTTTATTTACATATTTTCGCATTGTTGTTTTTGTTGTTATGAATGAAACAAAACGCCATAACAAGCTATTTGTTTTTATAAGTTTTATATTTTTGTCTTTCAATGTTTTTATTGTTATATATAGTTATTGTGTGTGTTAATAATCCGTCTGCTTTAAATGGAGATGAATCATTCTCATTCAATTGAATCCCACATGCACTGCTCCATTGAAGTTAAATGACACAAACACCAAAATGCGGTTAGTAATTTGTTAAGATTTTTTGATGATTCCTTTGTTAGATTTTTTTTTTTCATTATAACATTAGGGGAATCGTTGAATTATAGCAAAACTTACTGCAGATTTTTCACACAAAATCGTATGTACTTATATTATTTTTTTTTCAGGATAAATGCGATGATGTAGACTTTGAATAGGACGGATTTAATCCTCTGCCGAAATGTTGTTATACGAAGGTTTATCACAGTGTTATGGCTGCAAAGTCTTTTGACGATCCCAGAGTTGTTTATGTTGCCTGGTTGTATGATTTTTTTCTTTCACCACCATTCCCCGGTGAGTGGATGGAAGCCTGTGGGCAAACCACTTGAACAACTTTGAACACTCACTCTCACTTTACACCGAACACAACACACCGCACAATTTCTTTTACGTTTCGGGTTTTTTTGTGTGAATTATATCGTCTGGCCAAGGCAAAGGAGTTGTCAATATGTCAGACGCTTTTGTCCCGATATAAATATTTGTTTGTTTATTTATTTTTGGGATTTTACCCTCCTTTCTAACAAATTTTTTTTCGTCAGTCTGTCCACACCGTGTTTTGTGGAGTGAGTGAGTAGGTATTCACAATAATTTGGAATTTTATCAACTTTTCGTGATTGTGGTGTACAATACACTTGTGGTTGTTTGGTCGACTGGAGGCGACTGCTTATTCTACTGCATTCACTAGAATAAATATGTTGTTAAATATTCACTAATAACAACAAATGACATCATTTTACAAATATTCCTTCCACACACAAAATTTTTTTTCGGTTTTATTTGCTCAATGATTTTTCGCTTATTTTCTCTCTATTTATTTTCCCATTTACAAACAAATTCACATACTTAGTCACAAGTTAAAACATTACAAAAACAATACACTAATTATTTATTTTCCATATTTTAGCAGAGGAGTAATTCTTTTTTATTTTATTACTATTTATTTTTTTGCCATTTCGAGTAGCGTAACAGTAGCAAAGCAAAGTTGTTGTAGTAGCCTTAGAATTGGAGACGAAAAAAAAGAAGAAAAATTGCCCGTAAAAGAAAAGTATCGCTTAGTTTGTCGGAGCGTCGCACAAACTGAAGTAGAAAACAGTAAAAGATAGAAAGCAAAGCACCGCAGCGTTCACCGTCGTCTCTGCCCGTTAGCGACGACTTCGCGACGTAGCAGCAGTCGTTGTTTGTCGGTGTGTTTGTTGTTTTATGAATGGAAACACAGGCGACAGACCCCTAGAGTAACGTAGAAAATGTTAAACTGTCTCTCAAACAAAATTTTGTATACAATTCCATCCGTCTTCGCGTCCGCATTAGAACCAAAGCAATACGAACGAACGAACGGTGGTGTTTTGTTTACCCTAGGTTTGAGCGAAGCAGGCACAACTGTCAAATGTCCAATAAAACTGGAGAGAATAAACAAACATTGAAAAAGCGCTGACTTTGACAGTCGCCGCCACAGGGTGGTTAAAAAATTATTTATGTTTGGTTGTTTTATATTGCTTAGCAAAGACATCTACCCTTAAGTCGTTTTTACGGCCGAATATTTATTGATATAAACGCCTTACCGAATGCACACATCGTTTTGATGTGTGCATTCGGTGCGGCATTATTCTGAACGCTGTCATTTAGAGACGATGCTTACGATGAGCAATGAATTACATTTTCCTCCACAGCGCAGATGTGACTTTTTGCAGTTTTAGAACGCCAACTGTCGAAAAATAAAAGTTCTCCCATATTGATTATATATATAACCTCACTTTAGTGAAACCAGTGTATACACATATATCATTTGCTACGGAACAAAAGTGTACCACATCGAAGAAGTGACCTAAGACCCAAAGTATTTTCTGCGGATATCCGTTTTGGGTCATTTTAAGTAGGGATGTAACGAATATTCGCATATGCGAACGCGAATTATTCGCATCATTTTAACATTCGCTTTCGCAAAAACCATCTTTGGATTATTCGCCTTCGCAAAAATATATTTCAGTATTCGCTTGAAGTTATTAATACCAAAGAAAACCTCTACTACTTCTCTTCAAAACAGTTGAAGAAATATGTTTGTCTTTATGGTAACAGGAGTAAAACTATGGAAAACATTCTTAATACATGAATATCTTGGAAAAGTATCAATTCAGTTCCTTAAATTTGTTGGTACTAAAGGTACACAAGACAAACAAGACAGAATTGGTTCTCTTTACTAGGATGAATAATGTCCCACATGTGGACCCCCCACCTCGGATAAATGGAACAGATCTACTCTTTTCTGAAAGTGCAAAATTTTTACGAATAATTCTAGATAGAAAACTGTTATTTAGACTTAACGTATTGGAACGTGTAAGGAAGACCAACGTCGCCTTATATTCCTGCAAAAAGGCTGTAGGTTCAGTGACAGTTCAAGCTTATAAATATGTTCAAGTTTACAAGCTTATAAATATGTTGTTAAATATTCACTAATAACAACAAATGACATCATTTTACAAATATTCCTTCCACATATTCCTTCCATAAAAGCAGTTTGGTCTATTGCATTCAGAAAAAAAGTTATTCGTGATGGAATTCAAGCGTGATAGTGTGATTGCTTTATATTTGGGTGGAAAAACACAAGTGGCTATCGTTAGAGCCCTCTAGCATTTAAATGTGAATAAATCTTTTGTTTCTGGTACAATTGCTCGTTACCGTGATACTGGCAGTGTTGCATCGCGTCCAAAAAGTAAAGGCCAGATTTGATCGAAATCCATGCCGCAGTGGTAGAAAAATTGCTCGTGAGCTGAACATATCGCGAGAACGGATACAACACATATTAAAAAATGAGCTTGGACTAAAGCCATTGAAGTTCCAAAAGCTCACCGATGCACAAAAAAAGTTAGACTGGAAAGAGCCAAGGAGTTGCTTCGCTTGCACGAAAGTGGCCAGTTACCGAATTTGGTTTTCTCCGATGAGAAGCCATTCCAAATAGAGCAGTTTGTGAACAAACAAAATGATCAAGTTTACTTGCCAAAGAGGTCAGCTGAAAATGTATACCTTCGATTGGCCACCAGAACTTAAGCGTCGCCGATGGTAATGGTGTGGGCCGCCGTAACGGCCGATGGTCGCTCCCCGCTCGTATTCATATTCAAAATAAATGCCGAATATTATCGGGAAAATGTCCTAAAGACAGTATTGAAGCCCTGGGCAGACAAACATTTCGGCCGCAGAACATGGACATTCCAACAGGACTCAGCACCATCGCACTCAGCACGCGTCAACCAAGAATGGCTTAAAAAGGAGGTTCCTCGCTTCATTTCTACCGCAAAATGGCCACCAAGATCTCCGGATCTCAATCCGTTGGACTTTTGCGCCTGGGGCATTTTAGAGAGTAAGGTTCGCACTAAAAAATAGCAAAGTATCGATCATCTCAAGACGGCGCTTCGCCAGGAATGGGCCAAAATACCGCAGAGCCACTTTCGTGCAGCGTTCGATGGCTTTGTCTGCCGTTTGAAGGCCATAATTCGTGGCAAAGGTGGCCAATTCGAACAAATCTAAACTGTTTCTAAAATTTTATGTTATTTCCGACATTTTTTGCTTTTGAACAATAAAATTTAAAAAAAAAATTAAAAAAATATAGCGCTTTACTTTGTTGCATTACATATCAGAAACCCTGTGCACCTCATATGGGTGCCTGGGCATAGGGATATCCCGGGGAACTGCAAAGCCGATGAACTTGCTAGGAAAGGGACGACATTACAAATTCTCGAAGAATTTGCATATATTGGTGCCCCACTATCCACCTGCAACGAAAGATGGACAGAAATCGGCACCTGCAGGGTAGCTAGCCAATACGGGCCAAGGTATGACATGACATCGCACTAGATAGGCAAAGATTGTCTACGTTAGTATCAGTTCTGACGGGACACTGCTTGATCGGCGAACACGCCAAAAGATTGGGTATTGACTCTAATGACTTCAGCAGAAGCTTTGGAGATGAGGAAGAAGTGGAGAGCATTGAGCACTTGCTATGCGACTGCCCCGCTCTGAGTAAACGACGACTGGACATACTGGGGTCGACAATTCCAGGCAGTCTAACAGATCTTTCCACTACCGATATCGATAAATTTGTATATCAAACAGGTTGGTTTCGATGAGGGGCATTTCAGCCCGTGGTAACACTAGGGACCTAAACTGGTCTATGTGAGCTTGTATAAAAAAAAAAAATACGGCTGCCACCCTAACCTAAACCTAAAGGTACACATTTTCCTACAATTTATATTTCGAACCTTTAGCCATATTACTAACTTTTATTTTTATATTTAGGTATTAAGAAAATTGTAAATGTTTTAATATCCAAGAATTGAAATACGCTATCATTGGCCTTGAAGGCTTATTGTATTGCTTAATAAAATAAATAAAGGATCAAACTATTATTCGCTTTCGCAAAACTGCATATTTCACTATTCGCTTTCGCATTCGCAAGAAATATATTTTAATATTCGCTTCCGCTAAAGTCAATTTCGTTACATCCCTAATTTTAAGTCGAATGAGCAGTACCCGTTGGTATGTTATAATATGCTTTATACCCTCCACAATAGGATATATATATATGTTCCCGTTGTTCCTATAAGGAGCATAGGGCCTCAACAAACACGTTCCAACGTGATTTATCTTGGGCATAGGAGCATAGGGCCTCAACAAACACGTTCCAACGTGATTTATCTTGGGCAAGGAATTTTATCTCGCCCCAGCTTCTGTTCATGGTTGCAACTTCTATATCGACTTGTCGCCACCATGTATGTGCGGGTCTCCCTCGTCTACGGCTGCCTTGCGGATTCCAGTCGATGGCATTTCGGGTTATGTCGTTTACTGGTCTTCGTAGAATATGGCCGATCCAGTTCCACTTGTGTTTCTTTATTTCTCTGACAATATGAAGTTTCCGCCCATAGTCTGTTGTTAGTGATTATACATGGCCAGAAGATACGCATTATCCTCCGGAGGCACTGATTAGCAAACACCTGCAATTTGTGTATAGCTCGTGGGGCAGCGTTCCAGGTTTCGCAGCCATATAATAGGACTGATTTTACGTTTGTGTCGAAAATCTTTAGTTTCACTCATCCACAATAGGATGAGGTATACTAACTTTGTCATTCCGTTTGCAACACCTTGAAATATTGCTGTGCGACCCCATAAAGTATATATATTCATGATCGTCGTGAAATTATAAGACGATTTAGCCATGTCCGTCTGTCTGTCTGTTGAAATCACGCTACAGTCTGTAGTAATAGAGCTAGGTTGATCAAATTTGTTGAAATACTTCTTATAGTTGCAGGTCGTTTCGGATTGCAAATGGGCCATATCGGTCAAGAATTCATCACAGCAAAAATTTTTTAAATCAGTTCATATTTTGTTATGTTCTACCTATAAATGTCGCTCCCAAATAGGCTTGTTTAAGCCATAAACACCACATGTTCTAAGCAATTTAGCTGAAACTTTGCAGTTTGTATTCTATTTTGGCAAGAAAATTAGGCAGTTTATTTTTTGATCCAGTTCCCGTGTAGAGGTAGCCCTTAAATATTCTTATTTAAGCCATAAATACCACATTTTTCAGATGAAGAGTTTGGCTAAAGAGTTTTGGGCCTAAAATTTGGCTAAAAATTGCGGCGTTCTTTTTTCAATGTTTGCTTCAACCAAAAGGATAGTTCGAAGATTTGTTTCATATCCAAGATTTTTCCAGACAAAGGATTTTCCAAGAAAAGAATTGAATGCAATCCATTGTGGAGGGTATATAAGATTCGGCATGGCCGAACTTAACGTTTTTTACTTGTTTATATCTCAGGCTAAGTTCGAAGATATGTTATATTGATCCACCACTTTTAGTACCTCCCCCACAAAGGGTTAAAATTTGGTGAAACATTGCTTCTATAATAACATCTAAACTACCCGCTGAGAAAAAATCGCTTCTGAGTAATACCATGTGAAGTGAGCTTCATATATTAATTTTTGAAAATTTCTCTTCTGTGACCTTGAAAAGGAGCATTCAATTTTAAGAATTTCGTTTCACATTGTAAATAACCCAATTTCTGCTTCGAAATTCGAGATATCGGAGCGAGTACTTCTAAAAATTTCGAAGTTCTCCGCTCCAAAAACGAAAGACCAAAGATCTCATCAATTCCATCAGCCGCCATTTGTTAATGGCGTTTGTTTTCATATAAGTATAAAATCGGGTATCCTTGTTTTTGGAGGCAACTGGTCTAGGTCACAAATGGAAAAAGCTAGAACCAAATTATTTTGGGAATCACTCTAAAATATATCAGTCTTCATTTGTAGAGGAGTACATTTGCAACTTTTTTTGAGGCATATGATGGACACTGGCCCTTATTAAATATACAAATCCATCAATATAATTTGCTTAGGCAGTATACAGCAGTTGTAGGTAATAAGTTATATACCTCATATAACCGCGAAATTTCAAAGATTTTGTGATATCCCTGAAAGAAATCTATCGATGCAGCATGTGTTGCGGCTTAAATTTTCAGTAATATGCGACTTCTAATGAAATGCCCCATTGTCTCTTGTATGGTATACTTTAAAATAGGCGGCGGACGTCGATTTTTGGCATACGTTCTCGCAGTGACCAACAGAAAACATATACATCATTTCGTCAATATGTCATCAGTATAAATGTTAATAACTCCGTTTTTTGGGTCCATATAAACCTTGAGTATATATTAAGACTTATGTGGTCTCATGAATGGCATCTGGAAGGTTCAAACATTAAAATATATATGTAATTTAATGTAATCAATTCAGGGATTTTTCTCATGTGAAATTTTTATGTAAAAGTGGGCGGAGCATTTTTGTTTTTCGACATCACATGAGCCTCCGAAGTATTGGTACCAAATTTCGTCATTATACCACACCTCGTTCAAGATTTATTAATTCTGGCATCCTAAAATTTCAAAACGTCAATACATGCACTGGGTCAATTTGAAAACATGTTTGCATATCATACACCACACAGTGGGATTTTGGTGTCAAAAACCATGTTATTCGAACACAAAATTTCAAAAATCGATTGGTGCTGTTTTGTAGAGAAATGTTTAATTATGAAATGTGCTTTTATGTCACTGATAACAGAAGAAGAATACACTGAAAAATCATAAACAGTTAACAAGATACTCGTATGCCCAAATCAATAAGCCTCTAAAAATTAACTTATTTTAGATTTTCAATGGAAAAAAAAGCTAATGTAGCTCCACTTTCCTCCAAGTTGTTCTTTCAATAAAATGAAAAGTGGGAATGTCTTCTTTCGATAAAAAAATTACATTGTCCAGTCGGGAAAACCGACTTACACTGTACAAAATTTCAAGTATTTGTATGAACTGATATTAAAGCTATATGAAGTTAACTTTTGGTGCAAAATGGTACATTTGTGGGGGAGGTACCAAACGGGGCATTTTTCTTGAGGTGTTAGCGACTAACAAACTTATACTATGTGTGGAATTTCAGAAGATTCCAATAAGTAGTGTAGATGTTATTATAGAACCAATATTTCACTAAATGTTAACCATTTGTGGGGGAGGTACTAGAAGCAGTGGACCAATATGGCCTATCTTCGAACATAGCCGGAGATAGAGAAAAATATTACCGCATACCAAATTTGAAGTCAATCGGTTAATCCTTTCGAGAGTTATCGTGCGCACCAGCCAGCAGACCGACACACAGACAGACAGACATTGCTCAAATGACCCAAAACAGATTTCAGCCGAATATACTTACTGTCTTAGGTCACTCCTTCGATGTGTTACACTTTTGGCTCGTAGCAAATGATATATACCCTCCTCTCTAAGGTGAGGGGATAAAAAGTTATAAACCATTTAAACCATATGCGCCACCCTGTATAAGTGTATATCATCTTCTGCTCTTTGAACATTTGATTGTTTCTCTTAGTCATTACACATTAGTCAAATTGTAAGTCGGTCATTTATGCAGCCAAACTTTGATCATAATTTTCTATATTAACTACAGAACACCAAGGATTATTTATTTTCATTTTCTCCCTCTCCGAGTTGCAACTTCGAATGGGACTATCTTCATGTGGACCTTAAATAAGTGTATTATCTTCAATGTGAATGCCATTGTCTATCAGTCAATATAATTTTCAATGAATTTTTGATAAATAAAACTTCAAACATTCAATTCCATTCATAAAGAAAAACAATATAATTATGCAAATTATTACCACTGAAAGTTGTCTTCAATTTGACTAATTTTTATTGCCCACAATTTAGTAACTCATCAATGAGATTTATAATAAAATCAAAAATCAATGATCATAAAACGTCTATTTGAAGATTTCGCGTTAATAATGTAACAAAATACTCCGACAATCGGCCGTGTAGCCCATATCAATTCGCCATTTAAAATCAAACTGACATTTTATTACTGTGTCTAATTCTCATTCGTAGTCATCGAGTGATTTTGGGTTTTATTTAAATCCACAACAAAGAAAATTATGCTGCCAAATAAATAGCGCAAAATTAATAAAGAAGGCGATTTGGGTCATTGCAGATTAAAACATAGATGGCCAATGATTATGTCTCCTCTTCATTTATGGGAAGTATTTGGTTGACCTCGAGCTGGAGTATATATTTGTCTAAGATAGTTTTTTAGTTTCGCAAAGTTTGGTATAATTTTAAATTGGCAATGTATTAATTTCCTTTTACGATTAATAAGCAGTACATTTAAGATACATCTTCATAGTAATTAATTGGCCAATATAAAAAATGTTTGTAATCTTATACTCTTATAATTGCCAGATCCAATTAAATCGGAGGAAAAATGTTACATTCAAATATTTTTATAAATACATCCGGTTGTTACAGCCTTGCCCAATTGGTCAACGATCCAGTCTTATTGGCTTACATCTTAGCCTTCTTCATCTTTATCAGTGTGGTAATCAGTTTTGCTCTCAAGCCACTCAAGTTGGTCAAAGTTAGTAATTCATTTTCCATTTCTTCCACATCAGTTGCACTTGGATGCGACTATCTCTTCACAGCATCCCATTGTATGTATGGCATCCATAGGGCACTCCTCATAGGAAAAGTGAAAGATCTCATCACCGACATCTTAACATATTAAACTCAATGCCGACTTTCACATGGCGGTGTGTTAACCGGAAAATGATTATGACGAAATTTTTTATTTTTCCTGTATGACAAGAGCTTTATTAATGTAATTTTAGTTCAAGCAGACAGCTTCACATTGATTTGTAATTTACTTACGAAAAAAATCATAAAAAATGTGCTTAATCATATTAAAACTGTCTGTGTTATGTGGTCGGGTTTAAATTCGATGACATTATTACAAAAGCACAGTGGATTTGAAGTTTTAAAACTACAATACTCTGATGGATCGTGCAAAACAACAATTGCATACAAGTGTCTTAATACTTGTGTTTGTTATAAGACTCCACATTTTGATGTTATGCATGATTTAATACATTACTTTTTAACAATTTATAATATTGTCTTTCATACAAATATCAAAAAAATACAATTTACATTTTGTATCCGAAATTTTAGCATTTTTAAAGGAAATATTTGTAAACTATCAAAAAGTTGGTTGCAATAAAAACATTTCAATTTAGCCATTATATCACCAAATCATCATGTGTTTTGAACAAAATAAACCATATCCGAAGATAACACTATGCAACAAAAAAAAAAATTTTATTTCCGAGCCTTAAAAAAAATTTTTTGTATAGATTGAGGCATTCTATTTTATGAAACCAAAAGAAAAATTTTTTACGGTAAAGTATTTTTTTATTCTTTTTCTAAATGCCAATTTAGGTTTTTGGACTATATTTTGAATTATAAGTCCGATACAATTTACATTTGTTAACTGTTGTTGCAAAAAAAAACCTTTTTTTCTGGCACGATCAATATTTCACAAAATGTTGACGCTTTGTGGATGAGGTACCCGAAGAAGAGAAACCAACATGGTCCATCTTCGATTGTAGACATCTTTGATCTTAGTAGTTTCACCAAAAGTAGGCTGAATAGAGTAAGTGGGCGTGGCAATATTAAATATTTAATCTATATATAAAAACACAAAAAAATTTATAACGATTTCCGTTATGAAACCATCCAACCGAAGTACCTCAACCCCGTTTCATTAGAAAGGCAACAGAAAATTGGCGATATCGGGAATGTGGCCATGATACCCCATACTTCCTTTACTGAAAAAGAGATATCTGGAGAACCATTGCAGCAATCGTCCTGAAATTTGGTATGGGTGCATTTCACAGCATAGTGCTTGACCCAAGAGAGAATTGACGATTTTGTAAAGGAGCGGCGTGGCTTCATCCATACCAATCCGTTATTGAAACCGAAATATATCGAGAACCATTGCCTTGAAATTTGACACCTACGCACTTAAGAGCAATTTGAGCGATTTAACGGAAAATTAGGAAAAATTAGGATAACGCATCAGTGGGCGAGGCAAGACACAGTCACAACGCCTCTATTATTGAAGAACCATTACACGAATCGGCTTAAGATTTGGCATGTATGCATTTGAGGCCAGGACTGGATCAATGAAATAAAGTATTCGTTTAAGTATATATGTAAACATGTAGTTCTGTTAAAGCGAGAACAGCCATACGTCGAGGATGTGTATTTGCATTGAAAATGAAGAAGTCTTCTAGTTTAGCTACAATTACCTTTCATGGGTGTCGAGATTATTATATGAAACATATCACATGTCTCTATTTTACTAAAAAGGAATTTGGGGGCTACAAAGTGCCCCGGGTATGAGTTGCTTAAAAAAGATTTTTACTAAAAAGGAATTTGGGGGCTACAAAGTGCCCCGGGTATGCGTTGCTTAAAAAAGATTTTCAAAACTTAGCAAATTTTTCGAATATTATTTTTAAATTTTCTTTAACATCTTCCCAGATATATAATATTTGTGTGAGCCAAATATAATATATTTCGAGTGTACCCTAAACATTCATATAGGGTGGAGCGCGGTAATTTGCTTATTTGCCTTAGCATGCAGTGCAAAAAAGCAAATTCCCGCGCTCCCCCCTGTATATTTAAATTAATGGTATTCAAAGTGCACAAATAAAAAATATAAGAAATTCGACTCGATTTATGAAAAATCGGCATTATAACGTTTCACTCTGAGTGAACATTTTCCAATACAATATTTTTATAAAACAATATTTTTATTTATTTTTTAATGAAAATAAATTATATTCAGAGTGATAAAATCCCACTTCTGATATGGTGTCGAAAAGTTTATATGTTTTACTTTTCCACTTTGAGTACAGGGAATTGATCTTTAAGAATTTGCAATTAAATCATTGAAATAGCGAGTCAATGAGACGCAGTATAACCTCAAATATTGACGAAAATTATTATTTTCGAACATTAATGAACATACTTTAAAAACGGGAAGATGCAGAGTAGTTCTAACATCATATTTGGGTTTACCGAGGCAAAATCTTTCGAAATGGAATCTAATATTGATAGTTAAGTTTAAAGAACTTTGATCTCTGGAAGATTTTGGTTCTTTGCCAAAAAATGATCGTGAGATTTTTTTAATTATTTTTTTATTAAATGTATACGACCATTGTATACCATTTCCGATTAGATGTATAATCTAAAACTTCTTGAATTGTTTTTCGCTTTCAAAATAAATAATTATGAGTAATGGAGATCATGCATTACAAACAAAGCAAGATTGTGTACATGTTTTTGAAAAAATGTATACTGCAATAGTTTACCAAAATTTGAAAAAAATAAATAAAAAAAACAAAAAACAACGCATTGAAATTATTAAAAATCGAAAATCATCTTGACGGATGAGGCCCATTTCCACCTCGGTGGCTACGTCAACAAGCAAAATTGTCGCCTCTGGGGCTCCGAAAACCCAAGAGTTATTTTTGAGAAGCCTCTCCATCCTCAACTTATGACTGTTTGGTGCGGTTTATTGTCCGGCGGGGTCATTGGACCTTACTTTTTCAAAAATGAGGTTGGATCAACAGTTACGGTGAATGGATTGCGCTATCGAGAGATGATTAATGATTTTTTATGGTCGGAGTTGGATGGTGTTGATCTGGACAACGTTTACTCTCAACAAGACGGCGCTACGTGCCACACAAGCAACGAAACCATTGCTCTGTTACGGGAAACGTTTCCGGACCGTGTTATCTCTCGAAGAAGTGATCACAATTGGCCACCGAGATCTTGTAGTTTAACACCTTGCGACTTCTTCCTTTGGGGCCACGTGAAAGATAAGGTCTACGCCAACAGCCCAGCCTCGATTAAAGACCTCAAAGATAGAATTCGTGAGGCTATCGAGGACATAGGGCAGCCACTTTGCGATTTGGTTATGGAAAATTTCATGAAAAGGATATGTTCCTGTAAGCGTGGTCGTGATGGCCATTTGGCTGATGTTGTTTTTCATTATTAACGGCATACCTTCCTCTTTATTATGAAATAAACATCCGATCATTTATTTCAAAAAATGGAATTTTTATTTGAATACAAAAACCTCTTGTTTGGAAAACTCTTTATGTATCTCAAAATGTTTGGAAATAATTAACAATCTATTAATGGCAAAATATTTTAAATTTAAATGAAGGTCCGGTATTAATTGAATCTCGAAGAACATTTTTTTAAAAACCTCTCAAATACATTGAAGCATTACAACCGAAGCTGTATTCAAACTACAATTTAAGGTTTTGCATAATGGATTATGTTAGCGCACTGCTGTTTTACATTGTCACCGTGTCCCATGGATTTATAAAGTTAGCTTTGGTTATAACGTCTTGTTTTTTTTTTCTTTGAATCTTCCGCCCCAGTACAACGTTAGGCAAATCTTTTGGGCAAAACTATCAATTAAACATTCGACACTGCTCTACTGGTACACTGTATGGGGCCATCACACGTTTCAATTCGAAGTACTGTGTCCCAAGCCATGTGTGGCATTTTTAATTCAACTTCATTTAATTTCAAAAGCCATACAAAGTATTTAACATCAATTTTAGCATATATTTTTTGAGGGCTAACTTCGAGTGTGATTGTTTTCCCCCTTTGATTTCGTTATTTATGATTAAGTTATTTTGCTTAACTTTTATACTATTCATTTAACTCCTCTTAATTACCTATTATTTTCATTTAAATCCAAAACAGCAGTTTTATTTAAAAAGTTTCATCCACAGTGATTTGGATGTTGAGAGGTCTTAAAAATTAATGCGCAGACTGACCGGCGGCGAAGTCATAGTCGTCATTGTGTAAGAGACATTTGGGAGCTATGAATTCAAAGAAAAAACTAGGCATGAGAATGCTTTTGTTTAGATTTAATAGTTAATTTATGTAGTTCAGATCCGATGTCGAAAAAGAACACAAAAAGGTGATGAATATGCGAATTTTATTAATAATAGCAAATTTAATTACAATACAATTTGAGAGAAAGGAAAATTAATGCACGATCTTTAAAAGAGGCTACGTTTTTGTTTATTAATCCAACTATAGTATTTATGCGTAGTATTTCATAAGGGGAACAAATAAAACATATAGTTTGTCAAAAATAGCTTGAAGGTCCGCTAGTAATATACAAGGTGGCGCAAAAGTAATTCTCCTACCAGAAAATGCTATAAATTTTGCGATTGGCCCCTAATGTCAGTTCTGTTTTGACATTTGTGTAGTAAACACATGCGAAATACACGTTAATAAACAATGTTACGCTACACTGCTCCAGAACGCGGAATATTGCTGACTATTTAATAATCGGTCGGTGACTTTGGCACAACGTGAATTTCGTCGCAGATTTCCTGGCCGTCCAACGCCTACTGGTGAAACACTGCGACGTTTAGCCGCTCGCCTCGAAGAGACTGGCACAACACGAGATGCTGCCAGGCGTGGCAGACCCAGGAGTAGCCGTTCTGCAGAGAATATTGCTGCTGTAGCCGAGGATGTCATGGAAGCGCCGTCGACATCGACCAGACGACGTGCCACGCAAATGGGTATCAGTCGACGGTCTCTACAGCGAATTTTGGTACAAGATTTGAAGATGTTTCCGTACAAAGTCCAGACGGTGCATCAGCTGTTAGCTGCTGACCGCCAATCGCGTCTAACATACGCTCGAAAGGTTACTTTTGCGCCACCTGTTATTAAGATAATATGTTAAGAGATTAAATATATCTATCTATATATACAACAAGTAAGAAAGTTCAGTCTGGTAAACCCACTTAAAAATCCCCTCACATTGAGTCCCAAAACATATTAGTACATTGATTTATTTTTTGTTTTAATAAAATATTATCAATTTAAATTGCATTTAATAACTTTAAAGTATGTAGTGGTATTGAAGTTATAAGCTGTTAACTTTTGGTGTAAAATGGTCCGTTTGTGGGGTGGGTACCAAAAGGGCGTGCCAATAACGGCCACTTTTCTCTAGACTCTAGGTACTATAAAAGCATTGCACTGTAGGCAATTTCAGGTCTTTGTATGCACTGGTATTAAAGTTATAAGCTGGTAATTTTTGGTCCATTTGTGTGGGAGGTACCAAAAGGAGCGGGGCTATAATGCCTATTTTTCGCTGTATTGGAAGTACTATTAAACCATTACACTGTACAAAATTTCAAGTCTTTGCATCCACTGGTAATAATGTTATAAGCTGGTAACTTTTAGTACAAAATGGTCCATTTGTGTGGGAGGTACAAAAAGGAGCGAGGCAATAATGCCCATTTTTCATTGTAATGTAGGTATGTACTATTAAACGATTACACTGTACAAAATTTCAGGTCTTTGTATACACTGGTAATAAAGTTATAAGCTATTAACTTTTGGTTCACAATTTCCCATTTGTGTGGGAGGTATTAAAAGGGTCGTAGCATCTTCGCCCACTATCTCGAGGTAATAGTGACTTATAAACTAATACTATGTGTATAATTTCGGAGGATTCAAATAAGTCGTATAGAAGTTATTAAATAATCAATATTTCACTAAATGTTAAGCCCTGTGGGGGAGGTACTATAAGGAGTGGACCAATATGGCCCATCTTCGAACTTAGCCGGAGATAGAAGAAAATATTACCACATACCAGACAGACAGACAGACGGACGGACATTGCTCATTCGACTTAAAATGACCCAAAACGGATATCCACCGAACATACTTAGGGTCTTAGGTCACTCCTTCGATGTGTTACACTTCTGGCTCGTAGCAAATGAAATATACCCTCCTCTCTAAGGTGAGGGGATAAAAATGGAAAAATGTTTGTATGTATGCTATAGACTCCAAAACCACTGGACCGACTATCTTTTATTTTCTTTTGTTTGAAAAGTTATTTGTCAGAGATGGTTTGGGAAAAAAATTGTTTGAAAAAAGTGGGTGGGGCAAGAATGGGCGTGGCATTACTTAAAATCCGAATATCTAAAAAAGTGTTGACCCTAGAAGAACGAAATTTGGAACACGTGTTAGTGGAGTTATTTTCCAAAACTTCAGTAAAAAGGGAGGGATCGGATTAGTGGGTGTGGCAAAAGTGGGCGTAGCATTAGTTATCTCAGAAACTATTGACCGTAGGTGAACGAAATTTGGATTGTAAGTTATTGCAGTCAATTTTAGTAACTTCACCAAAACTGGGCGGAATAGAATAGTGGGCGTGGCATTATTTAAAATTCGAATATCACTGAATATTTTGTTTGTAGAAGAGCGAAATTTTAAACACACGTTAGTGGAGTTATTATATAAAACTTTAACAAAAATTGGAAGGATCGGATCAGTGGGTGTGGCAAAAGTGGGCGTAGCTTAGTTTAACGTTTATAATCTCAGAAACTACTGACCCTAGAAGAATGAGATTTGAATTGTAATTGTTGGAGTCAATATAAGTACTATCACGAAAAGTGGGTGGGAGACAATAAATGGGCGTGGCATTATATAAAATTCGAAAAACTCAGAATGTGTTGATGGTAGGAGAACGAAATTTGGAACACACACTTTAGTGGAGTAATTATCTAAATCGTCAGCAGAAATTGGCGGGGACAGGATTAGTGGGTGCGGCAAAAGTGGGCGTGGCATTAGTTAAGCATATATTATCTCTGAAACTATGGACCGTAGAAGAAAGAAATTTCGATCATTAAACATAACCTCATACGATATTGCATAATTTGTGCATTTTTGTATCACATTTCTCGCATTGGCGTTAAGTTGGCTGTAAGCACAAAGACACTAATCTATCATTCTCAGCAGAAAGTTGTATTATGTATGGTTATCGCGGTGAGGGCGTTGCACCGCCCGCATAAGCCAAATTTTGAAATTGAGATAACTTGCACAATTCTTAGTGAGAGTGATATAATTTTGAGTATATGTATTTAGTGCCAGTCTACGTGATTGGTCCAAAAATGGACGGGATCGGAAATCTGATATCTGGGGCAACGAAACATATACAAAAATGGTAGAGAGTTTCAAAATTGCTGGGTAGAATTGACTGCAGTTTTGATGGACACCACTCTATCATCTTCAGAATTCCACAGCAGTAATGTATATCTTTAGTCTAAATCACACAAGGAAACTCGCAACAGGCCAGCAATAAACAACAATAACACTTACAAACACATGAGGTACAATGAGGTCGGAATAAGCCGTTGACAAAACTACATTTGTTTTAGTGGATCGCGAAGCAAACCCAAACACAAAACAAAAATGTACTGGTTGCGAGTTTCAGTGTGTATACTTAGTTCGGTGTAATATGGTTTTGGTTTGTAGTTCTTATGATATATAAGTTTTACTTCCATAAGTATTTCAGGCTGAATTAAGATAAAGACATACATTATTGCATCAAAACTGCAGTCAATTCTACCCAGCAATTTTTGAAACTCTCTACCATTTTTATCCCCTCACATTAGAGAGGAAAGTATACATTATTTTCTAAAGGGTGTTTTTTTTAGACTTTTGGTTTTCAAGAAGAAAAAAACGCATATAATTTAATGTTTTGGGCAAGAATTTAGCTTTATTAAAAGATAAGGGTTTGCTATTATGTTTTATAAATTATTTCGGGCCGAGAGCCCCAATTTTCGACCACTTTTTGCAGCATTTGGGTCTGAATGTCAGCAATAACGCGTGGAATATTCTCTTCCAAAGGGTCAGGACTTTACATAACCCCACAAAAAATAGTCCAGCGGTGTTAAATCGCAAGATCTTGGAGGCCACGCCACAGGCCCACGACGCGAGATGATGCGCTCACCAAAAGTTTCCTTCAATAAATTTATTGTTTCGTTGGCTGTGTGGCATGTAGCGCCGTCTTGTTGGAACCAAAGGTCGTCCACATCAACATCCTCCAATTCAGACACAAAAAATCATTAATCATGGCTCTATAGCGTTACCCATTGACTGTAACATTACGGACGGCTTTATTTTTGAAGATGTATGGACCAATGATTCCCTCTGCCCATAGAGCACACCAAACTGTGACTTGTTGTGGATGTAACGGTGGATTATGATTACTCCAAATGCGACAATTTTTTTATTAACTGTACAAAATTTTCTTGTGAAATTATTTTGGTAACAAACGTTGTTCCGGAGTAAGCCTATCCATTATAAAATGACAAACCAAACTGAGCATAAATCAAGTAACAGCTGTCAAAAAGACCAACTCCGAAAAGAGTATTGCCAGATCGAAAACCACACGTCTAAACTCAAATTTTAAGTTATTTGAGCAATGTCTGTCCGTCTGTCTGCCTGTCTGCTTGCTGGTGCTCACGATAACTCTTGAAAGGATTAGCGGATTGACTTCAAATTTGGTATGCGGTAATATTTTTCCCTATATACGGCTAAGTTCAAAAATGGGCCATATTGGCCCATATGCTATAATACTTACTCGAATCTTCTGAAATTCCACACATAGTATTAGTTTATTAGTCGCTAACACCTCAAGAAAAATGGGCGAAGTTGCCACTCCCCTTTTGATACAAAAAGTTAACTGCTTATAGATTTAGATATAAGCCTCACGTACGAGTAGAGAGTTTCAAAAGAGAAAATTTCTAAAAGATCTTTATGAAATTTGTCTGAAGTGCACATTATGAGGGACATGACTAAAATTTAAAAAAAGTAGTATATCTCGTTCAGTTTGGTTCAAAAGTTACAAAAAATAGTGTTCAAAATTGCTGCTCGGACACAAAAAATGGAGCAAATGCCCCAGATATGAATAAAAATATATAAAAAGTTGATCCAGTTGACATCTAGAGCCCAATAAAATGTGCACACCGTGTCCTGAAAATCAATGTTTGCTCAAATGAAAATAAATATCGAATATAACAAAAATACGAAAAATATAAATAGGGGTCCATTAGGCCCCTGGCCACGCAAGGAAACTTTGGTATGCATAGCCTTCTTTGGACATGGGGGGCAATGTTAACCCCGGCCGATGACCGGCAGCTCAGAAACATTTTTGGACATACCCTAGTGAAGAACTTCTTTAACCCTGAAACACTTTGTTACGCGTAGCCGGTTTTCGACATGTGTACCTCAGTGGAGAAAACCATAACCCTGGGCATAGTCCGGCCACGCCGAGCTCTCTGGACATTACAGGGATGGAAAAGTCAGTGCTTTAATACTTTTTTTAGTTCTTTTCCTATTTTAAAAGTACTGAAGAAACCCACGGCCACTTCAGTAGCAATATTTCTAGGTGTCACAAACTGAGTGACAAAATGAATACACCCTACATCCTATGGTAGAATTTAGGTTGCGGGAGGTTATCTTGTTACATATTTACCCCTCACCTAAGAGAGGATGATAACGGGTTTTCCAATAGGGATGATATGATCTGACATTTGTTTTTCATTATATTCATTAGTGTTTATAATTTCATCATGGAGATATATACGCAAGAACAACATTTACAAGTCCATTTTTTTTTAAATCAAAAAAAAAAACTTTTTTGTCGACCTACGACCTTGACACCCATGAGAAATATTTTAGCTCTCGTTAAGAGCTATCTTTTTGCCATTGACCCATTGTGGCTACGTGAAATTGTGGCTACGCAAATGAAACAATCGAATTGTTGCGAGAAATATTTGGAGATTCGATTATTTCAAGAAATTGTGATATTGAATGGCCTCCAAGAAGTTGTGATTTAACACCAATAGACTATTTCTTGTGGGGTTATTTGAAGTCATTGTTCTTTCGAAATAAATCAGACTCTCTTCATTTCCATTAATGACATACGACATGATTTAGTGGAAAAAGTGCTCGAAAATTGGGTTCATCGAATTCGTTCCTGCAGCCATTTGAATGACGTTTTATTTAGAAGTTAATCGTATCGATTGTGTTTTTTTTTCAAAGAAATCATATCACTCTTATTGGAAAACCCTGTGACCTAAGACCCCAATTATGTTTGTTGGAAATTCGATTTGGGTCATTTTAAGTCATTTGAGAAATGTCTGTCCGTCCGTGTGTCTGTTTGTCTGCTGGCTGGTGCGCATGAAATCTCTCGAAAGGAGTAACCGATTGACGTCAAATTTGTTATGCGGTAATATTTGTCTCTATCTCCGGCTAAGTTCGAGATCGCCCACAAAGGGTTAACATTTAGTGAAATATTGATTATTTAATAACTTCTATACTCCTTACTCGAATGTTCTTAAATTCCACAGATAGTATTAGTTTATTAGTAGCTGACACTTTAAGAAAAATTGACGAATTTGCCACGCCCCTTTTGGTACCTCCCACACAAATGGACCATTTTTCACTAAAAGTTAACTTCTTATATCTTTAATATCAGTTCATACAACTATGTACTTGAAACTTTGTATAGTGCAATGTTTTTATAGTACCTAGAGATCAGAGAAAAATAGGCCTGCCAACATCTTTTGGTACCTCCAACACAAATAGACCATTTTGCGAAAAAAAAGGTTACAGTTTACAACTTTAATAAAAGTGCATATAATTATTTGAAATTTTGTACAGTGTAATTATTTTATAGTACATACAATTCAGTGAAAATTCTGCGTCATTTGGTACCTCCAACTCAAATGTACTATTTTGCACCAAAAGTTTACAGCTTATCACTTTAATACCGGTGCATACAAAAACTTGAAATTTTGTACAGTTGCCTACAGTCCAGTACACTTACAGTCCTTATGGTACCTCCCATACAAATTGACTATTTTGCACCAAAAGTAAACAGCTTATAAGTTTAATACCAGTGCTTACTTTAAAGTTACTGAATGCAGCTATGCTGATAATTTAATTAAAACAAAAAATAAATAAATTTACGAATTTTTTTTGGGACTGAGGGTGAAGGGATTCTTAAGTCGGTTTACCCGACTGAACTTTCTTACTTGTATTCATTGACAAAATTTCTGAAAATTGGTTTATTTTCAAATTTTTAGTTAAATCAGAAGAATAAGCATTTTAATGATGTTATCAGTATTTTCGCGAACCGCTTGCAACCATTTGAAGTTTTCTTTCGGAAAAGAATAGCATTTGACAATTTCATAATTCTATCAAATGATTTTAGGTAATTGCTATAAGAGGAATGACTATTTGAAGACGACTTATTAAGGAAATTTTTACAGTTATGCAGCAAAATCATTTAAAATATCAAATATTTCAATGAAAATGTCAATAATTTCGTTCTATTTGCATTACAATAATATTATTAAGTCAAAAAATACCATTTCAGTTTTAAAAGTACCATTTTAATACTTTTTGAGAAATTGAATTTTCCATTCCTGGGACATACCCAGAATTTGGACACACAGGAATTTTGCTTTCTTTTGAAGGGTTACACGCTATTTGGACCCAAAAACCATTTTGTCAAGACCCTCTACGGCCACCCGGGAGGGGGCTGAACTTTTTTCCACCACATTTTTAATCTACTTATAATATGTTTCATGTACTAACGTGTCCTATAGACTTTTCAAACAGCCGACAACTAAAAGAAATATTTCTGCAAATTTGATGAAACTAGTTCTATTAATACGAACTGTGGAGTAATTTTAACAGATAAGCACAGACACACGGACATGGCTAAATCGAAAATATATATATACAATTAATATGTAAAGGTGTTGCAAACCGAATGAAAACGTTAGTATGCCCCGTCCTATAGTGGAGGGTATACGAAATTGTTTTTGAACAATTAACTTAACTCAACCAAGCTAATGGTTTTTTGGTGAATTAGTTCATGAGCCAATTTTCGGTATACTATTGACTATAGTGTAACAATACCGATTACCGCAAAATTGGTCAACATTTCATTAAATAAAGATCGAAGCGTATTCATATGTAAGTGAATTTAAATAATTAACAACAATAACGACAGAAAGAAACTAAACTTGAAATAAACCTAGAAGTTTTATAGTGAAAATTGGTCCTCACTGTGGCAATTCATGAAACATTAAAAAAAGCTACCGCTAGGCAAGCGCATTAAAGACGATTTCAGAAATGTTTTTGGTGAGGGGTCCCAACACATAATACACAGCGGCGTAAATGATCAGGCCAGACAATGAAGGCATACAAAAGGCCCTGCTCATACCTTGCATAGGTTCAACTAAACTACAAAAGGTCGTATATTCGAATCTCAACAACGGCGACTTCGTTTAAGAAAAAAGTAGGATTAAACACTGTCCCTGCAAGAGTCATCTCACAACTGACTCCTGTCACCATTTTAATAATCTGCGTCAATTAGTTTGTGTTTGACGGCCTTTGATAGCAGGAGAAACCAAACCAAGTTAATTTCGTGTGCTCATTAAGCATTTTTTTTGCAGGAAAAAGCCATCTCTCAAACCCCGGTTACGCTTGATAAATACCATGGGTACTCTGTACCATACATTTCAATGGTAAAAATGTGGTTCACTGAATTTCGTTGTGGCCGTACAACTGGACGCCCAGGTGAGCTCTCTACACCCGAAACAATAGAAGTACAATATGATTTTGGCCGATCGGAGATTGAAAGTAGGATAGATTGTGGAAACCAGAGGCATAACTCAGTGATTTAAATTTTGAATGATCACTTTGGAATGAGAAAGCTTTCCACAAGATGGGTGCCGCGTTTGCTCACAATCGAACACAAACGCAATCGTGTGACAAGTTTGCAAGTTGTTTTACCGCAATATGGATAAGTTTTTGCGCCGTTTCGTAACCATGCTCGAAAAGTGGATTCACCACAACACGCCGGTTGCGGTTTGAATCGGCGTCAAAGAAGGTTGAGGAAGATTGATTTGTCAGCCAATAAAGTCATGGCGACCGTTTTTTTATCCCCTCACCTAACAGGGAGGAGGGTATATATCATTTGCTACGAGCCAAAAGTGTAACACACCAAAGGAGTGTCCTAATGACAGGACATTGCTCAAATGACTTAAAAATTCATTTGAGGCTACGTTCGAAGATCCACTCCTTCTAGTACCTCCCTCACAAAGGGTTAAAATTCAGTGAAATATTGATTCTGTAATAACTTTTATTTTACTTACCCGAATCATCTGTAATTCCTTACATAGTAATAGTTTGTCTGTCACTATCATCTTGAGAAAAATGGACGAAGTGTCGGTACCCCTTTTGGTACCTCCCACACAACGTGATCATTGTTGTATAAAAACTTAACTGGTTACATATTTAATACCAGTGAACATAAAAACTTGATATTGTTTGCAGTGTAGTGCATTTATAGGATCTACACTCCAGTGAAAAATGAGCGTCATTGTCACGCCTTTTTTTAAACCTCCCGCAAAAATGGACTATGCACCACAAATAAACTCTTTATAACTTTAATACCGGTGGCATACCTTTATGTTATTAAACTCAATCTAAATTGATAATAATTTAGATCAAACCAAATAAATAAATAAATTTACGAATATTTTGTGGGACTGAAGGTGAGGAGACTTGTAAGTCGTTTCAGGGTTACCATACGTCCTCCTTTCGGAGGACATGTCCTCCTTCCTTTTTTTAAAAACGTGGGATTTGTCCTCCTTTTGTTACTGATTCAAATGTACTTCCATAGTTCAACCAATCGTTGTTTTGATTGTTCAAAGTTCCATTTGAATGAGTGACGTAGCGGTGAATTTATTAGTTTCTATATACACATATCTTTCCTACCATGTCAAACCGAACACCTTTTTTGGAACACCATCCCCGGTTTCATAAAAAACTTGCACATCGATTCCCTGCTCAAAATTATACTGTTTATAGTTGGTTTATAGTTTTGTTTTTCAAATGTTATCATCTGAAATCTGAGAAAATTAGAAAAAAGGTTTTAATTAAGACGTACGTTTCGAGTTATGTATTTTCAGAATGCACCCAGCAAAATTTCTCATTACCAAATAATCCGACGAGTAAGCAAAGTTGAATAATGGTAAGTACTTATTTTTAAGCCACTTGTCTCATTATTTTAACATGGGGATGTCATTGGAGGAAAGTACTTCCCAAAAGCATACAATAAAGTAGCATAATAAGTACTTATTTGTAGCATAGGCATACCACATAAATATGAGCTTATAAAAGGGGTTTCCAACAAGAGGTGTTATTTTGGTATTCAAAGAAAAATTACATTTTGTGAGATAAATGATCGGATGTTTATTTCATAATAAAGAAATAATAATGAAAAACAACATCAGCAAATGGTTACCACGATCACGCTTACAGGAACATATCCTTTTCATGAAATTTTCCATAACCAAATCACAAAGTGGCTGCCCTATGTCCTCGATAGCCTCACGAATTCTATGAGGTTTTGAATCGACGCTGGGCTGTTGGCGTAGACCTTATCTTTCGCGTGGCCCCAAAGGAAGAAGTCGCAAGGTGTTAAATCACAAGATCTCGGTGGCCAATTGTGATCACCTCTTCGAGAGATAACACGGTCCGGAAACTTTTCCCGTAACAGAACAATGGTTTCGTTGCTTATGTGGCACGTAGCGCCATCTTGTTGAAAGTAAACGTTGTCCAGATCAATACCATCCAACTCCGACCATAAAAAATCATTAATCATCTCTCGATAGCGCAATCCATTCACCGTAACTGTTGATCCAACCTCATTTTCGAAAAAGTAAGGTCCAATGACCCCGCCGGACCATAAACCGCACCAAACAGTCACACGATGTGGATGGTGACGCTTCTCAACAATAACTCTTGGGTTTTCCGCGCCCCAGATGTGACAATTTTGCTTGTTGACGTAGCCACCGAGGTGGAAATGGGCCTCATTAGTCAAGATGATTTTCGATTTTTCGAATTTTTTATAATTTCAATGCGTTGCTGAATCGTGTATCGTTCCATTTTTAGTAATGGCGTAGTTTCTACTTGTCAAATGTCAAAGAATAAAACCTTCAAAAGTGACAGCTACCGAAATACCGGGTGATTCAAAATAACATCTCTTGTTGGAAAACCCTGTATCTTCACGATTTTAAGTACTTGAATAATGCATTAAATGGTCATTTAAAGAGATTTTTTACATATGGTCGCGTATATTTCAAACAATTTTCTCATGCCAGATTCGTGTTTCTGAAGCCAAACCCACATGTGAAAAATTCGTCAATGGTCTAACATCATAAGATATACGTAAATGGGGTCACCAGCTTCACCAGTAATCGCTGACATCATTATGGAAGAACTTTTGGACATTACGATAGATAAAATGGAATCTAAACCCAAAATAATGACTAAATATATAGATGACCTTTTCGCTATAGTGAAGAAAAACGATGTGGATTCAACACTACATATCCTGAACTCTTTCAACAAACAGATCCAGTTTACCATGGAAAAGGAAATGGATAACAAACTTCCATATTTAGATTCTGTGATAATTAGACAAGGAATTACGCTTAAAATGGACTGGTACCAAAAAGAAACTGCTTCTGGACGACTTATTAATTTTAACTCTAAACATCCAAGACGAACAATAATAAATACGGCGAATAATTTTATAAATCGGGTCCTACAAATCAGCGACAAGGATTATCACAATAGGAATAAATATAAAATTATAAATATTTTACACATGAATGACTTTCCGGAACATCCAAGACGAACAATAATAAATACGGCGAATAATTTTATAAATCGAGTCCTACAAATCAGCGACAAGGATTATCACAATAGGAATAAATATAAAATTATAAATATTTTACACATGAATGACTTTCCGGACAAACTGATCAACAATCTTCTGAAAAGAGCAACAAACAAAGAAGGAAGGAAAGAAAATGATAAAGAAGAAAAACCAAAGAAAATGTATAAATCAATGACCTACATCCCTGGACTCTCCGAAAGGTTAAAACATTCTGACAAAGAACATTTTGAACTAGCATACAAAGCGCATACTACAGTAAATCAACTGTTCAGCCAAACAAAATCTGAACTAAAAAAGGAGGAAAAGTCAAATCTTGTCTACAAAATAAAGTGTAATATTGTTTTGATCCAGGAACCATGGACAACTAGCAACAAGGTTACTGGATTAAACCATGTGAACTATAACCTTTTCTACGCTAACACAGGTACTCGTCCAAGGACTTGTATTCTGTGCCATAAAAACTTATGTTTTATTTTCTCTCCAGAGTTGTCAACATCGGACGCAACGGTGCTGAGTCAAGGTAATGGAAATATGTACCTGGCGTCAATATATATGCCATTCGATGCGCCGACATTGCACCCTACGTCGGAATTACAACGTCTGGTGAGGGAATCCAAACACACAAGTAATGAGTTATTAGCTGGATGTGACGCCAACTCCCATCATATCGCTTGGGGTAGTACTAACACCAATAAAAGGGGACACTCCCTTATCGAATTTTTGAATACAAATGACCTCATAACTCTTAACATAGGAAACACTGCAACCTTTGTTAACAATATTAGGGAAGAAGTATTAGATATAACGATATGTTCAGAAAATCTTATTGATGAGATTCATGAGTGGAGGGTTTCGGATGAACACTCCTATTCAGACCACCGTTATATAAGGTTTAAAATTGCACGGCCACCGCCAAACCCCATAAGTTTCCGTAATAAGGCTAAGACCGACTGGACTAAATTCGGAAATCTACTTAGAAATCGATTGGGGCAGCCTACACGCGATTATATATGTGCAGAAGACATTGATATCAATGTTAAGAAGATTACCGAGGCTCTTGTAAAATCATTCGAAGATAGTTGCCCAATTCGAGAAAAGAAATCTGCCTTTGAGAAACCCTGGATGACAGGACAAATTCGCTCGATTGGCAAAGATGTCCGCAGACTTTACAATAGAGCTCGACGTAAAAAACAATCAGTATATTCGGACGACTACCACAGAAGACTCAAAGAATACAATAAAATCGTTAGATCGGCGAAACATAACTCTTATCGACCCATTAGCCTTACTTCTTTCCTGTTAAAAACAATGGAGCGAATAATTGATGACATGGTCAAAGGTAAAATAGCGGAAGACAGGCTAAAATTCAAACAACACGCCTATGTCAAAGGAAGATCAGTGGAAACAGCTCTGCATGAGGTAGTGCACCACATAGAGGCCGCATTTAACAATGTACAGACCGATACACTTATCCAGTCCTTAGACGAGTTTCAGGTTGACCGGGCGCTGAAAAACTGGATCAACAATATGCTAAGGAATAGGTGGATTATTTGTGGGTCATATGACGTAAAAATTAGAGACAAGGTAAATCGTGGTATACCTCAGGGGGCATTTTATCGCCTCTTCTATGGGTTACCACGATACACAGTCTCCTAAAAGCCCTCACCAATGAAGGACTTAAACCAGTCTGTTATGCAGACGACGTTGTAATACTTCTAAGGGGCTTTCATCCAAATCTATTATGCAGAAGAGCTTAACATAGCATACAACTGGGCACAACCAAGGGGATTAAATGTTAACCCAGTCAAAACAGAAATATGTCTATTTACAAGGAAAACGAAGATCCCACGTTTTACCCCGCCTCGATTCCTGAATAAGACAATTGCTATAACTAAAAAGGTAAAATACTTGGGAGTAATCTTGGATCAGAAACTGTACTGGAAAGATCATCTTGAAGAAAGAGTTACAAAGGCACACAGATGTTGGTCGTTGTGCAGAAGAGCTATAGGTTTAAAATGGGGACTACGTCCAAATATGACTCACTGGCTTTACATGAGCGTGATTAGACCAATAATCACCTACGCCTTTGTAGTGTGGTGGACATCAATGGACAAAAAGTGCAACGTAATTCCTTTGCAAAAAATTCAACGTATGTGCTGTCTAGGCATTTAGAACTGCACCAACAAAAGCGTTGGAGACTATACTGCACATCCAACCAATAGACATCCGTATAAAGTATCACAGCAAGACGTCTACAAGTGATGGGTGAATGGATAAATCGAGACCACAAGTCGTACCATCAGAAGATTTTAGAATATCTAGTTGGTCACATTCAAACGCCAGAAATCTCGGACCGCATTCCTGAAGTGCGGCTTACAGCTACCTGTGATACGTTTGTGCCAGACAGACACTCCTGGGAAAATGGAACTTTGGCCCATGTGCCAGTGGGAACCAGCTGCTACACGGATGGGTCCAAGCGAGGAGGAAGGACGGGTCTGGGACTTTTTATTGATGAACCAGAAGTCGAACTTCACTTCCGCCTCCCTGACCATAACACGGTATTTCAAGCAGAAGTTCGAGCAATCACGGAGTGTGTGAACTGGCTCAGTAACACGACAAAGCCTAAATATGCCAACATCTTCACAGATAGCCAAATGGCGATTCAAGCAATAACATCGGAAAGGGTCAAATCCAGAACTGTGTTGGACTGTAAAAGAACGACACATGATTACTCAGCCCACGGTCAATTGCGTATTTGCTGGGTACCAGGACACAACGGAGTGATTGGAAATGAACGGGCAAACAACTTGGCTTCAAAGGGCAGAGAACTTCGAGTAATAAACTTGAAAAATTGGAAACCTTTCGAAGCCACGAAAAATGAGTTGAAGCACTGGGCAGTGATGGCTCATAAAACTGTGTGGAATAGCGCAACAGTAGGAGAAACTGCAAAGATACTGTGGGGTGACCCAAATGAAAAGAAAACAAGAAGTCTTCTGAAACTAAACAAGATCGATATTAGTAAGATGATGAGTGTTCTAACGGGACACTCAAGCTTACAAGCACATCTTCATCGCATAGGACTAGCAGGAAACGACGAATGCAGGTCATGCAGAGAAAACATCGAAACGATAGAACATTTTCTGTGTCACTGCCCGGCTTTCACACATGCAAGATCCCAACATTTCGAGTCCGACATATTACCAGACTTGACTCATCTCAGAGAATATGACTGGAAGATACTGAGAAAATTCGTGTCTGGTACCGATTTTCTGTAACTCGTGAGGTATAAAAAGATCATAAATGAGGAGCGCACAACAGGCCGAACCACTGGCTTAAGTGTATGTCCATGGACATGAGACGTTTAAACGTCTCCTCTCTTCAACCTAACCTAACCTAACCCTATGCCAGAGGGTATATGTCGGTACTACTAAAACAAAACTTAAAACTAGACTATCATCTCACAGATCGGATCAGAAAGCTCTTCACAAACCCATTGAACAAAAAACTGCCCTTGCAGCACATTGTACCACAACCGGACACAAACCTAACTTTGACGACATTGAGATACTAACGAAAGAGAGACATTACGGAAGGAGATACACGTTAGAGATGCTACATATCATCGATGTTTCACCAGAAAAGAGAATAAATTTTAAGAGAGACACTGACGGCTGTGCTCAAATCTACAGGCATACAATAGAAAAACATAAACGGAAAATTAGTCAGTAACTAACGAAAGCTCTCATAGTAAAGGACTATTTTTTGTTACAACAATATTAAATGTAAATACTTATCGTATAAATGTTTTTATTGTAATAATTCGTGTTTTTGTGTGATAGATTCCCTCCGATGATGACCAACGAAGTTGGCCGAAATATTGGGCAAATAAAGAAAAATAAATAACAAATAAAAGTATTGTCTTTTATTTATCACGGACCTCAAGCCAAACAATCCAATCTTATTTACGGTATTTTCATTCAAATCTGCACGTATTATTAGAAAACATGTTGAAAAATAAATAAATCTTGTATAATAACCCACATATAGCCAAAATTGCATTATATTAAAAATTGCCAAAATGATTTTGATAACAAAAAATCACTTATTTATGTTATTATTGGTAAGTCACTATTAATAAGCCGAAAGTAATGCAGCGACTAATTAGATGTCATTATTTGGTAATGCAGGGAATACTGACAGTTACTTACCAAGATTTTGCTTTTTTTTATGGATTTTTACAATTGAACACTCATTCAAAAAGTCGTAAGTTGTTCTTTTGATATTAATTGTTCAATTTGGTGCCTTTGATGCTTTTAAATGCATCTGATGCATCTACAACTTTAATTTGCATTCTACACATCAATGACACCAACTTAAAACTATGCGAAAAATATAGTTATAAATTATATCGTCCCTTCAATATAATAATAGCCTATAATACACTATGCGTATATGTACTCTAAACGGGTACTGAACATTAAAAAAATATTTATTTGTGGATTTCTACAAATTACCGCTCTTTTTAAATGTATTGACTTGGACATCCTAGACAAATATGAAAATTCGCCAATATTCGCATATATCGCTATATATTTTACCATCGAATCTGATCTAATCCTGTAAATTTAAATAAGGTGTTTTTTTCAGTTCCTATATAAAGTAATTTTTATTTAAAAATTTCAGAAATTTTATTTGTAATTTCAATGTTATTCATTCTTTCTGAAGAACGCACAATGAACAGATGAAAGGAAACGTCTACGAAGTTATACCATAAGAACTATAATTTGCATTAAATTTCATTTCAAAAACTACTCTAAATTTGTTGTCAAAGCCGTCTTTGATATAATATATATATATCTTCCTCAGCAAAAAAGTAGCAGACTAATTTAATAAATTGATCTCACTGGGAATATTATAACATATTTGTAATATAAATATGAAGTAACTATTAATATGTGTGTTGTTTTAATACGAATGTATTCCGTTTTTTTATCAAAAGAGTTATTTTTTGTTACACAAGCAGAAAACTATAGGACTTCGGCCTTTATAAAAAGAATTGTTGATAATAATAAAATGTTTATTTTTTTAATTACTGCTATTTTTTATTATTTTTTATTATAAAAAAACATTTTTTTGAGGATATTATGCCAACTTATTGGGTCGTGTGCACCCTTGTGGTTATTTTCCACAAGGGTGCACACGCGTAAGTGCTCCATCTCACAAAAAAGTCCCCATTTTTATGACCTCGTCATACCTTATTTTTGGAAGGAAAAAACTACATGGAGAAACTTTGGACAAAGTGTATGGAGTTCAAAAGAGACTACGTTGAAAAATAAATGATTTTTGGCATATCGTCCAAAACCATGTATGTCATGTCGCCCAAAAAAATCAATGTTAATTGTTCTTGTAGAAAAATGTTGTTTTTGCGCAATATGACATCGACATTGAGAAATATGACATTTTTAAAAGTAGGTCATTATACCCTCACTTTAGTGTGACGAGGGTATATATCATTTGCTACGGAAGAAAGTGTAACACATCGACGAAGTGACCTAAAGGAGTAACCGAATGACTTCAAATTTGGTACGGGGTAATATTTTTTTCTATCTCCAGCTAAGTTCGAAGATGGCCCATATTGGTCTACTACTTCTAGTACCTCCCTCACAAAAGGTTAAAATATTGTGAAATATTGATTCTTTATTAACTGCTATACTACTTATTCGAATCTTTTGCAATTCCACAGACAGTTTTAGTTTATTAGCCGCTATACACTCGAGAAAAATGGGCGAAGTTGCCACGCCCCTTTTGGTACCTCTCAAACAAATGCGCCATTTTGCACCAAAAGTTAACAGCTTATAACATTAATACCAGTGTATAAAAATACTTGAAATTTTGTACAGTGTAATGCTTTTATAGTGTCTATAGCCCTGTGAAAAATGAACGTTATAGCCACGCCCCTTTTTGTACCTCCCATACAAAGGTATCATTGTGCACAAAAAGATAAGAGCTTACAGCATGAGTACCAATGCACGTAAACACCACAAAATTTTGCACATTGTAACGCTTTTGAAGTACATATAGCCCTGTGAAATATGGGCGTTATCACCACGCCCCATTTTGTGCCTCCCACACAAAATGCCCAAATCACACGCAAATTTGATAGCTCATAACGTTAATATACCAGAGCACATAATCGCTTGTAATTCGGCACAGTGCAATGTATTCAAAGTATCTACTGTTCAGGGAAAAATACAACTGTATTTGTTAAGTCCCTGGTACCGCCCACACAAATTGACAGAAAATTCTTGTAATATTCCATTTAACATTACTCACAAGGTGAGGGTATACCTTAGTCGGATAAACCGACTGAAACTTTCTTACTTGTTTTTATTTTTTTGCCCCAAAAAAAGTTATGTCATAAAGCCCAAAGTATACAAACAAATTTATTCACAAACTTCCATCACGCTAACCCAAGGAAGTTGTTCCATGAAAATATTTTGTAACACTACTTTCGAATCGTCGGAATGTCAAAAAGTGGCTACGCGGACCTAGGTGATCTGCGGTAGGCAGATCAAAGTTCTTTCATTACGCCATGCTTTGTAACATTTTTTTATTGAAATGTGATATCGCCCAAACAAAACTTTATGGGCCTGTTTTTGTAACTTCTTTTTTGCCACTTCGCACGTCAAATGGCAAGCGAATGAAATTTTTGGTTTTTGCACACTTTGTTTTGGATATAAACAAAGAAGCTTTAGGTGACCCAAACAATCGTTTATTATACCTATCGACCTAGAATCTCTTTCTGAATTGGTTTGGTTTTGTCCGTCCGTCTGTTTGTAAATGCATTCTTGTTACCAAATACAGGTCACAATTGTGCTCAGATCACTATCAAATTTAGCAAGAGCTTTCTTTTTCCTATATATTCATATGGGCAAATATCAAAATTTTTTAATACAGGGGTAATGTATGTTGTTTTACCCTTTTCTCGCTTTGTGTACAGATTTCGGTGCATAGGTTGATGGAATTAGATAAACCACAAACATAAAAGCTTTTTCCCACAAAAGTTTGTTATTATCTAAAAAACTTTAGAAGTTATAAGCACATACATTTCAAAATTGTGAAAAAAGTTCTAGAAATGTTCATATCTGTATCCATTCATTTATAAGTTGTGGCCAAACTATTTATTTTGAAGTTGCTGGTCAGTTACAAAAAAACACGAGGGACACATGGAGGAAGAATTTTTCGTGAGCATTGTTCATGTGAGATCTTTCCGCCAAAAATTACTCATGACTTTTTGAAATGCGATTTCAAGTGTTTTTGGTTTTTTGACCGCGGTCAGCGCGGCCCGCGTGTAATGAAATAACACTAAAGAAGCGGTTATAGCGGCTTGAAATACCTATAAATCTATATAGGTTGATGTGCTCTTAATGAAACCACCGCTATAGCTTCCCAAACATTTGTTAAACTTGCGTGCATTTTTTTTGATAGTGTACAGGTTGAGCTGAATTAAATATCCCAGATGGCTTTTGACCTGGTGAATCTAAAGATCAGGGGGGGCCGTAACAAAATAATGAATCGCTGAAATGTTATTCACTTTTCTCAATTTTTGCAAAAATTGCAAATTTTGTCCATGGAATTTTTAATAGTATAAACGTTTGAAATTCATTTCTATGTTCCTCGGGCGTACTGCTGTGGTGCACTTAACAATCATGGATACTTATTTAAAGTCTTGTACGCGAAGAACGTGACACTTTTGTCTCAGCAATGATCGTCAAGGCACAGCCAGTGCGAGGTACAGATATAGCGGAAGTGTATATGAAATAAAAGGATTTTTAACGCTCTATTCTGAAATCGGAGGGCCGTCATTTTATTTTGATGATTGTGCAAATTATGCACATTGCAAAAATAATATTTCCACAAAAATAATGTTCGTATGAAAATTTTATCTGGTCGATTTTTGGATTTTTTTGATTCGCTATATTTATCCGGTCGATTTTTGGATTTTTTGATTCGCTATATTTATCCGAATAATAAGCTACAGCGAATATTTTGGCATAGGCTGATAGAAATGCTAATGTTCTATGATTGTAATTTTAGTTTTCCGAATTCCGCTGAAAATTTCATTTTATTTTTTTTTAATTTCAATTTGGAACCGACATAACTTTCGCGGCCTTTGATGAAATTTATTCACAACCACGGTTTTTGCATGTTTATATTTTTATCTTCGTCTGTTGTAAAAGCCGTTGATGTGCTCGCCAAAAAAATCTTGAAAAAAAAGACTTTAAAATTAAAAAAATTTTGATATTTGGCCATATATGATCAATCAAGCAAACAATTGTATTTATTTTCGGTTGCTTGATTATTTCTCATTGTCTAGAATCAGCTGTTGCTACTTTTACAGCTGTTGGATAGGGTTGCACTCGTTCTGATATTTTCGTGTGGAAAAAGGTTTATGGAATGTCAATAACAACATGTAGGTAATATTGGTATTTGACAGAAAGGCGATCAAGAAAAGAGCTTTCTTACCCGAACGATAAGTGACAATGAACCAAATTAAAAACATGATCGCTTGGGTGAGAATAAGAAGAAGAAAATTATTGCTTGGATAGCTATCGCACGTCTGCGTTTTGTTACATTTAGGTGAACAGGCTGTATGACATTGCGTTTGGGCGATATAACATTTCCAGATAACCAGTTTGGGCGATATGTCGCTTGTTGGGCGATATGACATACATACATGGTTTTAGGCGATATGACGCTACGCCTAATTTTTTATACAAAAACCTGTGTTTCAAAAGTCACGGATTTATCGACCCGCCCTAGTAGCTACCTCCAATTTTATCAAAGACATTCGCACGGAAGGCCTTCCGCAAGAAATTAATCCGTTCGTCTCTAATGATAAGAAATGACAACGCATTGCAAGATATGAAAGGAGTACGTATTGGAACTGGCAGACCTTGTGTCACCAAATAAAGGCCTGATAGAAGGCCTGTAAACCCCTTCTTACGCCACCACTATAGGCATGTGTGTGTGTGTGCGTGTGGGGCTTAAAATAATAATGACTGTGTATTATGCAAATGTTCGTTTTAAAGGAAAGTAAACGCCTTCTCTCGCCGATTAAAAATATCGGCAAGAGGTCAATCACAGTGCAAAAGAAGCTGTAGCAGTCAGTCACTGGGCATAAAACATAACCCACAGAAAATTACAATCTCCCAACAGTTGGAAGTTCCAAGTCAAATATTGCGTTTAGTCATTCATCCATGCATTCGTCTGGCCCAAAAACGGGTTGGCAATTGGCGATGGGCGAACAGTTGAACGGACGGACGTATTGCCGGTAAACAAAAGCATAACTATGTATATTATATCATGGTTTGTTTTGGTTTTTAGAAGTGAATCTGCTTTCGTATATTCCATAAACAGTTTTGCGGTTTAGTGAGTGAACCGGTTTCTATGGTTACCTGAAAGATATGTATATGACACACAAAAGTAAATCTAGTTTGAAATGGGCTCAAACGTGTGACTTTTATAATCAACATCTTTGGATGCATATGTAGTCGTATATATGCTGGAAAGAGGAGCGGACGAACGTATTTGTTATCGTTGCATGGCCAAAAGCATAATCATGCTGTCCGCGGTATTCCGATGGACATTTCATTGGTGAACTATGGATTGGAAATGATGCGAGACAAATTACATATATCCGGAAATTGTTTATTGGATTTTGTACACAACAAAATAAATTGTCATGTATAAGACCCTCTGATGATATCCCCGCACAGGATTGAAATACGTATAAGGGTATGTGTTTACATGGCTTTCAAAGCGCAGTGTCTTATCTTTTCCAATACACCACAAAAACCTCTCTTTCGAAAGGAAGAGTTGATCGACAAAAGCTGAACAATTGGAATGTAAAAACATTCAATAAATCTAATAAAATTAAAAATTAAATCGATCATTAAAAAAAAACTTCTAAAAAACATTTAAATAATAGGATCAGCCCGCCTAATACAATTAGAAAGAAGCTGCTCATCTTCAACACGTAGTGTTAATGAATTCTAAATAATAATAACATAAAAAATTTGGTATTCAACAAAAAATACTATGCTTACTGAAATGTAGTAAAGTCTTTCTAATCGTCCAACTAATCTCAGAATCGACGCCATCTACTGGCGATTGGTGTAGAGACAACTGTGTCGAACTGGCAACCCTTACCAGTCACATGGGTGGTGGAAATGGGGAATTTAAGTCTCGATTCGAGCTTTGGCTGTGTGACTTGTAAGCTTTCTTCGTAGGTATATAATTCCCATATGCAAATTTCTTTGTAGATTGGTATATATACAAGTGATGATCGCCAAAACTACAAGCTCACACTGTGTCATGTATAAGACCCTCTGATGATATCCACGCACAGGATTGAAATACGTATAAGGGTATGTGTTTACATGGCTTTCAAAGCGCAGTGTCTTATCTTTTCCAATACACCACAAAAACCTCTCTTTCGAAAGAAAGAGTTGATCGAAAAAAGCTGAACAATTCGAATGTAAAAACATTCAATAAATCTAATAAAAATAAATTAGAGTTTGTATTAATAGTATTCTTAATATAACATAATTTGCATAGACTATCCAAGACTTGGGCGAGGTATTATAGTATTATGTTTAGGGTATTATGGTTGTTTGTAATATAAAATTATAGTTTCTTCATACAAAAAGTATCAATTAGATATAGCCGCATATAAGTATCCATCAGAAATTCTTTGAAATTTGCTCAAGTTCTTGGTCAATGCAATGTACAACATATGATTTTGGGACTCAATTCTCAGAATTGCATGTGAAAGTAGCCCCAAAAATAAGAACTTCTGCATTATTCGTTTAGTCAAGTTGTCTCAATTAATAATTTAATGGCCATACGATTTTTTTTGCTCACGGTGGATTTTTAGCACTTTATCTAACATCTTTTGTGTCTGAAGCGAAGTTGTATAAGTAGATATTGAATGGGAGAAAAAAATGGAAATTTAAACATGAATCAACTTACACACGAACAACGCCTGCAGATTATTGAATTTTATTATCAATGCTCGTGACCAAATTTCGCACCAAATTTACGTTATTGAAAATTTAACGAAACCGCATACGTAGAGTGCGGACAGATGTGGCTTCATTGGACCGTACTTTTCCAAACACGACGAAGTCAGGAACGTTACTGTGAATGGCGAACCCTACAGCGCGATGATAATAACTTTTTTTCCAAAATGGAAGAGCTGGACTTGACTGACGGTGCCACATGGCACACAGCACGCGAAACTATAGCCCAATTGAGAGCCGAATTTGGTGAAGTATTTTTCAGTTTGGAGCTGTACGATTTGACGTCTTTAGATTATTTTTTGTGGGTCATGTCTACACACAAAGAAAAAGTTCGTTAGCCCCAGACGAAAAATTAGACAAACGAATTTCGTTTGTGGTCTATGTTTGTCGCAAACGATATATGTTTATCCCAAAACCCAAAGAAACGTTAATAGCAAACGGTTAATGTAATTATCGTAAATGATTTTTATTTATTACAAACCCTGTGAAACGTTTGGTGCAAACGGTTAGTGTGTTTGTCACAAGCAAGGCCTGTTTATCTCAAACCTTGTGAAACGTGTGCGTATGTCACAAGCAATGCCAGCTTATCAATAAATGAGAAAATGTTTGTCGCAAAAGACTAAATTATTTGAATTAAGATGTTTAATATTTTTTATATTAAGATATTTAATATGTTTATTATTTTTCATAATTTTAGTAAAATGTACCCGGGAGCTCCCCGGCATACACAACTGCTATTAATTGGCTGATATCATCTAATTGAGTTGTATCTAATTGTAATAAGAAAGCATGTATGTGAGAACATATTGAAAATTTAGGAGGAGATTGTATAGCTCAAGGCGCGATGTTATCTTACAATATATCAAACGTTTTAGACAAAAGTAAAGCGGTATTCTATTTTACGTCCGCGAATAGAATACGAAACTACAATATAAAATAACATGAAAAACTCAAGTGAAAAATCGTGTTACAAAGTTTACCTCTTTATTGTTGAAATTTTCATCTGTATCCAGTTGTATTGTGCCTGATTGAGATGGTGGCGGTGGGTTTGACAATTACTATTTGGTGCTGAAGTAGCTAACCGTGTGATGCTTGTTTGTTAATGATTTTGATTTGCTTATTCACAATTTAAGACGTGTGGAAAAATAACAAAAATAATAGTTGGTTCGTCACCATTTGTGTTAAAATCTATTGTTTTTGGTATTCCGGCTTTCCACAAAATGTTCAATATTTTCATTCAGGGCTCGATTTTTTTAGTTCGTTTCATTTGGTGTTTCAATGATCAAAAACAATAAGTTTTAAAAAATATATATTACAAAATGTTTTCGCAAATCGTCGCTTTGTTTTGTTTTTGTTGCATCAGCCGCAACTAAAACGTCGGAGGCAACGCAAAAAGACAGTAGCACTGTTGTTGGAATGAAAACTTATATATTGAACAGCATATGAAGAACTAAAAAATACCTTCAATCGATACCTAAAACCACCACCACAATCTATATCATCCACAACCACAGTGCGTGCACATTGTCTGTTTTCGCTTCATGCGTCGTGTTTTAGATCAATGAAATAGTGCAAAAGTTCGGAGGGAGGAATGCATAGAAATAATTCCTCCTCCGTCTGCAGAACTGTTAATAAAACAACGAGGACAAAAAAACGTTTCTTTTTTGTGTTGTGTTCACACACATATGCATATTCTGCACATATTATTCCAACATATAAAAAAGTATAAAACCGCACTCTCACAAAATGAGAACAAGTTACGCTCTTTGTTTTCTCAACTCTCTTTAAAATATTCAATCATGTTTAAATACAATATGTTTCCGTAAACGTTGAATTAAAAGAATGTTTGTGAACAGCAAGAGAAACTACGTTTACGACAAACGTTTTCATTCACTAGAAATATTTCAACCGTTGCGGGAAAAGTAGAGCGTTTGAGACAAAGGATCTATGTTTGCGATAAACGACCTCCAAAAGTTTTTTTCTGGAAGCCAATATTAAAGAATTTATTCGGGAGATACCGGCCGATATATTGTAGAGAGTATGCAAAAATTGGACCCATAAACCATTTAAGGCGCAGCCGCGGTCAACATTTACATGAGATCATCTGTAAATATTGTTAAATAGAGACCTATCTATCGACTCAAACAAAGATTTCATACATTTCTCTAAATTTTATTTTTTTCGACGTTACAAACAAATACACAATGTCATAATACCCTGTGCCACAGTGTGGTGTCGTGTATAATTTCTTATTTCTACCAAAAGTTCTATAATTTTTACATTAACCCATAGATTTTAGGATGGTAGCTTTATTCTAATTATTTTAACAACGTTTACTAAACTTTGGTTTCCAAGTGAAATCGTCATTAATAACCTTTGTAGTCCTCATAATTATACCCTCACTTTAGTGTGACGAGGGTATATATCATTTGCTACGGAAAAAAGTGTAACACGTCGAAGGAGTGACCTAAGACCCCAAGTATGTTCGGAGGAAATCCGTTTTGGGTCATTTTAAGTCAAATGAGCAATGTCCGTGCGTCTGTCTGTCTGTCTGTCTGTCTGCTGGCTGGTGCGCACGATAACTCTCGAAAGGAGTAACCGATTGGCCTCAAATTTGGTATGTGGTTATATTTTTTTCTATCTACGGCTAAGTTCGAAGATGGGCCATATTGGTCCACTCCTTCTAGTACCTCCCCCACAAAGGGTTAAAATGTTGTGAAATATTGATTCTTTAATAACTGCTATACTACTTATTCGAATCTTTTGAAATTCCACACATAGTATTAGCTTATCAGTCGCTATCAACTCGTGAAAAATGGGCGAAGTCGGCTCGTCCCTTTTGGTACCTCCCACACAAATGCACCATTTTGCACCAAAAGTTAACATCTCATAACATTAATAACAGTGTATAAAAATACTTGAAATTTTGTACAGTATTATGCTTTTATATTGCCTACAGTCCAGGGAAAAATGGTGTTTTTGCCACGCCCCTTTTGGTACCTCCCACACAAAGGTACCTTTTTGCACCAAAAGTTAACAGCTTATAACATTAAAACCAGTGTATAAAAATACTTTAAATTTTGTACAGTGTAATGTTTTTATAGTGTCTATAGCCCTGTGAAAAATGGGCGTTATTGCCACGCCCTTTTTTGTACCTCCCACACAAAATGCCCAAATCATACCACAATTTAATGTCTCATAACGTTTATACCAGCGCACATAAATGCTTATAAGTCGGCACAGTGCAATGAATTTAAAGTATCTAATGTTCAGCGAAAAAAAGGTGTATTTGATAAACCCCTTCTGGTACCTCTCACACAAATTGACAGAATAATTCGAGTAATATTCAATATTACATTACTCACAAAGTGAGGGTATACCTTAGTCGGTTTACCCGACTGAAACTTTCTTACTTGTTTTCTTTTATTTAAAGTGTACCCCGGCTTTATCGAGTATATACATACTTAAAAAAATATGAGCCAAATTCTAAAGGTACCTTCCAAGAAAATGGGAATAGTAAAGACATTTTTTTTCAAAAAATTTTACCATAACATTTTTTTTAATATTTTTTTAATATATTACATCAGAAAATGTTATGCACAGCCAGCCCCTGGACAAAAATTGTGTTGCATAGTGTTATCTGGTAATTTAGACTGATTTGTTATTCTTCGTCCCAAAATATGTATTTTGGTAGTTGCATATCAATGCCATATGTATTATTTTGTAATTACATGTCAGTGCCCTCGGCCAAAAAATAATGACTTACTAATAATAAGATAAATAACCCATTATTTATAATCGAATTTTCAGGTTAACTAATAATGTCTGATTCATTTGAATACGTTTTTCGATGAAGTGATTTAAAGCTACTTAAAACACTCAAATTGTCTTTTTTTTATTTTATTGACATTCACATACTTAAAGGTAAACATTTTTTCATTTAAAATGTATTGAAAATAAACAAGTAAAATGGTTTTAAGCTCGGACACATAGAATCTTATATACCCACCAATATGAATTGATATATGAAAATGTGAGCCAATAGGAAAAGCCTACTGAATGTACATGGTTGTGTGTTGGAAAAAGTCACCGAAAAGTTTACTTATGGATCGATAGATATTGACTAAATACGGAAATGGCTCAAATAGGTTGTAATTCCAGAAAACCACATATATAGCACCACAAAAAGGTAAATTCCAATGTCCCTTCTACCTAAATACCACTTTTGTCAATTAATATGCCTAAAGATGTATACTTAATATTGCATCTAATAGTGTCTAGTGAAAGTGGAGCAAATCGGGTCCTTTGATATAGCCCCCATGTAAAGGCCCCTTCCCATTTGATTTATTGACGCTCCAGAGAACAAATTTTTCAATCAATATGGTTGTAATTTAAGCATATATACTTTGAAAATGGAATACTTTGGTCCATGTTTTCAATGAGAATTAACCAACACGTCGGAGATCTAGAATGTGACGGGAAAAATTGCATTTTTTGATATGTTTAAATCGAAAGATAATATATTTACCGCACAAATTTTTATATATTATATATTTCTAAACATACGAGTATACAATTTTATTTGAAAATCTATAAAATTTATTTGGAACGCATAATGTATTACAACAAAATAAATTTGTAGACTAATTTTCTCAAATAAAATATGTGTTTATAAACAAACAAAATTATTGTTTAGGAATTCATCCAAAAATATTTTGTGTAAACAAGATTTTCAAAACGTTGCAAATTTATCGCATATCATTATACCCTCACTTTAGTGATACGAGGGTATATATCATTTGCTACGGACCAAAAGTGTAACACATCGAAGGAGTGACGTAAGGCCCTAAGTATGTTCGGCGGATATTTGTTTTGGGTCATTTCAAGTCGAATGAGCAATGTCCGTCTGTCTGTCTGCTGGCTGGCGCTCACGATATCTCTCGAAAGGAGTAACCGATTGGCTTCAAATTTGGTATGTGGTAATATGTTTGTATTCTCCGCCTACGTTCGAAGATGGGCCATATTGGTTGACTCCTTCCAGTACCTCCCCCACAAAGGGTTAATGTTTAGTGAATTATTGATTACTTAATAATTTCTATACTACTTATTTGAATCATCTGAAATTCTACACATAATATTATTTTATTAGTCACTATCACCTCGATAAAAATGGGCGAAGTTGCCGCGCCCCTTTTGGTACCTCCCACACAAATGGACCATTTTGCACCAAAAGATAACTGTTTATAACAATAATATCACTTCATGCAAATACTTGAAATTTTGTACAGTGAAATGCTTTTAGTGTACCTATAGTCCAGTAAAACGTGGGTGTAATTGGCACGCCCCTTTTGGTACCTCCCACAAAAATGTACTATTTTCCCCCTAAAGTTAACAGCGTATAACTCGAGTACCTGTACATACAAAGACTTGAAATTGTGTACACTGTAATGTTTTTATAGTACCTACAATCCAGTGAAAAATCCCAATAATTTTAATACCAGTGCATAAAAATACTTGTAACTTTGTACAGTGTAATGTTTTATAGTAACTACAGTCCAGTGAAAACGGGGGTTATTGCCACGCCCCTTTTGGTACATCCCACACAAATGTAAAATTTTACAAGTTACAACAAAATTTTGCACAGTGTAATATTTTTAAAGTACATATAGCCCTATGAAAAATGGGCGTTATCATCACGCTCCTTTTGGTACTTCCCACACAAAATGACCAAATCATACCAAAATTGAATAGATCATAACTTTAATATACCAGTGCACATAAACGCTTACAGTTTGGTACATTGCAATATATATGAAGTACCTACTGTTTAGCGAAAAATAGGAGTATTTGATAAAACACCTCTGGTACCTCCAATACAAATTGACAGAATAATTCGTGTAGTTCGTATTACAGTACTCACAAAGTGAGGGTATGTATAACTTAATCGGTTTACCCGACTGAAACTTTCTTAATTGTTTTTAATTTTTATTTGATTTCGAGTTATACCTTACAATTTAAAATGACATGAGTAGTAATAAAATTGGTTTTAAAGACTAATTTTTAATTTGTAATTATTCAAAGTCATCGTTTGTTATCAACCCATCAATCAATGTATCATTATGAAAGATACCATTTCAGCTATAAGGGAATTTTACGAACATTTAAAATTTTTGAAAAAATTAACGTTCAAATACCGAAAAATATAAAACTAGCCTTAAAATATTTTGATATATTTTCTGAATTCATAAATGCAAATAAATATTTGTTTCGTAAATAATGATCCCAACTAAGTACCAGTAAGGAAAGACAGAAAGTCGGGCGGGGCCGACTATATAATACCCTACACCTCCCTAACAATGCGATAATGGGCCATAAGAATTTGGCAGTATTTATTCATGTAATAAGAAAACACTCTCTGCCAAATTTCGTACTGATCGGATATAAAACACAGTTTCTACAGCGCTTACATGGCAAATCGAGTGAAATATATATATGGGGGCTATATCTAAATCTGAGCGAATTAAGTAATGTTCATTCACGTAATTAGTAATGTTCATTGACGTAATAAGAAAACTCTCTCTGCCAATTTTCGTACATATCGGATGTAAAATACGGTTTGTACACCGCTTACAAGTCAAATCAGGTGAAACATATATATGGCGGCTATATCTAAATCTGAAAGGATTTTCCCCGAATTAAGTAGTGTTCATTTATGTAACAAGAAAGTTGTCTCTGTCGAATTTCGTAGTGATCGAATATAAAATACGGTTTCTACAGCGCTTACATGTCATGGGACTATATCTAAATCTGATTCGATTTTCGATACCAGAAAAATTTATTTTTGTTACATAACAGTGAAATACTTACATTTTTGGGGTACAATGTGGTTTTTTGAGCTTTTTAGAGTGCCTAGACACGTTCAGATTGTAATGACATATTCACAAAAGTTGTTCAGATTCACCGTGGCTACAATATTGCCAAATATTTTTAGTAAAAAATCAGCGATCCCTTAAAGCTATGCCTAAAAAAGTGAAAAAAAAAATAAATTTAATCCTATGTTTTTCGAAAAAAAGTGCAGGAAAACAAATTTTTTTTTTGGCATGAAATGTTAACAGACTTTGTTCAACGTGTTCTTAGCTACATTATTGCCAAATATAGTTAAGCGCTATCACCAAGTCTGAAGTAGCAGTTGCTCAAAAACCGATGACACCTTTTTTCAAGGGGTCAACTGATTTTCCGAATCTTTCGAGGCCCATAAAAAAATTGGTCACCAATCTCGCCAAACTGAGTAAAGGGTTATACTACCATTTGGTAGTAGAATCGAACCTATACCGTCAGATCCGTGTATTTTTTCACTGTTGCACAGTGTAATTTGGAATAATTGGTAAATGGGTAGGAACATATCATCTAATTCTAAACCGATAATTGCTAAATTTAGCAATATTCGCTCCTAAATTGGGAAACACCTTTCTTGAAAATGTAAGTAAAGTACAACTTATATAGCGCTTTGATACCAAATCAGGAGGAACATATATATGGAGGTTATATTTAAATCTGAACCGATTTCCCTGAATACTCATTCATGTAAACAGACCTCTTTCTGTCGAATTTGGTTCTGATCGGGTATAAAATACAGTCACTGATCGGATATAAAATAACATTTTTACAGGGCTTACATATCAAATCGGGGTAACTTATATATGGGGGCTATGTCTAAATCTGAACCGATTTCTTCCAAATTTAAATATAATGGAAACCTTTTTCTGCCGAATTTCATGCTGATCGGATATAAAATGCAGTTTTTACAGCGCTTACATATCAAATCGGGGGTAACATATATATGGGGGCTATATTTAAATCTGAACTAATTTTCTCCAAATTTGGCAGAATTCCTTCACGTAATAAGAGACCTCTTTCTGCCGAATTTCGCACTGATCGGATATAAAATACAGTTTCTACAGCGCTTACATGTCAAATCGGGGGTAACATATATATGGGGGCTATATCTAAATCTGAACCGATTTTAACCAAATTCAATATGGATCGTCCCTGGGCCAAACAAATGATATGTGTAAAGTTTCGTCGCGATCGGACCATAATTGCGACCTGTACTTTGATTACAAGAATACATGCACAGACGGACAGACAGACGGACATAGCTAAATCAACTCAGAAAGTGATTCTAAGTCGATCGGTATAATAAACGATGGGTCTATTTTCTCTCCTTTTGGGTGTTACAAACAAATGCACAAAGTTATAATACCCTGTACCACAGTGTGGTGTAGGGTATACACATATGGAAATCCAACGCAATTTCCCCGAAATCTAAAATACGAATATACAATGCCTGCATAAAATCACTTTTACTGTACGGATCAGAAACCTGGTCGGTAAACGACAACATCAAGCGTAAACTACAAACCTTCACTAACAGATGCATACGTAATATCCTTAGAAATATGGTGGCCAAGGATCATCTCTAACCAACAACTACTACAAATAGCCGAGCAAGAGGATATTAATACACAAATCAAAAGAAGAAATATAGATAGCTAGGTCACACTTTTCGCAAGTCATACGACGAAATATGCCCTGCGCCTCTCGAATGGAACTCTCAAGGAGTTAGAAGCAGCGAAAGACCGAAAACAACGTGGAGACGAACGATACTTAACGAAACCGGAAAGACTTTTAACGAACTGAGATGCATTACAACTGACAGACAAAGATGAGATGTAAGAACATAATAATGTTTTGATATATCCCCCTTATAAAGGCCACTACCGATAAGACTTCTTGATGCTCCAGAGATCACATTTTTTAAACGATCATTCTGAAACATAAGCAGTTTTATTTCATATTGCATTAAATTGATTTTAATGGAAATGGGGTACATCTTTCCATGTTTCGATGTAGTCTCCATATAGAGTCAACTTCCGATTAGACTTTTTGATGTTTTAGAAAAAATATTTTTCAACAAATTTATCTGCAATGTAAGCATTAATACTTCATTAAATCGTCCGCAGTGGAAATAGAGGACATCGCTCCACTATTTTATGTAGCCCCCATATAAAGGCCCTTTCCGATTAGCCTTCTTGACGCTCTACAGAGAACATTTTTCAACAATCCTGCTAAAGATTACGCCTTTAAATTGTTTATTGCATTAAATCGATCTTAGTGAAAATGGAACACATCGGTTAATGTATTGATAAAGCCCTCATATAAAAGCTCCCTACAGCTGGACTCCTCGACGCTCTAGAGTTCGCATTTTTTAAACGATCATGCTGACACTTAAGATGTTTTTATTTTATATTCCATTAACTCGAATCGAACGCAGGATTTAATGTATATACTCGTATGTATATAACATGTAAGAAAGTTCAGTCGGGTAAACCGACTTATGAATCCCCTCACCTTGAGTCCCAAGAAAATATTAGTAAATCTATTTTTTTTTTGTTTTAATTAAATTATTATCAATTTAAATTGCATTTAATACCTTTAAAGTATGTACTTCTATTAAAATTAAAAGCTGTTTACATTTGGTACAAAATGGTCCGTTTGTGTGGGAGGTTCCAAAAGGAGCGTGCCAGTTTTCTCTTGACTCTAAATACTATTAAAGCATTACTCCGTACAAAATTTCAAGTATTTATATTTACTGGTATTAAAGTTAAAATCTGTTAAATTTTGGTCTAAAATAGTCCATTTATTTGGGAGCTACCAAAAGGGTCGTGCCAATAACGGCCACTTTTCTCTGGACTCTAGGTACTATAAAGGCATTACGCTGTACAAAATTTCAAGTATTTGTATGAACTGATATTAAATCCATAAGCAGTAAACTTTTGGTGCAAAATGGTCCATTTGTGTGGGAGGTACCAAAAAGGAAGTGGCCACTTCGCGCATTTTTCTTGACGTGTTAGCGGCTAACAAACTAATACTATGTGTGAAATTTCAGAAGATTCGAGTAAGTAGTATAGAAGGTATTAAAGAATCAATATTTCACTAAAACTTAACCCTTTGTGGGAGAGGTAGTAGAAGGAGTGAACCAATATGGCCCACGTTCGAACTTAGCCGGAGATAGAGAAAAATATTACCGCATACCAAATTTGAAGTCAATCGGTTACTCCTTTCGAGAGTTGCTGTGCGCACCAGCCAGCAGACAGACACACAGACAGACATTGCTCAAATTACTTAAAATTATTCAAAACGGATTTCCGCCGAACAGACTTAGGGTCTTAGGCCACACCTTCGATTTGTTACACTTTTGGTTCGTAGCAAATAATATATACACTCTTCTCTAAGGTGCGGGGATAAACATGAATTGTTTGTTTGCCTGTTCCGTATAGACGTCTAAACGTCTGGACCAATGTTCTTGAAATCTTGACAGAATATAGCTATGTAACCGGTGCTTAAAATTAGCTTTTTAAATTTTAAAGAGGGCGAGGCCCGGCCCTTTTTGCCAAGATTTGAAATATCTTTAACAATTTCTTAGCGATAGTTCTGTAATTTTGTGTAAATGTATTTGTTGGCAGTCTACGTTATTGGCCTGCCTATTCTACCACAGTTTTTGGAAAACGATATATCTAGACTCTTTTCCTTCACCAGTTTTTACTCGACGAGTAGTAACATTCAAAATATTTTGGAAGGCATATAAAATAAACATCAAATAGAAGAAGTCTTTCAGAGCTTTCTAGATTTGTCAGATATACGTTTGTACAGCAAACATGTTTAATTTCAGACAATTTTTTAATTATTTCTTTTGCTCGATTTAATTTTTAAGGGAAAAATCTATTTTTACACTGTGCTCATACTCCCAACTAAGTTGTACAAAAAATTTGTATCTGTTTTGTTGCACAATAATTCGTAAGCCGAAATCAAGCCGCCGCCGCCGACCCATTTTTGGACAAGCCGCCGCCGCCGACAATTTTGCCTCGGCTTCGTTCTCTGATCTAGAGTCATATATTTGCTGAGTTAGTCAGTTATATCTCATTTTATTTATTACCGGTCAGACTTTACGATGAATTATAAAAAAACCAGTAAGGAAAAGCAGAAAGTCGGGCGGGGCCGACTATATAATACCCTACACCTCCCTAACAATGCGATAAGGGTCATTGCCATAATAATTTGGAATAATTGGTAAATGGGTAGAAACATAATATCTAATTCTGAAACGATAATCGCTAAATTAAGCAATATTCGTTCCTAAATTGAGAAGCATTTTTCTGGAAAATTTTGATGATCGGAAGTAAAATACAACTTCTATAGCGGTTTGATACCAAATCAGAAGGAACATATATATGGAGCTTTAATATAAATCTGAACCGATCTTCCCTGAATACTCAGTCATGTAAAAAGACCTCCTTCTGTCGAATTTCGTACTGATCGGATATAAAATACAGTCTCTACAGCGCTTACATGTCAAATCGGGGGTAACATATATATGGGAGCTATATCTAAATCTGAACCGATTTTCTCCGAATTTGGCAGTATTCCTTCATGTAATAAGAAACCTCTTTCTGCCGAATTTCGCACTGATCGGATATAAAATACAGTTTTTACAGCGCTTACATGTCAAATCGGGGGTAACATATATATGGGTCTTATATCTAAATCTAATCCGAGTTTCTCCGAATTTGGCGGTATTCCTTCATGTTGAAAGAAACCTCTTTTTGCCGACTTTCGCACTGATCGGATATAAAATAACATGTTTACAGCGCTCACATGTCAAATCGGGGGTAACGTATATATGGGGGCTATATCTAAATCTGAACCGATTTCTTCCAAATTTAAAAGTGTTCATTCATATAATAGGAAACCTCTTTCTGACGAATTTCATACTGATCGGATATAAAATACAGTTTTTACAGCGCTTACATGTGAAATCGTGGGTAACATATATATGGGGGCTATATCTAAATCCGAACCGATTTTCTCCGAATTTGGCAGTATTCCTTCATGTAATAGGAAACCTCTTTCTGCCGAATTTCGTACTGATCGGATATAAAATACAGTTTTAACAGCGCTTACATGTCAAATCGGGGGTAACATATATATGGGGGCTATATTTCAATCTGAACCGATTTTCTCCGAATTTAGCAGTATTCCTTCATGTAATAAGAAACCTCTCTTTGCCCAATTTCGCACTGATCGGATATAAAATAACATTTTTACAGCGCTTACATGTCAAATCGGGGGTAACGTATATATGGGGGCTATATCTAAATCTGAACCGATTTCTTCCAAAATTAACAGTGTTCATTTATATAATAAGAAACATCTTTCTGCCGAATTTCATACTGATCGGATATAAAATAAAGTTTTTACAGCGCTTACATGTCAAATCGGGGCTAACATATATATGGGGGTTATATCTAAATCTGAACCGATTTTAACCAAATTCAATAGGGATCGTCCTTGGGCCAAAAAAAAAGATATGTGTAAAGTTTCGTCGAGATCGGACCATAATTGCGACCTGTACTTTGATTACAAGAATACATGCACAGACGGACAGACAGACAGACGGACATAGCTAAATCAGCTCAGAAAGTGATTCTAAGTCGATGGGTGTTACAAACAAATGCACAAAGTTATAATACCCTGTACCACAGTGTGGTGTAGGGTATAAACATAATGATTTCGCATATTTCGATATGTAATGACGCTTTTACATAAAAATGATTAAAATTTGAAAAATTAAAGTAAAAAAATTATACTTTATATGTATAAAGGATGTGTTACTTGCCTTTATTCCAAATTTCATCAAAATCCAATCATTTTTGTAGATTTTACAGCATTTGCCCACATTTTCTCATTTCCGCCCATACATACATAAAAAAAGCAAAAAGTGTCTTCAAAATCCTTTATTACTTTACTTTGTTAGTCTTCTTCTTTCATACATACCGAGGGGTATTCTGTCTCGAGACTAACCTAATTCTATGCAATGATATACGTAATGCAATTAATTTTTTCAATGCCAAAATGTGTTGCAGGTATCTCATTCCGTTCAGTAATCTGACTTTTAAAAAGCCCTTGATTGACCACCCCAGGTAATTAAAAAATATTTGTTTAAAATTATCTCTAAATAGTAACATTTGTATTAAATTTATTCCTTTGATTACACGTTGAAACTTAAAAACTAAACAACATAATGATCGGTCTATAGATAGCCTATGTTTTCTTCTTAGAATGAAGAAAGAGTGTAATGGCTTAAGAGTTATGAGAAGTATATGACAACAGCTAGTGTCTGGCAGTGGCAGTGACAGTTAATGAGACCAACCATAACCACTGTGACCACCGTGGCCACCATAACCGCCAAAACCTCCTTGGCCACCAGGTACCTTTATTACTTTGATGACTTTGACATCACCGCCAGACAAACCGCTACCGTAACCACCCGAGACACCGCCATAACCGCCAGAAAAACCGCCGTAACCACCATAGCCGCCAGCGAAACCACCATCTTCTTTGATGACTTTGACGATTTTTACATTAGCACCGGCATGGGCACCGGAGAAACCACCATGACCGCCATAGAAGCCACCGTCACCACCAGAGTAGCCGCCGTAACCACCATCAGAACCCTGAGCGATGACTTTGACAATTTTAACACCTTCAGCAGCACCAAAGCCGCCACCATAACCACCGCCGTAGCCCCCATTATAGCCGCCTGAAAAGCCGCTGCCAAAGCCACCATAACCACCGTGAGCACCGTGAGCACCAGCTTCATTGATAACATTCACTGTGGCGCCACTATCACTGTATCCACTACCGTATCCGTATCCGCCTCCGTAACCACCGCCGTATCCGCCTCCGTAACCACCGTCGTATCCACCGACACTACCGCCGCCAATAATTCCGGCATGAGCTACGGCCAACGACACAGCGACAAGACCTAAGACGAAAACCTAAAACAAACAAATAAAGATAAACAGTTAAATCGAATAAATTAATATTTACGCATCAGTATCTCATTCGGCAGTTTCGAGGTCAGGTCAATGTCAATGTCAGCTTACTCACCTTCATTATGTTATTAGTTTTGTTTGAATTTCAATCGCAACAAATATTGATAGAGTTTGTTGAACTACTGTTCTCAACCGAACTCGGATGACTGATTGATGGTGTTGCCCGAGCATCTTCAACTTTTATATGTCATTTGCGAAAAATAATCGCCAAAAACAAAATCCCCTAAAATTGCCAAATTTTAAAACGTTTATGATTGCAACATTTTTATATTGTATATGCATCAAACATATACGTAGTCTATATTTTAATGGAAATTCATTGAGAAATCGGAATGGATGTGAATGGAAAATGACAGAAATACATCTCGTTTTTTATGAATAAATTAATTGGGGAAACAAAACAAAACTGACAAAAAAGGGTGTTAACTTCGAATGAACAGCAATGAATAAATTTAAGCCCTACTGAATCTTCGGCTAATGCTTCGGTCAATGACCCGTTTCGACACAGAATGGTTGTTGTGACGAAATGTAAACGTAGTTATTAAATGCCAGCTGACCTGGTCCACTTCATTGCGCCAGATTTCCGATTCCGTCCATTTGTGGACAAATCATGTAAACTGCCACCAGACACATATACACAAAATTACAGCACTACCGCTAACAAATTGTTTAAGTTATCTGAATTTTAAATCTTGGCTCATATGGGCGGGGCAACTCCCGCCCATTTGGACCAATTACGTAGTCTGCCATGAAATTCATATGCAAAAAATTACAGTATTATCGCCAACAAATTGTTCAAGATATCTCAATTTGACTTACATGGACGGGGCCACGTCAATTGTTCCGATCCCGCCCATTTTTGGAAAGTCCAGGATTGGTGAAATATTTTTTAAAAATAAATTTATTTAAATCCTTTCTTTTTTCGAGGCCCTGTAAGATCCAAATTTTGAGACTAATTTAAATAAGAATAGATTAATAAAAAATGCTTTAATTAATGTTCAATCATAAAATCAATGTGATGAAAGCATTCATATTAACGGGAAACATTTTATCCACCTATAGATGTCGCTCCCAAAACTTCTTATTTAAGCCATAAACACCACATTTCCTAAGAAATTAGCTGAAACTTTGCAGTTTTTATTCTATTTTGGCAAGAATGCATCTCTATTAAATGTATACAAATAAAATTTAATTTTGTTGTAGTCCCCGTGTAGATGTAACTCTCAAAAAAATTATTTTAAGCCATAAATCCGATATTTTTCAGGTAAAGAGTTTGGCTAAAGAATTTGCGTCCTAAAAATTGCAGCGTTCAATTTTTTTAAAAATTTACTTAAACAAAAAGGATCGTTTCATGATTCGCTCCATATCCAAAGATATTTCCAGTAATAAAATTGAATGCAATCCATGCTGGGGTGTATATAAGATTCGGCATATCCGAACTTAACGCTTCTACTTGTTTGATATAGCCCGCATATATAGCATCTCCCAGACTTAATCTTTACTTGTTTAAAATTTCAAATCCCCATAAAAATTTGGAAAACCTTTTTTGAACAATGACTTAAAATGTCATAAAACTGAATTCCACCAAACACATAGGGTCTTGGGTCACTCCTTCGACGTGTTACACTTTTGGGCCGTAAAAAATAAATTTCGTCATCAGAAACGAAAACGGGCGTAACAACAATAAAATGGAAAATTCAGTTCTTGATGAATTTCGGAACATGGCGAGTTTATTAACAAAATAATTTCACGCAATTTTCACAATCAAGTTATAAATCATGTTTGTGTGAATTTATATATTCATCACTATGTTTATGTATTATCCTGAAACCCCCGTTTTTCTAACGATAACATTTTTCATTTTATTTAGTTTTTTGCTTCTGCTGTAAAATTTTCAAAAATCGCTGGTAGTGCTTCACGTGGTCGGCCTAATCTATATATGAGGAAAAACATGTGAGAAGGCGCCATTTTTCCAATTTTATTCTGATCGCGATTTGGATTGGCTATGAAGTGTGCCAAAAATACAGCTTCCTAGCGTGTTGCTTACGAAGATACAGGATGTCAAAAATTTTAATTTTGCCCATTCTATCTCCCAACTATGTGGACTGATTTAAATGTACCGTGACTTATATGACAGCTACTTAGAAACGCACAAAATGCACATTGATAACACTATGCAACAACATTTTGGTCGAAGGGCTGCGCATAACACATTCTGATGTAATATGGAGTCCTGAACACGAAAAAATTATTTAAAACAATTTTTAAAATACATTTTTTAAAAATTGTTCCTTAAAATTCCAATTTTCTTGGAAGGTGCTGTACCATACTCTCGATAATACCAAAATACAATTTAAATTAAAGGAAATTATAAACCTACAAATCTTGGTAATGACACTTTTACATGGAAACAAAAGTTTAGTAACTGTCGTCAAAACAACTAGAAAAATTTGATTTTTTTCAACAAAAAACATTTTTTGCTGGCACGAAAAAGCCATAAAGATAGATAAAAAATTCGCCAGCTATTGTGAACAAGGGTATATATCAGATGGTGCCAACCAAAAGTGAAACATATCGATGGAGTGACCTAAGAGACACCAATAATATTCGTGGAAATTTGTTTTGGGCTATTTTAAGTCATTTTAGCAATGTCCGTCAGCCTGTCCTTAAATCTGCCTGGTTGTTGCGCACTATAACTTTCGACAGGATTAACTGATTGACTTAAAATTTGGTATTTGTCAAAATTTTTTCTATCTCAGGCTAAGGTCAAAGATGGACTATGTTGGTCCACTCCTACGAGCACCTCCCACACGAAGGGTCAATATTTAGTGAAATATTGATTATCCCATATATGCTGCTATCTAGAATCTTTCACAATTCCACACATACACGCAAAAAATTCGTTTCTGCGAAACGAAATATTAGACAACTACAAGTCTTTTGGTACCTCCAAAACAAAATTGCCAAAATAAATATTTTTTAATTTCCCTATTTTTACAATATGGGTCATAATTTATACATTTATAGACACTGTTTTCTTCGTTAAAATGCTAGCTTTCAAAAAATGGAACAAACATTTTTTTTAGATTTTTTTTTCTATTTTTTATTTTTTTTTCGTGCCAGCAAAAACGATGTTTTTGAAATAAAAAATAAAAATCGATTTCTTCAATCTCTACATGAAAGTTATGGTTCCAGCATTTTTACCCAGAAAAAACTCTCATTACCAGGTAACCTGGCGGGTAAGTGAAATTCAAAATAAATAATGACTTACCATTTAGCCACCCTTCAGATTATTTTTACATGGTCATGATATTGGAGGAAAGTACTTCCATGCAAGCATACGAAGAGCTAACAAATAACTACTTATACCCACGCTTACGAAGATCCAAGATATAAGTAGTTATTATTGTCATTTAAATAAGGGGTTAAATAACACCAGTAACGATTTTCATAACCATTTACTTATCATATATAATAAAAAACGACGAGACATATTTTTTACTCGGAATATTCCCATCAAAAACATGTTAAGTACATGTCATTGTACATTGCATTAGCATGTAAGACATGTCATTACCCTCTGCATTACATGTAGTCAACAAATAATGACTTACGTATATTGACAAAGATATATAATTGTAAGTCGATTTAAGATGGGTATTTAAAATATGCAACAACAACAGTTTTTATTGAAGAAAAGTTGATTTGATAAGAAAATAAAAATTGGCGTTGTCGCATATTTTACAATACCCGACTTAAAATAACTTACAAATAATTATAATTTATGTCAATATAAGTAAGTCATTATTTGTTGACTAAATGTAATGCAGGGGGTAATGATATGTCATTACCTGGTAATGACATGTACTTACCAAGTTTTTGCTGGGTAGCCCTCACAATTTCCTTTAATTTAAACGTTACTTCTGATTTATCGAGCTTATAATTAAAAAAATATGTTTTAAATACTAAATGTACCTTCCAAGTTGGTACAAAATAGGAATTCCAGAAAAAAAACTAAAAGATAACTTTACCATAAAAAATTGGTTTTGGTTTCATAAAATAGTATGCCTCAATCTATACAGAAAAAAATGTTAAGGTCTCGGACACAAAAAAAAATTTGTTAGTGTAATGTAACGAGCATTTTTCAAATCGACAGTATTATATTACTAATTAATACCTCCCGATGTTATAACCAAATTCCATTTTTAGCATAACTGCACGCATTCCTTAATTTATGATTGTCTCTTAGAAATGCAAATAATGGATCCGAAGAATGGCTTTAGTTCTTGAGTCAGTTTGATCTTGTAAGGCCAAGATCTTTTCGCAAAATACGCCACAGTGTGGTTTGAGATATGGGTCAGAATATTTAATATCGACCTATGGAGTTTATTTTTGGGTAAAATGTTTATAAGCAGTTGCAAATAAGTAAAATAAGATCTCGTTATAATTTTTTTTATATAAATTTTATGGGCATTTACATTTTTGAAAAAAATTAGTTTTTGTATTTTAAGAAATTTGTAATTGCTCTCGAACGGCTGAACCAATTTTTGTAAAGTTTACTTTGTTTAAAGAGGACGCCATTTTGCGCTGCGCCATTTTTTTGCAAAAAATTTTTTTTAAAAAAAAAACTTTTTCGTCATATAGGAAATTTTTTGCTGTTCTGGATTTGTGAGAGTGCGACAAATATTCTGTGATAATTTGAAGAAAACGATTTTCAAAAACATTTTAAAAAAAAAACTTTTGTAAATTTTTTTTAAAAAATTTCCAAAAAATTTCTTTTATTAAATGGCGCATTGTATCCTCTTTAAAATAAAGTAAAATACAAAAAACGCATTTTTAATTTTTTTAAAAATTAAAATGCCCATAAAATTTTTGTAAAAAAAAATTTTTAAGAAAAAATTATAGCGAGATCTTGTTTTACCAATTTTTAACTGCTTGTAAACACTTTAGCCAAAAATAAACTAAATAGGTCGATATTAAATATTCTGACCCAGATGCCCTACTCCTGAGAACGACGCCCGAAAATTTGAATAACGCCCGAAAATTTGTCATGATATTGGAGGAAAGTACTTCCATGCAAGCATACGAAGAGCTAACAAATAACTACTTATACCCACGCTTACGAAGATCCAAAATATAAGTAGTTATTATTGTCATTTAAATAAGGGGTTAAATAACACCAGTAACGATTTTCATAACCATTTACTTATCATATATAATAAAAAACGACGAGACATATTTTTTACTCGGAATATTCCCATCAAAAACATGTTAAGTACATGTCATTGTACATTGCATTAGCATGTAAGACATGTCATTACCCTCTGCATTACATGTAGTCAACAAATAATGACTTACGTATATTGACAAAGATATGTAATTGTAAGTCAATTTAAGATGGGTATTTAAAATATGCAACAACAACAGTTTTTATTGAAGAAAAGTTGATTTGATAAGAAAATAAAAATTGGCGTTGTCGCATATTTTACAATACCCGACTTAAAATAACTTACAAATAATTATAATTTATGTCAATATAAGTAAGTCATTATTTGTTGACTAAATGTAATGCAGGGGGTAATGATATGTCATTACCTGGTAATGACATGTACTTACCAAGTTTTTGCTGGGTAGCCCTCACAATTTCCTTTAATTTAAACGTTACTTCTGATTTATCGAGCTTATAATTAAAAAAATATGTTTTAAATACTAAATGTACCTTCCAAGTTGGTACAAAATAGGAATTCCAGAAAAAAAACTAAAAGATAACTTTACCATAAAAAATTGGTTTTGGTTTCATAAAATAGTATGCCTCAATCTATACAGAAAAAAATGTTAAGGTCTCGGACACAAAAAAAAATTTGTTAGTGTAATGTAACGAGCATTTTTCAAATCGACAGTATTATATTACTAATTAATACCTCCCGATGTTATAACCAAATTCCATTTTTAGCATAACTGCACGCATTCCTTAATTTATGATTGTCTCTTAGAAATGCAAATAATGGATCCGAAGAATGGCTTTAGTTCTTGAGTCAGTTTGATCTTGTAAGGCCAAGATCTTTTCGCAAAATACGCCACAGTGTGGTTTGAGATATGGGTCAGAATATTTAATATCGACCTATGGAGTTTATTTTTGGGTAAAATGTTTATAAGCAGTTGCAAATAAGTAAAATAAGATCTCGTTATAATTTTTTTTATATAAATTTTATGGGCATTTACATTTTTGAAAAAAATTAGTTTTTGTATTTTAAGAAATTTGTAATTGCTCTCGAACGGCTGAACCAATTTTTGTAAAGTTTACTTTGTTTAAAGAGGACGCCATTTTGCGCTGCGCCATTTTTTTGCAAAAAATTTTTTTTAAAAAAAAAACTTTTTCGTCATATAGGAAATTTTTTGCTGTTCTGGATTTGTGAGAGTGCGACAAATATTCTGTGATAATTTGAAGAAAACGATTTTCAAAAACATTTTAAAAAAAAAACTTTTGTAAATTTTTTTTAAAAAATTTCCAAAAAATTTCTTTTATTAAATGGCGCATTGTATCCTCTTTAAAATAAAGTAAAATACAAAAAACTCATTTTTAATTTTTTTAAAAATTAAAATGCCCATAAAATTTTTGTAAAAAAAAATTTTTAAGAAAAAATTATAGCGAGATCTTGTTTTACCAATTTTTAACTGCTTGTAAACACTTTAGCCAAAAATAAACTAAATAGGTCGATATTAAATATTCTGACCCAGATGCCCTACTCCTGAGAACGACGCCCGAAAATTTGAATAACGCCCGAAAATTTGTCATGATATTGGAGGAAAGTACTTCCATGCAAGCATACGAAGAGCTAACAAATAACTACTTATACCCACGCTTACGAAGATCCAAAATATAAGTAGTTATTATTGTCATTTAAATAAGGGGTTAAATAACACCAGTAACGATTTTCATAACCATTTACTTATCATATATAATAAAAAACGACGAGACATATTTTTTACTCGGAATATTCCCATCAAAAACATGTTAAGTACATGTCATTGTACATTGCATTAGCATGTAAGACATGTCATTACCCTCTGCATTACATGTAGTCAACAAATAATGACTTACGTATATTGACAAAGATATGTAATTGTAAGTCAATTTAAGATGGGTATTTAAAATATGCAACAACAACAGTTTTTATTGAAGAAAAGTTGATTTGATAAGAAAATAAAAATTGGCGTTGTCGCATATTTTACAATACCCGACTTAAAATAACTTACAAATAATTATAATTTATGTCAATATAAGTAAGTCATTATTTGTTGACTAAATGTAATGCAGGGGGTAATGATATGTCATTACCTGGTAATGACATGTACTTACCAAGTTTTTGCTGGGTAGCCCTCACAATTTCCTTTAATTTAAACGTTACTTCTGATTTATCGAGCTTATAATTAAAAAAATATGTTTTAAATACTAAATGTACCTTCCAAGTTGGTACAAAATAGGAATTCCAGAAAAAAAACTAAAAGATAACTTTACCATAAAAAATTGGTTTTGGTTTCATAAAATAGTATGCCTCAATCTATACAGAAAAAAATGTTAAGGTCTCGGACACAAAAAAAAATTTGTTAGTGTAATGTAACGAGCATTTTTCAAATCGACAGTATTATATTACTAATTAATACCTCCCGATGTTATAACCAAATTCCATTTTTAGCATAACTGCACGCATTCCTTAATTTATGATTGTCTCTTAGAAATGCAAATAATGGATCCGAAGAATGGCTTTAGTTCTTGAGTCAGTTTGATCTTGTAAGGCCAAGATCTTTTCGCAAAATACGCCACAGTGTGGTTTGAGATATGGGTCAGAATATTTAATATCGACCTATGGAGTTTATTTTTGGGTAAAATGTTTATAAGCAGTTGCAAATAAGTAAAATAAGATCTCGTTATAATTTTTTTTATATAAATTTTATGGGCATTTACATTTTTGAAAAAAATTAGTTTTTGTATTTTAAGAAATTTGTAATTGCTCTCGAACGGCTGAACCAATTTTTGTAAAGTTTACTTTGTTTAAAGAGGACGCCATTTTGCGCTGCGCCATTTTTTTGCAAAAAATTTTTTTTAAAAAAAAAACTTTTTCGTCATATAGGAAATTTTTTGCTGTTCTGGATTTGTGAGAGTGCGACAAATATTCTGTGATAATTTGAAGAAAACGATTTTCAAAAACATTTTAAAAAAAAACTTTTGTAAATTTTTTTTAAAAAATTTCCAAAAAATTTCTTTTATTAAATGGCGCATTGTATCCTCTTTAAAATAAAGTAAAATACAAAAAACTCATTTTTAATTTTTTTAAAAATTAAAATGCCCATAAAATTTTTGTAAAAAAAAATTTTTAAGAAAAAATTATAGCGAGATCTTGTTTTACCAATTTTTAACTGCTTGTAAACACTTTAGCCAAAAATAAACTAAATAGGTCGATATTAAATATTCTGACCCAGATGCCCTACTCCTGAGAACGACGCCCGAAAATTTGAATAAGAGCTCTTAAAGTTGCGACCACCGACTCAGAATTTAATTTTTAATGATTTTCAACCTTTGCACGTAATTGATCTTTACCATGATGAAAATGTTGACTTCGACTAACGTTTTGACACTGAAAGATCATTAAAAATGTTTGAGGGTGCTTTGACATAAAAATACGAAATTGTTATGTCCATATTAGAGAACCCCTAATCGGCGGAAAATTTGTATGGTTGGTCCTTGGTACAAAAAACATATCCAAGCCAAATTTCATGCAAATTGGGCCATATTTGCAACCTGTGCTAATCATGCAAACATCCAGCTCGTGTGTAAGGTGGTAGAGGGCGTTGCCAGATTGGTCAAAGATTATGTATGTTATGACTACCAGGTGTGCACATTTTTAGTGCTGTATTTATACCGCAAAAATGGATTTGGGACCAGTTTGCATTCGTTGGCAAATAATGGTGGAGGATATTTTTAATGCAATTTATGTTGTTTGAAGTAAATGGTATTCACAATGGCCCAAGTGCAGGGCTGCTAATGTTTGCTAGTTATACATATTTATTAAATTATCAGTTAGGGATCTGCGGTTTGTGTTCTATTATTACATGCACATTATTTTTTGACCATGTGCGCATTTACAGCATAAGCTGTTGATTATTCAAAAAAACCTCTGTAAATATTTATTATAATCACTAAAAGAAATTAATTTTAGCTATTATCGGTAACGCCCCACAGTGCAAAGCGCACTGTGTGAAGACTCAGCAGATGATCAGTTGTGATACTGACACACTCCAAGTTCGATGCTCGATGCTGCGCAATACTTTCGTTTTCTTTTCGGTCACCTTCACTTTGAGCCATCGCGTCATCAACGCCGAAGTTGGCTCAATCGTTGTTGCCATTGTAAAGCTGCCTGAATTTTCGCCTGATTTATGTTTTCTTGATGGTGGTGGTGTCTGACAATGTATTATACATGTGTATGGTTGTGTTAACTCTCCCGTAATTTCATTATTACAACCGTATACATCAGTTGTTTTAATGCCCCATTTTTGGCAGTATAAAAGTAGTGGTCTCTTAGCAATGGATAGTTAGTTACCTGTATACATTTGGAAGCTACACACATTTGGTTAGCTTCGTCTACATTTTTTGCTTTGATACAAATTTAAACTTAACTAACAACAAAATGAAGGTAAGTCTGAGTGACTCATATAAATCCAAGCGGAGTAGTGGTTTTGATAAATGTTTCCTGTTCATTATAGGTCTTCGTATGCGTTTTGGCTATGGTAGTCGCTGCTCAAGCTGGAATATTGGGAATTGGTGGCGGAGGTAGCTCTGGTGGTCACGGTGGCAGCTACAGCAGCGGAGGAGGCTACAGTTATGGCAGTGGTGGTGGCGGCGGCGGTCACAGCGGAGGTTATGGCGGTGGAAGCAGTTACTCATCCTCCGGCAGCAGTGCTGCCAGCATTGTAAAAGTTATCCACGAAGGTGGTAGTGATCATGGTGGCTTTGATGGAGGCCTGAGTGGAGGTCACAGTGGCGGCTTTGATGGTGGTTTCAGTGGAGGTCATAGTGGCGGCTTTGATGGTGGTTACGGCGGTAGTTTCGATGCTGGTCTTGATGGAGGCTATGGAGGTGGTCATGGTGGCTCAGGAGAAGTTAAAATTGTCAAGGTTATCTCTCAGGGATCGTCTGGCGGATATGGTGGTGGATATTCTGGTGCTCATGGCGGTATCTCCGGCGGCCATGGAGGTATCTCTGGTGGTCACTCCGGTGGAGATGTGAAGATCATCAAAGTTATTCATGAAAATGGAGGCCTTGCTTCCGGCGGTGCTATTTCTGGTGGTCATTCAGGCGGTTTCTCCGGTGGCTATTCTGGTGGTTACTCCGGTGGCCATTCGGGTGGTTTCACCGGTGGTTACTCTGGTGGCCATTCAGGTGGTTTATCCGGTGGTTATTCAGGTGGTCATTCCGGTGGTGATGTGAAGATCGTCAAGGTTATAAGCCAAGGTGGCGCTAGTGCTGGTAGTTATGGAGGTGGTGCTGGCGGTTATGGCGGTGGTGCTGGCGGATATAGCTATGGCGCTGGTGCTAGTGGTTGGTCTTCTGCCGGCAGCTCCGGTTGGTAAATGTCTGCCTCAGACTCAAAGCAGTATTACTCTACCTACCATTGCCATTTGCCTATAATCTGCATTCTTTTGTGATATATTATTTCTTAAGATGATCATCTAAATCAATCGCATACCTTTCCTATCACATCAGCAATAATCTGACATTTAGATCGGACATTTTGTTGTTTAGTTTTTAAGCCTTAACATGTAGACGTTGTTAATGTTGTTAATTTTTTTTATTGTTGACCAAAAATATATATTAAAAAAATAATTTCCAGTGCGTTTTATCAGTCATGAAAGGAAATGTATTTTAGGGAACATTTAATTTATATAATATCTGCTAATAATTGCATTCATATGGTTACCTGATTTATTTACCATGATTTTATGTCCTGGGAGTACACTGGGAAAAATTAATGGAGCAATTAAAATAACGCGACCTTTCGGAAATGAAAGATATGATTAAATTAAATGGTGAATTGGAACACGGGGAAAAATGAGATTTTGATCGAACGATTTTTTTAGCGTATATGTCCTAGGGTATAAAACTCTACACAACACTTTATACCCTACACCACAGAAGGAATTATAACTTTGTACATTTGTTTGTAACAACTCGATTTAGCTATATCTGTCCGTCCGTTCTTGTAATCAACTGGTTCCAATTATAGTCTAATCGCGATTAAATTTGGCACGTATATCGAATACATTCCTTCACTGATCCAGACATGGCCTCCAATGCATACATGCCTCAAGCAGATTCGTGCAATGGTTCGCATGTTTTTTTTAATAATAGATGCGTCGTGGCGGTGTCTCGACTCGCTTACTGATGTGTTATCCAATTTTTCCGCTAAATCGTTCATATGTGCCAAATTTCAAGACAATTGTTCTCGATATATTTCGTTCTCAATAATGGAGTGGTATGGATGGAGATACGCCCACATTCCAAAATCGTTAATTCTTGAGTCCCGCACTACGCTGTGAAATGCATCCATACCAAATTTCAGGACGATTGGTGTAATGGTTCTCCAGATATTTCATTTTGACATCATGCCCATATTATCGCCAATTTTCTGTTGGGTCACGCATGGTTTGTTTTTTTTTTTGTGTTTTTATATAAAGGGTGGTTAAATTGTAAGGTCCGTTGTTGAATGTGAACCACTCCTAAACGTCATGTTTTTTTCTGCATATCATTTGACATTTCTCAATTTCAGACTAACTCAATTTGAACTATGGAATGATAAACAATCGAGCAACGCGTTAAAGTTTTTTAAGCCTTTTACGAAAATGGGCGTTCAAATCAAAATGCATTTCGTGCACTTCGTGATGTTTTTTGATCAGCATAATCGACCAAATGTGTCCACAATCGGGAGAATTGTGCGCAAATTTCAGCAAACCGGGTCTGTAGGAGATGTGAAAACACCTGCGCATGCTCGCCCAGTTCGTTTAGTGCGGCTTATGAGCTGGCGACGTCATCGGGCTATACTTCTTCGAAATGAGGCCGGTCAGGCAGTTACTGTGAATGGTGTTCGCTATCGCGATATGATAACGAACTTTTTATGGCCCGAATTGGAAGATATGGATGTGGTCAATGTGTGGTTTCAACAGAACGGTGCCACTTGCCACACAGCTAACGAAACAATTGCTCTTTTGCGCAACAAATTCAATGGCCGGGTTATCGCACGTCGTGGCGATGGCAATTGGCCGCCAAGATCATTTGATTTGACACCGTTAGAATAATAATTCGGAACAATTGGTAAATGGGTAGGAACATATATATAAGTGGCTATATCTGATTCTGAACCGATAATAGCTTAATTATGCAACATTCGTTCCCAAATTGAGGAACATCTTTCTGGAAAATTGTGTAATGATCGGAAGTAAAGTATAACTTCTATAGCGCTTTGATACCAAATCAGGAGGAACATATATATGGAGGTTATATATATAAATCTGAACTGATTTTCCCTTAATACTCATTCATGTAAAAAGGCGCCTTTCTGTCGAATTTCTTACTGATCGGATATAAAATACAGTCTCTACAGCGCTTACATGTCAAATCGGGGGTAACATATATATGGAGGCTATATATAAATCCGAACCGATTTCCCTCAAATTTGGCAGTGTTAATTCATGTAATAAGAAACTTCTTTCTGCCAAATTTTCTTTCTGATCGGATATAAACTACAGTTTATATCCGATCAGAAAGAAATCGGGGGTAATATATATATGGACGCTATATCTAAATCTGAACCGATTTTCTCCGAATTTGGAAGTATTCATGTAATAAGAAACCTCTTTCTGCCGAATTTCATTCTGATCGGATATACAATACAGTTTTTACAGCGTTTACATACACGGGGGAAAATCTTTATTTTTGATATGTTTGAATTGAAAGAAAATATACTTGGAAACTATTTTTTTAAATATTATATATTTGTTAACAAATAAATTTTATTTCAAAATCAAGAAATTTTGTTTGGAACGCATATATTAATATATTAGAACATAATTTATTTGCAAACTGACTTTCATAAATAAATATGTGTTTACAACAAACAAAGTTATTGTTCATGAAGTTTTCCAAATATATTTTATTTAAAAACGATTTTTAAAACTTTGCTGACTTATTCGAATTATAGTTAGTTTTTTCTACTTTTCGTGTTAAACTTTATAGCTAAAAATGTCTTTTAATTTATAAATATTCTAATTCATCACTTTTTGTCAATCCATCAATGCAATTTATATTGACGAAAGATTATACTATTTAAGTTTCAATTAAGTTTTACAAAAATATAAAAAAAATGCTCTTTGAACATCTAAAAAACAAAAAACTTGGGATTATATAAGGGATTGATACATTGACAAAATATTTGAAGACAAACTAATCTTTGTTTCAGAAAAACTAGATCCAAATAAAAAAATATTAGAATGTGAACATATTTTGGTTTAAAACGATATCCTCCCAAACATATAATATTTGTGGGTGTCAAATATTATATATTTGGAGTGTACCCTAAACATATGTATACTTCAAGCCGAATATGTTTGGGACAATATACTACAGAAGCGATTTTTTTTCAGCGTGTATCAAATCGGGGGTAACATATATATGGGGGCGATATCTAAATCTGAACCGATTTTAACCAAATTTGGTCCTTGGACCAAAAAAATATATATGTCTAAAGTTTCGTCGAGATCGGACCATAATTGCGACCTGTTCTTTGATTACAAGAATAGATGCACAGACAGACGGACATAGCTAAATCAACTCACAAAGTGATTCTAAGTCGATCGGTATAATAAACGATGTGTCTATTTCTTCTCCTTTTGGGTGTTTCAAACAAATGCACAAAGTTATAATACCCTGTATCACAGTGTGGTGTAGGGTATAAAGACCATAATGATAGCGAGATTATATTTTATCATTTGTAACTGCTTATAAACATTTTAGCCAGAAATATACGACATAGGTCGATGTTAAATATTCTGACCCAATAATTTTTGTACATGGAATTTGTGTTCATATCCTCTTTTGTTTAAAATTTTTTTCGTTTTTTAATACATGGACCACATAGTGTAAAAAAGTAAATGGCATATATTAATTTATCAGGCTAAATAAATACTTTATTCACTTTTGCAAATTTGCTATGTTTTTTTAATTTTCAAAATTCAAACGGTTAAATAATCAAACGTCACAAGAACATCAAAAAGGAAGTTCGCTACGACTCTGAACATCAATAACTGATAGAAACTTCGAAGCAGTGAAGATAGTAGAGAATTGAATTGAATGTCTTGAGCCAATCAGACATTGAATTGTCGAATGTATGATTGGCTGATTTCAATAAATTTTCCAGAAGTTTTTGACATGGAACTTGCAGCAACTAAGTTTGTTCAGAAATAGCCAAATTTTGACCAAAAGAACTGTCGCATGAACGACTTGCTTTTGCTTCAAAAACTTAAAATGGATATGAAAAGAAGGAGATTTGTCACAATTGAGGAGATAAAAACTGTATTGCTAGAATACCTCAAGGACATACAACAAATTGCATACTATGATGGCGACAAAATATAAAGGGTCCGCCAAATAACATTTTTTTTAAAGTGCTAAAGGGTCCACCAAATAAGTTTTTTTTTGAAAATGCTATAAAAAAACTACTGAATATTTTCTCAAATTTCTTTTTTTATTTGAAATTACAATCCTTCCGGTAAATAATGGAAAATAATTTCATTCAAATGGCTGCCTGGGCTGGCCATGCAGTAGCCTACACGATCGGCCCAATTTTATACACAACCATATTCGTTCAGCGGAAGGATAAAACTAATTATCTGTCAAATCAGACATGAGCTAAGTGTTACCATTCACGAAATAAGCACTAGTTGAAAAAAATAACGTTAGATGGCGGACCCTTTATATATATTCCTGTTTAAAAAGTAAGAAATTTTCTTAAAAATAAAAATGTTTCCAAATCTCATTTAGTATATATATAGTTTTCACCTCTAATTACATTACGGTTAAAACTAACATATAAATCTCTATTTTTAAAATTTTTTTTAATATAAACCAAAATAAGAATGAGCGCTGAATCAAATCAGTGATTTTATTGCAATTTTGATATGAAAGATAATTTTCCTAATTGCACATTTTGTTTCGAATAATATTTTTCGAATTCAATGCATTTGTTTCCAGAAAGTGATTCGAATTTAAAAAAATCTCCACATCGGCTTTTATCAATCAATGTGCATTATTTTTATTAAGGCTTCATGGTCCCCCTGATACACCTCTTTGCCCCACAGTGAGGACAATTAGCCTACTTTAAGTAAAGTCAAGATAAAATTGTCTAAGGGTATGAAAATGGGTATACATCTTCTTCTTTTGGGTGTTACAAACAAATGTATCATAGTGTAGGGTAGGGCTTGTTATGTTAGAAGGCCAAAAATACAAAATTAAGCGACGCTTTCAGAAAATATGACCGCTATTGTTTTGTTTTCGTAGCATTTGTTAACGGCTTTCCCAGTTAAAAGCGGCAATGGTTTACGATGCATTGTCTGTCATATCTCCCTTTATCCCATCAATACGATAATCTGGGTTGTTTTATTGCTCCATTTGTTGGTAATATAAAAGTGGCTATCGTTTAGCAATGGGCAGTTAGTTGTCTGAATACAGAGCGGAACTACAGATACGAGTATTTAATTAGGTTCATCTATATTTCTTGGCTGTGATTGAAAATTTAGCTTAACTTATAACATAATGAAGGTACGAGTAAAAAGCCTGCTCGGTTTATCATAATCCAAAAGTTGTAAATATAATTGTTCATGCCAATTGCAGGTTTTCGTTTGGATTTTGGCTATGGTAGCCGCTGCCCAAGCTGGAATACTGGGAATTGGTGTTGGTGGTGGAGCAAGCTTGGGTGGCTATGGCGGTGGTGTTCAAAGCAGCGGAGGAAGCTATATTTATAACAATGGTGGTTACAGTAGCGGTGGAGGTAGTTACTCTTCCGGAAGCAGTGGCTCCAGCGTTCTAAAAGTTATCCACCAAGTAGGTGGTTCCGCTGGAGATCACCGCGCTCATGGTGGTTTGGATGTCGGTTATGGCGGCAGTTTCGGAAATAGTTATAACAGTTATGGAGATAGTCAAAGTGCAGGATTTGTTGGAGGTTATTCCGCTAGTCATGGCGGCAGTGGAGAAGTTAAAATTATTAAAGTCATCTCTCAAGCATCATCTGGTGGATATGGTAGTGGCTATTCCGGTGGTCACAACAGTATCTCCGGTAGTTTTTCTGGCGGTCACTCTGCTGGTGATGTGGAAATTATAAAAGTTATCCATGAAAATGGTGGAGTTGCTGCTGGCGGTGGTGTGTCCGGTGGCCATTCAAGTGGTATCTCTAATGGTTACACAGGTGGCTTGTCTGGTGGATATTCTAGCAGTTTTTCTGATAGTCATTCGGCCGGTGGATATTCCAGTGGAGTCTCTGGTGGACATACGGGCGGTAATATAAACGTTGTGAAAATTATAAACCAAGGTGATGCTAGTGTTGGTGGTTATGGCGGTGGTGCTGGCGGTTATGGCTCGAATAGTTGGTCCACTGTTGGCAGCTCCGGCTGGTAAATTTCCGCCTCGGACCCAAAAAAGTATTAGTATTTCATCATTTTCTCAATTAATCATCTTATTCACATGATTAACTCCATACCATCGAAGAACTGATGTGATCATTTTGTTGTTTAGTTCTTAAGCCTTAATATGTAGACGTTGTTAAGTTTTTTAATTTTTAACCAAAAATATACAAAATTATTGACCATAAAATGTTAGCCAACAGACTTTTTGTTGCATCACCATTTCAACAGATGTGACCACAAAGAGGTATGTACAACAGTAATATAGTTGGGGTAATCACTTTCCAGTTCTACATACAAATTTCACTACGCAACAAAAAACAAATTTTTTGTGTCCTAGACCTAAAAATTATTTTTTTGTATAGATTGTGGCAAACTGTTATATAAAATCAAAACCAAAAAATTTTTTATGGATAAATTTTTTTTAAAAAAATTTTCTATTAAAAATACTATTATCGTCGAAGGTACCCATAGTATTTGCACTATAATTTTTGGAGTATATGCCCGATCAGGTCGACTTATACGTTAAATTGAAGCTATTAATGTGGGCTACCAATGTTAGAAGTGTCTCTTTCACTTAGAAACGGTGGTTTAGTAACAGTCATTAAACAAATTGGACAAAAATTTGAAAAAAATCGACAAAAAAATTATTTTATTTTTTTAAAGTTTGCATTCTAGCAAAGAAAAAATTATATCCCTTTTGATAGAGGTAAGAGAATTTCAAAAAATCTTTTTTTTTAATTTCTTTTTAAATAGCGATTTTATTTATTACCTTTATTTATATTATGTACATTTGAGTTTATTTACATGACAGTTTCATTAGAAGTAATTGTGTGTTCTTTGTTGACGTTTGTAGATTTCGGAATCGGTTTCTCTAATGAGGTGCCCTTGGTAAGCCCGTTCGATGGACTTCAATTTTTGTTGAAACCTTTCGCCATGTTCGTCACTTACTTCGCCAAGATTCTCGGGGGAAAAGTTTAAATGAGAATGCAAGAAATGAATTTTGAGGGACATATTTACACCTGTTGGAATACATAAAGCGAAAAATAAGTTGGAAGAATACATACATATGTGTTATATACATAAATACAAAAAAATATATTTCTAACCAATTTTTTCATAATTTTTTAACAATTTATTAATCATTGTTTCATATTGCGGGCTTTTATTGGATCCAAGGAAATTTGAAACTACAAGCTTAAACGACCTCCATGCAATTTCATCCGACGTCAAATATGATTCGAAATTCACATCTTCCATCAGTTTCCTTATTTTAGGCCCATCAAAAAATCCTTATTCGATTTTTTGAAAAGAAAGACCTTTAAATAAACTTTTTAAATATGAGAGTGAATTGCCATCATTCCTTAAGGCTTTTACAAAATTGTTAAAGAGCCCCAGCTTAATATGCAGTGGTGGCAAAATATCGGATATCCCAGAGGCATAACATACCAACTACTTTTAAATTGCAACACATTTTCCAGTCATGTTCATATTTTATGTATTTTGTCAATTTAGCCATTGTTTCGTATGATTCCTTAGTGTTGACAGCATGAGCAATGGGAATCGACGGTTCCTGATTTCCGTTGTGTAAAAGTACTGCTTTCAAACTTTCTTTACTGCTGTCAACAAGTAACCGCCATTCCTTTGAATTGTATGTTTGATTAATTTCCTCGAACAATCCGGGAATGTCCTTGCAAAAGCATCTGTTATCCACAGTTGTATAAAATTGTTTGTAAGGTATATCACGGACTCTATAATATGATATGTTAACATCTGGGGCCAAAATATTGTATTGTTTCATCCCAGATGCAAGTTCTGCCTTATCTTTGGTCAGTTCCAAATCTCTCACTAGATCAATGAGTTGAAACTGAGTCAAAAGCGATGACTTCTGACTCAAACTTGAATCGCTCAGAGTTGAGTACTCAGTTGAACTTGATGATGTTTCCGCAATTAGGCTGTTAGCTATACTCGGACACTTGGGCATTGGTATTGTTTCCGATTGTGCAACTGGCAAAGTGACAGATTTTACTTCACCGAAATTCCAGCGAATGCTCCTTCCTACTCCAATCTATTTACTTAGACAAAAATAGCAGTCCGTATCGTGAATGAATGGTTTTCTCCAAATCATTGGCATTTCAAATTGCACGTGAAGTCTAAAATTAAAACGTTCTATTCCACAAAACATTGTAATTAGGGTGATCAAAAAACCGGTTATTTTCAAAATACGGTTTTCGGTTTCTTCGAAAATTAAGTTAACTCTAAAACCGGGTTTCGGTTTAACCGAAAATAAAAAACCGGTGAACCGGTTGTTTTCGGTTTTTTATTTTTTAATAAAAATTCATAAATAATGCTCAAAATTTTGTTAGGTGACGTAAAATAAGCGTAGTGCAAATTCAATACGCAACCATATTTCAATTAAATTAAGATTTATTTGAAAAATATATTTATATATATATAACACTTCATATTTTTACGAGTATTTATAATAGGTAATTGTTTCGATTTCATTTATGATATAATATTATAATATCTGCGATATTTATAATATTTATGTTCAATTTTTAAAAAGATTTCTTTACAAAAAAATTGATTATAATTTTTATAAAACTTGACTAATAGTGAAGATCGGCAAAACTTAGGTTTTAGCATCATATGAATGGCTGAAATGGCAAACCGATTATATAGATATATTATCAGTAGTAGCGGATTCTGACTTGAGCATACCATACATAGAGATGAAAACTTGTCGACATGTGAAACTGGACAAATGTATTTTTATTTATACCTACATTTAAATTAGAAAGGATTGTTAATTAATTTCTATACCGCAATAATCACCTAGACCCTCGATAAAATATGCAGTATAAATACATATAAAACTGCATTTTGAAATCGATGGATATGCACAAATGAAGTCAACAGTTTTTATACTGATGTTTTCAAAATTTTAGGTAGATTCCTATTTCAAAAATAATATTTTCTTTATCATTTTATAATGCAGAAAACCCGAAAACCGATAGGCGGTTTTTAAAGAGAAGCCGATTAACCTGTTAACCGGTGCGGTTTTTGATTACCCTAATTGTAATACATTAATTTTCAAGTACTTACCGCATTCTTCCACTAGTCCATCGAGTAAGATTTACATGGCATGTATTACACAAAATACTAGGTGTCCACAGTTCGTTCATATTTTTAACTCGTATACCAAAATATTAAACATATATTTCTATAAACGCACGTCGATTTTTTAATTACATATTTTCCGCAGATGTAGCAGACATTGTCGGGATCATTTACACATTGAAAAGTTCTTTGCCTTTTACTCATACTTCGAAATATAACTTTATAATATTTTTCAGAAAATCGAATTATCTCTTTAAGGCGCTGAAATACACTAATTTATTAATAAGAAATTTCATTCATAAATTCCGGGTTTAAGGTTCATAAGTTGCAGTACCTGTAGCTGACATATACATAGTTTGCTTCGAAAGTAAACACCCAATATTTTCTAGACTGCCGCGTACTACTTTGTATTGCGTACATATAATTTTACTACCTGTATATACGACTGGGATGTCCATGCCCCTAAATGGCGTAACTGAATGGAAACCTCATAAATAAAAAACCACAAATATTGTTTAATGACCCTCTATCTGAGCGGATCTCATCCAATATAGCTCTCACATTGCATATCATGTTTTATGGAGGGTTACGAACGGCCATAAAACCTCGTCCTCTCTATAATTTTATCATGTCTGACATCATCAATCCTCATCAAATAAAATGCAAGTGCAATGTCTCTCTCACATATGGTGAATTCAATATAAGCAAAAACATCATTTAAAAACGAAAAAATATAAAACAAGATTTTTTTGGAATTCCCTAACATTTAACTTTTACATCTATCCATGGATTTTTTTGAAATAGACATTGTTTTCTACGTTAGCATGCTGGTTTGAAAAAAAATCATTTTTTTCTCATATTTTTGACGACTGTTACAAAAACAAAGATTCTACGTGAAAGCGATATTTGCAGCATATGTAGCCCTAATTACCTTTAATTAAAGGCATAACACGGCTCAATCAGGCTTATACTTGAAAGATTATGGTCCAAATACTGAATGAACTTTCCATGAAAGGTGGTAATTAAAAAAAATTTACCATAAACATTTTTTTTAATATTTTTTATGTGTTTGTGACACCTAATTGCACCATAAACTGTTATCCACATCCCTTGGACAAAAATTTTGTTGCATAGTGTTATTTGTGTCTCCTATTTTAGGAAACTGTTACTTCCAGTTAGTAGCAAGGTACAATATTCAACAACGTTTAAACTTCATTGAAGTTTGTTTAGAAAAATGTAAACTAACTTTTAGTCCCTGAACTATTTCTTTGAGGCAATAATAATTTACTCATTCTAAGCAAAATTTTACTTAATTTAAGAAAAATAATTAAACCTAAAACCCTAAATTATTGTTCTTTTTCTCAGTTTATGTGTTCCTCATTTGATTTAATTCGTTTCGGAATCGATGCAAAGTTTAGTTGTAAAGTGTCCGGAATCAAGTGAAGCGGAAATGAAAAACCCTAACCGAAAATATTTAAAAAAATATATTAAACTCCCCTGCCAGCGAATTTTTCATATCTCCCAACGTTTGCGTAATTTTTTTTTCTTATATCGATATTAAAAATTCTGGCGGAATTTTTTTATACATACATCATTTTAAAGTTGCCACTATGTTCACAAAAACAATAAAAATCGCTTAAACCATAACAAACAGTAGCAGATATATGCCTAAAACTATGCTACATTTTAGAAAAATAAAACAAAACATAACATTTAACAGGTATTTCGAATTATCTTTGCCAATTGAACTGTTAATAATAAAATGTTTATCACTAGCTATTAGGGGCAAAAAGATGTATCGTATTAATTTATGACAATAGCAAGAATATTTCCGCCTATGGACGATAAAAAACAGTAAAACTATTTCAGTCTAGTAAACCAACTAAGGTATACCCCCACTTTGTGATTAATGTGGTGGAAACATTTTACTCAGCTTATAGTTATGAAAAAGTGGTCTAAATAATATGAAAACATTTAGATGATTGCTACTGAAGTTATAGGGACATTGTATTGTATTCGAATGTATCTGACAACTTGTTTGGGGGTAGCAGAAGGGGCTTGGCAAATACGCCCATTTTGCGCCGAACGTGATATACCCCAAAAACACTGCACTGTATCGAATTATTTGAATTTACATCCACTGTTATTAAAATCAAAGAGATGTGGATTGGATATTTTAATGTGAGAGGTATCAAAAGGGGTGTGCCAATAAGTCCATTACACTGTAAGACATTACACTGTACAACATTGCATGTACAGGGCGGCGCAGAATGAGCTATGTATATGGTTTATAACTTTTTGTACCCTACACCACACTGTGGTACAGGGTATTAAGACTTTGTGCATTTGTTTGTAACACCCAAAAGGAGAAGAGATAGATCCATTGTTTATTATACCGATCGACTTATAATCACTTTCTGAGTCGATTTAGCTATGTCCGTCTGTCTGTCCGTGTGTCTGTCTGTCTGTCTGCCCGTCTGTCTGTCTGCAGATGTATTTTTGTAATCAAAGTACAGGTCGCAATTATGGCCCGATCTTGATGAAACTTTACACATATCTTTTTTTTGGCCCAAGGACGATTCCTATTTAATTTGGTTAAAATCGGTTCAGATTTGGATATAGCCCCCATATATATGTTAGCCCCGATTTGACATGTAAGCGCTGTAAAAACTTTATTTTATATCCGATCAGTATGAAATTCAGCAGAAAGAGGTCTCCTATTATATGCATGAACACTGTTAAATTTGGAAGAAATCGGTTCAGATTTAGATATAGCCCCCATATATACGTTACCTCCGATTTCACATGTAAGCGCCGTAAAAAATTTATTTTATAACCGATCAGTGTGAAATTCGGCAGAAAGAGGTTTCTTATTACATGAAGGAATACTGCCAAATTCGGAGAAAATTGGTTCAGATTTGGATATAGCCCCCATATATATGTAACCCCCGATTTGAGATGTAAGCGCTGTAGCAACTGTATTTTATATCCGATCAGTGCGAAATTCGGCAAAAGAGTTTTCTTATTACATGAAGGAATACTGCCAAATTCGGAGAAAATCGGTTCAGATTTAGATATAGCCCCCATATATATGTTACCCCCGATTTGACATGTAAGTGCTGTAAAAACTGTATTTTATATTGGATCGGTATGAAGTTTGGCTAAAAGAGGTCTCCTATTATATGCATGAACACTGTTAAATTTGGAAGAAATCGGTTCAGATTTGGATATATCCCCCATATATATGTTACCCCCGATTTGACATGTAAGCGCTGTAAAAATTTTATTTTATATCCGATCAGTGCGAAATTTGGCAGAAAGAGGTTTCTTAGTACTCGAAGGAATACCGCCAAATTCGGAGAAAATCGGTTCAGATTTAGATATAGCCCCCATATATATGTTACCACCGATTTGACATGTAAGCGCTGTAGAGACTGTATTTTATATCCGATCAGTACGAAATTCTACAGAAAGAGGTCTTTTTACATGGATGAGTACTCAGGGAAAATCGGTTCAGATTTATATATAACCTCCATATATATGTTCCTCCTGATTTGGTATCAACGCGCTATAGAAGTTGTACTTTACTTCCGATCATTAATATTTTCCGGAAAGATGTTTCTCAATTTAGGAACGAATATTGCTTAATTTAGCGATTATCGGCTCAGAATTAGATAATATGTTCCTGCCTACTTACCAATTATACCAAATTATTATCGCATTGTTAGGGAGGTGTAGGGTATTATATAGTCGGCCCCGCCCGACTTTCTGCCTTTCCTTACTGGTTTATTTATGCGATTATTAAAATTTTTTTTAAATACAGAGTATTATTGGGGTATTTTTTTCAATTAGCTTTGAAAAAACATATCCTGTAGTGAACGGGCGTGTTTAGCACAGAGCGGATAGTTAAAATCTATTACGCAATCGCAAAAAAAATCTGTACAAAGTCTGGAAGGCAGATATTAATAAATTCGTCGACGGGGATGCCTTCGCGTTCCGATGGAGCGGGGTTCCCCAATCGTCCTACTGTCCGTCCGTTGGTCTTGGCCAAAGTCGACCACACCAAACATGGTGAAAATTTCCCCCCAGTACTCACAACAGGTGGTACGGTGAGGGGAAAACGTCATGTCCGACCGTCAAAACGGAAGCACAATGATCACCGGGTAGCGCTCAGAGTTTTGACGAAGTTGGAGGCTGTTGAGATTTCGGCTCTTACCGAAAAACAAAAAGAGTCACTTACCTGGGCCAAAGGCGTCATAGATGCTTCTAAGGCCAATCAGCCGGCTGAAAGAGCCACAAATTCAGCTGTGTTAACGGCTAATAAAGTCAAAAGAATCAGATCCCCTGATGAACCCCTGCCTTCGAAAAAGGCAAGAGGCCCTAAAGTCACCATCAACAGGACACTCACCAAGCCCTTCAATGAAGTGGCGAAGGAGAGTCTAGTGATGGCTGTTATAGATAGAAGTAGTGAGGATGGATCCATCCTCAAGGACAAATGGAGCCATGTGCAATCCGCCATAATGGCTCATTACCTCGATGTCCGAAGAGAAATGCCAAGCACACCACCGGTCTGCAACGATGCAGGATGGCATCAGGGGAGAGTAAAGCTCTTATATTTCGGTGATGCCAGATCAGTAGATCTGTATAATGCTGCTCTGAGTCGAGCGGGTGAGGTGTGGCCGGGTGCCCAGTTGGATGTTGTCGAAAATACAACATCCCCAGTCACCCTAGAGCCATCACCTGGGTTACAGAAGAGCCCTCCAACCGGGCTGTCATATTAGAGATAATAAAAGATTCCAATCCTTGTCTGCCGACCCATAATTGGAGAATTAGCTAGGTGGGTGAGGCGGATGGTAAAAAGCGTCAGGTCAATTTGATCCTTAATGCTGAATCCACCTCCCATATACAAAGTGCAAGTGCAACCCTGCAATATGGTTTCGAGACTATAGTCTTGAAGGTACAGGGTTGCCCATATTCGACGGACCCATCTGGCAACGCCATAACTTTTGACAGAGATGTCAGATCGCTTAATGACATACCGCGTTTGAAGCGTCAGTCCAAGCAGATTTTTACCATGGAACAATACAGGCCACGCGAGCGCTCTGAAATAGTTGAAATTTACATTCAACAGAAGAAGTCAATTGTGAAAACTCAACGTTATTTTAAAATATTAAAAAATGTGGCCTTCTAAGAACACCATTAAGCGTTTATACGAAAAATTTTCGACTGGTGAGGCTCTTTCTAATCCGAAGAGGCCAAATAAAAGTCGACCAAGGCGATCGGCCGAGCATATCGCTGCCGTACGAGCCAGTGTTGAGAGGTCCCCAAGAACATCCCAAAAACGCCGTTCTCAGCAGTTGGGCATGGCTCGGTCCACTTTACAACGGATTATTCGCGTTGATTTGCATTTGTTCCCGTACAAAATTCAATTGACGCAAAGATTGTTGCCTGCGGTCAAGCCTCGTCGATTGGAATGGGCCCAACGAGTCATCGAAAAAAACATGGGTCCGTCGAATATGGGCAACCCTGTATACAAGCAGGAAGGCGAGTCGTCGACCGTGGTTGATGCAAGACTTTCTGGAAAAGCGGAGGTCCACACGACCATTATTTCTGGTGACTCTAACTCTAACAGAAGATCTGTAACGTCATTCTCTGAGGATGAAAACACTACTTCGGATACTGAGGGGCTGAGGGAAGTCTCCGGACTCTTTGACGCATCTGGCGGGGACACGCTTCTCGATGATACGGACGAAGAGTTCGATAACACCCTTGTCGGGGTGGATGTCAATCTGTCGATTACCAATGATGGTAAGAATTCTACAGATTAACCTCCATCACGCTAAAGCAGCCTCAGCGGCTCTATTGCTGCGCCTGTCCACAGGTGCAGTAGACATCGTCCTGATCCAGGAGCCCTATGTAGTAGGAGGACGGGTGTGCGGTATCAAGACACCGAACTTTAAACTGCTTGTGGCCAACTGTGAAGGCACTCCAAGAACCTGCATTTTGGCCAGAAAAGATCTAAGTATTTTTCTCCTGACTAGGTTAAGTGGTAAAGACCAAACAGCTGCTAGTCTGGAGATTGGTAATCGCATATACTGGGTGGTCTCCAGTTACTTTCCTTATGAAGCTGCAATACCGACAGCTCTCTTCAGGGAAGTGGTAGAAGAAGCAACGTCTGACGAGCTCGAGCTGATTATTGGCGCAGACACGAACGCTCACTATCTGGGGTAGTACGGATATAAGCAATAGGGGTGATTCGCTTCTTGACTTTATTCTAACTACCAACCTAAGTATTTGTAACATAGGTAATAAACCGACCTTTACAATTAAAGACAGACAAGAAGTACTAGACGTAACGTTTGCTACTGAACGGGTGCCAGACAAAATTATTGGGTGGAATGTACTGGACGACCACTCATTCTCGGATCACCATTATATAGAGTTCAAACTCGCCGAAAAAATGCCTAAACCTGCTGTCCACAGAAATGTGAAGAAGACAAAGTGGCACCTGTATGCGAAGAATTGTAAAAAGGTCCTCAGCTCTAAACTTCTTTATGAACCGAATGACAAAGCCGGTCTGGATAATCTGGTCGAGCATATCACCACATCATTCAATAGTTCCCTTGAAGAACCTGTCCAAAAAAGAGGTACAAGGGTAAACTAAACCTCAATGGTGGACTTCTGAGCTAACAAGTCGAAATCTACTGGAGCCTTGGGATGCATATAAAGGGCAACTCAAGATCTATAAGAAGGAGCTTAGGAAGGCGCAAAGACGCTCTTGGTATTCATTCTGTGGCGAAGTGGAAAAGGTCTCCGACGCCGCAAGGCTGAGGAATGTACTATCCGCTTCTCCTTGTACAGTGGGGTATTTGCAGGATGAGGCAAACAACTGCACAAAAAACACCGAGCAATCGCTAAGGACTGCGAGCATCGCTAGCTTGTTGACTGAGAGATCTAGAATAAGCTGGGCTATAAACAGCTTTGAGCTCTTCAAGTCACCTGGACCAGACGGCATCACCCCAGCAGAAATGCAGAAAATGTTAAAGTACATTATCCCCTGGCTGCAGACAATTTATGTAGTCTGTATTAGGCTTTCATACATCCCGAATCGATGGAGTGATACCAAAGTGGCATTCATACCCTAAGCGGGGAAGATATCACACACTAGGCCAAAAGACTTCAGACCAATTAGCCTATCCTCTTTCCTAATGAAAAGTCTGGAAAGACTTTTAGATTATTTCATTAGGCAAAACCTGGATACAAAACTCCTGTCGGGGAACCAACATGCTTACAATAAGGGAAAGTATACAGAATCAGCCCTGCACGAACTTGTGAGCACTATCGAATCGTCCCTACATTTCAAAGTATTCACCATGGTGGCATTTCTTGACAGAAGGGGCTTTTAACAACATACACCCAGATGCAGTAATCGCGGCATTGTCACATCTAAAGGTGAACTCTTGATTAGACTAATTCAAAGACTACTCAACAGAAGGCGTATACCAGCATGTCTAGGGTCCACAACTCTAACAAGGTTTGTAAACAGAGGGACCCCACAAGGAGGAGTACTGTCTCCACTAATTTGGAACCTAGCGGTGAATGAAATCCTGCTAGATCTAGAACGTTGTGGCTGCAAGGTCGTGGCATATGCGGACGACCTGGCAATCGCAGTGAGTGGAAAATTCGAAAAGATCCTCCGAGATATTCCACAGGTGGCTCTGAACAAGTTGGCTAGATGGGCCAGAAGCAGCGGTTTGGGTGTTAACCCAAACAAGACAGAATTGGTTCTCTTTACTAGGATGAATAATGTCCCTCATGTGGACCCTCCTCCTCGTATAAATGGAACAGATATAGTCTTTTCTGAAAGTGCAAAATTTTTAGGAATAATTTTGGATAGGAAACTGTCATTCAGACTAAACGTACTGGAACGTGTAAAGAAGGCCAACATCGCCCTATATTCCTGCAGGAAGGCTGTAAGGTCGCGGTGGGGGCCTCTCTCCTAAAATTGTCCATTGGATATATATAGCAGTGGTTCGTCCAATACTGTTATACGGCATTGTGGTATGGTGGACGGCAACTGACAAACTAACCATCACAAACCTGCTATCACGGGTTCAGAGAACTGGCTGCCTGTGCATAAGCGGAGCATTAAGGACTACAGCGACTGAGTCTTTACAAGCCCTTCTACATATACTGCCGATTAATGTTGTGGCGAGAAAAGTTACAACCAAAGCGGCACTAAGATTAAACTGCCTATCAATGTGGAGGTACAATAACTACGGTCACATGAGGATATCAAAGTGTAGTGCTATGGTAACCGACCGAGTGGACTATATATCAACGGTTCGCACCTTGAGAAGAGCTACATCACTATGATACCAGCCAGGGATGAATGGCTGGTATCAACCATCCGTATACCACTTCTATACGGATGGTTCGAAGCTTGATGAAAAGGTTGGATTCGGAGTACACTGTGAAGAACTTAATTTGGATATAGCTCACAGACTACCAGATACCTGCAGTGTCTATCAAGCCGAAATAATGGCAATATGGGAAGTCGCCAAGTGGCTGAGTCGGAACATATTAACCAACACTGGCGTTGTCATTTACTCGGACAGCCAGGCTGCCATCAATTCTCTGGAGGCCACATCCCTAAATTCACAAATAGACCTCGACTGCCGCAGATCTCTTAACGAGATGGCTGAGCAATTTAATATACACCTCATATGGGCGCCTGGGCATAGGGATTTCCCGGGGAACTGCAAAGCCGATGAAATTGCTAGGAAAGGGACGACTTTACAAATTCTCGAAGAGTGCGCCACTATCCACGTGCAAGCTTTGGATAAGGCAATCAGGCAGTCCAACGACAGATGGACACAAATCGGCACCTGTAGGGTAGCTCGACAAATCTGGCCAAGGTATGACCTGAGAAGGTCAAAATATCTCCTCGCACTGGAAAGGAAAAGATTATCTACGTTAGTATCAGTTCTGACGGGACACTGTCTGATCGGCGAACACGCCAGAAGATTGGGTATTAACTCCAATGACTTCTGCAGAAGCTGTGGAGATGAAGAAGTGGAGAGCATTGAGCACTTGCTATGCGACTGTCCCGCTTTGAGTAAACGACGACTGGACCTACTGGGGTCGGCCTTTCTAGGCAGCCTAACAGATCTTTCCAGTACCAATATTAGTGCTATCGATACATTTGTATATCAAACAGGTTGGTTTCGATGAGGGGCATTTAAGCCCGTGGTACCACTAGGGACCGAAATTGGTCTATGTGAGCTGAAGAAATAAAAAAGAATGCGGCTGCCACCCTAACCTAAACCTTACCTAAAAAGCCCATATCTCCGAAACTATGAAACGCATTGGAATTGCTATGAATTGAACAACATTACCAAAGCATACCTTAAGGGGCAAATGATAAATTGACTGCAAATATAACAAAAAACATATAAAGCATGTATAAAAGCATGTTGGTCTTGAGCCGAGAGAGTATCTCAGTTTAAATCAACGATTACAGACCGAATTAAACGGGCAACCGACATGAACAAGCTAAATATTCATATAAGCTATCATTTGTTTGCCAATCTACTATATATACATGCCTCATTGTTTGTGTCCTTTCCACATATTCCTAAAAGTAGGCTTTAAAAATGACGTGTATATATGAACACATTGCAAAATCAATGATGATTTCTTCTGGATAGTTGGAATGATTGATTAATTAACAAAAAACTGTAAACTATTTCATCATGATTTTTTTTTGCAAATGTTGAGCTAATGTATTGCTTTTTAAGTATTTACTTTGTTCTATGTACTGATTTACATCGATCAAAAGATACAAAGCGTTTTATAAAAAATGTCCTGTAATTTCCAACATCGTATAAAATTAAAATTGATATATGGGCGTTGGGCGTGGCACTAGCAATTTTTATATAATTGAGGACTCAAATACAATCTATACTGACGATTTGTAATAGTATAAATGCTACATTGAGAAAAATACTAAGATTTTTAATTTTAGGTTACGTGGGAAGTAGGCGTGTTTATTAGCGGATTTAAACAAAAAATTGGTTTTTAGCTAATTAGTCGAAATGAGTGATATGTACAAAATTTCAAAGTCCTAGCTCAATTCCTTCTAATTTTTGCCTCGTCTTGTGTGAAAATATTCCACTGTGCGGCGCCACTTCCCACACATCGCATCAATAAATGGATTTATTGAGAGAGCACTTCGGTGAGCAGATAATTTCACGTTTTGGGCCGGTCGTGTGATATCACATCGTTAGACTTTTCCTGTGGGGATATATAAAGTTTAAAGGTTATGCGGACAAAGTCGCTTCGATTCAGGCATTGGAGCAAAACATCACGCGTGTCATTTGCCAGTTACCAGTCGAAATGCTCGAACGAGACATCGAAAATTGGTCTTAACGGATGGACCATCTGAGACGTAGCCGCCGCCAACATTTTATAGACATAATCTTAAAAAAAAAAAAAGTCCAAGGATGTTCTTTCAAATGCTAATAAACATTCCCCATTCAATTTGAATTTTCTGTGTTTTTTCTTTAAAGAAGTAGGGAACCTCGAAATGGATCACGCTATATAATAAGCCCAATATAGTAGTCTTCCACATACACAGAAAATATTTTCTTCGTACTATTTACGAAATATAATTCATACATTCCCCATATTATTTACGAAGTTTTTCCTAAAATTCTTCATAATAAGAATATTTTACGAATTTACGAAGGGTTTCTTACGAAATCGTCAGAAGAATATTTATAGACAATTTTAAAATAGCATAAATAATATGAAATAATTTCATAAAAAAATTTAAATAATTTCATAAATTTAAAAATAAAATTTCATAAAAAATATGAAATAGTTTCATAAAAAATATGAAATAGTTTCATAAAAAATATGAAATATTGTCATAAAAAATATTAAATAATGACGCAAAATATGAAGAATATTCTTCGTAAAATATATGATTTTTTTCATATATCATATGAAACTTTTCTTTGGCTGAAAAAATAAGACAGATTTCGTAATATGTAAGAAACATTTCGTGATATTCACGAAGATAATATTTTCAGTGTATAAATTGAATCCGTGTCTAGCTTGCACATATTGAAGAGTGGAGATTTGTTTTACCACTCCAATCATAGTCAATGTAATTTGAGAGAAAAGTGTAGCATTCAACATTTACAATTGGAACAAAAATGGATCGTGTTCCTATTTATCTAAAGTTTTTATGCGCCATACATATCATACTGCACTGAAATGACATTTGAGTTCAGTGAAGCATACTGGGTACAGCTAGTATATAATAAATAATGTTTTATAATGCATACTAGAAATTTGTTAGCTACTTTCCAATTTGAAACACCGGGTTCGGGTCCGGTCGGCAACATAAGAAATGTTTCATTTTGTTTCCTGCCTCGTCTTTTAGATTGAGTGAAGCTCCCTCTTCTCCTTCCGGAATTTTTAAAATAATTATTTGTATTTATTTTGTATGTATAATGCAATAGATTATTTTTGCGGATCTAGTACAAATCTTTGGCAGGTTTTAAAATTAGATTCGTCTTGCGAGATAAATGTGACTAAAGCAGAAATAAACTTGTTAGCTGGACAATAACAAGTCTCCGCTAAAGTAAGAACAATACATCATTCATTGCTGTGGAGAATTCCCAAAACTATATAAAAGGAAATCTTCCCAAAAAGATAGTACTAATTTAGAAATTGTATTTCTACTATTTCGGAAGTCAAAAAATGAACGTAAGTTCGATTTAGAAGTCGCCATAATTTTTTTTTATTATAAAGGACTTACAATTTTGAATTTTTAACAGGGATACGTTGCAGTTTTGGCTGTGGCCTGTTTGGCGGCTTCAGCACAAGCTGGAATTTTGTTTGGTGGACATGGCGGTGGTCTTGGTGGTGGCGGAGGCTATGGCGGCGGTGGCGCCGGAGGACATGGCAGCGGTGGTGGTGGAGGCTATGGCGGCGGTGGTGGTGGAGGATATGGCGGCGGTGGTGGTGGAGGCTATGGCGGCGGTGGGGGTTTTGGCGGCGGCGGCGCTCATGTTGATACCTATAGAATTATTACAACCTCCGGAGGCGGTGGCGGATACGGTGGCGGTGGAGGATACGGTGGCAGTGCCGGTGGAGGTTATGGCGGTGGTGGTGGTTATGGCGGCGGTGGCGGTCATGGAGGCGGTAGCGGTCACGGTGGCGGCGTTACCATTTACAAAATCATAACTTCTGGTGGTGGAGGCTACGGCGGTGGTGGCGGCGGTTATGGCGGCGGTGGTGCTGGCGGCTGGTCCGGCGGCGGTGGTGGTGGTTGGTAAATCCCCCTAAGTATACTTAATTTAGTTAATACGTGATTGTGATATAATAAGAAAGAACGACCGTTTTTAAATATAAAATACAATTATCATAAATGATGTTTATTTGGGTTTATAATTATTCATATGATTAGGAATTAATTGGCAAAAAACTAGTATGAAATAGAAATCAAAAGAATGGAATTACCATTATTATGTGAAGGTCGCGATGGAATAATACCGCATTTCTCTTAATGGTATATAAACATTATATACGATCGAAATTTAAAATCATTATTAATTATCATGACAAATAAAATAGATGATATTGGTTCTAAATAAAATAAATTACAATAATAAAAAAAGAAATGAAATAGATAAAGCCAGATATATCTAAATTGTTGTAGAGCTTTGTGGTTGGCTGCGGTTTTATGAAACACGAAAAAAAATATTGCGCTCATCTGAAGTCTTCCAAATTTCTAGAACTCATGAAATCCAAAGTTAAAAAAGCACGTGAAGGAGAAGACGGTGGCACATCGATTTATATAGTGGTTGTTGTTTAGAGTTACAGAACTTTAAATTAAATGAAGCAAATAAATATATTTTTATTATCAATTAAACTGTCTTTATTGCATAGATAATTTTATGTCATTAATGTTTAAATATGATTTGTTTAAATATGTTGACCGAACTGAAAATCATGGAAGCAATTGTCGTTCCCCTTTCACTGAATGAATACGAAAAACAAATCTGGTAAAATAATAATGGGAGTAAAAGAATATGAAGGGTCTTGTCACAGGGTTAAATTCCGTTCGGAATTGGAACGAAATCCGGATTTTTGCAAAGTTTCGGTTTTGTTCACCCTGCCAGAGAGAAATGGAAAATATGGAAATAGAAAACATCTCCACTTCTACACAGATGGTTCGAAGCTTGATGATAAGGTTGGTTTCGAAGTGAACTGCAAAGAACTCATAGACTACCAGATACCTGTAGTGTCTATCAAGCCGAAATAATGGTAACACTAGCCAACAGTCGTTTTGTTATTTGGTTCTAGCATAGTTTTTCTCATTGATTTTGACCTACTGAACACGAAAATGAGTTTTAAAAAATTTTCTGTCGATTGGTTTTCGAGATACAAATTTTTGAACTTTTTTTTAAATTTTTGGAGGTACACTTACAATTTTGAGCATATCTTTCGTCTTCTTTGACGTATTTGATCATACTACTACTCAAATTAAAGCAAATTGAGCTACAACTCATTCTCAGAAAATTTTCAAATCGGGTGAGTAGTTTTGATGTTGGCGGCTTAAAAAGGTTAAAAAACTGCGTTTTTTTAGTAAAAATGTGGCAGAAAAATTCATATAAAATATAAAACGCGATGCTAACAGCGATTTTGGTTTTTTTACGTATAGCTGGCATTTTTCCAAAGAAAATAAGCACTTAACAAAATCTGACAACAAATGGCGGACTTATAATTTTTTTGGTATAAGACCGAAATTCCGCTATTTCACGATATTTTGATTTTCATTATTTGCACAGCTAACCTACTAGGAGGGATCGAAAAAGCAAGTTTTTTATAATCCTTTTGGAATAGAACGGAACAGTTGCTCTTATACATAAGTTACTTCTGTTCAAAATTTCACCACCCTGGGTTAATGTCTTCTGTTCTGGCAAGGGACGTGAAATTTCAAAAATTTTGTGAAATCAGCAATTTTTTTAGGAAATTTTTTCCAAATGTCACAGCACTTTGCAGTTTTGATAAAATTTTTAAATTAATATTAATAACACAAATATTTCATAATTGTAAAAAACCTATTTACAATACCGTAGGGACGTTTCGTCGAAAATGGTATAATGAAAATGCAGAACATAGAAACACAGGTGCATTTTACGATACGAATTTTGGCAAACCCACTTTACATGTACAAAATTGTTTGGAAAAAACGTTTACGTAATTTTTATGATTCTCAGAATTTAAAAAAATAAGTAATACACAAATAGTTATTTAATTTTTATGATTGTGGTTGCAGAGTAATATACGCTTCTGAATGTGCGTGGACGCTCTTCGTGTTCCTTTATGACTTCTACTCCGTTCACAGTCAATTAAAGGGAAAAAAGGGAATTACACTTTTTTATTGATGTGTGTTTTCCCGATGGCTACCTGTATCGGATTTTTTTTACAGAAATTCCCCCCACATTTGTGAGTGGTCATTATTTGGAAACTTTTCCACAATTTGAAACGCACACTTGCTGAATCAGGTATATAGCCACCCTTAAAAGATGCGCCCATTCATAAGTACCTGTCAGTAAAATATTGTAACGTACTTAGTATTTATAGGTGTTCATTTATCGTTTTTTGTCATTCAACAAGTGTCTACGAACGCGAGTAGTACGAGTAAAAAGTGAAACAAATTGAATTTAAGTGCATATAATACCTACCCAACAAGTAAGACAATGAGTAAAAGACTACGTGTGTTCGAGTGTTTGAACAATCCAGACAATTTCTGCAATGTTTGTGGCGAGTTTATAAAGAATAATCACGCACACACGTTTACTCCAGCAGTGCAATTGCACTATTTGAATTATTTTGGTATTTCACCAAATATCACAGAACCATGGACACCTATGTCGCTATGCGATCTTTGCTATATAATCCTAACCAACTGGGCAGCTGGCGGAAGGTAAGAATTTTTATTTAAACACATTAAGCAAAGCAAATATAGTAATTTATTTTAATTTTAGACGCCATATGAAATTCGATACACCAATGATGTGGAAAAAGCCGCTATGCCATTCCACAGACTGTTATTTTTGCCTCACCACAAACAGTGGGGTAGGGAGATTTTTAAAATGGAACTACGCTCAAGTGGGATCGTTTGCACTTCCAGTACCACATTCGAATGATGTACCATATCCAGTGTGCCCTGGTGCATCTCTTCAAAAAGCGGAATCGTCAGATCAAGAGTCCGAGTCAAGTGCAAGCGAATTTGGGGCGTGCAGAAAGCGAAAATTACTGTCACAGGCCGAACTAAACGATTGGGTGCGCGATTTTGGTCTCACTAAGGAGAAATCCGAACTTTTTGCGTCTCGGATGGTACAGTGTGGATTTGCGGATTCAGAAGTGAAAGTAACAGCGTACAGGAAGCGTCACCAGCAGTATGCAAAATTTTATACAAAGAAAGACGAAATATGTTTTTGCAGCGACATTTCCGGCTTGTTCCAAGAGCTTCACCAAATTCACAACCCCAATGAATGGAGGTTGTTTATTAACAGCAACAAAGAGAGCTTGAAGGCAGTTCTCTTACATAATGGGAATGAAAAGCCATCTCTTCCTATTGCTCATGCGGTTCATTCAAAGGAGAACTATGAAACTATGAACATTTTGCTAAAAAGCATAGATTATAGCAAATATAATTGGAAAATATGCGCCGACCTCAAAGTTGTGGCCATTCTGTGTGGACTCCAAGGAGGCTATACGCGACATTGCTGTTTTCTGTGCCTTTGGAATAGCCGTGCTGATGATCAGCATTATATTCAAAAAAATGGCCGGAACGAACGAAACCTGTAGTTGGAGAAGCGAATGTTCAGCCCAAACCACTAATAGAGAACCGTGAAAATATAATACTTCCGCCGCTGCACATAAAATTGGGTTTGATAAAAAATTTTGCCAAAAAATTGGACAAAGAAGGTGAAGCTTTTGCCTATTTACGGTCAATTTTCCCTTACCTTTCGATGGCAAAAATTAAAGAAGGAGTCTTCGCAGGACCCGAGATAAAAAAAATGTTAAAAGATGAAACATTCCCGAAGCTGTTATCACCCATTGAAGCCGCAGCATGGAATTCCTTCAGGCTTGTTGTGGAAAACTTTTTAGGAAACAACAAAAGCGATAATTATAAGGACATAGTTGAGGATCTGGTAAAGAACTATGAAGCAATGGGTAGGTTTTTTTGAAACAAATGTTAATTTAAATAGCGTTTTAATTCTCGTTTTTTTTTTCATTTTTGGGTAGGAGTGCACATGTCACTTAAAATACACTTTCTGCATTCTCATTTGGATTTTTTCCCTGAGAATTTAGGAGACGTGAGCGACGAACACGGCGAGCGCTTTCATCAGGAATTGAAGGCTATGGAACGACCCTAATACGTGAGACCAATTGCAGCGAATACAAAAAACAAAGAAGAAGTCAGCTGTTTTTCCACATGGCATAAAATGTACAGTTATATCTTTGTTTCTACTAATTTTTTTTGGGCGTTGATTTGGTTAATTTCGTTAGTTTAGCTAACCTGGCACATCCATTTCTAATTGTGCCATACATTGAGTATGTAGTGCTCTAAATAAATTAAAAAATAATATACTAAGACTAATTTGTTTATTTTAAATTAAGTTCAAATGTATTTATTCGTTTGCGTTGGGTAGGTAAGCTGTGCAAATAATGAAAATCAAAATATCGTGAAATAGCGGAATTTCGGTCTTTTACCAAAAAAATTATAAGTCCGTCATTTGTTGTCAGATTTTGTTAAGTAAGTGCTTATTTTCTTTGGAAAAATGCCAGCTATACGTAAATCGCTGTTAGCATCGCGTTTTATATTTTATATGAATTTTTATATGAATTTTTCTGCCACATTTTTACTAAAAAAACGCAGTTTTTTAACCTTTTTAAGCCGCCAACATCAAAACTACTCACCCGATTTGAAAATTTTCTGAGAATGAGTTGTAGACGGCTCAATTTGCTTTAATTTGAGTAGTAGTAGGATCAAATACGTCAAAGAAGAAGAAAGATATGCTCAAAATTGTAAGTGTACCTCCAAAAATTTAAAAAAAAAAGTTCAAAAATTTGTATCTCAAAAACCAATCGACAGAAAAATTTTTAAAACTCATTTTCGTGTTTAGTAGGTCAAAATCAATGAGAAAAAGTATGCTAGAAACAAATAACAGAGAAAATTTTGTTATTTGTGACCTAGTGTAATAAGGGAAGTCGCCAAGTGGCGGAGTCGCAACATAGTTACCAACGCTGTCATTGTAATTTACTCAGACAGTCAGTCTGCCATCAATTCACTGGAGGCCACAGATCTCTCTAGCGAGGAAAGGGACGACATTACAAATTCTCGAAGAATTTGCATATATTGGTGAGCCACTGTCCACATGCAAGCTTTGGCTTAGGCAAGAGGCAATCAAGCAGTCCAATGAGAGATGGACATAAGTTGACACCTGTATGGTAGCTAGACAAATCAGGCCAAAATACGACCTAAGAAGGTCAAACAAATTCCTAGCACTGGAGAGGAAAACACTTTACATTAGTGTCAGTTCTGACAATACATTGTCTGCGAACACGCCCGAAAGGTTGAGAATTGACTACAATTACCTCTGCAGAAGCTGTACAGATGAGAAGAAATTGGAGAGCACTGAGCACCTGCGTTGTTACTATCCTGTATTGAGTAAACTACGTCTCGATATACTAGGGTCGGCCATTCTAGTAAGTTTGACAGTTCTTGCCGGAACCGACGTTAGTATAATTGATAACTTTGTGTATCAAACAGCTTGGTTTCCATGAAGGGCAACTGGGCCCCTGGTATCTCTAAGGACCTCTATTGGTCTATGTGAGCTGGTAAATCCGATGTTAGTATAATTTATAACGTTGTGTATCAAACAGCTTGGTTTCCATGAGGGGCAACTGGGTCCGTGGTATCACTAAGCACCTCTATTGGCGTATGTGGGCTGGTAAATCCGGCTGCCACCCTAAGATAACGAAACTATACCTATATAGGGCCTATAGCAAAATGTGAACCAATTTTATTCAAAGTTGACAACCTTCGTTTCCTTTGACAAATTTTATGATAATCGGATGTAAAATAAAGCTTCTCTGACACGATGATTCCAAATAGGTAGGAAAGTGTATATGTATATCTAAATCAAATAAACTCATTTATGCCAAATTGGCTAATGATCAGATGTAAAATATGATTTATATAGCGCCTATATATCAAATCGAAGGTAAATTACATGGGACCTATATCTAAATCTGAACCGATTTCACAGTTTTATAGGGATCATCCTTGGACCAAAAATACCACTTTGGTAAATTTCATTACAATCTGGCCACAAATACAACCTGCGATTTGATTACATCGGTACATATACATACAGACGGACAGGGTTAAATCGACTCATCTCTTGTCCATTCTGAGGTTACAAACAAATGCACAAACTCATAATACCCTGGACCACGGTGCGGGTATAATAACGTTTTACGGTTCATATCAGACAACGTTTGCATATAAGTATATTATCCATTAATTGGTAATATTTAAAACGACATTTCATCAATGGAATATAATTTTCGACTTTTTGTCATATATGTATGCATGAAACTGCCTCCATTATTTCAAGGAACATTTCTTTTATGCATCGATAAATGTCTCATTCGAAGTTTTTTGGTTCAAACTCGTTTGAAATTGAACAAAATCCTCACCATTATAGAATTCCCAATTCATACAGTATTTATGATATTTTGCAAAAATGTTAAATAGTATTGCATTATAAAAACTAATTTTTATTGCTAAATTATATCAAATGTATACAAATATATGGTAATAGTAATTATAGTGGTCTAAGTCTAAACGAAACGTTGATTGCAGTGAATGATTTGCAATTCTCTCAAAAATTTAAATAATATATTTATGAGTTGGAAAGCCGGTCTGCGAAAATTATTGGAAATAAAAACAGAATTCCAAAAATTAGAATGTAGCATTTGAGAAGGGTTGGTGGACAGAAACGTGTTTTCTTCGATTGTGAAGTAGCAGCTTAATGATATTAATTAAGAAAGATTAAGTTTCCTCCAAATGGTACAAAAACTAGTTTTTTGTAAAATACGTTAAAGGAGAAAATCAGAATTTTACATTTCTTAGTAATTTTTATGCAATAATTTGCTATTTTTGTGTGTAATTTACTTCGAAGTTCCTAACAAAAATGTTTGCTCGAATTTTGCTGATTTTTTTGGTAGATACTCCTATGAAATTTGGTTTATCCAACTAACAGATAAGACTATAATCATATTATTTTTATATGCTTTTTAAATATTTGATTGTTTATATAGTCGAAAGATGAACTATGAGATTTTTATATTGACGAAAATAAACCTGTAATATAGAAATACTAAAGCAAAAGCATAATAAAAACTAAGAAGTATATAAGAACAAAATGTTAACTAATTAAATATTATGTACTCGTATATCTAATTCATTATGATTACTTCTTCTGTTGCGATTCGACACTTATGTCTGTAGCGTGTCGCAAATGCACGCTACAGACATCTGTAGAGCTTCACATTATTTATACCCTACACCACACTGTGGTACAGGGTATTATAAGTTTGTTTCACGGCAGATGTTTGTAACACCTGAAAATAACACAGCTAGACCCACCTTAAAGTATACCGATCGACTCAAAATCACTAGCTGAGTCGATTTAACGATGTCTGTCCGTCCGTCCGTCCATGTAAAGTTGTTCGTCGACTACAGGTCGCAATTTCACTCCGATCGTTCTGAAATTTTGCAGTTTAGAGAATTTCGCAGCTGTTAAGATCGCTATTGAATTTGGTTGAAATCGGTTCAGATTTAGATATAGCTCCCATATATATCATTCGTCCGATTTGGCCCTTTAGTCCTATAGAAGCTGTATTTTACATCCGATCGTTTTGAAATTTAGAATGATAGAGTTTCTTGATCCATGAACCAACATTGCCGAATTTGAAGAAAATCGGTTAAGATTTAGCTATAGCTCCCATATATATGTTTCGTCCGATTTTGCTCTTTAGTCCTGTAGAAGCTGTATTTTACATCCAATCATTTTGAAATTTAGAATGGTAGAGTTTCTTGATCCATGAACCAACATTGCCGAATTTGAAGCAAATCGGTTAAGATTTAGCTATAGCTCCCATATATATGTTTCGTCCGATTTTGCTCTTTAGTCCTGAAGAAGCTGTATTTTACATCCAATCATTTTGAAATTTAGAATGGTAGAGTTTCTTGATCCATGAACCAACATTGCCGAATTTGAAGAAAATTGGTTAAGATTTAGCTATAGCTCCCATATATATGTTTCGTCCGATTTTGCTCTTTAGTCCTGAAGAAGCTGTATTTTACATCCAATCATTTTGAAATTTAGAATGGTAGAGTTTCTTGATTCATGAACCAACACTGCCGAATTTGAAGAAAATCGGTTAAGATTTAGCTATAGCTCCCATATATATGTTTCGTCCGATTTGGCCTTTTAGTCCTATAAAAGCTGTATTTTATATCCAATCGTTTTGAAATTTAGAATGGTAGAGTTTCTTGATCCATGAACCAACACTACCGAATTTGAAGAAAATCGGTTAAGATTTAGCTATAGCTCCCATATATATGTTTCGACCGATTTGGCCCTTTAGTTCTATAGAAGCTATATTTTACATCCAATTATTTTGAAATTTAGAATGATAGAATTTCTTGATTCATGAACCAACATTGCCGAATTTGAAGAAAATCGGTAAAGATTTAGCTAAAGCTCCCGTATATATGTTTCATCCGATTTGGCTCTTTAGATCCAATCGTTTTTATACCCTACACCACACTGTGGTACAGGGTATTATTTAAGTATAAAATGTCCCAAAAGTAAATTTATGTAAACAATTTATACATGAATTACAAAATTTATATATCAGAGTTATTCAATATTACGAGAGTGGTGTAGGCAGTGTTCCCAACTCTTCCGAGGCAAAAATCACTACGAAACAACTTTGCAGAAACCACCACAAAACCGCTACCAACCAAGTATAAAAAACGCCAAAAATTCGTTGTGAGAAAATAACAAAATCTCCAAAAAACCCTAACACTGACAAAAATGTTAACCTTTTTTTAAATTACCACCAACAAAATATTTTTGAATTCCATTAATTTTTTAAACATTTAGATAATGTTTGTAACATTTTTCTTTGAAAACATATATAAGAACTTATATTTATAACATAAACGTAACAGTCTTTTTTGTTTTCCATTCTTAGGATTAAATTATTAATAAATGACTTGTTGTTTGCCAAATAAAATAGAACAATTTTCCCTATCTCTTCTGGATTTAATATTGATTGTGTATAAAATTTTGATTTCTAAATGTTGCATTGGCATTTATTTTTAAACATAAATTATTGGGTATTTTATACTTCGACCAGCAAACATTTTGAAACTTTAACACATATCTTATTTGTATTAAAGAATTTACTGTATTTAAAGAAATCGGTTCCTAAGTCCTGCATCACACGAGCCAATTTTTCCAAGCATGTGTCAAAGTCTCTCTCCTACAAACGTTGACACTTGCTTGGATTCAGGACTTACGTTGTTCTTAAAGAAATTCATAATGCTCAGTTGTGAGTTACGGGCACAAATCACATAAGAACATATGGAGAAACATAAATGGAAGCGATATCGTTTTTACATTCTATGTGCTTTAAAAGAATGCGACGATACGTTGCGTTAAAAACATGCATTTTTTTAATGTCGCCGTCAATTTTTTTCCCCCTGTTTATTAAAAAAAATCACTAAAAGCGCTACAAGAAATTGTTAAAAACGCTACGGTAGTGGTTTTTCTGAAAAATCACTACTTTTACAAAACAGTGGTATTTGGAGATCTAAAATCACCACAAGTAGCGGAAAAATCACCAAGTTGGCATCGCTGGGTGTAGGGTATTATATAGTCGGCACCGCCCGACTTTAGCCTTTCCTTACTGGTTTTTTTAATGTTGTTGGGTGACCCACCAAACGCACTGTGGTGTTCACATGTACACAACAGCAACATCATAACAAAGAGCACAACAGTAAGAAGAAAATGTGTCAGTCGCTTATCAGCGTTCAACAAAGCAGGTTCATGTCGCTTTTTATCGGAAAGTTGGTACACTGAGAATGTTGGTTCAAAGCGGAGCAAATGTTGAGAATTAAAATGTGCAATCGGCATATGACAAAATGCGATCATTGCATATCAATATACAATAAGAATTGAAAACATGGCCCTCTATTGTAAAATATATTATGACTAACACGAAGTGAAGTTAATTTTGAAGTTAATTTTGTGGTTAGACATCTATCTGCAAAATTTATCTTAGTTCAGTTGGCAATTAAAGCTAATAATATATTTAGATTTGAGCAAATGTTTCGGACCTAATTGCGAAATTTCAGTGGAACCTTTTCAATATTTCGAGATAAAATTGTAATTTTCTAAACACACTCTTGAAAATTAAAAAGGTCATATTCGCGAAAAAATTAAAATTTTGCAAAACGGTTCAAATTGTTTTATTTTTTCGAAATTCACAACCAGATTATCAAAAAATTTCCAAAAATGTTTAACACACGTGTTTCTTATTTGCCCTAATATGTTTATTAAACGCACTCACGGCTCATCTGGAATATCGCTACTCTTCCTTGGGGAGTCGCTGATCCCCGGTTGAGAACGTCTGCCCTAATCAGTCTAACCTACATTTTTTTGCTTGTTTCTATTATTCTTCTTTATAAACCATACGTGAATTATAATGAGGCGTGATCAGTCTCGTCCATGATTGATAATCGCAATAGTTAGAAATCGATGACAGTCGAATAGATCTGTTGAATAATTAAGAGATTTATTTACCCCAATAAATTTGTGTGTACTAATAGTTTGTTTTATTAGTCAACAACCGCTGAGCATGGAACTTCCTATAAATCAGGTTTAATGAGCAACAAATTACAAAAACAAAATGTTTAAATCATATTCACTGCGTGTTTTTGGGTAGCCCTTAAAGCAATTATGTATTCTCCTTCCGACTTCTTTTTAATGAATTATCGTATGATAACAAACACTTCGGAAGAAAACGAGAAATCTTGAGATGATAACCAACAACTTTTCATAAAAGACAATATGTATTTAAATATCTAACATCAACAAAACGATAATCTAATGTTAATCGGCTATAAAAACACGATTTGAAACATGAAAAGGTTTGTCATTAGCCCTTTTGTAGAAATAATGAATTTCTATACTACATCGTCAGTAATTAATCTTTTGCGCATGGTCAGTTTAAAGTGGAGTTGGTTATGGATATTAAGCCGCCTCAGAGTTTGTATGTCGATAAGTCACTATTTCTTAAATTTGTTTTTAGTTTTTCTCTATCATTATCTGCAAGTAAATCTAATTTTCTCATGGCATTAGCAGATTTTCTCTTTAATTACCTGCAAGTAAATCGAAATGACCCGTAAATCTTTTTAATGTCTTTACGCTGAAAAAATCGCATCTGTAGTATTTATATTGTCCCAAACATATTCTGCTTGAAGCATACACATGTTTAGAATATTATATATTTGGGTGGATGTTGTTCTAAACAAATCTTTTTACCGTCCATGTATTAAATTGCAAGAACCAAATATTAAATTGTACACACTGAAAAAAAATTCGCTTCTGTAATAAATTGTCCCAAACATATTCTGCTTGAAATATATAAATCTTTAGGGTACACTCGAAATATATTATATTTGGCACACACAAATATTATATACTTGGGAAGATGTTGTTCTAAACAAATCCTTGTTTCCGTCCTAATATTTTTTTATTTGGCGCTATTATTTACGAAACAAATATTTATTTGCATTTAAGTAAACAGAAAATATATCAATATCTTTGAAGCAAGTTTTATGTTTTTCAGTAATTCAAAGATAATTTTTTCAGAAATTTTAAATGTTCATAAAAATCCTTTATAATTAAAAGGGTATAATAATGCATAATGCTTGATGAGTTGACAACAAATGATAACTTGGAATAAATATAAATTAAAAATTAGTGTTTTTAAAATAGCTATTACTACGTATGTCATTTCAGATTGTAAGCTATAACTCGAAAACCATGACAAATTTAAAATGAAATTCGAAAAATCTGCAGCGTTTTGGAAAGCTTTTTTTAAACAAAACATATTTGGAGAAATTCCTGAACAAAAATTTTATTTGTATATAAAAACATATTTTATTTGAGAAAACTAGCTTCCAAATATATTTTGTTGTAATATATTAATATATGCGTACCAAATAAATGTTATTGATTTTAAAAAAAATTATTTTCTCAGAAATATATAAATTTTAAAAATTTATGTACCAAATATATTTTCTTTCGATTCAAACATATAAAAAAGCGTTTTTGTACCGTGTATAAACAAATACTTAATTTGAGAAAATTAGTCCACAAATATATTTTGTTGTAATATATTAATACATACGTTCCAAACAAATTTTATTGATTTTAAAATAAAATGTATTTCATCCAAAGTATATAATATTTAAAGTTTGTTTTCCAAATATATTTTCTTTTAATTCCAACATCGATAGATTGTCAAAAAGAGATGAATTGGAATATTCATCTCTTCTCAAAAAGTTATTGCTTTAAAACAAATGCTGTTTGTGACATCTTTAACCAGAAATATAACACAAAATCATGAAAAAATGTATATAAAACTCGAAAAAGTCAGCAAAGTTTTTAATTTTTTGTAAATAATAACTGTTGCTGTATAAACAAATATTTTATTTGGGAAAGTCAGTTCGTAATATATATTGTAATATATTAATACATATGGGCAAATCCTGCGTGCCGAACGCTACATTCGTACGCGTTTTCGGATTAAAATATAAAAATTTTTTGGTCTTTCAAAAGAGATACCTTCAACTTGTGCATAATGTTTAGTGGGATATGAGTGTTCTTTCGAATGCCATAAACAAATTTTTTGTAACAGGTATAAGTTGCGAAAATATTTATCACAAATTATTGTGACGCACGCTACAAAAAATGGAAGTAGCTTTGAAGGTTACGGTATGTTTTCGTAATTTTTTAGTAAATTTTGCATAATAAAGCACACAAAATGAAATACCTATAAGAAAGATGAATATAAGAGAATTCTAAAAAAATTATTTGCAGCCAGAAATTTTTGTAGTTTTTTATCAAAAGCCATGAACTCTATGTGACGCACGCTACATTTTTTCCAGTCAAACTTTTTATAGTAGAAATTATGTTTATTTTAACGAATCAAACTACATTATTTTTAATAACATTTTGTAAAATATTTTTTTATATTTATAAATGTATTTATGAATGAATATATGTTTATGAATGAATGTTATGGGTTATCCATGTTAGCACTACAAATAATGATAAAACACATGATGTGAGGAACCATTTTTTAATACTTTTTGTATTAATGGACACCCACAAATATTTTTTAACATCTAGTCTTATATTCCATTAACCAAACTAAAGTTTGATCAATTTTAAAATTTTTTGGTTGGTGGGCTGTTTCTGGGATTTGCCCATACATATATGCGTTCCAAACAAAATTCCTTAATTTTTAAATACAATTTATTTGTTTATTCAGTTAAAACATATAAAAATGGCGATTTTCCCCGTGTTAGAATAATGTTTAGAGTATAATTGGGCAGCAGTTTTCATGAAGGCATCAATCTGGACTCGAGTCCTTTAAGACAACTATTATCTAGAATCCTCTACATTATCAGACATAAAAAGTGAATGTCAAATGCCTGAATGTCGGAAATGACCAAACTCACTTTTTCTCAACAAATATCTCAAAAACTTGATGTGCTGGATTAAAATTGTTATCGCCTATGCAGCAATAATACCCGACACCTCCCTAAGAATGCGCAAAGGTGAACTAGATCAGGAACGATAACCTTAAAACGCGAAGTATTCTTCAATAGATCAAGAATTGAAAGGAACAAATAGATGGTACTATACATATACATAATCTAAGCAGATTGTCATCAATTTGGATCGAAAAACTCACTTCTGTTAAATTTTTTAAAGATCTGACATAGAGTTATAATAGAGCCTAAATATTTTATCAAGAACTGAACCGTTTTTTTCAAAATTTGGGTAGTTCATTCGTGAAAAAATAACCTAGAAGTTTCTCTTTCCTAAAATTCGTACTGGTCGGTAATAAAATACATGTACTACAGAATTTGATCTGTAATAAAATATAGAAACTATAGCATTTTGATTTAAATTCAAAAGGAACATATATATAGAGGATATATCTAAATCTAAACCATAATTAAGAAACTAAGTTTTTTTCAAAATTTTGTAATGGTCTGAAGTAAAGTAATTCTACTTTCAGCGTTTTGATACCAAATTGGAAGGAACATATATATGGGGGGAAAATCTACGTGTATATCTAAATCAGAAACGAATTTTATTGTCCTAGGGATCGTACCTAGGACAAAGAAGATATACGTGTCAAATTTTATCACGATCGGACAATAATTGCGACCGGTACTTTGATTTGAAGGATAAATGAACAGACGGAAGGACATGGCTAAATAGACTAAATAGAAATAAAATATGGATCCATCTGATCTGCTTTTGGATGTTACAAGGAAATGCACAAAGTTATAATAGCCTGTACCACAGTGTGTGTAGGGTACAAAAATTGTATAATAGTACTCAGCCCAAATATGTTTTTTTAATTAGTTTTAGTACTCTTCGACTCCGACAGTAGCATCTGACCCAGTTTCTCAACATGCTTCATGACATTCTTCAAACTATGTATAAAGGAAGCATGTCATTTGTCAAGATTCATACACGGTGCAAAATCGCCTTTTTTGATATGTTTGAATCGAAAGAAAATATATTTAGAACACAAAATTTTAAATATTATATATTTTTGAGTAAATAAATTTTATTTAAAAATCAACAACATTTATTTGGACCTCAAAGTTGTCTTTTTTATGCTATGTGTCCTTTATCAACTTTCTTGATCATATAATTTTAGCAAAACATATTTGTTTTGAGATTAGTTTTTAACTTATGGCAATTTCGTTTCTGCAAAAAGAAGTGCACTATTTTCGTTGCCCTTTTCCTTTAAACTTGACTTGTATACCACATTTTAGAATTTTGAAATAGGTGCTATGTTTAATTCAAGTGACTATATCAGTTCCACATAAAAGCAGCAAATATTTTCTGAAAAATCGAAATCTCCATTAGATTTTTCTATATTAAAAAGTATTTTTGTAAAGTTCATTTGTTTGGTTTATGGGATGGCTGCTTCATCGGGCTGTACTTCTTCGAAAATGAGGTCGGCCAAGCAGTTAGCGTGAATGGTGTTCGCTATCGCGAGATGATAACGGACTTTTTGTAGCCAGAAATTTAGGATATGTTCCTGGACGATATATGGTTCCAACAGGATGGTGCTACTTGCCACACAGCCAACTCAAAAATGGCGATCTTTTGCGCGAGAAATTCAGTGGCCGTGTTATCTCACGACGTGGTGATGTTAATTGGGCGCCACGATCAAGTGATTTGACGCCTATGGACTTTTTTTGGATATATTTAATACAAAAAGTTTATCGTAATAAGCCAAGAACAATTCAAGAGCTAAACGATGAGATAATTCGGCACATTAACGACATTGAACCTCAATTATGTCTCAGAGTCATTGAAAATATGGACCATCGGAAAGAGCTATGGCACCGAAGCCGAGGCGAGCCTTTACCGATATTTTGTTTCACACATAATTGTCATAAATGTCATAGATCCTTCTATCATAATACAATCATATTAAGATATTTCTCTGAAAACTTTTTGTGGTTTTTGCAATTAACATCGTGCGTTTTGGTTGGAACACCCTTTATATAAAGCTAACTGACAAAAGCAATATAATGAAACCTATAATTTTTTCATAAATAAATTGAAAACAACTCAAAATAATTTTTCGCGAGCAATATTTTTGTCAAAAATACCAACTTAACATATTGAATAATTGTATGGCCTTTGAAATATGGCAACCCTTTTTTGCAAATTTATTTCGTTCCTTGGATTTGAGGCATATACTCTTGCTCAAAAACAAAAGCTAACTTCGAGAAACGACTTCAGCCAGTGGATTCAGTATGACCGAAATGGGTTTACCTATATGACCTCCTTTCTGTGACATTTTTAAAGCGTCCATTTCGAACAAAGTGTAATTATAATACAGTATTGTTGATATTTTATTTACTCAATTTCGCAGTGTTACAATTTTACCGATACTATCGATAGTGAATACATGCGCAAAAAATAAACTATAAACTACTACGGTACATGGGAGGGGTACAAGATGGAGTGGGTCAATATGACCAATCTTCAAACTTCGCCTGGGATATAAAAAATTTACCACATACACTGAAAAAAAATGTCATAAAATTAAAGAATGGCTCCAAAGACGTCATTAGTTTTTAAAATAAGAACATTTAGTACTTAAAATATAGATAATTTCATTAATATTAAGTAATTTACTTAATTTTAAGTACATTTTCGTAATTTCAAGTACAAAATTTGATTATTTTGATGACTAAGGACGTCTTTGGAGCAATTTTATCACAAATTTTTTTTCAGTGTACAACATTTGAACTTAATCGTTCACTTCTTTTGACTGTAATCGTGCGCACAATCCAGACAGACGGACATTTCTCAAATGACTTAAAACGGGTTTCGCCCTGAACATACCTAGGGTCTGGTGTGTTACACTTTTAGACCGACCTTCCACCACTTAAGCGAGAGTATAAATAGCTGGTTCTGTAACGTATAGATGAAAAATCGGCAAATGGGGTCTACAACTTAAAATTCACAACGGAGTTCATTAATGGAGCTATATCTAAATGTAAAGAAATTATCCTAACATATTGCAACGTTTGTTGTTGGTCTAAGGAGCTCCTCTCTATGAAATTCCATGTAGATCATCTGGAAGCTTCAATAACGTTTATATGCAAAATCAGGATATATGGGAGCTATTTCCAAATATGAACTAATTTTCTCCAAAAAAATCTAAAGTTGGATTTAGATCGGTAGAAACTTAGCCGTACGTAGCTCTTATGGCGAATTCTTTTCTGCAAAAAAGTGCAACATTTTCATTGCCCTTTTTCCGAAAACGGCTCTTTTGTGATACTTTTTTGAAATTTGGTAATTAAGTTACTCGAATTTAGCACAACTAAAATTTCAAAATGTGAAAAAAGCGATATTATTGTGTAGTTTTCGGAAAAAGGGCAATGCAAGTGTTGCACTTTTTTGCAGAAAAGAATTCGCCATTAGATGACAAATTAACGGAACATATACGAGTACATAGGGAATATGAAAGGTGGTTAAATTTTAAGGGCCGATGTTGATTTTGAATAAAACACAAATTATTTAGGAAATTATTGTCATTTCTTTTTATTATGATAATATTGGTATGGTTCAATTATGTATGGAACAAAATATCGGCCACACGGCACATCTCCATTCGATGGTCCAAATTTCCGATGACGCTGAGGAATAATTGAGGTTCTATGCTGTTAATGTGCCGAATTATCTCATATTTTAGCTCTTCAATTGTTGCTGGCTTATCGACGTTCCTTCAAATAACCCCAAAGAAAGAAGTCCAACGGTGTCAAATCACATGATCTTGGCGGCCAATTGACATCGCCACGACGTGAGATAACACGGCCATTGAATTTGTTGCGCAAAAGAGCCATTCGTTAGATGTGTAGCAAGTGGCACCGTCCTGTTGAAACCACATATTGTCCACATCCATATCTTCCAATTCGTGCCAAAAAAGTTCGTTATCATTCTCACGGTAGCGAACACCATTCACAGTAACTGCCTGACCGACCTCATTTCGAAGAAGTATGGCCCGATGACTGGGCGAGCATGCACAGGTGTTTTCACTTCTCCTACAGACCCGGTTTGCTGAAATTTTCGCACAATTCTCCCGATTTTGGACACATTTGGTCGATTATGCTGATAAAAAACATCACGAAGTGCACGAAATGCATTTTGATTTCAACGCCCATTTTCGTAAAAGGCTTAAAAAATGTTAACGCGTTGCTCGATTGTTTATCATTCCATGGTTCAAATTGAGTCAGTCTAAAATTGAGAAATGTCAAATGAAATGCAGAAAAAAACTTGGCGTTTAGGTGTAGTTCACATTCAACATCGGTCCTTACAATTTCACCACCTTTTATGTAAACCTGGTCCGGTTTCTGTTAATCTTGAGGAAAAAAAGAGACTTTTCACACACAGAAAATTTATTTATAATGGGTTCAGAAATAACTGGTGTTTCTTAGATTTACAGAAATTTTAAATTTAAAAAAAGCAAAAAAATATTTTTAATATCGATTAAAGTGGCTTTATTGGATAGATAGTTTTATGCTGTTATTGTTTAAATATGATTTGGGAACTCCAATTTCCACAGTTCCACAGCTTTGCGGCCTTATTTCGCCAGTAACTCGCAGAAGGTTCATTTCCAAGTTTTCAATTGGACCATTATATGAAATTATTCGTTTATCAAAAGTTTCTTTGAATAAATTAATTGTAGCGTGCGCCGTGTGGCTCCATCCCGTTGGAACCGCTTGTCAGCAAGATTATTGCCAGCTAATTGTGGTACGAAAAAAACTTGTAATCATTTCTCTATACCATTCTGCCCATCATCGTTTTTGCAGAGGTAAAGTTGTCCAAAACAAAATCTTGAGGATTATCTTTAATCCAATCTTTAATCCAACAATTTTGCATATTTACGTACCCATTCGACCTAAAATGATCTTCATCGCTGAACAAAGTTTGAAGTTTGTCGAACAGAACCTTTAGTTTTTTAGGAAATTTAAACAATATGCAAACGTTGCTCTCGTGTAAGTCTTTCCATGATGAATTGGCAAACCAAACTAAACAACAAGAAACTATCAGATGTTAAATCGGTTTTATCAACTCAATGTTGTGAACCCGTTTAAAAAGCATCCTGTACAAGGGTTAAACACATTTAAACATCTTCAAAAATCAATGATAATTTTCCCTGAGTATCTCTAATGTATATCGTCATCAGAAACGAAAAAGGGCGTCACAACAAGAAAAATGGAAACTCAGTTTTTGACGGATTTCGGTACCCTGCATCAAAATACACATCCTGACAAATTTTTAGCGGCATAATATTAAAAATGGCGAATTTATTAACGAAATTCAAAAGGGCCTAGCACAAATTATTTCCTTTTTCATAGTTAAAAAATACTATTTCACGCAATTTTCACAAACAAGTTATAAATCATGTTTGTGTGATTTTATATATGCATCATTATGTTTAGATATTATCCTGAAAACTACGTTTTTCTAACGGCAACACTTTTCATTTTATTTAGTTTTTTGCTTCTCCTGTAAAATTTTCAAACATGATGATAGGCCCTTTTTCGTTTCTGATGACGATATGTATTTCTGTGGTCTTCATTGAAGCCCTGTATGGTATAAAAAGTCAACATATCAACCTTCATTCTTTCCTGAGCCGGTCTAATGTACACATGAGTATTTACATTACTTGTTGGATTAAAATAAAAACAAATCAAAACAAACACATTTTGCCACAGAAGTCATCCGATGGGTTTTAACATATGTGGATCTTACCCATTATCTTTTAATTTTATTTTATTTCTTGGTTTATTACTGAAGGTTAGCTTCTTTAGTCGTTTGTGGAGATACGGGTTATAGGTTGGCCTCTCAACAATGTATTCATCAACAAAGTAAAAACGGCACAATTATAATGATGACCCTAAAAAGTGAAATCAACAGCGGACGTCCCTAATTTTAAATAATTTTGTTATCGAGCTTTGATTATTATTTTATAGTTTATTGCTATTGATCAGTTTGTTGTTATACTAGTTTCGGCAGAGACTCGCATAAACGTGCGCATATGGGCGGATGCTTTATTGAATTCGCATAAAGTTACACCAAATAAGGTTACAAAGTGGTATAATTTTGCTGGACCATATTAGTTATGATTAGTCCATATTGAAGTATAAATACATGCATATATTTTTGCTATTTTATAAGCGATTTCGAAATAACAAAAAACTGAAAACAGTATCAACAACAGCCGGATACATTAAAATTGTCGGCGCAGCTATAACGCACAGCACGAACGGAGAGTGCAAAGGTGATCCCTTCTATACATAATCGTTATACTTATAGATAAAATTCCGACATAAATTGACAGCAATACGAGTATACTTATATTTGCTAAGAACAATCGAGATAGCTTTGTATTGTGTCTCTTGTTATACGAGGGTAGTCTTTTATATTCTGCGAAAACATACAAAATAAATTAATGTTATTAATTACACTATGCAAAAAAAAATTTTTTTTGTGTCCGGGACCTAAAACCTTTTTTTGTATAGATTGAGGCAAATACTATTTTAAGAAACCAAAACTAAAATTTTTTTGTGGTAATATTTATTTTTATTTTTTTTTTCTAGAATTCATATTTTCATGGAAGGTACCTTTACTATTTGAATCATATTTTGAGATATCATTTAAATAAAAGGAAATTATGAGGGCTATAAATGCTGAAAACATCACTTTCATTTAGAAACTGAAGTTTAGTAACTGTCGTTAAAACAATTAGATCAAAATCGTTGTTTTCAAAAACATCGTTTTGGTGGCACGAAAAAAAAACAAAAATAGAAAAAAAGGCAAAACTTCAAATTGCTAACGATAAAAACAGTGCGTTTTTGAAAAAATCTGTGGATACACTGAAAGAAAATTTGTCATAAAATTAATGAATTGCTCCAAAGACGTCCCTAGTCTTCAAAATAAGTACATTTTGTACTTCAGATATAGATAATTTCATTAATATTAAGTAATTTACTTAATTTTAAGTACATTTTCTTGATTTTAAGTAAAAAATGTACTTATTTTAAGACTAAGGACGTCTTTGGAGCAATTCTTTAATTTTATGAATTTTTTTTTTCAGTGTAGATGTATAAACTATGACTCGGGAAACTAACAAAATATTTTTTCATATTTTTTATTTTGTAAATTTTGTTTGGGAGGTACCAAAAGGGGCGGGCAATAACGCCCATGGTTTAACACACTATGCGTACTATAAAAACGTTACACTGTACATAAAGTACAATTTTCACCACATATTTTTCCTTTCGTTTTTATTGACCTACTATTATAAAGAAAACATGTCATTTTCACACATTCTGCAATGTAGTGTTTTCTAGATGAAACTGCTTTAAGTAAATTGAATAATTCACATTTCATTGCAAAACTATGATTTCAAATTATTCAGCTTTAATGTTGTGTGAAGCGTCTAATTGCTATTCAATATCAAAACAATAGACAACGATCTGTATCGAAATGATAAATCAAAAACTAAACAAAAAAGACAATTACTTAAGAGCATCTGTGTGTAATTATGACTGATGCTGATGACGAAATTCAAGTGTACACATAACGCCTTCAGCACATACTGTGAGCGTCAAAATGTAAAAATTTGCCTTGTATATAAAAAGCTGGCAAATACCCGCTACATCGCAAGCGAAATTTTGACTTAGTAAATAATTTACAGCCATTTCCTGTTATTTGGAAATTTGCTTTCGTTCGCCTGCCAGACGATTTGGGATTTAGATATAGCCCCATTTATGTTTTACAAACGATTTGACATGCATTAAAAAACAATTTTAATTCGATTGATACAACCATTGATTTAGTTGCAAGCATTTTTATTTGATCGTATCCATGTTATTATTGTTGTTTCACCTATTTATATATAAATACAACCGACACACGGAGTAGGCAACATACTTTTTGTTGCTAGTACTATTTTTTATTGTTACAATCGAATTCCAACAAATTATTTTCCTGGGTGTAGTCTTTCCTTACTGGTTTTATATTGTTCGCATTGACATTCGTAAATTTGCCACATTTTGTTATTTTATGATCAATACTTTCTGCCATATTTACTTTACAAATAAATAAATCCTACGCCACGTCCACTGATCCGATCCCACCCGTTTTTGGTTAAGATTTTGGTATTATCGACTTTAATATATATAACAATGTTTTTATACGTTTAGCAGTTTCTGAGATATTGAATTTTTAAATAATGCCACGCCCACTTTAGACAAACCCATTATTTCCTTTTTTAAACCGTTTGTCGCAAAGCAGCTTCAAATAAAAGTCAAAAATCGAGCCGGAACTGTTTATATAGAAATTTTCAATATTCAATTTCAAGTCCAGTTTCTGAGATATAAAATTTTTAAAAACTGCCACACCCCCTTTAGAAACTTCCTTTTACGATCCGATCCTGCCCCTTTTTGGTAACGGCAAGTTAAGTTCTATTGGATAGTAATTATGAAGATATCTTGGAGATATCTTCATAACTACTCTTAATTGAAAGATATTGTTTTTGAATTTTTTTATTTTCTTAAAAAGATTGAAGAAAAATCTGTCAAAAACACTTAGGGCATACTTTTCTAAAGAAAATAGGTTTATATGGACGGGAAAAACGGACTTTGACCAAAATGTCAAAATTCAACACCTCCAAATCGTTGAAATTTTGTGTCACAACTACTATCCAATAGGACTAAACTTTGTGCAAGTTTTATACCGATCAGAAGATATAACTTTTAAAAATTTACTAACTTAACACAAAATCCCCCATATATATTTTTGTATACGATTGATAGTTTCTGATGAACTGAATTTTTAAATAATACCACGCCCACTTAACACCCTTCCACTATTTCATTTTTAAACCATCTGTCACAAAGCAGCTTCAAATAAAAGAAAATAATCGATGTCGCAGTGTATATATAGAGATTTTCAATATTTCAAAGCTAGGAAAATACGCATTTCATCCGAATAAGAAAGGGAGGAATGATATTGGGGTTGTCTTACTTTTGTGTCTTACTGTCTATATATGTAGGTGGGTGCATAATAACTGAATTACTTTTAATTCACTTCCACAAAAACTCCAATCGATATTCCTTTATGGCCTTAAACTTGCCAAAAACCGGCATGAATCGTTAAAAAAAACCGGCATTGCAACAATGAAGTGTGGCTCTTCTGTTTTAGTTAGTGATGTTTTGCCGGTTGTCTATTTTAGCGTTTCTGACTAAATCGAATTTCTACTATTGTTTTGGTTTTTGTTTCGTTCGCACCATCTTTAGCATGAATTGTTGCTTTAATTATTATGTTGTTATTCATATCAAATTACTGTTCATATCAAATTATGATCGCATTTTAGTGCCGCGGGTCATCTTACGTGTGATCGCTATTAGGAGTTCAGCCACATCAATCAGTGACCACACTCAACCCAAACCGTAGGAATAAGAGAATTCAAAAAGCAAAATAAGATCTAAAACTCAAAAAGTTGTATTCATTTATGTACACTCTTTCTATGTGTACATATGTATTGTAGGTGTGTGGGTATTTTTGCATAAATATATGCATATGCATTAACTTTTAAATATTCAAATTAAGTGTGCATACTTAATGTCAATTCCGTACAAGGTGTTGTCTCTTTTAAAAATTCATTGATATTAGTGATTACTCAACCCTTTACTTGTGCAGCCATATAAGGAAACTTAACACGAACCACAGAGCCACGATACACTCATTAACTGAGTCATGCTAGATTCAAGTTAGAGGTTAGTAAAATAAAAATACATACAAATACACTGAGAAAAAAATGTTCGTTGCAGCATATGCGATCCGCTAAAATAAGTGCGGCCTTACCGAATCTCAACATGGATTGCATTTAATTCAACATGGAGTGAAATAATTTTTTGTAGAAAATTGTTTTGAAAACCAGTAAGAAATTTCAGTCGGGTAAACCAACTAAGGTATACATATACATACATACATTCTCTCAATTTGTGAGCAATGTAAAAATTCACTGATATATGTACGAATATTATGAGCTATTTTATTTTGGTATGTCTTGGCTCTTTTTGTATGAGAGGTACTAAAAGGGATGTGGTTATAACTACCAATTTAAACAGTACTGTAATAATTTTAAAAACTTTACACTGGGCACAAATTTTGAGTATTTATATGCACTGGTATTCAATATATAAGCTGTTAACTTTTTGTACAAAATGGTACGTTTGTGTGGGATGTACAAAAAGAGGCGTGAAAATAACGTCCATCCTTCGAAAGACTGTAGGTAGTATAAAAACATTACACTGTGCACAGTTTTAAGTATTTGTTATAAGTATTCACGATATAAGCTGTTAACTTTTTGTACAAAATGGCACCTTTGTGTGGAAGCTACCAAAAGGGGCATGGCACTAACGCCCATTTTTCACTGACTGTTGGTGCTATAAAACTGTATACAATTTTAAGTATTTGTATGCACTGGTATTAAATTTATAAGCCGTTAACTTTTAAAATAGTCAATTTGAATGGGAGATATCATAATGGATGTGGAAACTTCGCCCATTTTTCTCAAGGTGATAGCGACTAATAAACTAATAATATGTGTGGAATTTCAGAAGCTTCAAATAAGTTGTATAGAAGTTATTAAATAATCAACATTTCACAAAATATTAACCATTTGTGGGGGACGCACTAGAACGAGTTGACCAATATAACCCATACTCGAACTTAGCCTGACATAAAAAAAAATTACCGCATACCAAATTTGAAATCAATCTCCTTTCGAGCTCACCAGCCAGCAGACAGACGGACAAAGCCCATTCGACTTAAAATGAATCAAAACTGATATCCGCCGGTCATACTTAGGGTCTTAGGGCACTCCTTCCATGTGTTACACTTGTGGCCCGTAGCAAATTATATATACCCCCGTCAGACTAAATTGAGGGTACAAAATAATAAAACGACAGCTGCAAAGCTTCAGTCACATTGGCTAGAAAATGTGTCATTATGTCTGTACCAAGGATATTTAAAATTTTGTAGATTTTTTGTATTAATTAAACAAAATTTCAGACATATCGACTAGAAAATGCGGTCTATATGGCATGTCAAAACAATTCAAAATGCATAGTTTCTGTGGCGTATCCGACTTGCATAAATATACTAGCTGTACACGGTGCGCTTAGCTGCCGTCAAATTAAATTTCAGTGAAATAGAACCATCGCACAAGAATATAACTGCCCCAAACAGTGTTGCTAGAAGAATTTGACTGAAAATCGTTAAAATAGGGGCACAAAAATCGTCAAGAGAAATTTTCGAAATCGTCAACATAAAAATCTACCAGTTACTACAGCATTTTAGTCTGTTTTTGGCGAAGGGCATGTTTCAGGACAGATGTACATTTATAAATACCCTTAAATATTAACCCTTTGTGGGGGAGGTACTAGAAGTAGTGGCCCAATATGGCATATCTTCGAACTTAGCCGGAGATAGAAAAAGTATTACCACATAACAAATTTTAAGACTTTCCCCTTTCGATAGTTATCGTGCGCACCTGCCAGCAGACAGACAGACGGACGGGCGGACATTGCTCATTCGACTTAAAATCAGGGCTGTGGAGTCGAGCCAAAACTACTCGACTGCGACTCCCGGAGTCGAATTTTAAAATCATTCGACTCCGACTCCGGCAGTTAAATAACATACATTTTTATACCCTACACCACACTGTGGTACAGGGTATTATGACTTTGTGCATTTGTTTGTAACACCTAGAAGAGATAGACCCATTTTTTATTATACCGATCGACTCAGAATGACTTTCTGAGTCGATTTAGCCATGTCCGTCTGTCCATGTATTCTTGTAATCAAAGTGTATTTATGGTCCGATTGTGATGAAATTTAGCATAGTGCTCTTTTTTGGCCGAAGGACGATCCCTATTGAAATTGGTTAAAATCGGTTCAGATTTGGATATAGTCCCCATATATATGTTTCACCCGATTTGACATGCAAGCGCCGTAGAAACCACATTTTACATCCGATCTTTATGAAATTCGGCAGAGAGAGTTTTATTATTACGTGAATGAACACTACCAAATTCGGAGAAAATCCGATCAGATTTAGATATAGCCCCCATATATATGTTCACCCGATTTGGCATGTAAGCGCTGTAGGAACTGTATTTTAAATCAGATCAGTACGAAATTTGGCTGAGAGAGTTATCTTATTACATGAATAAACACAGCCAAATTCGGGGAAAATCGGTTCAGATTTAGATATAGCCACCATATATATGTTTCACCCGATTTAACATTTAAGCGCTGTAGAAATCATGTTTTATATCCGATCAGTACGAAATTTAACAGAGAGAGTTCTCTTATTACATGAATAAACACTGCCAAATTCGGGGAAAATCGGTTCAGATTTAGATATAGCCATTATATATATATGTTTCACCCGATTTAATATTTAAGCGCTGTAGAAATCGTGTTTTATATCCGATCAGTACGAAATTTAACAGATAGAGTTTTCTTATTACATATATGAACACTGCCAAATTCGGGGAAAATCGGTTCAGATTTAGATATAGCCCCCATATATATGTTTCACCCGATTTAACATTTAAGCGCTGTAGAAATCATGTTTTATATCCGATCAGTACGAAATTTAACAGAGAGAGTTTTCTTATTACATGTATGAACACTGCCAAATTCGGGGAAAATCGGTTCAGATTTTAACATAGTCCCAATATATATGTTACTCCCGATTTGACATGTAAGCGCTGTAGAAACCGTGTTTTATATCCGATCAGTACGAAAATCGGCAGAGAGAGTTTGCTTATTACATGTATGAACACTGCCAAATTCTTATCGCAATGCCCATTTTCGCATTCGTAGGTAGGTGTAGGGTATTATATAGTCGGCCCCGCCCGACTTTCTGTCTTTCCTTACTGGTTTAAATTATATTACTACAAATATATCTTTGTTGAAAAAACACAAAACAGTATTTTAAACAACAGTAATTAATTTAAATTGTATTATTTATTTATCGACGTTTGATTTGCAACTAATACGACAATTATTTCAAAATAGAATCATGATAAAATTTTCAACAATCACTGCCTCTGTTTTAATGCCCGTATACCGCAATTTTGGGAAATTATGTTCGCTTCAGGCATCTAGTTTGTTCGTTAGTTATTATACTCTATACCACACTATTTGTAAAAAAATACTACGGATACCAACACACCTTAAAATATACTGTTCGACTCAGAAACGCTAGAAATCCATCTGTCTGTCCATCTTAAGTTATTCGTTGAGTACAGGTCAAAATTTCACTGAGATCCTGCTGAAATTTGGCAATAAGAACTCTTTCACATCAGGGAGGAAGCGTATTGAAATTGGTCAAAATCGGTTCAGATCGATATTGCCCCCCGATATATATATTTCTTTAGATTTGGCCTTGTAGCGCTATGGGAGCTGTATTCCACATTCAATCATTTTGAAATTAAGTGGGGTAGAGTTAATTTATGCAAGAACGCATATTGTCGAATTTGAACACATTCAGTTAAGATTAAGTTTTATAACTATTATTTATATTTCATATTTATATTTTCTATGTATATCTGAGCTTATTCTGCTCTAACAAGGTGGTGTACGATATCATATAGTTGGCTTCGCCAGTCATTGGTCTTTCCTTACTGTTTTTTTACTCGCTTAGGAATAGCGTATAGTCTTGCAAAAGTCTTATTTTGATACACAGAACTTTCCTAAAACTGTCTACATAAAAAGTCGATAATTTGTTGACTTTATAGGTTTTTTGGACATACAAAAATATTTGGTTAAAAGCTTCAAATGTTTTATCCTTCTTTTGTACTAGAATCGTTTTCCCAAAAATTGTTAAGTGCGAAAATTCTATCGCATAAATGATACGGTATATGGGTGATTTCGACATTACCGTATAATTTGGTGTCTTTGGGAATTTAAATAAGAAAAATAAAATGTATTCCACTTTGGCATTTACTTTATTACAAAGCTTTATAGGTCCTTTACGGTCACTAAAATATTTTTTGAAAAATTTATTTTTATGGAAAAATTGTCTACCAAAGTGCTCAAATGCCATTCCCCTGGATGCTTATTTTTTAAAATTTTTTGACGAAAATAGTAAATATTTATTTAATAAAATTTTTTCAATGTTAAATATAATCTTTAATTATTTATGTTTTCTTTTAATGTTTATAATTCTTTATCAATTACTATTTTTATGGATGATTATTTTTGTCCCTGAAGAATTGCTTCATTGCCATGGCAAATCTTATATACCGCAAAACTCGAACTTCCAAACCATTCTGGATTTCGAATAGTTGCAATTTTAAGGAGTATTAAATCTACTACATATAATTGTGTTGGTTTTGCGCCAACAATATTAATAAAATGATGTAAGTCGCGCTTTGTCTTCCGAAATCATTTTTCACACCCACGTGCGTCATTCCTCTGGGCTGCTTTTATTTTTAGTTCAATATTTTTTATACCCTCCAACATAGGATGGGGGTATATTCATTTTGTCACTCCGTTTGTAACACCTCTAAATATTGATGTGAGACCCCATAAATTATATATATTTTTAATCGTCGTAAAATTCTAAGACGATTTAGCCATGTCCGTCCGTCTGTTGTAATCACGCTACAGTCCGTAATAATAGAACTAGGTTGATAAAATTTGGATAAATATTTCTTATAGTTGCAGGTTGTTTGGGATTGCAAATGGGCGATATCGGTCCATATTTAGATATAGCTCCCATATATAGCATCTAACTTGTTGTGATTCCTGCTGTTCACATCTACTATTTTTTGTGTTTTTTTGGTGTTATTTTCTTTAGAATTGAGTTATTTTGTGAGGTCACATGCTATCCATAATGGAGGGTATATAATATTCGGCAAGGCCGAACTTAACGCTTAACTTGTTACAACTTTTTTGTGCTATTTAACTTCATTGTGAAAACCAAGTTCCGATCCATGCAAATTTTTGGATTTAAACCGAAATTATATAGACTTTTGTAGTCAATCGTCATTCCCCTGTCGATTAACAAGGGAACTATAAAGGGCGTCCACCAGGATCCTCGATCTGATGACATATTTGGATAGGACACCTCAAAATAAGAAGAAACATTAGCGGGCATTTTATCGGTAACATGTTAAGTTATCGAGTTATCGGACCAAAATCGTGAAAAAACATTAATTTTTCTGGTAAAATGACATAAATAATATGTAAAAAACCACTACTATCTTTTCCAGAACTATCCTAGTTAATGATATATGAAACAAAAGACTGAAAACATCAATAAATTTTTTTGATAACTACCTGGCGTCACCTCCATTCCACTGTCAAAAATACGCCAGGGGAATGATGATTAACAGGACAATAAAGGACGACCACCAGAATCCTCGATTTGATGCCATATTTCTATTGAGCACCTTAAAATAAGACGAAAAATTAACGGTTAATGCCTAGTTATCGAGTTATCGTACGATAGTATTTGAAAAAAAAAATGTTAAAACTATTATGTCCGATAACTCGAAAACTAAGCGAGATATCGATAAAATGCACCTTATATTTTCTTCTTATTTTGAGGTAATCTATACAAATATCATCGGGGCCTCGGATATTATACTCTCCCGTCATTACCTTGGGGGCTATAATTTCAAATATTTGTATAATTCGTTTAAAAATTTAGAAAAATGAGGTGTACCTTCGATAATTGAGTAGCTATTATTAAATGGATTATATTTGAAATATTAAATTCTGCAAAAAACTTCAATGCCAAAAATTATGTCGAAATTGGCCCGTAATGTCGAAACCACACATACGAGTATACCCTCGTATCACTAAAGTGTGGGTATAAAAATGCATACTATGTGTACGACAAAAAAGCCATCGGGAAACTTTAGTCTAAAATAAAGCCAAGTTTCTCGATTTTTTAAAGTTTCTCGATTATTCTAAAAATTTTAGAGGACAATTTGGTTTAATCCTAATATTGTTTTGTGTATTTGGAAGAGACCAACCTGCTTCCATACAAAGACTGAATGTATTGCAAGTATTTCATTCCGTGCTCACAGTTAACTTTATGATTACGTGGGCGTGACCGCCGTCATTAGTAATCTAATCTGGCTGGGTTTTCTTTAGAACTCTTAATTAATGATTCGATAACTAGCTCTTAAATCCTATAAGAGGACGGCTCATTCGAGCGAATGAGAAATAGTCCCAAAGACATACTTTTCGGCTATCGATTTTTAGAATAAAAACAAATTTCTTATGATTTTTGTTTTATTTTTCACAAAAATTCAAATATTTACTAACATTTTGCAAATAGTAGCACATTTATAACTTTTACGGTTAAAGTGATAAAAAAAATAATAAACCCAGTATTTCTCAAAATACACAATTTTAAAAAATTTTAAAATCTTCAGATTTGAGCGACAGTCTTTATTTTTTTTTTTCAAAATTAAAACATTTAGTTTTAATGAAACTTTAATAACTCAGTCAATTGCAAACGGATTTTTAAGAGACTGGTAGTTCCTTATAAAATTTATGTAAATTAATTAATCTTGCGGTTATCTCACAAAATAATTGGTAAAAACATTGCCTTAACTAGAAAATTACGAAAAAATTGAAAAAATGTGTTTGTAGGACAAATAAACATATATTCCTACAGCTTTAAATAAACAAAGCATACTCGTATATCATTCGAAAAGTCTAAATTGTTTCATTCAAATTAGTTAAGAGATTGAAAATTAAATAACAAAGTTATGGCTTTTTGAACTATAGGGTTTTCCAACAAAAAGCATTATTTTGAATCACCCGGTATTTCGGTAGCTGTCACTTTTGAAGCCTTTATTCTTTGAGATTTGACAAGTAGAAACTACGCCATTACTAAAAATGGAAAGATACACGATTCAACAACGCATTGAAATTATAACGCATAGAAATTGTTGGAAAATTCGAGCTGTAGGGACAAGTTAGTGATGTGAAGAATAAAACCCGTGCACGTTGCTCAAGAACAACTGAGAATATTGCTGCTGTAGCCCAAAGTGTTGAAGAAAACCCAGGTTTGTCCATTCCTCGTGGTTCTTTGGAATTGGGCATTCCACAAACGTCATAACACCGTATGTTGCATAAAGACTTGAGTCTTAAGGCTTATAAAGTTCAGTTAACACAAGAACTCAAGCCGGCCGATCATCAACAACGTCGTGTCTTTGCTGATTGGGTCCTTGAAATGCATGAAAATGATCCGGAATTCCATCGAAAAATCATCTTGCCTGGTATACCTTCTGTGGTGAAGTGGAAAAGGTCTCCGACGCCGCTAGACTGAGGAAGATATTATCTGCTACACCCTGTACAGTGGGATACTTACAGGATGAGGCAAATAACTGGACCAAAAATAGCGAGCAGTCGCTCAATGTACTGCTCGACACACATTTCCCGGGGAACTCTGTAACAGAACCCGAGGATCAGCAGGACCAACAAGAGTGCGAGTGGACTGCGAGCGTCGCTAGCTTCTTGACCGAGAGATCCAGAATAAGCTGGGCTATTAATAGCTTTGAGCCCTTCAAGTCACCTGGACCAGATGGCATCACTCCAGCAGAAATGCAGAAAATGTTAAAGTACATTATCCCCTGGCTGGAGAAAATGTATGTAGGCTGTATCAGGCTTTCATACGTCCCGAATCGATGGAGGGATACCAAAGTGGTATTCATACCTAAAGCGGGAAAGATATCACACACTAGGGCAAAAGACTTCAGACCAATTAGCTTATCCTCCTTCCTATTGAAAGGTCTGGAAAGACTTTTAGATCATTTCATTAGGGAAAACCTGGATACAAAACTCCTGTCGGGGAACCAACATGCTTACAATAAGGGCAAGTCTACAGAATCAGCCCTGCACGAACTTGTGAGCACTATCGAATCGTCCCTGCATTTCAAGGAATTCACCATGGCGGCATTTCTTGACATAGAATGGGCTTTTAACAACATTCACTCAGATGCGGTAATTGCGACACTCTCACATCTAAAAGTTAACACTAGTTTGATTTGACTAATTCAAAGTCTGCTCACCAGAAGACGCATAACAGCATGTCTAGGGTCCACAACTCTAACAAGGATTGTAAACAGAGGGACCCCGCAAGGAGGAGTACTGTCTCCACTAATTTGGAACCTAGCGGTGAATGAAATCCTGCTAGATCTAGAACGTTGTGGCTGCAAGGTCGTGGCATATGCGGACGACGTGGCAATCGCAGTGAGTGACAAATTCGTAAACGTCCTCAGAGACATCCTACAGGTGGCTCTGAACAAGTTGGCTAGATGGGCAGAAGCAGCGGTTTGGGCGTTAACCCCAACAAGACAGAATTTGTTCTCTTTACTAGGATGAATAATGTCCCACATGTGGACCCTCCACTTCGGATAAATGGAACAGATCTAGTCTTTACTGAAAGTGCAAATTTTTTAGGAATAATTCTAGATAGAAAACTGTTATTTAGACTTAACGTATTGGAGCGTGTAAGGAAGGCCAACGTCGCCTTATATTCCTGCAAAAATTCTGTAGGGTCGCGGTGGGGACTCTCTCCTAAAATCGTCCACTGGATATATATAGCAGTAGTTCGTCCAATACTGTTATACGGTATTGTGGTATGGTGGACGGCAGCTGACAAACTAACCATCACCAACCTACTAACAAAGGTTCAGAGAACTGCCTGACTGAGCATAAGCGGAGCCTTAAGGACTACAGCGACAGCGAAATTGCTGCGGGCCAAAAGTGTAACACATCGAAGGACTTATCTAAGAGACCCAAGAATATATGGCCTTTTCGGCTATTTTAACCCATTTGAGCAATGTCCGTTCCTTCGACGTGCACGATAACTTATAGGAGTAAATACTGTTTTAATACTTGTTTTATCTCAGGCTAAAATCAAAAGAAATTGGTATTATCGATCTATATCCGCTCCGTTTTTTGCACAACACTGTTCATAGAGGGCATAGAAATAATTGATTTTTAATGAGATATATACTTATTTCAGATTAATCCGTATCTGAATGATATTATTTCAATTATTACGGCTTTTTGAACTACTACTCGACTACTGTATTAGGAAATCTAATCATTCTATATTCAATTATAAAAATGTTTTAATTATATAATGTTTTAGTTATCGTTGCTAATATTATTAAATAGTTTATAATTCAAAGATATCAATCCACTCGAACAACAAGAAAATAAAATACATTTAACAAATCCCAATTAAAGTCTTGCTTTGCCGGTAGACTTAATCATGCAAATATCAAAGATGCATTCATAGCTTAACAGTGGTAATATTGCCAAAAATATGCAAATTAATTTAAAAAATTTGCGTTTAATTTGACTTTGATTTGGTCATCATCTCATCTCTTCGTTTTCGTCACTGGTTTTGGCATATCTGCAATATTTTTCATTCTCCTAATAGACGAACCAACCAATCACCGAAGAAAACACGGCCGAAACATGTAGCGTGTTGATAATTTTAAGTTACTTTCAAGGTGTGGCTATAAAAGGCCGGCGAAATTTTAGTTTTGTTATCAATCTCAGTTTAGATTTCATTGGATTTGCAGCAAAATTCCATTGGAACCGAGTCTAACATGAAGGTGTGTATACGAAACCAAAGGACACTGAGATGTGAAATTGTTTGCCTAGCACTGTGGATTATAGGCATGCATTTCCCTCAGAGTTATTTGGACTATATATTAGTGAAATAATTCAGTTAACAAATCAAAATTTATTATTATCAGGTTTTCGTATGTTTGTTGGCGGTGTGCTCCGTGGCCAATGCTGGCTTCTTGTTCGGTGGTGGTAGCGGAGGTGGCGGCGGCGGCCATGGTGGCTACTCAGGCGGCGGTGGATATTCAGGCGGCGGTGGCTATTCTGGCGGCGGCGGCTATTCCGGCGGCGGTGGCTATTCAGGCGGCGGTGGCTATTCAGGCGGTGGTGGCTATTCTGGCGGCGGTGGAGCCGGGGGCGTTCAAGTCATAAAAGTCATTTCCGATGGTGGTTATGGAGGCGGTGGTTTTGGCGGCGGTGCCGGTGGATATGGCGGCGGTGCAGGTGGTGGCTATGGAGGCGGTCATGGTGGCGGCTACGGTGGCGGTCAAGCTGGCGGTTACGGTGGAGGTCATGGTGGCGGTGATGTTCAAGTCATTAAGGTCATCTCCCAAGGCTCATCCGGCGGCTATGGAGGCGGTCATGGTGGCAGCTACGGTGGCGGTCATGGCGGCGGCTACGGAGGCGGTCATGGTGGCGGCTACGGAGGCGGTCATGGTGGCAGCTACGGTGGCGGTTCTTCTGGTGGACATGTCAAAATCATCAAGGTCATCTCTGATGGCGGTGCTGGCGGCGGTTATGGCGGCGGTTATGGCGGTGGTGCTGGTGGTGGCTACGGCGGCGGTGCTGGTGGTGGTTGGTCCGCTGGTGGTTCCGGTGGCTGGTAAATCTCTGCCCATGACCAATACTCATACGAAACGTAATTCGAATGTTTAGTGAACTTTGTGATATCCTATTGTTGGAAACTACGCAGAGTGTTGTTCAATTCACTTAAGTAGTAAATCATAAACAACTTCATTTTTTCTGAAGTTGTGTTATTATGTTAGTTAATAAATAGCATTTATAAATAACACACACATCTTTTTATCTGGATTCATATTAAGTGTATTTTTATTGATTGTATATATGAGGAAATGACAGCAAAAAATCCGAACCAGGTAGATGGGCGGTCCCAAAACTAGCCTACCAACCAAAGAAAACATAACAGATTTAAGAAAAATGTTCTTTATTTCTCAACATAAGCTCCTTTTAGCAAAAGTCACTTGGTGTAAAATCGGTTCCGTTAGATATCATTATATACACATAATTCAGTATCATAGCTCTTAAGGGACTTTTAAAGAGCTGAAAGAGTGAATATTGCTTTGGTCGCTGCTAAACTGACAACAGTGTCAGAATTAACCGAACTGACAACGTTATATATGTTAACACAGTAATTGGCGATTGATGTATTTTGAAAATGCCTTAGAATACTCGTATATAAGACGCGGTTTTATGTCCCGTTTGAGCTCAAACTAGACATTAGTTATTGTTTTCGCATCTTCTTTGAGGTCAGTATGTATGGAATGTTTTGTATTCTTGACTCTTAAGGACATTTTAAATCAGTGAAAATCGCGCACATATTTGCCTTTTATAGTACTTCATCTTATAAGAGGCTTCTGAAAGGACGAAAACAATACTCAAGTTTTTGATAGCGCTAGAACTGACCACTGGTCGAAAAATGAATACGTGAGTAGCCCGTGGTTTATACAACACTCCTGTCTATGCGTGTGCAAAATTTTAGCTTTCTAGATCTAACAGAAGCCTCAGCGGTCAAGTGGTCAAAAAAATCGAAAATAAAAGTTGCCTATTTTAATTTCCGGGTATTGGTCTATCTGTTCGCCAAGTTTCAAGAAAATCGGTTCAGCCGTGTAGGCGTGATGTGGCAACAGACAAACAAACGATTTTGTTATATTAATAGGATTGATATTTGCTCAGTTTATTTACATGTTTTGCATTTGTTAATAACACTGTGCTAGTCCAAAAATGTATCAGGAAGGAAACCCCACGGATAATCCTATTCCGAACAAGTAAGCTCTTGTTTTCAAAATATTTGACCACTAAGTTTTCTGGGAAATCAGTGAGGTTAGTTATCTCGGTGGTGGAAGTCTTCGGAATTCAAGCTTTTGTAAAGGGAATTATTTCTCTCAACACAGTCACCCCCGCTTCTCACCCTCTTGCCCCTAACAAATTACAATAAAATGTTATCACATGTCAGAAGTACCTGCGAACAAATATTCATCGTGAAAAATTAGCGTTGATGCGTCAACAGCAGCAGTAGCGCCCCCACCTGTTATATTTGTAATTAATAATATAGCCACCTATCTACATCGATTAAAACCGAAAACGCAGTGATGTTAACCAGTGTTGCCGTTGATGATTCTAAAGAATCAAAATGATGCTTTTTTCATACATTGACACTTTTCTTTTAAATTTTGATTCTAAATTTGGTTTTATTTGCAAAAAATTATTCTTTTTGATTCCTTTTGACTTTTTCAAAAGAAATATGCGGTAATGTGCTGCGTTTCCTAATTAGTAAAACCTGAAAAGTCGAAAGTCGAAAATTCGGACGACAAACCATATTGGGCTATGCATTTCTACTAAGATTTTGTGGAAAAAACTTCATTATCAAGGACGGCTTTGCTTTACCTTGCATGAAAGCAAAAAGATTGTCTGTTATCTTCGTATCTATGGACTTCCAAGCATCTGTAATGGCCCGAAATAGCTTATTTTGTATCTCCACCTACACTTTCTCGATTTTTTCTATGTTGACAATTTCCCAAAAATTTTCAATGGGATTCAAGTCGGAGGTTGAGCTGACCACTCGATAACGTTGACCTCTTCCCTTCTAAATCAATCTTTGAATCATTTCGCGGTATTTTTAGGGTCGTTGTCGTGTTGAAATTATCATAATACATGAAACATGACATTCTCCAAGGTTTCGCTGTACATAAACATGCCCATAATTCCGTTTATGTTATAGAGGGGTCCACGCCGTTACCGGAAAATCCCAGACCATTACATTTTCGCCTCCATGTTTTAAAGACCATTTATAGGACAAAGGATCCAATCTTTTATTAACAGTAATGCGTATTCGAATGCTTCTCTCCTAATTTTTATAACCAAACTTTGATTTGCCTGAAAATAGAATGGATTTCCATTTGTCTGCGGACAAGCTGTTTTATTCTTTAGCTACATTTAGCGAAATTTTAGCGAGCCCTTCGGTTTTCAGTCGTAATTATATTTTTTTGTCTAGTGATAACTTTCAATTCTAGCATTATAAACATCATACACATACCTGTTTATAACATTTTTTATCCTTTATACTATAAAGGGTCTGTAAAACATGGAGGCGACAATAAAATGGTCTGGGAATGTTTTTCCGGCAACGGGGTTGGACCCCACTACAAAAGGAATAATGTACAGAAGATCTGTAACGGCCTACTCTGAGGACGAAAGCTCTACTTCTGACACAGAGGGGCTGAGGGGAGTCTCCGGACTCTTTAACGCATCTGGCGGGGACACGCTTCTCGATGATACGGACGAAGAGTTAGATAACACCCTTTTTGGGGTGGATGTTAATCTGTCAATTACCAATGATGGTAATAATTCTACAGATTAACCTCCATCACGCTAAAGCAGCCTCAGCGGCTCTATTGCTGCACCTGTCCACAGGTGCAGTAGACATCGTCCTTATCCAGGAGCCCTATGCAGTAGGAGGACGGGTGGGCGGTATCAAGACACCAAACATTAAACTGCTTGTGGCCAACTGTGAGGGCACTCCAAGAACCTGCATTTTGGCCAGAAAATATCTAAGTATTTTTCTCCTGACTAAGTTAAGTGGTAAAGACCAAACAGCTGCTAGTCTGGAGATTGGTAATCGCATATACTGGGTGGTCTCCAGTTACTTTCCTTATGAAGCTGCAATACCGACAGCTCTCTTCAGGGAAGTGGTAGAAGAAGCAACGTCTGTCGAGATCGAGCTGATTATTGGCGCAGACACGAACGCTCATCATACTATCAGGGGTAGTACGGATATAAACAATAGGGGTCAGTCGCTTCTTGACTTTATTCTAACAACCAACCTAAGTGTTTGTAACATAGGTAATAAACCGACCTTTACAATTAAAGACAGACCAGAAGTACTAGACGTAACGTTTGCTACTGACCGGCTGTCAGACAAAATTATTGGGTGGAATGTACTGGGCGACCACTCATTCTCGGATCACCATTATATTGAGTTAAAATTCGCTGAAAAAGCGCCTGAACCTGCCGTCCACAGAAATGTGAGAAAGACAAAGTGGCACCTGTATGACTATGTGATAAAGACAAAGTGGCACCTGTATGACCAGACTACCAGATACCTGCAAGTAGCCAAGTGGCTGAGTCGCAACATAGTAAACAAACACTGGCGTTGTCATTTACTCGGACAGCCAGGCTGTCATCAATTCTCTGGAGGCAACATCTCTAAATTCACAAACAGCCCTCGACTGCCGCAGATCTCTTAACGAGATGGCTGAGCAGTTTAATATACACCTCATATGGGTGCCTGGGCATAGGGATATCCCGGAGAACTGCAAAGCCGATGAACTTGCTAGGAAAGGGACGACATTACAAATTCTCGAAGAATTTGCATATATTGGTGCGCCAGGCAAGAGGCAATTAGGCAGTCCAACGAAAGATGGACAGAAATCGGCACCTGCATGGTAGCTAGACAAATCTGGCCAATGTATGACCTGAGAAGATCAAAATATCTCCTCGCACTAGAGAGCAAAGATTGTCTACGTTAGTATCAGTTCTGACGGGACACTGCTTGATCGGCGAACACGCCAAAAGATTGGGTATTGACTCTAATGACTTCTGCAGAAGCTGTGGAGATGAGGAAGAAGTGGAGAGCATTGAGCACTTGCTATGCGACTGCCCCGCTCTGAGTAAACGGCGACTGGACATACTTGGGTCGGCTTTTCTAGGCAGCCTAACAGATATTTCCAGTACCGATATTCGGACTATCGATAAATTTGTATATCAAACTGGTTGGTTTCGATGAGGGGAATTTCAGCCCGTGGTAACACTGGTCTATGTGAGCTTGTATACAAAATACGGCTGCCACCCTAACCTAAACCTAAACCTATTTTCAAAAATAAGCGCTTGTGCGATTTTTATATTTGTATATACTTAAGATTGTGAGAAGCGAGGTTTACTGTTTTGAGAGTAAAAATTCTAAAAGGTTTCCCTTTATTTCGTTCTTTGGACTGAAGCGTGTATTTCGAAGACTTCCTCTTCAAAGCAACCTCCGAGATAGCTAACCTCTGTTATTTCCTTGCAAACTTTGTCGTCGAATATTGCGAAAACAAGAGCTAACCTAGAAAAATAAATAGCACCACTGGATTGAGCAAGGTTTCGGTACATTTTAAGTTTTAATTTCTATTAAATTTTTCAATTTCAGAAACCTGACATCTTCTCTTGAAATGACGCTATCGGACGCTAAGAATTTTCAAAATTTACCTTTTCTATTGAACAGACCCCTTATTCCTATATTTATCCACTCACCTTACAGAGAAGGGTGTATATAATTTGCTACGACCCAAAAGTGTAACACATCGAAGGAGTGAACTTAGACCCCAAGTATGTTTGGTGGAAATTCGATTTGGGTCATTATAAGACAAATGTTTAGTTTTCGCCCTATTTTTATACCCTACACCACACTGTGGTACAGGGTATTATGACTTTGTGCATTTGTTTGTAACACCCAAAAGGAGAAGAGATACATCCATTGTTTATTATACCGATCGACTTGTAATAACTTTCTGAGTCGATTTAGCTATGTCCGTATGTCTGTCTGTCTGTCTGTAGATGTATTCTTGTAATCAAAGTACAGGACGCAAATATTGCCCGATCTTGACGAAACTTTAGAAATATCTTTTTTTTGGCCCAAGGACGATCCCTATTTAATTTGGTTAAAATCGGTTCAGATTTGGATATAGCCCCATATATATGTTAGCCCCGATTTGACATGTAAGCGCTGTAACAACTTTATTTTATATCCGATCAGTATAAAATTCAGCAGAAAGAGGTCTCTTATTATATGAATGAACACTGTTAAATTTGGAAGAAATCGGTTCAGATTTAGATATAGCCCCCATATATACGTTACCCCCGATTTCACATGTAAGCGCCATAAAAAATTTATTTTATAACCGATCAGTGTGAAATTCGGCAGAAAGAGGTTTCTTATTACATGAAGGAATACTGCCAAATTCGGAGAAAATCGGTTCAGATTTAGATATAGCCCCCATATATATGTTACCCCCGATTTTACATGTAAGCGCTGTAAAAAGTGTATTTTTAATCCGATCAGTACGAAATTCGGCAGAAAGAGGTTTCTTATTACATGAATTAATACTGCCAAATTTGAGGGAAATCGGTTGAGATTTAGATATAGCCCACATATATACAGGGTTGCCCATATTCGACGGACCCACGGACTCGTTGGGCCCATTCCAATCGACGAGGCTTGTCCGCAGGCAACAATCTTTGCGTCAATTGAATTTTGTACGGGAACAAATGCAAATCAACGCGAATAATCCGTTGTAAAGTGGACCGAGCCATGCCCAACTGCTGAGAACGGCGTTTTTGGGATGTTCTTGGGGACCTCTCAACACTGGCTCGTACGGCAGCGATATTCTCGGCCGATCGCCTTGGTCGACTTTTATTTGGCCTCTTCGGATTAGAAAGAGCCTCACCAGTCGAAAAATTTTCGTATAAACGCTTAATGGTGTTCTTAGAAGGCGCACTTCTCACATTTTTTAATATTTTAAAAGCACGTTGACTTGACTTCTTCTGTTGAATGTAAATTTCAACTATTTCAGAGCGCTCGCGTGGCGTGTATTGTTCCATGGTAAAAATCTGCTTGGACTGACGCTTCAAACGCGGTATGTCATTAAGCGATCTGACATCTCTGTCAAAAGTTATGGCGTTGCCAGATGGGTCCGTCGAATATGGGAGACCCTGTATGTTACCCCCGATTTGACATGTAAGCGCTGTAGAAACTGTATTTTATATCCGATCAGTAAAAAAATTGGCAGAAAGAGGTTTCTCATTACGTGAATTAACACTGCCAAATTTGACGGAAATCGGTTCAGATTTAGATATAGCCCCCATATATACGTTACCCACGATTTAACATGTAAGCGCTGTACAATATGTATTTTATATCCGATCAGTAAAAAAATCTACACAAAGAGGTTTCTTATTATATGAACGGATACGTCCAAATTCAGAGAAAATCGGTCCAGATTTAGATATAGGCCCCATATATATGTTACCGCCGATTTGACATGTAAGTGCTGTAAAGACTATATCTTATATCCGGTCAGTACGAAATTTGACAGAAAGAAGTTTCTTTTTCAATGAATGAGTATTCAAGGAAAATCCGTTCAGATTTATATATAACCTCCATATATATGTTCCTCCTGATTTGGTACCAAAGCGCTATATAAGTTGTACTTTACTTCCGATCAAAATTTTCCAGAAAGATGTTCCTAATTTTTTTATATAAGCGCTATTTTAGAGACCTGAAAGGCTTCAGCGGAAATTAAAATTAAAACATTACTTAAACCAATTATTCCAAGGTAGTACCAATTATTCCAAGGTAGTACCTACCTAACATACCCTGCATATATTACTTATATTGTGTACGACCAAAATCGGACTATTTATTGTGTTAAGGCTAATAATAACCACAGTAAATGCAAATATGTGGAATATTATTATTAGTTACACATTATATTAAACTCCTCTTTGGAATAAGCCTTGACGTGGCGGGGGAGCTAAGTACTTTCGTAAAAGAAAGGAAACTAATTATTCCAACTATTCAAAAAGAAATTCTTAATGTACATTGCCGAGGTGGTGTAGGGTATTATATAGTCGGCCGCCCGACTTTAACCTTTCCTTACTGGTTTTTATATCTATTTATTTCAAGTCATCATTTGTTATCAACCCAACAAGCATAAAAGAATTTTACGAACATTTAAAATTTCATAAAAACAATTATCGTTGAATTACTGCTAAACATACAACTTTTCATAAAATTAATGTATATATATATTTTGGGAATACCTAAATGCAAATAAATATTTGTTTCGTAAATAAAAGTCCCAAATAAAACCAGTAAGGAAAGGTTAAAGTGGGCGGGGCAATGTACACCTCGGCAATGTACATTAAGAATTTCTTTTTGAATAGTTGGAATAATTAGTTTCCTTTCTTTTACGAAAGTACTTAGCTCCCCCGCCACGTCAAGGCTTATTCCAAAAAGGAGTTTAATATAATGTGTGGAATTAAAAATTGAACTAATAATAATATTCCACATATTTGCATTTACTGTGGTTATTATTAGCCTTAACACAATAAATAGTCCGATTTTTGGTCGTACACAATATAAGTAATATATGCAGGGTATGTTAGGTAGGTACTACCTTGGAATAATTGGTACTACCTTGGAATAATTGGTTTAAGTAATGTTTTAATTTTCATTTCCGCTGAAGCCTTTCAGGTCTCTAAAATAGCGCTTATATAAAAAAATTAGGAACATCTTTCTGGAAAATTTTGATCGGAAGTAAAGTACAACTTATTTTATATAGCGCTTTGGTACCAAATCAGGAGGAACATATATATGGAGGTTATATATAAATCTGAACGGATTTTCCTTGAATACTCATTCGTTGAAAAAGAAACTTCTTACTGTCAAATTTCGTACTGACCGGATATAACATACAGTCTCTACATCACTTACATGTCAAATCGGGGGTAACATATATATGGAGCCTATATCTAAATCTGAACCGATTTTCTCTGAATTTGGAAGTATCCGTTCATATAATAAGAAACCTCTTTGTGTATATTTTTTTACTGATCGGATATAAAATACAGATTGTACAGCGCTTACATGTTAAATCGTGGGTAACGTATATATGGGGGCTATATCTAAATCTAAACCGATTTCAGTCAAATTTGGCAGTGTTAGTTCATGTAATGAGAAACCTCTTCTGACAATTTTTTTTACTGATCGGATTTAAAATACAGTTATACAGTGCTTACCTGTCAAATCGGGGGTAACATATACATATATGGGGGCTATATCTAAATCTGAACCGATTTCCCTCAAATTTGGCAGTATTAATTCACGTAATGAGAAACCTCTTTCTGCCAATTTTTTTACTGATCGGATATAAAATACAGTTTCTACAGCGCTTACATGTCAAATCGGGGGTAACATATATATGTGGGCTATATCTAAATCTCAACCGATTTCCCTCAAATTTGGCAGTATTAATTCATGTGATAAGAAACCTTTTTCTGCCGAATTTCGTACTGATCGGATTAAAAATAGACTTTTTACAGCGCTTACATGTAAAATCGGGGGTAAAATATATATGGGTGCTATATCTAAATCTGAACCGATTTTCTCCGAATTTGGCAGTATTCCTTCATGTAATAAGAAACCTCTTTCTGCCGGTTATAAAATAAATTTTTTATGGCGCTTACATGTGAAATCGGGTGTAACGTATATATGAGGGCTATATCTAAATCTGAACCGATTTCTTCCAAATTTAACAGTGTTCATTCATATAATAAGAGACCTCTTTCTGCTGAATTTCATACTGATCGGATATAAAATAAAGTTTTAACAGCGCTTACATGTCAAATCGGGGTAACATATATATGGGGGCTATATCCAAATCTGAACCGATTTTAACCAAATTAAATAGGGATCGTCCTTGGGCCAAAAAAAAGATATGTGTAAAGTTTCGTCAAGATCGGGCCATATTTGCGACCTGTACTTTCATTACAAGAATACATCTACAGACAGACGGACATAGCTAAATCGACTCCGAAAGTGATTACAAGTCGATCGGTATAATAAACAATGGATCTATCTCTTCTCCTTTTGGGTGTTACAAACAAATGCACAAAGTCATAATACCCTGTACCACAGTGTGGTGTAGGGTATAAATACTGATTTAAAATAAATGTTTTTGCTACTTATGTCATTTTAAATTGTAAGGTATAACTCTAAATCAATCAAAATTAAAAATGAAATTCGAAAAATCTGCAACGTTTGGGAAATTTTTTTTTTTAAACAAAATATATTTGGCGAAATTCCTAAACAATAATTTTATTAATGTGTAAACACATATCGATACCTCCATTCTAAAACATACTATGTCGACTTAGCATAGTTTTAGGGAGATTGCATTTTTAATTTCTAAATATTCCAAATTATATTCAGTCAAAATTTGGTGTTTATCCGTCATCCAATCAAAAGTTATTCACAAAACATTGCAGGTCATTCGATTTGCATTATAAAGGAATTCCAAACAAATTTAAAAAATCATCAAACTTTGATCGCCTGTCCTGAAAAACTACATTTTTGCACTTAGCATAGTTTAGGATGGAGGTATCGATATGTTATTTGAGAAAATTAGTTTGCAAATATATTTTGTTGTAATATATAAATTCACGCGTTCCAAATATATTTTATTTATTTTCGAATAAAATTTATTTGCTCAGAAATATATAATACTAGCTGGACCCGGTCCACTTCGTTGCCACAGATTACAGATTTCCAATCCCGTCCATTTTTGACCAATCACGTAGACTTCCATCAGCTACATATACACAAAAATACAGCACTCTCGCTAACAAATTGTTCAAGATATATAATTTTCAAAATTTGGCTTATATAGGCGGTACTACAACAATTCGTCCGATCCCGCCTATTTTTGAACCATACACGTGGGCTGCCACTAGATATATATACACAAAATTACACCTCTCTTGCTAAAAAATTGTGAAAGATATATCAGTTTCAAAATTTGGCTTATGTACGCAGGGCCACGGCCATTGGTCTAATCTGAATAATTTTTGGGCCAATCACATAGACTGCCATCAGATACATGTACACAAAATTCCAGCACTCTCGCTAACAAATTGTGCAAGATATATCATTTTTAAAATTTGACTTACAAAATTACAGCACTCTAGCTAAGAAATTGTGCAATATATCTCAATTTTAAAATTTTTCTTATGTGCGCGGGGCCTCGCCCACTTGATATATCGAAAATTCAAGTACCCTATGTACATTCTGTGAAAATTTCAAGAAGATCGTTTATAACAATATCCTCCCAAACATATAATATTTATATGTTTGGGAGGATATTGTTCTAAACAAAACTACCCAGCAAAATCTTGGTAAGTACCTGTCATTATTCCCTGCATTACCAAATAATGACATCTCATTATTCGCTGCATTACTTTCGGCTTATTAATAATGACTTACCAATAATAACAGAAATAAGTGATTTTTGTTATCAAAATCATTTCGGCAAATTTTAATATCCCAGCAAAATTTCTCATTACCAAATAATCCGACGAGTAAGCAAAGTTCGATAATGGTAAGTACTTATTATTTAGCCACTTTTCTCATTATTTTCACATGGGGATGTCATTGGAGGTAAGTACTTCCCAAAAGCATACAATAAAGTAGCATTATAAGTACTTATTTGTAACATAGGCATACCACATAAATATGTGCTTATATTTTCACGATTTTAAGTACTTGAATAATGCATTGCCAATAAGTTATAAAGTATTAGATATGTAGAAATGGCCATTTAAAGTCATTTTTTGCATATTGTCGCGCATTTTTCTCGAAACAAACAATTTTATCATGCCAGATTCGAATTTTGAACGCAAACCCCCCTGTGAAAAATTCTTCAATCGTCTAACACTATACGATATACGTAAATATTAATGGTATTTTCATTCAAATCTGCACGTATTATTTGAAAACTTGTTGAAAAATAAAAAAAATCTTGTACAATAACCCACATATAGCCAAAAACGCTTAATATATCAAAAATTACCAAAATGATTTTGATAGCAAAAAATCACTTATTTCTGTTGTTATTGGTAGTCATTGTTAATAAGCCGAAAGTAATGCAACGAATAACGAGATGTCATTATTTGGTAATGCAGGGAATAATGACAGGTACTTACCAATATTTTGCTGGGATAATGCAATTTTGGCTATATGTAGGTTATTGTACAAGATTTATTTATATTTCAACATGTTTTTAAACAATATGTTCAGATTTGAATGAAAATACCAGAAATTCGAATCTGGCATGAGGAAATTGTTTGTTTCGAGAAATATGCGCGACAATATGCAAAAAATCATTTTAAATGGCCATTTCTACATATCTACTGCTTATTTTATAACTTATTGGTAATGCATTATTCAAGTACATAAAATCGAGCTACAAATAAGTACTTATTATGCTACATTATTGTATGCTTTTGGGAAGTACTTTCCTCCAATGACATCCCCATGTTAAAATAATGAGAAAAGTGGCTAAATAATAAGTACTTACCATTATCGAACTTTGCTTACTCGTCGGATTATTTGGTAATGAGAAATATTGCTGGGTATGTTCCTATTTCAATATTTTTGCAGCGTGTAGCAATGAGTTTTTGGATACAAAACGGTTTTCCACTATAAACAGAAAAAAATAATATGTATTTTTTTTTTGAAATAAATAAAAATATTATTAATTTTTTTTATAAAATAGCTTTTTAACAGAAATATCTCGATAATTAAGCTAAAATATATAATGTAGAAGGTGACTGCTACTTTTAAAACTGTTTTTTTTTTTTTTGCAAATTCTGAACAATTTGAATTTTGTTGTTTGCAACGTTATTTGCGGCTATGCTTCAACTATCGAATTACCAATTTTTTTTTACACTGACATTTTTTTGATGATTCCCTATGACGGTTTGATCTGTTACTGATATTATTTTTTGTTTTGCTCACTGTGTTTACTATCATTATTTGATTCAAACATTATTCCATAGTTTTTTAGCCACAAAAACTTCTTAATTTGAAAGAACATTTCCTTAATTCCAAATAAACTTTTCTTAATTGCTACGAAAATTTTTTAAACATAGACAGATTTTTTTATGAAACGTTTTTTAATGTACATAAATTCCAATTATTTGGTTTCACTTTAAGGATTTATTTATAAGCATTCTTGTTTGAGTCACAAGCAAACACATTATTTTACACGTTCTAATGTGCGGTAAATGCTAAAACTGTAGGAGTGTCTGTTTGGTACATCCATCCTTCTAAACTTGTAATTTCACCAAATATCTTCAACAAAAGTGTTTAAATTGAATTCATTATTGTTAGTAATTTTTAGCTTCAATATCTTTTATACTTCTAACCCTGCAGACAGATGAATGTGAATTGTTGATCTGAGCAGCATCAGTGATGTTGTTGATCAAACCGATCTTTACACACTCCCGCCAATGTGTTACAATTCAAATGCAAATTGTTCCTCTGACTTAAGTTTACATGCCTAGGGCAAACAACACTTCTCTTCGATACTGGTTTTGGGTCAAATACAAGACTCATTCTCTTAATAGGCCATTGCTAAAAAAATGAGTGCTGCGCTCAAGTGTTTGGGCCAGCATCGTTTGTTTGGTATAAAAGACGTTGTAATTTTGACTACGGCATCAATCTCAATTCAACAGTCATTGAATTTACAATACAAGTCACCAGTTAAATAAAGTCTAACATGAAGGTATGTACAAGCCGAATCGAATGGGACTTAAATAGTGGAACATATTTTGCCTAAAACTGTGGATTATAGGCATTATTTGACATGGCATAGTCCTTTTGAAACGCAAGGAAATAATATAAAAAATTATTATTTTTTGTATTATCAGGTTTTCGTATGCTTGTTGGCGGTATGCGCCGTAGCCAATGCTGGCTTCTTGTTTGGTGGCGGTAGTGGTGGTGGCGGTGGAGGTGGTGGTGGCGGCGGTCACGGCGGTTGGTCTGGCGGCGGTGGTGGTGGAGGCGGCGGTCATGGCGGTTGGTCCGGTGGCGGTTACGCTGGAGGAGCTGGGGCCGGTGCCACTACAATTGTTAAAGTAGTCCATGAAGATGGTGGCAGCTACGGCGGCGGAGCTGGGGGCGGTGCCGGAGGATGGTCTGCTGGAGGTGGTGGTGGGGCCGCTGGATGGTCTGCTGGTGGTGGTGGCGGTTATGGCGGCGGTGATGCCGGCGGTGAAGTTAAAATCTTCAAGGTCATCTCTCAAGGCTCATCTGGCGGACACGGTGGTGCTCATGGTGGCGGTTATGGTGGCGGTCATGGCGGTGGTTATGGCGGTGGTCATGGCGGTGCTCATGCTGGAGGCTCATCCGGTGGTCATGTCAAAATCATTAAGATCATCTCCGAGGGTGGTGCTGGTGGTGGTGCAGGTGCTGGTGGTTGGTCTTCCGGTGGCGCTGGCGGCGGTGCTGGTGGTTGGTCCGCTGGTGGTTCCGGTGGTTGGTAAACTACTCATCCGCCTAAGCTCATACGAAACGCATTCTAATGTTTAGTTTACTTTGTGATATATCTTGTTATTGAAGACAATCGAAAGAGGTGTTCGTTCCTATTCATTGTTGAATCTTAGATTACTTCAATTTTTCTGAAGTAGTATTGTTATGTTAGTGAATAAAGTTTCATTAATGTCTTTTACAAAAATAAGAGTTTTTAATTCAAATAATAAACGGAGGGGTTTCAAATTAATTCCTTAAGGAGAAAGAAAGAGTACCCGCGATCCTACAAGTTTCAGCCAAAAATTTCATAAATATTTCAGTCAAATATAATGTGGTTTGACCACTTATCCAATATCATTCATTATTTGTTGGGAAACAAATCCAATAGCGGGTATTTTTTGTTAGCGTGTTATATATTAGTTTTATTTTCATATAGTTCTGTAGATAATTCGTTTTCCATAAAGTAGTCGTATTGGTAATTAGTTTAGTATGTTTGTAAGAGAAATAACAGTTAGACGTGTTTTGCTTGTTCGGCGACTTTCTGCTCTGGAAAAAAATGGATCAATGACCCCGGGCAAGGAGGGCCTATCCGTCTGTTGTAATCACGCTATAGTCCGTAATAATAGCGCTAGCTAGATCAAATTTAGTAGAAATATTTCTTATAGTTGCAGGTTGTTTGGGATTTCAAATGGGCCATATCGGCCAATGTTTTGATATAGCTCCCCTACAGAGGTCGCTCCAAAATACGGTTCTTCAGCCATAGATACCAGATTTTTAAACCAATTTAGCAGAAACTTTGCAGTTTGTATTCTATTTTGACAAGAATTCATCACAGCAAAAATTTTGCCAATCGGTTCATATTTTGTTATAGTCACTCTATAGAGGTCGCTCCAAAATATACGTATTTAAGCCATAAATACCATATTTTCTAAACATTTTAACTGAATCTTTGCAGTTTCTATTTAATGAAGAAAAGAATTCATTGCAGTTAAAAGTTTTTAAATCAGTTCATATATTGTTATAGTCCACCTATAGATGCCACTCCCAAAAAGGCTTATTTAAGCCATTTTCTAAGAAATTTAGCTTAAACTTTGCAGTTTGTATTCTATTTTGGCCAGAGTTCATCTCCAAAAAATTTTTACAAATCAACTTGTATTTTGTTGTAGTCCCCGTGTACATGTAGCTCTCAAAAATGTGGCCTAAAATTTGGCTAAAATTTGCAGTGTTCCTTTTTTTAATAATTTACTTAAACAACACCATGATTTGCTCCATATCCAAAGATTTTTCTAGTAATAACATTGAATGCAATCTATGGTGGAGGGTATATACGATTTGGCATGGGCGAACATAACGCTTTTACTTGTTTTATTCAAAAAACTTTTTTTAAGTATTTTTATACCCTCCACCATAGGATGGCGGTATTCTAACTTTGGTCGTCATGAAATTCTAAGACGATTTAGCCATGTCTGCCTGTCTGTTAAAATCACGCTACAGTCCGTAATAATAGAGCTAAGTTGATCAAATTTGGTAGAAATAATTCTTATAGTTGGAGGTACTTTGGGATTGCAAATGGGCCATATCGCTCAATGTTTTGATGTAGCTCCCCTATAGAGGTCGCTCCAAAAAAACAATTTTGAGCCATAAATACGACATTTTTACAGCAATGTTGCTGAAACTTTGCAATTTGTATGTTATTTTGACGAGAATTCATCACAGTAAAAATTTTATATAGTCGCCCTATATAGATCGCTCTAAAATAGGCTTATTTAAACCATAAATACCAAATTTCTAAGCAGTTTAAGAGAATCTTTGCAGATTATTTTTTATTTAGACAGAAATTCATCACAGTAAAATTTTTTTAAATCAGTCCATATTTTGCTATAGTCCACCTATAGATGTCGCTACCAAAAGCAACCAAGCAATTTAGCTGAAACTTTGCAGTTTGTATTCTATTCTCAATAAAATGTATACAAATCAAATTTTATTTTGTTACAGTCCCCATGCATAGGTAGCCCTCAAATATGCTAATTTAAGTCATAACACTTTTACTTGTTTTTAAAAATAAAGCATAATTTTCTTTGGCTAAAAAACCACTTATTTTAATTATAAGTATTCTTTGTTACTTCACATAATATACGTTATTTTACAATTTTAATATATGATAAAAATGGTAAGGCAGACTGCTTAATACTGCCATCCATTTAAATTTTTAATTCCAAATTTTCAGCATTTTTTTTTTAAATTAAATTCAACATTGTTGGTTATTGTTAACTACAATATTTTGTATGCCTCTAACCCAGTAAACAGATCGAGCAGACTTGTTTATTTGAGCAGCATCAGTGTTGTTGATTAAACCATATTTACACACTCCCGCCAATGTGTTACAATTCAAATGCAAATTGTTTCTCTAACTTCAGTTTACATGCCTAGGGCAAACAACACTTCTCTTCGTTACTGGTTTTGGGTCAAATAAAAGACTCATTCTCTTAATAGGTCATTGGTAAAACAATGAGTGCTGCGCTCAAGTGTATAGGCCATCATCGTTTGTTTGGTATATAAGAAGGTTGTAATGTAGCTACGGCATCAATCTTAGTTCAACAGTCATCGAATTTACAAAACAAGTCTCCAGTTAAAAAAAGTCTAACATGAAGGTATGTACAAGCCGAATCGAATGGGACTTAAATAGTGGTACATATTTTGCCTAACACTGTGGATTATAGGCATTATTTGACATGGCATAGTCCTTTTGAAACGCAAGGAAATAATTTAAAAAATTATTATTTTTTGTATTATCAGGTTTTCGTATGCTTGTTGGCGGTATGCGCCGTAGCCAATGCTGGCTTCTTGTTTGGAGGCGGTAGCGGTGGTGGCGGTGGAGGTGGTGGTGGCGGCGGTCACGGCGGTTGGTCTGGCGGCGGTGGTGGTGGAGGCGGCGGTCATGGCGGTTGGTCTGGCGGCGGTGGTGGAGGCGGCGGTCATGGCGGTTGGTCCGGTGGCGGTGGCGGCGGTTACGCTGGAGGAGCTGGGGCCGGTGCCACTACAATTGTTAAAGTAGTCCATGAAGATGGTGGCAGCTACGGCGGCGGAGCTGGTGGCGGTGCCGGAGGATGGTCTGCTGGAGGTGGTGGTGGGGCCGCTGGATGGTCTGCTGGTGGTGGTGGCGGTTATGGCGGCGGTGAAGTTAAAATCTTCAAGGTCATCTCTCAAGGCTCATCTGGCGGACACGGTGGTGGTTATGGTGGCGGTCATGGCGGTGGTTATGGCGGTGGTCATGGCGGTGCTCATGCTGGAGGCTCATCCGGTGGTCATGTCAAAATCATTAAGATCATCTCCGAGGGTGGTGCTGGTGGTGGTGCAGGTGCTGGTGGTTGGTCTTCCGGTGGCGCTGGCGGCGGTGCTGGTGGTTGGTCCGCTGGTGGTTCCGGTGGTTGGTAAACTACTCATCCGCCTAAGCTCATACGAAACGCATTCTAATGTTTAGTTTACTTTGTGATATATCTTGTTATTGAAGACAATCGAAAGAGGTGTTCGTTCCTATTCATTGTTTAAACTTAGATTACTTCAATTTTTCTGAAGTATTATTGTTATATTAGTGAATAAAGTTTCATTAATGTCTTTTACATAAATAACAGTCTTTATTTCAAATGTAAATTTAATATTTAAATATTGGGAGAATTTTAGATTATCGAAGCAGTGCCTTAATGTATTAGAATGGAAGCATGTAGTTACAGTGCCGGACGGGCTGAGCGAAAATTTCCTGAAACGGATTTATTCTATGCATATATAGGGTTGTAGGCTACTCTTTTGATGTATTACACTTTTTGTCCGAGTCTTAAAGAGGAAAATACTACCTATATAAGAAGAAGTAACCAAGAAATCGATGAAAGAATGGAATTCAAAGATGTAGTGAGATTTATAAAAGCGCAGAGACTAAACTGGACAGGACATGTAACGAGAATGGTAAAAAACAGAGGTCACCAGAGGTTTCTTAATATCAAACCGTACAACACAAGAGCAAGCCTAGAACAAGAGTAAAGCCTAGGGCAAGATGGCTTGATGGTGTGCAAAAAGACGCCAGAAAATTAAACATCATTGACAACACAAGGACAAGCCAAGAGCAATATGACATGATGGTGTGGAGAAAAACGCCAGATAATTAAGCATCAATGACTGGAAGCAGGCTGCACAAAACAGAACCGAATGGAACAAGAAAATGAACGAGGCTAAGGTCCACTACGGACTGTGATATTCAGCAGATGATGATGACTTTTCGTCCGTAACAATTGATAGCTGTGTGATAACACTGTTCAACAATTTCAAACTTTTTCCAAAATAACGGGGTTCTGACAATGGGTGCTCAAATCAATAGGCAAGTTTTTGCAGCCAAACTTTTCAGAAGTTATACAGTTACTTTAGACAGAAAATTTTCAAACACCAAGGACGGAGTATTGTGTACCGCCAGAAGAGATCAACTATAAATCTGGAGACAACACTTTTCTGGAATGCTTTCCAAATCCACAACTGACTCCGTAAGCGTTTGATCTTGCAATACCCACACAAGATGTATAAGAGTGATATGATTTCTTTGAAAAAAACACACTTATTGTTAAGGAAATTCAAAAGTTTTTTTATTTAATGTGAAGTACAATCGATACAATTAAGTTCTAAATAAAACGTCATTCAAATGACCTTCGCGACTTATTCTGCAGGAACGAATTTGATGAACCCAATTTTCGAGCACTTTTTCCACTAAATCAAGTCGTATGTCATGAATGGCACGTTCAATATTGACTTGTAAAACTTGAAGAGAGTCTGGTTTATTTCGAAAGACCAATGACTTCAAATAACCCCACAAGAAATAGTGTAATGGTTTTAAATCACAACTTCTTGGAGGCCATTCAATATCACAATTTTTTAAAATAATCGAATCTCCAAACTTTTCTCGCAACAATTCAATTGTTTCATTTGCTGTGTGGCACGTAGCCACAATCGGTCAATGGCAAAAAGATAGCTCTTAGCGAGAGCTAAAATATTGCCCATGGATGTCAAGGTCGTAGGCCGACTGGAAAGTGTTTTTTTTGGATTTTTAAAAAAATTAACTTAGCATCATTTTCAAATGTGAACGGAAAGTTTATTTTTTTCTCTAGCTCCTTAACCGTACGTCGGATCGGGAATGACAAAAACATGGCCCTTAACGAGAGCTAAAATATTGCTCATGGATGTCAAGGTCGTATGTTGACTGGAAAGTGTATTTTTTTTTATTTAAAAAAAATTGACTTAGCGCACTAAAAGTTGCAATTGGAGAACGATTATTTTGATTCGAGTAATAAAACTGAACAATTTTAATGAGTTACGTCATACATAAATGACAAACGCATGCTTCTACGAGTATTGCATTGACAACGGCATACTACGAATGTTAATAATCTTGTAAAAAAAAATTGTTTTTAACAGTTGAACACAAGTAAAAGGAAATCACTTTAAACAATCGATACTCGTACTAAAATAGGGGTAAACCATGCGATTTTACGTTTGTCTTTGTTGTAGTGGTACATAGGTATTTTAACGATATTGCTTCTGTATGAACCTATAGGGTTTTGTGTACAACTTAATATTTAAAGTGATCTCAAATTGGAAGTCGATTTTCGCCGGCTAGGAATTAATTTTAAACCCATGGTTTCTTGGAGAAATTTTCTTAGAATTTTCCGTAGATTACGTTTCCCCACAGTCAAGAATTTGTACTCAATCAGTTTTCAATTAGTTTTTATTCTACTTACAAACTAAGCTAAACTTAAGACATTTTTGGGTATGTGTGTGGATTTCCTGCGTGATTTACCATGAGCCACCACTGGACCAACCACCTGAACCGCCACGGCTTGACCAACCCCCAGAGCCGCCAGCTTGAGACACAATCTTAAAAATTTGAACACTACCACCGGAGGAGCCACCGCCATTGGACCACCCTCCGTAGGAGCCACCCTTAGCCCAGCCCCCGGAGGAACCACCACCATTGGACCAGCCACCAGAACCACCACTAGCACCTCCATCAGAGATAATCCTGATAATTTGAACATCGCCACCGGATGAGCCTGCACCATTGGACCAGCCCCCGGAGGAACCACCACCGCTGGACCAGCCACCAGAACCACCACTAGCGCCTCCATCAGAGATAATCCTGATAATTTGAACATCGCCACCGGATGAGCCTGCACCATTGGACCAACCCCCTAAACCACCACCGCTGGACCAGCCACCAGCTCCACCGATACTGCTACCGCCTCCGAATAACAAGCCAGCATTGGCAACAGCACAAATGGCCAATAAACATACGAAGACCTGCGAATAAGAAAACAAATTCATTCAAGAAATCTGGTACTAAATTTAGATTTTTTAGTTAAATACATACCTTCATGTTAACTTTTGTATTTCTACTTAATTTCACTTAATGTGCAGTAAACTTTAAAAGAGAATGATATACATTTTGAAAAAGCACTATGTTTATATACACATTTTTCAACATCACCGCCTACAATTTGCTAAATCATACGATCTATTTTTAAAATATTTCATTTTGTTTACTGCCCATCAACTGAATGATATATTCAAATACTATATGCATTTATTTAATAGACGTTAACATAAAAATATCTTATATTAAAAATTTGGCGACAGAAATAGCTTTATACACACATTTAAAATGCAGATTAGCATATAATGTTCCGTCAGTCTTAAAAATGTGCAAAAATCAAGAAACTATTTCGTGCAATACATTGAATACTACTCACGATTAGACCAATGCTAACATTTTATTGTTGATTTAACCCTGAAAGAGGTCAACTGCGAATTTTTTTTATAACCAATGATTTTTATGTTATTTTATATAAAATTCACTTGCCACTTCTGCTTTGCTGCCAATCTTTGATGGGCTGTCAATTTTGAAACATATATTTTGTCAAAGATCTTCAATAGTGCTCCAAATGTTGTGAAAAAAACTTAGTTTTATATGAAATAATGTCACATCAAAATGTTGAAAATATTATAAAAAATGTAAATTAAACCCAAATTTCATAGAGTGAATGTAAAGAAATATACAAATGTCAAAAAGTCATGATCAAATACGAGAAAATATATGTAGTATATACAAAATGGTCGTGAGTCAGCACAACATTCTGGCTCAAAATTACAATGAACAGATATCAAAAAAAATAAACGAAACCCAACAATTCGCTGAAAGTGTAGATTTAAAGACATACTTTATAAAACAATCGTGAATATACTATTGGATATAATATAGATGGGGAATTTTCGTCGAGAAAATATCCTTATTTTAAATAATAAACGAAACACAACACCCGGTTTTACTCTTCGGCCTTCTTGAAGCCTTCCCCATTGGTTAAGCCTCCACTTTAAAATATCGATTTAAATACAATATCCTTCCACATGTTTTGTGAGTGATTCCTAAAAGGAAAACCGATCTTTTTTTGACGATCGTAGAGTTCAACATTTCATTGTTCTTTTAACCTTTAATAGGGAAGTATATTATTTGAAAATATTAGTTTTGGGTTTTTTGAAAATGCTAGACAGGAATTTCAGATTCAATCAAGTACAACACTAAAAAAATGCATTATTCACATGTATACATTACAAAATATACAGTTTATTTGGATAGAGAGCAATCTGTCGAAATAGAAACGCGCTTCATGGTGAAATAGAACAAAAAGAAGTAAGTCGGGTAAACCCTCACTTTGTGAGTAATACAATATAGTACTTCTTGTGGAAGATGCCACCCTGAAAACCGGTGTACTGAAAATCATTGAAATTTTCTTAACTTTTAAGATTTTTATACCCTACGCCACTCTGTGGTACAGGGTATTATAACTTTGTACATTTGTTTGTAACACCCAAAAGGAGAAGAAATAGACCCATCGTTTATTATACCGATCGACTTAGAATCACTTTCTGAGTTTATTTAGCTATGTGCGTCTGTCTGTCTGTGCATGTATTCTGGTCATCAAAGTACAGGTCGCAATTATGGTCCGATTTCGACGAAACTTTACACATATCTTTTTTTTTGGCCCAAGGACCATTTCTATTGAATTTGGTTAAAATCGGTTCAGATTTAGATATAGCCCCCATATATATGATACCCCGATTTGTCATTTAAGCGCTGTAAAAACCTTATCTTATATCCGATCAGTATGCAATTCGGCAAAGAGGTTCCCTATTATATGATGGAACACAGTTAAATTTTGAAGAAATCGGTTCAGATTTAGATATATCCCCCATATATACGTTACCCCCGATTTGACATGTAAGCGCTGTAAAATTGTTATTTGATATCCGATCAGGCGAAATTCTGGACAAAGAGGTTTCTTATTACATATAAGAAATAGAAAATAGCAAATAGAAAATAGAAAATAGAAAATAGAAAATAAAAAATAGAAAATAGAAAATAGAAAATAGAAAATAGGAAATAGAAAATAGAAAATAGAAAATAGAAAATAGAAAATAGAAAATAGAAAATAGAAAATAGAAAAAGAAAATAGAAAATAGAAAATGGAAATTAGGAAATAGAAAATGGAAAATGGAAAATAGAAAATAGAAAAAAGAAAATAGAAAATAGAAAATAGAAAAAAAGAAAATAGAAGATAGAAGATAGAAGATAGAAGATAGAAGATAGAAGATAGAAGATAGAAGATAGAAGATAGAAGATAGAAGATAGAAGATAGAAGATAGAAGATAGAAGATAGAAGATAGAAGATAGAAGATAGAAGATAGAAGATAGAAGATAGAAGATAGAAGATAGAAGATAGAAGATAGAAGATAGAAGATAGAAGATAGAAGATAGAAGATAGAAGATAGAAGATAGAAGATAGAAGATAGAAGATAGAAGATAGAAGATAGAAGATAGAAGATAGAAGATAGAAGATAGAAGATAGAAGATAGAAGATAGAAGATAGAAGATAGAAGATAGAAGATAGAAGATAGAAGATAGAAGATAGAAGATAGAAGATAGAAGATAGAAGATAGAAGATAGAAGATAGAAGATAGAAGATAGAAGATAGAAGATAGAAGATAGAAGATAGAAGATAGAAGATAGAAGATAGAAGATAGAAGATAGAAGATAGAAGATAGAAGATAGAAGATAGAAGATAGAAGATAGAAGATAGAAGATAGAAGATAGAAGATAGAAGATAGAAGATAGAAGATAGAAGATAGAAGATAGAAGATAGAAGATAGAAGATAGAAGATAGAAGATAGAAGATAGAAGATAGAAGATAGAAGATAGAAGATAGAAGATAGAAGATAGAAGATAGAAGATAGAAGATAGAAGATAGAAGATAGAAGATAGAAGATAGAAGATAGAAGATAGAAGATAGAAGATAGAAGATAGAAGATAGAAGATAGAAGATAGAAGATAGAAGATAGAAGATAGAAGATAGAAGATAGAAGATAGAAGATAGAAGATAGAAGATAGAAGATAGAAGATAGAAGATAGAAGATAGAAGATAGAAGATAGAAGATAGAAGATAGAAGATAGAAGATAGAAGATAGAAGATAGAAGATAGAAGATAGAAGATAGAAGATAGAAGATAGAAGATAGAAGATAGAAGATAGAAGATAGAAGATAGAAGATAGAAGATAGAAGATAGAAGATAGAAGATAGAAGATAGAAGATAGAAGATAGAAGATAGAAGATAGAAGATAGAAGATAGAAGATAGAAGATAGAAGATAGAAGATAGAAGATAGAAGATAGAAGATAGAAGATAGAAGATAGAAGATAGAAGATAGAAGATAGAAGATAGAAGATAGAAGATAGAAGATAGAAGATAGAAGATAGAAGATAGAAGATAGAAGATAGAAGATAGAAGATAGAAGATAGAAGATAGAAGATAGAAGATAGAAGATAGAAGATAGAAGATAGAAGATAGAAGATAGAAGATAGAAGATAGAAGATAGAAGATAGAAGTTGTACTTTATTTCCGATCATTAAAATTTGCCAGAAAGATGTTTCTCAATTTAGGAACGAATATTGCTTAATTTTGCGATTATCGGTTCAGAATTAGATAATATGTTCCTACCCATTTACCAATTATTTCCCTTATCGCATTGTTAGGGAGGTGTAGGGTATTATATAGTCGGCCCCGCCCAACTTTTTGCCTTTCCTTACTGGTTTTTGAGTTGAAATAGCAGAAGTGAGGAATACTTCGTATTCGTTTGGGAGAAGCTAGGCCTATTAGAGCTTGTGTTTTAAAGCTGAACCTTGCTGAATGATTGGTGTTGAGCTGTCAAGAAATTGTATTTGCCATACTTTTTTGTAAAAAGTTTGAATTCTATAATATTATAGAGACAAAGAAGTTCTTATGCAGGAGAATGAATATCCTAGTTACAAATCAATAACGATTTAAAGACCAAAATAAAACAAACCAAAATAGAATATGTGATGTGTTATTCATAAGAGCTACACAAATTAAGATACTTATACATACCTCGCTAGCAGTGGTGTGATTAGCTTTGCGAAGGAAAAAAATATTTTACCTTCAGCAATTTGTCAATGTAATTATACTTAAATGTTTGCGTATTTGTAATGTGTTTTTTAACTTAAAATTTTATGCATCGATTTTATTCAGAATAGTCTCATTATATTTATTGCCGATTAATCCTTACGATAAAATAATAGAAATATTGTAATTGTGATTTTTTCTAAGTTTTTATTTAAAAAAATACTAAAATTTTTTAAAAATAATTTAGTTTTGGCAATACCTTGGAGTATATCTTTGAAACCGGTGATGGGATGATGAAATTGTATTATACAAAGATTAAGGCTACTTAATTTAGGATTATTTAAAGCCTTCATGAACCAATTATTATTAATAGTTCCCCAGTTATGCTAAAATATAGGGTTGAACCCCATTTTTTTTAGAGGTTTATCTCTATTTTGATTGATAAACAGGTCCCATCCCACTAATAGACCACAAATCTCTTAAAGAAAATGTCCTAAGCTTTCTTTTGAGTAAAAAAAATTAAAAATAAAATCAGGGGTTTTAGCAAAAATGTCAAAAAAAATTAAATTAGCAAAAAAAAATTTTGGCAAATTTTTTGTTTTCTTAAAAAGATTGAAAATTATCTATTATTTTTTTTTTGATATTTATCTTTATTTTGATAGATAAACAGGTCCCATCCCACTAATAGACCACAAAGCTCTTAAAGAAAAAGACATAAGCTTTCGTTTGAGCAAAAAAATCTAAAATAAAAATATGGGTTTTTACCAAAATGTCAAAACAATTTTAATTTTTACGGATTTTTTACTTTCTTAAAAATATTGAAAAACAATATATTCAAAACACTTTGTGAAAACAATTCTAAATACAATAGCTAATTAATTATGTGGATGGGAAAAAGGAGTATTTGGCAAACTCGGACAGTACTTAAACGATCTCGCAGAATTCTTGTTTCAGAACTACTATCCAATACGACTAAACTTGATGCAAGATTCAGCCCAATCAGAAGACATCACTTTTAAAAATTTACTTAGTTGACAGAGAACATCGCATTTATTTTTGGGTTATATCTAAATTTTAACTGATTTTCCTCAAAATTTAACATATTCGTTACTGCAATGAAACTCCTCTTTGACAAAGTTCATAACGATCGAATGTTAAATAAATTATCTTAAACTCTTTTGTGCCAAATATAGTAATGGTCAGATGTAAAATACTACTTCCATCGCACTATATATGGGAGCTATATCTAAATCTGAACCGATTTACTCTAAATTAAATAACGTTTGTCCCCAACGCAAAGAAGTTGTCCGTAGCAAAAATCCACCAGGATTTTGTCCAGAATTGCGATCACTACATTGATTACAACGTTTCGATGGACAGTGAACAGACGGACGGATATACTTCGCTATATCGAAGCTGACTCGATCCGTATACTTTTAGGTGGCTCTAGTTCTTGGCATAGCAAGCATATACCAGCCACGCCCTTAACTGTATGTGTGCAAACTTTCAGATTATTCTTTTTACATGGGGCCAGTGGCCAAGTGGTTACCAAAAACTTGGCGGAGAAACAAATGCTTAATATGCTATGTGTGTTCCAAATTCCATGATAATAGAAAACATCTATATATATAAAGAAGAATGAGTGTTTGTTTGTTTGTTGGTTTGTTTGTACCGAATAGTCGTCTAAACGGCTGGACCGATCTTCTTGAAATTTTCACAGAATGTACATATGTGGGGCGTGGTGAAAATAGGGTACTTGAATTTTCGATATATCAAGTGGGCGTGGCCCCGCCCACATAAGCAAATTTTAAAATTGAGATATCTTGCACAATTTGTTAGCGAGAGTGCTGTAATTTTGTTCATATGTATCTGGTGGTGGTCTACGTGATTGGTCCAAAAATGGGCGTGATCGGACCAAGGGGCGTGGCCCCGCCCATATAAGCCAAATTTTGGAATTGAGATATCTTACACAATTTGTTAGCGAGATTGTTGTACTTTGGTGCATATGTATCTGGTGGTAGTCTACGGGATTGGTCCAAAAGTGGGCGGAATTGGACCAATGGGCGTGGCCACGCCCACATAAGACAAATTTTTAAATTGCGATATCTTACACAATTTGTTAGCGAGAGTGCTGTAATTTGGTGCATACGTATCTGGTGGTAGTCTACGTGATTGGTCCAAAAGTGGGCGGGATCGGACCAAAGGGCGTGGCCTCGCCCGAATTTTGAAATGGAGATATCTTCCACAATTTGTTAGCGAGAGTGCTGTAATTTGGTGCATATGTATCTGGTGGCAGTCTACGGGATTGGTCCAAAAGTGGGCGGAATTGGACCAACGGGCGTGGCCACGCCCACATAAGACAAATTTTTAAATTGCGATATCTTACACAATTTGTTAGCGAGAGTACTGTAATTTTGTGCATATGTATCTGGTGGCAGTCTACGGGACTGGACCAAAAGTGGGCGGAATCGGACCAATGGGCGTGGCCCCGCCCATGTAAGACAAAATTTTAAATTGAGATATCTTGCACAATTTTTTAGCAAGAGGGTTTAATTTTGTTTACATGTATCTGGTAGCAGTCAACGTGTTTTGTCTAAAAAAGGGCGCGATCGGAGCAATGGGCGTGGCCCCGTCTATATAAGCCAAATATTGAAATCGAGATATCTTACACAATTTGTAAAAGAAAGCGTTGAAATATTGCGTATATGTATCTGGTACAAGACTGCGTAATTGGTCCAAAAAATGGGCGGGATCGGTCCAGTGGGCGTGGCCCCGCCCATATAAGCAAAATTTTAAAATTGAGATATCTTGCACAATTTATTAGCGAGAGTGCTGTAATTTTGTGTATATGTATCTGGTGGAATTCTACGTGATTGGTCCAAAAATGGGCGTGGCCCCGCCCATATAAGGCAAATTTTGGAATTGAGATATCTTGAGCAATTTTTTAGCGAGAGTGCTGCAATTTTGTGTGTATATATCTGGTGGCAGTCTACGTCACTGGTCCAAAAATGGGCGGGATCGGACAAATGGGCGTGGCCCCGCCCATATAAGGCTAATTTTGGAATTAGGATATCTTGAGCAATTTTTTAGCGAGACTGCTGCAATTTTGTGTATATATATCTGGTGGCAGTCTACGTGACTGGTCCAAAATGGGCTGGATCGGACAAATGGGCGTGGCCCCGCCCATATAAGGCTAATGTTGGAATTGAGATATCTTTTTTTAGCGATAGTGCTGTAATTTTTGTATAAGTATCTGGTGACAGTCTACGTGATTGGTCCAAAAATGGGTGGGATCGGATCAATGGGCGTGGTCCCGCCCATATAGGCCAAATTTTGAAATTGAGATATATTACACAATTTGTTAGCAAGAGTGCTGACATTTTGCGTATATATATGTATCTGGTGACAGTCTACGTGATTGGTAGAAAAATGGGCGGGATCGGACCAATGGGCGTGGCCCTGTCCAAATTGAGATATCTTGCACAATTTATAAGCGAGATTGCTGTAATTTTGTGTATATTTATCTGGTGACAGGCTACGTGATTGGTAAAAAAATTGGAGGGATTGGACCACATGAGCCATGTTTTGAAATTGATATATCTTGATAAATTTGTTAGAGAGATTGCTGAGTTTTTTGTATATGTATTTTGCGGCAGTCTACGTTATTAGTCCAAAAATGGACGGGATCAGAAATCTGAAATCTGGGGCAACGAAGTGGACCGGGTCCAGCTAGTATCACATAAATCAATCACGTTCATACATACTGACCTAACTAAAAATTAGCTAAATTTTTGTAGAATATATTATCGCTGTAATTGGAGAGTGTTATATTTCCAAAAGACTTTTACAAATTTTGTAGTCTCGGTTTATGTGTCAATCTTGTCCTCAGGCCGGACGACGCATTTCCTAGAAAATCTGTATATGAAAAAATATGTATAGGTCCGTAGGTCGTTATAGGATTTTTAAAGTATTGAAAGAATCAAAAAACCTCTTAAAGAATTTTTAAATGCAGTGAAAAAATTAACCACATAAAATTGCCATGTGGATAGTCCGTATGTTATACAACACTAGGATTTATACATACAAATATTTTTTTGGTTTCTACCTCTCACAGGAGCCGCAACGGTCAAAAGTCGCTTGGTGTATAATCGCATCAGTTGGGGATTATTATTTATAAGTTGTATGTATATATTAGTTGTATCATAGCTCTTTAGGGACTTTTAAAATACAGAAATAATGAATATTTCTTTTGTCACTGCTACACTGACCACAGTCTGGGAATTGACCGAATTGGCAACGTTAAATATGTTACAACAGTAAGTGGTGAACGAATTATTTAGAAAAGGCTTTAAAAATTTTAAGGCGCGGTTTGACCTCAGACTGAACATCAAATAGTTGTTTTCGCATCTCCTTTAAGGTCAGTATGTACGTATACATTCTTAGATTATTAGCTCTTGATTAACTTTTAAATTCAGCGAAATAATAAAAATTGTCCTGGTCACTGCTACGCTGACCACAAAGATTAAAATTATAAGTGGTTTCCGAAAGGAAAAAAACAATACTCCACTCATTCATATTAGAACTGTCCACTGGCAAAAAAATATATACAACACTCCCGTCTATGTGAATACAAAATTTAAGCTTTCTAGCTCTAACGGGAGACTCAGCGGCCAAGCGGTCGAAAATCACTTGGCAGAAAATAGAAAATCGAAGTAGCCTATTTTAATTTCCGGGTATTGGTCTATCTCTTTACCAGCTTTCAAGAAAATCATTTAAGTCGTTTAGGCGTGATGCGGCAACGGACAAACAAACAAACAAAGATTTAATAATATCAATAGGATTGGATATTTCACATAATATTCAACATATTGTCCAAGATGCGATGTAATCGTATTAGCCAGAATCTTTCACTTGGCGTAAAATCCTATCCGTTGCTGATCAGTACGAGTATATATATGCATAAATTTGTAATATAATAGCTCTTAAGGGACTTTTGATGTACTGTGTGTACGAGTGGAAATTGCTTCACATTTACGAAAATTTCCATTCTGCCTAAAAATGGCTGATTTTAAAAATCCCATTCAATGCACAAATGCAAAAAACCCTAGACATTTTTTTTTGGGTGGCATTACATTGGTTGGTGCAACCATTGCAACGATATAAACTCATAATATAGCCATAGGTAATCACTGCATTGTACTACGGTCTCCTAGTTTTATTGTCCCATGAAAATAAAATGGTCCAAATTAGGATCCCGTCACCATTAGCTGTATACGACGTACCCTAATAGTGTCCTTAAATAAGCTTGTTGTGGTCAGTATCCACAAAAAGGAGTCTCAGCGTACAAATATATTTACATTTTGCAGAAACAGAACCATTTTTTGGAACTCTGGACTTTCTCCATTGTTTGTAACGCCTTGTGCAACACTACATTGGGCTCTAATTAATTAATACCGTTATGGTTAATACCTAATTATGGTTAATACCGTTCATCTTTTGATGAAAAAAAAATAGTAGCGGGAATGTTTCAAGGTATATATATGAATATATAAGTATACAGACAATTAAAAAGGCAAACGCTTCTTAATTAACTGATGTAAAAAAATCAAATTATTTTCTCAAAATAAACACGAATTTGTGTTTAGCTACAAATGTAGGCATTTACATTTTAATGGCTCTGTCCATGAAGTGTGAATATGTACGAGTCTGCAGTAGCATCATTTGATATTCGTTTTCAGTCTTACCTTAACTTCAAGTGTAGCTTCTGGTTTTGATCAAATGTAAATTATAACCACTCTTAAGTGGAGAAACCAATGAAAATATCTGGTGACGCCCGCATTGTTATTTGGGGCATATATATGTATTGCTGACATCAATTTCGATATCAATCTTCGTCAAGCTCTCATTGGAGATCAAATTGACATTCTATAAAACATCACTTCAAACATGAAGGTGTGTATTCCATATTATTTGAAAAAGAGAGAGATAGGACTTTTGGGGGAATCGTTAGCCAAACGCTCTGGATAATAGGCATTACCTTACCTTGGAGTCCTTTGCAAACTTTTGTGGACATTTTCTAATAAAGGAGTTGTGATCTTTTTTCCCTTACCAGGTATTCTTATGTCTCTTGGCGATTTGCGCAGTAGCTAACGCTGGCTTCTTATTTGGTGGTGGCAACGGAGGCGGTGGTGCTGGTGGTTGGTCCAGCGGGGGAGGCGGCGCTGGAGGCTGGTCCAATGGAGGAAGCGGAGCTGGCGCTGCTACCGTCATTAGAGTCATCTCAGAAGGAGGAGCTAGCGGTGGTGGTTCCGGTGGCTGGTCCAGCGGTGGCAGTAGTGCTGGTGGCTGGTCCAACGGCGGTGGTGCTGCTCAAGGTCCAGATACTATTATTAGAGTCATCTCTGAAGGAGGAGCTAGCGGTGGTGGTTCCGGTGGCTGGTCCAGCGGTGGCGGTAGTGCTGGAGGCTGGTCCAGCGGCGGCGGCAGTGCTGGTGGTTGGTCTAACGGTGGCTCTTCAACCGGTGCTGTTCAAATCATCAAGGTCATCTCACAAGCTGGTGGAGCTGGTGCAGGTGGCTGGTCCAATGGTGGCGCTGCTTCTGGCGGCTGGTCTAGCGGTGGTTCCGGTGGTTGGTAAATCATCCTCCGATTGATATTGTTTTATTATGTACCTTAAGGCATTTTTATGTTAAGTTCATCCTGTTATCTTTCATAAATTAGTTATTAATAAAAAATTATCTTTTGAAGAAAGATTAAAATTTTGTATCTTATAAGAGGTTTCCGAAAGGACAAAAACAATACTCCAATTATTCATAGTGTTAGAACTGTCCACTGGCAAAAAATGACTACATAAGTAGCCTGTGGTTTATAAAGGGTCCGCTATCTAACGTTTTTTTTCAACTAGTGCTTATTTCGTGAATGGTAACATTTAGCTCATGTCTGATTTGACAGATAATTAGTTTTATCCTTCCGCAAAGCGAATATGGTTGTGTATACGCTTGAACAAGTGGGCCTGCGATCGACTTACAGAAGTTGCCGATTTTGCCCAAAAAATCATCTTTTCAGATGAAGCTCATTTTGATCTTGGTGGGTATGTAAACAAGCAAAATTGTCGCATTTGGGGCACAAAAAACGAGTCACTGTTTGGTGCGGATTTTGGTCCAGAGGCATAATTGGGCCATTTTTCTTCGAAATGAGCAAGGAGTGGCCGTTACAGTCAATGGCGATTGTTATCGGGCCATGTTGAACGAATTTTTGTTCACAAAAATTGAAGAGGAGGATATTGGCAAAATTTGGTTTCAATAGGACGGCGCTACGTGCCACACAGCCGAAGCTACACTCGATGTTTTGCGCCCTGAAATGGGACCGATTTGAATGAAATTATTTTCCATTATTAACCGGAAGGATTGTACTTTCAAATAAAAAAAGAAATTTGAGAAAATATTCAGTAGTTTTTTTTATAGCATTTGCAAAAAAAAGTTATTTGGCGGACCCTTTACAACACTCCTGTCTATGTGAATACAAAATTTAAGCCTTCTAGCTCTAACGGGAGACTCAACGGCCAAGTGGTCGAAAATCACTTGGCGGAAAATAGAAAATCGAAGTAGCCTATCTTAATTTCCGGGTATTGGTCTATCTCTTTACCAGCTTTCAAGAAAATCATTTAAGTCATTTAGGCGTGATGCGACAACGGACATACAAACAAACAAAGATATTATAATATTAACAGGATTGGATATTTCACATAATATTCAACATATTGTCCAAGATGCGATGTAATCGTATTAGCCAGAATCGTTCACTTGGCGTAAAATCCTATCCTTTGCTGATCAGTACGAGTATACATTAGGGCGGGTCGATTTAAAAATCGCCCATTGCTCAGTGAAAATCGTATTCTAGGGATCAAAATAAGAAACTTTGCCGAAGGAACCATACCTCTAAAACGAATTCTGATGTCCCGGAAAAATCCCACTTTGACTCATTTAGAGTGCTCCAATCGAGTCCAAATGTATGGAACCCCCATGGGGTTCCAGGGGGTGTGCCACTGGCATGGGTGGGTCGGGCCTCCAAAGTTAGTGGGGGTCGGTCATTCATTTGGACTCGATTGGAGCACTCTAAATGGGTCAAAGTGGGATTTTTCAAAATTTGCCCCTACCCAAAAGTTTGACCCAAATTCCGGGACATCAGAATTCGTTTTAGAGGTATGGTTCCTTCGGCAAAGTTTCTTATTTTGATCCCTAGAATACGATTTTCACTGAGCAGTGGCGACTTTTTTTGCCTCCCCACAAATCGACCCGGCCTAGTATACATATATACAAAAATTGGTAATATATATAATAGCTCTTAAGGGACTTTTGATGTACTGTACGAGTGGAACATGGTTCACATTTTCGAAAATTTCCATTCTGCCTAAATATGGCTGATTTTAAAAATCCCATTCAATGCACAAATGGAAAAAACCCTAGACATTTTTCTTTGGGTGGCATTACATTGGTTGGTGCAACCGTTGCAACGATATAAACTCATAATATAGCCATAGGTAATCACTGCATTGTACTACGGTCTCCAAGTTTTATTGTCCCATGAAAATGAAATGGTCCAATTAGTGTCCTTAAATAAGCTTGTTGTGGTCAGTATCCACAAAAAGGAGTCTCAGCGTTGGGGCTTATACAAATATATTTACATTTTGCAGAAACAGAACCCTTTTTTTGAACTCTGGACTTTCTCCATTGTTTGTAACGCCTTGTGCAACACTACATTGGGCTCTAACTACTATTATGGTTAATACCGTTCATCTTTTGATGGAAAAAAATATTCGCGGGAATGTTTCAAGGTATACAACCAGTAAATTAAACTAAATTCTGCATATTTGATCTGAATATATACATAAGTATACAGACAATTAAAAAGGCAAACGCTTCTTAATTAACTGATGTAAAAAAATCAAATTATTTTCTAAAAATAAACACGAATTTGTGTTTAGCTACAAATGTAGGCATTTACATTTTAATGGCTCTGTCCATGAAGTGTGAATATGTACGAGTCTGCAGTAGCATCATTTGATATTCGTTTTCAGTCTTACCTTAACTTCAAGTGTAGCTTCTGGTTTTGATCAAATGTAAATTATAACCACTCTTAAGTGGAGAAACCAATTAAAATATCTGGTGACGCCCGCATAGTTATTTGGGGTATATATATGTATTGCTGACATCAATATCGATATCAATCTTTGTCGAGCTCTCATTGGAGAACAAAGTGACATTCTATAAAAAATCAGTTCAAACATGAAGGTGTGTATTCCATATTATTTGAAAAAGAGAGAGATAGGACTTTTGGGGGAATGGTTAGCCAAACGCTCTGGATAATAGGCATTACCTTACCTTGGAGTACTTTGCTAACTTTTGTGGGCATTTTCTAATAAAGGAGTTGTGATCTTTTTTCCCTTACCAGGTATTCGTATGTCTCTTGGCGATTTGCGCAGTAGCTAACGCTGGCTTCTTATTTGGTGGTGGCAACGGAGGCGGTGGTGCTGGTGGTTGGTCCAGCGGGGGAGGCGGCGCTGGAGGCTGGTCCAATGGAGGAAGCGGAACTGGCGCTGCTACCGTCATTAGAGTCATCTCAGAAGGAGGAGCTAGCGGTGGTGGTTCCGGTGGCTGGTCCAGCGGTGGCAGTAGTGCTGGTGGCTGGTCTAACGGCGGTGGTGCTGCTCAAGGTCCAGATACTATTATTAGAGTCATCTCTGAAGGAGGAGCTAGCGGTGGTGGTTCCGGTGGTTGGTCCAGCGGTGGCGGTAGTGCTGGAGGCTGGTCCAGCGGCGGCGTCAGTGCTGGTGGTTGGTCTAACGGTGGCTCTTCAACCGGTGCTGTTCAAATCATCAAGGTCATCTCACAAGCTGGTGGAGCTGGTGCAGGTGGCTGGTCCAACGGTGGCGCTGCTTCCGGCGGCTGGTCTAGCGGTGGTTCCGGTGGTTGGTAAATCATCCTCCGCGTGATATTGTTTTATTATGTACCTTAAGGCATTTTTATGTTAAGTTCATGTTGTTATCTTTCATAAATTAGTTATTAATAAAAATTATAATTATTAGATACTGTTATTGCTATGATATCTTAAAGATCTTTGCTTGGAAGGAGCCATTTTGCGACAAAGCTTCGCATAGAATAAAAAGGAAAAGAACCAGGTCGGAAATGATACACTTTTAGGAAGAAGTTATACACTGACCAAGAAACAATTGACAATTTGGGAAATGCAAGCTCACCTAGTGTTACCACGGGCTGAAATGCCCCTCATCGAAACCTATGCTATGTCCAGTCGTCGTTTACTCACAGCGGGGCAGTCGCATAGCATGTGCTCAATGCTCTCCACTTCTTCCTCATCTCAATAGCTTCTGCAGAAGTCATTGGAGTCAATACCCAATCTTTTGGCGTGTTCGCCGACCACACAGTGTCCCGTCAGAACTGATACTAACGTAGACAATCTTTGCCTCTCTAGTGCGAGGAGATATTTTGATCTTCTCAGGTTATACCTTGGCCAGATTTGTCCAGCTACCCTGCAGGTGCCGATTTCTGTCCATCTTTCGATGTTGCCTCCAGAGAATTGATGGCAGCCTGGCTGTCCGAGTAAATGACAACGCCAGTGTTGGTTACTATGTTGCGACTCAGCCACTTGGCTACTTCCCATATTGCCATTATTTCGGCTTAATAGACACTACAGGTATCTGGTAGTCTGTGAGCGATATCCAAACTAATGGCGAATTCTTTTCTGCAAAAAAGTGCATCATTTTCATTGCCCTTTTTCCGAAAACGACGCTTTTGTGATACTTTTTTGAAATTTGGTAATTAAGTTACTCGAATTTAGCACAACTAAAATTTCACAATTTCAAAAAAGCGATATTATAGTGCAGTTTTCGGAAAAAGTGCAATGCAAGTGTTGCACTTTTTTGCAGAAAAGAATTCGCCATAAGTTCTTCACAGTGTACTACGAAGCCACCCTTTCCTTTAAGCTTCGAACCATCAGTGTAAAAGTGGAAATGGTTTATATTACCTGGTATTCTACATCTCTGGCGGGAATCATAGTGATGTAATTTCTCTCGAAGGTGTACACAGTTTGTCCACTCGGTCGGTTACCATAGCACTACACTTTGATATCCTCATGTGACCGTTGTTCTTGTACCTCCACATTGATAGGCAGTTTAATCTTATTGCCGCTTTGGTTGCAACTTCTCTCGCCACAATATTAATCGGCAGTATATGGAGTAGGGCTTGTACAGACTCGGTCGCTGTAGTCCTTAAGGTGCCGCTTATGTTCGTCTCATACAGGTGTTCTCTGAACCTTTGTTAGTAGGTTGGTGATGGTTAGTTTGTCAGTTGCCGTCCACCATACCACAATGCCGTATAACTTACTTATATATATATCCACTTACTGCTATATATATCCAGTGGACGATTTTAGGAGAGAGGCCCACCGCGACCCTACAGCCTTTTTGCAGGAATATAAGGTGACGTTGGCCTTCCTTACACGTTCCAATATGTTATGTCTAAATAACATTTTTCTATCTAGAATTATTCCTAAAAATTGTGCACTTTCAGAGAAGACAGAAAGAAAGTAAAGATAACCAATTCTGTCTTGTTTGGGTTTACGCCCAAACCGCTGCTGCTGGCCCATCTAGCCAATTTGTCCAGAGCCACCTGTAGGATGTCTCTGAGGACGTTTACGAATTTGCCACTCACTGTGATTGCCACGTCGTCCGCATATGCCACAACGTTCTAAATCTAGCAGGATTTCATTCACCGTTATGTTCCAAATTAGTGGCGACAGTACTCCTCCTTGTGGGTTTACAAACCTTATTAGAGTTGTGGACCCAAGATCTGCTGTTATGCGTCTTCTGTTGAGCAGACTTTAAATTAGTCTAATCAAATTAGAGTTAACGTTCAGATGTGACAGTGCCACAATTACAGCATCTGAGTGAATGTTGTTAAAAGCCCCTTCTATGTCAAGAAATGCCAAATGGTGAATTCCTTGAAATGCAGGGACAATTCGATAGTGCTCACAAGTTCGTGCAGGGCTGATTCTGTAGATTTCCCCTTATTGTAAGCATGTTGGTTCACCGACAGGAGTTTTGTATCCAGGTTTTCCCTAATGAAATAATCTAAAAGTCTTTCCAGACCTTTCAGTAGAAAGGAGGATAGGCTTTTTGGTCTGAAGTCTTTTGGCCTAGTCTGTGGTATCTTCCCCGCATTAGGTACGAGGGTTGATATATATATTTCAGGCCTAGGCAACACTAAGTGTTGCCTGTCGCCATCTGACATTTCCATTGGAAAGTATGACATTTTTTAGCATAACTTCACTCAGACCGTTTTTTCATTTGAGGTTGTATATAGTGTATTCAAAATTCACCTCCAAAACATGTGTTTTGCGCTTCAACAGCTGCTTCAGGCGTCGAAAAACGTTGACCAAGCAGTTTTTTCTTGATGTGAGTGAATAAGAAGAAGTCATTGGGTGTCAAATCAGGGCTGTACGGCGGATGACCCATCAATTCGACGTTTTGGCCGGTCAAAAAGGCGCTGGTTTGAGCCGATGTGTAAGCGCTCGCATTGTCATGGTGCACAATGATTCGTCTTCTCTTGTTCGTTTTTCGAATTTCTCCGAAGACTTCAGGCAAAATAATTGTGGTGTACCACTCAGAATTGACTGTCCTACGTTGCTCAAGTGGAACAGTCGCCACATGACCTATTTTGCAGAAAAAACAGGCTACCATTTGCTTCGAAGTGCTTCTTCCACGAACAACTTTCGTTTAATTTTGCTCGTCTTCGAAGACCCACACGTTCGATTGCTGATTTGTTTCGGGCTCATACGCATAGATCCAAGATTCGTCACCTGTGACGATCTTATAAACGTCTTTTGAAGCACCGCGATCGCATTTTTTTCTTTTCTTTGCACCAATCGACATGAGCCCTTTTTTGAGCGATTGTCACATTGTGCGGGATCCAACGAGAACAAACCTTTTTTAACGGCCAGGTGTTCATGGAATATCGAATGTATGCTGGTGGAAGAAGTGCCCAAGGATGCCTCTATCTCACGTTATGTCACATGACGATCTTGCATTATCAGTTCACGCACGACATCAATGTTCTCTGGCACAACGGCCATTTTTGGACGACCTTCGTCCTTGAGCGAGCGTCGGCCACGATTGAATTCATTAAACCAGTTTTTTACAGTGCTATAGGATGGTGCTTCATCGCCATACAAAGATTAAAGTTCATCTATGCACTCTTGTCGTGATAATCCACGTCGAAAGTTGTAAAAATGATCGCACGAAAATGTTCAAGAGTTAATTCCATTAATTTGCCAAATTGATTTTTCCAAGTCACTGTACGCAACACAAATGATGGTCGTACGTCAAAACGTTCTGAGTACGTTTATGCTAAAAATGTCAAACTTTCTAATGGAAATGTCAGATGGCGCCAGGCAACACTTAGTGTGAATACCACTTTGGTATCCCTCCATCGATTCGGCTTGATACAGCCTACATAAATTTTCACCAGCCAGGGGATAATGTACTTTAACATTTTATGCATTTCTGCTGGAGTGATGCCATCTGGTCCAGGTGACTTGAAGGGCTCAAAGCTGTTAATAGCAACGCTCGCAGTCCACTCGCATTCTTGTTGGTCTTGCTGATCTTCGGGTTCTGTTGGTGAGTTCCCCGGAAAATGTGTGTCGAGCAGTACATTCAGCGACTGTTCGCTGTTTTTTCCAGTTATTTGCCTCATCCTGCATGTAACCCACTGTACAGGGTGAAGCTGACAGTATTTTCCTCAGTCTTGCGGCGTCGGAGACCTTTTCCACTTCGCCACAGAAAGTATACCAAGAGCGTCTTTGCGCCTTTCTAAGCTCCTTCTTATATATCTTGAGTTGCTCTTTACAGGCATTCCAAAAATTAGCAAACCCAGGCTTCTTCAAGGGAACTATTGAATGATGTGGTGATATGCTCGACCAGATGATCCAGACCGGCTTTGTCATTCGGTTCGTACAGAAGTTTGGAGTTGAGGACTTTCTTGAAATTCTTTTCATACAGGTGCCACTTTGTCTTTCTCACATTTCTGTGGACGGCAGGTTCAGGCGCTTTTTCAGCGAGTTTGAACTCAATATAATGGTGATCTGAGAATGAGTGGTCGTCCAGTACATTCCACCCAATAATTTTGTCTGACAGCCGGTCAGTAGCAAACGTTACGTCGAGTACTTCTTGTCTGTCTTTAATTGTAAAGGTCGGTTTTTTACCTATGTTACAAATACTTAGGTTGGTAGTTAGAATAAAGTCACGAAGCGAATTACCCCTATTGTTTATATACATATTATGCAAAAATTTTAAATCAGAATTGCAGATGTTCGTTGATGCTGATTTAACCAGAGGACAATACGATATAATTAGAAAAACTAATAAAAAGTTCTTTCCGTGTTATAGCGTTGTACAAAAAGCAAAAAAAGATTGTTACCCACCTCCAGAAACACGTAAAGTTGATTGATCATTGATTGATCTTACTGTTAGATGTCGAAACAAGGGTTGATATTAATGTAAAGCAGTTTCTTGTCACACATTTATTTATCATGACAATGGTAGACGGCAATATCTGCAATGCTGCTACTGGTACGACCTCCACAAGCCAATGCTACATTTGTGGCGCAACTTCTAAAGAATTTAACCAATTAGCAAAAAGCAAACCCCAAACCTATCATATCATATAAACTTCAGACACTAAAATACAGAAAAAGAAATCGAAAAAGAGCGAAATCGACTAATTCAAGAAATGTTTCGAGAAGAAACAGGTTTATTGGTGGATGTCCCGAAAGCTTGGAAACACCAATGATGGAAATATGTACAAGTAGAAGATTTTTTGAAAACGTGAAATTAGCTTCGGAAATAACAGGAATCAATTGTGATCTAATTTACAGATTAAAAGTCATACTTGAAGCAATTTCAAGCGGACATATAATTGATCCCGAAAAATACGACAAATATGCTCTGGAAACAGCCCGCTTGTATGTCAGTTTGTACCCTTGGCATCCTATGACTCCTACAATGCATAAAATATTAATGCTAAAAAATGCATTGCTACCTATTGGACAGCTTTCTGAGGAGGCAGCAGAATCGCGTAATAAACATTTCAGGTCTCACCGCCAAGACTTTGCAAGAAAATGTTCAAGAGAAAGCTGCAATCAAAACATCTTTAATAGACTACTATTGAGTTCAGATCCTTTGTTGAGTAGCATGAGGCCTATAAAAAGGAAAAAAAACAAAAATTGTTTACCAGAAATTATTACTGTTATGCCCAAAAATCTGTTAGAAAGTTCTTTAGATGGCGAAGAGGAGCAGATTTCTGAAGACGTATAAATATCTCCTTTAATATATAAATATATCTGATTTTTCAAAAAGAGTCTTTGTTTTATTTATTTATATCATGTACAATCGAAATAAGCACAAAAATTATTTTGGCCGTATAGATCGTTGAAATACGCGTTGTACGTCTCCTCCTTCAACCTAACCTAACCTACAGCATATGATGAAATTAAATGGTCAATTTGAATTGAAAGATCAAAATTCGCACCAAGTCTTCTAAAATCAATGAACATTTACGAACACATTTTTTTAATTCTATAAATGCATTTAGTTTTATAAAGCTATGTACTAATAACTGTTTTGAGCATATTCTGCCATTTAGTAATGAAATAATAATAACATAATTTGTTTCGAAAGGAAAATTTTTGTATAGGAAATATGGCTTGTACGCCAGTTTCAAAACAAACATTTTGTATAAAAAGATTGTTGTGAAAGTGCCTTAACTACATTCACCATTGCAAAAAGCGGCTTGATAGACCTCAAAAGTGAAATATTTTACACCTTGTCGAAACTTTGAAGACTCACTCAGATATTTAAACGAATTGAAACGCAAAACCCTTTATTTACTCGTTTTAAAAACAAATGGATTTACGCCATTTTCAAAACAAACAGTTCATTCGATCAAAACATATCGATTAATCCTATTGCGAAATTCTTTTCAAAATTGCCAAAATCTATGGAAAGAGAATTTTCAAGTCGCTTTGAGCATGATTGCAGGTACTTATTGATCAATAGAGAAGTCAATATATAAGAAAATATAACACTATGCAACAACATTTTTGCCCAAGGGATGTGGATAACAGTTTATGGTGCAATTAGGTGCCACTAACTAAATGATTTTTTTAAACAATTTTTCCTGGTACAAAAAAAAACCATAAGAAATAGAAAAATCGAAAAAATCACATTTTTAAAACGCCAGAATGCTAACGAAGGAAACACTGTCTATTTGAAAAAAAAATTTACGGATTGATGTAAAAGTTATGAGCCATTTTGTAAATGTTAGCGAAATTCAAAAAAAATCTTGTTTCATATTTTTTCGTTTTTAAATGATGTTTTTGCTTATATTGAATTCGCCATATGTGAGAGAGACATATAAGAGACATTGCACTAGCATTTTATTTTATGAGGATTGATGTCAGACATTATAAAATTATAGAGATGACGAGGTTTTATGGCCGTTCATTACCCTCCATAGAACATGATATGCAATGTGAGAGCTATATTGGATGAGATCCGCTCAGGTAGAGGGTCATTAAACAATATTTGTGTTTTTTTATTTATTAGGTTTCCATTTAGTTACGCCTTTTAGGGGCATGGACATCCCAGTCATATATACAGGTAGTAAAATTATATGTTCGCAATACAAAGTAGTACGCGGCAGTCTTGAAAATATTGGGTGTCTACTTTCGAAGCAAACAATATGTCAGCTACAGGTACTGCAACTTATGAACCTTAAATCCGGAACTTATGAATGAAATTTCTTATTAATAAATTAGAGTAATTCACGCCTTAAAGAAATAAGTCGATTTTCTGAAAAATATTATAAAGTTATATTTCAAAGTATGAGTAAAAGGCAAAGAACTTTTCAATGTGTAAATGATCCCGACAATTTCTGCTACATCTGCGGAAAATATGTAATTAAAAAAAACGACGCGCGTTTAGTAAAATAATAGAAGAAATATATGTGTAATATTTTGGTATACGAGTACGAGTTAAAAATATGAACGAACCGTTGACACCTAGTATTTTGTGTAATTCGTGCCATGTTAATCTTACTCAATGGACCAGTGGAAGAATGCGGTAAGTACTTTACAATTAATGTCCTACAATGTTTTGTGGAATAAAACGTTTTAATTTTAGACTTCACGTGCAATTTGGAATGCCAATGATTTGGAGACAACCATTCATTCACGATACGGACTGCTATTTTTGTATAAGTTAATAGATTGGAGTAGGAAGTGTAACAGCCTAATAACGGAAACATCATCAAGTTCAACTGAGTACTCAACTCTGAGCGATTCAAGTTTGAGTCAGAAGTCATCGCTTTTAACTCAGTTTCAACTCATTGATCTAGTGACCAAAGATAAGGCAGAACTACTTGCATCTGGGATGAAATAGTACCAGATGTTAACATATCATATTATAGAATCCGTGATATACCTTACAAACAATTTTATACAACTGTGGATAACATATGCTTTTGCAAGGACATTTCCGGATTGTTCGAGGAACTTAATCAAACATACAATTCACAGGAATGACGGTTACTTGTTGATAGCAGTAAAGAAAGTTTGAAAGCAGTACTTTTACACAACGGAAATCAGGAACCGTCGATTTCCAATGCTCATGCTGTCAACACCAAGGAATCATACGAAACAATGGCTAAATTGACAAAATACATAAAATATGAACAACATGACTGGAAAATTTGTTGCGATTTAAAAGTAGTTTGGTATGTTATGCCTCTGGGATAGCCGATATTTTGCCAACACTGCATATTAAGCTGGGGCTCTTTAAAAATTTTGTAAAAGCCTTAAGGAAAGATGGCAATTCACTCTCATATTTAAAAAGTTTATTTAAAAGACTTTCTTTTCAAAAAATCAAAGAAGGAGTTTTTGATGGGCCTAAAATAATGAAACTGATGAAAGAAGTGAATTTCGAATCATATTTGACTTCGGATGAAATTGCATGGAGGTCGTTTAAGCTTGTAGTTTCAAATTTCCTTGGATCCAATAAAAGCCCGCAATATGTGATTTGTTAAAATATTATGAAAAAATTGGTTAGAAGTATATTTTTATATTTTATATAACACATATGTCTGTATTCTTCCAACTTATTTTTCGCTTTAAGTGTTCCAACAGGTGTAAATATGTCCCTCAAAATTCATTTCTTGCATTCTCATTCAAACTTTTTCTCCGAGAATCTTGGCGACGTAAGTGACGAACATGGCGAATGGTTTCACCAAGAATTGAAGTCCATCGAGCGGCGTTACCAAGGGCACAGGAATGAAAGAATGATGGGAGATTATATTTGGTTCTTCATTAGAGAAACCGATTCCGAAATCTACACACGTCAACAAAGAACTCACAGTTACTTCCAATGAAACCGGTTCATGTAAATAAACTCAAATGTACATAATATAAATAAAAGTAATAAATAAAATCGCTATTTAAACAGAAATTTAAAAAAAAAGATTTTTTGAAATTCTCTTACCTCTACCAAAAGGGATGATTATCCATAGATTTTTTTCAAATATGCATTATTTTCTTATTTTTCGATTTTTTATTCTATTTTTTAATTTTTTTTTGTCCCAGGTTTTTTTTTTGAAAAAATCTACTTTTTCCAATTGGTTTAATGACTGTTACTAAACCACTGTCTCTAAGTGAAAGAGATGTTTCCAACATTGGTAGCCCACATTAATAGCTTCAATTTAGCGTATAAGTCAACCATATCGGGCACATACTCCAAAAATTATAGTGCAAATACTAAGGGTACCTTCGACGATAATAGTATTTTTAATAAAAAGTTTTTTAAAATATAATTTATCCATAAAAAAATTTTTGGTTTTGATTTTATATAACAGTATGCCACAATCTACACAGAAAAATAATTTTTAGGTCTAGGACAAAAAAATATTTTTTTTTATTGCGTAGTGTAATCAATTTTATGTTGATTTTGAATTAAATTGATTGAATTGATTATGATCCTTAAATTTCAATATAATAATAATATTGTAACAATATTGTTGAACATTTTGCATCAAAATAACAAATTTTGAATTTTAGGAAACTTTCCTGTTCTGCAGTGATCAATAGAAAATATTACAATATAAGGAAATATTGCAATTTTATAAACATCCATTCTGTCACTTTAATACTATATATTTTTTTATACCTTCCACCATAGGATGGGGGTATATTCATTTTGTCACACCGTTTGTAACACCTCTAAATATTGATCTGAGACCCCATAAAGTATGTATATTCTTAATCGTCGTAAAATTCTAAGACGATGTAGCCATGCCCGTCTGTCCATCCGTCCGTCTGTTGTAATCACGCTACAATCTATAATACTTGAGCTAGGTGGCTGAAATTTGGTATAGATACTCCTTATAGTTGCAAATGGGCCATATCGGCCCATATTTAGACATAGCTCCCATATATAGCATCTTACTTGTTGTGATTCCTACCTACTGATCATCTACTATATTTTGTTTTGTGTTTATCTGTGTTATTTTCTTTAGGTTTGAGTTATTTGGTGAGGTCACATGCTATCCATGCTGGAGGGTATATAAGATTCGGCATGGCCGAACTTAACGCTTTTACTTGTTTTATTTTGTGAGGTCACATGCTATCCATGGTGGAGGGATATAAGATTCGGCATGGCCGAACTTAACGCTTTTACTTGTTCAAAATTGTACATCAAACATTTTCGTTCCACGAGTGCAATCCATTGGATTAGATTTTTTCCTTATAAGTGCAACCTCTTTCTAAAATTCTAGAAAATGAACACAAATTAAATTCATTGATGAAAAATTTGTATGGCCTTTAAGTGGGTTTTTTTTCAAAATCGACTATATTCCATTTAAATTTTTCCATAATAGTCATGTTTCAACAAAACTTGTATCAACCGATTTATTTCCACGAGTATAATTGAAATTACACATTGACTACGAGTAAAAGTCTGGCGGGGCCGTTTAAAAAATAAATGAGAGTGCTAGCGCTATTACGAAAATAAACCAGTAAGGAAAGACTAAAAGGGCTAAAAAATACCCTACACCTCCAAAAAATGAGAAAAGGGGCATTGCAATAATACCTTGGAATAATTGGTTTCATTTCACTTAACAAAGTACTTAGCTCCACCTCCTCATCAAGGCTTATTACAAGGAGGAGTTGAAGATGTTGATCATAATAGACTACATTTGAAACTACAAACATATAATGAGCCGTATTCTTCCATAGATCAAGAATCGAAAGGAACAAATAGAACTAAATTTCTGTTCTAATATAGATCGGACGTAAAATACAGTTTTAATAGCGCTTAAATACTAAATAGGCAGGAACATTTATATGTGGCTATACGAGTATCTAAATCTGAACCATTTATCCTCAAATTAGGCAATATTCGTATCTAGACTTCTTTCTGTAAAATTTTGTTATGTTCTATAGAGCTTTGATACCAAATCGGTAATAACATATATATGGGGGCAATATCTAAATCTGAACCGATTTTCCGAAATTATACGGTGTTCATTAATATAATATGAAATCTCTTTCTGCCGAATTTCGAACTTATCGCATACAAAATACAGTATCTACAACGCTTACATGTTAAATCGGGAGTAACATATATCTGGGGGCAATATGTAAATCTGAACCAATTTTCCCAAAATTAGGCAGTGTTTATTTATCTATATATATAAAAATGGTGTGAAAAATGTATAGTAATTCATCAATTGAGAACGGCTGGACCGATTGGGCTCAATTTTTTTGTCAGTTGTTCGTATTTGCCAGGAGAAGGTTGGAGAAAATTTTGGGAAAACCCTCCGGAAAATCGAAAAATGCTATTTCTTGCGAGATTCCTACTGTTCCTATCTACTGCTCTCTTTTTCAATCCAAATTTTTTTATTAATTTTCTATTAAACAAAAAAGTTTTCTATTAAACATATGTACGAGTATGTGCTATTTTTCTTGCTGCAATTCATTCGAGTTTTGCGTATTGTTACACTGATTTCGCGTATCACATCGGCAAACGGTACAAGCATTACGATCAATTAAAATTCAACGCGATATTTATCAATTCGAACATTTTTTCAGATAATACGATTGAGTATAAGAGGTAAGGTTATCCTATTGGATTGCGGGCAAATCATAATTTGGGATGAATGCACGATGGCGCATAAACGAGCTCTGGAGGCAGTTGACCGAACGATGAAGGGTTTACGACGTGATTTGAGACAATTTGGTGAGTCTATGATATTGCTCTCCGGAGATTTTCGTCAAACGCTTCCCGTCATCCCGAAATCTACTGCCGATGAAATTAATGCATGCCTGAAATCGTGGTCTTTGTGGCGGCATGTCAATAAGTTGAAATTGACCACGAACATGAGAGTCGCGTTGCAGAACGACTCATCGGCTCTTGAATTCTCGAAACAACTGTTGGCGCTTGGCAATGGCCAAATTACTGTTGATGTTTCCACTGGATTGATATTGATCCCGGCAAATTTTTACGAGTTCACATCGTCGAAGGAGGAACTCATCACAAAAGTGTTTCCAAATCTCGATTAGATTAGTGAACGGGCAATATTAGCAGCGAAGAATAAGGACGTCGATAGCATGAATTTTATTATTCAAAGTAAAATCGACGTCGCTTGATGTGCCAGGAGCTCCGCCGCATAATTTACAGCTGAAGGTGGAATCGATCATAATCATGTTGAGGAATCTGAATCATCCGAAATTGTGCATAGTTCGCGGTTGTCCATTATGAAACTGATGGACAATGTAATTCAGGCGACGATCATCAAGGGAAAATTCAAGAGAAAGTCCTTATCCCACGAATTCCGATTATTCCAACTGATCTTTCATTCCAATTCAAGCGGATTCAGTTCCCTGTACGATTGGCTTTTGCGATGACAATCAATAAATCTCAAGACCAATCGTAGGAAGTCTGTGGAATTAATCTCGAATTTCCCTGTTTTTCGCACGGTCATCTGTACGTTGCCTGTCTTCCGTCTTCGTTGTTTATCACATCGCTCTCTACTGATTTCGATTCCTTTTAAACAAATCGCATTAAAATTTTAAATATCTGTGTTTTATTATCACTCTGGAGTTTATCTGAAGGCGTTAAATTGGGGCGAGTCGAAGTTCGCCGGGTCCGCTAGTGTAATATGAAACCTCTTTCTGCCTAATCTCGTACGAATGGCATATAAAATACAGTTTCTACTGCGCTGACATGTCAAATCGGGGGTAACATATATATGGGGCCATATCTATATCTGAACCGATTTTCCCCAAATTTGGCAGTGTTTATATATGTAATAAGAAACCTCTTTCTGCCGAATTTCCTACTTATCGGATATAAAAAAACAGTTTCTATAGAGCTTACATGTCAAATCGGGGGTAACATATCTAAATCTGAACCGATTTTCCTGAAATTGTGTATTGTCTCTAAGTGTATCAAGAGACTTCTCTCTGTAATTTTTTTTAAAGATCGGTTAAAAAATGTTGTTTATACAGTGCATATATGCCAAATCGGAAATACATATATATGGGAGCTATATGTAAATCTGAACCGATTTTAATCAAATTCAATAGGGGTCGTCCTTGGGCCAAAACAATATCCTGTACCACAGTGCTGTGTAGGGTATAAAAAATCCAAAATCGATTTTCATAAATATTCAATATACACTTAAATATTGACTACTCGAAAAAAATTTTAAAGATCACTAAAAAAAAGTTTACAGTCCACCAAAAATCCGTGAAAATTATCAATTCATCGATTTTGCCAATTTTGAATATCTATGTTTTGAAATATATGACATAAATTATTTCCCAAAGTGATACTCGATTAACTTTTGTGAATTTGAACCAAATTTAAAAGACGATATTCCCATCCAGTTCTAATTATTTTGTTTTTATTCTATTCGTTTCATTCTAGAACTATGATTCCAAGATGTAATGAAGATGTAATTTGTAATTGTGGATGAAACTGAAATAGATTATCACGGTTCCTGAAAATCAAGACGTAGATGGATCTGTCAGTCATTGATAAAATATCAACAGAGAACTATATATTCGAAGTGAACTCCTAGATGACCGCAATCAACAAGTCCAAAAACTGCAGATATTTATACCCTACACCACACTGTGGTACAGGGTATTATAAGTTTGTTTCACGGCAGATTTTTGTAACACCTGCAAATAACACAGCTAGACCCACCTGAAAGTATACCGATCGACTCAGAATCACTAGCTGAGTCGATTTAAGCATGTCTGTCCGTCCGTCCGTCTGTCCATGTAAAGTTGTTCGTCGACTACAGGTCGCAATTTCACTCCGATCTTTCTGAAATTTTGCAGTTTAGAGTATTTCGCAGCTGTTAAGATCGCTATTGAATTTGGTTGAAATCGGTTCAAATTTTGATATAGCTCCCATATATATATTTCGTCCGATTTGGCACTTTAGTCCTATAGAAGCTGTATTTTACATCCAATCCTTTTGAAATTTAGAATGGTAGAGTTTCTTGATCCATGAACCAACATTGCCGAATTTGAAGAAAATCGGTTAAGATTTAGCTATAGCTCCCATATATATGTTTCGTCCGATTTGGCCCTTTAGTCCTATAAAAGCTGTATTTTACATCCAATCGTTTTGAAATTTAGAATGGTAGTGTTTCTTGATCCATGAACCAACATTGCCGAATTTGAAGAAAATCGGTTAAGATTTAGCTATAGCTCCCATATATATGTTTCGTCCGATTTTGCTCTTTAGTCCTGAAGAAGCTGTATTTTACATCCAATCATTTTGAAATTTAGAATGGTAGAGTTTTTTGATCCATGAACCAACACTGCCGAATTTGAAGAAAATCGGTTAAGATTTAGCTATAGCTCCCATATATATGTTTCGTCGGATTTTGCTCTTTAGTCCTGTAGAAGCTGTATTTTACATCCAATCATTTAGAATGGTAGAGTTTCTTGATCCATGAACCAAAACTACCGAATTTGAAGAAAATCCGTTAAGATTTAGCTATAGCTCCTATATATATGTTTCGTCCGATTTGGCCATTTAGTCCTATAAAAGCTGTATTTTACATCCAATCGTTTTGAAATTTAGAATGGTAGAGTTTCTTGATCCATGAACCAACACTACCGAATTTGAAGAAAATCGGTTAAGATTTAGCTATAGCTCCCATATATATGTTTCGTCCGATTTGGGCATTTAGTCCTATAAAAGCTGTGTTTTACATCAATCGTTTTGAAATTTAGAATGGTAGAGTTTCTTGATCCATGAACCAACATTATTGAATTTGAAGAAAATCGGTAAAGATTTAGCTATAGCTCACATATATATGTTTCATCCGATTTGCCTCTTTAGATCCAATCGTTTTTATACCCTACACCACACTGTGGTACAGGGTATTATTTAAGTATAAAATGTCCCAAAAGTAAATTTATGTAAACAATTTATACATGAATTCCAAAATTTATATATCAGAGTTATTCAATATTTCGAGAGTGGTGTAGGGTATTATATAGTCGGCCCCGCCCGACTTTAGCCTTTCCTTACTGGTTTTCTTATAAAATGTTTTAAATTATTAAATTAAAGAATTGTTTATGTTTCATCAAATAACCAGTAAGTAAAGACAAATGTCTGCCGGAGCCGACTATATGATACCCTAAACCATTGTATTAGAGCAGACATATTGTTGCTCTTTATCTGAAAAAATTGCCGGTTAGAAAATTTTTGTTCATAAGAATATATGCAAACTTGTGAGAATATACTACTACTATACTGCCAAATTGTAAAATGATCGGATATAACATACGCTTATAAACTAAATCGGGAGGAATATTTACGAGGGCTATATGTAAATCGAAACCGATTTTCTTTAATTTTGGCAGTATTCGTTCTAAGATCAAGGAACTCCCTTCTACCCAATGAAATAATATTGCCTAGATACCAATTCGGGAAGAATATATATGGTTTCATGTCAAGTGAGCCAATTTTTAAAAACGATGTACTTTGATCGGGATGAAACTTGCACCAAGTTTAGTCCTATTGGTTATTAGTTATGACACAAAATTTCAATGAGATCGGTTAAGGACTGTACGAGTTGCAGGGTGTTCAATATTGAAATTTTGGTCATACGGTTTTTCCTATCCATAGAACTAATTAGCTATATGTATTGTATTAAGAAAATGTTGCCCAAAGTGTTTTCGATAATCTTTTCTTCAATCTTTTTAAGAAAATGAAAAATTCGCAAAAAATATTTGTTTGTGATTTTTTTCTGCGAAATTAAAACATGTTTTGACATTTTTGTAAAAACCGATATTATTATTTTCGATTTTTTTGCTCAAATGAAAGCTTATGTCACTTCCTTTATGTACTTTGTGATCTTTTAGTGGGATGTGTCTTAAAAATCCTAAATTAAGTAGCCTTCATCCTCTTCTAATTTAATTTCTTATCCCATCAGCGGTTTCAAAGATAACTTACAAGAGTCTGGCAACCTTTTTCGAGTGAACGTCACATTTTTGAGAGTGCTCTGTTTGTGATATTTTAAATTTATTATTACGGCGAATAAATACATATTTAGGCAGTTCTGTGCATTTCACAGTAAAAATAAACGCAAACTTTGTTTCAAACATATGAAAGATGCCAACATCAAGGCGCAGTGTTGTTAAAAAACAAGCAATTGTATGCGGTCAGTGCAAAATGGAAGTGGGAGAAGAAGAAGATGATATTCAGTGCGACAAGTGCGCCAAAATATTTCATGCTCTCTGTACGAAAGTGGATAAACGTCAATATGAGTATTTGATGAAAATGAGAGAGCAGAGTTTTTATGCCATTTCTGTGACGAAAGAGAAGGCAATGTGAAGCAGGGTTGCCAGAACTGGGGTTTTGACCCCAATTGTGGGGTTTTGCCATTGCAAATTGGGACAAAAAAAATAATTTGGGGTTAGGGGTTTTTATACTTTTTTATTGGGGTTTCTTGGGGTTATTTGAAAATATGAAAATTTTTAAGCAGTTTAAAAACTTTTCTGTCATGAGATGTACGAATTCCGTGTCACAAGCCAAATTTTGTGTAATCAAAGATGTTCTGCAAAATTCTACGGATAAAAAAATTCCAATGAATGTTTATGAAACTCAATGGGCTAAGCTTCCTTTTACCAACTGGAATCAGTATTTTGAAAATGGAACACCAAAAAATGTTCACTATAAAGAACTTGGAGAAGCTGTTCTTAGCATGCTTACAATTCCAACGAGTAATGCGTGTGTAGAAAGAGTATTTTCAATAATGAGCATTACCAAATCGAAGCTGCGCAATAAAATGCAATACGAACTTTTGGAGGCATTATTAAGAATAAAAATACATTTTAGTGTTAATAATATGTGTTGCCAGTCTTTTAAATGATATGTTGAAAAGATTCAATTCGAAAACTACAATATAAACGAGACTGAAGATACAGATCGTGAAGCTGAAGTATATCAACTTATAAATGACTAAACTTTATTACTTTAGTACTATGTACAATTCCTTTAAATGATCTCTATAAATACTCAATGTCTTTTTTATATGTTATGATTTAAAAAAAATTTTATGTTATGTTTGAATTGTTTGAAATAAAAATCTTTCATTTGGGGTTATGTTGGGGATTTTCTTTGGCTGGTTTGGGGATATCAAACATTTTTTTCTGGCAAGCCTGATGTGAAGGAGGAGTTAATTGCGATAAAAACTCAGCTGAGCAAGTTGGATGCACTTCAAGAATCCATCAACTTTATGTCAACACAGTTTGACACCATCATGAAAGGTATTGCAGAAAACAAAAGGAAAGTGGAAGCAGTACAAAAGGAGAACAACAACTTAAAAACAGAAATAAAGGAATTAAAACAAACAGTAAAATTTTTGAACGATGACCGTGTGAAGAAAGATTGTTTAGTGAGCGGTGTTGTAAATGATGGTAAATCCAACGCAACAGAAACAATCATTTCAGTCATGAGCGAGGTTGGTGTGGAAATTAAGGCAGATGAAATAGATAATGCATACTTTTTGAAGGGAAAACCAAATGCGAAGAGTAATACTATGGTGGTAAAATTTAACTCAACCAAAACTAAAGAGAAGATGATGTCTGCAAAACCAAAGCTTATGGAAAATGGAAAAACCAAAAGTGTTTATGTCAATGATTTCTTGGGTAAAGAAACATTGACGTTGTTAAATTACGCAAAAACTTTGAAGAATGTTGGGTTTAGACGAGTTTATGCAACAGCTGGAAGAGTTATGGTAAAAAAAAGTGAGCTATCGAAACCCAAGTTGATCCGAAGCACTGAAGAGGTGGACAGTCTTCTGTTAGAGGCAACAACAAGAGGTCATAGTCGTAAATCGATGACTGTTATTGCACCAGATGATTTGGATGACAGTGATGTAGAGCAAAATGCGGAGTATTTATCCCCATAATTATTAATTTAAAATATATATATATACATACATCTTTTTGCTACTATATTGCACTCTTGTTAAACTATGTACAAACTCGAAAGTGGTTTGCTAGCTAGTCTCAATAATGCCCTAGAGGCGCTGAGACAATATATTAAACTGTATTTATAGTATTTTTGTACATAATAAATAAAAAGAAGAAAAAAATATTCCAAAATTCAATTTTTTTGAGTAAATTTTAATAATTTTTTAATTAAAACATCGAAAAATTCGCAATTATTATATTTTTATTATTTTATCGTAAAGTCTAATCGGTCATGAAATAAATGAAGAAAATGAGATTCTGCAGAAAATCTATGCATAATTTAAAAATATATATAAAAACATAATAATTGCGATTTTTTCGATGGATTTAATTAAAAAATTATTAAAATTTTCCCAAAAAATTTAATTTTTTGCAAAATTTTGTAAGATATCGTTAAAACCGCTTATGGAATGAATAAATTATATTAGAACAAGATGAAGGCTACTTAATTTAGGATTATTTAAAGCTCTCCTGAACCAATTACGACAAGTGATTCGCAGTTTATGCAAAAATATATGATGGAACCTCAAATTGTTTAAATTTAAACTATCCGATTTTTGAACCTTCCAGTGTTCGTTAATATAGCAAGGAACTCTCCTCTTGGCGAATTCGTAATGCTAAGATATAAAATAAACTTTCTATAGCACTTTCATAAAAAATTTTAAGAAACGTGTACAGGGAGCTACAAGTAAACCTGAACAGATTTTCTTCAAATTTGACAATGTTTATTCTTGGATCGAAGTATAAATAAACGGCTTCTGTAGCTTTGAGATGTCAAATCGGAAGGAACTTATATATATATATATATCTATATGGGGCTATATCTGAATCGGAACCAATAAATCTGAACAGATGTCTAAAAAATTACTCTTCACAAAATTTTATGAATATCTAAAGCAAATTACCGCGCATATAGAGGATAAATTGAAGGCAACATTATCTCAACTTCCCGAGCGTGATCAATGCCGGTCACGTATTGACATCACTGAAATCGCCTCTACACCTCTCTTCGGAGACATAATTCTCTTGGTGTGGATGTGTAGAGCGTGGATTGATAATGGGCGGTGGTCAGTGTTGCCATATATTTTTTAAAATTATCCCACATTGACTTTTCTGCCAACGCACAGTGGGCTAAAATGGAAAAAATGGACATAATTCTGCCATTTCAAACCCACTTATCGTATGGCGTACGAGTGCAATGTCAAGCTGCAAGATTCGGACATTTTTTGTTGACTCCCAATAACGTTGAGTCTTTGGTGAAGGCAGGAAATTTGTTGTTCTGATCATGGTTCATGATGATATGGTGTTGTTTCATCCGTTTGTCCATTATACAATACTGACATTGTTATTTATTGAACGACGCACAGTGGGCTAAAATAGAACAAAAATTGACATAATTCTGCCATTTAGGTGTGTATACAAGAGGTGTTAGAGAGTTTAAGTTCGGAACTTGGGCCCCCCATCTCATACAGGGGCGGAGCTACAGGGCCCTAAAGTTGGCCACCTCGGGTATACAAAATTTTCATCGGCTTCTAACTTTTTAATAGAGTTTCCGATTTGAGTGGCTAGCTGAATAGTTTGGGCAGAGAGCTATACATGGACAGAAATTATTCATTTATTGTTATTTTATTTTTAATTAGTTTGAACAAATGATATAATTTATTGGCTGGATTTAATAATAATATATTTAAGTTTTTTTTTTTACTGAATATTATTTATTGTTTATGTGTACGTATACCCTGCACAACACATAGTATTATAACTTAGTGCATTCGTTTCTAACACTTGAAAGAAGATGAGATAGACCCATCGTTTATTATAACGATCAAATTAGAATCACTTTCGGGGTCGATTTAACGATGTCTGCCCGTCTGTCTGTCCTTGTATTCTTTTAATAGAAGTTCAGGTCGCAATATAAGTTCGATTAGATCTCCAGATGCTATATTTTGCAATCGATCTTTATGAAATCTGGCATAAATGTATTTATTTGTACATGGAAGAAGTCTATTGCAAGTTGCCAAATTTTTTAGAAATTTTAAATCTTCGTAAAATTATTTTATAATTGAAATCGTATAATCTTGCATAGCTATACTCGTAAATTGCTCGATGAACTGACAACAATTGATGACTTGTAATATTTAGAAATTAATCAGGGCTTTAAAACTAAAGTTAATGCAATTTTTAACTGTAAGACATAAAACAAAATCAAGAAAAATTAAAACTGTAATACGAAAACTTCGGAAAAATTTTAAATTATTTTAACTAAAATATATTTGAAGAACTTTCTTATCAATAATTTTATTTGTTTGTAAACACATATTTTATTTGAGAAAATGAGTTCGCATATATATTTTGTTGTAATATAATAACATAAATTTTTATGATTTTCAACTAATATTGATTTATTCAGAAATATATAATATTTAAAAATTTATATTCCAAATATATTTTCTTTCTATTCAAACATCAAAAACGGTTTGTCTTGTTTTGACCCCGGTTGCTACATTTTCCTTGATTTATCATGAAATTTGGCATACACGTCCTTCTTAATAATTGGATGAAGCCTATTAAAAAATGTGAAAATCGGTTCAGATTCCGATATAGTCCCCATGGGGACTGTGTCAATTATTTTCCCCCTCATATTTAACTCATGCATACGTACTTTGGACAAAGGTATGAAACATTCGCAAATCGCCAGTAATTATAAAATATTAAAGAGGCAGTAAGTTCTACTAAAACTGAAGTTTTTAAGATTTTGTTTTTTTCCGTCCAAATAGACCACCCTCTCTAATTTTCACGTAGACGAGCATACTCACACTGGAAGATCGGCTGAAATTAGTCAACTTCTAAATACGGATTTATTCAACGTCCTGCGGTACCAATATATACTGTCTAGGCCTAACAGGACTGATGTTATTTTAAGTTTTGGTGGCGAGAAGAATCACACATTTATTTTTTGTTCATAAAAATCGACCCTAATACACACGTAAATTATTAAAAGGATTCGACTCCACGTTCAGCGGTTCTGACTGAAGTAAAGTCTTGTTTACTTTTCATAAAAAGCGACCCGCCCATATACACACAAGCAAATTGACTGAAATTTGGTTTCTTCAAATTCACATAAAATACCAGGCGATCAAAATTTTCAGAAGGTAGACCAATTATATCTTATTTCAGCTAAATACTGTGGTATTATACAATGCATATATTATATATGCATATATATATATATAGGTATATATATGTTTAAGTATACCCTGAAATACTCCCAAGAATCGTATATATTCATAGGTTACACGATGTAAAATTTAGAATGTATGGAGTTTTTACAAAATAAAAGAGAACCATTTCAGCCTTTTATAATAGGACTACATCCAGGAAAATAATTGGTTGGAATTCGATTGTAACAATAAAAAAATAGTACTAGCAACAAAAAGTATATTGCCTACACCGACTGTCGGTTGTATTTATATATAATTAGTTGAAGCAACAATAATAACATGGATACGATCAAAAGAAAATGCTTGCAACTAAATCGATGGTTGTATCAATCGAATAAAGATTGTTTTTTTCATTGACACTCGGTTAGTTGTGGTAACCAATTTTAAATTTTCATTATAGTACCATATGATCGATTTTTGGTTGTGACAACCAATGTTTTATTCTTGACAACAGAAATTGTATCAATAGACAAAGATTATTATTGCAACGAATAATTGGTTACTACAACAGAAAAAATATTAATAAATAATCGTTTATTGCTTATCCCAATCATTTCCCAAATTTAGAATAATTGGTTACTACAACAGAAAAAATATTAATAAATAATCGTTTATTGCTTATCCCAATCATTTCCCAAATTTAGAATAATTAAATGTATTTTGGGAAATACAACCGAAAGATTGGTTGCTGTTCTTTTGCTGATACATGACAAAAATAAAATTACTCAACATAAAAAAATCATCAACATTTTGTTCAAGAACGGTATAGGTAATCAAAAATAATTTCTTGTGGATAATAATGTGTGGAATGCAGAATATGTTGTGCAAAATGTTTTACATAAATAAACCAGTAAGGAAAGGCTAAAGTCGGGCGGGGCCGACTATATAATACCCTACACCACTCTCGTAATATTGAATAACTCTGATATATAAATTTTGTAATTCATGTATAAATTGTTTACATAAATTTACTTTTGGGACATTTTATACTTAAATAATACCCTGTACCACAGTGTGGTGTAGGGTATAAAAACGATTGGATCTAAAGAGTCAAATCGGATGAAACATATATATAGGTGCTATAGCTAAATCTTAACCGATTTTCTTCAAATTCGGCAATGTTAGTTCATGGATCAAGAAACTCGACCATTCTAAATTTCAAAATGATTGGATGTAAAATACAGCTTCTACAGGACTAAAGAGCAAAATCGGACGAAACATATATATGGGAGCTACAGCTAAATCTTAACCGATTTTCTTCAAATTCGGCAATGTTGGTTCATGGATCAAGAAACTCTACCATTCTAAATTTCAAAGAGATTGGATGTAAAATACAGCATTTATATTACTAAAGGTCCAAATCGGACGAAACATATATATGGGAGCTATAGCTAAATCTTAACCGATTTTCTTCAAATTCAGTAGTGTTGGTTCATGGATCAAGAAACTCTACCATTCTAAATTTCAAAATGATTGGATGTAAAATACAGCTTCTACAGGACTAAAGAGGAAAATCGGACGAAACATATATATGGGAGCTATAGCTAAATCTTAACCGATTTTCTTCAAATTCGGCAATGTTGGTTAATGGATCAAGAAACTCTACCATTCTAAGTTTCAAAACGATTGGATGTAAAATACAGCTTCTATAGGACTAAAGGGCAAAATCGGACGAAACATATATATGGGAGCTATAGCTAAATCTTAACCGATTTTCTTAAAATTCGGCAATGTTGGTTCATGGATCAAGAAACTCTACCATTCTAAATTACAAAACGATTGGATGTAAAATACAGCTTCTATAGGACTAAAGGGCCAAATCGGACGAAAGATATATATGGGACCTATATCTAAATCTAAACCGATTTCAACCAAATGCAATAGCGATCTTAACAGCTGCGAAATACTCTAAACTGCAAAATTTCAGAACGATCGGAGTGAAATTGCGACCTGTAGTCGACGAACAACTTTACATCCACAGACGGACGGACGGACGGACATGCTTAAATCGACTCAGCTAGTGATTCTGAGTCGATCGGTATACTTTAAGGTGGGTCTAGCTGTGTTATTTTCAGGTGTTACAAACATCTGCCGTGAAACAAACTTATAATACCCTGTACCACAGAGTGGTGTAGGGTATAAAAATAAAAGCAACAATCATGAAATTGAAAGCGCAGGGTTAAGCGATATTTGCATAAAAGTTTTGTGTTTTTTTCGTGTACTAAAATGTGTGTCAAATATTTCCACATCTCATAATAGTGATGAATTTGTAATATGGGATTTTTAATTTTGTTGTTTTTTGTTGAATAAATAAAATAAAAATTAATGAAAACTGTTTTTAATTAATTGTCGGTAGTATATGACTGACAAATTGTCAGAACAACCAATTTTTTAAAACAGTTGGTTGTGGCAACTACAACAGATAATTTAAGCCACCATTTTCGTAGTTGTCGCAACGAAATATGATTGTTGTCAACATGGAAACAGAAGTATACCACAACCAAAATATTGGTTGTGCTGATGGAATCGCATGATAGTAGACAGAACTACCAAAATTCGGTTGGCAAATAATTCGGTTGAGGCAACCAAACTGTATTCTGTGTGTAGGTGAGGCAGAAACTATAAATGTCACTTTATAAGCATACAATTTAAGAACTTGAAATTTCGTCACTACACCGAAAGAAAAACCGTTCGTCACGATGACGAATCAGTTTCGTCAATATGTCTTTGTACTGTTGACGAAAAGTTTTGTACATGCGATGTTTTTGTACGCTAATAGATCGAACACGGTTATCAACCCATGAGATTTCGAAGTTCATCGAGGAAACGATAAGGTTTAATGCCATCGACGAAAAGATTTATTTGACCATTTTGCTGCAAATGTGATAAAACGAAGCAATACATTTATGAGAGAACAAAGCAATGAAGACGTTACAAAGTACATACATACATATGTATGAACATGGCAGCAACAAGAAGTTGAAGGAGAGTGTGAGGAGGGAAAATACGACTGGTTTAAGAAGAGTAGGAGAAAAAAAGGGTTTTCTTCGTTTAACAGTACTTTTTTTTGTCATTCGTATTATATTTCTCTATTTGTCATCTTAATTGGTTTGCAGAAGTTGAGAACGACGGTCTTTTGTATGGTGCTGCAAAAAGTGTTTGAGTTAAAAAATAATTGTGTTGTAAAAAGTGAAATAGACTATTAGAAAATAATATAGTTAGTGATAATGAAATGTTTCTTGTTTAATTTAGTGCTTGAAAAAAAAATGCAATTTTAAAACGCTGTCATTTACTTAAGCGCGAAGATAATTACATATAGATGTGGTATAATGTCCCTTCTTTTAACAGGCAGACACCACGGCAAGCGTTTCTTCTGATTCGAACTTTGGGACAGCATTAACTGTGTTCACAGCAACATCTTCATGTTCATGCTTTTTCAGGAAAATAAAAAAAAAAAAGTAAACTAATTCGAAGTTTTTTGGCTAGATTTATGGATTTCCAGACTATTAATCAAATAACAAATATAGTGCAATAAAAAATAGAATTTAATGAATCTTTTCGCTTTTTGAATGACCTTGTTTTCTTGTACGTCATTTCGAATTTCACTCATAAAATGGTCAATTTCAAATATTGAACTCTAAAATTGTTTTGGAATGTCTAGTTTAGTATAATAGACTATTATCTATCATAAAATTCATTTTGATTTTTTGATGTTACGTCATTTTGGATTTCAGATGAAAATATACCAGGTCAAACAAATTTGAAAATCTTTCAGCAGAAGAGTTCAGCAACATGAGCTGCATGTAGCAAATACGGGCTAAACCAATTTGTGAACGATTTAATGCTAAATATGTGATGAGATTCAAATTGTAAGTACTTATATATACTTCAAAATTATTTATACCCTACACCACACTGTGGTACAGGGTATTATAAGTTTGTTTCACGGCAGATGTTTGCAACACCTGAAAATAACACAGCTAGACCCACCTTAAAGTATACCGATCGACTCAGAATCACTAGCTGAGTCGATTTAACGATGTCCGTCTGTCCATGTAAAGTTGTTAGTTATAAAATTTTAATACATGTATGTAAACACATATTTAAAACAAATGAAATGAATGAATGAAATTAATAACTTCTATACTATTTATTAGAATTTAGAATCATCTGATATTCCACACATTCTAAAGGGTCCGCCAAATAACTTTTTTTTTGAAAATGCTATAAAAAAACTACTGAATATTTTCTCAAATTTCTTTTTTTATTTGAAAGTACAATCCTTCCGGTTAATAATGGAAAATAATTTCATTCAAATGGCTGCCTCGGCTGGCCATGCAGTAGCCTACACGATCGGTCCAATTTTTAAGCACATTATCGATTGTGTGCAGCAGTATTTCACCAATGGCTTCACGAATATTGTCCTTTAAAGCGTAAATTGTCTCTGGCTTGTCGGCGTAACACTTATCCTTGAGGGCACCCCACAAATAATAGTCCAACGGTGTCAAATCGCAGCTCCGAGGTGGCCAAACGACATCAGCTCTGCGGCTGATAATGCGATCTTCAAAAACAGGGCGCAAAACATCGAGTGTAACATCGAGTGTTGAAACCGAATGTTGCCAATATCCTCCTATTCAATTTTTGTGAACAAAAATTCGTTCAACATGGCCCGATAACGATCGCCATTGACTGTAACTGCCACTCCTTGCTCATTTTCGAAGAAAAATGGCCCAATTATGCCTCTGGACCAAAATCCGCACCAAACAGTGACTCGTTTTGGGTGTATCGGCTTTTCAATGTATGCGTGCGGGTTTTCTGTGCCCCAGATGCGACAATTTTGCTTGTTTACATACCCGCCAAGATCAAAATGAAAAAATCAAAATCAAATGAAAATCAAAAATGATGTCGCAATATTTCCCAGCGTTGTTCAAGCGTTTAGACAACCATATTCGTTCAGCGGAAGGATAAAACTAATTATCTGTCAAATCAGACATGAGCTAAGTGTTACCATTTACGAAATAAGTGTTACCATTTTTTAGTCGCTATCACCTCGAGAAAAATGGGCGTAGTTGCCACTCCCCTTTTGGTACCTCCCACACAAATTGACGATTTTGCATTAACATTGAAGTGTTTTTAACATTAATGCAAGTGCATAAAAATAGTTGAAATGTTTGACAGTATAATGTTTTTGAAGCGCTTATAGTCCTGTAAAAAATGGGCATTATTGTACATCCCCTTTTGGTACCTCCCAAACAAATGGACCGCCTTACACCAAAAGTTAACGGCTTAAAACTTTAATACCAGTGCATACAAATACTTGAAATTTTGTACAGTGTAATGCTGTTATAGTGCCTACAGTCCTGTGAAAATGTCCCTTTTTGTACCTCCCAAACAAAATGACCAAATCATACCAAAATTGAATAGGTCGTAACGTTTAAATGCCAGTGCACATAAATACTTATAGTTCGGCACAGTGCAATGTATTTAAAGAATCTACTGTTTACCGAAAAATATGTGTATCTGTTAAACTTCTTCTGGTACCTCCCATGCAAATTTGACAGATTAATTAGTGTAATGTTATGTATTACATTATTCATTAAGTATACCTTAGTCGGATATTTGCATTTAAGTATTCATAAAATACATAAATTGTGTTAAATTTTTCAGTAGTTGTTAAATTTTTAGAAATTTTTAATGTTCGTAAAAATAATAAATAATAATAATTGAAATCGTATAATCTTGGATCAATATAAAGTACTTAGAGGATTAACAACAAATGATGGCTTGGAATACTCAGAAATTTTAAATGATTGATTTAAAACAGAAGTTAATGCTGCATATGATATCATAACTGGGAGGTATTATTCGAATCCAAGGAAAAATGAAAACTAAAATTCGAAAAAGTCAGCAAATGTTTTGGAAATTTTTTAAATAAAATTAATTTGGAAACATCCCTAAATAATAATTTTAGTTGTATTTAAACACATATTTTATTTGACAAAATTAGTTTGCAAATATATTTTGTTGTAATATATTAATATATGCTTTCCAAATATATTTTATTGATTTTCAAATAAAATTTATTTGCTAAGAAATATATAATATTTGAAAATTAGTGTTCCAAATATATTTTCTTTCGATTCAAACATATCAAAAAAGGCGATTTTGCCCCTTGTATAAATACAGCACAAATTCATTAAATTATTCCATTAAAATGTTTTTGTTTTATTTCATACAACACAATTTAGATGAACCAAATTCATCGCAGATATGAATAAGATTAATCGTAATGGTATTAACCAAACATATGTATGGGACTCATTATACAGATGACTGAGACTCATCATACATATGAATGGGATTAATCATACAATGAATGGGATTCATCAATCAGATGAATGAGATTCATCATATAGATAGTCAAGAAGTCTTACTTTTTATGCTATTTTTGGAGGGAAAATAACCAATTTAATTTACTTAGAATGGATTTTGAATGTGTCTGACAATTATAGACGAATCGTAAAATTGTTCGACCTGTGAACACTTTTTATTCAACTTCGCCATCCATTTCTCAGAAAAAGTATCCGTCATCCATGCTTGACACTTTTTCCAATCAATGTAATTTTAAGTTCTTCGGACCCATTCATATTTTTAATTTTTATACCCTACACCACACTGTGGTACAGGGTATCATGACTTTGTGAATTTGTTTGTAACGCCCAAAAAAAGAAGAAATAGAACCATAGTTTATTATACCGATCGTCATAGAATCAATTTTTGAGTCGATTTAGCAATGTCCGTCTGTCCGTCTGTCTGTCCGTCTGTCCAGGTATTCTTGTAATCAAAGTGCAGGTCGTATTTATGGTTCGATTGTGATGAAATTTAGCACAGTGGTCTTTTTTGGCCCAAGGACGATCCCGATTGAAATTGGTCAAAATCGGTTCAGATTTAGATATACCCCCCATATATATGTTACCCCCGATTTGACATGTAAACGCTGTAGAAACTGTATTTCATATCAGATCAGTACGAAATTTTGACATGTAAGCGCTATAGAAACCGTATTTTATATCCGATCTGTATGAAATTCGGCAGAGAGAGTTTTCTTGTTACGTGAATGAACACTACCAAATTCGGAGAAAATCCGTTCAGATTAAGATATAGCCCCCATATATATGTTTCACCCGATTTTACATGTAAGCGCTGTACAAACCGTATTTTATATCCGATCAGTGCGAAATTCTGCAGAAAGAGCTTTCTTATTACATGAAGGAATACTGCCAAATTCGGAGAAAATCGGTTTTGATTTAGATATAGCCCCCATATATACGTTACCCCCGATTTGACATGTAAGCGCTGTAAAAACTGTATTTTATATCCGATCAGTATGAAATTCTTCAGAAAGAGATTTCCTATTATATGAATGCACACTTTTAAATTTGGAAGAAATCGATTTAGATTTAGATATAGAAATTCGACAGAAAGAGTTCTTTTTACATGAATGAGTATTCAGGGAAAATCGGTTCAGATTTATATATAACCTCTCTATATATCTTCCTCCTGATTTGGTATCAAATCGCTATAGAAGTTGTACTTTACTTCCGATCATTAAAATGTTCCAGAAAGATGTTTCTCAATTTAGGAACGAATATTGCTTAATTTTGCTATTATCGGTTCAGATTTAGATAATATGTTCCTACCCATTTACCAATTATTCCAAATTCTTATCGCAGTGACCCTTATCGCATTGTTAAGGAGGGTATTATATAGTCGGCCCCGCCCGACTTTCTGCCTTTCCTTACTGGTTTAATGTTAAATTTATATCTGGCAGACATTTGCAAAACAATGCTGATTCTTCAGCAATACATTATATACGTTAATTCGTGTAAAAAGGCACATTTTTATAATTTTTTTGTGACGAAACGGTTCAATTTGTTTGATTGAAACCAATGTTACATTAAAGTATAACTTTCAAAGTTTATTGTGAAAAATTTTCATACAAAAATTTTAAAAAATATGGCAACAATAGTATTTATGCGGAAACGTTTCGAAAAAAAGTTGAATTGCGGTGCCCCTCACAACTCGATACCGGATCATCAGAAATTAAAAGAAAATTGTTTAGTTAGATAATCGTTATAGCCAGGTAACGCTGTCGATCTTTTTTCGAAATTTGAATTTTTCATTTTTGGGAACATTTTGAAGTGAAACATGCGATTTTTGCGAGAAAAAATCGACTAATTGGTTATTGAAAAAAAAAAAAAAAAAACAAATTTAAAAAACCTCGACAGCGTTACCTTGTAAATTATGTAAAGAAATAGTGTTAGAAATTTCAATAGGATCGGTTCATTAGTTTTTGAGTTATGAGGGGCACCGTCTTTGAAAACATGGATTGTGGGAAAAACGCTTTAAAGTTTTTTTGATGTACTGTGTCACATATGAGGCGCGGTTACTTAGACTGCTGTATATACAATATTCTTGAAAGGTTCCCTAATCAAAAAAAAAATTAAAAAAAAATGCCGAAAAAAGTTTATTAACGTTACTCCCCTTAAGAATTACATTTAAATGGTATGATGTAAAATACGGCTTCTTTAGTGATTATAAGCCAAATTGGCTCAAAGGACAGCCATTGCAAAAAAATTTAATTTTTATATTGAAATTCTTTAATATATTGAAGAGTTTTTTCCACTGGAGTGACACGTATGGCGATTTCGTTGGTGTAAAAAAATGTAAAATTTTTTCTACATTTTACACTAAAACCACTTTTTTAGGTTGGTTTGTAAAAATGGTGCAGCCGTTTGAACGGGTTTTCATTTCGTTTGTAAAATTATTACACTACGCAAATGCCAGAATATCGCATTTTCCACACTCAGCCCGGTCCACGGTGTGGAGTGTTGCAAAATAGACTTCAGAACCAAACCTAAATGAAAGCGTACATTCTTAATGCACTACCAAATGCTTGCGCCATAATGTAGGTATGGGTTTTTCTCACCGCACGACTTTTGTTCGAATGATCGCATGCAAATGGGGAATTTTTAAAATGTCGCAACATGATGTGGTGACATTATTTTTCAGAAACGAAATCACCATAAGTGATGTAGGAAAAAGGAAGGAACATGTCCCAACATTGCTTAAGAGAAATATTGTTCAACTACCTGATGACAATAATAAAATGCTTCGAACAATGAGACAATGTCAACAATTTTCATTTAGTCTTGCAGCCGAAGAAATAATCGCTGAACACATCTCTGGTTTAAAAATGAATAAAAGTCCTGGTCATGATGGAATATCAGCCAAAGCCTTACAAAAATGCAGTGATGTAATTGTTTCAAGGCTTACAACATTAGTTTGTGAGATAGTAAATAGCTCAATATATCCAGAAGTTCTCAAGATTTCCAAAATAATACCAATTCCAAAGGAAACAAATGCCCATACCGCTGATAGCTTTAGACCTATTGCGTTATTACCTCTGATCGATAAAATATTTGAGAAGATTTTACACAAACAACTTGCTGACTTTTTGGAAGAAACCAACCAATTGTATAATTCGCAGTTTGGATTTAGGAAAGGTAGTGGAACACAGGAAGCTGTTGTAAATGTAATTAATATTGTATGCGACGGTTTGGACAATGGTAGTGGAGGAGTAGCTGGATTATTTTATGATCTTTCAAAAGCTTTTGACCTTGTCGAACATGACATTTTGTTGCAAAAGCTCCCATTTTATGGCATTACGGAAAATTCAGTAAAACTAATAAGAAGTTACCTTGAGCAGAGAAAACAGTTCGTTGAATTGAAAGACTCTAGAAGCGATATTGGAGTTGTGAGACACGGTGTTCCTCAAGGAAGCGTGCTTGGACCCCTGCTATTTACACTCTATATAAATGATATAGCTAATCTTGACCTACATGGTAAATTGGTGATGTATGCCGATGATATTAGTCTGTTCTAGCTCCTGCGGTTGGGATTCTTCAAAAATTTAGACATAAATTCGATGAGAAAACAAAACTTCTAATTTATAACAGCCTTATCAACAGTCACTTAAATTACTTGCCTGTAGCATACGGATATAAGAAAAGTAACGAGTTTCGAAGCTTACAAAGAATTCAGAACAGAGCGCTAAAAATTGTCTATAATCTTCCTTTGACATTCCCATCTGTTTAATTGTATGAAGACATATGTAAACATATTTTGCCACTACACGGACTTTATAAAATTCAACTACTAGTCTTCATGTATAAAACACTGAATCATATTCGTCATCACGTGATTGCATTTTCGAGAAACCAGGTCGCATTCAATACACGGAATAATTCCAATCTTAGTGTAAAAAGGTGTAGGCTTGAAACAACAAAGCAGAGAGTTGAATATATTGGCTGCCTGGAATACAATCACTTACCTCAGGCTTTTAAAAATATTACAAGAATTTCAATATTTAAATCTTATTTGAAATCATATTTACATCAAAATATAGAAATGCTTCTATTGTAATATTAAATTAAATATATAAAAGATATAACATATAAAATATTTACTCTATTGAAAATATTGTTGTATTCAATACTGTTTTTGTTAAATAATGTAGTATTATTGCCAACTCGCCCCAATAATGTCCAAGTGGCGCTGGGGCACTTATGTACTTGCTAATTAATAATCAATTGAAATAAATGAATTATAAAAAAAAAAAATTTGTATTTAAAACATAAAGATGACTTCTTTAATAACTAAAACATCAATTTCGTTTATGTTAATATTTCCGCTGGCAACAAAATCGATTTCACTTTGAATTATATTGTAATAAGCTTTAACTTTAATTAAATAATTTATCTTTATTGCGTTATTGCGATTTTAACTAATATCTACAATCATACACACTTTATATAAATCACAAAAGTGTGAAACTTAATAAAGCTAAAAACAGGATTTCTCTTTTCCGAATTGTCAATACAGCTGTGGGAAAACTTGCCTAACAAAATGCAAAATTCTGCACTAAAGTCGGGTCGTTAATATTCCCCTTTCAATATTTGAGAACAATGATGAGACAGGCTATGATATATTGTTAATTTAAAGTTATTTAGCGGTTAAACTAATTAATATTCAATTTCAGGTAGTTAATTTGATTTAACGTTCTCTTTATGCTGCATTTTATTTTAGCCAAAATGCAAATAATAATTTTCTTAGTTACTGAGTACGGAAACGTCATCCACTAAGAATATGGTAAATTCGACAAATGAAGAAGAAACTTTCGATTGTTTGGTTCTATATAATGGACTAGACATTTTCGTTTCGGCATCAATCTCTGTTGAACTTCTATCGGATTAAAATCGAACATGAAGGTGAGTTTTTTTTTGTGCATCCTATAATTAAGGATGGCAAAGAGGAATGTGCGCCTAACACTGCGAACCATGGGCAATATTTTCCCTTTGAAGTCCTTTGGATAACTATAATGAAATTTTGGAAGTAATTATTTTTGTTTTGTTTGATTATTAGGTTTTCGTATGCTTGTTGGGCATTTGCGCCGTTGCCAATGCTGGCATCCTCTTCGGAGGCGGCAGTAGTGGAGGTGGTGGTCACGGCGGCGGTTATGGTGGTGGCTATGGCGGCGGTTCCGGAGGCGGCTACGGCGGTGGTTCCGGTGGCGGTTATGGTGGAGGCGGCGGTTATGGCGGTGGATCTGCTGGAGCAACCACTGTTATTAGAGTCATCTCGGAAGGTGGTGCAGGTGGCGGTTATGGTGGTGGTGCTGGAGGCGGCTACGGTGGTGGTCACGACGGCGGTTATGGTGGTGGTGCCGGTGGCGGCTATGGCGGCGGTTATGGAGGCGGTCACGGCGGCGGTTACGGTGGTGGTCATGGCGGCGGTCACGGTGGCGGCTCTGGTGGTATTCAAATCATCAAGGTTATCTCCCAAGGCGGTGGTGGTGGTGGCGGTTACGGAGGTGGTTCTGGTGGCGGCTATGGTGGTAGTGCTGGTGGCTGGGCTGGCGGCTCTGGAGGTTGGTAAACCTTTCCGAAAAATGCACCCAAAACCCCTACAACATACAAAACTGTTAAGTTAATTGTTTAATTTATTGAGATTTAATTTAGATTTTGTGAAAAATCTTAATGACTACAATTGTTGCAACAATTTTTAAGTTATTAAGACCTCATATGTTGACGTAAATAATAACCCTTTTTTCCTCTTCTTTAAAAAAAAATAATCTGAAGATGACTTTGAAACTGAATTTTAAAAAAGTCTACCGAATATAGCAATTTTGATATGAATTGCTTATAAAAGATGGGTATAACTAGAGTCAAATTATGAAATTCTTCTTTTATCAATTGATTCCAGCTTAAAAGAAAATCCTAATGAGGATAATTTCAGAAGTACCTCTAGTTTGGATCTACGCCATGAAGTGGTCGCGCAAGGGATGTCATACTAGTCCGTAGTAACTAGTTGACCAAGCTTTTTGTTTATAGTAGAAAATGATTTCATTGCAGTGCATTTATTTTTAAATTTTATATTTAAAAAGAAAATACTAAAAATTATGTTTGCTGTAGACGTACTGGTTACTGGATTGACGTCAGCAGGACCAGTTAGTATTTCTCAAAAAAATTTCGTCAGAAGCGGAAAGTTCATCTTCAGAAGAACATCAAATGTTATTACTCAGGAAAACTTAATTTTATGCAAAGTATAAGCATCCAAAATTTTTTTCTAAAGCTAAATACAGTCGGTTGCCAGATCGGACAATATTGTCAGAAAAATGGCGAAAGAATTCAACCCTGTGAACGTACAGCCGTGGGAACATATAATTTGTGTCTTTAAACGTTGGCAGAAAAGTCATTGTGAGATAATTTGCAAATTGTTAGATGTGTGCAGTTTATGCATGTGACAATGGCGCCATGACAATCCTGCATATAAATATTTACTAAATATATTGTAGATATATGAAATTGTAATGTTTTTTTGCAATCGTCTGAACTGTCAATTCAGCTTTGACTAACAATTTGTCATTGTCCGTACATTTGCAGTACTTTAACACGGTTGATAACTAGTCGGATCTGACAATCGTCGATACATAGCTTAAGGAGTATAAAATAATAATTACTAAATTGATTCCATTATGCTCTTGTACCAAACATCATTTTAGGGTTTGACAAATTTATGCCTAACTACGATTATTCCAAATCATAAATTATTTATGGGCTATATTTTCCTCCGCAAGAGCTTATTCTTCTACATAAAATATTGTGTACTGCAATCGATTGAAGATCGAGACAGCCTTATTCATGATTTTAACAAAACACATTTTACATAGTCAATGGAATATACCTGACGTACAGGTGAAGCTTGTTTATATTAAAGATGAGACAATTATACATTTAATAATAAATTGTTGATTCGCATTTGCTAATGGCTCAATTGTCTGCATCAGTTAAAGCTCTGTTTTTTTCATATTTTAATTATATGTTTAACTAAGCGCTGGGCAAATTCAACATAAAGCAGAACGAATGAAACTAGTATTAAAATAAGTGGAGACTAATGTCTCCAAAAACACCTCAGGGCTTGGTATGCATAAAAAATCACTTGATCGTAGATTAACATAAAGAGCGGACAGCCGATGATGTATTAATCTTTTTAGCATTAGAGCCATATTATTACTGAACTCTACGCAGATCATTTGGTCATTATTCAAATGTTATGTTTAACCTTCTCATGGGCTCTTGCTGCTGTATTTTCAACCATATGTGAATTTCCATACTGTTAATTATCAGGTCCGGAAGCATGATATCCACGATTATTAATTGTGGGATCATTAACGATTTTCGGGCATATATAAATCGGTAGAAGCTTCGGCTTGGCATCAATCTCAGTTGAACTCTGATTAGATACAATCTAACATGAAGGTAAGTATTTGGCAGATTTCTGGCGAAGGACTACAGGGGAAATGTATATACCTAGCACCGTGGATTATAGGCATTATGTTTCCCTTGCGATCCTTAAATTAAATAAAATAATAATAAAACATGTCATTATAAACAATATTTTCGTATCGCCAGGTTTTCGTATGTTTATTGGCAGTTTGTGCCGTTGCCAATGCTGGCTTCTTATTCGGAGGCGGTAGCGGCGGTGGTGGTGGCGGCCACGGCGGTGCGGTTGGAGGCGGTTATGGCGGTGGTGCCGGAGGTGGTTATGGCGGTGGTCATGGAGGAGGCGCCGGCGGCGGTTATGGCGGCGGTGCCGGAGGTGGTTACGGCGGCGGTGCCGGAGGCGGCTACGGTGGTGGCGGTACCACTGTCATTAGGGTCATTTCTTCAGGTGGTGCCAGCGGCGGTGGCGGTTATGGTGGTGGCTACGGAGGTGGAGCCGGTGGTGGCTACGGAGGTGGCGCTGGAGGCGGCTATGGTGGCGATGCTGGTTATGGCGGCGGCTACAGTGGCGGTCATGGTGGTGGCTCCTCTGGTGGTTCTGTCCAAGTGTACAAGATCATCTCACAAGGAGGCGGTTCCGGTGGTGCCGGAGGCGGTTATGGTGGCGGCTATGGCGGTGGTGCTGGAGGTGCCGGTGGCTGGTCCGCTGGCGGTGGCGCTGGCGGTGCTGGTGGTTGGTCCAGCGGTGGCTCCGGTGGTTGGTAAATCTGCCATCAATGCCATATACATTCGCGAAGAACCATGTTTTTATCTTTAGTTCGTTTGTAATTCTCCATATATTATTAAAAAAAAGCTTCTTTCTTGAAGCAATTTAAAATTGTTGGTTTTTTATTCATGAGAAATGTAAAACAATTAGTTTTCAGCAAGAAAGCCTAATTGATATTATGTTATTGGTTGCATGAAATCCAAACAAAATACTTTAGAAACGGCATAGTTAGAATTTTTTGCATGAAGGTCAAATGTCTGAACCCTTAGAAACTATTTCGGATGTGCTTCAGGGTTGCCTACTGTCAACACGGCTGTTCCTGATAGGAATAGATACTGTTCCCAAACGAGCAACGGAGAACAAACCACACGGTATTGTATGGAACCTTCTTATACCAGATAACCGCCTTGAATATATTGATTACGGGGACGACAAATGCGAACTCGCCTATAGATTGCAGGAGAAGCTAAGTAATCAAAAACTAAGGTGTTAAAAAGAAACAGCACACCTTCCAAAGTTACGTTTTATCAGTACAAGAAGAAAAATCGCCATTTTTGCTATGTTTGAATATAAATAAAATATACTTAATTTTTTAAATATTATATATTTGTTAAATTTTTTTTTTTTAATCGAGAAATGTTGTTTGTAGAGCATAAATTAATATATAGCAACAAAAGCTTTTTGCGAGCTAACTTTGACAAATAAAGTATGATTTTTTTCAAATATATTTTATTTAAACAAGAAAACTCTATACACAGAGCCGAAAATACAATGATTTTTTTAACCATGTGTCTGGTTAAATTTTTCATGGTAAATGTTTGATTTCGAAGACAAAAATAACCTTATATAAGTTCAAATGTACATGAAAAATGGTTAAGTTTACATTATATATGGTTGGTTTTTTTGAAAGAGAGGCAGAAAAATGTGCGAGATAAACAACAATTCGGCTCTGTTGTGGTCGACGTTTTTCAACTGCTTTGTGTTAGACGAAGTTGAGTATTAAGTTAAACGAAGTTGAAACGAATGCGACTGTCGTCATAAGAGAATTTATCTCGCTCATTGAAAACACCACCAAATGCCAGCTTCGGTGCTTGATCGAGTGAGGGAGTTCAGTTGGTGTAGAATAGTCGATGGGACTAGTGCTGTTGTCGGAAGCTGTTGGTATAGAGGTAAGTAGTAAAACATTTTGTAAAGAACTACATTCATAAGTATGTATGTACATATGTGTATTTAAAAAGTGAAATAATAAAATATGTGTGTTAAAAATGTTAATAGTGTTTTGTGCCTGTTTAATTATAGTAAAGGCGAATGTAATATTAATATTATTTTTTGTGATTATGCCATTACAATTGTGAAATTCAGTGGTTAAGAGTGGAAAAAATATGTACACGCTGTCGCATTAACTGAGCATGAAAAAACAACAATGTATGTACGTAAGTATATGCAGCAGCAAGCAAACATACGGAGAGAAGTGATGTGTACGTGTGGGTATGTGTTCATCTTGTCTTTTCGTTTGAACACTTGTGGCTGCTACGCCGTACATACATACGTTGGTTTTTTTGTTGTGCGATGTTGATACTGTTAAATGTACATATGTACATACATATGTTGTTAGAAGTGCTTTCGTAATACCTACATACATACATATAAACGATGTTTTTGTTTTTTTCTTTTCAGTTGTTTCTTTTTCTGTGGCTTGCGGCTGCTTGTGCTGGGAGTCCGGCCTTGAATCTGTTGGTAAGTTGTGCCAATACTAGAAACTGTTGATAAGCTGTATCAATACTAGTTGTAGTGTGCGAAGTAATTACAGGAAAAGTGGTATGCATGCATACATTTGTTTTTTTATACCCTCACTTTAGTAATACGAGGGTATATAACATTTGCAACGGGCCAAAAGTGTAACACATTGAAGGAGTGATCTAAGAAACTAAGTATGTTCAGCGCATATTAGTTTTGGGTCATTTTAAGTCGAATGGGATATGTCCGTCCATCTGTCTGCTGGCTAGTGCGCACGATAACTCTCGAAAAGAGTAACCGATTCACTTCAAATTTGGTATACGGTAATATTTTTTTCTATCTCCGGTTAAGTTCAAAGATGGGCCATATTGGTCCATTCCTTCTGGTACCTCCCACGCAAAGGGTTAACATTTAGTGAAATATTGATTCTTTAATAGCAACTATACCTTGGTCGGTTTACCCGACTGAAACTTTCTTACTTGTTTTTAATATACAATTCAGTGCACTTCCTTGAAGTATCATCCATTGACTTACCCAATCCATGATTTTTATATCTATTCCGATTATGATTTTGGTGGGACGTCGGCTTTCTATCAGATTGCCTTTGTTATTAATCTCCTCTCTCCTATAAGTTTGCCGTAAGATCGGACTAAGCTCAGTACCCCAAACTAAGTGCCTAACCGTCCTGGGCCCTTAATAATCGAAAGATTCAGGGAGTTTACGTGGACGGCACCTTTTGAGCGGGGACTGATCACATGTTGGTCAAGCACAGAAACGTAGGCACTTAACTTATAGTCACAGAGCAGATTTTTCCATCAGATCAGCCCATCGGTAAATGCTTATGCTCTTTGAACTACAGAATTTAGGAAAAAAGTCAAAAGATCTTCTTAGAATTACACCCTTTTTTACATTTATACTTATATTTTCTAACCTTTTTCTTTTTTTTTTCTTTTCAGGTGTTTCTTATACATATATATATTAACATATATTTTGTAAATAAAATAAAAAATAAAAATGCGAAAGTTAAATTTTTCTTGTTTTATTTGATATAAATATTAAGAATTATTGAAACAACTATGTTTCTGGTTACATGAAGTAACCACTAAATAGTTAAATTAACAATAAAAAAGGTTTCAATAACAATCTTCATAGTTAATAATATTAACAATTTCATTGTTAAATTGAACATGCATTGTTTCAATAAATTAACTATGAAATGTTAATATTAACAATTTTCATGGTTAAAAAATTCAAAAATGCATTGTTAAAGTAACAATTATTATTATAATATTAACAATTTTCATGGTTAAAAAATTCAACCATGGAATAGTTAAATTAAATATTATTATTGTTAAATACCAGTCAACAAGAAAATGTTCAAATTAACCTTATATAACGTAGACTCCAAATCATGTTTATTTATGGTTAAGTTAACCTTATATAAGGTTAATTTTTGGCTCAGTGTATGATATTTTTCCAAAAATATTGATCACGTGGTTCTTTTTAATTTAGTGAAGATTTTCAGTTATTATAATGTATCTTCTGAACCAAAGTCGTGCCCACTCCAAAATTTACACCATCGGTAGAGTAAATATGGACCATTTTTTTATAAAAAATTTAAGAAAACGAAATCAGAACGATTCTGAGCTATCGCAATTTATATGGAATGATCCATTTCTAGGTTCCCTACTTTTTTAAAGAAAAAAACACAGAAAATTCAAATTGAATGAGGAATGTTTATTATCATTTGAAATAACATTATTTGGCATTTAATTTTTGAAGATAATGTCTATCAAATGTTTGCCGCGGCTACGTCTCAGATGGTCCATCCGTTGAGTCCAATTTTCGACGATTCGTTCGAGCAATTCGACTGGTAACTGGCGAATGACGCGCGTAAACGTTGTTCAGGCGTAAGTCTTTCCATGATGAAATGCCAAACAATACTTAACAAAAATAACATGACAGCATGACACGACTCACACGTGATCTGTCAAAAAAAAGCTATTGAAAAAAGTATCTCTACTTGGATCACCCGTAATAACAATCTGTCAATTTGTTGTCAAAACGTTGTTCAGGCGTAAGTCTTTCCATGACGAAATGCCAAACAATACTTAACAAAAATAACATGAAAGCATGACACGACTCACACGTGATCTGTCCCAAAAAAGGCTATTGAAAAAAGTATCTCTACTTGGATCACCCGTTATAATTCGGCAGAAATTAAGTTTTTATTGAAATTGATGAAAATCAGTTAAGATTGTGTATACACGCTGAAAAAATCGCTTCTACATATTCTGCTTGAAATATACATATGTTTAGGGTACACTTCAAATATATAATATTTGACGTACATAAATATTAAATATTTAGGGGGATGTTGTTCTAAACAAAACTATATTTATATCTTAACAACGTTTACAAACCGTTCAACTTTATTACGAAAATGCACGTTCTGTGAGGAATGTGTTTCGTGCACTTCGCTCAACTTATGGTCAACATAATCGGCCTACTGAGCGTACTATTCGCAACACCATCACCCATCTTGAGACCCAGCATTCATTATTGGATAATATTCGACCAAATAGACCACGTCCAGCACGCAGTGAAGAAAATGTAGCGGCCGTAGCTGAGAGTGTACACAAAGACCGTGCAGAATCGATTCGGCGCCGTTCGCAGCAACTCGGACTGACGTATGGAACGACTTGGCGCATTTTACGTCGATAACTTAAATTGAAAGCATACAAAATACAGCTTGTGCAAGAACTGAAGCCGCCCGACCTTCCCAAGCGACATGGCTTCGCTCTATGGGCTCTTGAAAAGTTCCAAGAAGATCCGATGTTTTCGAGCCAAATTTTGTTTAGCGATGAGGCCCATTTCTGGCTCAATGGATATGTAAACAAGCAAAATTGCCGCATTTGGGACGAATAGCAACCTGCAGAGATTCAAGAGCTGCCACTTCATCCAGAAAAAACAATGGTTTGGTGCGGTTTGTGGGCCGGTGGAATCATCGGTCCATATTTCTTCAAAAATGATGCCGGTGAGAACGTAACCGTCAATGGCGACCGTTATCGTGCCATCATAACCGACTATTTTATGCCTAAAATTGAAGCTCGTGATCTCGGCGACATTTGGTTTCAACAAGACGGCGCCACTACAATTACCTTAAATATTTTTATATGTGAAAAAAATTACGTTAAAGCTAGAAGCTGGGTTTATTAATTGTAATTAAAATAATGCGATATAGTTTTAAGAAATCACATCATCATTGTTCAGCACACATTTTGTAATCTCTGGAAAAGACTCAATAAATTAAATTAATTAAATTAAGACGGCGCCACTTCCCACACATCGCATCAATCAATGGATTTATTGAGAGAACACTTCGGTGAGCAGATAATTTCACGTCTAGGGCCGATCGATTGGTCACCAAGATCGTGTAATATCACACCGTTAGACTTTTTCCTGTGGGGCTATGTAAAGTCTAAAGTTTATGCGGACATTCCCCATTCAATTTGAATTGTCTGTGTTTTTATACCCTACACCACACTGTGGTACAGGGTATTATGACTTTGTGCATTTGTTTGTAACACCTAAAAAGAGAAGAGATAGACCCATTGTTTATTATACCGATCGACCCAGAATCACTTCCTGAGTCGATTTAGCCATGTCCGTCTGTCTGTCTGTCCGTCTGTCTGTCCGTCTGTCCATGTATTCTTGTAATCAAAGTGCAGGTCGTATTTATGGTCCGATTGTGATGAAATTTAGCATAGTGCTCTTTTTTGGCCCAAGGACGATCCCTATTGAAATTGGTTAAAATCGGTTCAGATTTGGATATAGTCCCCATATATATGTTTCACCCGATTTGACATGCAAGCGCTGTAGAAACCACATTTTACATCCGATCTTTATGAAATTCGGCAGAGAGAGTTTTATTATTACGTGAATGAACACTACCAAATTGGGAGAAAATCCGTTCAGATTTAGATATAGCCACCATATATATGTTTCACCCGATTTGGCATGTAAGCGCTGTAGGAACTGTATTTTAAATCAGATCAGTACGAAATTTGGTAGAGAGAGTTCTCTTATTACATGAATAAACACTGCCAAATTCGGGGAAAGTCGGTTCAGATTTGGATATAGCCCCCATATATATGTTTCACCCGATTTAACATTTAAGCGCTGTAGAAATCGTGTTTTATATCCGATCAGTACGAAATTTAACAGAGAGAGTTTTCTTATTACATGAATAAACACTGCCAAATTCGGGAAAAATCGGTTCAGACTTAGATATAGCCCCCATACATATATATGTTTCACCCGATTTAACATTTAAGCGCTGTAGAAATCGTGTTTTATATCCGATCAGTACGAAATTTAACAGATAGGGTTTTCTTATTACATGTATTAACACTGCCAAATTCGGGGAAAATCGGTTCAGATTTAAACATAATCCCAATATATATGTTACACCCGATTTGACATGTAAGCGCTGTAGAAACCGTGTTTTATATCCGATCAGTACGAAAATCGGCAGAGAGAGCTTGCTTATTACATGTATGAACACTGCCATATTCTTATCGCAATGCCCATTTTCGCATTGGTAGGTAGGTGTAGGGTATTATATAGTCGGCCCCGCCCGACTTTCTGTCTTTCCTTACTGGTTTTCTTTAAAAAAGTAGGGAACCTCGAAATGGATCACGCTATATGTAGATCGAACGTAAAATAAAGTTTTAATAGCGCTTAAATACTAAATAGGTAGGAAAATTTGTATGCGGCTATATCTATATCTGAACCGATTATCCCCAAATTAAGCAGTATTCTTTCCTAAATTAAGAAACTTCTTTTTGTAAAATTTTTTAATGATCGGAAGTAAAGCACGACATCTCTAGAGATTTGATCCAAATTTGGTAGTAGCACATATATGGGGCTATATCTAAATCTGAATCTATCACTGCCCGGCTTTTACACATGCAAGATCCTGTTATTTCGGGACCGACATATTACCAGACTAGTACCGATTTTCTGTACACAACAGGCCGAACCATTGGCTTAAATGTATGTCCATGGACATGAGACGTTTAAACGTCTCCTCTCTTCAACCTAACCTAACCTAAAAGGCCATAATTCCGCATTATCTTGTAGTATACGCATTCTCGCTCGGCTACAAATGAACAAGTTTGGACAAGATCTGAATTTAGTTATGTGTATATTAAAGGTCTCCGAAAAAAGTTCGAATAGATCGGTCAGAAGCAATATGTATTACGCTGTGGTTTATAATACACAAGGAAGTAGAAGACGAGGCCGGCTCAATTACAATTAAAGAAATTTTAGACGGCCTATATCCAGTACAGAGGCAGCTAGCAATCAAGGCAAGGTTTTTTTTGTCGAATTTTAACTCCATATTTAAATTTAATATTTGCTGAAAAATTACGCTTGGACCAGATTTACAAAGATTCGTTAATTACAAATTATAAATTCCATGTCATCGGTACTGAGTTTCGCAAAACCCGGGGATTTGATTCCCGGGATTTTTCGGGATCCGGGTTTTTTTGGGATTTTTAACACTTATTATTTTTTTAATTTAATTTTTTCTTCGCAAAGAACATATTTAGAAACTAAATGTGTTTATCATCATAGACTCTCTCATTGCCTTGATAGGACTCTTGCACTTATTTATAGCATTTTCCCCACAATAACAAGTAACACCGACTTTTTTTGGGCGATATATAGCTACGACAAAAAAAAAAATGTTACAAAATAACATATTGCCCTACACAATTATCCCACAACAGCAAATAACATTGAGTTTTTGGCGATATGACAAACCCTGACCTTTTGTTTTGGGAGGTTGCAGAGTTAATACAATATTAAGATCCTAGTTAGAACTTAGTCTGAGATATAACAAAATAATACCATATACAAAACTTGCAGTCAATCGGTTCTTTCTTTTCGAGACTTATAAGTATAATCCGGTGAGCATGATAGGTTAGGTTAGGTTAGGGTGGCAGCCGTATTTTTTATACAAGCTCACATAGACCAGTTTAGGTCCCTAGTGTTACCACGGGCTGAAATGCCCCTCATCGAAACCAACCTGTTTGATATACAAATTTGTCGATATTACGAATATCGGTACTGGAAAGATCTGTTAGGCTGCCTAGAACAGCCGACCCCAGTATGTCCAGTCGTCGTTTACTCAGAGCGGGACAGTCGCATAGCAAGTGCTCAATGCTCTCCACTTCTTCCTCATCTCCACAGCTTCTGCAGAAGTCATTAGAGTCAATACCCAATCTTTTGGCGTGTTCGCCGATCAAGCAGTGTCCCGTCAGAACTGATACTAACGTAGACAATCTTTGCCTCTCTAGTGCGAGGAGATATTTTGATCTTCTCAGGTCATACCTTGGCCAGATTTGTCTAGCTACCCTGCAGGTGCCGATTTCTGTCCATCTTTCGTTGGACTGCCTGAATGCCTCTTGCCTAAGCCAAAGCTTGCACGTGGATAGTGGCGCACCAATATATGCAAATTCTTCGAGAATTTGTAATGTCGTCCCTTTCCTAGCAAGTTCATCGGCTTTGCAGTTCCCCGGGATATCCCTATGCCCAGGCACCCATATGAGGTGTATGTTAAACTGCTCAGCCATCTCGTTAAGAGATCTGCGGCAGTCGAGGGCTGTTTGTGAATTTAGGGATGTTGCCTCCAGAGAATTGATGGCAGCCTGGCTGTCCGAGTAAATGACAATGCCAGTGTTGGTTACTATGTTGCGACTCAGCCACTTGGCTACTTCCCATATTGCCATTATTTCGGCTTGATAGACACTGCAGGTATCTGGTAGTCTGTGAGCTATATCCAATCTAAGCTCTGCACAGTGTACTCCGAAGCCAACCTTTTCATCAAGCTTCGAACCATCCGTGTAAAATTGGAGATGGTTTCTATTACCTGGTTTTCTTCCAACCCATTCATCTCTCGCGGGAATCATAGTGATGTAATTTCTCTCGAAGGTGTACACCGTTGGTATATAGTCCACTCGGTCGGTTACCATAGCACTACACTTTGATATTCTCATGTGACCGTAGGTTTTGTACCTCCACATTGATAGGCAGTTTAATCTTATTGCCGCTTTGGTTGCAACTTCTCTCGCCACAATATTAATCGGCAGTATATGGAGTAGGGCTTGTAGAGACTCGGTCGCTGTAGTCCTTAAGGCTCCGCTTATGCTCAGGCAGGCAGTTCTCTGAACCTTTGTTAGTAGGTTGGTGATGGTTAGTTTGTCAGTTGCCGTCCACCATACCACAATGCCGTATAGCAGTATAGGACGAACTACTGCTATATATATCCAGTGGACGATTTTAGGAGAGAGGCCCCACCGCGACCCTACAGCCTTTTTGCAGGAATATAAGGCGACGTTAGCCTTCCTTACACGTTCCAATACATTAAGTCTAAATAACAGTTTTCTATCTAGAATTATTCCTAAAAATTTTGCACTTTCAGAAAAGACTAGATCTGTTCCATTTATCCGAGGTGGAGGGTCCACATGTGGGACTTTATTCATCCTAGTAAAGAGAACCAATTCTGACTTGTTTGGGTTTATGCCCAAACCGCTGCTTCTGGCCCATCTAGCCAATTTGTTCAGAGCTACCTGTAGAATGTCTCGGAGGACGTTTTCGAATTTGCCACTCACTGCGATTGCAACGTCGTCCGCATATGCCACGACCTTGCAGCCACAACGTTCTAGATCTAGCAGAATTTCATTCAACGCTAGGTTCCAAATTAGTGGAGACAGTACTCCTCCTTGTGGGGTCCCTCTGTTTACAAACCTTGTTAGAGTTGTGGACCCAAGACATGCTGTTATGCGTCTTCTGTTGAGCAGACTTTGAATTAGTCTAATCAAACTAAAGTTAACATTAAGATGTGACAGTGCCGCAATTACTGCATCTGAGTGAATGTTGTTAAAAGCCCCTTCTATGTCAAGAAATGCCACCATGGTGAATTCCTTGAAATGCAGGGACGATTCGATAGTGCTCACAAGTTCGTGCAGGGCTGATTCTGTAGACTTCCCCTTATTGTAAGCATGTTGGTTCACTGACAGGAGTTTTGTATCCAGGTTTTCCCTAATGAAATAATCTAAAAGTCGTTCCAGACCTTTCAATAGGAAGGAGGATAGGCTAATTGGTCTGAAGTCTTTTGGCCTAGTGTGTGATATCTTCCCCGCTTTTGGTATGAATACCACTTTGGTATCCCTCCATCGATTCGGGATGTATGAAAGCCTGATACAGCCTACATAAATTTTCTCCAGCCAGGGGATAATGTATTTCAACATTTTCTGCATTTCTGCTGGAGTGATGCCGTCTGGTCCAGGTGACTTGAAGGGCTCAAAGCTATTAATAGCCCAGCTTATTCTGGATCATTCAGTCAACAAGCTAGCGACGCTCGCAGTCCACTCGCACTCTTGTTGGTCCTGCTGATCCTCTGGTTCTGTTAGAGAGTTCCCCGGGAAATGTGTGTCGAGCAGTACATTGAGCGACTGCTCGCTGTTTTTGGTCCAATTATTTGCCTCATCCTGCAAGTAACCCACTGTACAGGGTGAAGCTGATAATATTTTCCTCAGCCTTGCGGCGTCGGAGACCTTTTCCACTTCGCCACAGAAAGTATACCAAGAGCGTCTTTGCGCCTTTCTAAGCTCCTTCTTATAGATCTTGAGTTGCTCTTTATAGGCATCCCAAACATTAGCGACCCCAGTAGATTTAGCCTTGTTGAATAGCTTGTTGCAGGTCTTTTTCATAGCCGTTAGCTCAGAAGTCCACCATTGGGGTTTAGTTTTACCCTTGTACCTTGTTTTTGGACAGGCTTCTTCAAGGGAACTATTGAATGATGTGGTGATATGCTCGACCAGATGATCCAGACCGGCTTTGTCATTCGGTTCGTACAGAAGTTTGGAGTTGAGGACTTTCTTGAAATTCTTTTCATACAGGTGCCACTTTGTCTTTCTCACATTTCTGTGGACGGCAGGTTCAGGCGCTTTTTCAGCTAGTTTGAACTCAATATAATGGTGATCTGAGAATGAGTGGTCGTCTAGTACATTCCACCCAATAATTTTGTCTGACAGCCGGTCAGTAGCAAACGTTACGTCGAGTACTTCTTGTCTGTCTTTAATTGTAAAGGTCGGTTTATTACCTATGTTACAAATACTTAGGTTGGTAGTTAGAATAAAGTCAAGAAGCGAATCACCCCTATTGTTTATATCCGTACTACCCCAGATAGTATGATGAGCGTTCGTGTCTGCGCCAACAATCAGCTCGACCTCGTCAGATGTTGCTTCATCTACTACTTCCCTGAATAGAGCAGTCGGTACTACAGCTTCATAAGGCAAGTAACTGGAGACCACCCAATATATGCGATTACCGATCTCCAGACTAGCAGATGTTTGGTCTTTACCACTTAAATTAGCCAGGAGAAAGATACTTAGATCTTTCCTGGCCAAAATGCAGGTTCTTGGAGTGCCTTCACAGTTGGCCACAAGCAGTTTAAAGTTGGGTGTCCTGATACCGCACACCCTTCCTCCCACTGCGTAGGGCTCCTGTATCAGGACGATGTCTACTGCACCTGTGGACAGGCGCAGCAATGAGCATGATAACTCTCGAAAATATATGACAACTCTAATATACAGACATTGTCTAAATGACTTAAAATGCCTAAGATGGATTTCCGCTGGACATACGTAACATTTTCGGTCACTCCTTCGATATTTTAGTTTGATATCTTAGTTTGACAGTTTTGCAGGGTTTTTTGTATATCGACATTCAAAAGGCAATACGGGCATACAAACCCAGCCAGAAAAATGCCATCCTCAAAGCGTCGTGAAAGCACTGTGCACCGTCATCACACGGTGGGATAAAACGTTGTGAATGCGTCAAAATCATAACACCGATATACGGTGTGACGGCGGTATTTTACAACGCTGTAAAAACAAACAAACGCTTTTCCGATGGTTTGAACGTAATAATTCCCAAAAATGTTCGTATTACGAAATCAATGAATCAGATGAAATATAATATTTTTTATGGTAAATATTTTTCCTGCAACATGTTGTTCATTCGTTACGCAGAAAGAAAAAATTTAGTAATCCGTACTTGAATCAAGCCGTAGCGGTGTCAAAAGTACGGTAAGCATGGGTTTTCTTAAACCAAGTACAAAATACTTGAATTAAATACGGATTTTTAAGCCCTGAATTTCTTATCTTAGCGCTCACTAAGCCTGATTAGGCTTGATTTTAAGCCGAAATATTCTTATTTCAAGCATAAAGCGATTGATTTAAGAATTTTATGGAATTGATTTGAGTGCGGACGGGCTTCAATGAAGAAAATTTTAATTAAATTAAGCCTGCCCCATACTTGATTTAAGCCTGATCAGTTCTTGATTTAAGCCTAACCAATACTTGATTTAAGCCTAACCAATACTTGATTCAAGTCTGATCAGTTCTCGATTTAAGCATAACCAATACTTGATTACAGTCTGCTCATACTAGATTTATTGTACCTTCTTTGTAAAGGGTGTCCCAAGAAGAACGCAATTTTTAAATCTCGCAACATTCGAAGTGTCATTGTTTGACATTTGAATAATTGTTATTGTTTGTTAGTAGAAGGTACGGGGTTAGTAAAAATGGAGAAGGACAGCGAAGGGAGTTCGTTAATTGGGTATTGGAGAGACAACATGAAAATGCTGATTTTGCCGATAAAATCATCTTCAGTGACGAGGCCCATTTTCATCTTGATGGCTTCGTCAATAGGCAGAATTGTCGCATTTGGGGTGCGGAAAATCATCGAGTGATTCACGAGAAGCAAATGCATCCTCAACGTGTCACTTTGTGGTGTGGTTTTTGGGCTGGAGGAATCATTGGACCTTTTTTTTATGAAAATGAGTCAAACAGTCAATGGTGTTCGGTATCGTGAAATGATAACCAGTTTTTTCTTGCCTAGAATTGAAGAAATGAATGTGGAGGGCATGTGGTTCCAACAAGACGGCGCCACATTTCATACAGCCAGAGAAACAATTCAATTGCTGCATCAGTAATTAAAAAATTGCGCTCTTCTTGGGACACCCTATATTATATATATATACCATTTTTGCCACTGTATTGCAAAGAATGCAATTTTTTAAAATGGTATGTCAAAATACAATTGCTTGACAGCAAAAGTAAAAGTTTTGCTGTAATCAGAGATTAAATTAAGCTTTTTCTTCTTACGTTGCTTGCTTGCTTTTATTCGGCCTGCAAATCTGTGTGATTCTAACTAGGATACTCTCCCGGCTTCAAGACCATTTTGTTTCTATATTATTATAGAAACAAGTATTTTATACATGGCGGTGTATAAATATATATTAAAAATTGGCAGCACACATACTGGATCATGATTAGTGAGCCGTGACACTCGTTATCAACAGTTCTGCTGCAATTGTATGGGAGATACGGAGCTCTATATGGTTGACTTCAACACGCAAGCGAATGAGAAATCTTTGTGAAACCACACTTCTCCAAAATCTTCCACATGAATTTCATAGAAAATCGTTTAATTTATTAGACTCAAATACTCGCAATAAAAAAACCACACAATTCATATGTTTTATTGTATTTTTTCAAAAAGTATTTATTTATTCATGAATATCTATTTTGTCCCCTTCAAAGTAATTCCCCTTGGATATAATACACTTCTGCCAACGTTTTTTCCAATCCTCGAAGCACTTCAAATAATCTTTTTTGTGATCTTGTTCAGCTCCTCCTTCGATGCCGTCTTTATCTCCTCAATCGTGGCGTAGCGTCGTCCATTCATGAACCTTTTCAGTTTTGGAAACAAAAAATAGTCACAGGGGGCTAGGTCAGGGGAATACGGTGGCTGCGGCACCATTACTGTGTTGTTTTTGGCCAAATATTCGCGCACAAGTAACGATGTGTGTGCAGGGGCGTTATCATGGTAGAAAAACCAGTTTTTGTTCTTTCACAAATCCGGGCGTTTTCCATTACCTGAAATAGATAAAAATCGAAGACAAGTTAAAACACATCCAAGCACAATAGCTGTCAAAAATTAACTAAACATTCAAAATGGCCGACGTTGTCAGCATAAGTAAGGGACATGAATCCAACATAACGCTTCAACAATATCAAAGTCAAATACACGTAGCCCGCGGAAATTAATAATTCTTATTTTTTTTGAACATACCTCGTATACACAGTACGCTAAAAACCTAGTTGTTTCGACTCAGCATGTTTTGTAATGGAGCTATCCATTTCACGACTAACTTAGATACCACTTGCCAAATAGGATTCATTTTTCTCAAAGAATTTATTCTCAAAGCATTATAAATCCATCATGAAACAGCGTTTTAAAGACATTTTAAGCAAGCGTTGTGAAAGCGTCCCAAAACAGTGCTTTCACAACACTTTTTTCGTGGTACCGTGATAAATTTCTGGCTGGGAACTTTAAAATAGTATTTTTATTTAAAAGTGATGTTCACATGCTTTTCGATAATTCCAAATACCAGAATTTCAAGCGAATTTGTTGCAAAATTATCACATTCAATATATTCTACATATTTTAAAATACTAATTTGTTTTTCGCTATGAAATTAATTAATTAATTATCTACTAACAGCCTATAGGCCTTGTCCATAACATTATTTATTTAAATATTTATGTAGAGAGGCATATTAAAATATTTGTGCGTTTGGAAATAACTTTAACAACAAGTTTAAGTTATTATTTTTGTATTCGAAGATCACATGATTTAACATAACTAATTAGAAAATAAACCCCTTAATTTGTGCGATATAAATAGCGGTAACGAATCGCAGATATAACTTGTGAAATTAAATGCACGACAATTCACACATAAATAAATAAGGAAATTTTATCGAAACAAAACAAAGGAAACAAAAATGTTGAAGGAGAAATACTGTCAAATATTATCAACGTGACTTTCAATCTACTTATATAATAGTTAGGAGTCAATTCTGAAGATTCACTCTCCTAAAGTATGAAACATTAAACAGCGTTTGTTCGTGGGAAAAAATTAATTTATGTATTTTTTAAACCGGCTAAAAAATGAAGCTTCTTCGTCTCTTGGACGCAAAATTGGTATATTGGTACTTTTTTAGAAGCCGTGATGATGAATTATTGCTTTGTTTGAGGTACTGTGCTTGTAATAAAGTCATCAGATACCACACCACACTGTGGTACAGGGTATTATAAGTTTGTTTCACGGCAGATGTTTGTAACACCTGAAAATAACACAGCTAGACCCACCATAAAGTATACCGATCGACTCAGAATCACTAGCCGAGTCGATTTAACGATGTCTGTCCGTCCGTCCGTCTGTCCATGTAAAGTTGTTCGTCGACTACAGGTCGCAATTTCACTCCGATCGTTCTGAAATTTTGCAGTTTAGAGTATTTCGGCTGTTAAGATCGCTATTGAATTTGGTTGAAATCGGTTCAGATTTAGATATAGCTCCCATATATATCTTTCGTCCGATTTGGCCCTTTAGTCCTATAGAAGCTGTATTTTACATCCAATCGTTTTGAAATTTAGAATGGTAGAGTTTCTTGATCCATGAACCAACATTGCCGAATTTGAAGAAAATCGGTTAAGATTTAGCTATAGCTCCCATATATATGTTTCGTCCGATTTTGCTCTTTAGTCCTATAAAAGCTGTATTTTACACCCAATCGTTTTGAAATTTAGAATGGTAGAGTTTCTTGATCCATGAACTAACACTACCGAATTTGAAGAAAATCGGTTAAGATTTAGCTATAGCTCCCATATATATGTTTCGTCCGATTTGGCTCTTTAGATCCAATCGTTTTTATACCCTACACCACACTGTGGTACAGGGTATTATTTAAGTATAAAATGTCCCAATAAGTAAATTTATGTAAACAATTTATACATGAATTACAAAATTTATATATCAGAGTTATTCAATATTACGAGAGTGGTATATGGTATTATATAGTCGGCACCGCCCGACTTTAGCCTTTCCTTACTGGTTTTTGAAATATATTATGTTTTATTATAAACTCACTTTAGTGATACGAGGAAGGAGTGACATAAGATTTTAAGTATGTTTGGCGGATATCCGTTTTAGGTCGTTTTAAGTCGAATGAGCAATGTCCGTCCGTCTGTCTGTCTATCTGCTAACTGGTGCGCACGATAACTCTCGAAAGAAGTAACCGATTGACTTCAAATTTGGTATGTGGTAATATTTTTTCTATCTCCGGCTAAGTTCGAAGATGGGTTGTATTGGCCCACCCCTTCTAGTACCTCCCCCACAAAGTGTTAATATTAAGTGAATTATTGATTATTTAATAACTTCTATACTACTTATTTGAATCCTCTGAAATTCTACACATAATATTATTTTATTAGTCACTATCACATCAAGAAAAAGGGGCGAAGTTACCTCGCCCCTTTTGGTACCTTCCACGCAAATGGACCATTTTGCTCTAAAAGTTAACAGCTTATAACTTGAATATCTATCCACAAAAAGACTTGAAATATTTACAGTATAGTGGTTTCATAGTACCTACAATCCAGTGAAAAATGGGCGAAGTTGACACGTCCCTCTTGGTACCTCCCACACAAAATGGACAAATCATTTTATCATATTTTTTTTATAATTTTTTACTTGGGTCAATATTTTTTTTAATGAAAAAATTTTGAGTGTAGAAAAGATATAAAGTGCAAAACAATTTTACTTACTTAACAATTTTATTCAGAAAATTCGATATCGTTTTGGAAAAAGCTACTTTTATATATACATTTTCAAGTCGAGAGGCGCGGATTAGGATTTTATTTTAGATACATGGTTTCTTCGGAGAATTTTCATAGAATTTTATGTAGTTTAGGTTTTTGCTATGCGATTTAAAAAAAAATCAACCCGCCCTAATATATATACTCAACATTTTTGCACTGCGTATAGTTTTTACAATACTTTAGTACCTCCCATACAAAACGAGCCAAGACATATCAAAATTAAAAAACTCATAAAATTAGTACATATACCAGTGCATATTTACATTGTTCACAAAGTGAGGGTATGTATGTATGTATACCTTAGTCGGTTTATCCGACTGAAATTTCTTACTTGTTTTATATCTCGGAAGCTATAAAAGTTGACATGGCAGTGACCAAAGCAATCTACACTCATTTTGTTATTTAAATGTCCCTAAACACGTAAGATACTACTAATTTATGTCTTTACCTGTATACTGATCTCCAACGGAAGCGATTTTACACAAAGCGACTTCTGACCGCTTAACCGTTGCGACTCCAATAAAGGTAGAAATTTTGCATATATAGACTCGAGTGTTGTATAACCCACAGACTATTTATATAGTCGTTTTTTGGTACGTGGTCAGTTCTCCCGCTATTAATATCCTTATTATATATTTTTGTACTTCAGAAGCGCCTTAAATGATACAGAGATCAAATAATATGTAGTTCTATACACGGGAAAAACAATTTTGAATTCTAAGATTGTGGTGAGCTTAACAGTGGCCAAAGCCTTTTTCATTTTTTCACTGCATTTCAAAATTCTTTAAGAGGTTTTTTTTTATACTTCTAATTCTTTAAAAATCCCATAATGAGCTATGGGCCTACACATATCGATACCTCCATTCTAAACAATGATAAGTGTAACAAGATAGAAAGTTCAGTCGGGTAAACCGTCTTATTCGTAAATTTTTTTTTTGGTTCAATTAAATTATTATCAATTTAAATTGCATTTAATAACTTTAAAGTATGTTCTGGTATTAAATTTAAAAGCTTTTTACATTTGGTACAAAATGGACCATTTGTGTGGGAGGTACCGAAAGGGGCGTGCCAATTGCGGCCACTATTCTCTGGACTCTAGATACTAAAGTGCGGTTAAATATTAAAGGCCAATGTTGATTTTGAATAAAACACAAATTATTTAGGAAATTATTGTCATTTCTTTTTATTATGATAATATTGGTATGGTGCAATTATGTATGGAACAAAATATCGGCCAAATGGCCGCCGCGACCTCGGCGGTAAACCTCCATCCGATGGTCCAAATTTTCGATGACGCTAAAGCGTAATTGAGGTTCTATGCCGTTAATGTGCTGAATTATCTCATCCTTTAGCTCTTGAATTATTGCTGGCTTATCGACGTACACCTTTTCTTTCAAATAACCCCACAGAAAGAAGTCCAATGGTATCAAATCACATAATCTTGGCGGCCAATTAACATCGACACGACGTGAGATAACACTGCCATTGAATTTGTTGCGCAAAATAGCCATTGTTTCGTTTGCTGTGTGGCAAGTGGCACCGTCCTGTTGAAACCACATATTGTCCACATCCATATCTTCCAATTCGGGCCATAAAAAGTTCGTTATCATCTCACGATAGCGAACACCATTCACAGTAACTGCCTGACCGGCCTCATTTCGAAGAAGTATGGCCCGATGACGTCGCCAGCCCATAAGCCGCACCAAACGAACTGGGCGAGCATGCACAGGTGTTTTCACATCTCCTACAGACCCGGTTTGCTGAAATTTGCGCACAATTCTCCCGATTGTGGACACATTTGGTCGATGATGCTGATCTAAAAAACATCACGAAGTGCACGAAATGCATTTTGATTTGAACGCCCTTTTTCGTAAAAGGCTCAAAAAACTTTAACTCGTTGCTCGATTGTATATCTTTCCTTGGTTCAAATTGAGTTAATCTAAAATTGAGAAATGTCAAATGAAATGCAGAAAAAAGTTGACGTTTAGGTGTGATTCACAGTCAACATCGGTCCTTACAATATAAACACCCTTTATAAAAGCATTACACCGTACAAAATTTCAAGTATTTATATTCACTGGTGTTAAAGTTAAAATCTGTTAACTTTTGTACAAAATGGTCCATTTGTGAGGGAAATACCAAAAGGGCGTGCCAATAACGCCCACTTTTCTCTAGACTCTACGTACTGTAAAAGCATTACATATACTATACAACATTTCAAGTATTTGTATGCACTGGTATTAAAGTTATAAGCTGGTAACTCTTGGTACAATATGGTCCATTTGTGTGGGAGGTACTAAAAGGGGCGTGTCAATAACGTCCACTTTTCTCTGTACTCTAGGTACTATAAAAATTACACTGTACAAAATTTCAAATATTTGTATGGACTGATATTAAAGCCATAAACTGTTAACTTTTGGTGCCAAATTATCCAGTTGTGTGGGAGGTACCAAAAATGGAGTGGCCACTTCGCCCAACTAATACTATGTGTGAAATTTCAGAAGATTCGATTAAGTAGTATAGAATGTATTAAGAATCAATATTTCACTATAAGTTAACCCTATGTGGGGGAGGTAATAGAAGGAGTGGGCCAATATGGCCCATCTTCGAACTTAGCCGGAGATAGAGAAAAATATAACGGCATACCAAATTGTAAGTCATTCGGTTACTCCTTTCGAGAGTTATCGTGCGCATCAGCCAGCAGACAGACACACAGCCAGACAGACGGTCGGACAGACATTGCTAAAATGACTTAAAATGGCCCAAAACGGATTTCCGCCGAACATAGGGTCTTACGTCACTCCTTCGACGTGTTACACTTTTGGCTCGTAGCAAATGATATTACCCTCCTCTCTAAGGCGAGGGGATAAAAATGTAGTTTTCAGGAAATGCGATCAAAGTTTGATGAATTTCTGAAATGTGTGTGGAATTCCTGTTGAAACAGCATTTTATTCTCCGCTACGCGTTTTTTGGCCTCTTGACCACTGGTCCTAAATATTAAACTGAAAGTACACACACATACAGTTAAGAGTGTGGGTAGAATACGCTTTTCATATTCACATGATGTGAACAGTGGCTAGTGTAGTAGCGATCAAAACCATTTTCAATCTTTTAAAAGTCATTCAGGAGCTAAAAATCTATAAATTACTTTGTATATACTGATCTTCAAGGAGATGTGAAATCAACTATGTAATGACGCCGGTTTAAATTTCGTTTATTTTCGAAATATGGAACGTAGTATCATTGTATGAAATATGCAATAGTATAATAAACTATTTGATTTCCCGAGACGCGTTTTGCGACTTCTTGTGCTCTGAGAGGTGTCATGCGGAAAATGTACACACATATAGTTAAGAGTGAGGCTGAAATAATATACTACTCAGATAAACCAAATTTGAACAGTTGGGACCAAAATAGTATTTTTTTCTTTAAAGGGTCGATTAAGAACTAAAAACCTATACTAGGTACATTCCCACTAGATTATTACCAATTAACGATCCAAAATATTTATATAAACCTTTGTTTATGATCGATGTATGATCAAACAGACACTTACAAAATATTGGCGTATATGTCAACAAAGTTTTAAGAAAATTTTAAAGAAATCTATACGTCATAATACTAGAATTTGGATCAGCTTCAAAATTGTACTTTTTTGATGTTGTCTTGTAATTACATAATTAAAAATTAAAAACATACGAAATTAAAAAAATCGATTAGTACATGAAAACAAAAGTATAGATACGGGTATCATCAGAAGATGATTTTAACAGAAACTCAGCTATAATTAACTAAGTAAATTTATTTCCCCAAGGTGAACTGTAGATCTAAACTATCTCGTCTGTCTCTCTAAAAGACACGCGTCTTACCAATTAACATTTTACGCCCCTTTTGTTTTCCAAGTCGTTAATGATAAAATTGAAAGTGTTACATGAGAGATTTTCGTATTTGTTAGTGTTTTGTTGTACGATTCAAATTAATAACAAAACAAATACACTATATTGGTGTAGGCCGAGTATATGAGTTTAAAATGAGATAAAAAGGATTTTTTAAACGTTTATTATATGAACATACTTATATAAGCAAAAACGAATAAGGTTTACAAATTACATTATATCATCAACCGTTTTAGTTATGGGACAAGCTAGGAAAAATTGATAATAATTTTTAGCACAAAAACACTATTCGCAAAGAAAACAGCCAACAAATGCAACTGCTGTGTGTTTAATATTCTCCAAATTGTGTCCAAAGTATTATTTTACCAGGGTTCTGTCAAATATCGTGCGTGGCTTTACCATCGAAATACATCATCATGCAAAGTTCCAAAAAATGACAGCACACCATTTTTGTTCGGAACGAAGCGCCCCTCTAATGGCTAAATCACGACATTCGATAGGCAATTTCGATAGAAAATTCAATTTAAGAAAAAAAAAACATGGAAAACAGAGGTAAGTTCGGCCCTACCGACTCTTACATACCCTTCACGAAGGATCGAATTGAACAGAATAATATGGAACAAGTAAAAGCGTTATTAAGTTCGGCCATGCCGAATATTATATACTAGGGCGGGTCGATTTAAAAATCGCCCATTGCTCAGTGAAAATCGTATTCTAGGGATCAAAATAAGAAACTTTGCCGAAGGAACCATACCTCTAAAACGAATTCTGATTAGGGTGTCCAAAAAACCGGTTATTTCGAAAAAGCGGTTTCCGGTTTAACCGAAATATTACTTTTTTTAAAACCCGGTTTTCGGTTATAATTTTTTGTCGAAACCGGTTAACCGGTTTTAAAACCGGTTTTTAAATAATATACGAAAGTGACTTAAATTTTATTAAATGTTTGTTGTAAAACAAAAAACAATTTACAATCATTTGTAGTAAAAATTAGTAAACATAATAGATTATTATTTCATTTATTACAGTTTTAATGTTTTGTTTACTTTAAATAGAAAGTATTATATTTCGAAATTTCTTAAAAAAATAATAAATCATTTAGAATGTTTTTTTTTATAACAATATTGTTAACGCCTCTGTCGTTTATGAAGTTATCGATTTATTTATTTGTGTCGTATTTTTCGATTAGTTGTATTTTTTTGTTTTTCGTCAAGTAATGTAATGTCAAAAGATAAAAGTAAACTCAAGCGAATGCAAGCGCCTTTTCTGCAGAAATAAGAAAAGTTGATTTGTTGTTACAACTTGTATATCTTTGTTTCAAAAAAATCATATAAAGATCTTGTAATTTTAATTTCGAATATTTAAATAATTTGCGCTTTGTTTTCATACCAAAAAGTTAGTATAGGTATAATAAGACATTGTGTATTCCTTTATAAACGTATAATTTCTTTGCCTTTTAATAGGAATTTTAATACTTAAATATAGAACCTTTGCTTCGAAATCTTGAGTTTTGTATTTTGTGTTCAAAATTCCGTGGAAACTTTGCGCTCGGGCAATTCCCGTAACAAATATCTTAAAAATAGAATACAATTTAAATGATTATTTTTAAATGATTTTTCTTTTAATTTTTTATGTAACTTGACGTTGAAAAAGCCCACAAACGTTGATGTAGTCAATATTAGTCCGCTAGTCATTAAAGCATTGTATAAGTAACACAGTTTCTCCGCTTTCTTCTTAAACTTTTCAAAAAAAGCAAAGTCATCATACAATGTTGCTTGCATTTCGTTTTCCGATTCTGTGTGTGACATAAATCCAAATTTAAATTATTTGACTCATCAATATAACAACTTATATATCAAACCGAATCAGAGGTATCTGGCTGTTCTGTCGGGATTTAACAAAATTAAGTAAAAAAAAGTCGGAGCTATTTGTCTTTCCGTTCTTGAACGTGTGTTCTGTGCTTCATGGACGACTTATTTAATGCTTTGCTGTACTTCCTGACTTTATTTATTACATCATGATATCAGGAATAAAACCAAAATCATTTTCAAGATCAGTGAATTCATATTCACATTCAGAATATTCAGAACAACTGTCAGAATTATCCACCTCATCGTTGTTATTTGTTGCATCTTGTAAAAATGGTATCTACAACAAGTAGAAAAATATATCAATACTTTAATTTTTGTTTTAAACAATAAATAAAACAAGTAAGAAAGTTTCAGTCGGGTAAACCGACTAAGGTATACCCTCACTTTGTGAGTAATGTAATATATAACATTACACCAATAAATCTGTCAATTTGTGTGGGAGGTACCAGAAGGGGTTTTCCAAATACACATATTTTTCGGTAAACAGTACATTCTTAAATACATTGCATTGTGCTGAACTATAAGCGTTTATGTGCACTGGTATATTAAAGTTACGAGCTATGTAATTTTGGTATGATTTGTTCATTTTGTGTGGGAGGTACAAAAAGGGGCGGGGTGATAACGCCCACTTTTTACAGGACTATAGGCACTATAACATCATTACACTGTACACAATTTCAAGTATTTGTATGCACTGGTATTAAAGTTACAAGCCGTTTACTTTTGGTACGAAACGGTCCATTTGTGTTGGAGGTACCAAAAGGGGCTGTACAATAATGCCCATTATTTTACCGGACTATAGGCGCTACAAAAACATTATACTGTAAAAAATTTCAAGCATTTTTATGCACTTGTATTAAAGTTATAAGCAGTTTAATTTTGATGCAAAATGGTCCATTTGTGTGGGAGGTACCAAAAGGGGCATGCCAAATTCACCCATTTTTCTTGAGTTAATAGCGACTAATATATTAATATTATGTGCAGAATTTCAAAAGATTCGAATGAGTAGTATAGAAGTTATTAAAGAATCAATATTTCACTAAATTTTAACCCTTTGTGTGGGAGGTACCAGAAGGAGTAGACCAATATGGCCCATCTTCGAACTCATCCGGGAATAGATCAGAATATTACCACATACCAAATTTGAAGTCAATCGGTTACTCCTTTCGAGAGGTATCGTGCGCACCAGCCAGCAGACACACAGACAGACAGACAGGCAGACAGACAGACAGACAGACAGACAGACAGACAGACAGACAGACAGACAGACAGACGGACGGACATTGCTCATCCGACTTAAAATGACCCAAAACGGATTTCCTCCGAACATACTTAGGGTCTTAGATCACTCCTTCGATGTGTTACACTTTTTTCCGTAGCAAATGATATATACCCTCGTCACACTAAAGTGAGGGTATAAAAACCGGTTAACCGACATGGAAAAACCGGCTTTCTCGGTTAACCGAAAATGACATTTTTTAAGAAACCGGTTACGGGTTTGGGTTGCAAAACCGGTTAACCGGATAACCGGTCCCGGTTTTGGACACCCTAATTCTGATGTCCCGGAAAAAATCCCACTTTGACCCATTTAGAGTGCTCCAATCTAGTCCAAATGTATGGAACCCCCAGGGGGTTCCAGGGGGTGGCATGGGTGGGTCGGGCCTCCAAAGTAAGTGGGGGTCGGTCATACATTTGGACTCGATTGGAGCACTCTAAATGGGTCAAAGTGGGATTTTTCAAAATTTGCCCCTACCCAAAAGTTCGACCCAAATTCCGGGACATCAGAATTCGTTTTAGAGGTATGGTACCTTCGGCAAATTTCTTATTTTGATCCCTAGAATACGATTTTCACTGAGCAATGGCGACTTTTTTTGCCTCCCCACAAATCGACCCGGCCTATTATATACCCTTTACCATGGATCGCATGTGAATGATTTCGGGTACAAATAACTCAAATCACCAAATTTCAGCCCGACCGGTTTGCTGTCTGTATGGCATTAAGAAGGATCTATATACGGCGGCACAAACGGACATCGACAAATCGTCTTAGAATTTTACATCGATTACGAATATACTTGTATAGGCTGATCTAAGTAGAGGTACTTTTTTCAATAGACTTTTTTTGGCAGATCACGTGTGAGTCGTGTCATGATGTCATGTTATTTTTGTTACGTAATGTTTGGCATTTCATCATGGAAAGACTTACGCCTGAACAACGTTTACAAATTATTCAGTATTATTATCAAAATAATCGTTCGCCAATTGCGCTAAGTCAATTTTTTTTAAATCAAAAAAAAAACACATTCCAGTCGACCCACGACCTTTACACCAATGAGCAATATTTTAGCTCTCGTTAGGAGCTATCTTTTTGCCACTGACCGATTCCCGATCCGAAGTACCGGAATCATCGGTCCATATTTCTTCAATAATGATGCCGGCGAGAACGTAACCGTCAATGGCGACAGTTATCGTGCCATGATAACCGACTATTTGATGCCTGAAATTGAAGCTCGTGATCTCGGCGACATTTGGTTTCAACATGACGGCGCCACTTCCCACACATCGCATCAATCAATGGATTTATTGAGAGAACACTTCGGTGAGCAGATAATTTCACGTTTTGGGCCGGTCGATTGGCCACCAAGATCGTGTGATATCGCACCGTTAGTCCTTAAAATTTATACCTCCATTCCAAAACATGCCATGTCGAAACAGCTGGATTTTTATTGTATTGTATATATGTAAAGGCAAAGTACACTTGCCCCCATTTTTTGTGAAACGTTTTCGTTCGTCTACGACGAATCATCCAAAGTCAGTCAATTGATACGCGAAATATATAATAGTCTATAATTCATCACAAACTATAGGAATGCGGGGAAATAGTTCGTACCGAAAATATTTCATGCCTGCGTTTTATAGATTTCGAATTATAGTTAATTGAAATTTGACGTTTCGTCGTAAACGAACGAAAACGTTTTACAAAAACAGGAGGTTAATAACATTTTTAAAGTAAAGTCACCAGCATATAATAAAATATATGAATTGTGTGGCTTTCCAATTGTTTAAGTCTAATAAATTAAACGACTTTCTATGAAATTCATGTGGAACATCATTTCCTACAAAAAGTTAGGCTTAATTCTGCAGGATTCGATTTTACAGTACATCTCTGACATGCGAAAAACCCAGTGCTACCTTTACAACATCTAAAGAATGAACAAGGAAAAATTGAATATTATGAATTGTTGTATCAGCTTGGAGACGCTGTTTATGAATTACAAATTTTGCCATTTAAACCTTAAAAATAAATTTCTAAATACGAAATATTTGGAAATTATTACCTTCAAACCATCGGAAAAGCGTCATGAATTTTGTTTTTACAGCGACTCAGCAGCGTTATAAAACACGGCCGTCACACTGTATATCGGTGTTATCATTTTGACGCTTTTACAACGCCTTATACCACCGTGTGATGACGGTTCACAGTGCTTTCATGACGCTTTGAGTTTGGTACTTTTCTGGCTGGGTAGCCGCGGCCAACGTTTGATAGACATAATCTTCAAACTATAAATGCCAAATGATAATAAACATTCCTTTCTTCTTTCTTCAAATGATAATAAACATTCCCCCATTAATTTATGTGTTTATACCCTACACCACACTGTGGTACAGGGTATTATAACTTTGTGCATTTGTTTGTAACACCCAAAAGGAGAAGAAATAGGCCCATCGTTTATTATACCGATCGACTTAGAATCACTTTCTGAGTCGATTTAGCTATGTCCGTCTGTCTGTCCGTCTGTGCATGTATTCTTGTAATCAAAGTACAGGTCGCAATTATGGTCCGATCTCGACGAAACTTTACACATATCTTTTTTTTGGCCCAAGGACGATCCCTATTGAATTTGGTTAAAATCGGTTCAGATTTAGATATAGCCCCCATATATATGTTAGCCCTGATTTGACATGTAAGCGCTGTAAAAACTTTATTTTATATCCGATCAGTATGAAATTCGGCAGGAAAAGTTTTCTTATTACATGAATGAACTCTGTTAAATTTGGAAGAAATCGGTTCAGAATTAGATATAGCCCCAATATATACATTACCCCCGATTTGACATATAAGCGCTGTAAAAATGTTATTTTATATCCGATCAGTGCGAAATTCGGCAAAGAGAGGTTTCTTATTACATGAAGGAATACTGCTAAATTCGGAGAAAATCGGTTCAGATTTAGATATAGCCCCCATATATACATTACCCCCGATTTGACATACAAGCGCTGTAAAAATTTTATTTTATATCCGATCAGTGCGAAATTCGGCAAAGAGAGGTTTCTTATTACATGAAGGAATACTGCTAAATTCGGAGAAAATCGGTTCAGATTCAGATATAGCCCCCATATATATGTTACCCCCGATTTGACATGTAAGCGCTGTAAAAACTGTATTTTATATCCGATCAGTGCAAAATTTGGCAGAAAGAGGTTTCTTATTACATGAAGGAATACGGCTAAATTCGGAGAAAATCGGTTCAGATTTAGATATAGCGCTGTAAAAATGTTATTTTATATCCGATCAGTATGAAATTCGGCAGAAAGAGGTTTCTTATTATATGAATGAACACTGTTAAATTTGGAAGAAATCGGTTCAGATTTAGATATAGCCCCCATATATACGTTACCCCCGATTTGACATGTAGGAGCTGTAGAGACTGTATTTTATATGCGATCAGTACGAAATTCGACAAAAGGAGGTCTTTTTACATGAATGAATATTCAGGGAAGATCGGTTCAGATTTATATTGATTGTTCCTCCTGATTTGGTATCAAACCGCTATAGAAGTTGTGTTTTACTTCCGATCATTAAAATTTTCCAGAAAGATGTTTCTCAATTTAGGAACGAATATTGCTTAATTTAGCGATTATCGTTTCAGAATTAGATAATATGTTTCTACCCATTTACCAATTATTCCAAATTATTATGGCAATGACCCTTATCGCATTGTTAGGGAGGTGTAGGGTATTATATAGTCGGCCCCGCCCGACTTTCTGCCTTTCCTTACTGGTTTTTTCTTTAAAAAAGTAGGGAACCTCGAAATGAATCAACCTATATAATCACTTTTTGAGACGATTTAGCCATGTCCATCTCTCGATTTATTACTGTGGTCAAAGTGCAGTTCGCAAATATGAAGCGATCTTTACAAAAATTGAAACAGAGACATTTCTTAGGCTAGGGACGATCGCTTTTAAAAATGGGGCATGAAGGTCCCCTCTGATGTCACTTTGGCAAACAATTTACGGATTTATACATCATATTGGACCTAATCGTCCCTAGTGAAAATGGGGCACATCAGTCCATGTTTTAGTATGTCATGCGTCGCCAAAAAGACTAATCGGAAGCTATACGGGAGCTATATTAAACATTGAACCGATTTGTCCTTTTTTTAAATAGGATCGTCCCTGGTCCAAAATATGATCCCGTATAAAATTTCGTAAAGGTCGGTTGATATTTGCGATCTACACGAATAAGAACGTATGGACCGACAGACTGACGTGGCTAAATCGACTCAAAAAGCGATTCTATGACGATCGGTATAATAAACTATGGGTCTGCCTCTACTATATTTATGAGTTACAAACAAATACACAAAGTCATCATACCATGTTCCACAGAGTGGTTGTAAACAAATACAAGTATTTGTATTTGTTTACAACCAGAAGGGCTTCCAACACTATCTATGGGAAGGCAATCCATATGTTTTAAAAAAGCAACAATGCCTCCTTCTCCTGTCTTTTAATCAGGCATGGTGATGGCCTTTAAAAATATATCACATCGAAGGTGTTTAAACACCAACATTTTTCTCCCACATACCTTCATTTCGAGTCTATCTTAAGACCTTCCTTTCGAAGCTCTATATCAGCCTCACAATGTCACTCCATGTAAAACAGATTCAATGCGGCGGCCAGGCCTCGTGGCTCTTAAATCAGGCCTGATAGGTTGCCGTGTAAGTCCTGATTTTTACCTCTGGTTGTAGACGCTCTGACACTCTGCTACGAGTCTCTTATTGGTACTCGTAGCAGTGTGTCAGAGCATAACAACTTTTCCGGTTGATAAATTTAGCAAAAATTCCAAAAATGGACAAAAAAGGGAATTTTTGAGAAAGGTTCAGCAAAAGTAGCAAGGCTTCAAAAAAGGGTCAAATTGCCACTTTAGTCGCACAATGGTAACGCTGTGCACAGTAGTGTGGAATTACTTCAGAAAGGATCGCTGGGCCACTCTTACCAAAACGACGAAGATGATGCGATTAATGCACGCTGAAAAAAACCACTGCTGTAGTATATTGTCCCACACATATTCTACTTGAAACATATATATGTTTAGGGTACTCTCTAAACATATAGGGCCTTATTCATAAAAAGTTAAAGAAGGTTTGAGGAACGCTTTAGCAGTGTTAAAGCGTTCTTCAAACCTTCATTAAATGTTTATGCATAAGGGCCATAATATTTGATACACTCCAAAATTATATATTTGGGAACACGTTGTTTTAAGCATACTCGTATCTTTGTTTTCATTCCAATGTATTTTATTTGAGACCATTATTTCCGAAACCAATATTTATTTGCTTTTAAGTGTTCAGAAAATTCCTAAATTGTGTTAAATTTTTCAGTAATTCAAATTTAATTTGTTATAAATGGTTAATGTTTGGTAACATAATAATAATTTAAATCGTATAATCTTCACGGGGCAAAATCGCCTTTTTTGATATGTTCGAATCGAAAGAAAATATATTTGGAAGACAAATTTTTAAATCTATATATATAAAAGAGAGTGTCTGTGGGTTTGTTTGTTTGTTCCGTATAGACGTCTAAACGGCTAGACCGATCATCTTGAAATGTTCACAGAATGTACATGTGTAGGGGGTGCTGAAAATAGGGTACTTGAATTTTCGATATATCAAGCGGGCGTGGACCCGCCCATATGGGTCCAATTTTGATATTGAGACAATTTTTTAGCTAGAGTGCTGAAATTTTGTGTGTATGCATTTAGTGACAGATTATGCGAATTTTCAAAAAATGGGCGGAATCGGACCAATGGGCTTGGCCCCGCCCATATAAGGCAAATTTTGAAATTCAAATATTTTCCACAATTTGTTAGCGAGAGTGCTGGAACGTTATGTATATGGTGGCAGTCTACGTGATGGCTCCAAAAATGGGCGGGATCGGACCAATGGGCGTGGCCCCGCCCACATAGACCAAATTTTGAAATTTTGATATCTTGCACAATTTGCTAGCGGGAGTGCTGCAATGTTGCGTATATGTATCTGGTGGCATTCTACGTAATTGGTCAAAAAATGGGCGGGACGGGACCAATGGGCGTGGCCCCGCCCATATAAGCCAAATTTTGAAATTGATATATCTTGCTCAATTTGTTAGTTAGAGTGTTGTCATGTTGTACATATGTATCTGATGGCAGTCCACGTGATTGATCCAACAACAGGCGGGATCGAACCAATGGGCGTGGCACCGTCCATATAAGCCAAATTTTAAAAATGTGATATCTTGCACAATTTGTTAGCGAGAGACCTGGAATTTTGTGCATATATATCCGTTGGCGATCTACGTGATTGGTCCAAAAATGGGCGGGTTCGGACCAATAGGCGTGGCCCCGCCCACATTGACCAAATTTTGAAATGTTGATATCTTGCACAATTTGCTAGCGGGAGTGCTGCAATGTTGCGTATATGTATCTGGTGGCATTCTACGTAATTGGTCAAAAAATGGGCGGGATCGGACCAATGGGCTTGGCCCCGCCCATATAAGCTAAATTTTGAAATTGATATAACTTGCACAATATGTTAGCGAGAGTGCTGGAATTTTGTGTATATGTATATGGTGGCAGTCTGCGTGATTGGTCCAAAAATGGGCGGGATCGGCCCAATAGGCGTGGCCCCGCCCACATAGACCAAATTTTGATATATTGCACAATTTGCTATCGGGAGTGCTGCAATGTTGTGTATATGTATCTGGTGGCATTCTACGTAATTGGTCAGAAAATGGGCGGGATCGGACCAATGGGCGTGGCCCCGCCCTTATAAGCCAAATTTCGAAATTGATATATCTTGCACAAATTTTTATCTAGAGTGCTGTAATGTTGTACATATGTATCTGGTGACAGTCCACGTGATTGGTCCAAAAATTGGCGGGATCTGACCAATGGGCGTGCCACCGCCCATATAAGCCAAATTTTGAAATTGAATTATCTTGCTCATTTTGTTAGCGAGAGTGTTGAAATTTTGCGTACATGTATCTGGTAGCAGTCTACGTGATTGGCTTACAAATGGGCGGAATAGGACCAGTGGGCGTGGCACAGCCCATATTTTGATATATCTTGCAAGTATTATATAGGAAATACATGAACAAAAATGCTCGGTATGCGATAATTACAGCTGCTCACTCCAATACAATCGCAATATGATAATGTGATGCATGACCAATGAAACAAGAATTTGGAAATTTTATAAGTATACATTTCTATTTTCTGGACTTTCCACTGAATTCGTTATTTTTTCATTCAGTGAATTTATTACTAATACCAGTAAGGATAGGCAGAAAGTCGGGCGGGGCCGACTATATAATACCCTACACCTCCCTAAGAATGCGATAAGGGTCATTGCGATAATAATTTGGAATAATTGGTAATATTCGTTCCTAAATTGAGAAACATTTTTCTGGAGAACTTTGTAATGATCGGAAGTAAAGTACAACTTCTATAGCGCTTTGTAACCAAATCTGGAGGAACATATATATGGAGGTTATATATAAATCTGAATCGATTTTCCTTCAATACTCATTCATGTAAAATAGAAACCGGTTTCTGTCGAATTTCCTACTGAGCGGATATAAAACACAGTCTCTACAGCGCTTACATGTCAAATTGGGGGTAATGGGGGCTATATCTAAATCTGAACCGATTTTCTCCGAATTTTGCGGTATTCCTTCATGTAATAAGAAACCTCTTTCTGCCGAATTTCTTACTGATCGGATATAAAATACAGTTTCTAGAGCGCTTGAATTTCAAATCGGGGGTAACATATATATGGGGACTATATATAAATCAGATCCGATTTTCTCCGAATTTGGCAGTATTCCTTCATGTAATAAGAAACCTCTTTCTGCCGAATTTCGTACTGATTGGATATAAAATACTGTTTCTACAGCGCTAATTTTGACATGGGCAGCGAAGCGCACCGGGCTCAGCTAGTATTATATATTTCTGAGCAAATAAATTTTATTTGAAAATCAATAAAATATACTTGGAACGCATATATTAATATATTACAATAAAATATATTTGCAAACTAAATTTCTCAAATAAAGTATGTGTTTAAATACAAATAAAATTATTGTTTAGGAATTTCTCCATATATATTTTATTAAAAAAAGATTTTCAAATCTTTTGCTGACTTTTTCGAATTTATTTTTTAATTTTTTCTTGGTTCCTAATTGTACCTCCCAGTTATGATACCATATGCAGCATTGACTTCTGTTCCAAATCAATCATTTCACATTTCTTGGTATTCAAAGCCATCATTAGTTGTCAATCCACCGAAAAATATATTTTGATCCAAGATTATAGGATTTGAATTGTTATTTATTATTTTTACGAACATTAAAAATTTCTTAAAAATTTATTTGAATTACTGAACAATATAACACAATTTAGGTATTTTCTGAATACTTAAATGCAAATTTTTTATTTGTTTCGGAAATAGTAGTCCCAAAAAAAATCAAATTGGGAGTAAACAAAGATTTGTTTAGAACAACATCTTGCCAAATATAAAAACTTTGTGTGTACCAAATATTATTTGTTTAGAATGTACCCTAATCATATATCCGTTTCATGCCGAATATGTTTGGGACAATATACTACAGAAGCCACATTTGTGCGGCGTGTTGGATCAAAATAAATTACTTGGATGGTTGACAACTAATGATGGCTTAGAATATTCAGAAATGTAAATGATTGATTTAGAACTGAAGTTATTGCTGGGAGGTACAATTCAAAACCAAGGAAAAATTAAAACTGAAATTCGAAAAAGTCGGCAAAAGTTTTGAAAATATTTTTTAAATAAAATATATTTGGAGAAATTTGAAAACAAAAATTTTGTTTGTATTTAAACACATATTTTATTTGAGAAATTTTAATCTCCAAATATATTTTGTTGTAATATTTTAATGTATGCGTTCCAAATATAATTTGTTGATTTTCAAAAAAAAATTATTTGCTAGGAAATATATAACATTTAAAAATGTGTGTTCCAAATATATTTTCTTTCGATTCAAACATATTAAAAAAGGCGATTTTGATCCGTGTGTAGTTGCCAATACCGAGCAATCATTGGCAATTGTTTAGGATCAGAGGTAAAGAACAATCCATATTTCTTTGGTTTTCTGGAATAACAGCACATCTCAAAAAAGAAAATATTGAGGAGAGTGTTTGAAAAGGTATAAAATATTGGATATATCTAGGAGTATTATATCAAACGAAAGACAATTATTAGCTAAATGCATTTATGCCGAAAAGCCGAAATTGAAAAATTCTGACATAGGTTGTTATTCCAAAAAAACACAGAATTGGGGTTCCAAAATTGAAACACTTATGGGAGTTGCTTGCGCCATCCTGTATTTTGATAGTGTCAATAAATTTTGCTGAGTAGTATCAAAATCGTATTAATCATATAATTAGGAGTTTCTTAAAATACTTATTTCTGGATGGGTGATATGCCTACAAGAAATAAGTAAGAGTCATTAATCATTACTAATTTTAGAAGTTTTAAAATATTCCCACTCTCCAAAAGACAAAAACGATTGGATTAAAAAAACTATTTCTTCACTTCAGCTGAGTTTGTTGGTGGTGTGAACAATATTTAAATGTCATTTAAGTTAACAACGTTCGCCATGTTATTTTATTATTCACTGTTGTGACCATCGTTTCAAACATCATATTATCAAAGTGAATTATGTCTTGTCTGCTACAAGTGTGAAGGTGAGTCGTAAAAGATATTTTTGCAATTTCACTAAAAATGTATAACACAGCTTGCGATGTAGCTAGCTTTTTGAGGTGTTGAAAGTGGGGCAACTTCAGTGGTCATGAAAATGTATTTAAGCTGTTAAAAATAAAAAGTACAAAAAGTTGTTTGAAAATAACTCAAACAAGAGTTCCAACTTTTTCGTGTATAACGTTCAAACTTACCAACGCTAATTTGTCGGTAAATGAATCGAAGTCACCATCCTGTATCAAATGAGATAAATATTTTCATTACACCGGTCGACACGATTTTTGGGTCTGACTTTTAAGAGCCAAATTTTGATTTCTTTTATTGTTAAACAAAATTTTTTCAAAGCTTGTTTTTGTTGAAATGAGGACATATTTTCGAATTTCAAAGAAATTGGCGGTTTTCCTTGCAAAAACTTTTTAAATTATGCAGCGATTTTCTTCGGAATGGGCTCATTTTATTCATGATCGATCAGACTTTGCGATAAAATGCGAAGTAACAATTGTGCATTTTTCGACGCTTTTATTTAAAAATTATTATTAAAATGTTATCAAAAAATATGATTTTTTTTGTAAGATATCGTGGAAACCGCTAAACGGATGGAAAAATTTTTTTGTGAGAAGTTGACGGTTACTTAAATTTGTATTCTTTAAATCTTTCCTGCTACAATTAGGAAAATGGTTCTCGAGTTATGCCAAAATATGTGGCTCAACCTCTCTTTAGTAGACTATACTTTCGTTAGTCGCACAATAGCCCAGACTGGCAATTCAAAGATACCTGTTATTGTGTATTTGGTTCGAACGCTTATTTAATGTATTAACATAATCAAAAGGCACAAAAAGAAGATCAAGATTATTTCTTGGTATTGTTTAAATGTAAATTTTATTCATATTTTTTCAGAGTATTTTTTGTTATATTAGGCTTGAAATATTTTTGTAATAAAAAATCTTAAATGTATTTCAGTAGCTCATTGTTATGTAAAATTTATTTTTGTGTTTTAGAGAATAACATAATTTTGCCTTTAATATTTTGCCTTATAGGTTGAATCATATTTCGCCATACAAACGTTTAACTGAGGGATTCCGGTTGAACGGGGCACAATGCGATGAATTAAAAAAGGAAATAGTTCTGCCGTTTCTTAAATAGCAATCAACCGAATGTAACGCATCTTGGCATTATTGTAGAACAGATATTAGAGAAGTTAAGTTCTGAATAGGGCCCCCTACACCCTGAAAAAAAATTTCTGTAGTCCCAAACATATTCTGCTTGAAATATACAAATGTTTAGAGTACAATCTAAATATATTATATTTGGTATTTATTTACATTTAAGTATTCAGAAAATATATCAATATCTTAATTTTAAAACAAGTTTTATGACGATAATTTTTTTTCGAAAATTTAAATGTTCGTAAAATTCCTTTATAATTTAAATCGTATAATCAAGCACGATGATACATTATGCTTATGAGTTAACAACAAATGATGACTTGGAATAAATGATAGAAAAATGAGTGCCTTATAAAAAATGTTATTGCTACTTATGTCATTTTAAATTATAAGGTATCACTCGAAATCAATGAAAAAAATAAATTCGAAAAATCTGCAAAGTTTTGAAAATCTTTTTTAAACAAAATATATTTGGAGAAATTTCTAAATAATAATTTTATTTGGATAAAAACACATAGTTTCATTGAGAAAATTTGTTTGCAAATATATTTTGTTGTAATATATTAACATATGCGTTCCAAATATATTTTATTGATTTTCAAAAATATGTATTTCCTCAGAAATCTATCTTTCTTATTATATATATAAAAGAGAGTGTCTGTTTGTGGGTTTGTTTGTGGGTTTGTTTGTGGGTTTGTTTCTATGTTTGTTTGTTCCGTATAGACGTCTAAACGGCTAGACCGATCATCTTGAAATTTCCACAGAATGTACATGTGTAGGGGGTGCTGAAAATAGGGTACTTGAATTTTAGATATATCAAGCTGGCGTGGACCCGCCCATATGGGTCCAATTTTGATATTGAGAAAAATTTTTAGCTAGAGTGCTGAAATTTCGTGTGTATGCATTTAGTGTCAGATTATGTGAATTTTCCAAAAATGGGCGGAATCGGACCAATGGGCGTGGCCCCGCCCGTATAAGCCAAATTTTGAAATTGAGATATTTTGCACAATTTGTTAGCGAGAGTGCTGGAATGTTATGTATATGTATATGTATATGGTGGCAGTCTACGTGATGGCTCCAAAAATGGGCGGGATCGGACCAATGGGCGTGGCCCCGGGAACATAGACAAAATTTTGAAATTTTGATATCTTGCACAATGTTGCGTATATGTATCTGGTGGCATTCTACGTAATTGGACAAAAAATGGGCGGGACCGGACCAATGGGCGTGGCCCCGCCCATATAAGCCAAATTTTGAAATTGATATATCTTGAACAATTTGTTAGTTAGAGTGTTGTAATGTTGTACATATGTATCTAATGGCAGTCCACGTGATTGATCCAAAAACGGGCTGGATCGAACCAATGGGCGTGGCACCGCCCATATAAGCCAAATTTAAAAAATGTGATATCTTGCACAATTTGTTAGCGAGAGATCTGGAATTTTGTGTATATATATCCGTTGGCGATCTACGTGATTGGTCCAAAAATGGGCGGGTTCGAACCAATAGGCGTGGCCCCGCCCACATTGACCAAATTTTGAAATTTTGATATCTTGCACAATTTTCTAGCGGGAGTGCTGCAATGTTGCGTATATGTATCTGGTGGTATTCTACGTAATTGGTCAAAAAATGGGCGGGATCGGACCAATGTGCTTGGCCCCGCCCATATAAGCCAAATTTTGAAATTGATATAAGTTGCACAATATGTTAGCGAGAGTGCTGGAATTTTGTGTATATGTACATGGTGGCAGTCTGCGTGATTGGTCCAAAAATGGACGGGATCGGCCCAATGGGCGTGGCCCCGCCCACATAGACCAAATTTTGATATCTTGCACAATTTGCTATCGGGAGTGCTGCAATGTTGTGTATATGTATCTGGTGGCATTCTACGTAATTGGTCAGAAAATGGGCGGGATCGAACCAATGGGCGTGGCCCCTCCCTTATAAGCCAAATTTCGAAATTGATATATCTTGGACAATTTTTTATCTAGAGTGCTGTAATGTTGTACATATGTATCTGGTGACAGTCCACGTGATTGGTCCAAAAATTGCCGGGATCTGACCAATGGGCGTGCCGCCCATATAAGCCAAATTTTGAAATTGTTTTATATTGCTCATTTAGTTAGCGAGAGTGTTAAAATTTTGCGTACATGTATCTGGTAGCAGTCTACGTGATTGGCTTACAAATGGGCGGAATAGGACCAGTGGGCGTGGTACAGCCCATATTTTGATATAACTTGCAAGTATTATATAGGAAATACATGAACAAAAATGCTCGGTATGCGATAATTACAGCTGCTCACTCCAATACAATCGCAATATGATAATGTGATGCATGACCAATGAAACAAGAATTTGGAAATTTTATAAGTATACATTTCTATTTTCTGGACTTTCCACTGAATTCGTTATTTTTTCATTCAGTGAATTTATTACTAATACCAGTAAGGAAAGGCAGAAAGTCGGGCGGGGCCGACTATATAATACCCTACACCTCCCTAACAATGCGATAAGGGTCATTGCGATAATAATTTGGAATAATTGGTAAATGTGGTGCGTGTGTGTATGTATATCTTATTTTGAACCGATAATCGCTAAATTAAGCAATATTCGTTCCTAAATTGAGAAACATTTTTCTGGAGAACTTTGTAATGATCGGAAGTAAAGTACAACTTCTATAGCGCTTTGTAACCAAATCTGGAGGAACATATATATGGAGGTTATATATAAATCTGAATCGATTTTCCTTGAATACTCATTCATGTAAAATAGAAACCTGTTTCTGTCGAATTTCATACTGATCGGATATAAAACACAGTCTCTACAGCGCTTACATGTCAAATTGGGGGTAACATATATATGGGGGCTATATCTAAATCTGAACCGATTTTCTCCGAATTTTGCGGTATTCCTTCATTAATAAGAAACCTCTTTCTGCCGAATTTCTTACTGATCGAATATAAATTACAGTTTCTACAGCGCTTGAATTTCAAATCGGGGGTAACATATATATGGGGAATATATCTAAATCTGAACCGATTTTCTCGGAGTTTGGCAGTATTCCTTGATGTAATAAGAAACCTCTTTCTGCCGAATTTCGTTCTGATCGGATATAAAATACAGTTTCTACAGCGCTAATTTTGACATGGGCAGCGAAGCGCATCGGGCTCAGCTAGTCTATATATATAAAAGAGAGTGTCTGTTTGTGGGTTTGTTTGTTTGTTTGTTCCGTATAGACGTCTAAACGGCTTGACCGATCATCTTGAAATTTTCACAGAATGTACATGTGTAGGGGGTGCTGAAAATAGGGTACTTGAATTTTCGATATATCAAGTGGGCGTGGACCCGCCCATATGGGTCCAATTTTGATATTGAGAAAAATTTTTACCTAGAGCGCTGAAATTTTGTGTGTATGAATTTAGTGGCAGATTATGCGAATTTTAATTTTGAAATTGAAATATTTTCCAAAATTCATTAGCGTGAGTTCTGCAAGTTTGGTGACAGTCTACGTGATTGGTCCAAAAATGGGCGGGATCGGCTCAATGGGCGAGGCCCCGCCCACATAGACCAAATTTTGAAATTTCGATATCTTGCACAATTTGCTAGCGAGAGTGCTGCAATGTTGTGTATATGTATCTGGTAGCAGTCCACGTGATTTTTCAAAAGATGGGCGGGATCGGACTATTGGGCGTGGCACCGCCCATATAAGCCAAATTTTAAAAATGTGATATCTTGCACAATTTGTTACCGAGAGACCTGGAATTTTGTATATATATATCCGTTGGCGACCTCCATGATTGGTCCAAAAATGGGCGGGTTCGGACCAATAGGCGTGGCCCCGCCCATTTAAGCCAAATTTTGAAATTGAGATATTTTGCACAATTTGATAGCGAGAGTGCTGGAATTTTGTGTATGTGTATATGGTGGCAGTCTTCGTAATTGGTACAAAAATTGGCGGAATCGGACCAATGGGCGTGGCCCCGCCCATATAAGCCAAATTTTTAAATTGAGATATCTTGCACAATTTGCTAGCGAGAGTGCTGCAATGTTGTATATATGTATCTGGTAGCAGTCCACGTGATTTTGCAAAAGATGGGCGGGATCGGACTATTGGGCGTGGCACCGCCCATATAAGCCAAATTTTAAAAATGTGATATCTTGCACAATTTGTTACCGAGAGACCTGGAATTTTGTATATATATATCCGTTGGCGACCTCCATGATTGGTCCAAAAATGGGCGGGTTCGGACCAATAGGCGTGGCCCTGCCCATATAAGCCAAATTTTGAAATTGAGATATTTTGCACAATTTGATAGCGAGAGTGCTGGAATTTTGTGTATATGTATATGCTGGCAGTCTACGTGATTGGTCCAAAAATGGGCGGGTTCGGACAAATAGGCGTGGCCCCGCCCATATAAGCCAAATTTTGAAATTGAGATATTTTGCACAATTTGTTAGCGAGAGTGCTGGAATTTTGTGTATATGTATATGGTGGCAGTCTACGTGATTGGTCCTAAAATGGGCGGGATCAGAACAATGGGCGTGGCCCCGCCCATATAAGCCAATTTTTTAAATTGAGATGTCATGCACAATTTGTCTACGTGATTACACAAAAACGGGCGGCACCGCCCATAGAAGCCTAATTTTTAAATTGAGATACCTTGCACAATTTGTTTAAGTGAGCGCTGCAGTTTTGGGTGTATGTATCTGATGACAGTCTACGTGATTCGCCCACAAAATAGGCGGGATCAGACCAATGGACGTTGCCCCGCCTATACGAGTATAAGCCAAATTTTGAAATTGTGAGTCATATCTTGCACAATTTTTTAGCGAGAGTGCTGTAATTTTGTGCATATGGATCTGGTGATAGTCTACGCGAATGGTCCAAAAAGGGTTGGGATCGGACCAATGGGCGTCCTTACAAGCAAATTTCTGAAATTGAAATACCTTGAACAATTTGTTAGCGAGAGTGTTGTAATTTTGTAAATATGCATTTGATGGCATTCTACGTAATTGGTTAAAAAATGGACGGAATCGGAAATCTGAAGTCTGGGGCAACGAAGTGGACCGGGTCCAGCTAGTCTATATATATAAAAGAGAGTGTCTGTTTGTGGGTTTGTTTGTTTGTTCCGTATAGACGTCTAAACGGCTAAACCGATCATCTTGAAATTTTCACAGAATGTACATGTGTAGGGGGTGCTGAAAATAGGGTACTTGAATTTTCGATATATCAAGTGGGCGTGGACCCGCCCATATGGGTAAAATTTTGGTATTGAGAAAAATTTTTAGCTATAGTGCTGAAATTTTTTGTGTATGCATTTCGTGGCAGATTATGTGCGTGGCCCCGCCCATATAAGCCAAATTTTGAAATTGAAATATTTTCCACAATTTATTAGCGAGAGTTCTGTAGTTTAGGTTATATGTATCTGGTGACAGTATACGTGATTGGTCAAAAAATGGGCGGGATCGGTCCAATGGGCGTGGCTCCGTCCATATAAGCCAAATTTTGAATTTGAGATATCTGGCACAATTAGTTAGCGAGAGAGGTGTAATTTTGGGTAAATATATATGTTGGCGACCTACGTGATTGGTCCAAAAATGGGCGGAATCAGACGAATGGGCGTGGCCCCGCCCTTATAAACCAAATTAACGGGATCGGATATCTGAAGCCTGGGGCAACGAAGTGGACCGGGTCGAGCTAGTATATAATATTTACAAATTTGTGTTCCAAATATATTTTTTCCAGATTCAAACATATCAAAAAAGAAGATTTGGAGTTATAAAAGAAGTTATTTAAAAAAAGTATAGCATATTTATAATCATCTTAAAGGAAATATCCTGGAGAATGTTTCTGAAGAAAGAACAGGCCAAAAATATTTAATGGTATTGTTACCAAACATCTCCAATTTTTTATTTTATAAAATTGTTTATATATTTTTATTCAGTCTATGAATTACAATCCTTACATACTAGCAAATGAAAACAAATTAAATCTAAGGTTTCATCAAATTTGTTTGAAGATTATGAAAAATCGTAGTTAAATTGTTTATTAATATTGTTAAACTCTTTTAAAGACCTTAAAACAGGTTCAAAATAAGAGTAGTTACTCCTATGAAAAGGAGTAACCTTTGCTATTTGTATACCCTTCACCATAGGATGGGGGTATATTCATTTTGTCACTCCGTTTGTAACACCTCTAAATATTGATCTGAGACCCCATAAAGTGTACATAATATGTATTCTTAATCGTCGTAAAAGACGATTAAGTCATGTCCGTCTGTTGTGATCACGCTACAGTCCGTAATAATAGAGCTAGTTTGATACAATTTGGTATAAATATTTCTTATAGTTGCAGGTTGTTTGGGATTGCAAATGGGCGATATCGGTCCATATTTAGATATAGCTCCCATATATAGCATCTAACTTGTTGTCTACTATATTTACTATATTTTTATTCCCTCACCTTAGAGAGGAGGGTATATATCATTTGCAACGAACCAAAAGTGTAACACATCGAAGGAGTGACCTAAGACCCTAAGTATGTTCGGCAGATATCCGTTTTGGGTAATTTTAAGTCGAATGAGCAATGTCCGTCCGTCCGTCTGTCTGTCTGCTTGTTGATGCGCACGATAACTCTCGAAAGGAGTAACCGATTGACTTCAAATTTGGTATGTGGTAATATTTTCTTCTATCTCCGGCTAAGTTCGAAGATGGGCCATATTGGTTCACTCCTTCTAATACCTCCCCCACAACGGTTTAATATTTAGTGAAATATTGATTATTTAATAACTTCTATACTTCTTAGTTGAATCCTCTGAAATTCTGCACATAGTATTAGTTTATTGGTCACTATGACCTCGAGAAAAATTGGCGAAGTTGCCACGCCCCTTTTGGTACCTCCCACACAAATGGACAAGTTTGAGCCAACAGTTACCAGCTTATAACTTTAATACTAGTGCATACAAATACTTGAAATTTTGTACATTAGGTTTAATATTACCTACAATACCGTGACACATCGTTCATTCCATGTCAAACCGAACACCTTTTTTGGTCACCATTCCCGATTTCAAAATAAATTGGCATATCGATTCTCTGCTCAAAATTAGTGCAGTACTCTACATTACTTTCAAACCTACCACTAATATAGTGGAATAGAACGAAAGCTGTTGTTCGTGTAAAGTTTACACGAACAACACTGTAAACAAAGCATTTACCAACAACACAAACAACTTTGAATTGTCGAGGCAAACAGAACACGGCGGCAATTCCTATATGTAAATTTGGAATAACTTTCGTATAAGTAGAAGTAATGACATGTGGACGGCAGGCCAAAAACAACATTACTGCATCCGAAGCGTTGACTAACCACCAACGAAACGTCATGCATTGGTTGATGTTGGATTTCAAGGTCGTTTTCTTTTTCATTTGACTATTAAAAAATACCTTCCTTCACTTTGAAGGAATTCTTTGATCTTCAGCTAAACTCCACAGTGAGAAAAACCATAAAAAAAAAACATTTTATAGTTGGCGAAAAAATTACAAAAAATTTTGCCATATATTATTGGCATCTGAAATCTGATAATACGAAAATATTCTCAAAGGGGATAGGTTTCGAATTCTGTATTTTCGGAACGCGTCAACGGATTTTTACAAAAGAAGGCTCATTTTAAAGGTTGTAAGATCTATTTTTTCATAGGAGGAATTTGTGTTCGTGTCGTTAACGTTTTTGAGTGCATCCGATGCATCTGCAAATTTTACTTGCATTTTACACATCAATGACACCAACTTAAAATTCTGTGAAAAATATTGTTATATAGCCCCATATGTTCTAAATGATCGCTGAAAATTTTAAGATGGTGTTCAGCCCCGTTCTTTTTTAAAAAAATTTTGTTGAGAAATTCCTGAGATGTGAACATTGCATTTGTTATATTTTTAAAACTCGTTTGTAGATTTGCATATATCGTTATTTATTTTTCCTCTTAAATTTTAATTTGCATACCGGACCAGGAATACACCAACATGATATGTGAAATATATATAGGCATGGAGCCCTAGTGGTACAGGGTATTATAAGTTTGTTTCACGGCAGATGTTTGTAACACCTGAAAATAACACAGTTAGACCCACCTTAAAGTAAACCGATCGACTCAGAATCACTAGCTAAGTCGATTTAACGATGTCCGTCCGTCTATCCATGTAAAGTTGTTCGTCGACTACAGGTCGCAATTTCACTCCGATCGTTCTGAAATTTTGCATTTTAGAGTATTTCGCGGCTGTTAAGATCGCTATTGAATTTGGTTGAAATCGGTTCAGATTTAGATATAGCTCCCATATATATCTTTCGTCCGATTTGGCCCTTTAGTCCTATAGAAGCTGTATTTTACATCCAATCATTTTTAAATTTAGAATGGTAGAGTTTCTTGATCCACGAGCCAACGCTACCGAATTTGAAGAAAATCGGTTAAGATTTAGCTATAGCTCCCATATATATGTTTCGTCCGATTTGGCCCTTTAGTCCTATAGAAGCTGTATTTTACATCCGATCGTTTTGAAATTTAGAATGGTAGAGTTTCTTGATCCATGAACCACCGCTACCGAATTTGAAGAAAATCGGTTAAGATTTAGCTATAGCTCCCATAAATATGTTTCGTCCGATTTGGCCATTTAGTCCTATAAAAGCTGTATTTTACATCCAATCGTTTTGAAATTTAGAATGGTAGAGTTTCTTGATCCATGAACCAACATTGCCGAATGTGAAGAAAATCGGTTAAGATTTAGCTATAGCTCCCATATATATGTTTCGTCCGATTTTGCTCTTTAGTCCTGAAGAAGCTGTATTTTACATCCAATCATTTTTAAATTTAGAATGGTAGAGTTTCTTGATCCACAAGCCAACACTACCGAATTTGAAGAAAATCGGTTAAGATTTAGCTATAGCTCCCATATATATGTTTCGTCCGATTTGGCCCTTTAGTTCTATAGAAGCTGCATTTTACATCCAATCGTTTTGAAATTTAGAATGGTAGAGTTTATTGATCCATGAACCAACACTACCGAAGTTGAAGAAAATCGGTTAAGATTTAGCTATAGCTCCCATATATATGTTTCATCCGATTTGGCTCTTTTGATCCAATCGTTTTTATACCCTACACCACCCTGTGGTACAGGGTATTATTTAGGTATAAAATGTCCCAAAAGTAAATTTATGTAAACAATATATACATGAATTACAAAATGTATATATCAGAGTTATTCAATATTACGAGAGTGGTGTAGGGTATTATATAGTCGGCACTGCCCGACTTTAGCCTTTCCTTACTGGTTTTTTATTGAACTGATTCTGTCTATTTTGTAATTTCAATATTAATCATAGTTTATAATGGAAAATCGTTGGCATTTTTTTTGTAAATATTGTTTTAAAAAAGAACGATGCTGAACACCATCTTGAAATTTGTATTAGTTAAGGGTTAGTTAAGTGAGGCTACATGACTATATTTTCCTCAGAATTTTTAGTTAGTGTCATTGATGTGCAAGATACAAAATATAGTTGCATATGCAAATGATGCATTTAAAAACGTTGAATTAACCAGCATTAATATATGTACTTTAAAGTAATGGGTGATATAAGTAGAGATACTTAGATCAATAGCCACGTGTGAGTCATGTCATGCTGTCATATTATTTTTGTTAAGTATTGTTTGGCATTTCATCATGGAAAGACTTACGCCAGAACAACGTTTGCAAATTATTCAGTTTTGTTATCAAAATAACCGTTCGTTAATTGCGCTAAGTCCATTTTTTTTACTGGGCATTATTGCCACGCCCCTTTTGGTACCTCCCACACAAATGAACCATTTTGTACCAAAAGTTAACAACTTTTAACTTTAAAACCAGTGCATACAAATACTTGAAATTTCGTACAGTGCAATGCTTTTATAGTACCTAGAGTCTAGAGAAATGTGGCCGTAATTGGCACGCCCCTTTTGGTACCTCCCACACAAATGGACCATTTTACACCAAAAGTTAACAGCTTATAACTTTTATACCTCTCACACAAATGGACCATTTTGTACCAAATTTAACAGAATTTAACTTTAATACCGGTACATACTTTAAAGATATTAAATGCAATTTAAATTGATGATAATTTAAATAAAGCAAACAAATAAATAAATTTACAAATATTTGTTTGAGACTCAAGGTAAGGGGATTCATTATTCGGTTTACCCGACTGAACTTTCTTACTTGTTATACCCTACACCACACTGTGGTACAGGGTATTATAAGTTTGTTTCACGGCAGATGTTTGTAACACCTGAAAATAACACAGCTAGACCCACCTTAAAGTATACCGATCGACTCAGAATCACTAGCTGAGTCGATTTAACGATGTCTGTCCGTCCGTCTGTCCATGTAAAGTTGTTCGTCGACTACAGGTCGCAATTTCACTCCGATCGTTCTGAAATTTTGCAGTTTAGAGTATTTCGCAGCTGTTAAGATCGCTATTGAATTTGGTTGAAATCGGTTCAGATTTAGATATAGCTCCCATATATATCTTTCGTCCGATTTGGCCCGATTTGGCCCTTTAGTCCTATAGAAGCTGTATTTTACATCCAATCGTTTTGAAATTTAGAATGGTAGAGTTTCTTGATCCATGAACCAACACTACCGAATTTGAAGAAAATCGGTTAAGATTTAGCTATAGCTCCCATATATATGTTTCGTAAGATTTGGCCCTTTAGTTCTATAGAAGCTATATTTTACATCCAATCGTTTTGAAATTTAGAATGGTAGAGTTTCTTGATCCATGAACCAACATTGTCGAATTTGAAGAAAATCGGTAAAGATTTAGCTATAGCTCCCATATATATGTTTCATACGATTTGGCTCTTTAGATCCAATCGTTTTTATACCCTACACCACACTGTGGCACAGGGTATTATTTAAGTAGAAAATGTCCCAAAAGTAAATTTATGTAAACAATTTATACCTGAAATACAAAGTTTATATATCAGAGTCATTCAATATTACGAGAGTGGTGTAGGGTATTATATAGTCGGCCCCGCCCGACTTTAGCCTTTCCTTACTGGTTTTTATTTAATTTTATTATTTTATTTTGGCCGTGAGCTGTAGCGGTTTGGCAGTGTGCCATTAGCGGGTGAGTCGTGAACTGATTAAAAAAACGGCGGCGTTACCATCACCATGACGGCGTTAGCAGCAATGCATTTCAGCTGAATCGTTGTTGAAAGTTGAGGAAGAACTGCTGTTGTTCTGCTGTTGAAGAACAGTTGTCACTTCTAAAGGTATATTTTCTGAATACTTAATTGCAAATAAATCTTTGTTTCGAAAATAATATTCCCACATAAAAACATATTAGGATGCAAACAAAGATTTATCTAGACCAACATCTTCCCGGATATATCATATCTGTGTGTACCAAATACTACATATTTAGAGTGTATCCTAAACATAAATATGTTTCAAGCAGAATATTAAAGCCCACACTAATGAAGGACTTTAAACCAGTCTGTTATGCAGACGACGTTATAATACTTCTAAGGGGGCACACATCCAAACCAACTATGCAGAAGAGCTGTGGAAGCACTTAACATAGCATATAACTGGGCACAACCAAGGGGATTAAATGTCAACCCAGACAAAACAGAAATATGTCTATTTACAAGAAAAACGAAGATTCATCCTTTTACCGTGCCTCGATTACTGGATAAGAATATTGCCATATCTAACCAGTAAGGAAAGGCTAAAGTCGGGCGGGGCCGACTATATAATACCCTACACCACTCTCGTAATATTGAATAACTCTGATATATAAATTTTGTAATTCATATATAAATTGTTTACATAAATTTACTTCTGGACATTTTATACTTAAATAATACCCTGTACCACAGTGTGGTGTAGGGTATAAAAACGATTGGATCTAAAGAGCCAAATCGGATGAAACATATGTATATATGGGAGCTATAGCTAAATCTTAACCGATTTTCTTCAAATTCGGCAATGTTGGTTCATGGATCAAGAAACTCTACCATTCTAAATTTCAAAACGATTGGATGTAAAATACAGCTTCTATAGAACTAAAGGCCAAATCGGACGAAACATATATATGGGAGCTATAGCTACATCTTAACCGATTTTCTTCAAATTCGGTAGTGTTGGTTCATGGATCAAGAAACTCTACCATTCGAAATTTCAAAACGATTGGATGTAGTGTTGGTTCATGGATCAAGAAACTCTACCATTCTAAATTTCAAAATGATTGGATGTAAAATACAGCTTCTATAGGCCTAAAGGGCCAAATCGGACGAAAGATATATATGGGAGCTATATCTAAATCTGAACCGATTTCAACCAACTTCAATAGCGATCTTAACAGCTGCGAAATACTCTCAACTGCAAAATTTCAGAACGATCGGAGTGAAATTGCGACCTGTAGTCGACATGGGCAGACGGACGGACGGACAGACATTGTTAAATCGACTCAGCTAGTGATTCTGAGTCGATCGGTATACTTTAAGGTGGGTCTAGCTGTGTTATTTTCAGGTGTTACAAACATCTGCCCGGAAACAAACTTATAATATCCTGTACCACAGTGTGGTGTAGGGCATAAAAAGGTAAAATACTTGGGAGTAATCTTGGATCAGAAACTGTACTGGATAGATCATATTGAAGAAAGAGTAAAAAAGGTCCACAGATGTTGGTCGTTGTGCAGAAGAGCTATAGGTTCAAAATGGGGACTACGTCCAAATATGACACACTGGCTTTACATGAGCGCGATTAGACCAATAATAACCTACGCGTCTGCAGTGTAGTGGACATCAATGGACAAAATGAACAAAGTAACACCATTGCAAAAAGTACAACGTATGTGCTGTCTACGCATAAGCGGGGCATTTAGAACCGCACCAACAAGAGCGTTGGAGACTATACTGCACATCAAACCAATAGATATCCGTATAAAGTATGAGGCAGCCATCACAGCATGACGTCTACAAGTGATGGGTGAATGGATAAATCGAGACCACAAGTCGTACCATCAGAAGATATTACAATCACTGGTCGGTCATATTCAAACAACGGAAATCTCCGATCGCATTCCTGAAGTGCGGCTTACAGCTACCTGTGATTCGTTCGTACCAGACAGACGCTCCTGGGAAAACGGAACACTAGCTCATGCACCAGTGGGAACCAGCTCCAACACTGATGGGTCCAAGCTAGGAGTAAGGACGGGTCTGGGACTTTTTATTGATGAACCAGAAGTCGAACTTTACTTCCGCCTCCCAGACCATAACACAGTATTTCAAGCAGAAGTTCGAGCAATCACGGAGTGTGTTAACTGGCTCTGTAATACCATAAAGCCTAAATATGCCAACATATTCACAGGTAGCCGAATGCCGATCAAAACAATAACATCGGAAAAGGTCAAATCCAGACCATCTCAGACCATAGTCAACTGTGTATTTACTGGGTACCGGGACACAACGGAATGATTGGAAATGAACGAGCAAACAGCTTGGCTTCAAAGGGCACAGAACTTCGAGTAATATACTTGGAAAATTGGAAACCTTTCGAAGCCACGAAGGATGAGTTGAAGCACTGGGCAGTGATGGCTCACAAAACTGTGTGGAATAGAGCAACTGTTGGTGCAACTGCTAAGATACTGTGGGGTGACCCAAATGAGAAGAACACAAGTAGTTTTCTGAAACTAAACAAGATCGAGATTAGTAAGATGATGAGTGTTCTAACGGGACACTCAAGCTTACAGGCACATCTTCGTCGCATAGGATTAGCAGGAAACGACGAATGCAGTGCATGCAGGGAAAACATCGAAACGGTGGAAAATTTTCTGTCTCACTGCCCAGCTTTCGCACATGCAAGATCCCGATATTACGGTTCCGACATATTGCCAGACTTGACTCATCTCAGAGGAGATGACTGGAAGATACTGAGAAAATACGTGTCTAGTATCGATTTTCTGTAATCCGTGGGGTATAAAAATCATAAATAAGTAGCGCACAACAGGCCGAACCACTGGCTTAAGTGTATGGACATGAGACCTAACCTAACATAACCTAAGCCGAATATGTTTGTGACAATATACTTCAGAAGCGATTTTTTCCAGCGTGTAGCATTTGTAGTATTTTGGAGATATCGAGAAAATTATAAAACCAGTAAGGAAAGGCTAAAGTCGGGCGGTGCCGACTATATAATACCCTACACCACTCTCGTAATATTGAATAACTCTGATATATAAATTTTGTAATTCATGTATAAATTGTTTACATAAATTTACTTTTGGAACATTTTATACTTAAATAATACCCTGTACCACAGTGTGGTATAAACAAGGATATAAAAACGATTGGATCTAAAGAGCCAAATCGGATGAAACATATATATGGGAGCTATAGCTAAATCTTTACCGATTTTCTTCAAATTCGGCAATGTTGGTTTATGAATAAAGAAACTATACCATTCTAAATTTCAAAACGATTGGATGTAAAATACAGCTTTTATAGGACTAAAGGGCCAAATCGGGCGAAATATATATATGGGAGCTATAGCTAAATCTTAACCGATATTCTTCAAATTCGGTAGTGTTGGTTCATGGATCAATTAACTCTACCGTTATAAATTTCAACACGATTGGATGTAAAATACAGCTTCTATAGAACTAAAGGGCCAAATCGGACGAAACATATATATGGGAGCTATAGATAAATCTTAACCGATTTTCTTCAAATTCGGTAGTGTTGGTTCATGGATCAAGAAACTTTACCATTCTAAATTTCAAAACGATTGGATGTAAAATACAGCTTCTTCAGGACTAAAGAGCAAAATCGGACGAAACATATATATGGGAGCTATAGCTAAATCTTAACCGATTTTCTTCAAATTCGGCAATGTTGGTTCATGGATCAAGAAACTCTACCATTCTAAATTTCAAAACGATCGGATGTAAAATACAGCTTCTATAGGACTAAAGGACCAAATCGGACGAAAGATATATATGGGAGCTATATCTAAATCTAAACCGATTTTCTTCAAATTCGGCAATGTTGGTTCATGGATCAAGAAACTCTACCACTCTAAATTTCAAAATGATTGGATGTAAAATACAGCTTCTACAGGACTAAAGAGCAAAATCGGAAGAAACATATATATGGGAGCTATAGCTAAATCTTAACCGATTTTCTTCAAATTAGGCAATGTTGGTTCATGGATCAAGAAACTCTACCATTCTAAATTTCAAAACGATCGGATGTAAAATACAGCTTCTATAGGACTAAAGGACCAAATCGGACAAAAGATATATATGGGAGCTATATCTAAATCTGAACCGATTTTCTTCAAATTCGGCAATGTTGGTTCATGGATCAAGAAACTCTACCATTCTAAATTTTAAAACGATCGGATGTAAAATACAGCTTCTATAGGACTAAAGGGCCAAATCGGACGAAACATATATATGGGAGCTATAGCTAAATCTTAACCGATTTTCTTCAAATTCGGCAATGTTGGTTCATGGATCAAGAAACTCTACCATTCCAATTTCAAAACGATCGGATGTAAAATACAGCTTCTATAGGACTAAAGGACCAAATCGGACGAAAGATATATATAGGAGCTATATCTAAATCGGAACCGATTTTCTTCAAATTCGGCAATGTTGGTACATGGATCAAGAAACTCTGCCATTCTAAATTTCAAAACGATCGGATGTAAAATACAGCTTCTATAGGACTAAAGAGCAAAATCGGAAGAAACATATATATGGGAGCTATATCTAAATCTGAACCGATTTCAACCAAATTCAATAGCCGCGAAATACTCTAAACTGCAAAATTTCAGAACGATTGGAGTGAAATTGCGACCTGTAGTCGACGAACAACTTTACATGGACAGACGGACGGACGGACGGACAGACATCGTTAAATCGACTCAGCTAGTGATTCTGAGTCGATCGGTATACTTTAAGGTGGGTCTAGCTGTGTTATTTTCAGGTGTTACAAACATCTGCCGTGAAACAAACTTATAATACCCTGTACCACAGTGTGGTGTAGGGTATAATGAAACTATGACTAGAGTGATCAAAACCGGTTTAAAATAAACCGGCCCACCGGTTTTTTGCTTCCACCGTCCCCGGTTTTTCTCAAAATCATGAATTTCGAACAACCGGTGCAACCGGTTTTTTTCGTTTGTTTCCACCGGTTTTCCAGTTTTTTTATTATCACTAAAATATTAAAAATTATTTACAACTTTATATACAAAATATCACAAATTAAGATAATAATATGAAAGATCTCCTTATATGGCCTAAAAGGACTCGGCAACTTTGCTAGAATCCGAAGCCATTCACCAATTTCTTTACAAATTACAAAAATGTAAAGAAAATAAATGATTCATACGCGCAGAAGTTGCAATTGGGTAAACCGACTAGTGTATACTCTTATATATTTATATACTCGTATATACCCACCTGCACTAAAGTGTGTATATAAAATATATATGTATAAAGATTTAGTACCTCTATTAAATATTCTTTTTAATACCCCGAAATATTATATTTTCTTGACTGAACTACATAAGGGGAATTGCATGTCAAGTGAGTTAATTTTTAAAAGGGATGTCTTCTGTCGGGATGAAAATTGCACCAAGTAGCCCTATCAGATAGTAGTTATGAGACACAATTCCAACGAGATCGGTTAAGGACTTTCCGAGTTGGAGGGTGCCAAATATTGACATTTTTGTCAAACGGTTGTTTTTCCCATCTGAAATGCTAAAATGTTTGGTTGAACGTTAATTTTTTCAGAGGTTTATATTTATTTTGATAGATCAACAGGTCCCATCCCATTAATAGGTCACAAAGCTTTTAAAGGAAATTATCTAAGCTTTCTTTTGAGCAAAAAAATCAAAAATTAAAACATAGGTTTTTACCAAAATTTCAAAAAAGTTTAATTTTGCAAAAAAGTAATATAAATATATTTGCTATTTTTTTTAAACGGTTGAAGAAAAGTCTATCGATAACACTTTTGGAAAATGTTTCTAAATACAATAGCTAATTAGTTATAAGTATGAGATAAAAGGACCGTTTGACTCAAATGACAATATTTATCACAATCCAACTCATAACTACTATCCAACAGGACTAAATTTGGTGCAAGATTCCTGATCAGAAGACATCGCTTTTAAAAATTTTATATTAAAAAATCGCCTTTTTTGTTATTAAAAAGGAAAATGTTTTTCAAACGGCAATTTTCATACTGTTTTGTTATGCAGAAAAAAACCGGTTCTACCGGTTTCCCCTGTTTTCTTCGAAGAAAAAAACCGTCCATCGGTTTTTTTATAACTTAAATAAACCATCCACCGGTTTTTTATTTTTTCAAAAAAACCGGTTTTTTGATCACTCTAACTATGACATATTTATATTCTTCTTAAAGGAAACATACTGGGGTAGCGTTTCCACGTTTCTCCAATTTAGGAAATTTAAAAACTTGGCCACATTTTCGACAACCGCAATTATAGAATATAAATTTGTTTTTTACCATTTTTAGATGTAGAGATGTGTTACACTGTAAACTAAAAAAGTAAAAAAAATCGCTTCTGTAGTATACTGTGACAAACATATTCTGCTTGAAACACATATATGTTCAGGGTACACTCTAAATATGTAATATTTGGCTCAAACAAATATAAAGCGCTGTAAAAAATGTCTTTTATATCCGATCAGTGCGAAAATCGGCAGAAAGAGGTTTCTTATTACATGAAGGAATACTGCCAAATTCGGAGAAAATCGGTTCGGATTTAGATATAGCCCTCATATATATGTTACCCCCGATTTGACATGTAAGCGCTGTAAAAACTGTATTTTATATCCGATCAGTGCGAAAATCGGCAGAAAGAGGTTTCTTATTACATGAAGGAATACTGCCAAATTCGGAGAAAATCGGTTCCGATTTAGATATAGCCCCCATATATATGTTACCCCCGATTTGACCTGTAAGCGCTGTAGAAATTATATTTTATATCCGATCAGTGCAAAATTCGCAGAAAGAGGTTTCTTATTACTCGAAGGAATACTGCCAAATTCGGAGAAAATCGGTTCAGATTTAGATATAACTCCCATATATATGTTACCCCCGATTTGAAATTCAAGCGATGTAGAAACTGTATTTTACATCTGATCACAGCGAAATTCAGCAGAAAGAGGTTTCTTATTACATGAAGGAATACTGCCAAATTCGGAGAAAATCGGTTCAGATTTAGATATAGCCCCCATATATATGTTACCCCCGATTTGACATCTAAGCGCTGTAGAGACTGTATTTTATATTCGATCAGTACGAAATTCGACAGAAAGAGGATTCTATTGTACATGAATGAGTATTCAGGGAAAATCGATTCAGATTTATATATTAAGATTCATTGTATATAGAGAGAATTAACTTTATTTTTTGGTTTGCTTTTAGATACAATGACATCATCCAACAATATCATTACTATGTTTATTGCCAGCCGGAGTAGCCACCATTCCAACCAGCACTTCTGCCACCACTATAACCGCCAGTATTGCCTGCCCAGCCCGCTCCAGATCCGACAGCGTTGCGGCCATAACCACTGCCCGATTTGGAAGGTCCATGATGCACTGTATATTCATAGCTAGATGGGGTACCAGCCCCCCATACGTTACCGGAGTCAGCACCACCGTAACCATAACCACGTCCACCATAAGAAACTGCTGGAGCGAAGGTTCTTGAAACATGGGAAACACCACCACGATGTGCATGTCCACCGCCATAGCCTGCTCCAAAAATAGCAGTGCTTGCCCCACCAAGTCCTCCTACCTGTCCACCAGGCAAATAACCACCATTACCACCAGCGCTGACCACCGCCAGTGAAGCCAAGATACAAATGAAAACCTTTAACATAAATTGAAATTAGTATCCGCCGTTTTGAAGTATAATTTTTGTACATTACCTTCATTTTTAGTAAATCTCAAATAGTTTTATTTCAAATGAACTTCTAACTTTGAATACTTTAGAAAACGAAAAGCATCACAATTTATAGCAAAATATACATTAGTTTAGTTTCTTTTAAAAATGATAAATTTATGTTCCAAAATGTTCTTTACCATCTTTTCGTAATATAATTTGTCATTGTTTCATATTTATGACTTCGTCTGTGTTATGTATATTGTTGTTAGGATTTTCTGGTCATTATTTGATTTTTTTTTTTTAAATAATATGATATATTTTTCTGCTCTTGTTAATTTTGCCAAAACAAGAGCCAAAGAAATTAATATATTTGTAGAGCTTTTGACACGTCTTGTTTAAAATTGGTAATGACGTAATTTTGTTGAAAAAACAATTAAAAGAGAGAAATTGTACAAAAATACATATCGTGAACTCATATTCAAAACCGACTATCATATGTTTTTCGAAATCGCTATTTTAATGTTAAAATCTTCTCTTTTACGACACATACCAAGTAGTTTAGGTACACGCTGACAAAAAATCGCTTCTGTAGTATATTGTCCCAAACAAATTCGGCTTGAAACATATAACAGGTGGCGCAAAAGTAACCACCGACCGATTACACTGTACAACAATTTCAAACTTTTTCAAAATAACAGGGTTCTGTCAGTGGATTCTGGTGGAGGAGACCAAAAAATATATACGTGTATCGGCGTTTTGAAAGATCAAATCTGAATTTTACTTTAGGGGGGGGGGTTAAAATTTCCCCCCTTTGCTTGTTTGTGCAGAATATCTGTATATAAAACTATGTTCTGTTCATCTGAGGTGTAGGATATCTTCAGCAACTTTGTAGCAAATTTAAGGCCTATATTTTTGTGGAATATATTAACCCACTAGCTTCCCCCATAACGGTGATTTTTGGCTATATTTTAACAAATCGTATAAAACTCCCCTAAAAATGGGTGGGGCGGGGTTGGACTGTTCTACAAAAATGTTAGCCATAATGTTTTACTATATATGTCAGAACACACCAAACCCCAAAACTTAACACCAACACCAAAAAAACCGGTTAAATTCAAGATTGCCTGTTAAGGGTGAATTTTTTATTCCTCGCTCTGACGAGAAATTTGCTTGCCACAGACGTAGCAAAACCAGTTTTCCCAAACAGTCAGTCACTATTATTCTTACAAATTCCCTTATAGAATAATGTAAGAAAATAAAAAGATTAACTGGCTGACCCACGATGTCAAACATTAATGTCCATAAGTAACGTAACACTCAACAGTTCCGTTATTGTAATTTTGAGTGACAAAAATAACAGGTGCTCCAAGTAGAGATACTTTTTTCAATAGCCTTTTTTTGACAGATCACGTGTGAGTCATATCATGCTGTCATGTTATTTTTGTTAAGTATTGTTTGGCATTTCATCATGGAAAGACTTACGCCCGAACAACGTTTACGCGTGTCATTCTCCAGTTACCAGTCGAAATGCTCGAACGAGTCATCGAAAATTGGACTCAATGGATGGACGTAGCCGCGGCCAACATTTGATAGACATAATCTTCAAAAAATAAATGCCAAAGAATTGTCTTTCAAATGATAATAAACATTCCCCATTCAATTTGAATTTTCTGTGTTTTTTTCCTTATAAAAGTAGGGATGCTCGAAATGGATCACCCTATATAATGACATGAATAATGAAGAAGAACAAAAGTACTCTTCTCTTGGTAGTTGTTGAATAACAACTTTATCGTCAGAGCTGGGAGAACCTACATATGCGAGGAATAACAAATTAACCCTTAACGGGCAATCTTGAATTTGGCCAGTTTTTTGGTGTTTGTGTTAAGTTTTGGGCGTTGGTGTGTTCTGAGATATATAGTAAAACTTTATGGCCAACATTTTTGTAGAACATTTCAACCACGCCCCACCCATTTTTAGCGGAGTTTTTTATTGTCAAAATATACACGCTGACAAAAAATCGCTTCTGTAGTATATTGTCCCAAACAAATTCGGCTTGAAACATGTATATGTTTAGGGTACACTCTAAACATCTAATATTTGGTACACACAAAGGTTATATATTTGGGAAGATGTTGTTCTAAACAAATCTTTGTTTACTCCCAATTTGTTTTTATTTTGGACTATTATTTCCGAAACAAATGAAAAATTTGCATTTAAGTATTCAGAAAGTACAAAATTGTGTTTTATTGTTCAGTAATTCAAAATATTTTTTTGAAATTTATAATGTTCGTAAAAATAATAAATAATAATTGAAATCCTATAATCTTGGATCAAAATAAATTTTTCCGTGGATTGACAACTAATGATGGCTTCAAATGCTTAGAAATTTGAAACGATTGATTTGAAACAGAAGTCAATGCTGCATATGGTATAATAACTGGGAGGTACAATTGGGAACCACGAAAAAAATTAAAAATGAAATTCGAAAAAGTCAGCAAAGGATTTGAAAATCGTTTTAAAAAAAATATATTTGGAGAAATTCCTAAACAATAATTTTGTTTGTACTTAAACATATACTTTATTTGAGAAATTTAGTTTGCAAATATATTTTGTTGTAATATATTAATATATGCGTTCCAAATATATTTTATTGATTTTCAAATAAAATTTATTTGCGTAGAAATATATAATATTTAATGTTCCAAATATATTTTCTTTCGATTCAAACATATCAAAAAAGGCGATTTTGCCCCGTGTAGGCAAAAATCACCGTTATGGGGGGAAGCTAGAGGGTTAATATATTCCACAAAAATATAGGCCTTGAAAGTTGCTACAAAGTTGCTGAAGATACCCTACACCTCAGATGAACAGAACACATAGTTTTATATACCGATATTCTGCACAAACAAGCAAAGGGGGGAAACTTTAAAACCCCCCCCCAAAAATAAAATTCAGATGTGATCTTTCAAAACGCCGATACACGTATATATTTTTTTGGTCTCCTCTACCATAATCCAGTGACAGAACCCTGTTATTTTTTTTTTGTGTTGTACTGTGTTATTGGTCAAATAAATAGTCAGCAATATTCCGCGTTCTGGAGCAGTGTAGCGTAACATTGTTTATTAACGTGTATTTCGCATGTGTTTACTACACAAATGTCAACATTAGGCATTAGGGGCCAATCGCAAAATTTATAGCATTTTCTGATAGGAGGATTACTTTTGCGCCACCTTGTGTATGTATAGGGTACACTCTAAAAATATAATATTTGGTACACGCAAAGGTTATATATTTGGGATGACGTTGTTCTAAACAAATCTTTGTTTACTCCTAATTTGTTTTTATTTTTGACTATTATTTCCGAAACAAATAAAAAATTTGCATTTAAGTATTCAGAAAATACATAAACTGTGTTATATTGTTCAGTAATTCAAAATATTTTTTTTTTAGAAAAATAATAAAAAATAATTGAAATCCTATAATCTTGAATGGATTGGCAACTAATGATGGCTTAGAAATTTGAAATGATTGATTTGAAACAGAAGTCAATGCTGCATATGGTATAATAACTGGGAGGTACAATTGGGAACCACGAAAAAAATTAAAAATGAAATTCGAAAAAGTCAGCAAAAGATTTGAAAATCGTTTTTAAAAAAAATATATTTGGAGAAATTTCTAAACAATAATTTTATTTGTACTTAAACATATACTTTATTTGAGAAATTTAGTTTGCAAATATATTTTGTTGTAATATATTAATATGTGCGTTCCAAATATATTTTATTGATTTTCAAATAAAATTTATTTGCGTAGAAATATATAATATTTAAAAATTTGTGTTCCAAATATATTTTCTTTCGATTCAAACATATCAAAAAAGGCGATTTTGCCCCGTGTATAAAGTTAAATGTTTTAAAAATTGTATATGTTTTTCACATTCTATTAAAATTTACATCGTATAGTCTTGCGTAACGATAAATTGAATTGATGGACAACAAGGGATGATTTAGAATATTTATAAATTAAACATTAGTAATCTAAAACAGAAGATAATGCTGCTTTGACATTTTAAACTATAATGTATAACACGAAATGTAGGAAAAAATAAAATTCGAAAACGTCAGCCAAGTTTTCAAAATCTTTTTTGAATAAAATATATTTCGAAAACTTCTTAAACAATAACTTAGTTGGGTGTAAATACATATTTTATTTGTTAAAGTCAGTTCACAAATACTTGTATATTATGTTCTAATATATTAATATATGCGAATTTCACGATTTTCAAATAAAATGTATTTGTTCAAAAATATATAATATTTAAAAATTTTGTTTCCAAATATATTTTCTTTCAATTCAAACATATCAAAAATGCCGATTTCCCCCCGTGTATTAATATTTGATTGTACTTTGTAAAATAAATAGCAAAAATGTAAAATAGTTACGAATTCATAACTACACGTCGACATAAACCCAGCAAAATTTCTCATTACCAAATAATCCGAAGAGTAAGCAAAATTCGATAATGGTAAGTACTTATTATTTAGCCACTTTTCTCATTATTTTAACATGGGGATGTCATTGGAGGAAAGTACTTCCCAAAAGCTTACAATAAAGTAGCAAAATAAGTACTTATTTGTAGCATAGGCATACCACATAAATAACTGCTTTTATTTTCACGATTTTAAGTACTTCAATAATGCATTACCAATAAGTTATAAAATAAGTAGTAGATATGGTAGATATATAGATATGGCCTTTAAAGAATTTTTTGCATATTGTCGCGCATGTTTCTAGAAACAAACAATTTCCTCATGCCAGATTTGAATTTCTGGTCCCAAACTCCATGTGAAAAAATCTTCAATGATCTAACATCATTCGATATACGTAAATATTTATGGTATTTTCTTTCGAATCTGCACGTATTATGTGAAAAATGTTGAAAAATAAATAAATCTTGTACAATAACCCAGATATAGCCAAAATTGCATTATATTAAAAATTGCCAAAATGATTTGGATAACAATAAATCACTTATTTTTGTTATTATTGGTAAGTCATTATTATTAAGCCGAAAGAAATGCAGCGAATAATGAGATGCCATTATTTGGTAATGCAGGGAATAATGACAGGTACTTACCAAGATTTTGCTGGGAATTGCAAAAACAGGGGAATTTGAAAATGATTTGGTTCAAGAAATATTCAGAAAGCCTTCATAGGAATTGCGGATATTAGTTGAAAATAAAATACGTTCAACAGGTAGCCTGTCCGGAGTCACGTCATTCATGAGGATAGCAGGAGTTAAATATGTCGTGAAAGGTGTAAAACGCGGGATATTAATGGCGAGGCCTTGATTGATGTTCTCAAAGGGTCTGTTATAGGAAGGGTCACACACGGTGAAAAAAATTGCCTCTGTAGTATATTGTCCCAAACATATTCTGCTTGAAACATATATATGTTTAGGGTGCACTGTAAATATATAATATTTGACACATACCAATATTATATGTTTGGGAGGATGTTGTTCTAAACAAAACTATGTTTACATCCCAATGTTTTTTATATCGATATGTTATTTCCCAAACAAAGATCTATTTGCGTGAATATATATCTATTCTTAAATGTTTTAAGTTTTCAGCAAATGAAAGGTAATTTTTAGAAATTTTTAATGTTATTAAAATTTCTTTATAATTGAAAATAGTGATTTGGAATAGTTAGAAAATAAAAATAAGTGGTTTCAAATAGAAGTTAATGCCAAGAATGCCATTTTTAATAGGAACGCATAATTCGAAAACAAGGAAAAAATAAAACTAAAATTCGAAAAATTTAGCAAAGTTTTGAAAATCTTTTTTTTTTAATAAAATATATTTGGAAATATTCATAAACAATAATTTTATTTGTGTTCACGTGTGAACCGGTTACGGGTCGTTTGAAATAGTTTCCCCCCACTGTCTCATTGCCCAGCACTGATGCTCATGCTCGTCACTGATTGAATTGGCCCAACACTGATATGCTTGAGAGTGAACAGCTGATCCCTTTGATGAGTGTCTGCCCTTCTCTCTCATATTTTCAATTGCTGAATGACATTACTCGTTACAAGAGGAATGTCAAAAGTAAACAAACTCCGACTCTTGGGTTTTATTCGTTTTTCAACACTGGACTGAGAGCAATACAGAGGACGGCTAGAAGACAAACCTCAAAGTTAACGAGGAACTTGTAGAAAGAAAGTTGTTTTGTAAAATAAAGTAGCCAAGGGCTCCCTGTGTAAACAAATATATAAAAAACCAAACATAAAAGTGTTTTCCTTATCAATAAGAGGTTCGGTGTTGTGCTTTGCTGTGTGGTGCCGGGTAGTGCTGTGCTGTGTGCTGCTGCCGTTGGTTTCTTTGGCTGTTGCTTGGTGTTGTGCTTGTGGTCGTTGGAGTGGGCTACGATCGAGTGGCAACAGGAGGACAGGAGTCTCGCTAATACTCCTCTCGGACAATTGGAGCACTCAGTGAAAAGGTTTGCTAAAGGCGTAAACATCTGGTCCTATCGAAGCCAAGAAAGAAGAAACGGCGAACTGAGGTATGTACGGTGAATTTGCCCAATTGTGATGTATATTTGGCCCTGTATTTTGAAATAATCGGTGTTTCATTTGGCTCTTATTTTGGTTCTATATGTTTCTGTTGGAAATATAACCTAACAAAAGTGTGGGGCGAAGCTGCATATATTTCGTAACACACGGTCATTGTTAGCATATAAAAACCGTTTTTGTCTAAGCGCCGTTGTTCCTTACATACATATGTATGTACTTGCGCATGTACATATGTATGTTGACAATCATCCATAGATTCTGTCGCAGAGAGTTAGATGCTGCTCGCGAACACACGAGCCTAAGTAAAGACTTAGGTACATAGCTTGATCTCTCCGACTGCAGTAGCCGGCCAGCTCGTTGGCAGTTTTCGAAGAAGAGCAACAAATGGTTGTCGGTTGCAACTTTCTGAGTTGTTGTTACAAGTACACATAGCTGCGTGAGCAGAGAAAAAAGAAAGACAATCATTATTTGAAAAAGGGAAAGAAACCAATTGTTATATGTGCGTTTGCATTCCAATGTAAGGAATAATATTGCATTTGAGAAACGAAAACTCTTAATTTGTTTGGCGCACAGTGGGTCAAGATAAAAATTACTTAAAAATATATAGATATACGAGTATGTTTTTTTTTTAATTGGAGTGTGGAAACACATAAATAAATTTGCGGCAACGAAACCGAGAACGGTGGTCCAAAGCAATACCTTATGTCGACCACGGTTTATATGTAGCCAAGGCACAGTGAGCCAAAATAAATGAATGCAATAATTAAGTTCATGAATTAGTTTTCTGGAGATGCGGTCTTTGTATATCTACAACAGATTTGTAAACGTATTACAAGGCAATATATATAGCTTGTCTCTTTTTTTCCAAATATATATAAAATAATTGGGGGACAACAACGATAAGTTTTCTCTCGATTTGTACGATGTAATTTAACATTGAAAATAAAATAGAGCAATAAGAAGAAAATTTAAAAAAAATAGTATCTTCTGTGAAGAGTAATTGGATTGGCTCAAGCATTAACAGTTTAATTTGGAATATAGCGGTTGAAAACTACGGTACGTGGGGATAGTAATTTGTTGTTGGATAAGCTGCATCTTAACATTAAAATTTAACAATTACTAGTGGTTAAAATATTTAAAATAACAGTAGGAAAAGAGATACAATTTTTGGATTTCCGTTGGGCTCTCCGTTTGCAGATAACTGGAAATAAATCGCAAATCAACCTTCAAGCACAGTTATTTTGGAAAATATTAATAAAGTTCATGTCGATGGAATATTGGGAATAATATTAATGCAACTAGTCCAGAGATATTAGGTGGCCAGATATATTAGGCTGCACAGTGGGTCATTGTAACACAATTTGGCTCTATATTACTTCATTGTTAGATTCTCCTCTGACTGGAATTAAAGTTGATTGACTCGAATAAAAGTCTGTACCCCTCCTTTTAGTTAAACATTTAGCAATATGGGTTTATTGGAAGAGTTTTTGGTTCAATGTGACGAAATTATCGCACATGAAAAGAGGATGAAAGAAACGGATGCGAGTAGATACAATGAGTCGACGATAGAAGCAGAGAGCCAGGAGATTCAGGACCTGTGGTCAGAGTGGAAGAGAATTTACAAGAAATGTAATACTGACCCGGACTGCCAAAAATCTGACAAGGCTACTATTAAGAAGGGAAAAGCAGAAGTTAGCACGAAATACATGAGTTGTATGACCATATTAGGAGAATGGAAGGAGAAAATTAAAACACCTCCTGTTGGTCAAAAATCCAATTCTTCTTCTTCTGTGAGTGTACCACCATGTGATACGGAGGTTTTTCATGGCGATTACGTCACTTGGCCCAGCTTTAGAGACCTTTTCACGGCGATTTACGTGAACAACAAAAAACTTAGCCCGGTGGAAAAATTGTACCATTTGTTTCAAAAAACAAGTGGGGAGGCGAGGGAGATAAATAAGCATATCCCTTTGACGGCAGAAGGTTTTGACATTGCGTGGGCCAATTTAAAGAGTCACTATGAAAATAAGAGGATTTTGGTGAATAATCAATTGAGAGTCTTATTTAATTTGGCCCCTTGTTCGCAAGAGTCAGCAAGTTGTCTCAAGAAGTTACACAGGGACATTACAAACTGCATCTCTGTGCTTAAGTTATACAATGTTGAGGTTGGATCATGGGATCCAATATTTGTTTTTCAATGTTCCTCAAAATTGCCAAAACTTACTTTGTCTCTTTGGGAGCAGTCCGTAGAGGAAAAAACAGAACTTCCAAAGTGGGAGGATTTAAGTAAATTTTTGAACGAGAGGTTTCAAACGTTAGAAAGTGTCGGTGACATGATGAACAGAAATGAATCTGTTCCTCGCCAAAAGTTCCATGCCTTTGAAAGACCTAAACATTACAAAGTTCATCACACAAAGGTGAACAATTCAAAATGTACCATGTGCAAAGATAGCCATTTGCTAAGGTCTTGTCCCAAATTTATTAGTATGAATGCCAGAAATAGATTATCCTTCGTTAGGAAAGAGAAAAGTTGCACAAATTGTTTGGCTCCAGGGCATATTGTTGACAAATGTTTTAGTAAGCAAAATTGTACAAAGTGCAACTTAAGGCATCATACGCTCTTACATTGTGAAAGACCCACACAACAAAATAACGCTAGCACATCTAGTCAGACGAGTGTGGCCCAAAATTCTCTAAATCAAAATATACAGTCCACTGAATTACCTTCAACATCAGAGAATGTTAGGGCCTACCACACCTCTGTCTCTAGTAAAACTATGCTAGCAACAGCTTGGGTGAACATCATAAAGGATGGTTTGTCTCACAGGGTGAGAGCTCTAATTGACCCTTGCTCTGATGACACATTTGTTTCTGCGAAAATTCAAAAAGTTTTAAGGTTACCCACAAGGTCGATATCGGCAGATGTTACAGGATTAGGAGGTGAATACCTCACGAAATGCTCCAAAATAGCATTTTTCAGAATTGGCTCTATCAACAGGCCAGGTTTCACAGTCGAAACAGATGCACTGGTTGTGCAAGAGGTTACTGGAAATGTTCCTACTCATTCATTTGATAATGTGAATGCAGAGCAGCTGCCAAAATTAGAATTCGCGGATCCTTATTTTTACAAGACGGGCCCAGTTGATATTCTCCTAGGAGGAAATTTATATCCGTCAATCCTGCTTAAAGGAGTGGAACACGGAATTCTTGGGTCTCTAGTGGCCCAAGAAACTATCTTTGGGTGGATAATAACTGGCCCAAAGAACAGTTCAGATTCACGACACGTAGTACGAGTTTCACATTGTACCAGGGTCTCAATTGATGAGCAATTGACAAGGTTTTGGGAGATAGAGGAGGTTTCAAGGAAACCCCGAGTATCCGAAGAGGATAGGATCTGTGAAGAAATCTACAAGTCAACCACAGTTAGGACGCCTGATGGGTGATATATGGTAGATTTACCATTTCGCGTGAAGGAAGCATTAACGGAGAAAAACTCAAATAGATATGTGGCCCTGAGTCAATTTCTAAGAAATGAAAAATCTCTGGTTCGGAAGCCAGAGTAAAAAGGTATGTATGATGAGGTAATAAATGAATATTTGGCGCTGGGACACATGGAGAAAGTCGAACCTCCGAGTAATGACACAAGGTGTTATTTTTACTTGCCTCATCATGGAGTTTTCAAACCAGAAAGCACTACGACAAAACTAAGAGTCGTTTTTAATGCCTCATGTCCGTCGGCAAATGGCAAAAGTCTAAACGACTCCTTATTTACTGGCCCTGTACTGCAGAGCGATATCGTTACTTTGATTCTGAATTGGCGTTTTTTTGAATATGTATTCAATGCCGATATCTCTAAAATGTATCGACAAATACTTGTCAATCCGAGTCATACTTCTTATCAGAGAATTTTATTTCGGACTTCACCGGATGATGATATACAAGATTATCAGCTAAAAACGGTTACGTTTGGGGTGAATTGCGCCCCTTTTTTGGCTCTGAGAACTCTGCTGCAGTTATCAGAAGATGAGAAGGAGCGCTTTCCAATTGGCTCCAAAATTCTCAAAGAGAATATGTATGTTGATGACTCTTTAGTGGGATCTCACACTGTCTCAGGGGCAATAGAAGCTCGGGATCAGCTAATAGGAATATTGAACTCTGCTGGTTTCCAATTACGAAAATGGACCTCCAATAATAAGGAAATTTTGCAAGGTTTGCCTCGAGACCATTTGTTTCACAAACGGTTCTTAGATTTCGATGAGAAAAGTACAGCTAAAACGCTAGGAATAAGATGGAACGCGTCTGAAGATTCATTTTATTTCGTCACAGAGAAGTTGACGAATAAAGACTCTTTCACGAAGAGGGAAGTGCTATCGGTAATAGCTAGGCTGTTTGATCCATTGGGTTGGCTCTCGCCAGTCATTATAAATGCAAAAATTTTAATGCAAATGATGTGGCTCGATGACATTGGATGGGACGATCCAATCAAACCCCTGGCTCTTATAAAGTGGAAGACCTTTGTATCGAATTACCACGGAATAGATGATATGAAAATACCAAGATGGATAAAATATTCACAGAACTGCAAAGTAGAATTTCATGGCTTCTGTGATTCGTCAGAGCTTGCATATGCAGCTGCATTATACATAAGAATAGAGTCTGATAATCAAATTGACACTATGTTACTTGTTTCTAAGTCAAAGGTTGCTCCAATAAAAAAGATTTCAATTCCTAGATTTCAATTCCTTTTCCGTGGACGGATTCAACAATAGTATTATCTTGGCTCAAAAAACCGTCTCATAACTGGACAACCTTTGTCGCTAATAGAGTAGCGATAATTCAAGAACGAATTGGTAGTAATTGGAGACATGTAGGGACATCAGATAATCCTGCTGACCTAGCAACCCGGGGGCTGACCCCTTTGGAGTTAAAGGATTCTGATTTATGGTGGCACGGACCGTCGTGGCTTAAAAGCAACCGACAATATTGGCCCGTAATGGCTCAGGTACAAGACATTTCCTTAGAAGCTAGACCCACCACGGTTCATATTGCTAGGTCGACGGCATCATATTGCTAGGTCGACGACATCCTTCGACGATTTTCTTGCCTCTCGCGAGCTTTGCGTGTCACTGCCTATATTTTTCGGTTCTATCAAAGAACTCATCCTTCTCTGAGGAAGAAGTTTGAGGCACCAACTGCTCAGTTAGCTTTCGTCGAGTTGTCTCGTGCGAGGACTCGCCTAATGTCTCTATCACAACAGATCTATTTCCCAGCGGAATATCAATGTCTTCAGCGGAAGCAGAAATTGCCATCCAATAGCCCTCTCTTGACTCTGACCCCATTCTTAGATAGAGATGATGTAATACGCGCAAATGGCCGGCTCGGTTCTACATTGGCGCTCTCGTATAACGAGAGGCACCCTATTATTTTAGCCTACCACAGTCATTTGGCTCATCTCTACGTCGGCTTTGTCCACCAAATAACTCTGCACGGCGGTATACAATTGACTCTGTCCACTGTTCGGTTGGAGTGTTGCATCATCCGGGCTAAAAGATTGATAAAGGCCCACATAAACAATTGTAATGAGTGCGTTTTAGCTCGAAAGGCACGTCAGGGACAGGTAATGGCTCCATTGCCCGATGATAGAACCACATTCAGCCGGCCTTTCACAATTACGGGTGTCGACTATGCGGGTCCGTTCGACATCAAAACCTTTCAGGGTCGGGGTTGTCGGCTAACGAAAGGATATATATGTCTCTTCATATGTTTCAGCACAAAGGCAATTCATTTAGAGCCCGTAAGTGACCTAAGTACCCCGGCTTTTTTAGCGGCTCTGTCCCGATTTGTCTCCCGTAGAGGATGCCCTCGCAAAATTTACTCCGACAATGGACGGAATTTCGTAGGCGCGTCAAGGGAATTAAGAGCCAACTTAAAGAAAATTGTCTCAGAACTATGCGATGAGGCAATCGCGAAATATGGGTTTCAGAAATTAGAATGGCATTTCATACCTGCGGGAGCGCCCCACATGGGAGGACTGTGGGAAGCCGGTGTGAAAAGTTGTAAGTCCCACCTCAAGAAGATATCTGGTCAGATCCGTCTTACATTCGAAGAATTTGCCACCGTTCTTGCTTCCATTGAAAGTTGCCTCAATTCCAGGCCCCTCTCGCCTATTTCGGATAGTCAAGACGACCTTTCGGCCTTGACGCCAGGTCATTTCTTAGTTGGCTCGTCTCTCTTAGCTCCTGCTGAACTAGAGGAGGTTCCAACAAAAACCGCTCTGTTGAATCGCTGGAGAAAGGTCAAGATCATCCAGCAAGAATTCTGCCGCCGCTGGAAAACCGAATATCTATCCGAATTGAATAAACGTTTCAAGTGGAAAGCGCCCCAAGAAAATCTGTCCCTCAATGATATGGTGGTACTCCGCCAAGATAATATGTGTCCCACCGATTGGCGTCTAGGACGTATCGTAAAATTGTACCCTGGTCGGGACCAATATGTCAGAGTGGTCGATGTTAAAACTCAAGCTGGCGTGATCACTCGCCCGGTTCATAAGCTGGTTTTGCTCCCCCGTTCACAATAATTCCAAGTAGACCACATATACGACACCATCATTAGAGCCAAAATCTTACTATAATACTATTGTGCCGTTCTAACCATTGTCTCCCACAGAAATATGGACTTCAACGAAGAATTCAAATGTCCCATGTGCAACTCACGACACGGCTTCCGGAAGTGTCGTCGGTTTTTAACGATTTCCCCGGTGGAAAAAAGGTATATTGTCGACGAACACAGGGCTTGTGAAAACTGCCTGGGGCTCTCACACCAGCTGGCCCAATGCCCCTCTCAGGATGCGTGCAACCGGTGTTGGGAACCCCACCATACTCTTCTCCATATCCCCAACTTTGAGAAGACGCCATGGATACCTATGACTGCTTGGGCAGTTATGTGGAGTGCAGTGGCTCCACAACAAAGAGCTCACGTACGCATATTGCTTGAACCGCGGAACCCGACAAGCTGCTACATGCCCACGGACACCTTCCCGATACCATGGGAAAAATGCCAGTCACGCCTGACTGTTTGGCTCTCCTGCCTCCGGGATGAACGGCGATCTGTGGAGGTCACCCTTAATCGACGCCTGGGCAACAACATCAAGACCCCTGGCAGCAAGCTCAAGTGTGAGAAGATAAAGGAATGGGGCAGGGACAAGGTGCTAGCCGACCATGGGTTCCATTTGCCCTATCCATGCTCGATCATAATTTGCTCAGACGTGGCAGGTAAAATCTACCGAGGGTTGCCTGTTTCCGAAGGAGAACTACCTTTCGCCCAGGACACGGTGTTTGGCTGGGCCTTCTTTGGAGAAATGGAAAAGGACGGTACCGAAGAAGACTAGTTGTGGTTCTATCGCAATTTAACTTATATTTATCATTTGGCTCTACTTCGCGCTAATCGCATATATACATATATTTTCATGAATTTTCATCCCTTACGTACATATACATTGTCATGAATTCTTATTTATTTGTACTCATAATTTGTAAGCATTTTGTTTAACCTAGTTCTAAGAAACATGAAATTGAATTAAAATTTAAGTTTAAATTAAATAGCGGTTATTTGCACTATCCGTGCAATGGGGGCGGCATGTTCACGTGTGAACCGGTTACGGGTCGTTTGAAATAGTTTCCCCCCACTGTCTCATTGCCCAGCACTGATGCTCATGCTCGTCACTGATTGAATTGGCCCAACACTGATATGCTTGAGAGTGAACAGCTGATCCCTTTGATGAGTGTCTGCCCTTCTCTCTCATATTTTCAATTGCTGAATGACATTACTCGTTACAAGAGGAATGTCAAAAGTAAACAAACTCCGACTCTTGGGTTTTATTCGTTTTTCAACACTGGACTGAGAGCAATACAGAGGACGGCTAGAAGACAAACCTCAAAGTTAACGAGGAACTTGTAGAAAGAAAGTTGTTTTTTAAAATAAAGTAGCCAAGGGCTCCCTGTGTAAACAAATATATAAAAAACCAAACATAAAAGTGTTTTCCTTATCAATAAGAGGTTCGGTGTTGTGCTTTGCTGTGTGGTGCCGGGTAGTGCTGTGCTGTGTGCTGCTGCCGTTGGTTTCTTTGGCTGTTGCTTGGTGTTGTGCTTGTGGTCGTTGGAGTGGGCTACGATCGAGTGGCAACAGGAGTCTCGCTAATACTCCTCTCGGACAATTGGAGCACTCAGTGAAAAGGTTTGCTAAAGGCGTAAACAATTTGTATTTAAACACATATTTTATTTGAGAAAATTAGCTCGCAAATATATTTTATTCTAATATATTAACATATGGGTTCTAAATACATTTTATTGATTTTCAAATAAAATTTATTTGCTCGAAAATATATAATATTTGAAAATTTGTGTTCCAAGTATAATTTCTTTCGATTCAAACATATCCAAAATGGCGATTTTGCCCCGTGCATTAGAATCTCTTCTTCTCAAATATATATGGGGAAAATTGCCATTTTTGATATGTTTGAATTGAAAGAAAATATATTTGGAACCAAAATTTTGAAATATTATATATTTGCGAACTAATTTTCATAAATAAAATATGTGTTTACTCACAAACAAATTTATTATTTAAGAAGTTTCCCAAATATTATGTATTTAAACAAGATTTTTAAAACATTGCTGACAGTTTCGGAATTTAGTTTAAATTTTCCTAGATATTATGTAATGTTTTATATTTAAAAAAATATTCCATATAATATTCAATTTATAAATATTCGATTCATCACTTTTTGTCAATCTACATGGGGAAAAATTGGCTTTTTTGGTAAGTTTGAATGAAAATATATTTGGACCAAACATTTGTAAATACTATATATTTCTGAGCAACTAAATTTTATTTGAATATCAATAAAATTTATTTGGAGCCCATATATTAGTATATTACAACAAAATATATTTGCAAACTAATTTTCTCAAATAAAAAATATGTGTTTATTTACAAGTAAAATTATTGTTTAGGAATTTCTCCAAATAAATTTTTTTTAAAAATGATTATTAAAACTGCAAATTGATTTTGAGTTAGACATTATAATATAAAATGACATAAGTAGCAATAACATTTGTTTTAAAGCGCCAATTTTTAATTTCTATATATTCCAAGACGTCATTTTTTGTTACCTATTATAAAGAACATTTACAAACTTTAGGGCGGAAACAAAGATTTGTGTAGAACAACATCTTCCCAAATATATAATTTTTGTGTGGAACAAATATATTTAGAGTGTACCCTAAATATTTGTATATTTCAAGCAGAATACGTTTGGGATAATATACTACAAAAGCGATATTTTTCAGCGTATACCAATGCATTTTATAGTCGCAAAAGATTATGAAATTTAAATTTTAATCGATTTTTACAAACATATTAAAACTTAAAAAAAAATTGCACTTTGATCTTCTGAAAAATAGAAAACTTGCCTACATACATTGTCAACATAGTTAAATACAAATTAATCTTTGTTTGGATGAAAACATACTTTTGTTTAGCACAACATCCTCCCAAACATATAAAATTTGTATGTGTCAAATATTGTATATTTGGAGTTTACCCTAAATACATCTATATATATAAAAGAGAGTATCTGTTTGTGGGTTTGTTTGTTTGTTTGTTCCGTATAGACGTCTAAACGGCTAGACCGATCATCTTGAAATTTTCACAGAATGTACATGTGTAGGGGGTGCTGAAAATAGGGTACTTGAATTTTCGATATATCAAGCGGGCGTGGACCCGCCCATATGGGTCCAATTTTGATATTGAGACAATTTTTTAGCTAGAGTGCTGAAATTTTGTGTGTATGCATTTAGTGACAGATTATGTGAATTTTAAAAAAATGGGCGGAATCGGACCAATGGGCGTGGCCCCGCCCATATAAGGCAAATTTTTAAATTCAAATATTTTCCACAATTTATTTGAGAGAGTTCTGTATTTGAGTGTATATGTATCTGGTGACAGTCTACGTGATTGGTCCAAAAATTGGCGGGATCGGCCTAATGGGCGTGGCCCCGCCCACATAGACCAAATTTTGAAATTTCGATATCTTGAACAATTTGCTAGCGAAAGTGCTGCAATGTTGTGTATATGTATCTGGTGACAGTCTACGTGATTGGTCCAAAAATTTGCGGGATCGGCCCAATGGGCGTGGCCCCGCCCACATAGACCAAATTTTGAAATTTCGATATCTTGCACAATTTGTTAGTTAGAGTGTTGTAATGTTGTACATATGTATCTGATGGCAGTCCACGTGATTGATCCAAAAACGGGCGGGATCGAACCAATGGGCGTGGCACCGCCCATATAAGCCAAATTTTAAAAATGTGATATCTTGCACAATTTGTTAGCGAGAGACCTGGAATTTTGTGTATATATATCCGTTGGCGATCTACGTGATTGGTCCAACAATGGGCGGGTTCGGACCAATAGGCCTGGCCCCGCCCACATTGACCAAATTTTGAAATTTTGATATCTTGCACAATTTGCTAGCGGGAGTGCTGCAATGTTGCGAAAATGTATCTGGTGGCATTCTACGTAATTGGTCAAAAAATGGGCGGGATCGGACCAATGGACTTGGCCCCGCCCATATAAGCCAAATTTTGAAATTGATATAACTTGAACAATATGTTAGCGAGAGTGCTGGAATTTTGTGTATATGTATATGGTGGCAGTCTGCGTGATTGGTCCAAAAAAATGCGGGATCGGCCCAAAGGGCGTGGCCCCGCCCACATAGACCAAATTTTGATATCTTGCACAATTTGTTATCGGGAGTGCTGCAATGTTGTGTATATGTATCTGGTGGCATTCTACGTAATTCGTCAGAAAATGGGCGGGATCGGACCAATGGGCGTGGCCCCGCCCTTATAAGCCAAATTTCGAAATTGATATATCTTGCACAATTTGTTATCTAGAGTGCTGTAATGTTGTACATATGTATCTGGAGACAGTCCACGTGATTGGTCCAAAAATGGGCGGGATCTGACCAATGGGCGTGCCACCGCCCATATAAGCCAAATTTTGAAATTGAATTATATTGATCATTTTGTTAGCGAGAGTGTTGACATTTGGGTATATGTATCTGGTAGCAGTCTACGTGATTGGCTTACAAATGGGCGGAATAGGACCAGTGGGCGTGGCACAGCCCATATTTTGATATATCTTGCAAGTATTATATAGGAAATACATGAACAAAAATGCTCGGTATGCGATAATTACAGCTGCTCACTCCAATACAATCGCAATATGATAATGTGATGCATGACCAATGAAACAAGAATTTGGACATTTTATAAGTTTACATTTCTATTTTCTGGACTTTCCACTAAATTCGGTATTTTTTCATTCAGTGCATTTTTTACTAATACCAGTAAGGAAAGGCAGAAAGTCGGGCGGGGCCGACTATATAATACCCTACACCTCCCTAACAATGCGATAATTGGTAAATGTATGTTGAACCGATAATCGCTAAATTAAGCAATATTCGTTCCTAAATTGAGAAGCATTTTTCTGGAGAACTTTGTAGTGATCGGAGGTAAAGTACAACTTCTATAGCGCTTTGTAACCAAATCTGGAGGAACATATATATGGAAAGTCACAACAGATCGAATAACAAAAAACAATGATGAATGAGGCAGAGTACGGCCGAAAGTTTATTGTCGCTGTAAGAAGCGACAATAACAACAAATCATGTGCCTTCCCCGCAAATTGCAGGGACACACAAAAAACCAAACAAGAAGTGTTGGGATGTATTAAGGTTTGAGAAATACTGTCTGCAATGTTTTGGAGATACGGGACTTTGAAGTCAGTTCTCAATTATTTCATATTGAGCTGCTCTCATATTGTGCCAATTATTGACAGGGTATTTTGTCCAAGGTGCCGATGAGGTTGCTTGGTAGCTTCCGAAACGATATCGTCCACCAACCAGTGACCACCCTTAATACATTTCACACATTTCTTATTCTTCTTTTTTAAAGAAGGTTTGTTTTTCTGTTTAACAGAAAACAAAAACAACGATCTCGAACTCAATAGTCAAAAACAGAACTATGAAAAGTCACAACAGATCGAATAACAAAAACAAAAAACAATGATGAATGAGGCAGAGTACGGCCGAAAGTTTATTGTCGCTGTAAGAAGCGACAATAACAACAAATCGTGTGCCTTCCCCGCAAATTGCAGGGACATACAAAAAACCAAACAAGAAGTGTTGGGATGTATTAAGGTTGAGAAATACTGTCTGCAATGTTTTGGAGATATGGGACTTTGAAGTCAGTTCTCAATTATTTCATATTGAGCTGCTCTCATATTGTGCCAATTATTGACAGGGTATTTTGCCCATGGTGCCGATGAGGTTGCTTGGTAGCTTCCGAAACGATATCGTCCACCAACCAGTGACCACCCTTAATACATTTCACACATTTCTTATTCTTCTTTTTTAAAGGTTTGTTTTTCTGTTTAACAGAAAACAAAAACAACGATCTCGAACTCAATAATCAAAAACAAAACTATGAAAAGTCACAACAGATCGAATAACAAAAACAAAAAACAATGATGGAGGTTATATATAAATCTGAATCGATTTTCCTTGAATACTCATTCATGTAAAATAGAAACCGGTTTCTGTCGAATTTCGTACTGATCCGATATAAAACACAGTCTCTACAGCGCTTACATGTCAAATTGGGGGTAACATATATATGGGGGCTATATCTAAATCTGAACCGATTTTCTCAGAATTTTGCGGTATTCCTTCAAGTAATAAGAAACCACTTTCTGCCGAATTTCTTACTGATCGGATATAAAATACAGTTTCTACAGCGCTTGAATTTCAAATCGGGGGTAACATATATATGGGGACTATATCTAAATCTGAATCGATTTTCTCCGAATTTGGCAGTATTCCTTCATGGTATAAGAAACCTCTTTCTGCCGAATTTCGTACTGATCGGATATAAAATACAGTTTCTACAGCGCTTGAATTTCAAATCGGGGGTAACATTTATATGGGGGCTATATCTAAATCTGAACCGATTTTCTTCGAATTTTGCGGTATTCCTTCATGTAATAAGAAACATCTTTCTGCCGAATTTCTTACTGATCGGATATAAAATACAGTTTCTACAGCGCTTGAATTTCAAATCGGGGGTAACATATATATGGGGACTATATCTAAATCTGAACCGATTTTCTCCGAATTTTGCGGTATTCCTTCATGTAATAAGAAACATCTTTCTGCCGAATTTCTTACTGATCGGATATAAAATACAGTTTCTACAGCGCTTGAATTTCAAATCGGGGGTAACATATATATGGGGACTATATCTAAATCTGAACCGATTTTCTCCGAATTTGGCAGTATTCCTTCATGTAATAAGAAACCTCTTTCTGCCGAACAGGGTCGGGATCAGGTACTGATCGGATATAACATACAGTTTCTACAGCGCTTACATGTCAAATCGGGGGTAACATATATATGGGGGCTATATCTAAATCTGAACCGATTTTCTCCGAATTGGGCAGTATTGTTTCATGTAATAACAAACCTCTTTCTGCCGAATTTCGTACTGATCGGATATAATATACAGTTTCTACAGCGCTAATGTTGACATGGGCAGCGAAGCGCACCGGGCTCAGCTAGTCTATATATATAAAAGAGAGTGTCTGATTGTGGGTTTGTTTGCTCCGTATAGACGTCTAAACGGCTGGACCGATCATCTTGAAATTTTCACAGAATGTACATTTTTTAGCTAGAGTGCTGAAATTTTGTGTGTATGCATTTAGTGACAGATTATGTGAATTTTCAAAAAATGGGCGGAATCGGACCAATGGGCGGAATCGGACCAATGGGCGTGGCCCCGCCCATTGAATAGTCTAAAAAGTGGCAGGATCGGATCAATGGGCGTGGCCCCGCCCATATTAACAAAATTTTGAAATTTAGATATCATGCACACTTTGTTAGCGAGAGTGCTGTGATTTTGTGCATCTCACGCAGTCTACGTGATTACACAAAAAAGGGCGGCACCGCCCATAGAAACCTAATTTTGAATTTGAGATATCTTGCACAATTTGTTTAAGTGAGCACTGTACTTTTGTGTATATATCTGGCGGTAGTCTACGTGATTCGACCAAAAATAGGCGGGATCAGACCAATGGACGTTGCCCCGCCTATGCGAGTATAAGCCAAATTTTGAAATTGAGAGTCATATCTTGCACAATTTTTTATCGAGAGTGCTGTAATTTTTTGCATATCGATCTGGTGATAGTCTACGTGAATGGTCCAAAAGGGTTGGGATCGGACCAATGGGCGTGGCCCCACCCTTATAAGCAAATTTCTGAATTGAAATACCTTGAACAATTTGTTAGCGAGAGTGTTGTAATTTTGTAAATATGTAAAAATTGACGGAATCGGAAATCTGAAGTCTGGGGCAACGAAGTGGACCGGGTCCAGCTATCTATATATATGTAAAAGAGAGTGTTGTTTGTAGACGTCCGTATAGACGTCTAAACGGCTAGACCGATCATCTTGAAATTTTCTCAGAATGTACATGTGTAGGGGTACTGAAAATAGGGTACTTGAATTTTCGATATATCACCCGCCCATATGGGTCCAATTTTGATATTGAGAAAAATTTTTAGCTAGAGTGCTGAAATTTTGTGTGTATGCATTTAGTGGCAGATTATGTGAATTTTCCAAAAATGGGCGGAATCGGACCAATGAGCGTGGCCCCGCCCATATAAGCCAAATTTTGAAATTGAGATATTTTGCACAATTTGTTAGCGAGAACAACGCCCGCTGGAGTTGTCAGTCTCCTAACGGGCGCGTCCCCAGGTGGCGGATAGGGGGAGGGGGATGGACACACTGTTTCATCTCAACTAGGGATGCCTCAGGGAGGATGGATTTCTCTATCCTTACTGAGGCGACCCTGGGAGGGATGGAACAGTGCGTACACCACCTTAGGGAATATTGCATTCCCCGCGGACCAAAACTGACTATGGGGGTGTTTCCCCTAAAACAAAAAAACAACTATGGAAAGTAGGAAAAGTGGAAATAAAGTTACGGTGCAGGGAGTAATAACCCCAGTACCGGCGGCAATTGTTGATGTGCTCCCTAGTCACGTGTCGTCGTTATCCCAAAATAGCGAGCCAAAAATATTTTCTCCTACATGTGTGGCTGCCTTGGCACCTGTAGTCGTAGTAAGTGTAACAAGCGCAACCAATCCTCCTACAGGTGTGGGTGCCTTGGCGCCTGTAGTCGCAGACAATGCAACAAGCGCACATATAGCCATTGGCATAAATACGGAGAAAGAAGAGGAGGAACCACGGGAGAGTATAAACTGGGCCCAGCCTTCTAGTACAGGTAGGGAATCCGATTCCGACTCCGACTCAAACGAACACGTTAACATTACTGTTTTAGCTAACTCCAAAGACATCGAGGTCAGCAAGATGGTAGAAGAAGTCAACGCGTGCATGGCACAGCTCACGACAAAAAAGAAGAAGCTATCAGGGGCACAACGACGAAAGTTGAAGAAGTTGAACCGAAGCAGCAAACAGGCCACAGTGCAGGATGCTCCAAAGGAGCTATCTGAAACTCCATCCACCTCTGCGGAAGCAGGAAAGAGGATCAGATCTCCAGAAGAGCAGAACACTGCGAAACCGCCGAAAAAGAAAAAGAGCTCCCCGCTTTCAAGTAAATTGGAGAGAGTAAGTCAAGCCCCTCACGAAGGAGACTCCAGTCTGTATCCTGGTGGAGAGGGCGGCGACAAAGTCGATCCAACTACAAAGGAAGCGAGCGCAACCACGGAATCCTCCGGAAAGCTTAGTACATCTAAAAAGATGTCACGATCTTTACGGAAGAGGAAGTTGGTTGACGAAAAAGGTAAGAAGCCACCATCTTATGCCAAAGTAGCCAGAAAGCAATATAGAGACGAGCTCTGCTACGCAGTGATCGACATCAACAGAGCATCTGGCAAAATCCCCACTGACCAACACAACAACGTTGAAGACTTGGTGAATAATAAAATTGTGGAGCACGCTCTCAACTCCGACGACGGGCTCCCAATTCAAATAATGAGCAGCGAGTTCAAAGGGGACACATTGAGGATGAATTTCGCGTCACCAGAATGTATAGAGACCCTCAAAGAGCTTGTGGATAGTATCCCCTCTCCCTGGGAAGGCGCTAAGCTGAAACTGGTGAGGAGGAAGGACATCCCTCAGCTCATAAAAGCAACAGTACACGTCAAAGGATGGGGCAGCAATTTCACATCAGAACGCATGCTCAAACTCTTTGGCCAGCAAAACAAGGGACTGGACGTGAAGAGGTGGGAAGTCTTCCACAGAGAGAATGACCGTGATGGCACTCTCCTTGTGGTGGGTTTGGATCGGCTCTCCATGGCCAGCCTGGTCAAGACGAAGGGTATGGCGTTCTATGTGAACAAAGCAGTCTTCTTCAAAATTGCTAAGGCTTTCGTTGGCGCTGAAAACCGGAAAAATGAGCCAATAAATAATAAAGGCAGCGATGAAGATAAGCGCCCACTGCAGCCAAAAAATGATGAGGGAGCCGAATCTACAATCACTGACTCCCAAGAAGACCGGTTACTGGAGGACCAATGATTGAAGTCATCCAGATAAACCTCCATCGGAGCGAGGCGGCAACCAACGCTTTGATGGAAATAATAAATAAAGGTAAGACTCATATTGCTTTAATCCAAGAACCATGGACGATTCGAAACAAGGTTACTGGCTTAAACCACGTTAATTACCAACTGTTTTATGCAAACACAGGAACTAGACCAAGGACTTGTATTATATGTCACAAAAATTTATGTTATCTTTTTTCTCCAGAGTTGTCAACATCGGATGCTACAGTACTGAAACAAGGGAATGGAAGTGTATACCTAGCATCAGTATATCTGCCTTTCGATTCACCGACATTACCACCTACGTCGGAACTACAACGCTTGGTGAGGAAAGTCAAACAAACAGGTAACGAAGTACTAGTAGGTTGCGATGCTAACTCTCACCACGTCGCGTGGGGTAGTACTAACATTAATAAACGGGGCCAGGCCCTAGTAGAATTCTTGAATACTAACGACCTAATAACACTTAACATAGGTAACACGGCTACCTTCGTTAATAGAATAAGGGAAGAAGTATTAGATATAACAATATGTTCAGAAAATCTAATAGACGTGATACAGGAATGGAGGGTCTCTAAAGAACATTCTTTTTCTGATCATCGTTACATAAGGTTTAAGATAGCACGGCCACCGCCGAACCCAATAAGTTTCAGAAATAAGGCCAAAACTAAATGGACAAAATTCGGGAAGCTAATTAGAGAAAGACTAGGGCATGGACTTTTTAAGTGCCTAAGTGTTGAGGATATTGACACTAATGTTGATTACATTACGGATGTATTAGTAAGGTCTTTCGAAGACAGCTGTCCGCTTCGAGAAAGGAAATCAGCCCAAGAGAAGCCTTGGATGACCGGAGAGAGTCGCAACATTGGGAAAGAGGTCCGTAGACTTTACAATAGGGCACGCCGTAAAAAATCTCCAGTATACTGGGACGACTACCATAGAAGACTCAGAGAATATAACAAAATCACAAGAACAGCAAAACGAAACTCCTGGAAGCTATTCTGCGAACAGGTCGATAGCGTTAACGATGTTTCTAAAATTAAAAAGTTCCTCTCAAAAACCCATACCCAAACCGAAACAATGGTAGACGATATGGGCAGAAGAGTGGACTCAACCGAAGAGATGGTAAGACTTTTGATGAACACCCATTTTCCGCAAGGTACGACGGGCCAGACTGAGATACCGAACTACAGTGAAAATGAGGAACAACTAAGTTATATCATTACAGACCATATGGTCAAAGAAGCCGTAAGAAGCTTTTCACCATTTAAGGCACCAGGACCTGATGGAATATTTCCGGCACTACTACAGATGGAGGTGGATTACATATCAACTCATCTAGCCGCCATTTTCACAGCATGTCTAAAATTCGCATACACACCGAAAGCCTGGCAGGAGGCAAGGGTAGTTTTCATACCTAAACCCGGCAAGGCAAGTTATGCAACACCTAAGGCTTATAGACCAATAAGCCTAACATCGTTCTTACTCAAAACCATGGAGCGTATAGTGGATACCATGATTAAAAGTAAGATACCAGGCGAAATGCTAAAATTTAGACAACATGCCTATGTTAAAGGGCGATCGGTGGATACCGCCCTACACGATGTAGTACACAACATAGAAGAATCCTTCAATGGAAAGATGTATACACTTGCGGTATGTATAGACATTGAAGGGGCGTTCAATAATGTACGGACAGACACACTCATCCAATCCTTAGACCAGTTTCAGGTGGACCGGGCTCTCCGAGACTGGATAAGCCACATGCTAAGGAATAGATGGATAAATTGTGGGTCCCACGACATAAAAATAAGAGACAGAGTAGCACAGGGAACACCACAGGGCGGTATATTATCACCACTCCTGTGGGTCACTACTATAAATAGTCTCCTAAGGATACTAACGGATGAAGGACTTAAACCAGTCTGTTACGCAGATGACGTTATAATACTTCTGAGGGGGAAGAATCCTAATGAACTTTGTAGAAGGGCCGAAACGGCTCTAAAAATTGCATATGACTGGGCTCGACCGAGAGGCCTAAATGTAAACCCAGAAAAGACAGAGATATGTCTGTTCACAAGGAAAACGAAGATTGGTCAGTATGATGACCCACATTTCCTAAACAAAACAATTCCAGTTTCCAACAGGGTTAAATACTTAGGTGTTATCCTGGACAGGAAACTAAATTGGAAGTGCCACATAGAAGAACGAGCAAACAAGGCTCACATATGCTGGGCACTGTGTAGAAGAGCCATTAGCTTAAAATGGGGCCTTAATCCAAGTATGACACAATGGCTCTACAAGAGCGTAATCAGACCTATTTTGACTTACGCATCAGTAGTGTGGTGGACATCAATGAAGAATAAGTGCGACATAATGATATTACAAAAGGTCCAACGAATGTGTTGTCTCGGCATAAGCGGGACAATGAGGACCACATCCAGTAGGGCATTGGAGACGATCTTGAATATCCAACCAATAGAAATACAGATTAGATATGAAGCTGCCCTCACGGCGACGAGGCTCAAAGTGATGGGCGAATGGATCGAAAGCGATCACGTGTCATATCATCAAAAGATAGCTGAGGTAGTGACGGTGGATTTAACTGAGATATCATCAGTATCCGACAGAATACCTGAAAGATCAATGGTTGCTGAGTGTGAGACCATGATACCAGACAGACAATCCTGGATTGATGGAACCGTAGTACAGACAACATCTGGAAATTGCTGTTATACAGATGGATCGAAACTAGGGGAGAGAACGGGGCTAGGACTTTACATCGAAGAACCGGAAACCGAACTCTTATTCCGTCTGCCAGACCATAACACAGTCCAGCAGGCGGAAGTCCGAGCAATTACAGAATGTGTGAGCTGGCTTGGGACTAACACAAGACCAACAAAAGTGAATATTTTCACAGATAGCCAAATGGCTATTAGGGCGATAACGTCTAGAACGGTGAGGTCGAGGACCGTTTTAGATTGTAAAATGGCGATTAACGCCTACTCCGAATACGGCACTATATGCATCATATGGGTGCCTGGCCATTGCGGAGTAAGGGGTAACGAGAAAGCAAACGCCTTGGCATCTAGAGCCAGAGACTTGCAAACAACAACATTAGAGAACGCAAAACCCTTCAGAGTTATGCGTTCTGAACTACAAATATGGGCGAAGAACGCCCATATCACGCTATGGAATAGTGAAAACGTTGGGAAGACAACGAAGGTCTTGTGGGGTGACCCAAACGAGGACAAGGCCAAGACCTTACTGAGATTGAGCAAGGTAGAAATTAGTAAGATCATGGGCGTCCTTACAGGACACACATGCTTACAAGCACACCTACATAGGATAGGTGTTGTAGATGACAGCATATGTAGGGCATGCGGGGAGGATGGCGAAACGTTGGAGCATTTCCTCTGCCACTGCCCAGCGTTCGCCAACAATAGATCGCGTTTCTTAGGAAATGATGCTATACCAGACTTGACCCAACTTAGGGGCGTAGACTGGAAGAAAATTAAGGACTATGTCGACAGTACAGAGTTCCTAAAATAACTTACCGACCTTTCTAAATAATAACAATTAGAGCGCACAACAGGCCGAATACTGGCTTACGTGTATGTCCAAGGACATGAGGTGGAATTTCACCGCCTCCTCTTCTCAACCTAACCTAACCTAACCTAGCGAGAGTGCTGGAATTTTATGTATATGTATATGGTGGCAGTCTACGTGATTGGTCCAAAAATGGGCGGGATCGACCCAATGGGCGTGGCCCCGCCCACATAGACCAAATTTTGAAATTTTGATATCTTGCACAATTTGCTAGCGGGAGTGCTGCAATGTTGCGTATATGTATCTGGTGGCATTCTACGTAATTGGTCAACAAATGGGCGGGATCGGACCAATGGGCTTGGCCCCGCCCATATACGCCAAATTTTGAAATTGATATATCTTGCACAATTTGTTAGCTAGAGTGCTGTTATGTTGTACCTATGCAACTGATGGCAGTCCACGTGATTGGTCCAAAAACAGGCGGGATCGAACCAATGGGCGTGGCACCGCCCATATAAGCCAAATTTTAAAAATGTGATATATTGCACAATATGTTAGCTAGAGACCTGGAATTTTGTGTATATATATGCGTTGGCAATGGGCGGGTTCGGACGAATAGGCGTGGCCCCGCCCATATAAGCCAAATTTTGAAATTGAGATATATTTAACAATTTGTTACCGACAGTGCTGTAATTTTGTGTATGTATATCTGGTCACAGTCTACGTGATTGGTCCAAAAATGGGTGGGGTCACACTAATAGGCGTGGCCCCGCCCATATAGGGCAAATTTTGAAATTTATATATCTTCCACAATTTTTTAGCGAGAGTGCTGTAATTGTGTGCATATATATCTGGTGGTAGTCTACGTGATTGGTTCAAAAATGAGCGGGAACGAACCAATGGGCGTGGCACCGCCCATATAAGCCAATTTTTTAAATTGAGATATCATGCACGATGACAAATTGTGATAGTGCTGTAATTTTGTGCAGCTCATGCAGTCTACGTGATTAAAGAAAAAACTGCGGAATTAGAACAATGGGCGTGGTCCCGCTCATATAAGCCAAATTTTTAAATTGAGATATCTTGCACAATTTATTATCGAGAGTGCTGCAGTTTTGGGTATATGTATCTGATGACAGTCTACGTGAATTGTCCAAAAGGGTCGGACCAATGGGCGTGGCCCCATCCTTATAAGCCATGAAATACCTTGAACAATATACCTTGAACAATTTGTCAGCGAGAGTGTTGTAATTTTGTGAATGTGCATTTGATGGCAGTCTACGTAATTGGTTAAAAAATGGGCGGGATCGGACCAAATGGCGTGACCCCGACCATATGAGCCATTTTTTGGAATATATCTCGAAGAATTTGTTAGCGAGAATGCTGTTTATTTTATGTATATGCATATGGTGGCGGTATTCGTGATTGGTCAAAAAATGAACGGAATCGGAAATCTGAAGTCTGGGGCAACGAAGTGGACCGGGTCCGTCTAGTTATTGTAATATAGTTAAGCGGTATCACCAAGTCTGAAGTAGTTGTTGGACAAAAGCTGATGACACCCTTTTCGAGGGGCCCACTGATCTTTAGAAACTTTTGAGGGCCATAAAAAAAGATTGGTCACCAATTTCGCCAAAGCGAGTATAGGGTTATACAGGGTTTTCCAATAAGAGTGATTCGATTTCTTTGAAAAAAACACTTATTGTTAAGGAAGTTCAAAAGTTTTTTTATTTAATGTGAAGTACAATCGATACAATTAAGTTCTAAATGAAACGTCATTCAAATGGCCTCCATGACTTTTTCTGCAGGAACGAATTCGATGAACCCAATTTTCGAATACTTTGTTCACTAAATCAAGTCGAATGTCATGAATAGCACGTTCAATATTGCCTTGTAAAGCTTGAAGAGAGTCTGGTTTATTTCGAAAGACCAATGACTTCAAATAACCCCACAAGAAATAGTTTAATGGTGTTTAATCAAACTTCTTGGAGCCATTCAATATCACAATTTCTCGAAATAATCGAATCTCCAAACTTTTCTCTGTGTGGCACGTAGCCACAATTGGTCAGTGGCAAAAAGATAGCTCTTAATGAGAGCTAAAATATTGCTCATGGGAGTCAAGGTCGTAGGTCGACTGGAAAGTATTTAGAAAATGTTGTCCAATTTTGTCAATTCTTTAAAAAAAAACCAGTAAGGAAAGGCAGAAAGTCGGGCGGGGCCGACTATATAATACCCTACACCTCCCTAACAATGCGATAAGGGCCATTCCCATAATAATTTGGAATATTTGGTAAATGGGTAGAAACATATTATCTAATTCTGAAACGATAATCGCTAAATTAAGCAATATTCCTTCCTAAATTGAGAAACATCTTTCTGGAAAATTTTAATGATCGGAAGTAAAATACAACTTCTATAGCGGTTTGATACCAAATCAGGAGGAACAATCAATATAAATCTGAACCGATCTTCCCTGAATACTCATTCATGTAAAAAGACCTCCTTCTGTCGAATTTCGTACTGATCGCATATAAAATAAGAAACCTCTTTCTGCCGAATTTCATACTGATCGGATATAAAATAACATTTTTACAGCGCTTACAAGTCAAATCGGGGGTAACATTTATATGGGGGCTATATCGGAATCTGAACCGATTTTCTCCGAATTTAGCAGTATTCCTTCATGTAATAAGAAACCTCTTTCTGCCAAATTTTGCACTGATCGGATATAAAATACAGTTTTTACAGCGCTTACATGTCAAATCGGGGGTAACATTTATATGGGGGCTATATCGGAATCTGAACCGATTTTCTCCGAATTTAGCAGTATTCCTTCATGTAATAAGAAACCTCTCCTTGCCGAATTTCGCACTGATCGGATATAAAATAACATTTTTACAGCGCTTATATGTCAAATCGGGGGTAATGTATATATGGGGGCTATATCTAAATCTGAACCGATTTCTTCCAAATTTAACAGAGTTCATTCATGTAATAAGAAACCTTTTCCTGCCGAATTTCATACTGATCGGTTATAAAATAAAGTTTTTACAGCGCTTACATGTCAAATCGGGGCTAACATATATATGGGGGCTATATCTAAATCTGAACCGATTTTAACCAAATTCAATAGGGATCGTCCTTGGGCCAAAAAAAAGATATGTGTTAAGTTTCGTCGAGATCGGACCATAATTGCGACCTGTACTTTGATTACAAGAATACATGCACAGACAGACAGACAGACGGACAGACGGACATAGCTAAATCGACTCAGAAAGTGATTCTAAGTCGATCGGTATAATAAACGATGGGTCTATTTCTTCTCCTTTTGGGTGTTACAAACAAATGCACAAAGTTATAATACCCTGTACCACAGTGTGGTGTAGGGTATAAACATTCACCAAAATATTTGTTGGTGTATTTTTTGCGAAATCAAAACTTTTTTCGACAATTTTGGAAAAAACCATATATATTTATTAGATTTTGTTTGCTGAAACGAAAGCTTTGGTAGTTTACTTTCGGAGTTTTATGAATCCTAAATTAAGTTGCCTTCATCTTCTTCAAAATTTTTTTTCATTCCATCAGTCATTTCAACAATATCTTACAAGATATTGCGAATAAATCAAATTTTTGAGATATTTTCAATAATTTTTTGAATTAAAACCTCTTATAAACATCGAAAAATGCATACTCATACAACTCGGACAGTCCTAAACCGATCTACATGAAATTTTGTGTCATAACCAATATATAATAGGACTAAATTTGGTGCAAGTTTCATCCAGATCGGAAGATTTCGGTTTTCGAAAATTGACTCATTTACTATATTTAAAATTTATATCATTTACGCATTTAACTTGCTCGATTGTGAGCTAGATAAGCGGTGGAGTCCGTCGAGAAAAGCAAAAAAAAATACTGACAAATATCTTGAAAAATAAACGATTATGCGATATATTATATTTTTATTTTTTGTTTGTGAAACAAACAATATTCATATAAATTCATCGTAGAATTTTTATGAATATCGTTAGTTTTCGTCAACATTGAAAAATTGTTTTACTTCTTGCCTTACTTACATGTTTTTCAATAAAATGAATATGTTCGATATTTTACATATATTTGATTATTTTTTTACTCTTTTTCGCCAAACAGACTCATTTTGTGTTTTCTTCAAAAAAGAAAATTAAACGCAATATTGCTAGGGTACGCGAGACAAAAATAACAAGTAAGACAGTTCAGTCGGGTAAAGCGACTTAGGAATCCCTTCACCTACAGTTCCAAAAAAATAATAGCAAATTTATTTATTTTTTGTTTTAATTAAATTATTATCAATTTAATTTGAACTAAATATCTTTAAAGTATGTACTGGTATTAAAGTTATAAGCTGTTAACTTTTGGTACAAAACTGTCCATTTGCGTGGGACGTAACAAAAGGGGCGTGCCAATAAAACTAACTTTTCTCTTGATTCTAGGTACTATAAAACATTACACTATACAAATTTTCAAGTATTTGTATGTACTGGTATTAAAGTTATAAGCTGTTAACATTTTTTTCAAAATTGTCAATTTGTGTGGGAGGTACCAAAAGGGGCCTGCCAATAACGCCCACTTTTCTCAGAACTCTAGGTAGCATAAAAGCATTACACTGTACAAAAAATGTTACGTATTTGTATGAAATGGTATTAAAGAGCGAGGTCACTTCGCACATTTTTCTCAAGCTGATAGCAACAAATAATCTATTACTATGTGTGGAATTACAGAAAATTCTGATAAGTAGTATTAAATTATTAGACAATCAATATTTCACTAAATGTTAACCCTTTGTGGGAGAGTTACAAGAATGAATTGACTAATACAACCCATCGTCGAGATAGAGAAAAATATTACCGCATACCAAATTTGAAGTCAATCGGTTAATCCTTTTGATTAACCAGCAGATAGACGGACTGACATTCTTCAAATGACTTAATGTACGAGTATACCCTCCTCTGTAAGGTGAGTGGATAAAAATATATATTAAGTGATAACGGCCAGCCTGATTTTTCAAATATCCTACAAAATGTTCTCTCGCTCATATTACTAGTGGTTTTAGAAGATAGCGTATCTCTTTTCCTTCGAGGTTCCCTACTTTTGTAAAGAAAAAAAAAAAACACAGAAAATTCAAATTGAATGGGGAATGTTTATTATCATTTGAAAGAACATTCTTTGGCATTTATTTTTTGAAGATTGTGTCTATTAAATGTTGGCCGCGGCTACGTCTCAGATGGTCCATCCGTTGAGTTAAATTTTCGATGACTCGTTCGAGCATTTCGACTGGTAACTGGCGAATGACACGCGTGATGTTTTGCTCCAAGGCCTGAATCGAAGCGGGTTTGTCCGCATAAACTTCAGACTTTACATATCCCCACAGGAAAAATTCTAACAGTGTGATATCACACGATCTTGGTGGCCAATCGACCGGCCCAAAACGTGAAATTATCTGCTCACCGAAGGGTTCTCTCAATAAATCCATTGATTGATGCGATGTGTGGGAAGTGGCGCCGTCTTGTTGAAACCAAATTTCGCCGAGATCACGAGCTTCAATTTCAGGCATCAAATAGTCGGTTATCATGGCACGATAACGGTCGCCATTGACGGTTACGTTCTCACAGGCATCATTTTTGAATAAATATGGACCAATGATTCCTGTACGTCGGATCGGGAATCGGTCAATGGCAAAAAGATAGCTCTTAACGAGAGCTAAAATATTGCTCATGGGTGTCAATGTCGTGGGTCGACTGGAAAGTGTTTTTTATTTAAAAACCAGTAAGGAAAGGCAGAAAGTCGGGCGGGGCCGACTATATATTACCCTAACCTCCCTAACAATGCGATAAGGGTCATTCCGATAATAATTTGGAATAATTGGTAAATGGGTAGGAACATATTACCTAATTCTGAACCGATAATCGCTAAATTAAGCAATATTCGTTCCCAAATTGAGAAACATCTTTCTGGAAAATTTTAATGATCGGAAGAAAAGTACAACTTCTATAGCGCTTTGAGGAACATATATATGTAGGTAATATATAAATCTGAACTGATTTTCCCTGAATACTCATTCATGTAAAAAGACCTCTTTCTGTCGAATTTCTTACAGATCGGATATAAAATACAGTCTCTACAGCGATTACATGTCAAATCGGGGGTAACGTATATATGGGGAATATATCTAAATCTAAACCGATTTCTTCCAAATTTAACAATGTTCATTCATATAATAAGAAACCTCTTTCTGCCGAATTTCATACTGATCGGATATAAAATAAAATGTTTACAGCGCTTGTAGGTAAAATCGGGGGTAATGTATATATGGGGGATATATCTAAATCTGAACCGATTTCTTCCAAAATTAACAGTGGTCATTCATATAATAAGAAACCTCTTTCTGCCGAATTTCATAAAGATCGAATATAAAATAAAGTTTTTACAGCGCTTACATATCAAATCGGGGCTAACATATATATGGGGGCTATATCTAAATCTGAACCGATTTTAACCAAATTCAATAGGGATCGTCCTTGGGCCAAAAAAAGATATGTGTATAGTTTCGTCGAGATCGGAGCATAGCTGCGACCTGTTCTTTGATTACAAGAATACATGCACAGACAGACGGACATAGCTAACTCGAATCAGAAAGTGACTTTAAGTCGATCGGTATAATAAACGATGGATCTATTTCTTCTTTTGGATGTTACAAACAAATGCACAAAGTTATAATACCCTGTACCACAGTGTGGTGTAAAATAAAATGGATTTAGCGCAATTGGCGAACGATTATTTTGATAATAAAACTGAATAATATGTAAACGTTGTTCAGGCGTAAGTCTTTCCATGATGAAATGCCAAACAATACTTAACAAAAATAACATGACAGCATGACACGACTCACACGCGATCTGTCAAAAAAAAGGCTATTGAAAAAAGTATCTCTACATAGATCGCCCTACATTTAAAAGCTATGACTGTTTTCAGTTTTTTTTTAAAGAGCAAAAATTACACTAGAGAGGGCAAAAAGACGTTGGAAAGTATAACATCAAATGCCAATACCTTTTGCATAAGCGGGTGTATCAATATTTGTTCCTCAAATAAATAATTTTAGTGCCTATCCAGAAAGACAATGAGAAAGAGTCCGCCAGTCCGGAGGACTGGACATACCACAGATGAGAAAATCTATAACCTTTAGAATAATTAAATATTTTACAAATAATACTTCTAGAATTTAATTATTATAGAACAAGTAAGAAAGTTCAGTCGGGTAAACCGACTTATGAATCCCCTCACCCCCTCACATTTATTTATTTTTTGTTTTAATTAAATTATTATCAATTTATATTGCATTTAATAACTATAATGTACTGGTATTAAAGTTATAAGCTGTTAACTTTTTGTGCAGAATGGTTCATTTGTGTGGGAGGTACCCAAAGGGGTTGGGCAATAACGTCCATTTTTCACTGAACTGTAGACACTATAAAAGAATTACACTGTACACAATTTCACGTATTTGTATGCATAGGTACTAACGTTATAAGCACTTAATTTTTGGCGCAAAACGGTCATTTTGTGTGGGGGGTACCAAAAGGGGCCGTACAATAATGCCCATTTTTTTAGCGGAATGTAGACATTGTAACAAGTAAGAAAATTTCAGTCGGGTAAACCTATTTATATATATACCCTCACTTTGTGAGTTATGTTACATGGAATATTAAACGAATTATTCTGTCAATTTGTGTGGGAGGTACCAAAAGGAGCGTGAATATAACACCCATTTTTCACTGAACTGTAGGCACTATAAAAGCATTACACTGTAAAAAATTTCAGGTATTTTTATACAGTGGTATTAATGTTATAAGCTGTTAATTTTTGGTGCAAAATGGTGCATTTGTGTGGGTGGTACCAAAAGGGACGTAGCAACCCATTTTTCTCGAGTTGATAGCGACTAATAAAATAAAGCTATGTGTGGAATTTCAGAAGATTCGGATAAGTAGTATAGCAGTTATTAAAGATTCAATATTTCACAACATTTTTTGTGGGGGAGGTACTAGAAGGAGTGGACCAATATGGCCCATCTTCGAACTAAGCCGGAGATAGAAAAAAATATTACCACGTACCAAATTTTAAGTCAATCGGTTACTCCTTTCGAGAGTTATCGTGCGCACCAGCCAGCAGACGCACATACAGACAGACAGACAGACGGCCGGACATTGCTCATTCGACTTAAAATGACCCAAAACGAATATCCGCCGAACATACTTAGGGTCTTAGATCACTCCTTCGATGTGTTACACTTTTTTTCGTAGCAAATGATATATACCCTCGTCACACTAAAGTGAGGGTATAAAAACATTACACCGTACAAATATCAATTATTTTTATGTACAGGTATTAAAGTTATAAGCTGTTTACTTTTGGTGCAAAAAGGTATTTTTGTGTGGGAGGTACCAAAAGGGGCGGGACAACTTCACCCATTTTTCTTGAGGCGTAAGCGACTAATAAACTATTACTATGTGTGGAATTTCAGAAGATTCGAGTAAGTTGTATAGAAGTTATTGAGGAATCAATATTTCACTAAATGTTAAGGAGGGAGGTACTAGAAGGAGTGGACCAATATGGCCCATTTTCAAACTTAGCCGGGGATAGAGCAAAATATTACCACATACCAAATTTGAAGTCAATCAGGTAATCCTTTCGAGAGTTATCGTGCGCATCAGCCAGTAGACAGACAGACAGACAGACAGACGGACGGACGGACTGACATTGCTCAAATGACTTAAAATTACCCGAAACGGATATCCGCAGAACACACTTGAGGTCTTAGGTCACTCCTTCGATGTGTTACACTTTTGGCTCGTAGTAAATGATATATACGCTCCCCTTTACGGTGAGTGGATAAAAATGTTCAGTATTCAAATATATGTAATCTAAACCAGTAAGGAAAGGCTAAAGTCGGGCGGTACCCACTATATAATACCCTACACCACTCTCGTAATATTAAATAACTCTGATATATAAATTTTGTAATTCATGTATAAATTGTTTACATAAATTTTCTTTTGGGACATTTTATACTTAAATAATACCCTGTACCACAGTGTGGTGTAGGGTATAAAAACGATTGGATCTAAAGAGCCAAATCGGATGAAACATATATATGGGAGCTATAGCTAACTCTTTACCGATTTTCTTCAAATTCGGCAATGTTGGTTCATGAATCAAGAAACTCTACCATTCTAAATTTCAAAACGATTGGATGTAAAATATAGTTTCTATAGAACTAAAGGGCCAAATCGGACTAAACATATATATGGGAGCTATAGCTAAATCTTAACCGATTTTCTTCAAATTCGGTAGTGTTGGTTCATGGATCAAGAAACTCTACCATTCTAAATTTCAAAACGATTGGATGTAAAATACAGCTTTTATAGGACTAAAGGGCCAAATCGGACGAAACATATATATGGGTGCTATAGCTAAATTTTAACCGATTTTCTTCAAATTCGGCAGTGTTGGTTCATGGATCAAGAAACTCCACCATTCTAAATTTCAAAATTATTGGATGTAAAATACAGCTTCTACAGGACTAAAGGGCCAAATCGGACGAAAAATATATATGGGAGCTATATCTAAATCTGAACCGATTTCAACCAAATTCAATAGCGATCTTAACAGCCGCGAAATACTCTAAACTGCAAAATTTCAGAACGATCGGAGTGAAATTGCGACCTGTAGTCGACGAACAACTTTACATGGACAGACGGACGGACGGACAGACATCGTTAAATCGACTCAGCTAGTGATTCTCAGTCGATCGGTATACTTTAAGGTGGGTCTAGCTGTGTTATTTTCAGGTGTTACAAACATCTGCCGTGAAACAAACTTATAATACCCTGTACCACAGTGTGGTGTAGGGTATAAATATAACCACATATTATGGAATAACTAGAGAACCATTTCTCCGAATTGGTTCAGGAAAGTTTTAAAAAATTCAAAATTAAGAAGCCTTCAACTTCTTATAATACAATTTTCTATCCGTTCACCGATTTCGACAATATCTTGCGAAAAAATCATATTTTTTGAGAAAATTTTAATATTTTTTAAATAAAAGCCTCATAAAAACATCTAAAAACGCACAATATTTATATTTTTACGATTTCATCGTAAAGTCTGATCGATCATGCAGAAAATGACTACATTTCGAAGAAAATCTGTGCATTATTTAAAATGTTGTACCGAGGAAACCAGTAACTTATCTTGAAATTCGAAAATTTGCTCTGATTTCTACAAAATCAAAATTTGACAAAAAAAATATTTTTTCCTTTATTAGTAACAAAAAAGAAACCAAAACTTGACACTAAGAAGTCAAACCCAAAAATCGTGTTGACAAGTGTTATTCATTGTGAATAAATACCCACAATCCAAAATGTGAACAATTGCCCAAAATTTGTATTCAACATTTTTGGGCGACTTACTTTTGGAAGTTGTGTAACAAATGGTGTAAATTGGAGATGTCAAATATACCACTGAATATTTCTGAACGCTTGATCTTCGAGAACATTCCCAAAAAAACCTTTGTTGAAGACACTTTAAAAATACTATTGCTTGGCGATGGTGTAGTATTTTTTGCTTAATTTGTTGTAATTTAAAAAAAAACTTTATTCTTTACTTCTGTGTATGTATATGTATACTAGAATTTGGATTTCGGGGTTTTCTGTAAATTTTTGTTACATAGCAAATTGTTTTAGAAATTACCATCTTGATGAACCACCAGTACTCCTACTACTTCAACTTGTAACTGCATCAACGACACTGCTATAACCGCCACCGATTTCACTAGCGACACCATACGAAGGGATGTCTATATAACTGTTAATACCAACATCGTAAGAAGAGATGCCGACATAACTATCAGTATTGTAAGTGGAAGTGTCTTCAGGACTACTAGATCTATAAGCACCTAAACTGGTGTCTGATGCTTCAGCCCAGACATCGCCTGAGCCAACAGATGTGTAACCATCGGAACCGCCAGTGGATTTACCATCCCAACCAGCACTTGAGACAACGTCACCAGAACTTCCCAGAGCTTCAACTGTGGAACCACTGCTGGAGTTTTCAGTGTTAATACCACTGTAGCCAGAGTTATAATCACCAGCGGATTTTGCAGTCCAATATCCATTGTCATATTCCCCATTAACACTGTAAACTGCTGCAGGGGCTGAATATTTGTGACCACCACCATAGCCTCTATGGTAAGCTCCTCCGAATCTTCTTCTGTGACCACCTCTAGAAAAGTAACCACCATGACCGCCAGCAGTGACCACAGACAGCGAAACCAAAAGACAAACCAAGACCTATCAAATAAATTAATATTACTAACCAAAATTTTAATCAATTTAATCATTCTATTGTATCAATTACCTTCATTTTGTTTAGATTCAACTAATAAATTATGTTTTTTGTATTATTCCTACGCTTTTTCACCGGAGAATAATTCAACAATGATTTGCGTTTGCAATTTATATCAAAAATTCATTATTCGAATTGTTTTCGTTAAAGAGGAATTTATTGTTGAAATATTCTTACATTACTTTAAACAAAACATTCTTTGTTTATTTTTTTTTGTATGTCTATCTATAAACATTAATATCTCTAATTTTGCCACCAAAATCAATCACTGTTCATGCACTGCTTGCAATTTGTATTTATTGAAGTTCTACAAGTTGTTTGATAGAAAAAATGTGAATACTCAATTGAATGTTGTATCCACGGTTAATAAAAGATAATTATGCGCTTTGAGTAAATGCCAAAATTGTATGGCTGTAGCAAAAACTTGCCACGCTCCACAGAAAAAAACCCAAAATTGTCCCATCATCTGAACAGTCATTCTATCACTCTCTATCATTTGCATTGCAATAGAGATATGGTGTTCCACGTGCATTCTGGGCTCACCATAAGGTATTAAACATTTGATATCAGACTAATAGAAATGCTAGGGCACATAATTTTTTTGTAGTTTCGAGAAAATCACATTTGAAGTTTTTGTATATGTATATTTTAGAAGAGAATCGATGTTTTCAATTTCTAGTAATTTTAATATGTTGTGAAATAATCAGGCTACAGCCAAATGATATTCTATTAGTATAAAAGTGCGTTAATTGTATATAAATGGGATCAAAGTACAATACTACATATATACAGTATTTTTATACCCTACACCACACTGTGGTACAGGGTATTATAAGTTTATTTCACCGCAGATGTTTGTAACACCTGAAAATAACACAGCTAGACCCACCTTAAAGTATACCGATCGACTCAGAATCACTAGCTGAGTCGATTTAACGATGTCCGTCCGTCCGTCCGTCCGTCTGTCCATGTAAAGTTGTTCGTCGACTACAGGTCGCAATTTCACTCCGATCGTTCTGAAATTTCGCGGCTGTTAAGATCGCTATTGAATTTGGTTGAAATCGGTTCAGATTTAGATATAGCTCCCATATATATCTTTCGTCCGATTTGGCCCTTTAGTCCTATAGAAGCTGTATTTTACATCCAATCGTTTTGAAATTTAGAATGGTAGAGTTTCTTGATCCATGAACCAACATTGCCGATTTTGAAGAAAATCGGTTAAGATTTAGCTATAGCTCCCATATATATGTTTCGTCCGATTTGGCCCTTTAGTCCTATAGAAGCTGTATTTTACATCCGATCGTTTTGAAATTTAGAATGGTAGAGTTTCTTGATTCATGAACCAACACTACCGTATTTGAAGAAAATCGGTTAAGATTTAGCTATAGTTCCCATATGTATGTTTCGTCCGATTTGGCCCTTTAGTTCTATAGAAGCTATATTTTACATCCAATCGTTTTGAAATTTAGAATGGTAGAGTTTCTTGATTCATGAACCAACATTGCCGAATTTGAAGAAAATCGGTAAAGATTTAGCTATAGCTCCCATATATATGTTTCATCCGATTTGGCTCTTTAGATCCAATCGCTTTTATACCCTACACCACACTGTGGTACAGGGTATTATTTAAGTATAAAATGTCCCAAAAGTAAATTTATGTAAACAATTTATACATGAATTACAAAATTTATATATCAGAGTTATTCAATATTACGAGAGTGGTGTAGGGTATTATATAGTCGGCCCCGTCCGACTTTAGCCTTTCCTTACTGGTTTCAATTTAACTTTTGACCAACCTTGTGGAGGAAGAACCTATAGAACCGATTACGTAGATTTTTAAAATGCAATAAAAAATAATGGTGTATATGCGTACGCTATTGTTTTATTGAGGGGACGCTATGTTGTCATATGGGCAAAAGTCAAAATTTTCGAGTAAATATTTTTTGGAACATTTTTATGCGAATTTGTAGTACATAGAGAGAAATGTTAAGAATTAATTTGATTAAGGGGTGCGAAATATATGGCGGTTCGAAACTGAAATTATAAAAAATGCTATAAAATCCAATTTTCAGCGGAATTACACTTTTTTTCGTAGCAAATGATATATACCCTCGTCACACTAAAGTGAGGGTATAAAAACATTACACCGTACAAATATCAATTATTTTTATGTACAGGTATTAAAGTTATAAGCTGTTTACTTTTGGTGCAAAAAGGTATTTTTGTGTGGGAGGTACCAAAAGGGGCGGGACAACTTCACCCATTTTTCTTGAGGCGTAAGCGACTAATAAACTATTACTATGTGTGGAATTTCAGAAGATTCGAGTAAGTTGTATAGAAGTTATTGAGGAATCAATATTTCACTAAATGTTAAGGAGGGAGGTACTAGAAGGAGTGGACCAATATGGCCCATTTTCAAACTTAGCCGGGGATAGAGCAAAATATTACCACATACCAAATTTGAAGTCAATCAGGTAATCCTTTCGAGAGTTATCGTGCGCATCAGCCAGTAGACAGACAGACAGACAGACAGACGGACGGACGGACTGACATTGCTCAAATGACTTAAAATTACCCGAAACGGATATCCGCAGAACACACTTGAGGTCTTAGGTCACTCCTTCGATGTGTTACACTTTTGGCTCGTAGTAAATGATATATACGCTCCCCTTTACGGTGAGTGGATAAAAATGTTCAGTATTCAAATATATGTAATCTAAACCAGTAAGGAAAGGCTAAAGTCGGGCGGTACCCACTATATAATACCCTACACCACTCTCGTAATATTAAATAACTCTGATATATAAATTTTGTAATTCATGTATAAATTGTTTACATAAATTTTCTTTTGGGACATTTTATACTTAAATAATACCCTGTACCACAGTGTGGTGTAGGGTATAAAAACGATTGGATCTAAAGAGCCAAATCGGATGAAACATATATATGGGAGCTATAGCTAACTCTTTACCGATTTTCTTCAAATTCGGCAATGTTGGTTCATGAATCAAGAAACTCTACCATTCTAAATTTCAAAACGATTGGATGTAAAATATAGTTTCTATAGAACTAAAGGGCCAAATCGGACTAAACATATATATGGGAGCTATAGCTAAATCTTAACCGATTTTCTTCAAATTCGGTAGTGTTGGTTCATGGATCAAGAAACTCTACCATTCTAAATTTCAAAACGATTGGATGTAAAATACAGCTTTTATAGGACTAAAGGGCCAAATCGGACGAAACATATATATGGGTGCTATAGCTAAATTTTAACCGATTTTCTTCAAATTCGGCAGTGTTGGTTCATGGATCAAGAAACTCCACCATTCTAAATTTCAAAATTATTGGATGTAAAATACAGCTTCTACAGGACTAAAGGGCCAAATCGGACGAAAAATATATATGGGAGCTATATCTAAATCTGAACCGATTTCAACCAAATTCAATAGCGATCTTAACAGCCGCGAAATACTCTAAACTGCAAAATTTCAGAACGATCGGAGTGAAATTGCGACCTGTAGTCGACGAACAACTTTACATGGACAGACGGACGGACGGACAGACATCGTTAAATCGACTCAGCTAGTGATTCTCAGTCGATCGGTATACTTTAAGGTGGGTCTAGCTGTGTTATTTTCAGGTGTTACAAACATCTGCCGTGAAACAAACTTATAATACCCTGTACCACAGTGTGGTGTAGGGTATAAATATAACCACATATTATGGAATAACTAGAGAACCATTTCTCCGAATTGGTTCAGGAAAGTTTTAAAAAATTCAAAATTAAGAAGCCTTCAACTTCTTATAATACAATTTTCTATCCGTTCACCGATTTCGACAATATCTTGCGAAAAAATCATATTTTTTGAGAAAATTTTAATATTTTTTAAATAAAAGCCTCATAAAAACATCTAAAAACGCACAATATTTATATTTTTACGATTTCATCGTAAAGTCTGATCGATCATGCAGAAAATGACTACATTTCGAAGAAAATCTGTGCATTATTTAAAATGTTGTACCGAGGAAACCAGTAACTTATCTTGAAATTCGAAAATTTGCTCTGATTTCTACAAAATCAAAATTTGACAAAAAAAATATTTTTTCCTTTATTAGTAACAAAAAAGAAACCAAAACTTGACACTAAGAAGTCAAACCCAAAAATCGTGTTGACAAGTGTTATTCATTGTGAATAAATACCCACAATCCAAAATGTGAACAATTGCCCAAAATTTGTATTCAACATTTTTGGGCGACTTACTTTTGGAAGTTGTGTAACAAATGGTGTAAATTGGAGATGTCAAATATACCACTGAATATTTCTGAACGCTTGATCTTCGAGAACATTCCCAAAAAAACCTTTGTTGAAGACACTTTAAAAATACTATTGCTTGGCGATGGTGTAGTATTTTTTGCTTAATTTGTTGTAATTTAAAAAAAAACTTTATTCTTTACTTCTGTGTATGTATATGTATACTAGAATTTGGATTTCGGGGTTTTCTGTAAATTTTTGTTACATAGCAAATTGTTTTAGAAATTACCATCTTGATGAACCACCAGTACTCCTACTACTTCAACTTGTAACTGCATCAACGACACTGCTATAACCGCCACCGATTTCACTAGCGACACCATACGAAGGGATGTCTATATAACTGTTAATACCAACATCGTAAGAAGAGATGCCGACATAACTATCAGTATTGTAAGTGGAAGTGTCTTCAGGACTACTAGATCTATAAGCACCTAAACTGGTGTCTGATGCTTCAGCCCAGACATCGCCTGAGCCAACAGATGTGTAACCATCGGAACCGCCAGTGGATTTACCATCCCAACCAGCACTTGAGACAACGTCACCAGAACTTCCCAGAGCTTCAACTGTGGAACCACTGCTGGAGTTTTCAGTGTTAATACCACTGTAGCCAGAGTTATAATCACCAGCGGATTTTGCAGTCCAATATCCATTGTCATATTCCCCATTAACACTGTAAACTGCTGCAGGGGCTGAATATTTGTGACCACCACCATAGCCTCTATGGTAAGCTCCTCCGAATCTTCTTCTGTGACCACCTCTAGAAAAGTAACCACCATGACCGCCAGCAGTGACCACAGACAGCGAAACCAAAAGACAAACCAAGACCTATCAAATAAATTAATATTACTAACCAAAATTTTAATCAATTTAATCATTCTATTGTATCAATTACCTTCATTTTGTTTAGATTCAACTAATAAATTATGTTTTTTGTATTATTCCTACGCTTTTTCACCGGAGAATAATTCAACAATGATTTGCGTTTGCAATTTATATCAAAAATTCATTATTCGAATTGTTTTCGTTAAAGAGGAATTTATTGTTGAAATATTCTTACATTACTTTAAACAAAACATTCTTTGTTTATTTTTTTTTGTATGTCTATCTATAAACATTAATATCTCTAATTTTGCCACCAAAATCAATCACTGTTCATGCACTGCTTGCAATTTGTATTTATTGAAGTTCTACAAGTTGTTTGATAGAAAAAATGTGAATACTCAATTGAATGTTGTATCCACGGTTAATAAAAGATAATTATGCGCTTTGAGTAAATGCCAAAATTGTATGGCTGTAGCAAAAACTTGCCACGCTCCACAGAAAAAAACCCAAAATTGTCCCATCATCTGAACAGTCATTCTATCACTCTCTATCATTTGCATTGCAATAGAGATATGGTGTTCCACGTGCATTCTGGGCTCACCATAAGGTATTAAACATTTGATATCAGACTAATAGAAATGCTAGGGCACATAATTTTTTTGTAGTTTCGAGAAAATCACATTTGAAGTTTTTGTATATGTATATTTTAGAAGAGAATCGATGTTTTCAATTTCTAGTAATTTTAATATGTTGTGAAATAATCAGGCTACAGCCAAATGATATTCTATTAGTATAAAAGTGCGTTAATTGTATATAAATGGGATCAAAGTACAATACTACATATATACAGTATTTTTATACCCTACACCACACTGTGGTACAGGGTATTATAAGTTTATTTCACCGCAGATGTTTGTAACACCTGAAAATAACACAGCTAGACCCACCTTAAAGTATACCGATCGACTCAGAATCACTAGCTGAGTCGATTTAACGATGTCCGTCCGTCCGTCCGTCCGTCTGTCCATGTAAAGTTGTTCGTCGACTACAGGTCGCAATTTCACTCCGATCGTTCTGAAATTTCGCGGCTGTTAAGATCGCTATTGAATTTGGTTGAAATCGGTTCAGATTTAGATATAGCTCCCATATATATCTTTCGTCCGATTTGGCCCTTTAGTCCTATAGAAGCTGTATTTTACATCCAATCGTTTTGAAATTTAGAATGGTAGAGTTTCTTGATCCATGAACCAACATTGCCGATTTTGAAGAAAATCGGTTAAGATTTAGCTATAGCTCCCATATATATGTTTCGTCCGATTTGGCCCTTTAGTCCTATAGAAGCTGTATTTTACATCCGATCGTTTTGAAATTTAGAATGGTAGAGTTTCTTGATTCATGAACCAACACTACCGTATTTGAAGAAAATCGGTTAAGATTTAGCTATAGTTCCCATATGTATGTTTCGTCCGATTTGGCCCTTTAGTTCTATAGAAGCTATATTTTACATCCAATCGTTTTGAAATTTAGAATGGTAGAGTTTCTTGATTCATGAACCAACATTGCCGAATTTGAAGAAAATCGGTAAAGATTTAGCTATAGCTCCCATATATATGTTTCATCCGATTTGGCTCTTTAGATCCAATCGCTTTTATACCCTACACCACACTGTGGTACAGGGTATTATTTAAGTATAAAATGTCCCAAAAGTAAATTTATGTAAACAATTTATACATGAATTACAAAATTTATATATCAGAGTTATTCAATATTACGAGAGTGGTGTAGGGTATTATATAGTCGGCCCCGTCCGACTTTAGCCTTTCCTTACTGGTTTCAATTTAACTTTTGACCAACCTTGTGGAGGAAGAACCTATAGAACCGATTACGTAGATTTTTAAAATGCAATAAAAAATAATGGTGTATATGCGTACGCTATTGTTTTATTGAGGGGACGCTATGTTGTCATATGGGCAAAAGTCAAAATTTTCGAGTAAATATTGTTTGGAACATTTTTATGCGAATTTGTAGTACATAGAGAGAAATGTTAAGAATTAATTTGATTAAGGGGTGCGAAATATATGGCGGTTCGAAACTGAAATTATAAAAAATGCTATAAAATCCAATTTTCAGCGGAATTAAGAAAACTAAACTTACAATCGTAGACCTCTCGCACATGTCAAAATATTCGCTGTGCTTTCATTATTTGCAAAAATATAGCGAAACAACACATTTTTTATTTGAAATTTAATTTAATATAACGAATCACGTGAAATATAAAAATCGGGAAAATATATGAAAAATCTCCGCGATTGAGGAGAGAACTAGTCAAAAAGAATAAAGGTAATATCTCTATCAGTTAAAGTTATATTTGTTTCCAAACACGAAGTCCATATCATTTGTTTTATTTCAATGCATGTTGGGAAGTTGAATGTTAAGATCCTTCTGAGAGTATTTTTTGGTGAACTTCTTTTGTACACGCTGAAAAAAAATCGCTTCTGTAGTATATTGTCCCAAACATATTCGGCTTGAAATATACATATGTTTAGAGTACACTCCAAATATATAATATTTGACACACATACATATTATATGTTTGGGAGAATATTGTTCTAAACAAAAAAATGTTCCCATTCTAATATTTTTTTATTTGGAACTAGTATTTCCGAAACAAAGATTAATTTGTATTTAATTATTTTGGCGATATATCAATGCCTTGATTTAAAGACAAGTATTCTGTTTTTCAGATGCTCAAGGAACATTTTTTTTAAATTTTAAATGTTTTTAAAATTTAATTAAAACTTAAATCGTATAATCTTTCGTGAATATAAATTGCATTGATGGATTGACAAAAAGTGATGAATTGGAATATTTATAAATTAAAAGACATTTTTAGCTATAAAGTTTAGAACGAAAACTAGGAAAAACTAACTAAAATTCGAAAAAATCAGCAAAGTTTTAAAATTTTTTTTAAGTAAAATATGTTTGGAAAACTTTTTAAACAATAACTTTGTTTGTGGGTACACACATATTTTATTTGTGAAAGTCAGTTAGCAAATATATTATGTTCTAATATATTAATATATGCGTTCCAAACAAGATTTCTTGATTTTCAAATAAAATTTATTTGTTAACAAATATATAGTATTTGAAAAAACCGCTTCCAAATATATTTTCTTTCAATTCAAACAGATCAAAAATGACGATTTTACATAATAGTATTTGTTATTTCCTTTAAGAATAAATTAACAGACTTCATATAAAAAGAATCAGAATTCGCGAATTTTTGTAGTGATATTCGAATACTATGAAATTTTGAAATATTTCCTTATGAATTTCGCGGATTGTGAAGTCGGCATTAATATACTGTATTTATGTGCTCATCCGGGATAAGTTATATTGTATGATTTCGCTTAAAACCACTATATATAATAGGAGGGAAACTAATTATGAATGGTTTTATTTTTAAGTTATGTAAATTTTGCAAAGCGCATAATTTCTACAATTATCAAAATAAAATGACGCGCCTCTGATTTCGGAATATATCGTTAAAAATCCTTTTAATTCATATGAACTTCCAACATATATCTGTACCGCGCACTGGGTGTGCCTTGACGATCATCGCTGAGACAAAAGTGTCTCGTTCTTCGCGTACAAGACTTCAATCTTCAAATAGGTATGGATGTTAAGTGCACCACAGGAATACCTCCATTTGGAGGTATTCTAGAACATAGAATACCTCCAAAGAACATACATTATTTAGTTACGCGCCATTGATTTTAGGATTCTCCATGTAAAGAACCTTCTGGGATAATAAATTCAGCTCAATCTATGTATAACTGTCGAAGGGCCCCGCGAAATACACTATCAAAAAAAATTCAAGTCTAACTAAGGTTTGGAGAGCTCTAGCGTTGGTTCGGATTGGATTTGTAGGTACTTTCAGCCACTATAATAACTTCCTCGGTGATATTTCAACACATAGAGGGGCGCGCTGACCGCGGTCAAAAAACAAAAATCACTTGAAATCGCATTTCCAAAAGTTATGAGCTATATTTTTTCGCGTAAAGATGTCACATGAACAATGCCCACGAAAAATTCTTCCTCCAAGTGTCCCTCGTATTTTTTGTAAATGACCGGTACCTCTAGAATGAATAGTGTGACCACAACCTCTAAAACAATGATATGAACATTTCTAGGTTTTTTCTACATTTTTGAAATGTATGTGCTTACATCTTTTAAAGTATATAAGATAATGCCAACATTTTTTTATGATTGTGGTTTATGAAATTTCATCAACATTTGCAACGAAATCTATACACAACACGGGAAAAGAGACAAATAACATAGATTACTGCTATGTAAAAAATTTTGACTTTTGCCCATATCCATTAAAAAAAAAGATTTCTTCTATGTTTTAAATTTGTTTTAAATTTAGAGGAGAAGCCTTGGTTGCGATTATTTTTTGTTTAAATGCATATATGTATAATGCAAACATCTGCTTATATTGTTGTGACATTTAGTAAAACTATATATTTCTCAGCTATAATATCATGACACATTATGCCATTTGTCACAAGTAAACAATTTCCTTCAAAAAAGTCAAATAAATCATGCTGGCGCTTACGTTTTTTTGGCTGTCAAGGCTCGATATGTCTTAAAGTAGTTTTATGTTCATAAAATACACATTTTGGAACTTTGAACGAGATCCCGGGGTCACGGGAACGTTTAAAAAAATCCTGCTTCCCGGAAATTGAAAATGTCCGGGAAAAAAACTTGAATTCATAGCTATTAACTATTTTAAATATCTCATACCAAAACAAAAGACTAAAGACACAAACTTGTAAAAACATTATTTACTCTTAGCCATGGAACGACGATGAATAGCCAAAGAATAAGATAACTATATACAAAATCTATTCTAGCATTTTTTATTATTTTTCGTACAAGGGTAATTCCAAAGCACTTCGACCAACTTTAAAAATGACCCCCTTGGATTTAAAAGATATTCTGCACACTTGTTCTCAGAGTGTGTGTTGGTATTTTTTGCATAGTTGTTAAGAGGAGTAGATGTGCTTCATATTGATATCAATATCGTGAATTTACGTCAAGTGGATAAGAAGATATGAACATTTGAAGAAAGGTAGGTTTTGAGAAAAATCCTTGAGGTAGGCAACTTTGGATCTCTATATCACGGGAACCTCAACGAAATTCAACAAAATAAAAACGCCATATAATTCCCACACACTAGGAGAACAAGTGTGCAGAATATCTTTTAAATCCGAGGAGGTCATTTTTTAAAAGTGATTTTTTTGGTCGAAGTGCTTTGGAATTACCCACAACATAAATTATAGAGAAATGAATCTAACAATTTGTGTGGGTGTAGCAGAAGGACCTTGACAAATATGCCTATTTTGCGCTGAGCAGTAGATACTTCAAAGATATTTATGCACGGGTATGAAAGTAATAAGCTTTTAACATTTTGTACAAAATGGACGCTCTACGTAGGAAGTATCAAAAAGAGCAACATTTCGCTTTTTTCTTAAGGTAATAGGCGACAGATACACTATTAGTATGTGTGAAATTACAGAAGGTTCGCATAATTTGTAAAATCTTTAATAGAGAATTAATATTATACGTACAGCACTTGACTAGAACCCGCAGGGTTGTCGCAGAAGAGGTAGACCAGCAAAAACGTGGAGACGACTGGTAGATGCTGATGCCCAGGAAGCAAATAAAATGAAAAGGAATGAATTTGTATCGGCTGCAAATAAAATGAAAAGGAATGAATTTGTATCGGCCCTGTGTTCCTCCTAGGAACTACGAGAAAATATATTTGTATATGGAAACAAAGTTTTAAGCGGTTAAGTTTTTGTACAATCTATACAAGGAAAAAGTTTTTAGGTCTCGGAGACAACAATTCTTTTTAGATGTTGCATGGTGTAATTTTTAAAGACGTTAGTAGATAATCAATTTTTCTCTTAATTCATCCGTTTGAGAGTTGTAGTGCGCACCAAGCAGACAGACGGACGGATAATGATTATAGCTCAAATAGCATACAATGTCCTAACATGGACATCCGCCGAACCTACTCGTACTAAGGGTCTTAGGTTATTCCATCGATGTGTCTCACTTTTTGTCATCCACTAAAGTGGAATGAAAATTTTAAATCTAGGATTATGTATACCCAAAATAGGTAAGTACAAGTACTTAACTTGAAGAAAGGATTTCACAAATAGTCGGATTAATGCTGTTTTGTTCCATACTCCGTTCGCTTGAGTAAAAACGGGACAGAAGAGTTACACATTGTTTATTCCGCACAGTACCGCATTTTCCAGCTCATTGATTTGGGACTCAATTCTGAGAATTGGACGTGAAAGTAGCCCAAAAATAAGAACTTCTGCATCATTCGTGTAGTTAAGTCGGCTCAATTTATAATTTTTATTGCTCAAGGTGGATTTTAAGCACTTTTTCTATATATTTTTCTCGGTGTACCGTATGGAATATATCTTTTGTGTCTGAAGCACAATTTTTCTCGGTGTACCGTATGGAATATCTCTTTTGTGTCTCAAGCACAATTGTAGATATTGACCTATAAGGAAAGGCAGAAAGTCGGGCGGGGCCGACTATATAATACCCTACACCTCCCTAACAATGCGATAAGGATCAATGTGATAATAAATTGGAATAATTGGTAAATGGTAGGAACATATTATCTAATTCTGAACGGTTAATCGCTAAATTTAGCAATATTCGTTCCTATTGAGAAACATCTTTCTGGAAAATTTTAATGATCTGAAGTAAAGTACAACTTCTATAGCTCTTTGATACCAAATCAGGAGGAACATATATATGGAGGTTATATATAAATCTGAACGGATTTTCCTTGAATACTCATTCATTGAAAAAGAAACTTCTTTATGTCAAATTTCGTACTGACCGGATATAAAATACAGTCACTACTGCGCTTACATGTCAAATAGGGGGTAACATATATATGGGGGCTATATCTAAATCTGAACCGATTCTCTCCGTATTCGGCAGTATTCCTTCGAGTAATAAGAAACCTCTTTCTGCAGAATTTCGCACTGATCGGAAAAAAGATACAGTTTCTACAGCGCTTACATGTCAAATAAGAGGAAACATATATATGGGGGCCATATCTAAATCTGAACCGATTTTCTCCGAATTTGGCAGTATTCATTCATGTAGCAAGAAGCCTCTTTTTGCCGAATTTCGCACTGATCGGATATAAAATAACATTTTTACAGCGCTTACATGTCAATTCGGGTGAAACTTATATATGGGGGCTATATCTAAATCTGAACCGATTTCTTCCAAATTTTAAAGTGTTCATTCATATAATAGGAAACCTCTGTCTGCGAAATTTTATACTGATCGGTTATAAAATACAGTTTCTACAACGCTTACATATCTAATCGGGGGTTATGGGGGCTATATCTTAATCTGAACCGATTTTCTCCGAATATAGCAGTATTCCTTCATGTAATAAGAAACCTCTTTCTGCCGAATTTCATACTGATCGGATATAAAATAAAGTTTTTACAGCGCTTACATGTCAAATCGGGGTAACATATATATGGGGGCTATATTTAAATCTGAACCGATTTTAACCAAAATCAATAGGGATCGTCCTTGGGCCAAAAAAAAGATATGCGTAAAGTTTCGTCGTCGTCGGACCATAATTGCGACCTGTACTTTGATTACAAGAATACATGCACAGACAGACGGACAGACAGACAGACGGACATAGCTAAATCAACTCAGAAAGTGATTCTAAGTCGATCGGTATAATAAACGATGGGTCTATTCTTCTCCTTTTGGGTGTTACAAACAAATGCACAAAGTTATAATACCCGGTACCACATTGTGGTGTAGGGTATAAAAAGGGCATTCAATGCCCAGGCACATATAAAGGTCCCTTCAGATTATACTTCCCGACCATATGGAGAACATATTTTTTAACCGATTTGACTAAAATATAACCGTTTATATAATATGTTGCATTAAATCGACCAAGCCGCTTCCAATTAGACTCATTGAAGAAGCTCTGGAGCACACATTTTCAACTGATCTGACTGAAATGAAGGCATTCATACTAATTGTTTGTTTTCAGTTGTTCCCCTAAATCCTCTATAATAAAATCGCTGCTCTACAATTTCGTTTGCAGTTTATCTTATAATATCTTACCACACATATAAATGGTAAGGGGATTCCTATTCTAAGTATGTAATTGAAGAAAATGTGTCTTTGTTTACTTTAATAATAATATATATTTATTTCTTTTATTCTTTTTATTATATATGTTATTATTTTTATACCCTCACTTTAGTGGAGGAAGGTATATATCATCCGCTACGGACCAAAAGTGTAACACATCGAAGGAGTGACCTAATTCCCCAAGTTTGTTCGGCGGATATCCGATTTAGGTCATTTTAAGTCATTTAAGCAATGTCCGTCTGTCCGTTTGTCTCTGTATTGCTGGCTGGAGCGCACGATAGCCCTCGAAAGGAGTAAAGGATTGACTTAAAATTTGGTGTGCGATAATATTTTTTTCTATCGCAGGCTAAGTTCGAAGACGGGCCATATTGGTCCACTCATTCTAATACCTCCCTCGCAAAGGGTTAACATTTAGTGAAATATTATAAACAATAAATAACTTTTATTCTGCTTATTCGAATCTTCTGTAATTTCACACATAATAATAGTTTATCTGTCGCTATCAGCTTAAGATAAATGGGCGAAGTGGACGCGCCCCTTTTGGTACCACTCACACAAAGATAACATTTTGTAGAAAAAGTTAACTACTAATAACTTTAATACCTGATACGTGGAATGTTATATAGATACGTGGAATGTTGTGAAGTGTAATGCTTCTAAGAGGGCTTCAGTCCGGTAAAAATGGTGTTATTGCCACGCCTCTTTAGGTAACCTCTCACACAAAGAGACAAATTGGTACAAACAGTTAACTGCTAATAACTTTAATTACATTGAATATAAATACTAGAAATTTTGTTCCGTGTAATGTTTTATAGTACCTACAGTCTGTTACAAAATGGGCAATATTGCCGTGCGCGCTTTGGTACCTTCCTCACAATCATACCAACATGAATGGCTACTGACGTTAATACCAGTGCACATAAAGGCTTACAATTCGGTATTCGTCCAGCCATTTCTGGTATCCCCCACACAAATTGAGAAATGCATTCAAACACAATATTCCCATAAATTCAGCAGAATTCATCGAAATGTTTTCATAGTTTGGCAAATAACGAACAATTTTTTTGCCATCTCCCAGCCGATGCACCATATTTCATTATTCACAGAGTGAGGGTGTACCTTAGTCGGTTTGCACAACTGAATTTTTAGCTACAACATCAAACTACGAGTTTATTTTGCGCAAAAATTACAAAAATTGAAAATAAAAATCACATGGCCATAACATTTGTCTAAGTGGATTTATCAGGTCTGGGAAAAAATTAAAAATCTATTTTCAAATGCAGACTTCTGTACATAAAATATAACTAAAATATGTACAAATTATATTTCATTGAAGTTTGTAGGCACTGACATCGGAAACCGAAAGAAATTCCCACATCATTTTAATTGGACATTGGTATATAATAGAACTCAAATGGATATATGGATATATCGGCTCCCATTTTGACAAAGCTCCCAAATATCACTTCCGATGTGAATTATATCTTGTACATTCGTAATGTATTGCATAAATAAATGTATCCTCCGTTTTAATTAAAGACCCTCTTTAGACTACATTTTTATTAGCTTTGGCTGAAATTTAGAAAAGTTTACATCATCTTGCTCAAAACTATTCCTATTAAAAATGGGCCACACTGGCCAATATTGGGAAAAGGATTTAAGTCAAATGATTTTAAGAGTCCGATGACAGGAAAACTTGCAAAAATTTGCGTTGGAAAGAGTTGCTAAAATGGTTGTATCTACATATAGATGTCTTCCGACATAGCTTATCTGAATCGAAACATAGCTGGTGGCATATCATAACGTACATGGTTATAGTGGACCATTTAGTCTGTAACTTATCATTGAAGACAACTTTCGACTTATCAGCATGTCGAAAGGCAGCTACGCGGACAAAAGAGCATGTGCGTGGCTGGGATTAAAGATTTTTCCTCTGGGGTATGTCCAAAGATTGCTACGCGAACCAAAGGGTATCTGCGTTGCATTAAAGATTTTATCCCCTAGGTTATGTCCAAAGCCGGCTACGCGGAACAAGGTGTCCTAAGGTCCATCGATATTGTGACACTTTTTGGACGTTATGACATGTCACCAACATAGCTAACCCTATGAACAATATGAGCAATGCGAGAAATCACTTTCAAGGAATGCTGTTCCAAATTTCAAAATAATTGTGAAAATTTTTTTAGTTTTCTAAGAGATCACACATTTATTGAACGGAATATCAAGATACAATTTCGTTATATCATAGTGTTATAAACAAATACTAGTATGTATTTGCGATTTGGTGTTTACCACCAACCGGAAGAACCGCCAGCGCTCTTGCCAGCCCATCCAGCGCCACCACCATAACTACCGCCGTAAGAACCAGCACCGCCATAGGAAGAGCTACCACCATAGCCACCAGCACTCTTACCAGCCCATCCATTACCGGCTCCAGCGCCACCACCATAACCACCTCCATAACCACTAGCACCACCATAACTGCCAGCACCAGAACCAAAACCACCGGCCGATTTACCAGCCCATCCACCTCCGAAGCCGCCAGCGCCGTATCTACCCAAACCGCCAGAAGATTTGCCAGACCAGCCAGCTCCAGAGCCACTATAGCCTCCAGCTGACGCACCACTGTAGCCACTAGAACCACCATAGCCGCTTAATCCTCCAGCAGACTTGCCACCCCAACCAGCACCACTGCCATAACCGCCGGCGCCACCACCATAAGATACAGCGGGAGCTGAATACAAAGCGACAGGAGCTACAGCAGGAGCGTATGATCTTGAAACATGGCCACCAGAGACACGAGAGCCATGGCCACCGCCATGACCACCGCCATAACCACCGCCAAGACCACCACCATAACCACCGCCATAGCCGCCACCATAAGATACAGCTCCAGCACTAGCGCCAGCACCTGCGAATCCTCCACTATGGCCTCCACGGCCACCTCCAAAGCCTCCTCTACCACCAGCGCCACCAGGCAAGTAGCCACCGTGACCACCAGCACTGACCACAGCCAATGAAGCCAAAACACACACGAAAATCTTTGAAAGAAACACAAAATTAATTCCAATCCTCCAACAAGGTACTTCCGAGCCAATTACCTTCATGTTTATTAAATCCGAGACACAAATGCTGTGATAGTAAGTATTACTCGTAAAGCCCGTAAGCGTTAGAATACTTTTTGGAATGCCACACGTCTGCAATTTATACCAAAATTTTAATATTCAAATTTCTTTCGAAGATGATGAATTCATGCCAGATGTATTCTTCCATTACGAAATTTTCTTTGTTTTAGTCGATTTTTTTGTGAATTTCATTCCCGTCTTCGTTCCTCCACAATTGGGTTTTTTTCTCCCATTATTAAAGTTTAGAATTATATGAAATTGTTTTTTTGTGTCTCTCTTCCTAATCCAACTATTGGCTATTCTATTCTAAATATAACAACAGAATTTTGTTGAATTGTTTGCGGCAACAAATGGTTTGTTTATAATTGATGATGATGCTTAATGGACTTCTATTGGCAGTTTTTGCTCTTTCTCGGATATTTTTCAGTATTTTTTTTAAGTATCAATATAATACAATATATAATACAAATGCTTTGACCAGCGGGGTTTATTATTGATTTCAAATATACTATTATAAGAAATATGTAATTAGAATTTATTTTCGTTTAGCTTCGCTTCATATCATTTAAGATTTTACTACTATGATTTGTGATTGGGTTTTAGAGAACATTTAAAAACTGTCCGATTGATTCACTCATGTCAAGGCCAATCATAAGACCAGAAGTCGAGACGATTTAAAAACTTTTAATTGTGCTGAAAGGTGTTAGATAATTAAGCATAAGTCTTTAGGCCAGTGTGTTTGACCATTAAACATAACGAATGAAATGCTTTGGATAATTTTAACTGTTCAATTGTTAAAAGTAAAAGCAGAAATTTTAAATATTCTCCGTTTAATTATTAGAAGACAGCATGATGTTATCATTGGCTAAATAGGATTTGGTCATTATTTCAGATATGTTTTCAAAGTACATTTAAGGTGGCTCTACAACATGAGAGCAGGCTTATTTTGTAGCTTTATTTCCAAAGTTGATTTTTGCAAAATTCTAAAATAGTCTAACAAAGAAAAGTCGACGCTCAACAAGTCTGAATTTTGATAAGTAATGTATAGCGTGATCCATTTCGAGGTTCCCTACTTTTTAAAGAAAAAAACACAGAAAATTCAAATTGAATGGGGAATGTTTATTATCATTTGAAAGAACATTTTTTGGCATTTATTTTTTGAAGAGTCTATCAAATGTTGGCCGCGGCTACGTCTCAGATGGTCCATACGTTGAGTAACTCAATTCGATGACTCGTTCGAGCATTTCGACTGGTAACTGGCGAATGACACGCGTGATGTTTTGCTCCAAGGCCTGAATCGAAGCGGGTTTGTCCGCATAAAATTTAGACTTTACGTATCCCCACAGGAAAAAGTCTAACGGTGTGATATCACACGATCTTGGTGGCCAATCGACCGGACCAAAACGTAAAATTATCTGCTCACCGAAGTGTTCTCTCAATAAATCCATTGATTGATGCGATGTGTGGGAAGTGGCGCCGTCTTGTTGAAACCAAATGTCGCCGAGATCACGAGCTTCAATTTCAGGCATCAAATAGTCGGTTATCATGGCACGATAACGGTCACAATTAACGGTTACGTTCTCACCGGCATCATTTTTGAAGAAATATGGACCGATGATTCCGGTACGTCGGATCGGTCAATGGCAAAAAGATAGCTCTTAACGAGAGCTAAAATATTGCTCAGGGTGTCAAGGTCGTGGGTCAGATGGAAAGTGTTTTTTTGTTAAATGGACTTAGCGCAATTGGCGAACGATTATTTTGATAATAAAACTGAATAATTTGTAAACGTTGTTCAGGCGTAAGTCTTTCCATGATGAAATGCCAAACAATACTTAACAAACATAACATGACAGCATGACACGACTCACACGTGATCTGTCAAAAAAGGCCATTGAAAAAAGTATCTCTACTTAGATCACCCTATATAAAGCAAAAAAATTAGGACCTTTTGGAATATAACTGATGTTATCGTTATTTATAATTAAATCCTTAATATTTTAGTTATAAATATGTATTTGGTATATGCGCCACATAAATCTTCCAAAGGATATATGAAATGAAAATCACATAATATAAAGAATTAATATTCAAGCAATTTCATTTTGTTTTTGTCAAATATGATTGTTTGAAAATGATCACATTCTTTGGAGTAGCGTCACACAGTGTCGTGATTTCATGTAAACATTAGCCAAAAGTAGAAGGAGTTGTAGTAGGCGAATGAAAGTTGGTAGAAATATTTTTTGTGAATAAGAAATATCGAAGTATGTATTTATATTCGAGGTAGGGTTTTGTATAAAGAATTTCTGGACATTTTCCCAAAGGATACGCCCCAAGATATCCTTAAATTTAATTTCGTAGTAATGTTCGCCGAAACAAGTAAGAAAGTTCAGTCGGGTGAACCGACTTACGAATCTCCTCACCTTCAGTCCCAACAAATATTTGTAAATTTATTTATTTTTGCTTTGTTTTAATTAAATTACTAGTGTTTTAATACCCGGCGTTGCTCGGGTTACATTTTATTGCCGTGATATAAACTCCTTAAGCTGAAGATATTCCAATGAAAAACTCAGATTAAAACCAGTAAGGAAAGGCTAAAGTCGGACGGGGCCGATTATATAATACCCTACACCACTTTCGTAATATTGAATAACTCTGATATATAAATTTTGTAATTCATGTATAAATTGTTTACATAAATTTACTTTTGGGACATTTTATACTTAAATAATACCCTGTACCACAGTGTGGTGTAGGGTATAAAAACGATTGGATCTAAAGAGCCAAATCGGATGAAACTTATATATGGGAGCTATAGCTACATCTTAACCGATTTTCTTCACATTCGGCAATGTTGGTTCATGGATCAAGAAACTCTGCCATTCTAAATTTCAAAATGATTGGATGTAAAATACAGCTTCTACAGGACTAAAGAGCAAAATCGGACGAAACATATATATGGGAGCTATAGCTAAATCTTAACCGATTTTCTTCAAATTCGGTAGTGTTGGTTCATGGATCAAGAAACTCTACAATTCTAAATTTCGAAATGATTGGATGTAAACAGCTTCTACAGGACTAAAGAGCAAAATCGGACGAAACATATATATGGGAGCTATAGCTAAATCTTTACCGATTTTCTTCAAATTCGGTAGTGTTGGTTCATGGACCCAGAAACTCTACCATTCTAAATTTCAAAACGATTGGATGTAAAATACAGCTTCTATAGAACTAATGGGCCCAATCGGACGAAACATATATGGGAGCTATAGCTAAATCTTAACCGATTTTCTTCAAATTCGGTAGTGTTGGCTCATGGATCAAGAAACTCTACCATTCTAAATTTCAAAATGATTGGATTTGGGATATGGGGAGCTATAGCCAAATCTTAACAGATTTTCTTCAAATTCTGTAGTGTTGGTTCATGGATCAAGAAACTCTACCATTCTAAATTTCAAAATGATTCGATGTAAAATACAGCTTCTTCAGGACTAAAGAGCAAAATCGGACGAAACATATATATGGGAGCTAAAGCTAAATTTAAACCGATTTTCTTCGAATTCGGCAATGTTGGTTCATGGATCAAGAAACTCTACCATTCTAAATTTCAAAGCGATTTGATGTAAAATACAGCTTTTATAGGACTAAAGGGCCAAATCGGACGAAACATATATATGAGAGCCATAGCTAAATCTTAACCGATTTTCTTCAAATTCGGTAGTGTTGGTTCATGGATCAAGAAACTCTACCATTCTAAATTTCAAAACGATTGGATGTAAAATACAGCTTCTATAGGACTAAAGGGCCAAATCGGACGAAACATATATATGGAGCTATAGCTAAATCTTAACCGATTTTCTTCAAATTCGGCAATGTTGGTTCATGGATCAAGAAACTCTGCCATTCTAAATTTCAAAACGATTGGATGTAAAATACAGCTTCTATAGGACTAAAGGGCCAAATCGGACGAAAGATATATATGGGAGCTATATCTAAATCTGAACCGATTTCAACCAAATTCAATAGCGATCTTAACAGCTGCGAAATACTCTAAACTGCAAAATTTCAGAACGATCGGAGTGAAATTGCGACCTGTAGTCGACGAACAACTTTACATGGACAGACGGACAGACAGACATGGTTAAATCGACTCAGCTAGTGATTCTGAGTCGATCGGTATACCTTAAGGTGGGTCTAGCTGTGTTATTTTCAGGTGTTACAAACATCTGCCGTGAAACAAACTTAAAATACCCTGTACCACAGAGTGGTGTAGGGTATAAAAAATCTTATCATATTGAAATTCCATAAACGAAGGAAACTGGAGATAGAAAATCCTGGTTTATCAAAGAACATTTCGTTTACCGCAAATACATTGTGTTCATGAGAATTCCATTTCTCACGCCATACAGATCAAATCCCAAAAATAATAAATTGAATACCTATTAAGAGGTATTTTAGATTTTTGATTCAGGAATGGTTTTGGTGAAAAGCGAGTGTTTGTACCGGTGTGACAACAAACAATTTATGAACGTTCGAATACGCGAGCGCGAATTATTCGCATCATTTGAACATTCGCTTTCGCAAAAACCATCTTTGGACTATTCGCTTTCGCAAAAATATATTTCAGTATTCGCTTCCATTTGTTAAAAGTGTTAAAACTCCTTATTCCCTTTACACAATTTGAAGATATTAGTACCAATGAAAACCTCTGCCACTTCTCTTCAAAACAGTTGACAAAATATTATCTTGTGGTAACAGGAGGTAAAACAAGTAAGAAAGTTTCAGTCGGGTAAACCGACTAAGGTATACCCTCACTTTGTGAGTAATGTAATATAGAATATTACACGAATTATTCTGTCAATTTGTGTGGGAGCTACCAGAAGGGGTTTAACAAATACACCTATTTTTCGCTGAACAGTAGATACTTTAAATTCATTGCACTGCGCCGAATTATAAGCGTTTATGTGCACTGGTATAAACGTTATGAGATATTAAATTGTGGTATGATCTGGCCATTTTGTGTGGGAGGTACAAAAAGGGGCTTGGCGATAACGCCCATTTTTCACAGGACTATAGGCACTATAAAAACATTACACTGTACAAAATTTCAAGTATTATTATACACTTGTATTAATGTTATAAGCTGTTAACTTTTGGTGCAAAATGGTACCTTTGTATGGGAGGTACCAAAAGGGGCGTGGCAACAACGCCCATTTTTCTCTGGACTGTAGGCAATATAAAAGCATAACACTGTGCAAAATTTCAAGTATTTTTATACACCGTTATTAATGTTATAAGCTGTTAATTTTTGGTGCAAAACGGTGCATTTGTGTGGGAGGTACCTAAAGGGACGTGGCAACTTCGCCCATTTTTCTCGAGTTGATAGCGACTAATAAACTAATACTATGTGTGGAATTTCAGAAGATTAGAATAAGTAGTATAGTAGTTATTAAAGAATCAATAGTTCACAACATTTTAACCCTTTGTGGGGGAGGTACTAGAAGGAATGGACCAATATGGCCCATCTTCGAACTTAGCCGGAGATAGAAAAAAATATTACCACATACCAAATGTGAAGTCAATCGGTTACTCTTTTCGAGAATTATCGTGCGCACCAGCCAGCAGACAGACAGACACACAGACAGACAGACAGACAGACAGACAGACAGACAGACAGACAGACAGACAGACAGACAGACATTGCTCATTCGACTTAAAATGAACCAAAACGGATTTCCTCCGAACATACTTAGGGTCTTAGATCACTCCTTCGATGTGTTACACTTTTTTCCGTAGCAAATGATATATACCCTCGTCACACTAAAGTGAGGGTATAAATATGGAAAACATTCTTAATACTTGAATATCCTGGAAAAGTATCAATTCAGTTCCTTAAATTTGTTGGTACTAAAGGGTCAAACTCTTATTCGCATTCGCTTTCCCAAAAATGCATATTTTACTATTCGCTTTCGCATTCGCATTCGCAAGAAATATATTTCAATATTGGCTTTCGCATTCGCTTTCGCTAAAGTCACTTTCGTTACATCCCTACAACAGACCGTCAAAATGTCAGAAATTAAAACATCTTAATCACAACTGTTCTGACCACTGGTCAAATACTGCGAATCTGAGTATCGTATTATTCCAGATATGCTATTAACTATATGTGTGCTCTCAAAGAGTGTCTCAGAGGTCAAGAAGTCGCAAATGCTATGCCGGAGGATCAAATGTTTTATTATACTATTCAACACTTCATATGATATTCGTCCTATGGCCTAAGATTCAGTGCAATCGGATTAGCCCGCGTCTACCGTTTGATGACGCTTATATTGACTACGCTTATAAGACTCATAACTGTTTTCAAGCACTGAAGGGGTGAACATGGCTTTGGTCACTACTAAACTGACCACAGTCGCAGAATTTAAATTTACAACTATCGATAACTTACCACAGTAAGTGGTGAACGATATATTTTAAAAAATATTTGAAAAATTTAAAACGCGGGTTTATACCCGAGTTGACCCCAGACTGGACATCGAATAGTAATATTCGCATCCCCTTTGAGATCAGTGTGTACATATACATTTCAAGCCGGCCAATGCACGGGCTGTTTGGTCCGCGTAGCCGTCTTTTGACATACCCCAAAGGAGAAAAACAATTATCCCGGGCAAAGGCTGGCCACGCAAAGACTCTTTGGTCCGTGTAGCCGACTTTGGATATACTGCTACATGATGAAGGGTATTATTACAGTTATTTTGTTACGCTATGCTTTGTAACATTTTATATTTATTGAAATGATATATATCGGATAAAAAAAATTTGGGCTTTATGACATTGCGTTTGGGTGATATGAAATTTTCAGATAACCAATTTGGGCGATATGTCGCTTTATGGGCGATGCCCAAATGTCATATCGCCCAAAGTACACAAAGCAATTTATTCTCAAATGTCGCACACGAAAACCAAAGTAAAATCATGGAATAGACCATTTATTCTATAAGTGATTATTTAATACAACTCTAGAATCATCGAAATGTCAACAGGCGTCTACACGGACCAAAGTGTATTTGGGTGGCCGACCTTCGGCTTGGTTTAAAGACTTTTTCCTGTGGCCTATATCCAAAGATGGCTCCGCGGTCTAAAGCGTATGTAAGTGGCAGGCTTTCGGCCCGGGTTAGACATTTTCTCTTTTGGGGTATATGCAAAGACAGCTACGCTATCAAAATTGTCCTACTACGCGGACCATAATTTCTTTGCAAAGGCACTTTGGTCTGCATAGCCTAGAGGAGATGATCTTTAACCCGATATGGCGATATGAAATTGGACGATACGCCCATTGTTTAAATAAAAAACAGTAAGATATGACAACAGTCCCGACTATACCAACACCAACATATTATAGCTGAATTAGAACAAATGATGATAGCGCAGAGATTCAAAATCGGATACACCTACATACTGGAGACATCAAAATCTGCATCGATTTTCTTGAAATTAGACAGCAATCGTTTTCGGTTCAAAAAACTGTTATTTGTTAAATTGGATAAGGCTCTACTGAGAAATGACGATTTTATAGCCCTTATATGCAAAATCGGGACACTCGTATAGATATACGAGTATATGGGAGCTACAAACTTAAGCAATTTTCTTTAAATTCGCCAACGTCCGTCTTTGAGCAAAGAGATTTCACTCTCCCAAATTCCAAAATGATTGACTGTAAAATACTAGGAACTATAACAGTTCTGGATTTGTGAGAGTGCGACGACTATTGTTTGAAAATATGAAGAAAATCGAGGAGGCATTTTTTTCTACAAAGGGTTTTTCAAAAAATATTCTGACCCACCTTGGAATTGCAAATCGCACGTGCTGCCACGCTTATTGACGTTTAAATTATTATTAATGAGAATGTAAGCGATAATGTTATCGCTTACATTTTCATTAACGAACGAATCTTGAACTTTGTCTTGCAGTGTGTCCTCATCTATGCACCATTTTGTCATGGAACTTGCCTCGCAAAATGTCTCGAATGAAGTTTTCCCTTATGTTGTCATTGAAGAAATGTATATGTGATTTAAGTCCTGTATTGTATGATCTTTGACGACAATGTCATCAAAGGCCAAAAATCCGTTTCTGTAAATGTTTAGAGTACACTCGAAATATATTATATTTTGTACACACAAATATTATACATTTGGGAAGATGTTGGTCAAAACAAACTTTTGTTTCTGCCCTAAGTCCCTCTACGAGACATCCTAATGCTTTCAGGAGATTTTAACGCGAAAATTGGTTCAGACAATACCGGAGTTAGATATATCATGGGTAAACATGGAATGGGAGAACGGAACGATAATGGAGAAGGTTTTATCGCACTATGCCAAACATACAACCTCGTTATTGGGGGCTCCATCTATCCTCATAAAAATATACACAAATATACATGGACGGCACCAAACGGTTATACCAAGAATCAAATAGATCACATATGTATAAGGCACCAATGGAGACGTTCGTTGATGGACGTCAGCACAAAACGCAGCGCCGACTTAGATAGAGACCATGAACTGGTTGTAGCATCCGTGAAGTTAAAATTAAAGAGAATTTTTGGAAACCCAGATTCGCAGAGAATTAAAACGTTTTGCTGTTAGCAAACTAGTAAATGAGCTAAATAGAAGCGAAATAGCAAACCAGCTAAGAAGAAAACTGTTACCTAATGCATGGGAAGAGGCATGTACCCAAATTAGGAACATCGCTGAAGAAAAAATTGGATACCCAAGTTATCCCGAAAGGAAAGCATGGATATCAGACAACACTTGGAACTTAATCCAACAAAGGAACATACAAAAACGGCAAATGCTCAACGATCCCAACATCCGAGCAATATACAGTAACACTGCCAAAGCGGTTAAAAGAGCCGCTCGTAACGAAAAAAGAAAATATTTCGAATCCATTGCTCAAGAGGCCGAAGATGCCGCAGGCGCCAATATGCGGAAACTATATCAAGTTATTAGCCGATTATCAAATCAGAAATTTAAAAGCAACAAAGGAATAAAAGACAAAAATTAAGTACTGCTGACAAATATGGAACAACAATCCCTCAGATGGAAACAACACTTCGAGGAGATAAGCAACGCGGTACACGACGAAGAGGAAATTCCCAATACTCCGCCTACACTACATGTAGATCATAAAAGCGAAGAACCCCCCAGCATAGAAGAGATAGCAGCAGCAATTGCGACCTTGAAGAAAAACAAATCACCGGGCGAAGATGGAATGCTGAAATATTACAGACCGACCCGAGAACCTCTGCAGGAATCATTCTACCATATCTGACAGAAGTTTGGCACACTGAACAGCTTCCAAACGGATGGACAAAGGGAATCATAATAAAACTCCCTAAAAAGGGCGACCTTAGAGACATAAAGAAGTACCCAATAAAATTATAAACCTTACCAAGGCGATGTACGACAACACTACGCTACAAGTGCAGCATGGAAGAATGTACAGTGAGTCATTCACGACCAATATTGGTGTGACACAAGGATGCCCCCTATCACCACTATTTTTTGCAGTTGTACTTGACAATATTATGGAAGAGATATCTACAAAACGCAGAGGAATAATTATGGATTTCCACCGTCACCTCGAAGACCTAGACTTTGCAGACGATATATGTCTAATATCCCATAAATATAGCAATTTGCAAAGCACAGCGAATTATTTGGTCATCGTTGCAGAAAGTAGTGGACTGGTGATCAACATCCAAAAGACAAAGGCAATGCGCCTTTGTCTACTACTTTTTGCTACCTCGGGTGCATTATGGTGGCGTCGAAGATGACGTAAAGTTCAAATTCGGAAAATCTCGGGCGGCATTTGGTCGTCTAAATAAAATATGGCGATCTCATCAAATTTCTTTGACTACAAAGTTGCGAATTTTCAATTCATGTGGAAAGACAACACTACTATATGGAAGCGAAACATGGCTCATATCTAAGTCCATAATACCGAAAACTCAAAGCCAAATAAACAATTTTTTCCGCACTATATGTAAACTTTTCAGGCCAAACACCATTACAAATGAGGAATTACATAGAACAACAAATGAGACTCCCGTCAGTAGCCAATTAATAAAAAGGAAGTGGAAATGGATTGGACACACCCTACGTAAACAACCTGGAAGTATCACAAGACACTCTCTGGAATGGAATACACAGGGCAGCCGAAGAAAAGGACGACCAAAAATACATGGCGGCGAACCATACATAGCGATGTCGAGAACATAAATATGTCATGGGACGAAATAAAAATATCATGTAACGATAGAATAAGATGGAATAACCTTGTAGAAACCCTATGTTCCCAGGCGGTATAAATAAAGGACATAAAATATTCGAAACATATATTTATTTCCATTTAGGTATTAAGAAAATTTAACGTATTGAAAATTGTAAGACAAGTTTTATGTTTTGCAGTAATTCAACGATATTTCTTTTTACACAAATTTAAATGCTCGTAAAATTTTTTATACTTAATGGGTTGAGACAATTTTCACCTTGATGAGACTATAATGGTCAAGTATAATTTTGAAGTTTCACACTCTTATTTACGAAAATATTGACATTAAGAATCATCATTAGTTAGAAACAAAGCATTAGTTTCCGCAAACAAATCACCAAAATTGTGTTATTCTATTTTGAATAGAATTGTCAATAGTTGGATTAGGAAGAGAGATAAAAAACACAATTCCAAACCATTCTAAACTTTAATAATTGGAGAAAAATAAAGCAATTGTGGAGAACCGCAGACAATAACGTCCCAGCAAAATTTCTCATTACCAAATAATCCGACGAGTAAGCAAAGTTCGATAATGGTAAGTACTTATTATTTAGCCACTTTTCTCATTATTTTAACATGGGGATGTCATTGGAGGAAAGTACTTCCCAAAAGCATACAATAAAGTAGCATAATAAGTACTTATTTGTAGCTCGATTTTATGTACTTGAATAATGCTTTACCAATAAGTTATAAAATATAATTTTGAGCCAAAATTGCATTATATTAAAATTTGTCACAATGATTTTGAAACAAAAAATCACTTATTTCTGTTATTATTGGTAAGTAATTATAAAGAAGCCGAAAGTATTGCAGCGAATAATGAGATGTCATTATTTGGTAATGCAGGGAATAATGACAGGTACTTACCAAGATTTTGCTGGGGTAACTCACAAAATCGAATTAAACAAAGAAAATTTCGTACAGAAAGTATATGTACATCTGGCATAAATTCATTATCGTCGAAAGAAATTTGAGTATTAAAATTTTAGTATAAATTGCAGAAGTGTAGCATTTCAGAAAGTATTCTAACGCTTACGGGCTTTACGAGTAAAACTATCCACATCATTTGTGTCTGGGATTTTATAAACATGAAGGTAATTAGCTCGGGAGCACCCTATTGGAGGATTGGAATTAATTTTGTGTTTCTTTCAAAGATTTTTGTGTGTCTTTTGGCTTCTTTGGCTGTGGTCAGTGCTGGTGGTCATGGTGGCTACTTGCCTGGTGGTAGAGGAAGCTTTGGAGGTGGCCGTGGAGGCTACGGTGGTGGATTCACAGGTGCTTTAGCTCCAGCTGTATCTTATGGTGGTGTTGCCAGTGGAGCAGGTTGGGCTGGCAAGTCTGCTGGAGCATCCAGCGGCTATGCTGGATCTAGTGGCTATAGTGGTGCTTCAGCTGGAGGCTATGGTGGCTCTGGAGCTGGATGGGCTGGTAAATCGACCGGCGGATTTGGTGGTTATGGAGCTGGCAGTTACGGCGGAGGTGCTGGTGCCGGTGCTGGATGGGCTGGTAAGAGTACTGGCGGATATGGAGGCAGCTCATCCTATGGCGGCAGTTATGGTGGTGGCGCTGGTTCCGGTGCTGGATGGGCTGGTAAGAGTACTGGCGGATATGGTGGCAGCTCATCCTATGGCGGTAGTTATGGTGGTGCCGCTGGTGCTGGATGGGCTGGTAAGAGCTCTGGCGGTTCTTCCGGTTGGTGGTAAACACCAAATGGCAAATATATGTTTATTATAATACTTTTACCATGACAATGACGAAATTGTATCTTGATATTCAATTCAATAAATGTGTGATATCTTAGAAAACTAAACAATACATTGAAAATAATTTTGAAATAATCAAATTAGTTAGACCAATCACTAAACGCTTGTGACGAGGATGCATTTTAATATTTTATCTTAACCGAGGCTAGTATTTAATATTTTCAAATATGGATATCTGGAATTTTGGCTTGTACAAGCAAATCCATACAAAATAGAGAAAAATTCGTTAAAATACATTTTTGCACTTTCTAAAAGCTAGCGTGATAGCGAAAAAACAATGCCTATTTTAATAAAATCTATGGATAAATGTATAAGTTGTGGGCAATATTATAAAAATAAGGGAAATTCAAAAAGTAATTTTTCATATTTTTTATTTTGGCAATTTTGTTTGAGGGGTACCAAAAGGGGTGTGACAATAAAGCCCAATTTTTATATACTATGGGTACTATAAAAACATTAAACTGTAAAAAATTTTATGTTTTTGTATGGCCTGGAATCAAAATTATAAGCCGTTTACTTTTTGTGCAAAATGGTCCATTTGTATGGGAGGTACCAAAAGGGGCGCGGCAACTTCGCCCATTTTTCTAGAGATGATTGCGATAAATAAATTAATACTATGTGTGAAATTGTGAAATATTCTGGGTAGTAGTATATAAATTATGGGATAATCAATAGTTTACTAAGGAGCGTACCAACATATCCATCTTTGACCTTAGCAGGATATGAGATAGAAAGAAATATTGGCACATACAAAATTTTAAGTCAGTCGGTTTTTCAAATTTTAAGTCAGGCTGACGGACACTGCTAAACAAAAAACTGAATAAAATAAAATTTTTTTTTTTTTGAAAAATACTAAAATATAGTGATTAATTAACACAAACATGATTTATAAATATTTTTAGCAAATTTTGGATATGAAAAAATAAATAATACGATAGCTGGCGTTGGCTCACACTATAAACGCAATCGATTTCCAACAAATTTCGCCCAAAACCTGTGACATGCATGCATTTCACTTAATTCCCCACCGATATCGTGTGATTTAAACACATTAAGTTATTTTCTTTGGGGTTATGTAAAGTCAATCGTCTATGCCGACAGAGAGTCTATGCCGACAGAGACAATTGTGAAATGTGAAATGTATCTAATAAAGCCAGTTTCTTTGATATCAAAAATATTTTTCTGTACTTTATTAATCCGGCACCATGTGTGCAGTATATATGGGTGATTTCGACATTACCGGAAATTTGTTGTCTTTGTGTATTTAAATTAGGAAAAATAAAATATATTCCACTTTGGTATTAACTTTATTACAAAGCTTAATAGATCCTTTGCGATCACTAAAATATTTTTTTGAAAAATTTATTTTTTATGAAAAAATTGTCTACCAAACTGCTGAAACGTCATTCCCCTGGCTATCACCAACTCTTCTCTCACTTAATTTTTTAAATTTTTTTGACAAAAATATTAAATAATAAAAATAAAAATTTGTAAAGAAACAATAATATTAAAAATAACATAGTTTTATTTATGGCCTCAAGCTGAACGAATAACTAAAACATTAAATATTTTTTTAATAATATTATGGCGAATTCTTTTCTGCAAAAAAGTGCAACACTTGCATTGCCCTTTTTCCGAAAACTGCACTATAATATCTCTTTTTTGAAATTTTAGTTGTGCTAAATTCGAGTAACTTAATTACCAAATTTAAAAAAAGTATCACAAAAGTGCCGTTTTCGGAAAAAGGGCAATGAAAATGTTGCACTTTTTTGCAGAAAAGAATTCGCCATTAGTGTAATGAAAAATGTAATATATAATGATTTAAGTTTTTTATTAATGTTCACAATTTTTTATCAATTACTATTTTTATGGATGATTATTTTTCGTCCCTGAATGATGTAAGTCGGGTTTTTTCTTCCGAAATGAGCTTTCACACTCACGTGCGTCATTCCCCTGTGCTGCTTTTATTTTTAAAGTTCAATACTTTGTATAAAATTGAATTAAAAAAGTATAAATTACATATTTTGTTTTTGTACTCAGGCTCAAGATCGTTATTGTTGTTTTCAGTACATGAAAACAACTTTGTTAAAAATTAAAGAAGAAGTAAGTGTATCACTGGACGAGCTAATTGACAAATTCCACAAAATGACTACCGATACACCAACACTAACGACGGAAATCGTTACGAGATTGATTGCAGAGAACTTGTCTGCATTAAGGACTGAAACTCGGAACCTACAAAATAGGTGGTTGTAATGGTTGGATAGACAGATCTGTGTCGGGAGCCACCAAACTCCCATTATCAATATCCTTATTACAACGATTACTTCGGTCGAAATTATTAGAATATATACGCACAGCCAAGTATCATTAAACGAGAACTCTTTGGTAAAAGCGCATATCTCCAAAAAAAGACAATTCAGTAACCATCATCCCTCGTACATAAAAATTAAAAATTATTTTTTTGTATTGATTTTGGCATACTGTTATATAAAATCAAAACCAAAAATTTGTTTATGGATATCTTATTTTAGGCCCATAAAAAACTCCTTCTTCGATTTTTTGTAAAGAGAGACCTTTAAATAAACTTTTTAAATATGAGAGTGAATTGCCAACATTCCTTAAGGCTTTTACACAAGCTTAATATGCAGTGGTGGCAAAATATCGGCTATCCCAGAGGCATCACATACCAACAACTTTTAAATCGCAACAAATTTTCCAGTCATGTTCATATTTTATAAATTTAGCCATTAGGCGTGTTTTCGTTACACCGTAAGTGCTTAATTTGTATGGGGAGCTAAGCACTTTTAAGCACTATTAGTTCCCGATGAAGTTTGGTGCTTGTGTTCATGTCTTAATCGAGTATGATGTTGCCAGATTGGGCACCCTATATTTAGCAATATGGCATCCCATTTTTAGAGAGATTTTATCAATTATTGTGAATTAACGAGAAGAAGAAGACCAAAAATGGGAAATTATTTTAATATTGGCAGAAAGAGTGTAAACAATTGAACATGGAATAGTAAATATATGTTTTAAAAATATTTTTCACGAATTTTTTGTCTGATTCGCACTGTTCTTTCTTCGCAACTGATGACACCATTGTTACCAGATAGTGGAAATCCGCCACTTACTGCTTATGCGCCAGTTAGTGGAAGTCGGTTGTTTTCGTTGCAAAGTGCTAAACTAAAAATGCTAGCTTGTAACGAAAACATGCCTATTGTTTCGTATGATTCCTTAGTGTAGACAGCATAAGCAATGGGAATCGACGGTTTCTGATTTCCGTTGTGTAAAAGTACTGCTTTCAAACTTTCTTTACTGCTGTCAACAAGTAACCGCCATTCCTTTGCATTGTATGTTTGATTGAGTTCCTCGAACAATCCGGAAATGTCCTTGCAAAAGCATCTGTTATCTACAGTTGTATACAATTTTTTGTAGGGTATATCACGGACTCTATAATAGGCGTGTTTTCGTTACACCATAAGTGCTTAATTTGTATGGGGAGCTAAGCACTTTTAAGCACTATTAGTTCCCGATGAAGTTTGGTGCTTGTGTTCATGTCTTAATCTTAACCAATATGGCATCCCATTTTTGGAGTGATTGTTACCAATTATTGTGAATTAACGGGAAAAAGAAGACCAAAAATGGGAAATTATTTTAATATTTGCAAAAAGAGTGTAAACAATTGAACAAAGAATAGTAAATATATGTTTTATAAATACTTGTCACGAATTTTTTGTCTGTTTCGCACTGTTCTTTCTTCGCAACTCATGACACCATTGCTACCAGATAGTGAAAATCCGCCACTTATTGCTTATGTGCCAGTTAGTGGAAGTCAGTTGTTTTCGTTGCAAAGTGCTAAACTAAAAGTGCTAGCTTGTAACGAAAACATGCCCATTAGGCCTATTAGGCATTAGGCGAAGAAAGAACAGTGCGAAACAGACAAAAAATTCGTGAAAAGTATTTATAAAACATATATTTACTATTCTATTTTCAATTGCTTACACATTTTTTTGCAAATATTAAAATAATTTCCCATTTTTGTTCTTCTTCTTCCCGTTAATTCACAATAATTGATAAAATCTCTCCAAAAATGGGATGCCATATTGCTAAATATAGGGTGCCCAATCTGGCAACATCATACTCGATTAAGACATGAACACAAGCACCAAACTTCATTGGGAACTAATAGTGCTTAAAAGTGCTTAGCTCCCCATACAAATTAAGCACTTATGGTGTAACGAAAACACGCCTAATATGATATGTTAACATATGGGGCCAAAATATTGTACTGTTTCATCCCAGATGCAAGTAGTTCTGCCTTATCTTTGGTCAGCTCCAAATCTCTCACTAGATCAATAAGTTGAAACTGAGTTAAAAACGATGACTTCTGACTCAAACTTGAATCGCTCTGAGTTCAGCACTCAGTTGAATTTGATGATGTTTCCGTTATTAGGCTGTTAGCTATACTTGGACACTGCCTACTCCAATCTATTAACTTATACAAAAATAGCAGTGAAGTGAAGTCTAACATTAAAACGTTTTATTCCACAAAACATTGTAATACATTAATTTTAAAGTACTTACCGCATTCTTCCACTAGTCCATCGAGTAAGATTTACATGGCACGAATTACACAAAATACTAGGTGTCCACGGTTCGTTCATATTTTTAACTTTAACTTTAATATTACACATATATATTTCTTCTATAGTTTTACTAAACGCACGTCGATTTTTGTAATTAGGTATTTTCCGCAGATGTAGCAGAAATTGTCGGGATCATTTACACATTGAAAAGTTCTTTGCCTTTTACTCATACTTCGAAATATAACTTTGTAATATTTTTCAGAAAATCGACTTATCTCTTTAAGGCGCTGAATTACACTAATTTATTAATAAGAATTTTCATTCATAAATTCCAGGTTTAAGGTTCATAAGTTGCAGTGCCTGTAGCTGACATATAGTTTTCTTCGAAAGTAGACACCCAATATTTTCCAGACTGCCGCGTACTACTTTGTATTGCGTACATATAATTTTACTACCCGTATATACGACTGGGATGCCCATGACCCTATAAGGCGTAACTGAATGGAAACCTTATAAATAAAAAACCACAAATATTGTTGAATGACCCTCTATCTGAGCGGATCTCATCTAATATAGCTCTCACATTGCATATCATGTTTTATTGAGGGTTACGAACGGCCATAAAACCTCGTCCTCTCTATAATTTTATAATGTCTGACATCAATCCTCATAAAATAAAATGCAAGTGCAATGTCTCTTATATGTCTCTCTCACATATGGCGAATTCAATATAAGCAAAAACATCATTTAAAAACAAAAAAATATGAAACAAGATTTTTTGAATTTCCCTAACAAAATGGGTCAAATAGACAGTGTTTTCTTCGTTAGCATGCTGGCTTTTTAAAAATGTGATAAAATAATGTTTTCGATTTTTTCTACTTTTTATGGTTTTTTTCCTGGTACAGAAAGTGATTTAAAAAAAAATCATTTTTTTCTCATATTTTTGACGACTGTTACGAAACCAAATATTCTACGTGATAGCGATATTTGCAGCATATGTAGCCCTCATAATTCCCTTCAATCAGGCTTATTATGGTCCAAATACTGATACACAATGAAAGCTGGAATTAAAAAAAATAATTTTAAAAAAGAAAATTTACCATAATTTTTTTTTTAATATTTTTTTCGTGTTTGTGAAGCTGAGTATAGACGATTGCCAGATCGGCAAACGTTATCAACCCTGCTAAAGTGCTGCAAATATACGGACAATGGCAGATTGTTAGGCAAAGGTAAAGTGACGGTTCAGACGATTGCAAGAAAACATTATATATATATTTTATATATTTATTTACAATATATGTTGTAAATATTTATATGCAGGATCGCCAATAAAAATACGTTGTAGACAGTGTTGCAAATAAAATGTTTTTCTGGCAATGGCGCCGTTGTCACATGCAAAAACTTCGCACATATCACAATCAGCAAATTATCTCGCAATGACTTTTCTAATAACGTTGCAAAACAAAAATTGTGTGTTCACACGGTTGTAAATTCACAGGGTTGCATTTTTCCGCCATTTTTCTGGCAACGTTGTCCGATCTGCAAATCGTGTGTACTTACCTTAACACATAATTTTGTTGCATATTATTATTAACTTCCTTGTGAAAACCAAGTTCCGATCCATGCAAATTTTTAGAGTGCAAGTATATAAACCGAAATTATGGTCAATCGTCATTCCCCTGTCAAAAAAATACAGGGAATGACGATTACCAAGGGAACTATAAAGGGTGACCATCAGGATCCTCGATCTGATGACATATTTGGACAGAACACCTCAAAATAAAAAGAAAAGTTAACGGGAATTTTATCGATAACATGCTTAGTTATAGAGTTATCGGACAATAAAAAATTAAAAAATCGCCAAAAAACATTAATGTTTATGGTAAAATGATATCAATATTATGTTACTGATATATGGAAGAGAAAACCGAAAAAATCAGTCCATTTTACGATAAATACCTTGCGTTACTTGCATTCTCCTGTCAAAAATACGCCGGGGGAAGACTCAATGACAATTTAATACTATAGACGTCGCATGGTATTTACAGACTTCATCCGCCAGGTTGCGTCCGAGCAGCCTTTCTCCCATTCTCAAATTCCTCTATCAATTATTTCTCTGTCAAAACATGCAGACTTTTTTGTACTCAAATAATTTCTGAGAAGGAAGTGAGTTTTTCAGTTTGTTTTGTTGTTGAATGTTTTGAAGTTGGAATATAATAAAATTAATGGTGAAAATCTTTTCTCTCTTTGCAGAGTAAATAAAAGTATATATCCTCTCTTTGCAGAGCGCTCTCTTTACAGTTTAGCCAGTCAAAGCGCCATCTTCAATATGCAGACATACTTAACGAATTGTCAAACTCAATGCGACGTCTATAGTATTCAATTGTCATTGGAAGACTATTAACAAGTGATAGTCACTTGGGGCTACTACCAAAATCCTCGATTTGATGCTACATTTGTATAGAGCACCTCAAAATAAGGCGAAAAACCAGTAAGGAAAGTTTCTGCCTATATAATACCCGACTATATAACATCCTACAGCTCCCTAACAATGCGATAAGGGTCATTACGATAATAATTTGGAATAATTGGTAAATGGGTAGGAACATATTATCCAATTCTGAACCGATAACACTGTGCGACACGACTTCCCTCCCAAGAACGAGACTATATAGGAATGAAACTATACCCCAACAGTAGATAAGCTGCATACTCAGTTTTTAATTTCGTGATCGTTTGTCCTTTTTACAGGACTTTGAAAATTTCAAGGATAACAATTTTAAAATATTTTTATTTGCACTTACAACAATGCGAATTGATAAATATGGGTATCAAATAAAAGGGGAGAATTCCAGCTATTTAATAAAATTTTGGAAAGAAATTCCAAGGACGAAGGCTACAAATAATGTCCTTTTAAACTTTAATCCTTTAATATCCTTCAAAGTTATGCAATTAAAAATCGTTAAAAAATAAATGTTACAGAACTCTAACTGACACAACACATATTAAAATTTCAGCTTTCTATCTTTAACGGTTAAGGAATAACAAATATTTTAATTTAATTTTCTGGCAATGGCGCCGTTGTCACATGCAAAAACTTCGCACATATCACAATCAGCAAATTATCTCGCAATGACTTTTCTAATAACGTTGCAAAACAAAAATTGTGTGTTCACACGGTTGTAAATTCACAGGGTTGCATTTTTCCGCCATTTTTCTGGCAACGTTGTCCGATCTGCAAATCGTGTGTACTTACCTTAACACATAATTTTGTTGCATATTATTATTAACTTCCTTGTGAAAACCAAGTTCCGATCCATGCAAATTTTTAGAGTGCAAGTATATAAACCGAAATTATGGTCAATCGTCATTCCCCTGTCAAAAAAATACAGGGAATGACGATTACCAAGGGAACTATAAAGGGTGACCATCAGGATCCTCGATCTGATGACATATTTGGACAGAACACCTCAAAATAAAAAGAAAAGTTAACGGGAATTTTATCGATAACATGCTTAGTTATAGAGTTATCGGACAATAAAAAATTAAAAAATCGCCAAAAAACATTAATGTTTATGGTAAAATGATATCAATATTATGTTACTGATATATGGAAGAGAAAACCGAAAAAATCAGTCCATTTTACGATAAATACCTTGCGTTACTTGCATTCTCCTGTCAAAAATACGCCGGGGGAAGACTCAATGACAATTTAATACTATAGACGTCGCATGGTATTTACAGACTTCATCCGCCAGGTTGCGTCCGAGCAGCCTTTCTCCCATTCTCAAATTCCTCTATCAATTATTTCTCTGTCAAAACATGCAGACTTTTTTGTACTCAAATAATTTCTGAGAAGGAAGTGAGTTTTTCAGTTTGTTTTGTTGTTGAATGTTTTGAAGTTGGAATATAATAAAATTAATGGTGAAAATCTTTTCTCTCTTTGCAGAGTAAATAAAAGTATCTATCCTCTCTTTGCAGAGCGCTCTCTTTACAGTTTAGCCAGTCAAAGCGCCATCTTCAATATGCAGACATACTTAACGAATTGTCAAACTCAATGCGACGTCTATAGTATTCAATTGTCATTGGAAGACTATTAACAAGTGATAGTCACTTGGGGCTACTACCAAAATCCTCGATTTGATGCTACATTTGTATAGAGCACCTCAAAATAAGGCGAAAAACCAGTAAGGAAAGTTTCTGCCTATATAATACCCGACTATATAACATCCTACAGCTCCCTAACAATGCGATAAGGGTCATTACGATAATAATTTGGAATAATTGGTAAATGGGTAGGAACATATTATCCAATTCTGAACCGATAACACTGTGCGACACGACTTCCCTCCCAAGAACGAGACTATATAGGAATGAAACTATACCCCAACAGTAGATAAGCTGCATACTCAGTTTTTAATTTCGTGATCGTTTGTCCTTTTTACAGGACTTTGAAAATTTCAAGGATAACAATTTTAAAATATTTTTATTTGCACTTACAACAATGCGAATTGATAAATATGGGTATCAAATAAAAGGGGAGAATTCCAGCTATTTAATAAAATTTTGGAAAGAAATTCCAAGGACGAAGGCTACAAATAATGTCCTTTTAAACTTTAATCCTTTAATATCCTTCAAAGTTATGCAATTAAAAATCGTTAAAAAATAAATGTTACAGAACTCTAACTGACACAACACATATTAAAATTTCAGCTTTCTATCTTTAACGGTTAAGGAATAACAAATATTTTAATTTCACAGCCTATACTCGTATAGCATATTTAGGACACCGATACCTGTTGTCTCTCACCTGTTGAGAAAAGGGCATTGGTATGTTTCCAGAGCGTAGTAAAGAATTTCCTAGGGAACAAAAAATATGAAAATTATGAAGACATTGTTCGCAACATGCTGGAAAGTTTCCGAGAAATGGGTGTTAACATGTCGCTAAAAATACACTTTCTTGCGAGCCATCTCGATTTTTTCCCCGACATTTTGGGAAATTTCAGACATTTTGGGAAATTTCAGAGACGAACACGGTGAACGGTTTCACCAAGACCTCGCCACCATTGAAAAGCGATTTAGTGGAAAAAATTATTGTCATATGCTGTCGGAATACCTGTGGTCTATATGTCGCGATTCAGATTACCAACAATAACGGCAATGCAAAAGAGTTCATTTCAACCAACTGAAAGAATATTATTTAACATAAACATTTAAAATATATAAAATACATACAATATAAGTAAACATGAAAATATTAATATATTGAATAAACGCACGCAGCATATTGTCTTTGTACGGTGCGCGTGTATTTTCCTTTCTGTTTTAAATACTTAGCGTTTTCTTTACGATATTTTTTTTGATATTTTTCTTATGATTCCAAATTTAAAATAATTGCCATTCCTTAACTCACACTGATAGAAGGCTGATTTTGTTTGATGAAATTGTTCTACTCACAACGTTAAAGGATATTAATGGATAACAGTTAAAAGGACATTTTTAAATATTACTCGTCCTTGGAAAATTTTTCCTAAAATTTTTCATTTGATATGCATATTTATGTTATTCACATTTTAAAATGCGTCAACAAGTTACTTCAAAATTGTTAACCTTGTAATTTTTAAAGTCCTGTGAAAAGGACAAACGATCACGAAATAAGGAAGTTAGTACGTTATTTTCCTACTAGTGCCCTATATTTTAAATTTTATATAGTGCCTTTCGTGGGAGGGAATAAAATATTTTTTTTTGTATCGGTGTCCTAAATATGCTATATAGGCTGTGAAATGCAAATAATTGGTATTCCTTAACCGTTAAAGATAGAAGGCTGAAATTGTAATATGTGTTGTGTCAGTTAGAGTTCCGTAACATGTATTTTTTTACGATTTTTAATTGCACAACTTTGAAGGATATTAAAGGATTAAAGTTTAAAAGGACATTTTTTTGAAGCCTTCGTCCTTGGAATTTTTTCCAAAAATGTTATTAAATAGCGGGAATTCTCCCCTTTTATTGGATATCCATATTTATCAATTCACATTGTTGTAAGTGCAAATACAAATATTTTAAAATTGTTATCCTTGAAATTTTCAAAATCCTGTAAAAAGGACAAACGATCACGAAATAAAAAACTGAGTATACAGTTTATCTACTGTTGGCCTATAGTTTTATTACTATACAGTCCCATTCTTGGGAGGGAAAAAAAGTTCGAATTTGTCGCACGGTGTAATCGCTAAATTAAGCAATATTGGTTCCTAAATTGAGACACCTTTCTGGAAAATTTTAATGATCGGAAGTAAAGTACAACTACTATAGCGCTTTGATACCAAATATGTATACATATATGGAGGTTACAAATACATCTGAACCGATTTTCCCTGAATACTCATTCATGTAAAAATACCTCTTTCTGTAATTTCGTACTGATCGGATATAAAATACAGTCTCTACAGCGCTTACATGTCAAATCGGGGGTAATATATATATGGGGGCTATATCTAAATCTGAACCGATTTTCTCCGACTTTGGCAGTATTCCTTCGAATAATAAGAAACCTTTTTCTGCCGAATTTCGCACTGATCGGATATAAAATACAGTTCCTACAGTTCTCACATGTCAAATCGGGGGTAACATATATATAAGGGCTATATCTAAATCTGAACCGATTTTCTCCGAATTAGGCAGTACTCCTACATATATAAAGAAACCTCTTTTTGCCGAATTTCGCACTGATCGGATATAAAATAACATTTTTACAGCGCTTACATGTCAAATCGGGGGTATCGTATATATGGGGACTATATCTAAACCTGAACCGATTTCTTCCAGATTTAAAAGAGCTCATTCATATAATATGAAACCTCTTTCTGACGAATTTCATACTGATCGGATATAAAATAAAGTTTTTACAGCGCTTACATATCAAATCGGGGGTAACATATATATTGGGGCAATATCTAAATCTGAACAGATTTCTTTCAAATTTAACAGTGTTCATTCATATAATAAGAAACCTCTTTCTGCCGAATTTCATACTGACCGGATAAAAAATAAAGTTTTTTCAGCGCTTACAGGTCAAATTGGGGGTAACGTATATATCTAAATCTGAACCGATTTTAACCAAATCCAATAGCGATCGTCCTTGGCCGAAAAAAGATATGTGTAAAGTTTCGTCGAAATCGGACCGTAATTGCGACCAAAACTTTGATTACAAGAATACATGTACAGACAGACAGACGGAAAACATACAGACGGACATAGCTAAATGAACTCAGAAAGTGATTCTGAGTCGATCGGTATAATAAACTATGGGTCTATTTTGGGTGTAGACCCATAGTCCTTTTGGGTGTTTCAAACAAATGCACAAAGTTATAATACCCTGTACCACAGTGTTTTTAGATATCTTGCCTAGTTATCGAGTTATCGGATGGCAAAATTTGAAAAAATCAAGTTTTTTAAAATCTATAACGTCCGATAACTCCATAACTAGGCTAGATATCGATAAAATGCACCTTATATTTTCTTTCAAATCCAAATATGTCATCAGATCGAGGGCCCTCGGATATTATACTCTCCCGTCAATGCCCTGGGGGCTATATTTTCAAAGAATTGGTATAATTTGGTTAAAAACTAAAAAAAAAAAATAAGTGTACCGTTGATAATAGAGTAGCTATTCTTATATGGATTATATCTACCTATCTGAAGTATTGAATTCTGAAGTAAAAATTCTGCCAAAAATTATGTTGAAATTTGCCTGTAATGTTGAAATATATGTTCCGATCCGATAATTATAACATTTGGTCGGAAGATGTTTCTTAATTTAGGAACTAATTCTGCTTAATTTGGACATAATCGGTTCAGATGTTTATATTTATATAGCCTATATGCTTATGCTTATTTAGTATGTAAGCGCTATTCAAACTGTATTTTACATCCGACCTTTATAATTTGACAGAATGACGTTTTGGTTTTATTTTGAAGATTCACACTCTAATTTAGGGAAATATTGACATTAAGAATCATCATTAGTTAGAAACAAACCATTCGTTTCCGCAAACAAATCAACAAAATGTTGATATTCTATTTTGAATATAATTGCCAATAGTTGGATTAGGAAGAGAGACACAAAAAAACATTTCTAACAATTCTTAACTTATAATATATGTATAACAATAACAATAATTATAATAATATATATATAATAATGAGAGAAAAATAAACCAATTGTGGAGAAACGCAGACAGTAACGAAACTCGACTTTAACAAAGAAAATTTCGTAATGAAAGAATACATCTGACATGAATTCATTATCGCCGAAAGAAATTTGAGTATTAACATTTTAGTATAAATTGCAGACGTGTGGCATTCCAAAAAGTATTCTAACGCTTACGGGCTTTACGAGTAATACTTACTATCACAGCATTTGTGTCTCGGATTTAATAAACATGAAGGTAATCTCGGAAGCACCTTGTTGGAGGATTGGAATTAATTTTGTGTTTCTTTCAAAGATTTTCGTCTGTGTTTTGGCTTCATTGGCTGTGGTCAGTGCTGGTGGTCATGGAGGCTACTTGCCTGGTGGCGCTGGTGGCTTTGGCGGTGGCCGCGGAAGCCACGGTGGAGGATTCGCAGGTGCTGGCGCTAGTTCCGGAGCTGTTGCTTATGGTGGCGGCTATGGCGGTGGTTATGGCGGTGGCCATGCTTCAAGAGCATATGCTCCAGCTATAACTCCTGTCGCTCTGTATTCAGCTCCCGCTGTATCTTATGGTGGTGGTGCCAGCAGTTATGCCGGCGGAACCGGTTGGGCTGCCAAGTCTGCTGGAGGCTATGGTGGCTCTGGAGCTGGATGGGCTGGTAAATCGGCCGGCGGTTTGGGTGGTTATGGAGCTGGTAGTTATGGCAGTGGTGCTGGAGGTTATGGAGGCAGCTCATCCTATGGGGGTGCTAGTGGTTATGGAGGCGGTTATGGTGGTGGTGCTGGATGGGCAGGTAAGAGTGCTGGCGGATTTGGTGGCAGCTCATCCTACGGCGGTGCCAGTTCTTACGGCGGTAGTTCTGGTGGTGGCGCTGGTGCTGGATGGGCCGGCAAGAGCGCTAGAGGTTCTTCCGGTTGGTGGTAATCAAATATATATTTAATGTAACAGTATGACAATGGCGAAATTGTATCTTAATATTCCATTCAATAAATATGTGATCTCTTAGAAATCAAACAAATGTATTGAATATAACTTTGAAATAACAAAACATAATTCCACCACTCACTAAAAAATTTGACTATGTTGTATTTCAAATTCAATCTTTGCCGAGGCTTACATTTAAGTTTTTCAAACATAGATATCTTGAATTTTGGTTCGATAAAAGCTGATTTTTATTAACATCGGCTACTGTTGACCTGTCTTGGATTTATGACGAAAATTTAAAAACGAATGTTCTTGCATGTTTAAATTGTTATGATTTTTTTAAATCAAAAAAAATTAAAACAATACAGGGTGGCTGATATGTAATGCAACAAAGTAAAGCGCTATATTTTTTTAATTTTTTTTTTAATTTTATTGTTCAAAAGCAAAAAATGTCGGAAATAACATAAAATTTTAGAAACAGTTTACATTTGTTCGAATTGGCCACCTTTGGCATGAATTATGGCCTTCAAACGGCCGACAAAGCCATCACACGCTTAACGAAAGTGGCTCTGCGGTATTTTGGCCCATTCCCGGCGAAGCGCCGTCTTGAGATGATCGATACTTCGGTATTTTTCAGTGCGAATCTTACTCTCTAAAATGCCCCAGGCGCAAAAGTCCAACGGATTGAGATCCGGAGATCTTGGTGGCCATTGTGCGGTAGAAATGAAGCGAGGAACCTCCTTTTTAAGCCATTCTGGTTGATCCGTGCTGAGTGCGATGGTGCTGAGTCCTGTTTTAATGTCCATGGACTGCGGCCGAAATGTTTGTCTGCCCAGGGCTTCAATACTGTCTTTAGGACATTTTCACGATAATATTCGGTATTTATTTTGACCCCATGGTCGATGAATACGAGCGGGGAGCGACCATCGGCCGTTACGGCGGCCCACACCATTACCATCGGCGGCGCTTGAGTTCTGGTGGCCAATCGAAGGTGTAAATTTTCGGCTGACCTCTTTGGCAAGTAAACCCGATAATTTTGTTTGTTCACAAACTGCTCAATTTGGAATGGCTTCTCGTCGGAGAAAACCAAATTCGGTAACTGGCCACTTTCGTGCAAGCGAAGCAACTCCTTGGCTCTTTCCAGTCTAACTTTTTGTTGTGCATTGGTGAGCTCTTGCACTTTTTGGAACTTCAATGGCTTTAGTCCAAGCTCATTGTTTAATATGTGTTGTATCCGTTCTCGCGATATGTTCAGCTCAAGAGCAATTTTTCTACCACTGCGGCGTGGATTTCGATCAAATCTGGCCTTCACTTTTCGGATCATTTCTGGCGTTGTTACCGTTTTTTTCGTCCACTTTTTGGACGCGATGCAACACTGCCAGTATCACGGTAACGAGCAATGGTACGAGAAACAAAAGATTTATTCACATTTAAATGCTGGAGGGCTCTAACGATAGCCACTTGTGTTTTTCCACCCAAATATAAAGCAATCACACTATCACGCTTGAATTCCATCACGAATAACTTTTTTCTGAATGCAATAGATCAAAATGCTTTTGTAAGCTTGTAAACATTAAAATGAACTGTCACTGAAATAAATCTGTCAGCTATCAGACTAGCGGTTTAGAAATGATAGCAACCTGAAGTTGGTTGCAATACATATCAGCCACCCTGTATATGTTTCATCCTAAATTATTTATTTGTATCCAAAACTATTAAACAATCAATGTATTAGAAAATATATATATGAAAGACGTATCCAATGATTGGCGACTTCCCATTTAAATTTTTGGGAAAATAAATTCAATGGTAATTTTTTAACTTAGGCAGACATTGGCACAAAAATATTTCGAAGATATGCATACCGGCAATTTATCTTTCCAACGTGAAGATATAGCTGAAATGCATATTTTATAGGATATTAAATAAATAGATTTTAAAGAATTTAATTTCGAATTCGCTATAAAATAATGAGTAAATTAATATGGCCCGATTTCCGTATAATATTGATTAGATGGTCTTATCGGAAGCTATATCAAAACTTGGACCGATGAGCCCTATTATCACTAGGGATGATTTATTACAGTGTTTAAATTTCAGCACAATCGGCTGCAAAATGCGTTCCCTAGAGCGTCAAAAAGTCGTTTCTTATTTCCACCTATTTCTCTAGGGACGACAATGAGCTATATTGACTTAAATTGCTGCCAGGTCAATAGAAAAATGTGTTCTCTAGAGCGTCATTGTAAAAGTAATGAGTGTTTTTTTTAGCAACTTTTTTTTGCAACACTGCAGCGCTTGCAGGTTATTGAATTTTATTACAATAACGTTGGAGAAATACGATAACATTGGAGAACTAAGTGACGTAGCAGAACACCGGTAGATACGGAGAGAAATTAAAGACAGCCTATACCCAGTATAGAGGCGGCTCGTAATCCATGGACGACGAGCAAGGTTGATATATATTACAGTCGGTTCCGCCAGACTTTAGTCTTTCCTTATTGGTTTAAATACGATTACAGTGGAATTTATAACTTTGTAACAGCATTAATTGACAATCAGGGAGGTTTAGATATATTCACACAGGTTGCTAACTACACAACATCATTTTCTCTCTGTGTGGACAAAGCAGCCTCCCTTTTATATTCCTTGATTCCTATTAGACGAAAATGATTTGAATTTTTTCGATTTTCCATGCCTCCAAATGAACCCCTATCCATGGAATATGATGAACAAACAACTGCCAACTATCGGCCACTTTCAACAACATGTTCAAACGAAAGCCAAGCTCTGAGCTTTTCTTAAACTAGACTCATTCGAAGCCTCATCACTCTCCATCAGATGGCATTAGCTATACATACACCTAAAACAAACTTTAACGAAACTAAAAAAATTATTTTATGAAAAAAAACTTTTGACGAAATGTTTTAATAACACAACAAATTTTGAGTTTCGTTAAAAGTTTAACATTTGTTGTCCGAAAGAGCTTTCCATTTGAAATAACTCTGATTCAGTGTAATACGCTCTTTGGTAAAGCTGGGGTTTTGGGGTTATTCAAGTTCAATGTCAGCCAACGGCGAAAGCGAGAGTTGAAAAGTTGACGCACCGCAACAATTGGGTTTGTTTTGAAATGTTGTTCGGTGGCTCATCAGTGGAACACAATAGCTATCTGGGTAAGCGGGAAGATGTGCGTAAATCTGTTAACGTGTTGCCAAGTGTGGAGCTTTTTAAATATAAGTTTTGGTCACATCAACCAACTGTGGAACCGGTATTATGTATTCGCATCCGCATTCGAATTGGACAGTTGCATTATCAACCTTGAAAGCAAAGAACGATGAGTAATACTTCCAAAGGAATTGTCCATCTTTTAGTCGTGAAGGGAACACAAACGGGTTTAATTATGCTTAACTTTACATTATGAAGTCAGATACATTACTACATAGAAAACCAGTACACAGAGAGAACCAGTAAGGAAAGGCTAAAGTCGGGCGGGGCCGACTATATAATACCCTACACCACTCTCGTAATATTGAATAACTCTGATATATAAATTTTGTAATTCATGTATAAATTGTTTACATAAATTTACTTTTGAGACATTTTATACTTAAATAATACCCTGTACCACAGTGTGGTGTAGGGTATGAAAACGATTGGATCTAAAGAGCCAAATCGGATGAAACATATATATGGGAGCTATAGCTAAATCTTTACCGATTTTCTTCAAATTCGGCAATGTTGGTTCATGGATCAAGAAACTCTACCATTCTAAATTTCAAAACGACCTTTTTTTCCATAACAAAGATAAACAATTAAAAAATTGCTTTTATTGTGTAGGTAGGAAGTTAAGTTCCTTAGTTTTTTATTCCTAAATATAAATGCGTACTTTAGTACGAGATCAGAAAACTTTTTATAATAAAATACGTAAGAGTTAAAAAAGCAGATGCCGTTGTCACAGGTATTGTGGCCAGTAAAAACGCTTGGGAACATGTCCTCATCACAAACTGAAATAGCATCTAATGCATTTGATGGCTTATCATTCTTCTGCTTCCAATAATCAATCCATATACTTATTTCAGCTAAAATAGATTTTGCTGAATTTTTTAAATGGTTTTTGTAAAAAAGTGTGACTTCTTCGAAATCTTCCTTTATTAGATTTACAATTCGTATCGGAACGACATTAAACAGACTTGTAATTATAGCTTCATGTTCGGAAAATCTAATATTTAAATGTGATATTACTTCGTCCAGATATGGTATGAACAATGTTGTCCTAAAATACGCCTTGACATCTGAACCAGGAATATTAGCCCTATACTTTTGAGTGCCTACTCTTCTAGGTAGCGCAGCTTCTATTCCAAAACTTCTTGCAAGTTGTGTGGATTCTTCAAACAGTTTATCAAACTCCGCATCTGAATTTCTACGCATGTCACTTAATTTAGTCGTTGCCAATTTTATGATTTCGTAAGACTTTATTATATCTAGGTTAATCGTTTGCAAATACCGTGATAAGTTCTGTGTAATGGCCAAAACCGTACTACTTATTACCACACCCAAATTTACATACACGGTTGTGCAAACTCATTCCATCACTGCAACCTACATGTTAAAAAGGTAGATAGATAAAAAATCATAAATGTAATTTTAACTAAATTTTCGCCATATCTGGTTATCATAAATTTAAAGCCAAACAATAATTACACCGGTCGACAAAAACAAAATTATTTCTTGGGTTTCTGTTTTAATGCATAGATTCTGATTCTAGACGTCAAAAACGTCAAAATCTCCAATATTAGCTTTTAAACCTTACTAAATTAGCTATAACTTTTTAAATTATGCATCGATTTTCTTCGGAATGGGCTCATTTAATTCATTACAGACTTTACGATCAAATCATAAAAATTTAACATTTATTCATTTTGAGATTGTTTTATGGGAGTTTTATTTTAAAAATATTAAAATTTTATCAAAAAATCACATTTCCAATATTTTGTAATACTCGTATATCGTCGAAACCGCTGAACGGATGGCAAATGGTATTATATGAAGTTGAAGGCTATTTAATATTTAATTCTTTAAAACTTTCCTCAAACAAATCGGATAAATGGTTCTCGAATTATGCCACTATATCTAAACCGGCTTCCACAATTTTTAATACGGTCCATGGCTATGGTTAAGTACCATGTATGCCAAATTTCAGAATGATCGAATGCAAAATATAGTAAAAAAAAACAAATTGGAAGGTATATATAATACACACGGGTAAAAGTCGCCATATTTGTTTCATAGTTAAAATGTTATGTTTCATAGTTAAAATCTCATAAACAACATTACTGCATCCGAAGAGTTGACTAACTCCCAACGAAACGCGTCAGTGAAAAAAGAAAACGACCTTGAAATCCGGTACCAACCAATGTATTGGACTTCAAGGTCGTTTTCTTTTTTCACTTGACTATTCAAAATACCTTCCTTCACTTAGAAGGAACTTTTCGATCTTCAGCTCAACTCCACAATGACAAACCCATAAAACAACATATCAATCATAACAGATCAATCAAGTATTTAAATTTTAACAGAATTTTAGATACATAAAATTTCTAAAAAATTCACTTTGAACTTCTGTATGGAAGCTATATATATATATAGAATGCAATGTTTTTCTAAAAACGGTGAAGCAAATACAATAATAATTTTTATTCGTTTGGAAGAAGCTATGCCTTTTAGAGCTGAATTTTTGACCGAATATTCACAGCTAAACCTCGCTGAATGATCGGAGTAGCATCCGTGAAATAGCTATGCGAGTAGCTGAGCTGTCAAGTAATTGTATTTGCTTCACCGTTTTAAAAAACGTTGCATTTTATAATACATAATAGAGGCAAAGATGGTCTAGAACCAGGAGAACATCCTAGTGACAAATCAATTTTATGGGGATTTTAAATTTTAAAAATGCTTTTGTGGTTTTACGAAATTTGTAATTGCTCTGGAATGGCTGAACCGATTTTTGGAAACTTTACGTCGGTTAAAATTGTACATAAAGGACCATTTTTTGGTTTCATTTTTTTTGTAATGTATACTTTTTTCTTCCAAAATTTGTATAAAAACTTTAATTTTAAAAAAAGCTACTCCTTCGATTTTTGTTCAAATTCGCACAGAATAGGGTTTGTCCACGTATCAATAAGTACTATTATGTATAAGATTTCATAGCATCGGGTGTCGAAAACGTGAAATCGGATGAGACGTATACATACATATATGGGATATATATCTAAATCTGAACTGATTTTTAGAGAATTCAGTATACCCGTAGTCGAAAAAGTCATATCGGACTGTACATAAATATGACAGTTATATGTGAATTTAAACAGATTTTTACTATTTTCGATAGGGTTCGTCCTTGGGTCAAGAAACATATGTTTGCCAAATTTGAGAATGATCGAATGATCTCATATCCTTTGGGTGTTACAAACACCCAAAGGCATTACATACAAGCTGAAAAAAAATCGCTTCCGCAGTACATTGTAACAAACATATTCTGCTTGAAACATACGTATGTTTAGGGTACACTCCAAATATATAATTGTAAGACGATCTAGCCATGTCCGGCTGTCTGTGGAAAGCAGACAACAGATCAGAAGGCTGACTAGGAGAAATGAAATTTTGCAGAAACATGTGTTATTATGCTGCAACGGTTGGTATTGCAATTGTTCAAAATCGCTCAAGGATTAAAGATTTTCCCTATACAAAGACTAAACGATAGTCGGGTAAAAACTATGTTTTTCAGCCTTATAGCTAGAAAGACGCAACATGGTAAGCAAGTCATTGGAACAGAAGTAAGAAGTTTTTTGGGAAAGTGGGCGGAGCCACGCCCCTTTGTAAAAACCGTTATATCGATCATAGTACTTGGGCGATCTCAATAAAATTCAACATATTCAATTTTGTTAACCCTAGGAACTTACCAGCCGAATTTGAAATAAATCGGCTATGATTTGAATAAAACTCACATATATATGGGTCAGAATATTTAATATAGAACTATGTAGTTTATTTTTGGCTAAAATGATTATAAGCAGTTACAATAAGATCTCGCTATCATTATTTTAAAAAAAAAATGTTGTGGGCTTTTTAATTTTTGAAAAAATTAAAAAACTGAGATTTTGTGTTTTACGAAATTTGAAATTTACGAAATTGCTCTCGAACGGCTGAACCGATTTTTGCAAAGTTTACTTGGTTGGATAAACAGTAACGGTGAATGGATTGCGCTATCGAGAGATGATTAATGATTTTTTATGGTCGGAGTTGGATGGTATTGATCTGGACAACGTTTACATTCAACAAGACGGCGCTACGTGCCACACAAGCAACGAAACCATTCAAGACCTCACGGATTCAAGACCTCAAAGATGGAATTCGTGAGGCTATCGAGGACATAGGGCAGCCACTTTGCGATTTGATTATGGAAAATTTCATGAAAAGGATATGGTCCTGTAAGCGTGGTCGTGGTGGACTTTCGGCTGATGTTGTTTTTCATTATTAACGGCATACCTTCCTCTTTATTATGAAAAAACATCCGATCAATTATCTCAAAAACTGGCATTTTTCTTTGAATACCAAAATAACACCTCTTTTTGGAAAACCCTTTATATATGGGTGGTTTCGACGTTACGTTATATCTACCAATAAGAAGGTAGATATAATCCATTTAATAATAGATACTCTATTTTCGAAGGTACACATTATTATTTTTAATTTTTAACCGAATCATAATTTTTTTGTTGAAAATATGGCCCTCGATGTGATGATTGGATAGAGCACCTCAAAATAAAAAGAACAAATAAGGCGCATTTTATCGATATCTCACTTAATTATTGAGTTATCTGATGTTAACGTTTTAAAAAAAGTAAGATTTTTCAAACTTCATCGTCCGATAACTAGGCAATATATCGATAAAATATCCTTTAATTTAGTGGTTATTTCGAGGTGCTCGATACATATATGGCATCAAATCGAGGATCCTAGTGGTCGTCCTTTATATTTCCCTTGTTAATCGCCATTCCCCTGGCGTATTTTTGACAGGGGAATGTGAATGTGACGCCAGAAAAATTATTGTTTGTAGTCGAATTTATCAACGTTATTGTCCGATATCTCGACAACAAAGCATGTTATAGATAAAATGCCCATTAATATTTCTTCTTATTTTGATGTGTTCTATCCAAATACTCGTATGTCATCAGATCAAGGATCCTGGTGGTCGTCCGCTTGACTACAAAAGTATCTATAATTTCGGCTTAAATACTTGCATTCCAAAAATGTGTATGGATCGGAGCTTGGTCTTCACAATAATGTAAAAAATCCTAAAAAAAATCTATTTGTGTGGGAGGTATCAAAAGTGTCGTGTCAATGACGCTCATTTTTCACTGGACTGTAGGCACTATAAAAAGATTATACTACGCGAAATTCCAAGTATGTGTATGTACTGGTATTAAAGTTATAAGCTGTTAACTTGTTGTGCAGAATGGTTCATTTGTGTGGGAGGTACAAAAAGGGGCGGGGCAATAACGCCAATTTTTCACTGAACTGTAGACACTATAACAGAAGTACACTGTTCAAAATATCATGTATGCATATACATTAATTTGTATGCATATACATTAACGTTATAAGCTGTTAATTTTAGATGCATTTGTGTGGGAGGGACCAAAAGGGGCCCTACAATAATGCCCATTTTTTACTGGAATGTATGCACTATAAAAACATTACACTGTACAAAATTTCAAGAATTTGTATGCACTGGCATTGAAGTTATAAGCTGCTAACTTTTGGTGCAAAATCGTCCGTTTGTGTGGGAGTTACCAAAAGAGGCGCGGCAACTTCGCCCATTTTTCTTGAGGTGTTAGCGACTAATAAACTAATACTATGTGTGGAATTTCAGAAGATTCGAGTATGTAGTATAGAATCATATCAATATAAATATTTCACTAAATATTAACCCTTTGTGGGGGAGGTACTAGAAGGAGTGTGCCAATATGGCCCATATTCGAACTTAACAGGAGATAGAGAAAAATATTACCTTTTTTTTTCATAAGTTTTGTTTTTATTCGACCTTTTGATATCCAAATTGTTTTAAGTAATAGTCAAGCTCGAGGTGAAAAATATTACCGCATCCGAAATTTTAAGTCAATCGGTTAATCCTTTCGTGCGCACTAGCCAGCAGAGAAATAGGCAGACGGACGGACGGACATTGCTCAAATGACTTAAAATTACCCAAAATGGATATCCGCCGAACATACTTGGGGTCTTAGGTCACTCCTTCAATGTGTTACACTTTTGATATATACCCTCCTCTCTAAGTAGAGGGGATAAAAAGTATTAAACTTTAAAAATAATAGAAACACAGGGGAATGACGCACGTGAGTGTAAAAGCTCATGTTGGAAGACAAAGCGTTACTTACATCATTTTATTAATATTGTTGGCGCAAAACCAACCACAGGTACATATATTTAATAGTAGCTTTAAAACTCTAATTTTGATAATTGGAAATCCGGAATGGTTAAGAAATTTGAATTTTACGGAATATAAGTTTTGGCAGGGGAATGACGCAAATCTTCAAGGACAAAAAACAACCATCCATAAAGATAGTAATTGAAAAAAAAAATATAAACACTAATAATATAAAAATATAAACACTCATTAAATATTATATTTTACATTGAATCAATTTTATTAAATAAATATTTACTATTTTTGTAAATTTTTTTTAAAAAAAATTAAGTGAAAGTCGAGTTAGGGACAGCCGGCGAATGGCATTTCTGCACTTTTGTAGAAATTTTGTTCATAAAAAATAATTTTTTCCAAAAAAAGTATTGTAGTGACAGCAAAGGACAAAGCTGTGTAGTAAATTAAATACCAAAGTGGAAAATATTTTTTTTCCTATTTTAAATACACAAAGACAGCTAATTATCGGCTAATGTCGAAATCACCCATATATATGTACATATATATATTTCTCAACTGAATTGAGAGTAGAATTCAAGAAAGGTCAATCTCAAGACCTTTAATTATTTTCATTCTAATTTATCGTGCAGTAATACTGTGCAATATTTTAATTAAAGAATTTTCTAGAATTCTATATTGTTTGAATGAGTTTTTTATTTTTCCTTTCACATCATAAATTTAACAAGCTTTAAATGAGAAATACTAAATCATGATAATTTCGAATTATTTGTAATGTAAACGAAATAACTAAAAATCTCACAGTTATAAAGTTTCCGTTATTGTAATTTGACACGTAATTAATTTCTATTTTTATATGAATAAAAAACGAATATTACAAAAAAGAACTTAGAGAGTAATGGCTGTTTAGATATCGCAGAGGTTTGGTACCTTGTTACCATCCATGCGAGTAACTTCCACTGGAGGAGGATGCCTGAGCGCTTGCACTGGCAGTGGCATAAGAACCGCCGCCGCCACCTCCACCATGACTTCCGTATAAATTGTTGCCGCCGCCGCCACCACAACTGCTGCAGCCACCACTGCCACCGCTGTTGCCACCCCAACCACCTTGACCACCATAGCCGCCCTGGCCACCATGACCGCCACCTCCGTATCCACCTTGTCCTCCATATCCACCACCTCCACCACCATGTCCTCCGCCACCATATCCACCTCCACCATATCCACCGCCACCGCCTCCTTTTTGCACAGACACGGTGTAGACGGGAACCTCTTTCACAGCAATGACTTGGTAACTACCTCCTCCACCATTGTTATAACCGCCACCTCCACCGCTATAACCTCCGTGACCACCATAGCCTCCTCCGTGACCACCATAGCCTCCTCCGCCACTGTATAATTGACTTCCATAACCTCCACCACCACCGCCATATCCTCCTCCACCACCACCTCCGTAGCCAAATCCTCCGCCAAGGCCTCCTCCCAACAATTTATGTTTCAATTTATGCAAAGTGGGTGTGGCTGTAGCCGCTGCCACCACCAGTAGTAGAACCGCCAAACGTTTCATTATCCTTTACCGATACCGAACCGGATCTATTTTTATTCACGTCAATCAAAAATCAAATTTTAACGAAATTAAGACGTTATTTGATTGTCTAGAATCGATACAATGAACTGAGGTGTCTGGACACAAAAACCTTTCCATTTATAGTCAGACTGGCAAAATAATATATTCTAGACATGTCTTCTCCTCAACACATCACACTCTTCGTTCAGACGGATTGCCGGTCGGGTCTCACTCATTGTTTCCACAATTCCATGAGAATCGCATGCATTTGTCGTCAGGGGTGGGTGGTTTTGGATCAGAGACATCAAATAACAGTCAAACCTGGCTAAGACTACACATTGAAAAAATATCTTCTGAAGTATATTGTCTCAAACATATGGAAACATATACATATATTTTTACATAAAAATAATAAATATATAATTTGACACAAACGGGGTAGCATCATATCGCTCAATGTCATATCGCCCAAAATCATGTAAGTCATTTGATCCAAAAAATCAATGCTAGTTGTTGTTGTGTGAAAAATTTGGATTTTGGGTAATATGACATTAGCATTGGGCAATTGGCATTTTTTATAATAGGTAAAATTTAAAATTTGTTTCGCCCAAAAAAGAAAGTAATGTCATAACGCCCAAAGCACAAAACAATTTATTACACAGAGCGAAAGTGGTAGTGGTAGGGGAAAAGCTATATCGGCCAAAAAAGTTATATGTGTCCCGGCGTTTCGCTGGGTCACATCTGAGAATTTTTCACGTTTAGGCAGGTTTACCATAAGTTTAACAAGTGTCCTCCCATCCTCCCCCTTTTTAAAAATGTTTGATTTATACTCCTTTTGTTACAAATTCAACTTTTTCACAAACAGTAAACCTCCACATGAATTATATTATCACGCAGCGTACCTCAAGGTATAAAAAGTTTGATTAGTTTGACGCCTTAAACTGTTTATGAGGACCTATTCAAGATCATCCCCTCTACTCAACTGTGCAATGATCAAAATCGGATCGGTTTCGCTTGGCGAGATATCGCGAAAAGAGTTGTCCGTCTGTTGTAATCACGTTCAATCTACAATAATTGAGCTAGGTGACTGAAATTTGGTACACGGAGCAAAATCACCGTTTTTTATATGTTTGAATCGAAAGAAAATATGTTTGGAACAACAATTTTTAAATATTATATATTTCTGAGAAAATAAATTTTATTTGAAAATCAATACAATTTATTTGGAACGCATATCTAAATATATTACAATAAAAAATATATTTGCAAACTCACTTTCTCAAATAAAATATGTGTTTGTATATAAATAAAATTAATGTTTATGAATTTGTCTAAATATATTTTGTTTAAAAATGGCTTTTCAAAACGCTGTAGATTTTTCGAAATGAATATTCAATTATACCCTACATCACACTGTGGTACAGGGTATTATGACTTTGTGCATTTGTTAGTAACGCCCAAAAAGAGAAGAAATAGAACTATAGTTTATTATACCGATCGACATAGAATCACTTTTTGAGTCGATTTAGCCATGTCCGTCTGTCTGTCCATGTATTCTTCTGATCAAAGTGCAGGTCGTATTTATGGTCCGATTGTGATGAAATTTAGCACAGTATTCTTTTTTGGTACAAGGACGATCCCTATTGAAATTGGTAAAAATTATTTCAGATTTAGATATAGCCCCATATATATGTCACCCCCGATTTGACATATAAGCCCTGTATAAACTGTATTATATATCATATCTGTACGAAATTTGGCAGAGAGCGAGTTCTCTTATTACAAGAATGAACACTGCCAAAATTCGGGGAAATTAGTTTATATTTGGATATAGTCAAGTCAGTTCAAAATTCAACACATAGAGTTTTCTTATTACATATATGAACTCTGCCAAATTCGTGGAAAATCGGTTCAGATTTAAACATAGTCCCAATATATATCTTACACTCGATTTGACATGTAAGGGTTGTAGAAACCATATTTTATATCTGATAAGGCGGAGTGTTTTCTTATTACATGAATGAGAACTACCAAATTCGGGGATATTCAGTTTAGATTTAGATATAGACCCGATATATTATTATGTGCTTCACCCGATTTGACATGTAAGCGCTCTAGAAACCGTCTTTTTTATATCCGATCAGTACGAAATTCGGCAGAGAGAGTTTTCGTATTACATGTATGAACACTGCCAAATTCTTATTTGCAATGCCCATTTTCGCATTGTAAGGGAGGTGTAGGGTATTATATAGTCGGCCTCGTCCGACTTTCAGTCTTTCTTCACTGGTTTAATTTTTATTTATTCCAAGTCATCATTTGATGTCAACTCATCACACAATGTACCTATTATTATTGAAGATTATACCATTTCAATTATAATGGAATTTTAAGAGCATTTAAAATTTCTGAACGTTTCATTACTGAAAAACATAAAACTTGTCTTAAAATTAAGGTACTGGTATATTTTCTGAATAATTAAATGCAATGCAAATAATTTTTTTTCGTAAATAATAGTACCAAATAAGAAATATTAGCACGGAAACAAAGATTTGTTTAGAAGAACATCTTCCCAAGTATGTAATATTTGTGTGTGCCAAACATAATATATTTCGAGTTTACCCTCAATATTTATTTAATTTAAGCAGAAAAAAATCGCGTTCGTAGTATATTGTCCCAAACATATTCCGCATGAAGCACATATATTTTTAGGGTACACTCCAAATATATAATATTTGACATACACAAATATTGTATGTTTGGGAGGATGTTGTTCGTAACAAAACTATGTTTACACCGTAATATTTATACCCTACACCACACTGTGGTACAGGGTATTATAAGTTTGTTTCACGGCAGATGTTTGTAACACCTGAAAATAACACAGCTAGACCCACCTTAAAGTATACCGATCGACTCAGAATCACTAGCTGAGTCGATTTCGCAGCTGTTAAGATCGCTATTGAATTTGGTTGAAATCGGTTCAGTTTTAGATATAGCTCCCATATATATCTTTCGTCCGATTTGGCCCTTTAGTCCTATAGAAGCTGTATTTTACATCCAATCGTTTTGAAATTTAGAATGGTAGAGTTTCTTGATCCATGAACCAACACTACCGAATTTGAAGAAAATCGGTTAAGATTTAGCTATAGCTCCCATATATATGTTTCGTCCGATTTAGCCCTTTAGTGCTATAAAAGCTGTATTTTACATCCAATCGTTTTGAAATTTAGAATGGTGAAGTTTCTTGATTCATGAACCAACGTTGGCGAATTTGAAGAAAATCGGTTAAGATTTAGCTATAGCTCCCATATATATGTTTCGTCCGATTTGGCCCTTTAGTTCTATAGAATCTATATTTTACATCCAATCGTTTTGAAATTTAGAATGGTAGAGTTTCTTGATCCATGAACCAACACTACCGAATTTGAACAAAATCGGTTAAGATTTAGCTATAGCTCCCATATGTACGTTTCGTCCGATTTGGCCCTTTAGTTCTATAGAATCTATATTTTACATCCAATCGTTTTGAAATTTAGAATGGTAGAGTTTCTTGATTCATGAACCAACATTGCCGAATTTGAAGAAAATCGGTAAAGATTTAGCTATAGCTCCCATATATATGTTTCATCCGATTTGGCTCTTTAGATCCAATCGTTTTTATACCCTACACCACACTGTGGTACAGGGTATTATTTAAGTATAAAATGTCTCAAAAGTAAATTTATGTAAACAATTTATACATGAATTACAAAATTTATATATCAGAGCTATTCAATATTACGAGAGTGGTGTAGGGTATTATATAGTCGGCACCGCCCGACTTTAGCCTTTCCTTACTGGTTTATTATAACTTTGTTTCGAGACAGATGTCTGTAACACCTAAAGATACTGAAGCTAGTCGCACTTTTAAGTATACCGATCGATTCAATATCGCTATATGAGCCGATTTAATCATGCACGGAGCAAAATCGCCTTTTTTGATATGTTTGAATAGAAAGAAAATATATTTGGAACACTAATTTTTAAATATTATATATTTCTGAGCAAATAAATTTTATTTGAAAATCAATAACATATATTTGGAACTCGTATATTAATATGTTACAACATATAATATTTGCAAACCAAATTTCTCAAATAAAATATGTATTTGAATACAAATAAAATGATTGTTAAGGAATTTCTGCAAATATATTTTATTTAAAAAAATTTTTCGCAACTTTTGTTGAATTTTTCGAATTTCTATTTTATTTTTTTTTTGTGGTTTGAAGCTCCCAGTTATGATACCAAATGCAGCAATAACTTATGTTTTAAATCAATCATTTAAAATTTCTGAATATTCCAAGCCATCATTGGTTGTCAATCATCTAAGTATATATTTCCATCCAAAATTATATGATTTCAATTATTATTATTTATTATATTTAAGACCTTAATTTTTTTAAAAAAATTAAATTTGAATTACTGAAAAATTTAACACAATTTAGGTATTTTCCGAATACTTAAATGTAAATAAATATTTGCTTCGGAAAAAATAGTCCAAAATAAACAAATATTGGGATGTAAACAAAGATTTGTTTAGAACAACATCTTCCCAAATATATTATTTTTGTGTGTACCAAATATTAAATGTTTAGAGTATATCCTAAAGATATATATGTTTCAAGCCGAATATGTTTGGGACAATATACTACAGAAGCGATTTTTTTCAGTGTGTGTCCATCCAATTAAAATTTAGCAGGATGAGTTTCTTGATCCCAGGACCCACATTGTTGAATCAGGTGTAAATCGGTTCAGACTTTTGGACAATTAATATCGAACAGGCGCACGAAATTAAAAAAATTTCTAATTTGGAAGTAATCATTTTATTTTTTTTTTGCATTGAACTAAGAAAATAAAAAGTCGTTTTGTTTTTCTAAATATATTTAAATATTTATTTTACATAAAAAAGCTTTTCTTTGAGGACTATTAAAATTCGATAGTATCGCGATAGTATGATCGATATATCGATATTTTTTGTTAAGATTTGATAGTTGAGAATCAATATATCGATGGCTTTTTTAAAAGTATCGAAACTATCCGATAGCGCCACTATCGATAGTTTGCCACCTCTGGCGTACGGTATCACATAGTCGGCTCTGCCCAAATTTAGACATTCCTTACGGCTTTAAATTTAATTTGTTGGTCATATTAAAATGCTTATTATTTCCAATTATTGTATTTTTTGAATGTCCTCCGGAAGTTACATACTCTCTTTGTAAAAGTCACAAATGTCCTCCTCTTCTGGCACAAATGTCCTCCTCTTCTGGCACAAATGTCCTCCTTTTCTGGCACAAATGTCCTCCTTTTTGAAAAAGGTTTCTGCTAACACTGCGTTTAGGGGTCTTTTCTTTGACATAACTCCAGAACGACTAGCCCCATTTTGCTCCAACAAATTTAGACAAATTAAGAATTACAATACCCAAAAATTTTAAAAAATAAAAAAATATTTCAAAATCTGTGAATAAATGCAGAAATTATAGCACTTTTGTTATAAATATAAGAATTCAAAATAAGCGCACGATAATTTTCAACAGGATTAACCGATTGACTTAAAATTTGGTGTGTGTTAATATTTTTTCACGCTAAGGTCAAAGATGGACTATGTTGGTCCACTCCTTCGAGTACCTCCCCCACGAAGGGTCAACATTTTGTGAAATATTGATTATCTCATAACTTCAATACCACTACACATAGTATTAGTTTCTTTGTCGCTACTATCTCGAGACAAATGGGATAAGTTGCCACGCCCCTTTTCGTACCTCCCATACAAATAGATTTGACAAATGTGTCAAATCAAGTTTTAATTTCGCAAAAAAATAACGAACAAATATTTTAGCGATTTTTTTATTTTTTAAAAAAGATTGAAGAAAAAGCTAAATTTTCTAAATGCAATAGGTAAGTAGTTATGGGGATGGGAAAAAGCGCCGTTTGACGAAAATGTCAAAATTCAACACCCTCCAACTCGGACAGTCCTCAATTGATTTCGTTGAAATTTTGTGTCATAGCTACTATCCCATAGGACTAATCTCGGTGCAAGTTTCATCCCGATCAGAAGACATCTGTGTTCGAAATTTAATCACTCGGCATGAAATAAGAGTGACATCAAAATTAAAAATTTTTGAGGTTGCCTTACCGAAATGCGTATTTTGTAAATGTCATTAATTAATCTCAGGGAAATTTAGTTTAAAGTAAACAACCATACTTCGGATTTTTCCAGTTTTTTTATCTCATCTCTTCAATATTTCATATTGCTTATCTTTGTATTCATATTGCTTATCTTTTTATTCGGAACTAGCATTTAAATACCCGGCCTTGCCCGGGTTGTCTTTTAAAACCGTGATCCAAACTTCGAAAGCTTGAAGATATTCTAATGAAAACTCCGATTAAAAGACAACAAAATTCTAGTATGAAAATCCTTAGCTCTGACTACCACAACAATTAACCTTGTAATATTTCTTATTATAAGTTAGTTGAATATGTTTTTTTTTTTGCTAGAGGACTAAAGGCCGACTTGTCAAAGAAAAGCAATTTTAAATTTTCTAAATTTAAGATAGTTTCAGTGGCCATGAAGTCTCATATTCTATTTTATCACGTCTGGTGCGATCATAACCGACACGCCGAACATTAATTACTATTTGTTTGATTCAGCATGACGTATCCAGGGCTGGATATATTTTCTTAAAAGTTGGCGGGCGAATATTTTGAAAATGCATACTTTGATTAACTATATATGGGTTCTATATTTAAATTTGAAACAATTTTCGTCAAATATATCCGTTTTCATTCATGTAACAAGAAACCTCTTTCCGCCGAATTTCGCACTAATTGGATATAAAATTCAGTTTCTACAGCGCTTAAATGTCAAATCGGGAGCAACATATACTTATATATTGGGGCTATATCTGAATCTGAACCGGTTCTCCCCGACTATTTCAGTTTTTACTCGTATTCATGTAATAAGAAAACTCCTTCTGCAGATTTTCAAACTGATTGGATATAAAATACAGTCTCAACAGCGCTTAAATGTTACAACGGGTGTAACATATATATGGGGGCTATATCTAGATCTGAACCGATTTTCACCAATTTTAGTAGGGATCGTCCTTGAGTCAAAAAAGAGCATTGTGCAAAATTTCATCACAATCATCACATTTACAGACGGACATGCGGACGGACGAATATGGTTAAATGGACTCAGGGAGTGATTCGACTTCTTAACGTCATAGGGACCACAAATGTCAACTGATCGGGCTGAAAGTTGGTAACTGCGGTTTATTTATACCCGGTATCCTTCACACGACCAACGGTAGTCATAGGTCCATGTTTTGATATAGCCCCCATACAAAGGACACTCTAGATTTGACTTCTTAACGCCATTTTTTTAACATAGCATAAACTGTTTACTATTTTCAAAATCACTCAAAAAAAACACGAAAAATATTTGAAAGGCCGTTAAAAAAACAATACAAAAGCGTAAAAAATGGTAACAGTAAAAGTAATAACAACTAAAAATAAGAAAAGTGCATGGTTTCCTCGCTAACACTTTTTAAATTATGCATCGATTTTCTTCGGAATGGTCTCAATTTATTCATAACCTTTCAGAGTTTACGATTAAATCACAAAAATTAAATTATGCGTTTCTAGATGTTTTTATGAGGCTTTTATTTAAAAATATTAAAATTTTCTCAAAAAATATGATTTTTTGCAATGCTTTGTAAGGTATCGTCGAAACCGCTGAACGGATGGAAAATTGTATTGTGCGAAGTTGAGGGCTGAAGTTTGTAAAGCTTACCTGAACCAATTCGGATGAATGGTTCTCTAGTTATGCCATAATATGTGGTTCAATCTCTCTTTTTTCTTAGCCTAGAGGGTTGTCTCTTTAAATTCTCGCGATAAGCTGTGATATGGAAAGAAATTAGTGGTTAAACCACATATAGTGGCATAACTCGAGAACCATTTATCCGATTTGGTTGAGGAAGGTTTTAAAGAATTAAATATTAAGTAGCCTTCAACTTCATATAATACCATTTTCCATCCGTTCAGCGGTTTCGACAATATACGAGTATTACAAAATATTGCAAAAAAAATTGATTTTTTTATAATATTTTAATATTTTTAAATAAGAACTCCCATAAGACAATCTAAAAATGAACAGATGTTATATTTTTATGATTTTATCGTAAAATCTGTTCGGTAATGAATTAAACGAGACCATTCCGAAGAAAATCGATGCATTATTTTAAGAGTTATAACTAAATTAGTATGGTTTTAACTTTAAAACTTTCTTATCGATGTACAATTTACAAAAACAAACTTTAAAAGCTAAGATTGGAGATTTTGACGTTTTTTGACGTATACAATCAGAATCTATGCATTAAAACAGAAAGCCAAGAAAAAATGTTGTTTTTGTCGACCGGTGTAATTATTGGTTGGCTTTAAATTTATGATAACCAGATATGGCGAAAATTAAGTTAAAATTACATTTATGATTTCTTATCTATCTACCTTTTTAACATGTAGGTTGCAGTGATGGAATGAGTTTGCACAACCGTGTATGTAAATTTGACTTTATATTGGGTGTGGTTTATTATACAGAACTTATCACGGTATTTGCAAACGGTTAACCTAGATATAATAAAGGCTTACAAAATCATAAAATTGGCAACGACTAAATTAAGTGACATGCGTAGAAATTCAGATGTGGAGTTTGATAAACTGTTTGAAGAATCCACACAACTTGCAAGAAGTTTTGGAATAGAAGCTGCACTACCTAGAAGAGTAGGCACTCAAAAGTATAGGGCTAATATTCCTGGTTCAGATGTCAAGGCGTATTTTAGGACAACATTGTTCATACCATATCTGGACGAAGTAATATCACATTTAAATAATAGATTTTCCGAACATGAAGCTATTATTACAAGTCTGTTTAATATCGTTCCGATACGAGTTGTAAATCTAATAAAGGAAGATTTCGAAGAAGTCACACTTTTTTACAAAAACGATTTAAAAAATTCAGCAAAATCTGTTTTAGCTGAAATAAGTATATGGATTGATTATTGGAAGCAGAAGAATGCTAAGCCAGCGAAGCTGAGCGAAGTTTCTCGACGTTAAGAAGAATAAAAACTTATCTCCGGAACAGAATGGAAGGAGAAAGGCTATCTTATCTGGCTTTGATGTCTATATACAAAGATGAAGTCAAAATCGATGAAGTAATTGATATATTTCTTTCAAAAAATCGAAGATTACATTTTTAACTCTTACGTATTTTATTATAAAAAGTTTTACTGATCTCGTACTAAAGTACACATTTATATTTAGGAATAAAATTTCGAATAAAAAACTAAGTAACTTAACTTCCATTGCCTACACATTAACGAAATTTTTTAATTATTTATCTTTGTTATAGAAAAAAAGGTTGTCCAGAGCCGGGCTCCAAATTCCCTTGGCATTTCAACATGCAACCTTATATCCAGAAGCTGCTATATTAAAAAACCCAATTTTTCAGGATAAAAAAAAAATGTTATTTTGTATGATATGAACTTTATATACGAACGTAAGTTACCTTCGAATTCCTAATTCATATCATATTAAACTTATGGCAAAATAATAAAATGCAAGACATTTTTGCTCTATTGAAAAATTGGGTTTTTAATATACTATGCGGCTTTTGTATATAAGCCATCGTTATGCTTTTCTAGGTTTGTAAAGGACCTAAGAGACTGATGCTACCGCAGTGTGAGGTTGATAAAGCTGCTAGCATTGACCCCAGATCAAGGGACAGATAACTTCACTGTAGTTTACAAGAGTTTTTTCAACTTTTTTATTAATTTCAACAACCAGTATTTATTCTACTTAACGATGTTTGACTGTTATAACATCTCTTGGAAAAAAATTCATTCAATAATACTGTCACCGCAACATGGAAAGTGTTGTGAGAAACAATAGCCAGAAAGAGAGCACAGCCAGAATACATTACCGCCCAACTCCGGTTGCGCTACTCATTGCGATATGTTCAATGAATCAATATGGATAATTAATAAAATGTTCGGTGTTTAGTATAGCTATGCTAGCTGTCGTCCATAGCCGGACTTTCGGAAAACTTAAATTAGATAGCTTCTAAGCAGGCATCATTGTTATTACTGAAATGGGTATAATTAATTTCGAGCGTGTTATTTGTTATTACTTTGGGAAAACCATCGATATCTTGATTGCTCATCTTCTACATTACGATCAGCAAAATGATGACGTACTGAAGTAGTAAAAAATTCGCATGGAAGTTTTTAAAACCAGTTCTGGAAAGTCCACTTATTTGTAATATTAATTTATTTTTACAAGTTCACCTTGGGATAGGTTATAGAGGATGACACAAAAAGTATAGTTCTTACTATATCCCGTTTGGAAAAATAAAAGCCACCTATCACTACTGGGTAATTCAAAATTCAATTGATCCACTTTTTACCAAGACCCCCTCTGATTTCCATCAGATCTGGCAAATGTACCTTCCTAGCTTGAACAATTTCTATAAGGTCTAAGTCGCTATGGTTCTTGCGTTACAGCGATCGAAAGTTGGTCTCCTCTCTACTTGTTTCTTAAGGGATATTGAATTCACAAGAGTATAACATAAGAACGCGTTATACGATTTCATAAATTTTTGTGTCATTGCAGCTTGGTCACTACTGTAATTCAAAATTAATGATTTAAAAACTTGAAGAAAAACAACTTGCTTGTCGAAGAACATTAAAAATTGAAAAAGGATTTAAAACCCTTCCATATCCCGAATTGCACCTAATTTGGTATACCCTCACTTTAGTGTAACAAGGGCATATGTAATTTGCTACGGACCAAAATAAGTCATCTAAGACCTAAGTATGTTCAGCAGAAATCCGTTTTAGGATATTTTCAGTCATTTGAGCAATGTCCGTCGGTCTGTCTGTCTGTTGGAGCGCACGAAAACTATCGAAACGGGTAACTGATTGACTTCAAATTTGGTACGATCTAATATTTTTGTCTATCTCAGGCTAAGTTCGAAGATGAACCATGTTGGTCTACTCCGTCTTGTACCTCTCCCGCACAGGGTTAAAATTTAGTGAAATATTGATTACACCGTGCGACTCGACTTCCATGATCTAGACTATATAGAAGTAGAAATATAGGCCAACAGTAGATAAACTGCAAACTCACTTTTTATACCCTACACCACACTGTGGTACAGGGTATTATAAGTTTGTTTCACGGCAGATGTTTGTAACACCTGAAAATAACACAGCTAGACCCACCTTAAAGTATACCGATCGACTCAGAATCACTAGCTGAGTCGATTTAACTATGTCCGTCCGTCCGTCTGTCCATGTAAAGTTGTTCGTCGACTACAGGTCGCAATTTCACTCCGATCGTCCTGAAATTTTGCAGTTTAGAGTATTTCGCGGCTGTTAAGATCGCTATTGAATTTGGTTGAAATCGGTTCAGATGTAGACATAGCTCCCATATATATCTTTCGTCCGATTTGGCCCTTTAGTCCTATTGTATTTTACATCCAATCATTGTGAAATTTAGAATGGTACAGTCTCTTGATCCATAAACCAACATTGCCGAATTTGAAGAAAATCGGTTAAGATTTAGCTGTAGCTCCCATATATATGTTTCGTCCGATTTGGCCATTTAGTCCTGTAAAAGCTGTATTTTACAATCGTTTTGAAATTTAGAATGGTAGAGTTTCTTGATCCATGAACCAACACTACCGAATTTGAAGAAAATCGGTTAAGATTTAGCTATAGCTCCCATATATATGTTTCGTCCGATTTGGCCATTTAGTCCTATAAAAGCTGTATTTTACATCCAATCCTTTTGAAATTTAGAATGGTAGATTTTCTTGATCCATGCACCAACATTGCAGAAATTTAAGAAAATCGGTTAAGATTTAGCTATAGCTCCCATATATATGTTTCGTCCGATTTGGCCATTTAGTCCTATAAAAGCTGTATTTTACATCCAATCCTTTTGAAATTTAGAATGGTAGATTTTCTTGATCCATGCACCAACATTGCAGAAATTTAAGAAAATCGGTTAAGATTTAGCTATAGCTCCCATATATATGTTTCGTCCGATTTGGCCATTTAGTCCTATAAAAGCTGTATTTTACATCCAATCGTTTTGAAATTTAGAATGGTAGAGTTTCTTGATCCATGAACCAACACTACCGAATTTAAAGAAAATCGGTTAAGATTTAGCTATAGCTCCCAGTTGAAATTTAGAATGGTAGAGTTTCTTGATCCATGAACCAACATTGCCGAATTTGAAGAAAATCGGTAAAGATTTAGCTATAGCTCCCATATATATGTTTCATCCGATTTGGCTCTTTAGATCCAATCGTTTTTTATACCCTACACCACACTGTGGTACAGGGTATTATTTAAGTATGAAATGTCCCAAAAGTAAATTTATGTAAGCAATTTATACATGAATTACAAAATTTATATATCAGAGTTATTCAATATTACGAGAGTGGTGTAGGGTATTATATAGTCGGCACCGCCCGACTTTAGCCTTTCCTTACTGGTTTTATTTCGTGATCGTTGGTCCTTTTTACATGAATTTTAAAATGTCAAGGATAACATTTTTCTTTGCAACTATTACAATGTGAAATGATAAATATGCATATCAAATGAAAGGGAAGAATACCCGCTATGTTATACAATTTTTGGAAAAATTTCCAAGGACGAATGCTATAAAAGATGTCCTTTTAAGCTTTTATCCTTGAATATCCTACAAAGTTGTGGGTATAAAAATCTTAAAAAAACATGTTACAGAACTCTAACTTCCTTAACTAACTGTTAAGGAATAACAATTATTTGAATTCGACAGCCTATCTATATATCTTCTTTTTTCTATATATATAGGAGAATGTGTGTTTGCTGGTTTGTTTGTTTGTACCGTATATACGTTTGAACGACTGGACCGAACCTCTTCAAATTTTCTCAGAATGTACATGTGTGGTGTGGTGGTGAAAATAGGGTACATGAATTTTCGATATATCAAGTGAGCGTGGCCCCGCCAATATAAGCCAAATTTCGAAAGCTGTATTTTTATGTATGCGTGTCTGGTGGCAGTCTACGTGATTGGTCCAAAAATGGGCGGGATCCGATCAACGGACGTGGCCCCGCCCATATAAGGCAAATATTGAAATTTAAATAACTTGCACCATTTTGTTAGTGAGAGTGCTGTAATTTGTGTATATATGTATCTGGCGGCAGTCTACGTAATAAATAACAGAATGGGCGGAATCGGACTATTTTTTTACTCTCGCTAACAATTTGTTAGCGAGAGTGAGTGATTGTCCAAAAATTATATATATCTGGTGGGAGCGGAAATGTGAAATCTGGGGCAACAAATTGGACCGGATCCAGCTAGTATAATATATTAAGGACACTTAGACAAAAAAAACATTTTATTACCAAGCAAGGAATGAAGTGCAATTGAAAATACATATTTTTCTTGTAAATATTTTAAATAAATATTTTTTTGTCCCTTCGATTGTATCTGATCTGGAGAATGGCTGACTTCCAACATACGTTGACGCCAATCGCACATTTTTGCTGTCTTTCCACAAGACTGTGCTTATATCAATACCGTATGAAGACCCCACGTATTCCATGGAATAACCTCTTTCTTCGGTTCTTATGTCTTTAGCTAGTGGTAGCTAACAGTTTGGAATCCGTTTTGCACGCATCGTTCCCAAGGAATAAATTCCGCTTGCGCGCAAATATACCAACGAAGTAGGGGATAGTTTGCGACACACGCACTACAGTATTAGCTGTAGCACCTAAATCCGGGGAGTTAGGTAAAACGACATTATCTCCTGCGCCGTTATAAACTTCAAATATATATGCGTATCCCTTAGAATCGCACAGCACGAATAACTTGACTCCCCATTTGTGTGGTTTATTTGACATTTATTGACGAAGATGGTGCTTCATTTTCATGCTGCATGTGCTCGTCGACACATAATCGTGCTGCTTTGGGAACACAATCGAACAGTTTATTACTTCTTGGCAGAATTTTCGAATACGAAATAATGGGTCGTATCCAGGTTGACCCTTTTTGATTCTTTGTGACGCATCTTGAAATGACAAATACCGTTTGATATCAGCAAACTTTTTAAATGACATGGTATTTTGAATGTGAGTAAAAGCATTCTTCCCCCAATAGCTCGGTGTTTTGGTATAACGATACACAGACATATAAATAAGAATACCAATAAAGTGATGAATATCATCTTCATCTACTTTAAAAGTAGTGTTGACATTTATTCCCTTCGAGAGTAATCGTTCGCACCAGTCAGCACACAAACAGACGGACAGACGGACAGACGGACGAACATTGTTCATTCGACTTAAAATGACTCAAAACGAATATCCGCCGAACAAACCTAGGTCTTAAGTCACTCCTTCGATGTGTTGCACTTTTGGTCCATAGCAAATGATATATACCCTCCTATCACTACATAAATTGAGGGTATAAACACATATGGTCCATTTAACAATGCAGTTCGAATAAAATCATTGCAAGTTCTTATAGCTGCAGGTAACTTGGGATTGAATGGAAATGGGCAATATCGGAAATGGACAATATCAATGTCATACATCTTACGGGATTTGTAAAGTATTGAAAGAGTGAAAATTGCTTTGGTTACACTGACCACAATCTGAGAATTACCCGAATTAACAACATTAGATATGTTACCACAGTAAGTGGTGAGCGATATATTTTGAAGAGGCTTTAGTACGGTATTATGTCCGGGTTGACCGCTGACAGCAGACCGAATAGTTATGTTCGCATCACCTTTGAGGAGTGACATACCTCAAAATTTGAATTTTTTTCAACTTGCATTACAGAAATGCAAATTTTGCAAATATCCATAAATTAATCTCAGGGAAATTTAGTTTATGACATAAACAACAACCATATTTCGGATTATTCCAGCGTTATAAAACATTTTATTTCATGTTGCTTATCTTTTTACACAATGACAAAAGATTATGGATGGAAAATCAAGCCAGTTTAGCCGAAGATACTGCAAGAATAGTGATCTTTAACAACTATATGAAATAACAAGATCAATTTCCGGGAAATCCATCTATAGCCCAGCTCCAATTCGAGATCTGGATGGGAAGTTAATTATCACAGCTGACAAACATCTAGTGAGATGGGTTCAGTACTTTTCAGAAACCCTTAAAAACCCTATAGGACTTCTGCCCGTAAATCAATATGACGACACCGCGAATTTCCCACAGCGATTCGGCACAATTAGCGTAGCTCCACCCAGCAAAGCAGAAATTTTGAAAGCTACGGGGTTTTTCAACAAAATGTGTTATGTTGAACATTTCACAAGTTGATACTACGCCATTACTAAAAATGGAACGATACACGATTCAACAACGCATTGAAATTATTAAAATTCGAAAATCATCTTGACTGATGAGGCCCATTTCCACCTCGGTGGCAACTTCAACAAGCAAAATTGTCGCATCTGGGGCTCGGAAAACTCAAAAGTTATTGTTGAGAAGCCTATCCATCCTCAACGTGTGACTATTTGGTGCGGTTTATGGTCCGGCGGGGTCATTGGACCTTACTTTCTAGAAAATGAGGTTGGATCAACAGTAACGGTGAATGGATTGCGCTATCGAGAGATGATTAATTATTTTTTATGGTAGCTGTAAAGATCCCTATTGAATTTGGTTGAAATCGTTTCAGATTTAGATATAGCTCCCATATATATCTTTCGTCCGATTTGGCCCTTTAGTCCTATAGAAGCTGTATTTTACATCCAATCGTTTTGAAACTTAGAATGGTAGAGTTTCTTGATCCATGAACCAACACTACCGAATTTGAAGAAAATCGGTTAAGATTTAGATATAGCTCCCATATATATGTTTCGTCCGATTTTGCTCTTTAGTCCTGTAGAAGCTGTATTTTACATCCAATCATTTTGAAATTTAGAATGGTAGAGTTTCTTGATTCATGAACCAACACTACCGAATTTGACGAAAATCGGTTAAGATTTAGCTATAGCTCCCATATATATGTTTCGTCCGATTTGGCCCTTTAGTTCTATAGAAGCTGTATTTTACATCCAATCATTATACCCTCACTTTAGTGTGACGAGGGTATATATCATTTGCTACGGAAAAAAGTGTAACACATCGAAGGAGTGATCTAAGACCCTAAGTATGTTCGGAGGAAATCCGTTTTGGGTCATTTTAAGTCGAATGAGCAATGTCCGTCTGTCTGTCTGTCCGTCTGTCTGTCTGTCTGTCTGTCTGTCTGTGTGTCTGCTGCGTGGTGCGCACGATAACTCTCGAAAGGAGTAACCGATTGACCTCAAATTTGGTATGTGGTAATATTTTTTTCTATCTCCGGCTAAGTTCGAAGATGGGCCATATTGGTCCACTCCTTCTAGTACCTCCCCCACAAATGGTTAAAATGTTGTGAAATATTGATTCTTTGATAACTGCTATTCTACTTATTCGAATCTTTTGAAATTCCACACATAGTATTAGCTTATTAGTCGTTATCAACTCGAGAAAAATGGGCGAAGTCGCCACGTCCCTTTTGGTACCTCCCACACAAATGCACCATTTTGCACCAAAAGTTAACAGCTTATAACAATAATAACAGTGTATAAAAATACTTGAAATTTTATACAGCATTATGCTTTTATATTGCCTACAGTCCAGGGAAAAATTGGTGTTGTTGTCACGCCCCTTTTGGTACCTCCCACACAAAGGTACCTTTTTGCACCAAAAGTTAACAGCTTATAACATTAAAACCAGTGTATAAAAGTACTTGACATATTGTACAGTGTAATGTTTTTATAGTGTCTATAGCCCTGTGAAAAATGAGCCTTATTGCCACGCCCCTCTTTGTACCTCCCACACAAAATGCCCACATCATACCACAATTTAATGTCTCATAACGTTTATACCAGTGCACATAAATGCTTATAAGTCGGCACAGTGCAATGAATTTGAAGTATCTAATGTTCAGCAAAAAAAAAGGTGTATTTGATAAACCCTTCTGGTACCTCCCACACAAATTGACAGAATAATTCGAGTAATATTCAATATTACATTACTCACAAAGTGAGGGTATACCTTAGTCGGTTTACCCGACTGAAACTTTCTTACTTGTTTTGAAATTTAGAATGGTAGAGTTTCTTGATCCATGAACCAACATTGCCGAATTTTAAGAAAATCGGTTAAGAATTAGCTATAGCTCCCATATATATGTTTCATCCGATTTGGCTCTTTAGATCCAATCGTTTTTATTCCCTACACCACACTGTGGTACAGGGTATTATTCAAGTCCCAAAGGTAAATTTATGTAAACAATTTATACATGAATTACAAAATTTATATATCAGAGTTATTCAATATTACGAGAGTGGTGTAGGGTATTATATAGTCGGCCCCGCCCGACTTTAGCCTTTCCTTACTGGTTTTATTCTTTTTTTGTTTGGCAGCTTTGAATTTGAAACTCAGCGAAAAAAATTGTGGGAAATCTATAGGATTATTATATCGTCTTTAATAGTGCACCAAAAATTCTGGTTCAATACGCAGGGCCATAGCATCTTCTCACATTGTGCAAAAACACAAAACGTCGAATAGTCAAGTTTTGAAAAGTACCTCCTCAAATAACAAAACCAATTTCCGGGAAACCCATCTATAGCTCTGCTCCATTTCGATATCTGGATGGGAAATTAATTAGCGCAGCTGACAAACAACTAGTGATATGGCTAGTGATATGGCACTAGTGATATGGCTCAGAAACCCCTAACAACGCTATAGGACTTCTGCCCGTAAATCAAAATGACGACAATTAGCGTAGCTCCATTCACCAAAGCAGAAAGATTTAAAACCATTAAAAGTTGTAAAGCTCTCGAAAATTATAATGTTTCAGCTGAATTACTGACATGAGACACGGAGTTAGCAGCATCCTTGTGTTACCTTCATCTTGCAATGAAGGGATACTGGAGAAAATCCCCCAAAAGGGAAATTCCCAAGATTGGGTAGTAGTGGTGCAAGACTACTACTCATTCCCAGTAAGATCATAAGTAAAATAATGCTATTCTGCATCTTAGATCCGATTACGCAGACTTGCCGCGAACATCAATTCGGATTTCGTGAACATCTTTCTTGCATCGACCTCATTAATACTCGTACTGTCAGAATAATATTCAAACAATTCACGAATAGTATATGCAGCCTTCTTTGTTATTATAAAGGTATTTGACAGTGTGAATAGAAACCTCCTGTGGTGTACATTGAAGAAGAGAGAGATGCCTTCAAAAATTATAAACTTTTTGAAGGCCATGTACGCTGGATTTCGCAGCAAAGTGTTACATCGCGGGATGTTGTCCGATCCTTTTGATGTTTCAACATGAGCTCGCCAAGGGTGTATACTGTCGCCAATTCTCTTTATTCTATTTCTGGATGAAGTAATGAGAATGACGGTGACTGGAAGTAATGGTATTCAATGGAATTACATACACGCAAAGAAAAAATTCGTTTCTGCGAAACGAAATATTAGACAACTACAATTCTTGTTTGCCGGAACTGAAATTTCTTTTGTTGTGACAGAAATTTATTTCGCGTAAGCAATTTTTTGTTCTGACCAAAAGAATTTCAGTCGTCGTAAACGAGAATTGTAGTTGTCTAATATTTCGTTTCTCAGAAACGATTTTTTTTTTGCGTGTATGTTAACTCAACCAGAAATTAGATGATCTTCTGTAAAAACATCAATGATTTAAAACCCCTAAGTAGCTGTGTTGGAAATCAATATAGCTAAGACCAAATTCAGGAAAGGCGGATATTGTACACTGCAACAAACTGGTATTAGTGTCGGACAAGACAAGATCGAATGTGTGGATAGTTGCAACTATCTAGGTAGCTTTGATGTCGTTAGCAGACTAAATAAGGCTAAAGATACATTTGGCATGTTAAACAATGTCTGGCTATCAAGCCCAATATTAATAAATACGGACCTGAGAATCTTTAAATCCAATGTGAAATAGGTCTTACGCTACGCTAGTGAAACTTGAAAAAAACACTAAACAAATTGATAAAAATTGCAAAGGATCAATAACAAATACCTAAGACATATCATTGGATGTCTACGAAATAGAATTTATGTATATCGTATTTATCCTTGCCATATTCCCACTGTGCTTAACGGTACTATTTGTTTTTTTAATACAAAATTAACCTCGCTGTATGCAATTACACAAGAACAATTAGAGTGTATGAAAATGTATACAATTTCTGTGTGGACTCGGTCGGTGTTTGAGTGCTTTCTTTTAACATTTATATAAAGATAATTATTATATTTTTTCTATATTTCTTAACTCCAAGGCAACCTAACGTATCCTAACTCCAATGTATGTTTTAATATGTGTTTAATTGTGTAGGACGTGTATGGTGTTGTTCGCTAACAAACGTAGTGTTGTTCGCTAACAAATAAGTTTGTCTATAGTGAAATTGGTTTTGAAGCAATCATAACTTTTGTTATTTTTAGTTACTAATACCACCGAATTATGTAGATATACTATAAGCATCGGGTTTTTCAATAGGGATAATATGATTTTGAAGTGACGTTTCGGCCATTTGTAATATGTCATGATCTGTCATTTGTTTTTCATTGTATTCAGTAGTGTTTACAATTTCATCATGGAGAGATATACGCAAGAACAACTTTTACAAATTATTCAGTTTTATTATCAAAATAATCGTTCTCCAATTGCAACATTTAGTGCGCTAAGTCCATTTTTTAAATACAAAAAAATCCAGTCGACCTACGACCTAGACACCCATGAACAATATTTTATCTCTCGTTAAGAGCTATATTTTTGCTATTGACCGATTCCCGATCCGAGGTACCGTTAAGGAGCTAGAGCAAAAATAAACTTTCCGTTCAAATGATGCTGTCAATTTTTTTGAAAATCAAAAAAAACCCCTTTCCAGCCGACCTACGACCTTGACACCCATTAGCAATATTTTAGCTCTCGTTAAGAGCTATCTTTTTGTCATTGACCGATTGTGGCTACGTGCCACACAGCAAAAGAAACAATTGAATTGTTGCGAGAAAAGTTTGGAGATTCGATTATTTCAAGAAATTGTGATATTGAATGGCCTCCAAGAAGTTGTGATTTAACACAACATTGGTCTTTCGAAATAAACCAGACTCTCTTCAAGCTTTAAATGTCAATATTAAACGTGCCATTCATGACATACGTCTTGATTTAGTGGATAAAGTGCTCGAAAATTGGGTTCACCGAATTCGTTCCTGCAGAAGAAGTCGTGGAGGCCATTTGAATGACGTTTTATTTAGAACTTAATTGTATCGATTGTACTTCACATTAAATAAAAAAACTTTTTAATTTCCTTAACAATAAATGTGTGTTTTTTTTCAAAGAAATCATATCACTCTTATTGGAAAACCCATTATTATAAAACCGTTTGTTTGTCTGTTGCCGAAATACGCCTAAATTGCCGAAGCGATTTTCTTGAAACTTATTGAATTGATAGATCAAGACCCGGAAATGAAAAAAAGGCTACTTCGATTCGATCCAAAACTTGAGTCTTGCTTTGTAATTTCAAAAGCCTCTTTAAAAATACAAAGCTTTAATCTTTGTAAATATGAAGTACTCTACAGACACGTCAAAATAATTTTCAATGCTCTGTTTGAGGTCAGTGTAGTAGTGACCAAAAACCATTTTCGTTATTTCGCTATTTTTACAAGTTCCTTAAGAGCTAATAATCTAAAAATGTATATGTACATATTGACCTCAAAGGAGATGCGAAACAACTATTTGATGTCCAGTATAAGGTCAAACTGGACATAAAAACGCGTCTTAAAATTTCTAACGCTCTTTCAAAATATATCGCTCACCACTTACTGTGGTAACATATCGTCGGCTCAATGCTATTTTGTTCCATACGCCATTTTGTATGATCGGAGAAAAATGCAATTTATTGTTTCAGTAAAAACGGGACTGACGAGATTCTCATGCATTTCTATGCCATTACATTCAAAAATCAGCAAGTTACACAGTACAACACAAAAAAAAATAACAGGGTTCTGTCAATGGATTATGGTAGAGGAGACCAAAAAAATATATACGTATATCGGCCTTTTGAAAGATCACATCGGAATTTTATTTTAGGGGGGGTTAAAGTTTTCCCCCCTTTGCTAGTTCGTGCAGAATATCGGTATAAAAAACTATGTGTTCTGTTCATCTGAGGTGTAGGGTATCTTCAGCAACTTTGTAGCAAATGTTAAGGCCTATATTTTTGTGGAATATATTAACCCTCTAGCTTCCCCCCATAACGGTGATTTTTGCCTATATTTTAATAACTCGTAAAAAACTCCTCTAAAAATGGGTAGAGCGGGGTTGAAATGTTCTACAAAAATGTCGGCTATAAAATTTTACTATAAGTGTCAGAACACACCAAAGCCCAAAACTTAGCACAAAATCCAAAAAAACGCCCAAATTTAAGATAGCCTGTTAAGGGTTAATTTAGATATTATATAGTGTTAGTACCAAAAAGGTCTTTAAAAATTGGATTTTTCGGGGTTGATGTGAGAGATACCAAAAAAAAAATGATTTTATTTTACAATTAAATAATATTTATTTTATATTAAATTATATTTCAGGACTATAAACAAAAAAATCTATTAATAACGCATAAACGAGGGCGGTTCGGAAACTTCATAGCCTAGCACAAAAAGCGCGGTATAAACAGAAAAAAGTTAAGTGTTTTGGAAACTTCCATCTCTGCTATGAACACATGTTAAATTTTGTTTCGATCTGGCAACTCCTTCATATAGAAACAGGTGTTCACAAAAGACGCATCCGCGATTTTTTTACAATGGAAAAATTAGAAATACGTGGTGTCATTAAATATTTAAATAAAAAAGGTTTATCGGGACAAGAAATTCATAATGATATGGTGAATGTGTTAGGTGAAAGTGCTCCTTCATATCCAACAGTAAAAAATTGCAACAAACAGAAATTGTAGCCAAAGTGCATGATATGGTATTAAATGACCGCACTTGTTAACAGTCGACCAAAAACGCATAAGAATGAACATTTCTCAAGCTTGTTTGGATCGTTTTAAGCGAAATAAAATGGATTTTAAGCGTCGTTTCATAACTGTTAATGAGACATGGATCCACCACTATACTCCAGAGACAAAAGAACAATCCAAACAATGGACTGAAGCTGGAGGAAGTGCCCCAAAGAAGGCAAAAACAATTCAATCGGCTGGTAAGGTTATGGCAACGGTTTTTTGGGACTTCAAAGGTATTTTATTGATTGACTATCTGCAAAAGGGTAAAACAATAAATTCAGAGTACTATTGCAACCTTTTGGATCAATTATATGTACAAATTCGAGAAAAACGTCCTGGCTTACAACACAAAAAAATAATTTTTCATCAAGACGACGTACCAGCGCACAAGAGTGTTTTAACAATGGCTAAAATCAACGAATTAAAGTACGAGTTGCTTGACCACCCACCTTATTCTCCTGATTTAGCTCCCAGTGACTTTTACCTGTTCCCAAATCTAAAAAAATTCCTTGCTGGCAAGCGTTTTACCTCAAATGAAGATGCAATTACAGTTGTAAACCACTATTTTGAAGACCTTGAGGAAAACTATTTTAATCAAGGGATAGAATTGCTAGATAATCGTATGACTAAGTGTATTGAAGTTTCAGGAGATTATATTGAAAAATAAAAATATTTCTGAAAAACTAACTATTCTCTTTCATTGATAGGCTAAGAAGTTTCCGAACCACCCTCGTACAAGGAGAAATACTTATTAAATACATAAGTTCATATATTTTTAATTCACTTTTTTTTCACTCTTGGCAATTCGACGCCATTATCAAACAATGTCCAACATAAATCTGTTATAAGTGACCAAATGCTCTTGCCTTTAGAGCGTTTTTCAATAGGAAGACATATCTGATGGAACCGTTCGCCATGCTCATCAGTTTCAGTTGAAAACTGAAAATCAAAATATAAATATATATCTGTAATCAAATATAAATCAAAACTTGTATTACCTTTAGACCACAGCATCAAACCGATATAGCAATTTCGGCATATATGTTTTGGCACCCATGGCTCATTTGGAAAAACTTCCAGTTCAAAATAAACTTAATACATATCCTCCACTTTGCTCGTAAAAAATGAAACCCTATGTTCCATAAGGGTATGCTTGCCACAGACGTAGCAAAACCAGTCAAGTTTTCCCAAACAGTCAGTCATTATTATTCTTACAAATTCCCTTGTAGACTATTGTAAATAAAAAGATTAACTGGTTGACCCACGATGTCAAACGTTAACGTTCATAAGTAATGTGCCACTCAAAAGTTCCGTTATGGTAATTTTGAGTGACAAAAATATAATGACAGAAATAATGAAGAAGAACAAAAGTACTCTTGGTAGTTGTTGAATAACAACCTTCTCTTCAGAGCTGGGAGAACCTACATATGCGAGGAATAACAAATTAACCCTTAACAGGCTATCTTAAATTTGGGCGTTTTTTTGGAGTTTGTGTTAAGTTTTGGGCTTTGGTGTGTTCTGACACTTATAGTAAAATTTTATGGCCGACATTTTTGTAGACCATTTCAACCCCGCTTCACCCATTTTTAGGGGAGTTTTTTATGATTTGTTAAAATATAGGCAAAAATCACCGTTATGGGGGGAAGCTAGAGGGTTAATATATTCCACAAAAATATAGGCTTTAACATTTGCTACAAAGTTGCTGAAGATACCCTACACCTCAGATGAACAGAACACATAGTTTTATATACCGATATTCTGCACGAACAAGCAAAGGGGGGAAAACTTTAACCCCCCCTAAAATAAAATTCCGATGTGATCTTTCAAAACGCCGATACACGTATATATTTTTTTGGTCTCCTCTACCAGAATCCACTGACAGAACCCTGTTATTTTGAAAAAAGTTTGAAATTGTTGTACAGTGTTATTAAAATTATTGTACATGGCATTTTGGTCCATATCCACTTTTGTTTTAATATTTTTTCGTATTTGTATTACATGGACCACAAAGAGAGTCAGTATGGAAGGAGAGTAATTTACATATTGTGATCGAAAGAACGTAAAATACTAAGTCAAAAATATAGGGCGATAGAAAAATGGAGACATAGAACAAAAATATCAAAATTATTTTCCGTTATTCAGACTTAAATAGATTTGCCCTACCAATGTCTCGAAAACTAGACGAGATAGCAAACAAATTATTGTAATAATATTATCAACTCCTAACTCAAAAAACATAAAAATGGCGTATGGACCAAAATAGCATTAAGCCAACGATATATAAGGTTGTCAATTCGGTCAATTCTCACACTGTGGTCAGCGTAGCAGTGACCAAAGTTTGATGGACTTTCAAGTAGACTTATTGTAAATAATTAACCAATTCTTTATGATCGGAGTAGACAATAGACAAAGATATTTCTGAGACAAATATTTTAAATACTTATACATATATTTTAAATATATACTATAGTAAACAATTATAGCCAATTTTTTTGGTCCTGTTTTTTATTCTTAACAAACAATTGTATAATAATTCAGAAAAGATGTACAGTTCCTCAATGTGGTTCCTTTAAATTAAGTGTTTGTAGTTCGAAAGTACGTCAATATCTGGAATTTGTTCTGACATCACAAATCCCACATTAATCTCAGGTACAACAGCTGTATTGATCTCCACCTACGTCTATCGCTCTTTCTCTCTTTTTTAATTGTTTTATTAATGCTTTTTGTTTTGCATTACGACCTCACTAATTATTACTTTTATACTTTTTATTGCCTCTATTTGACACAGCTCACTGCCACTGAATAGAATATTCTTCCATCACGACATAAAACTACTAATTTCCTAAATATTTCAATATTTCCCATGGGCACAGGGTGATTCCCCATTAACCCGGTTGTGATTACGTTTGTATGTTCACACAATTACTACGTACTAAATGTTATAATTGCAGTTTTGTTTAGTTATTGTATTTTAATAAATATTTGTGGAATTTTGAAAAAAATCAATTAAATAAAAAATTCCCATTTTTTGAAACTGTGTTTTATGTCAGTCTGATTTAATATCCCGGAGCTGAACGTACGTTTGACATCGAATAAGGTTGTTTTAACGGTCAACAATATTTTAGAAATTCATTGGTTTGGAAATTTTGTGGGATTATGCGGTTGTTATTTAAGTTAATAAATTATTAGGAATATCATATTATTACCATGGATTTCAGCATACTTTTTTAGACATTTTGTCGTTCATATATTTTTTTTGCATATTTTCCATCGGGTGAAAAGTTAAAATAAAAAAAAAATCTGAGGTATATCCGGAACCGGCAAAAAATTGTTTTTCTAGAATTCCAATTTTCAGTGAGTTTACCTAAAGTATTTGAACCATATCGATAAAGCCGAGTTACCATTTAAATTAAAGGAAATTATGAGGGCTAAAATGCTAAAAACATCATTTCATGTAGAAACTGAATTTTTGTTGTTTTTTGCTGGCTCGAAAAAACACTTAAAATTAGAAAAAAAAATCAAAACATTTACTTCCATATTCTGGATAGTAGTATACTAGTATAAGTTGTGGGATAATCAATATTTTACTAAATTTTGACCGTTCCAACATAGGCCATCTTTGACCTTAGCCTGAGATAGAAAAAAATATTGACATATACCAAATTTTAAGTCAATCGGTTAATCCTGTCCAAAGTTATCGTGTGCATCAACCAGACAGACAGGCTGACGGATATTCTTGGGGTCTCTTAGATCACTCCATCGATGTGTTACACTTTTGGTTGGCAGCATCTGATATATACCCTTGAACTTTCGAATAATCGATTAGTCGACTTTTTGTTTCTGAAAAAGTCTAAAAGTCATGTAAGAATATTACCAAATTTATATTACATTGGGCTAAAATTAATAAAAACGCGCTGCGTGTTAGAACAAAAATCTTTATTAAGTTGTATCAACACCAATATGGGACCAGTTTAACAGTTAAAAATAAGCGAGATAATAAAAATACACAGTAATCGCATCTGCCATAATTATATATACTTTTTTTTGTAGTTATAAATAGTTTGGAATAATAATTAATAAAAAATAGTCGGATCCAAACAAAATACAGTCATAAGAATATTAAAAGTATTGGATTAGGGGTTGCTTTCGGCTTATCGCCACACCAATTCGAAGCCAAATATCTCCAAACGGTTTAAATAAGCTTATTTTTTTCATTCAATGGAACTGGACATGTTCCGTGAATAAGTATGACATATTAAATGCAGTTGGACTTGTGAAAACAATTTTTTAGTATTTTGCTTTTTTCCATTTAAGCTTTATTAGAATTTTATGGAACGACTTCTGCGAATTTTTGATCACCATTATTATCATTTTTTTATCTTTTCCTGTATTTTACCACAAATTAATGAATAAAAGTAGAAATATTAGTATTTTCAAAGTAGAAATATTAGTATTTTATCGAAATTTTCAAAAAAAACCGGTCCTATTTCTTCTTTTCAGGGCTCATTAAAGAACTGCTATTCCCTGGATTTAATATTTATAAAAATTCAAGGCCGTAATGGGTCATTGCAAATTAATTTAAGTACAAATTATCCTACACGCATGATCGTAACCTCAAACGCAAAAAATTTTTCAAAAGTTAGACATTTTGTAAATTTTTCTATAAAATTGCTCAAATTCAATTGAAAATAAGAATTAAAAGTCGAAAAATTTAACAATTATTCTAGACTTCAGCACATACTTCGCATAAACTTTACAACCAGTTTTACTGCATTCAATTCGCTTTAACCCATTTGGGAATGTTAATTTTTAATTAATCTATCTATCTATCTATATAGGGTAATTCCAAAGGAAATCGACCCACTCTGAAAATTTATGAATTTCAATATTGCTGAAATTTGCATGCGCATACTGCAAGATGATACGAAATTATGACAGTTTACCGTGTGTCAAAATTTGTAGCGGTTTAGATTTTATAGGGTGCCAAAGTAGGACATCTACATTGTCTTGTAAAAAATTAAGCTATGTTCACGTCGATATAACTTTTGAACGGAATGTCAGATTTAATTGAAATAAGTACCATCTTAAAGATATTAACATTATTTCTAAGTACTACACAAATAAGGATAACTATATGTGCATTAAGGATATCAAAAGGACGAAAATGTCCTTAATCCTTGATTATCCTGAAAAAGTATTTTCAATTTTTTTAATTTTATTTCTGAATATTACCCCCATATTGCTCCATAATATATAAAATTTTCAGAATGGGTGCTCAATGGGTTCAAAAAATATGACTTATTTAATGTCCGTCTGTCTGTCCGTTTGACTGGATTATGCGAATGATATCTCTGAAAAGGAGTGACCGAATGACCAGTACAAAGTGGGCGTTATTGCCCCGCCCCTTCTAGTACCTCCCACACAAATTCTAACAATTTTATGAAATGTTGAAAAATTATAAACTCGTTAAAGTAAACATATAAATAAAAAGTTCTAACATTTCACAAAATTGATTTAATTTGTGTGGGAGGTACTAGAAGGTGCGGGGCAATAACGCCCACTTTGTACTGGCCTGTAGGTACTATAAAAATATTACACTGCACAAAATTTCAAGTATTTTTATGCACTGGTATTAATGTTTATTGTAAAAATTGGTCCCTTTGTGTGTGAGGTACCAAAAGGGGCGTGACATTTTCGCCCATTTTTGTTCAGCTTATAAATACGGTGAAATAATGACTATGTATGAAATTTCATTGGATTCCCATGAGTAGTATAGAAGTTATAAGTGCTTTAACATGTCACACAATTTTAACCGTTTGTGAGGGAAGTACCACAAGGAGGGGTCCGACATGGGCCACTTCAAACCATTAAGTAGATTTGAGGAAAATATTACCACGTTCTAATTTGTAAGTGATTCGGTCACTCCTTTTCAGAGATATCATTCGCATAATCCATTCAAACGGACAGACAGACGGACATTAAATAAGTCATACTTTTTGAACCCATTGAGCACCCATTCTGAAAATTTTATATTTTATGGAGCAATATGGGAGTAATATTCAGAAATAAAATTAAAAAAATTGTAAATCCTTTTTTCAGGATAATCAGGGATTAAGGACATTTTCGTCCTTTTGATATCCTTAATGCACATATAGTAATCCTTATGTATGTAATACTTAGAAATAATGTTAATATCTTTAAGATGGAACTTATTTCAATTAAATCTGACATTCCGTTCAAAAGTTATATCGACGTGAACATAGCTTAATTTTTTACAAAACAATGTAGATGTCCTACTTTGGCACCCTGTTAAATCTAAACCGCTACAAATTTTGACATATGGTAAACTGTCATTATTACGTAACATCTTGCAGTATGCGCATGCAAAATTTCAGCAAAATCAAAAAGGTACAATTTTTAAATCGTCTTTTTTGGGTCGATTTTCTTTGGAATTACCCTATATATAAAAGAGAGTGTCTGTTTGCGGGTTTGTTTGTTTGTTCCGTATAGACGTCTAAACGGCTAGACCGATCATTATGTGAATTTTCCAAAAATGGGCGGAATCGGACCAATGGGCGTGGCCCCGCCCATATAAGCCAAATTTTGAAATTGAGATTTTGCACACTTTGTTAGCGAGAGTGCTGGAATTTTCTGTATATGTATATGGTGGCAGTCTACGTGATTGGTCCAAAAATGGGCGGGTTCGGACCAATAGGCGTGGCCCCGCCCACATTGACCAAATTTTGAAATTTTGATATCTTGCACAATTTGCTAGCGGGAGTGCTGCAATGTTGCGTATATGTATCTGGTCGCATTCTACGTAATTGGTCAAAAAATGGGCGGGATCGGACCAATGCGCTTGGCCCCGCCCATATAAGCCAAATTTTGAAATTGATATTAATTGCACAATATGTTAGCGAGAGTGCTGGAATTTTGTGTATATGTATATGGTGGCAGTCTGCGTGATTGGTCCAAAAATGGGCGGGATCGGCCCAATGGACGTGGCCCCGCCCACATAGACCAAATTTTGATATCTTGCACAATTTGCTATCGGGAGTGCTGCAATGTTGTGTATATGTATCTGGTGGCATTCTACGTAATTGGTCAGAAAATGGGCGGGATCGGACCAATGGGCGTGGCCCTGCCCTTATAAGCCAAATTTCGAAATTGATATATCGTGCACAATTTTTTATCTAGAGTGCTGCAATGTTGTACATATGTATCTGGTGACAGTCCACGTGATTGGTCCAAAAATTGGCGGGATCTGACCAATGGGCGTGCCACTGCCCATATAAGCCAAATTTTGAAATTGAATTATCTTACTCATTTTTTTAGCGAGAGTGTTGAAATTTTGCGTATATGTATCTGGTAGCAGTCTACGTGATTGGCTTACAAATGGGCGGAATAGGACCAGTGGGCGTGGCACAGCCCATATTTTGATATATCTTGCAAGTATTATATAGGAAATACATGAACAAAAATGCTCGGTATGCGATAATTACAGCTGCTCACTCCAATACAATCGCAATATGATAATGTGATGCATGACCAATGAAACAAGAATTTGGAAATTTTATAAGTATACATTTCTATTTTCTGGACTTTCCACTGAATTCGGTATTTTTCATTCAGTGAATTTATTACTAACACCAGTAAGGAAAGGCAGAAAGTCGGGCGGGGCCGTCTATATAATACCCTACACCTCCCTAACAATGCGATAAGGGTCATAATAATTTGGAATAATTGGTAAATGTGGTGTGTGTGTGTATGTATATCTTATTTTGAACCGATAATCGCTAAATTAAGCAATATTCGTTCCTAAATTGAGAAACATTTTTCTGGAGAACTTTGTAATGATCGGAAGTAAAGTACAACTTCTATAGCGCTTTGTAACCAAATTTGGAGGAACATATATAAGGAGGTTATATATAAATCTGAATCGATTTTCCTTCAATACTCATTCATGTAAAATAGAAACCTGTTTCTGTTGAATTTCGTTCTGATCGGATATAAAACACAGTCTCTACAGCGCTTACATGTCAAATTGGGTGTAACATATATATGAGGGCTATATTTAAATCTGAACCGATTTTCTCCGAATTTTGCGGTATTCCTTCATGTAATAAGAAACCTCTTTCTGCCGAATTGCTTACTGGGGCCTAATCACGGCATTCGTTATCGACAAGTTTCGATCGTAATCTTTAAGTTTTGGATCACCGCAACCGTTAACGAGAAAAAATTTGCGGGAAATTTCTCGACGACAAAATTGTCATCGAAAACTATTTTTTTTTTGGTTTTGAGTGGAATTTTGAGGTTTTAAAGTGGAATTTTGAGGTTTCTAAAACCAAATGTAAGTTTTCTATTCCATTTTAGTATAAATTATAATGTTTTATTAACTAATTTTAGCAGAATTATAGATTTTATGACCGAGCATTGGCGAAAAACCTCCTAAAAATTATCCACAAATGCAACTTTTAATAGAAAGTATGCTCTCGTTGGTTGTTTTGAACAATAATTCCATGCATTGTCATTAGTTATTTTATACAAGATAATCATTTACAATATTTCGTAATCACTACCGGAGAAGATTTTGTGTCGCATCAAGGTTTAATATTTCTAGAACGGACGTTGACGAATGGCCGGAGAAATTAATTTCAGATAAAACACAGTTAAATGCTTCTCTTGAAAGTTTAAACGCCTTTTAAATCTGTAAAAACTTATTTTTTAATCACAATTTATTTTTTGGGAGTATTTAAACGAGTTCAGACAATGACGAAGGATTTCTTTTGTTCCTTATTTCTATTCGAATAGGCTTAGCTTTGCATTCCTCCTCTGAATCGGAAGAGGAGGAGTACAATATAACATTGGATCTATTTAAAGTTAAAAATAAACTTCATTACAATTATATATAATCTTTTTTTCTTCAAGTTGTTCGCTTGTTTTTATTTTTGTTCTTCTTCTTTTTCACTATTTGACATTGCCATTCCACACAAAATGATAACAAAAACTCAAAATAGTCGATCGATTCCCGTGATCCAAAAAAGTCGTTGCTGCGATAACTTTTTCGACACGAAAACGATTTCGTTAACGGATGCCGTGATTAGGCCCCTGATCGGATATAAAATACAGTTTCTACAGCGCTTGAATTTCAAATCGGGGGTAACATATATATGGGGGCTATATCTAAATCTGAACCGATTTTCTCCGAATTTGGCAGTATTCCTTCATGTAATAACAAACCTCTTTCTGCCGAATTTCGTACTGATCGGATATAAAATACAGTTTCTACGGCGCTAATTCTGACATGGGCAGCGAAGCGCACCGGGCTCAGCTAGTCTATCTATATCTATCTATCTATCTATCTATCTTCTATCTATATATATAAAAGTGTTTGTATGTTTGTTTGTTCCGTATAGACGTCTAAACGGCTTGACCGATCATCTTGAAATTTTCACAGAATGTACATGTGTAGGGGGTGCTGAAAATAGGGTACTTGATTATTCGATATATCAAGTGGGCGTGCACCTGCCCATATGGGTCAAATTTTGGTATTGAGAAAAATTTTTAGCTAGAGTGCTGAAATTTCGTGTGTATGCATTTAGTGTCAGATTATGTGAATTTTCCAAAAATGGGCGGAATCGGACCAATGGGCGTGGCCCCGCCCATATAAGCCAAATTTTGAAATTGAGATATTTTGCACAATTTGTTAGCGAGAGTGCTGGAATGTTATGTATATGGTGGCAGTCTACGTGATGGCTCCAAAAATGGGCGGGATCGGACCAATGGGCGTGGCCCCGCGCACATAGACCAAATTTTGATATCTTGCACAATTTGCTAGCGGGAGTGCTGCAATGTTGCGTATATGTATCTCGTGGCAGTCTGCGTGATTGGTCCAAAAATGCCCACATAGACCAAATTTTGATATCTTGCACAATTTGCTAGCGGGAGTGCTGCAATGTTGTGTATATGTATCTGGTGGCATTCTACGTAATTGGTCAGAAAATGGGCGTGATCGGACAAATGGGCGTGCCACCGCCCATATAAGCCAAATTTTGAAATTGAATTATCTTGCTCATTTTGTTAGCGAGGGTGTTGAAATTTTACGTATATGTATCTGGTAGCAATCTCGTGGCATTCTCCGTAATTGGTCAAAAAATGGGCGGGACCGGACCAATGGGCGTGGCCCCGCCCATATAAGCCAAATTTTGAAATTGATATATCTTGCACAATTTGTTAGTTAGAGTGTTGTAATGTTGTACATATGTATCTGATGGCAGTCCACGTGATTGATCCAAAAACGGTCGGGATCGAACCAATGGGCTTGGCACCGCCCATATAAGCCAAATTTTAAAAATGTGATATCTTGTACAATTTGTTAGCGAGAGTCCTGGAATTTTGTGTATATATATCCGTTGGCGATCTACGTGATTGGTCCAAAAATGGGCGGTTTCGGACCAATAGGCGTGCCCCGCCCACATTGACCAAATTTTGATATCTTGCACAATTTGCTAGCGGGAGTGCTGCAATGTTGCGTATATGTATCTCGTGGCAGTCTGCGTGATTGGTCCAAAAATGGGCGGGATCGCCCCAATGGGCGTGGCCCCGCCCACATAGACCAAATTTTGATATCTTGCACAATTTGCTAGCGGGAGTGCTGCAATGTTGTGTATATGTATCTGGTGGCATTCTACGTAATTGGTCAGAAAATGGGCGTGATCGGACCAATGGGCGTGGTCCCGCCCTTATAGCAAATTTCGAAATTGATATATCGTGCACAATTTTTTATCTAGAGTGCTGTAATGTTGTACATTTGTATCTGGTGACAGTCCACGTGATTGGTCCAAAAATTGGCGGGATCTGACCAATGGGCGTGCCACCGCCCATATAAGCCAAACTTTGAAATTGAATTATCTTGCTCATTTTGTTAGCGAGAGTGTTGAAATTTTGCGTATATGTATCTGGTAGCAGTCTACGTGATTTGCTTACAAATGGGCGGAATAGGACCAGTGGGCGTGGCCCAGCCCATATTTTGATATATCTTGCAAGTATTATATAGGAAATACATGAACAAAAATGCTCGGTATGCGATAATTACAGCTGCTCACTCCAATACAATCGCAATATGATAATGTGATGCATGACCAATGAAACAAGAATTTGGAAATTTTATAAGTATACATTTCTATTTTCTGGACTTTCCACTGAATTCGGTATTTTTTCATTCAGTGAATTTATTACTAATACCAGTAAGGAAAGGCAGAAAGTCGGGCGGGGCCCACTATATAATACCCTACACCCCCCTAACAATGCGATAAGGGTCATTGCGATAATAATTTGGAATAATTGGGAAATGTATTTTGAACCGATAATCGCTAAATTAAGCAATATTCGTTCCTAAATTGAGAAACATTTTTCTGGAGAACTTTGTAATGATCGGAAGTACAGTACAACTTCTATAGCGCTTTGTAACCAATTCTGGAGGAACATATATTTGGAGGTTATATATAAATCTGAATCGATTTTCCTTGAATACTCATTCATGTAAAATAGAAACCTGTTTCTGTCGAATTTCCTACTGATCGGATATAAAACACAGTCTCTACAGCGCTTACATGTCAAATTGGGGGTAACATATATATGGGGGCTATATCTAAATCTGAACCGATTTTCTCCGAATTTTGCGGTATTCCTTCATGTTATAAGAAAACATCTTTCTGCCGTATTTCTTACTGATCGGATATAAAATACGGTTTCTACAGCGCTTGCATTTCAAAACGGGGGTAACATATATATGGGGACTATATCTAAATCTGAACCGATTTTCTCAGAATTTGGCAGTATTCCTTCATGTAATAACAAACCTCTTTCTGCCGAATTTCGTACTGATCGGATATAAAATACAGTTTCTACAGCGCTTACATGTCAAATCGGGGGTAACATATATATGGGGGCTATATCTAAATCTGAAACGATTTTCTCCGAATTTGGCAGTGTTTATTCATGTAATAAGATAACTCTTTCTGCCGAATTTCGTACTGATCGGATATAAAATACAGTTTCTACAGCGCTAATTTTGACATGGGCAGCGAAGCGCACCGGGCTCAGCTAGTCTATATATATAAAAGAGAGTGTCTGTTTGTGGGTTTGTTTGTTTGTTTGTTCCGTATAGACGTCTAAACGGCTAGACCGATCATCTTGAAATTTTCACAGAATGTACATGTGTTGGGGGTGCTGAAAATAGGGTACTTGAATTTTCGATATATCAAGCGGGCGTGGACCCGCCCATATGGGTCAAATTTTGGTATTGAGAAAAATTTTTAACTAGAGTGCTGAAATTTTGTGTGTATGCATTTAGTGTCAGATTATGTGAATTTTCCAAAAATGGGCGGAATCGGACCAATGGGCGTGGCCGCGCCCATATAAGCCAAATTTTGAAATTGAAATATTTTCCACAATTCATTAGCGTGAGTTCTGCAAGTTTGTGTATATGTATCTGGTGACAGTCTACGTGATTGGTCCAAAAATGGGCGGGATCGGCTCAATTGGCGTGGCCCCGCCCACATAGACCAAATTTTGAAATTTCGATATCTTGCACAATTTGCTAGCGAGAGTGCTGCAATGTTGTGTATATTTATCTGGTAGCAGTCCACGTGATTTTTCTAAAAATGGGCGGGATCGGACCAATGGGCGTGGCACCACCCATATAAGCTAAATTTTAAAAATGTGATATCTTGCACAATTTGTTACCGAGAGACCTGGAATTTTGTATATATATATCCGTTGGCGACCTACATGATTTGTCCAAAAATGGGCGAGTTCGGACCAATAGGCGTGGCCCCGCCCATATAAGCAAATTTTGAAATTGAGATATTTTGCACAATTTGATAGCGAGAGTGCTGGAATTTTGTGTATATGTATATGGTGGCAGTCTTCGTAATTGGTCCAAAAATTGGCGGAATCGGACCAATGGGCGTGGCCCCGCCCATATAAGCCAAATTTTTAAATTGAGATATCTTGCACAATGTGTTAGCTATAGTGCTGTAATGTTGTACGTATGTATCTGGTAGCAGTCCACGTGATTTTTTCAAAAATGGGCGGGATCGAATTTGGCTTATATGGGCGTGGCACCGCCCATATAAGCCAAATTTTAAAAATGTGGTATCTTGCACAATTTGTTACCGAGAGACCTGGAATTTTGTATATATATATCTGTTGGCGACCTACACGATTGGTCCAAAAATGGGCGGGTTCGGACCAATAGACGTGGCCCCGGCCATATAAGCCTTTGATAGCGAGAGTGCTATAATTTTGTGTACATACGAGTATATCTGTAGCAGTCTACGAGTTTGGTCCAAAAATGGGCGCGATCGTACCAATGGGTGTGGCCCCGCCCATATATTCCAAATTTTAGAATTGTGATATCTTGAAAAATTTGTCAGCGTGAGTGCTGAAATTTAATGCATATGTATCCGGTGGCAGCCTACGTTATTGGTCAAAAAAAGGGGGCGGGATCGGACCAAAGGGCGTGGCCCCGCCCATATAAGCCAAATTTGGAAATTGAGATATCTTGCACTATTTATTAGCGAGAGTGTTGTAATTTTGTGTACATGTATCTGGTAGCATTCTATGTGTTTGGTCCAAAAATGGGCGGGAGCGGACCAATGGGCGTGGCCCCGCCCCTATATGCCAAATTTTAGAATTGTGATATCTTGAACAATTTGTTACCGTGAGTGCTGCAATTTAGTGCATATGTACCCGGTGGCAGTCTACGTTATTGGTCCAAAAATGGGCAGGATTGGACCTATGGGCGTGGCCCCGCCCATATAAGCCAAATTTTTAAATAGAGGTATCTTGGACAATTTATTAGCGGGAGTGCTGCAATTTGGTGCATATGGATGTATCCGTTATTGGTCCAAAAATGGGCGGAATCAGACCAACGGGCGTGGCCCAGCCCATATAAACCAAATTTTGAAATTGAGATATCGTCATTAGAAACGAAATAGGGCCTATCATCATATTTGAAAATTTTACAGGAGAAGCAAAAAACTAAATAAAATGAAAAGTGCTGTCGTTAGAAAAACGGGGTTTTCAGGATATATTCTAAACATAATGATGCATATATAAAATCACTCAAATATGATTTAGAACTTTTTTGTGAAAAATGCGTGAAATAGGATTTTTTAACTAAGAAAAATGAAATAATTTGTTGTTAGGCCCTTTTGAATTTCGTTATAAATTCGACATTTTTAATAGTACGCCGCTAAAAATTTGTCACGATATATTAGACGATTTGCTAGCGAGAGTGGTGAAAATTTGCGTATATGTATCCGGGGGAAGTCTACGTGACTTCCAAAAATAAGCGGGATCGGACAAATGGTCGTGGCCCCGCTCATATAAGCCAAATTTTGAAATTGAGATATCTTGGACAATTTATTAGCGATAGTGCTGCAATTTAGTGCATATGTATGTCTCCGGTGGCAGTTATTGGTCCAAAAATAGGCGGGATCAGACCAACGGGCGTGGCCCAGTCCAAATTTTGAAATTGATATATCTTACAATATTTGTTAGCGAGAGTGCTGTAATTTTGTGTATTTGTACCTGGTGGCAGTCTAATGGGCGTGGCCCCACCCATATAAGCCAAATTTTTAAATTGAGATATCTTACACGATTTGTTACCGAGAGTGCTGAAAATGTGCGTATATGTATCAGGTGGTAGTCTAAGTGACTGGACCAAAAATGATCGGGATCGGACAAATTGGCGTGGCCCGCCAATATAAGCCAAATTTTGAAATTGATTAGCGAGAGTGCTGCAATTTTGCGATGTATGTGGTGTCAGTCTACGTGATTGGCCCAAAAATGGGCGGGATATGACCAGTGGGCGTGTTCCCGACCATATAAGTCAATATTTTAAATTGATATATCTTGCACAATTTGTTAGCGAGTGTGCTGTAATTTTGTGTTTGATATATCTTGAGCACTATGTTAGAGAGATCAATGTTATTTTGTGCATACATATCAGTCTACGTAATTAGTGAAAAAATTAACGGGATCGGGTATCTGAAGTCTGGGGCAACGAAGTGGACCGGGTCCAGCTAGTTTTTTATAAAAATTAAATCTAGAGCTCGGCAGTTCTATAACGAGCCATGAAAGGGAAAACCGGACAAAATTTTCCAAATTATTTCCGATTTTGTAAAAATTTACTAAAAATTTCACTAAAATTTAGAAAAAAGTTTCAAGTTTTTTAACTCCAGAAAAAATAGTATAAATTTTTTTCGAGTGTACATCAACTTTCGAAGTTACCAGTAAATTTTGTTTGCCAATTTAAAGAAGTAACAAATAACATTGTGTTTGAAATAGGATTTTATTAAAAAAATTGGAATAATACTAAATTTGACACCTGCAGAAATTTATGTTTTATAAAATATATTTTAAGACAAAAAAAAAATGTTGGTTAAACTTAAATTTTCCAATACACCACAAAAACCCCTTTTTCGAAAGGAAGAGTTGATCGAAAAAGCTGAACAATTCGAATGTGAAAACATTCAATAAATAAATCTAATTAAAAATTAAATCGATCATTAACAAAAAACTTCTAAAAAAAACATTTAAATAATAGGATCAGCCCGCCTAAATACAATTAGAAAGAAGCTGCTCATCTTCAACACGCAGTGTTAATGAATTCTAAATAATAACATAAAATATTTGATATTCAACAAAAAAATACTATGCTTACTGAAATGTAGTGTCTTTCTAATCGTCCAACTAATCTCAGAATCCACGCCATCTACCTGGCGATTGGTGTAGAGACAACTGTGTCGAACTGGCAACCCTTACCAGTCACATGGGTGGTGAAAATTGTGAATTTAAGTCTCGCTTAAAGCTTTGACTGTGTGATTTGATGATATCCCCGCACAGGATTGAAATACGTATAAGGGTATATGTTTACATGGCTTTCAGAGCGCAGTGTCTCTTATCTTTTCCAATACACCACAAAAACCTCTCTTTCGAAAGGAAGAGTTGATCGAAAAAGCTGAACAATTCGAATGTGAAAACATTCAATAAATAAATCTAATTAAATTATGAATTTTGGGCAAAAAAAGTCAAATTTCCTATAGTGCATAGTTCAATGAACTCTACCTTACTAAATTTAAAAACAATTGGATGTAAAATACAGCTTCTATAGGGCTAAAGGGACAAATAGGATGTGAGCTATATCGAAATCTGTGTTTACATGCCTTGTGTTTGCATGGCTTTCAGAGCGCAGTGTCTCTTATCTTTTCCAATACACCACAAAAACCTCTCTTTCGAAAGGAAGAGTTGATCGAAAAAGCTGAACAATTCGAATGTGAAAACATTCAATAAATAAATCTAATTAAATCATGAATTTTGGGCAAAAAAAAGTCAAATTTCCTATAGTGCATAGTTTAATGAACTCTACCTTACTAAATTTAAAAACAATTGGATGTAAAATACAGCTTCTATAGGGCTAAAGGGACAAATAGGATGTGAGCTATATCGAAATCTGAACCGATTTCAACCAATTTCAGTAGGGTTCTTTTCAGGTGCGAAAGACATGTACTCAACGAACAGCTTAAGATGCACAGACGGACAGATGTTGTTAAAATGACTCAGCTAGTGAATCTGAGTCGATCGGTATACTTTAAGGTGGTTGCTGTATTTCTAGGTGTTACAAACATCTGCCATGAAACAAACTTATAACACCCTGTACCACAGTGTGGTGTAGGGTAAAATTTGCGATAAAAATTCTTTCTACGATTTAAACTCAATTGACTTAAAATGTTCTGAAACGGATTTCCACTAAACATCCTCCACTAAAGTAAGGGTATTGAAAGAAAATATTTTTGTTTCGTAAACAAGTGTAGATCAATACGACATTGTATTCATAACACAATTTTACTGAATACGCCTTGAATGCATTTAATACGTGAGTGTGATTTGTGTATAATAAATATTTGAAAATTAACTAATCAGTTGCTTGAATTCCAACACATCCTACAACACATCATGTCTCACTCGATAACACAGTACAACATTTTTCAGCTCATTGATTCTCAATTCTGAGAATTGGACGTGAAAGAAGCCCCAAAAAATAAGAAGTCCCAAAATCATGTGTTGTACTGTGTAATATATCGATACCTCCATTCTAAAGTATGCTAAGTCAAAACAGATTGTTTTTCATAAGACAGCAATCAATGTTTTATGATATTTTAATTTTGTATAGAATTCCTTTATAATGTAAATAAAATGACTTCTACTGTTTTGTGCATAACTTTTGTTGGTTTGACGGATATACACTAAAATTTTACTACTGATAATTTGAAATATATAGAATTTAGAAAATGGCCCATTTAAAAATGCTAAGGGGACTTAGCATAATACAGAATGTAAGTATAGATATGTAGGCTCATTGCATTTATCAATGAGCCTAATGCTTACTATTAGGGATGTCAAACGAAACAACAAACTCGATTATTTTTGCAAAATGTAATATTCTCGTAATTGAACACAGAATTAATAATATTCAAGTGAAAAATATATGTACTGTTAATTTAAAAATAAGTTTGCTTCACTTACTGAATATTAACAAACATTGGCACTTTTAATGATACTAAAAGAGGGCGTGAAGATTATCAATAAAATAAACATCATTCTGTGGTTTCAGACAAATTAAGAACAGTTTGTATACTGTCTACATTTCTAGAAAATTCAACTATGGGTGAGCAGTGCTTCAAGTCACATATTATGTTTAACACGTACATGTTCATATTGGTGCGTGATACGATTTACAATTAGCACACAAAGGTGGTCTGGATGACAGAAACTCTGTCGTCACAATATTTTACATTGTTTTATTGTGAATATCTCGTGTAACACGCCCAAGGAAAAATATTCACGAATTAACCCCCATTTACCATACGACATTTCTTACTTCTTCTAAAAAATTTCGATGTCATAAATTTTTTTTGTCAAAATAAGATTTTTCTAGAAAATTTCTAAATTTTTTCTAAAAATGTTGTCGAAATTGCATTTTCAAAGAAAATTTCTTCAAGAGTCGATATAATCCGGTTAATCGTCATTAATCCGGTTAATGGTCATGGACCGGCTTAAGGATTGGTGGCCGAATTAAATGTCATTGACCAGATTAATGGTCTTTGATCGAAATACGGATCATTTAAAATATTGCAAGAAACGACAGTCGTCATTTTGACGATTTTTATAAATTTACTAGAAAAAGCCAAATTAGTCAGATTTCTCAAAAATAAAATTTCGATAAAAATTCACAGAAAAAAAATTAAATTATGATGAAATTTGTAATATTTCTACTAATTTGGTAATAGTGATCGAAGAACCATAAGGAAAAGGTTGTGTCAAAAAAAATTTTTTAAGTATCCAATTTGGGAAGTTATATATTTGTAAATAGTATTGTCAAAATGTAAAACGCAATTTTCTTATTTTTATAAAAAAATATGAAACAAGTAAAAAAAATGCAGACGGGTACACCGACTAAGGTATACCCTCACTTGATTAATGAATAATGTAATATGGTACTACAGGTGGGAGATGTCAGAAAGTTGAAAACAATTTTTATTCTTGTTCACTCTATAGTCATTGGAAATCTTGTCAAAAATACAAAATATGAAAACATTTAGGTAATTGCAGCCGAAGTTATGAAGAAGCTACGCCTATTTTGCGCTGAACAGTAGGTACTTCGAAGACACTGCGCTGTGCCGAATAATCAGTGATTACGTGCATTGCGATTAAAGTTATGAGCAATTAAATTTAGATATGATTTGGCCATTATGTGTGTGAGGTACCTTACAGGGAGGATGGTGTATATCATTTGCTACGAGCCAAAAGTGTAACACATCTAAGGATCGAAGACAATAAGTATGTCCGGCGGAAATACGTTTTAGGTGAAGATGGGCTATATTGGTCCACTCCATCTAGTATCTCTCTCACAAAGGGTTAAACTTTAGTGAAATAGCTAACTGCTTATGACTTTAATACCCGTCCATTTAACAATTTTTGGCAGCTCTGATACTAAGTAAATATTTGGACGCGGTCGGGAAAAAATCAATTTCCAAATATATATCAAGTAAGAAAGATCAGTCGACTAATGAATCCCCTCACTTTGAATCTCAAAAAAATTTTGAAAATCTATTTATTTTTTGTTTTATTTAAATTATTATCAATTTAAAATGCATTTAATAACGTTAAAATATGTACTGGTATTAGAGTTCAAAGCTGTTTACTTTTGTGTGGGAGGTACCAAAAGGGGCGTGGAAACTTCGCCCATTTTTCTCTGGACTCTAGGTACTATAAAAGCATTACACTGTACAAAATTTCAAGTATTTGTATGCACAGGTAATAAAGTTATAAGCTATTAACATTTGGTTCAAAATTGTCCATTTGTGTGGGAGGTACCAAAAAGGGCCGTGGCAACTTAACCTATTTTTCTCGAGGTAATAGTGACTAATAAACTAATGCTATGTGCAGAATTACAGATAATTCAAATAAGTAGTAAAGGAGTTATTAAATAATAAATATTTCACTTAATGTTAACCCTTTGTGGGGAGGAACTAGAAGGAGTGGACCAATATGGCCCTTCTTCGAACTTAGACGGAGATAGAAGAAGATATTACCACATACCACATAGCAAATGATATATACCCTCCTCTCTAAGGTGAGGGGATAAACATATAGACGAAATACGGCCGCAAATACTACGAAAATTGTATGTCTGGCTAAGAAACAGCAGAGTTATTTCCTTTTTCTGAATTCCTCCCACTGAACTTCGCACTTAATCATATTTTTAGGCATGTCAACCAAATGCACGAACATGACATTAATGTAAGGAATCTCGATTCCAAATATATAATTGAAATACATTAAGAACAAATTTACATTTATTGACTTTCTAATAAAAATATATATATTCTTACAAACCTAACATTACTAATGCTATGTACAATAATTTGGGAGACATTATTAACCTTGGGAGTAACTTCCGCTGGAGGCTGATGCTTGAGCACTGGAAGTGGCAAACGAACCGCTACCCGAATTACCGAAATTGCCACCATTACCATTACCGGCACCGTAACCACCACCCAAACCAGCGCCGCCTCCAAAACCACTGCCGCCTCCGAATCCAGCGCCGCCACCATAACCAGCTCCACTGCCGCCTCCATTTCCAGCGCCGAAACCGCTACCACTGCCTCCGCCAAAACCGCTACCACTACCGCCTCCATTTCCAGCACCAAAACCGCTACCACTGCCGCCGCCAAAACCGTTTCCGTTGCCGCCGCCATAACCACTACCTCCTGCATTTCCACCGCCAAAACCGTTTCCATTGCCGCTCCCAAAACCATTACCGGCGCCTTGACCACCCACGAAACTACCAGGAGGTGTTTGGACATTGTATCCATTTCCATGTCCGCTAGCGTGACCTTCTCCGTGTCCTCTATTATGACTGTGGCTGTGCTTGTGTTTGTGACCACAGCTATTACACCCATGTTCTTCACTGCTGCTGGAATCAACTCCAGCGCCTGCTCCGGCACCACCACCAGCACCACCTCCCAGACCTAAGCCTAAGCCCAAATCGAGTCCTAATCCAAGACCAACATTAGCACCGCCACCAGCGCCAGCTCCAACGCCCAACAACGACTTCTTGGATTTATGATGAGTGGGCGTGGCATAGACCATAGCCACAGCCAATGCCAGGAACAACACGACGAAACGTTGCATTATAGCTATCCTGTTTTTTAAGAAAGGTTTTTTTATTAATTAGCTCCGCTATTCGATTATTTGGAATCGTTACAATGTACTGTCTATTCTGGACACAAAAACCTTCGCATTTATAGCCATTCGGGGGACATTAATTATTCTGGCCATGATTTGGTTGTGTATTCCAAACTCTTTGCTCGTCATCAGTTCTTAGTCATTGTATCGACACTGCCATATAAACGTCTATCTTTATTTTTGGGTGATTATTTCAGAAGCACATGTGGGGAAGAACATTTTAATTGTTGGAGACGACTCGCATGTTCCCTCCTATTGTCTGTTGTGGTCACACTTATTTCCTACGCATGACCTGAAAATATAATTGAAAACACTAAAGATTGGGAGCGCGACAATTTAATAAATAACCGCAAACACGCACGCAATATTAGCCTCAAAAGGCTTAAAGGGTGCTCAACCGTGATTCTGCTTGCGGAAGTTAGAATTACAGAACTAATTGAATATTCCCGGGAATTTAATAAACCAATTATTAGAGTTTATTATTTTTGGTTAATACAAACAATATCAAAAAAAATTTGTAACAAATATGCCGTAAAGAACAATACTTATTTCGTTCTTTATAAACGGAATGATACACATCCCCCATATCCCGTAGGGTGACCATATTCAAAATTCACAAAATGTAGCAATAACAGTCATCGACCAAATCTGTAATAAATGACTGAAGACTGGAAATTATAAAAGCACAGTGGTCGTAAAACTGAAGTAGGGATATACATTTGAAATTTTAGGCCACATATACAATATGCCGGGCGCGAAGCTCCTGAGTCTAAGCTTGGAAAATTTCGATTTTTTACAACATAACATTGAATTGTATCTGGCATCTAATCTACATGGCAGGATCAACGAATGGGAAACTTTTAAGTTAAAAGAGGTCGGCGCTCAAAGATTAACAAGTTAACAATGTTATAATTTTGTCAATCTTGATTTTTATACTCTTCTCCAAAGAATGGAGTAAACTCACTTTAAACTTTATACTCGTAGTACGAGTAGAAGATTTAGCATTGCCCGTCTGCCTGTCTGTTGAAATCACGCTACCATCCATTATAATAGAACAAAGTTAATAAAAATTGGCGGACATATTTTTTATAGCTGCAGGTCATTTGGGAAGCTTTCAAATATGCCTTTTAAGAATTAAAACACAATTTCTAAGCAATTTGTCTGAAACTTTGAGCCTGTATTTTATTTTCATACGAATTCAACGCAACAAAATGGTTTCCTTCGAATGAACCAATAACGGGTTGAAAAATATGTATGCTTGGTAATTTTTTTAATTTTTAAAAATCGGATTTGTGCCATTCTTTATAAGATTCGGCACTGTCGACTACACTTAGTACTCTTTATCCCTTCACCTTACAGATAGGAGGGTATATATCATTTGCTATGAACAAAAAGTGTAAAACATCGAAGGAGTGACCGAAGACTCCAAGTATGTTTGGTGGAAATTCGATTTGGGCAATTATAAGTCGTTTGAGCGATTTGGTCAATTATAAGTCATTTGAGCAAAGTCCGTCCGTCTGTCAGCTGGCTGGTGCGCACGATAACTTGCAAAAGGAGTAACCGATTGACTTCATTTATGGTATGTGGTAATACTTTTTATACCCTAAACCACACTGTGGTACAGGCTATTATGAGTTTTGCATTTGTTTGTAACACCCAAAAGGACAAGAGATAGATCCATCGTTTATTATACCGATCGACTTGGAATCATTTCCTGAGTATATTTAACCATGTCTGCCTTCCCGTCAGCAGATGTATCGTCAATCAAAGTGCAAGTCGTATTTATGGTCCGATTGTGATGAAATTTTCCAAAAATGCTTGTTTGTTTTGACCCAAAGACAATCCGTATTGAAATTGGTGAAAATCTGTTCAGATTTCGATATAGTCCCCATTTATATGTTACCCCCGATTTGATATGTAAGCGCTGTAAAAACTATATTTTATATCCATTCAGTTCGAAATTTGGCAGGAAGTGGTTTCTTGTTACATGACTGAACACTGATAACTCGGTGCAGATTCAGATATAACCCCCATATATGTATATGTATTTTACACCCGATATTACATGTAAGCGCTGTATAAACTGTATTTTATATCCGATCAGTAAGAAATTCGGATGAAAAAGGTTTCCTATTACATGAATGAACACTGCCAAATTGGGGGGAAATCGGTTAAAATTTAGATATGTGTAGATAATACACGATGTTAATTGTGAGTCACACGTGGCAAGTATTTGGCCGATATTTCGTTTCACATATAATTGTAATAATACATCCTTCTAACAAAACATTTGCATAATCCGGTGAAAAAATCGAAATTTGCAAAATAATTACAAAATATATAATAAATATAATTATAAGCAAGTAAAAAAGAACACAAATGGAGTTTGTGTCCCACAAACCGAACAACATTGTATTCTATGCTTTAAAATTTATGAAAAATCTTACTATAGAATCAGATTTGGATCGATAAAAACCGAAATAGTCAAACCGATAATGATAGAAAATTATAACGTCAATAATAATTCAGACGACGAACTGAAATTGGACCAAAATTACTCCATAGCTAAGATGTAGTGAAATTGTTGTATTTCCGTTTGTTTTTATTTCGGTCTTTAATTCGTTATTGATTTGTCACTAGGATATTCATTCTCCTGGCTCCAGACCATTTTTGCCTCTATTCTGTATTATACTTATAGAATGCAAAGTTTTTTAAAACGGTGAATTTGGTGATTTTGGAACGCTGTCTAACAAGAAAAGACTGATTTATATTGAGATTAAAAAATACCATTACTTGTCTGACGGAATGAAGTTAGTTTGTATTTAGAATTATTCAAATGATTATAAATGGGTATATTTTAAAGCAACTATTTACTAACTTAATTTTACTAAACTTGTAGTTAGACCAGACAAATACAATTATTAAATGAAATGAAGTTAGATTACATCGAATTTCATTAAAATAATTTTACAAATTTTATTGAGATAATTTTAAATTCAAATCAGTTTACAAAAGAAAATACAATATTTAAAAGCAATTCATAAAAATCTCTTTCACTGCCATGAACTATCTTGTATAGTATCCGTGCAGCATATCGGTACATAAAACTATGTGTTCCTTACATCTGAAGGTGTAGGGTATGTTCAGCAACTTTGTAGCAAATATTAAGGCATATAATTTTGTGGAATTTTGGCCTTATTTTAACAAATCGTCAGAAGACACCAAATCCCAAAACTTAATACAAAAACCCCAAAAAATTAAAAATTCCATTTTAACGGTAACGTTATTGCTTCGTCCACTAGGTCGCGTGACTAACATTGCTGCACGAACAGGTCAAAGAGGGGTTTTGACTGGAATTTTACAGTTTTTGGATGTTTGTGTTAAGGTTTGGGCTTTGGTGTGTTTTGAAACATGCAGTAAAATTGTATTGTCAATATTTTTGTAGAACATTTCATCCCCCTTCCCATTTTAGGGACGTTTTTAAAGATTTGTTAAAAAAGAGTCAAATTTTAATTTGTTTATTTTTATTGTTATTTATTTTTTGGTGTTGTACTGTGTTACTGATAACGTTAGCACGGACAGCAACCATTGCTCGGTGAGCTAGCATCCCGGAAAAATGCCCCAAGTAGATATTGATTGGACTCCGACTTGCGATATAATTATATAAACAATTTCGTTATATAACATTTTTATTGACTTATTACATTACTACTCTTAATATATATAAGTATATAGTCAATCAAACATTCACCGTGGATTGCTTCAAATAGATTAGAAATGCATCAGAAAAACCCCAAAAAAAAACATTACGCGAAAATGGCATCAGCCCGATTTTTCTAAAATATTTACTAACTAAAAAGATCTATTTTAAATATGTGATAAGTTATTATTCAAATTCTTTCAGCATATTTACGTTTTAAAATAATAAACCATATTTGGTTCAGCTTTTTAAATACTCAGTTTATTACAGACTTTTTGTATAACTTGAAACACTGTGACACGTAACCAGACTGTGGATAGTCTGACGTCTACGGTTTCTATAACTGATTTTACGTGTTTTTTTTTTCGTGAAATCCGCTGATATCTTGATCGAATATACTCAGTGTTTTGTTATAAAGCAAGTATACTATGTAATACAGGTGAGTTAAAATATCAGCTTTTTGTTTTGTGTAATAAAGAGGTTTCAATTCAAAGCAAAAATGGTGGTACAAAACCCAAACGATTACAGCTTGAATCCTGAAATTTGGTTTGAGGGTTTCTTTTAATATATATAGGTTTGAAGGATAGAAAGTGATTTCTTTGAGATAAATTTAGAAATAGATACGTAGATGTGGGATATAAAATTTTCGAAACTCGAACTTTAAGGCAAACAATTTAAATAGTAGATACGACCCAAACTGATACAAAAATTCGTAATTTTTTGTGGTTAAATCTGTGTTATTCACAAATAACTACTTAAGTCAAAAAATCTAAATGTTCAGGGGATCGTATACAAGTTATGGATTCTAGTGCATTCCCTGTGGGAGCGGCAAATTTAAATGCGGCATAAAATGCTCAAAGAAGATGATTAATTTGTGTGCGGAGTAGAGTTGCGATTCTCCTGGCCGAAGCCGAACATAGGCCAGAATTCTCAAATTGAGCCGAAGCCAGTATCACATTTCTTAATTAAATAATCATTAAGGAAAGGCAAAAGTCGTGCGGGGCCTACTGTACGTTACCCTACATAACTTTATTCGAGCAGAATTAGCAAACATATTATGATTTTAAATCTTAAATTCGAATTCGCGACATTCTTTCCTCTACCAAATTTAATAACGATCATTTGTTACATAAAGCTGGGTCAGAATATTTAATATCGACCTATGTAGTTTATTTTTGGCTAATGTATATAAGCTGCTAAAAATAGGTAAAATAAGATCTCGCTATATTTTTTTTTAAAAACAATTTTTTGAATAAACTTGCGAGCATTTTTATTTTTGAAAAAAAAAAGATAAAAAATTAGTTTTTGTGTTTTACGAAATTTATAATTACTCTCGAACCGACTTTTGCAATGTTTACTTTGTTTTAATTTTTTTGTAAATTTTTGAAAATTTTTTTTACGATAGTTTTTTGGAAACAATTTTGTAGAAAAAATTTGTAATTTTTTTTTTAAAAAAATGTTCAAATATTCTGCCCTTTCGAGAGTAATTACAAATTTTGTAAAACACAAAAACCCCTTTTTTAAATTTTTTCAAAAATTAAAATGCCCATAAAATTTTTTCAAAAAAGATTTAAAAAAAAAAAACAGCTTATAAACATGTTAGCCAAAAATAAACTACATAGGTTGTTATTAAATATTCTGACCCAGCATCTATAGATATTTTATACGAAATCGAAGTGAATATGTATTTATATAGATATAACTGGGGACCTATTTTCTTCAAACTTGGTATTGTAGGTGTCAGTGTTAAGAAACTATTCCCTGGCAATTTCATAAAAATCGAAAGTTAAATAAAACATCTATAGCACTTTGATACCAAAGCGGTTGGAATGTACAGGGTGGAGCGCGGGAATGTTTTTGCACTGCAAGCCGAGGTGATATGAACTGGCCGGCACGCTCACCAGACTTAGCCCCATGCGATTTTTTCCATTCCATTTACAATATTGAGGCTGAAATTGGCAGAATACCAGTCGACATGCTTGGTAGAGTTCATGAAAACTTCAGAAAACGTATACAGCAGTCTGTGGATAGCGAAGGCCGACATTTTCCAAATACACTATTTAAAACTATGTAATTTAAAAATTCCCTTACTGTTCAATATAATTAAAAAAATAAAAATTTGTTTTCCAAGGTTCATAAATTTTTTAGTTCATTCCCAAATAAGGAAATTGCCGCGCTCCACCCTGTATATGTTGGGCTATATCGAAATCTGAACCGATTTTCTTCGAACTTGGTAATGTTCGTTTGAGTGTCAACAAAATAAAGCTTATATAGCACTTCCATACCAAATCGGATGGAATATATAAGGGGAAATTAATATATTAGTTTGGACTGATTTTCTTCAAACTTGGTAATGTTCGTTTCTGTGTCAAAGAAATTTACTCCGCCAAATTTCTAAACAATCAGATTTTAAAAAAAGTATCTATAGCACTTTGGAACCAAATCAGATGTAATATATGTATACAAGGGGGAAAATCATTATTTTTGATACTTTTGAATTGGAAGAAGATATATTTGGAAACAAAATTTTTAAATATTATATATTTGTGTACAAATACATTTTATTTGAATATCAAGAAATGTTGTTTGGAACGCATATATTAATATATAAGAACAAAATATATTTTCGATCTGTCTTTCACAAATAAAATATGTGTTGAGACACAAAAAAATTATTGTTTACGATGTTTTCGAACTACATTTTATTTAAAATAGATTTTTAAAACTTTGTTTATAGTTAGACATCACTAGCTTTTGGTTTACAGTACTAATTTTTAATTTATTAATATTCCAATTCATCAATGTAAATCAATTAATGTAATTTAGAGTTACGAAAGACTATACAATTTAAATTTCAATCGAATTTTTCAAACAGTTACTATTTCCAATATTATGTATTTGGAGTGTACCCTAATCTGGACCGACAATTTCAAAATTGACAATGTTCATTCCTGGTTCACTAATTTTGTAATGATCAGATGTAAAATATTTCTTCGCACCGCTTAGATTCCAAAACGGGTGTAAATATATATGGGAGCTACACGCAAAGAAAACATTCTTTACTCCCAAAAGAAAAATTAGACAAACGAATTTCGTTTGTGGTCTATGTTTGTCGCAAATGATTTATGTTTATATCAAAACCCAAAGAATCATTTATAGCAAACGGTTAGTGCACTTATCGTAAATTATTTATATTTATCACAAACCCTGTGAAACGTTTGGTGCAAACGGCTATTGCGTTTGTCACAAGCAACACCAGTTTTTCAATAAAGGAGAAAACGTTTGTCGCATAAGGGTAATTATTTGAGTTATGATATTTTATATGTTTTATAAATTAATGTTTGTTATCAAAAATTTCACAATTTTTAGTAAAATGTACCCAGGAGCTCCCCGACAAACATCTCTGCTATTAATTGGGTGATATCTTCTAATCTTACCATATATTACTTATATAAATTTTTAGTCAAAAGTGAACTCGTATGTCAATATTAAAAATGCTGACCTAAATAAACTTAACTTTTTTGTATGTACTCGATATTGACATGTGATACATCAATGTTTTGGTCTCGATAAGTACTACATTTCCCTCATAGAGGACGCTGATGTACAAAGTCGTCATTGAATATCTGGTTATTTTCCCACATGTCTTCACTTCATTTACCTATAACATTAAATTGGAGTCCACAGTATATTTGCGAGATATCGCAAATCCGATCATTTAGATTCTTTGTTTTAATTAATTCTTTGAATGAAATACTTTGGCTTGTACCGAACACAACAAACGCCAGTACAAAACTAAATGCGCCGTTGTCACATGCATAATCTTCGCACATCTAGCAATCTGCAAATTACCCCACAATGACGTTTCTACCAACGTTGCAAGACAAAAATTGTATGTTCACAAGGTTGTACGTTCACAGGGTTGCCTTTTTCCCTATTTATTGTCCGATCTTCGATAAAAATGTTGTTGCATAGAGTAATCAGTGATATAGAACGCATGTGGACAAGTGGAATAATGGTTAAAATTCCAAAAAAATAGTTCAATAACCAAAAGCGGCGTAGACATTTTCCTCAAGTTGGTAACGAAGAAGAATCTATTGGTAAGCATGAAGTTATAGGCTGGGCAGTATAAAAGATATAAGTGTTTCAATATTGCATTAAAGTTTAAACCGTATTTGTTGCTTTCTTGAATATAAAGGGTGGGCAATTTTACAATTTTAAATTAGAATCGGCTATAAAAAAGAATTGATAATTTTTTTTAAATTTCTGGAAGTGTTGAACTTTGCCATTTAATAATGGAACACAATATCATTCATAAGACTACCACGACTAGCACGGAAATTGGGAATTTTATCAATGGTCTCAGGTACGGGTGGACCATTTAAAATTTTAAATTGAATCGGCTATGAAAAAAGTACTGTTAATTTTTTCAAATTTCTGGTTTTATTGGAAAGGTTGTACTTTAGTATTTAATAATGGAACACAATATCATTCACATGATATTCACGACTGGCTCGGCAGTACCTCATGCGATCAACCCAATTTTTCAGTACATTTTCGATTGTTTCGGGTCGAATCTCTTCAATGGCAACTTCGATTTCATGTTTCAACGCTTCAGTTGGCTCTGGATGCTTTGCGTAACATTTATCCTTAATGGCTCCCCACAGAAAATAATCCAAAGGGCTCAAATCACAAGTCAAAGTAATTGCCCTATACTGGCAATGGTTTTTCAAAATTTCTTTTGAAGTATAAAGAGCCGAAATAAGGAACATCATGTGATCTACATATGTATATCAATGACAGTTAATAATGCAAATATTATCCACTTTCATAGTTTTCGATGATATCATGAAGATTTTGCTTTTAGTGTAACACCTACTAACAATTCTCAACTTTAATTCATAGTTAAGACAATTTTATTACAAAAACCAGTAAGGAAAGGCTAAAGTCGGGCGGGGCCGACTATATAATACCCTACACCTCTCTGTAATATTGAATAACTCTGAAATATAAATTTTGTAGTTCATGAATAAATTTATTTATTTATTCTAAATTTCAAAACGATTGGATGTAAAATACAGCTTCTATAGAACTAAAGGGCCAAATCGGACGAAACATATATATGGGAGCTATAGCTAAATCTTAACCGATTTTCTTCAAATTCGGCAATGTTGGTTCATGGATCAAGAAACTCTACCATTCTAAATTTCAAAATGATTGGATGTAAAATACAGCTTCTACAGGACTAAAGAGGAAAATCGGACGAAACATATATATGGGAGCTATAGCTAAATCTTAACCGATTTTCTTCAAATTCGGCAATGTTGGTTCATGGATCAAGAAACTCTACCATTCCAAATTTCAAAACGATTGCATGTAAAATACAGCTTCTATAGGACTAAAGGGCCAAATCGGACGAAACATATATATGGGAGCTATAGCTAAATCTTAACCGATTTTCTTCAAATTCGGCAATGTTGGTTCATGGATCAAGAAACTCTACCATTCTAAACTTCAAAACGATCGGATGTAAAATTCAGCTTCTATAGGACTAAAGGGCCAAATCGGACGAAACATATATATGGGAGCTATAGCTAAATCTTAACCGATTTTCTTCAAATTTGGCAATGTTGGTTCATGGATCAAGAAACTCTACCATTCTAAATTTCAAAACGATCGGATGTAAAATACAGCTTCTATAGGACTAAAGGGCCAAATCGGACGAAACATATATATGGGAGCTATAGCTAAATCTTAACCGATTTTCTTAAAATTCGGCAGTGTTGGTTCATGGATCAAGAAACTCTACCATTCTAAATTTCAAAACGATCGGATGTAAAATACAGCTTCTATAGGACTAAAGGCCAAATCGGACGAAAGATATATATGGGAGCTATATCTAAATCTGAACCGATTTCAACCAAATTCAATAGCGATCTTAACAGCCGCGAAATACTCTAAACTGCAAAATTTCAGAACGATCGGAGTGAAATTGCGACCTGTAGTCGACGAACAACTTTACATGGACAGACGGACGGACGGACGGATGGACAGACATCGTTAAATCGACTCAGCTAGTGATTCTGAGTCGATCGTTATACTTTAAGGTGGGTCTAGCTGTGTTATTTTAAGGTGTTACAAACAACTGCCGTGAAACAAACTTATAATTCCCTGTACCACAGTGTGGTGTAGGGTATAACAAACACAAACGATTTAGAGTGACTCATTCTCCACGCAATACAGCGGTGTAGGATTCTTAAAGGAAATTCCTGATGTTACTACTGATATTTGATTTGCGATGTCGGTAGATCAATGTAGCAAATATTAGTTAAAAAAGAAAATATCAAACTAATTATGGTATAAACATGAAATGTCAAATTAGAATATAAATCTCAATTCAATTTTTAATCTCAATGTACATACATGTATCGAATATTGATAATGGATCTTTTTTGCTCAGCTTACGATTGATTTAAATGCCACCAGATGTCGCTAAATGGCCATAGAAACTATTGAATGCCATTTACTTTTTTTTTTCAAAATGTCAACACTTTGTCAATACATCACGTACCCTTTTCTTAGTTTTTATTTCGTATAATAGACACATCGGGCAATTGATAGTGATCGGACACGAGTGATTTGGGTTGTTGGAAATCATAAAACATTTCACTGGATTACCAGTTATTTAAATAATAACAAACAGTTATCTTATTTTATTTGTACTTAAAAAACGTTTGTGCTTTAAGTCTTTTGATTTTATCAAGCTGAATAATAACATATTTTTACCAGCTTAGTTTATCGTATGAATTATGCTTTATAAATACATTACTGGACCTGATTATATATAAGTTAAGATGCAGGAATTGATTTATAATAATTTGTCGTCCGCAAGAAGCCATTCCCTCTATTCCCTTCAGCAAAACTTTGCTGAATACTGGCTTAGATGTCATGAAGGCGAGATAAAATATACTTTACAATCAAGTAATTGCTCTTTGTTTAAAAATAAACTTTCCATTCTATCTAGTTACAAATCATGGAAATACGATTTAGATATTTTGAGAAAATGTGGTATAAAGTATGTAAGGAGAACCTAAAACTAGAAAGGATCAGCTAGGATAGAGATTAAAATAAATAGATGTTGATATAAATATTGTTGAATCAAGTGATGAAGACTTTTATTGAGGAAATAGGAGATAATAAATTAGAGATTTTTATAACTAACAAATTCACGGAAACCTTCGACACATGTCAAACGGGTAATTCCGATTCCGAAAATCCCGGAAAATCACAATCCCGCAAAATCCCGAATACCGGGATATTTTAATAATAATATATTAAGCAGTCTAGTACACCATGTTGAATATGTATATAAATAACTCAAATTGCTAACATCAATAGATTTAGAAAATAATTACAAAATATATAATAAATTTTATCGTAAACAAACAAACTTAAAGCAAGACCACGAATGGAGTAAATGTCCTCATAAAAGCCGAATCAATCAAACTGATTCCTCGAGTTGAAAAATATTTTTCGTGGTTTTACGATAGACAATTATAACGACAGTAATAATTCAGACGAAGAACTGAATTTGGAACAAAATTATTTCGTACACACAGAATACAGTTTGGTTGCCTCAACCGAATTATTTGCCAGCCGAATTTTGGTAGTTCTGTCTACTATCATGCGATTTCATCAGGACAACCAACATTTTGGTTGTAGTATACTATACTTGACAACAATCATATTGGGTTGCGCCAACTACGAAAATGGTGGCTAAAATTATCTGTTGTATGTTGCCACAACCAACTGTTTTTACAAACAATTGGTTGTTCTGACAATTTGTCAGTCATATACAACCGACAATTAATTAAAAACAGTTTTCATTAATTTTTATTTTATTTATTGAACAAAAAACCAAACAATTCATAACAAAACCAGTATGGAAAGGCTAAAGTCGGGCGGGGCCGACTATATAATACCCTACACCACTCTCGTAATATTGAATAACTCTGAAATATAAATTTTGTAATTCATATATAAATTGTTTATTCTAAATTTCAAAAAGATTGGATGTAAAATACAGCTTCTATAGAACTAAAGGGCCAAATCGGACGAAACATATATATGGGAGCTATAGCTAAACTTAACCGATTTTCCTCAAATTCGGTAGTGTTGGTTCATGGATCAAAAAACTCTACCATTCTAAATTTTAAAACGATTGGATGTAAAATACAGTTTCTATAGGACTAAAGGGCCAAATCGGACGAAAGATATATATGGGAGCTATATCTACATCTGAACCGATTTCAACTAAATTCAATAGGGATCTTTACAGCTGCGAAATACTCTAAACTGCAAAATTTCAGAACGATCGAAGTGAAATTGCGACCTGTAGTCGACGAACAACTTTACATGGACAGAAGGACGGACGGACAGACATGGTTAAAACGAATCAGCTAGTGATTCTGAGTCGATCGGTATACTTTAAGGTGGGTTTAGCTGTGTTATTTTCAGGTGTTACAAACATCTGCCGTGAGACAAACTTATAATTCCCTGTACCACAGTGTGGTGTAGGGTATAAATAAAAATCCCATATTATAAATTCATCACTATTATGATATGTGGAAATATTTCACACAAATTTTAATACACGAAAAAAAACACAAAACTTTTATGCAAATATCGCTTAACCCTTAACGATGATTGTTGCTTTTATTTTTTATTTATGTAAAACATTTTGCACAACATATTCTGCATTCCACACATTATTATCCACACGAGATTACTTTTGACTACATATACCATTCTTGAACAAAATGTTAAAGATTTATTTATTTCGAGTAATTTTATTTCTTGTTTGCCATGTATTAGTAAACAATCTTTCGGTAGTATTTCCCAAAAAAAATATATTTAATTATTCTAAATTTGGGAAATTATTGGGATAACAAAAAAACGATTATTTATTAATATTTTTTCTGTTGTAGTAACCAATTATTCGTTGCAATAATAATCTTTGGTCTATTGATACAATTTCTGTTCTCAACAATAAAACATTGATTGTCACAACCAAAAATCGATCATATGGTACTATAATGAAAGTTTAAAATTGGTTACCACAACAAACCGTGTGTCAATGAGAAAATCAATCTTAATTCGATTGATACAACCATCGATTTAGTTGCAAGCATTTTCATTTGATCGTATCCATGTTATTATTATTGTTTCAATATATAAATAATAAATACAACCGACACACGGTGTAGGCAATACGATATTTGTTGCTAGTACTATTTTTATACCCTACACCACACTGTGGTAAAGGGTATTATAAGTTTGTTTCACGGCATATGTTTATAACACCTGAAAATAACACAGCTAGACCAACCTTAAAGTATACCGATCGACTCAGAATCACTAGATGAGTCGATTTAACCATGTCTGTCCGTCCGTCCGTCTGTCCATATAAAGTTGTTCGTCGACTACAGGTCGCAATTTCACTCCGATCGTTCTGAAATTTTGCACTTTAGAGTATTTCGCAGCTGTAAAGATCCCTATTGAATTTGGTTGAAATCGGTTCAGATTTATATATATAGCTCCCATATATATCTTTCGTCCGATTTGGCCCTTTAGTCCTATAGAAGCTGTATTTCACATCCAATCGTTTTGAAATTTAGAATGGTAGAGTTTCCTGATGCATGAACCAACATTGCCGAATTTGAAGAAAATCTGTTAAGATTTCGCTATAGCTCCCATATATATATTTCGTTCGATTTGACCCTTTAGTCCTATAGATGCTGTAGTTTACATCCAATCGTTTTGATATTTAGAATGGTAGAGTTTCTTGATCCATGGACTAACATTGCCGAATTTGAAGAAAATCGGTTAAGATTTAGCTATAGCTCCCCTATATATGTTTCATCCGATTTGTCTTTTTACTCCTGTAGAAGCTGTATTTTATATCCAATCGTTTTTATACCCTCACTTTAGTGTGACGAGGGTATATATCATTTGCTACGGAAAAAAGTGTAACACATCGAAGGAGTGATCTAACACCCTAAGTATGTTCGGAGGAAATCCGTTTTGGGTCATTTTAAGTCGAATGAGCAATGTCCGTCCGTCTGTCTGTCTGTCTGTCTGTCTGTCTGTCTGTCTGTCTGTCTGCTGGCTGGTGCGCACGATAACTCTCGAAAGGAGTAACCGATTGACTTCAAATTTGGTACGTGGTAATATTTTGATCTATCTCCGGATGAGTTCGAAGATGGGCCATATTGGTCTACTCCTTCTGGTACCTCCCACACAAAGGGTTAAAATTTAGTGAAATATTGATTCTTTAATAACTTCTATACTACTTATTCGAATCTTTTGAAATTCTGCACATAATATTAGTATATTAGTCGCTATTAACTCGAGAAAAATGGGTGAAGTTGGTATGCCCCTTTTGGTACCTCCCACACAAATGGACCATTTTGCATCAAAATTTAACTGCTTATAACTTTAATACAAGTGCATAAAAATGCTTGAAATTTTTTACAGTATAATGTTTTTGTAGCGCCTATAGTCCGGTAAAAAATGCGCATCATTGTACAGCCCCTTTTGGTACCGCCCACACAAATGGCCCGTTTCGTACCAAAGTAAACGACTTGTAACTTTAATACCAGTGCATACAAATACTTGAAATTTTGTACAGTGTAATGCTGTTATAGTGCCTATAGTCCTGTAAAAAGTGGGCGTTATCACCCCGCCCCTTTTTGTACCTCCCACACAAAATGACCAAATCATACCAAAATTACATAGCTCGTAACTTTAATATACCAGTGCACACAAACGCTTATAGTTCAGCACAATGCAATGTATTTAAGAATGTACTGTTTACCGAAAAATATGTGTATTTGGAAAACCCCTTCTGGTACCTCCCACACAAATTGACAGATTTATTGGTGTAATGTTATATATTACATTACTCACAAAGTGAGGGTATACCTTAGTCGGTTTACCCGACTGAAACTTTCTTACTTGTTATACCCTACAACACACTGTGGTACAGGGTATTATTTAAGTATAAAATTTCCCAAAAGTAAATTTATGTAAACAATTTATACATGAATTACAAAATTTATATTTCAGAGTTATTCAATATTACGAGAGTGGTGTAGGGTATTATATAGTCGTCCCCGCCCGACTTTAGCCTTTCCTTACTGGTTTGTTGTTACAATTGAATTCCAACCAATTATTTTCCTGGGTGTAGCTAAGAAGGTTTGTTATAAACCTTCTATATGTTAACAAAATGTATTTTATTTTTTAGTTGCTTCATTCTTTTTAAATACGAATTGTTAATTTATAGCAATTTATTGGACATGAATACAAATTGAAAACCAGTAAGGAAAGGCAGAAAGTCGGGCGGGGCCGACTATATAATACCCTACACCTTCCTAACAATGCGATAAGGGTTATTGCGATAATAATTTGGAATAATTGGTAAATGGGTAAGAACATATATATGCGGATATATCTAATTCTGAACCGATAATCGCTAAATTAAGCAATATTCGTTCCTAAATTGAGAAACATCTTTCTGGAGAATTTTGTAATGATCGGAAGTAAAGTACAACTTCTATAGCGCTTTGTAACCAAATCAGGAGGAACATATATATGGAGCTTATATATAAATCTGAATCGATTTTCCCTGAATACTCATTCATGTAAAATAGAAACCTCTTTCTGTCGAATTTCGTACTGATCGGATATAAAATACAGTCTCTACAGCGCTTGAATGTCAAATCGGTGCTAACATATATATGGGGGCTATATCTAAATCTGAACCGATTTTCTCCAAATTTGGCAGTATTCCTTCGTATAATACGAAACCTCTTTCTGCCGAATTTCGCTGTAATCGGATATAAAATACAGTTTCTACAGCTATTGAATTTCAAATCGGGGGTAACATATATATGGGGGCTATATCTAAATCTGAACCGATTTTATCCGAATTCGGCAGTATTCCTTCATGTAATAAGAAACCTCTTTCTACCGAATTTCGTACTGATTGGATATAAAATACAGTTTCTACAGCGCTTACATGTCAAATCGGGTGCAACATATATATGGGGGCTATATATAAATCTGAACCGATTTCCCCCAAATGTTGTATTGTATCTAAGTGTATCACGAGACTACTCTCTGTCAATTTTTGTACAAATCGGTTACAAAATGTTGCTTATACAGTGCATATATGCCAAATCGGAGGTACATATATATGGGAGCTATATGTAAATCTGAACCGATTTTAACCAAATTCAATAGGGATTGTCATTGGGCCTAAAAAAAATATGTGCAAAGTTTCGTTGAGATCGGACCATAATTGCGACCTGTACTTTGATTACAAAAATACGTCTACAGACAGACAGACAGACGGACAGACAGACGGACAGACAGACGGACATAGCTAAATCGACTCAGAAAGTGATTACAAGTCGATCGGTATAATAAACAATGGGTCTATCTCTTCTCCTTTTGGGTGTTACAAACAAATGCACAAAGTCATAATACCCTCTACCACAGTGTGGTGTAGGGTATAAAAATCAAATAAAATGTTTCATGAAATAGGGTCAGAATATTTAATATCGGCCTATGTAGTATATTTTTGGCTAAAATGTTTATAAGCAGTTACAAATAGGTAAAATAAGATCTCGCAACCATATTTTTTTTTAAAAAAAATTTTAAAAACTTTATGCGCATTTTAATTTTTGGAAAAATTAAAAAAATGAGTTTTTGTGTTTTATGAAATTTGTAATTGTTCTCGAACGCCTGAACCGATTTGTGTAAAGTTTACTTTGTTTTAAAGAGGACACAGTACGTCATTTTTTGTAAATTTTTTTTTTTAATTTTTTTAAAAAAAATGTTTACGAAAGTTTTTTTGGTACGAACTCAAAAACGGGAAATAGTTCGACCGTTTCTTAACCAAACAACCGATTGGACCAAACTTGGCGTGGTAGATGAAGAGGTGTTAGAGAAGTTAAGTTTTATACTTGGGCCCCCTATGTCAGACAGGGGCGGAGCTAGAAGGCCTCAAAGTTGGCACCATCGGGTGAAGAAAATGTTCAAGCGCGTGTAACTCGTGTTTCTCTTCCGATTTATAAACTTTTGTGTGTGTTCTACTAACTGAGGTCTAAAAACTTTTTATACCTATGAATTATCTATTTAGTATAATTACCGAGATCTCTGCAATTGAAAATTGAATTTTTCATTTTTTCACTTACCGTGTGCTAGTATTTTGTAAATATCGGAGCGTCTGGATAGGCAATAACATTTCCTATATGATGAACAAAAATTGGTTCGATATACCCAATAGTACAAATGTTAGGACCATTTGACTCTTTAAAGCAAAGTAAACTTTCGGTTCAGCCGTTCGAGAGCAATTACAAATTTCGTAAAACACAAAAACTCGTTTTTTTTAATTTTTACAAAAATTTACAAACGTAAAAAAAACCAGTAAGGAAAGACAGAAAGTCGGGCGGGGCCGACTATATAATACCCTACACCTACCTACCAATGCGAAAATGGGCATTGCGATAAGAATTTGGCAGTGTTCATACATGTAATAAACAAACTCTCTCTGCCGATTTTCGTACTGATCGGATATAAAACACGGTTTCTACAGCGCTTACATGTCAAATCGGGTGTAACATATATATTGGGACTATGTTGAAATCTGAACCGATTTTTCCCGAATTTGGCAGTGTTCATACAGGTAATAAGAAAACTCTCTCTGTTAAATTTCGTACTGATCGGATATAAAACATGATTTCTACAGCGCTTAAATGTTAAATCGGCTGAAACATATATATGGGGGCTATATCTAAATCTGAACCGATTTTCGCCGAATTTGGCAGTGTTCATACATGTAATAAGAAAACTCTCTCTGTTAAATTCCGTACGGATCGGATATAAAACACGATTTCTACAGCGCTTAGATGTTAAATCGGTTGAAACATATATATGGTGGCTATATCTAAATCTGAACCGATTTTCCCCGAATTTGGCAGTGTTTATTCATGTAATAAGAGAACTCTCTCTGCCAAATTTCGTACTGATCTGATTTAAAATACAGTTCCTACAGCGCTTACATGCCAAATCGGGTGAAACATATATATGGGGGCTATATCTAAATCTGATCGGATTTTCTCCGAATTTGGTAGTGTTCATTCACGTAATAATAAAACTCTCTCTGCCGAATTTCATAAAGATCGGATGTAAAATGTGGTTTCTACGGCGCTTGCATGTAAAATCGGGTGAAACATATATATGGGGACTATATCCAAATCTGAACCGATTTTAACCAATTTCAATAGGGATCGTCCTTGGGCCAAAAAAGAGCACTATGCTAAATTTCATCACAATCGGACCATAAATACGACCTGCACTTTGATTACAAAAATACATGGACAGACGGACAGACAGACGGACATGGCTAAATCGACTCAGAAAGTGATTCTGACTCGATTGGTATAATAAACAATGGGTCTATCTCTTCTCCTTTTAGGTGTTAGAAACAAATGCACAAAGTCATAATACTTGTACCACAGTGTGGTGTAGGGTATAATGATAGCGAGATCTTATTTTAACCATTTCAATTGATGTAATATCAAATTGTTTGTGGCTGTTTTATCGACAGTTGCTAAACTATCGTTTCTATGTGGTGTTTTCAGCATTTCTAGCCCTCATAATTTCCATTAATTAAATGGTATACCGGCTTTATCGAACTTATACTGTCCACTTTTTTCAAAAAATATAGCACAAAATTATAGACTTCTTCGTAATACCCCGTACCTGTAAGGAATATGCCTGTATCGCTCTGCATACTGTAAGGTAGGAATACAACTTCCATTTCATTTGGAAATTTATTTTTTTTGCTTTTTCCCAATAAGGAAACCAATGGTGTAATTACACCAGCCTTAGATTGAGAACATCTTTGTTCGACGTGTTTGTTAAATTTTAGTTTATTAGTAAAGGTTACACCCAGGTGACTGTAAGCGTTTGAAATTTTGATGAGGTGTCATTTATAGTACCACAACTCTGAATTGCTCAAGAGCTCGACAAAAGGTAATATTTTGCACTTGTGTAAGATTTGCATTTGTGTGCGATTTTATTCGTTCACTCACATTTAATTTATTGAATTTGTTTTTATACCCTCCACCATAGGATGGGGGTATATTAATTTTGTCACTCCGTTTGTAACACCTCTAAATATTGATCTGAGACCACATAAAGTATATATATTCTTAATCGTCTTAAAATTCTAAGATGATTTAGCCATGTCCGTCCGTCCGTCTGTTGTTATCACGCTACAATCTATAATACTTGAACTAGGTGGCTGAAATTTGGTATAGATACTTCTTATAGCTGCAGGTAACTTGGGATTGAAAATGGGCGATATCGGTCCATATTTAGATATAGCTCCCATATATAGCATCTGACTTGTTGTGATTCCGACTGTTCTCATCTACTATTTTCTTTAGGTTTGAGTTATTTTGTGAGGTAACATGCTATCCATGGTGGAGGCTATATAAGATTCGGCATGGCCGAACTTAACGCTTTTACTTGTTCGTTTTCAGCCACTCATAAAACGACATTTCACTTTGTCCCTTGAATTTGTATTTTGGAGCAACTTTTTCTACCCCGGAAGCTTCTCTATATCTGCCGTCTACAAACTGGTGACGCAAGCCTCAAGACACAGGGACAAGTCGCACCCTGTATATTGGGTCTATGTGAGGAATTGCAGAAGATTCGATTTAATAGGTAGAAGTTATCAGAGAATCAATATTTCATTAAAATATAACCCTTGTTGGGGAAGCTACTAGAAGGAGTGGTTACATTGGACTCAGTTTTGATCTTAGCCTAAGATAGAAAAAACATATTACCACATACAAAATCGAATACTGCCTTGGAAAGAAATCGTTCAAGAGACTATTTCTTAAGGAACGGTTTAAAGTAATATAAAGTATAAATGTATACCAGGTCGAAATGTACAAGAAACAAGTAAAAAAGTTTCAGTCAGGTTAACCGACTAAGGTATACCCTCACTATGTGAGTAATGTAATATGGAATATTATACAAATTAATCTGAACAATAGATACTTTAAATAAATTTCACTATGCCTAATTATAAGCGTTTATCTGCAATGGTATATAAACTTTATAACCTATTTATTTTTGGTAAGATTTGGCTAGTATACAAGAAATAAGCTGATAACTTTTGGTGCAAAATAGTCCATTTATGTGAGAGGTATCAAAAGGGGCGTGTCAATAACGCCAATTTTTCACTGGACTGTAGGTACTATAACGACATTACACTGTACACAATTGTAAGTATTTATATACTCTAGTATACATTTTAGAAGATTAGAATAAGTAGTATAGAAGTTATTAGACAATCAATATTTCATTAAAATGTAACCCTCTGTGAGGGAGGTACTAGAAGGAGTGGACCAATACGGCCCATCTTCAAACTTAACCGGAGATAGAAAAAAGTCTTACAACATACCAAATTTTAAGTCAATCGGTTACTTCTTTCGAGAGTTATCGTGCGCACCAGCCAGCAGACAAACATACAGACGGGCGGACATTGCTCAAATTACTTAAAATGACCCAAAACGGATTTCCACCGAACATACATGGGGTCTTAGGTCACTTCTTCGATGTGTTACAAATGATATAAACCCTCGCCACACTAAAGTTAGGGTATAATCATATTATCTGGCCAAACACAGCTGTTGCATCTGGGGATCGGCCAATGCATCTTCAAGAAATGAGGTTATTGCCATGGGGTACCATGGAAGACATATAATACATAATGCCGAAAAAATTAATTTTTTTCATCTTTATACCCGACACCACACTGTGGGTATTCTGACTTTTTCAATTTGTTTGTAACGTTTGTTTGTACCGAACCGTTCGGCATATAATCAATTTTTGGGGCGTTTTAGTCATGTCCGTTTGTCTGTGAGGGGTAAAGTTAATTCGCGAAAAACTCCCTCCAAAAATAATGGTATATTAAAAGTCACATAAATCGATAGATTTGTTGGGTAATGTATTCGACAAAAATATTCCTTGTAAAAAAATCAATATAGGTCCCCACAATACTCTTTAGTGGTTTTTATACCCTACACCACACTGTGGTACAGGGTATTATGACTTTGTGCATTTGTTTGTAACACCTAAAAGGAGAAGAGATAGACCCATTATTTATTATACCGATGGACTCAGAATCACTTTCTGAGTCGATTTAGCCATGTCCGTCTGTCTGTCCGTCTGTCCATGTATTCTTGCAATCAAAGTGCAGGTCGTATTTATGGTCCGATTGTGATGAAATTTAGCATAGTGCTCTTTTTTGGCCCAAGGACGATCCCTATTGAAATTGGTTAAAATCGGTTCAGATTTGGATATAGTCCCCATATATATGTTTCACCCGATTTGACATGCAAGCGCCGTAGAAACCACATTTTACATCCGATCTTTATGAAATTCGGCAGAGAGAGTTTTATTATTACGTGAATGAACACTACCAAATTCGGAGAAAATCCGATCAGATTTAGATATAGCCCCATATATAGGTTTCACCCGATTTGGCATGTAAGCGCTGTAGGAACTGTATTTTAAATCAGATCAGTACGAAATTTAACAGAGAGAGTTCTCTTATTACATGAATAAACACTGCCAAATTCGGGGAAAATCGGTTCAGATTTAGATATAGCCACCATATATATCTTTCACCGATTTAACTTTTAAGCGCTGTAGAAATCATGTTTTATATCCGATCAGTACGAAATTTAACAGAGAGAGTTTTCTTATTACATGTATGAACACTGCCAAATTCGGGGAAAATCGGTTCAGATTTAGATATAGCCCCCATATATATGTTTCACCCGATTTAACATTTAAGCGCTGTAGAAATCATGTTTTATATCCGATCATTAAATTTAACAGAGAGAGTTTTCGTTTTACATGTATAAACACTGCCAAATTCGGGGAAAATCGGTTCAGATTTTAACATAGTCCCAATATATATGTTACACCCGATTTGACATGTAAGCGCTGTAGAAACCGTGTTTTATATCCGATAAGTACGAAAATCGGCAGAGAGAGTTTGCTTATTACATGTATGAACACTGCCAAATTCTTATCGCAATGCCCATTTTCGCATTGGTAGGTAGGTGTAGGGTATTATATAGTCGGCCCCGCCTGACTTTCTGTCTTTCCTTACTGGTTTTAAGTATATCGCAGTTATGCACAAAGTTTGCTGGGTAAAGGAAGGGTTAGTAAATTCAGGAACAATTTTAGTATAGAAAGCTTTGGAATAAAAGATCAGTGTCAAAAACAAAAGAATACAGACAATTTAAGATGTATATCTCCCATAACACCCGACAACCCCATTCACCTCCTTGCCCCTGAAAATCCCCCTCCAAAAATAATGATTTATCAAAAGTCGTGGAAATATATGGATTTTTTTGGGTGATGTATTCGACGAAAAAAATCATTATAAAAAATCATTATAGGCATTGGGTTGACAATACACATTTATGTCAACCCAATGGTTTTTTAAATATATCATATTTATAGGTTATCTATAACAATTGAAAACTAAGGTACATTTGAAGTCCACACAGATCTCAATGCATGACCAATAATAACGATATATTCAAAAAACCAATTGATTGCCACACGAAAACTTGTTGTCGCATACATCACCCAAAAAATCCATCGAATTCTACGACTTTTCATACAAAATTATTTTTAGAGTCAGATTTTTGGGGGAATGGGATGAGAGGGGTTGTCGGCTGTTGTGGGAGAAATACACACTTCTTGAAGTGTCTCCTCTCTTTCATTCTTTGACATGTAAGATCTATTCCGAAGTTTTCTATATTAAAATTGTGTTTGAAATTACTAACCTCTTTGTTTGCTCAGCTTAATATCTCAAAAGGCTAATGCCATTCGATTTAGCGGGTAAAAATTATCCGGAGTACGTTGTTTTCATCGAGGATACATTTTTGTGCACACTCAGTGTTATTTATTTGCATATAGTTATACCACTACATACTTTTAGTGACGTAAACTAAAAAAAAACTATAATTGGACATAATATACATTAATGATCTTCTGTCTGTTTTCATTTTGTTTTTAACTTGAATTCTTGAGGGGTTTCCCCAAGGTTTTTTTTGCAAATTTGCCATATAGGTATAAAAAACCAACTAATTATAAATTATAATAGTTATTCTTAAAAGTTTCGATTACCAATCGAAAAATGTTATTGCTGCTGACACTTTTGCGAATTGTAAATACAATCGGTTATGAATTTCGGATATCATCATCTTTGGCACTCGACCATATACTTATTATAAATATCCACCCAACAGTTACTATGAGAAACTTTTTTCAAATATACTGTTCTAAATTCTAGATGGCCATCTAAGTACTGGCGTAACATCCATATTCTCACTAAAATTCAAATTATAATTCCAATTGTTTACTTGTTTAAAGCGATCAACGAATATTTGCTAAAAATTGTGTTCAATAATTCTTAAAGAGTACTTTTGATATACTTATAATTGTATTCATTGCACGATTTTTTTGGAAATTTCAACTGGATTTGTTTGGGAGAAAATCAAAAATGCTAACAATGTATCAGAACGCTTAGCCCAAACTTAATATATTTTACGTACGTTATTATATGATTGGGATTTTTTATTTCTTACTGTTGAGTCACTCAAAGTTGTGAGTTGTTTTTTTTTCTAGCTTTTTTCATTAAGAATATTTTGAGCATTATTCAAGTTTATTTTATGGGTTCTTTTGGTTTCGAGTTCTCAGCTTACAAGAAAACAATCAAATTCATTCGATCTTTCAAAAGAAGACGTTATTTGTAAGTGAAAACGGCAGAAAACAAGAATCCGAAAGAGGTTCTTGTTCACCTTGAAAATGATGAAGATTCGTATTCGCATGTGAGTGGATAGTAGTGTTGTGGACACCACTGAACTGCCACAAAGTACGTATTGTAGTTGTGATTTATGAGAATTAATTCGCCCGTCATGACGCGTAGATACGTGTGAAATTGCTTAGCAATTTACGTCTGTTGTAATATTGTCGGTTTTGTATGTAATGTTTGTAATAAATCAAAGTCTGACAACTCGATTACTATCAATTTTATATCACTTCAGTCACTGATTAATATTTGCTTTAGATATAAAATGACATCAATTAACGAAATTGTATGAAAACAACAGTGCATCTTGAATGGATGAAAGCTATCACACCTAATGTTCATGCTCTGAGTTGAATGGCATTTAATAGGCTTCTGTTTAAAGTTCCAGTGACTTAGGCATCTGAGTAAAATGTTTGGTACAAAACACGTCATAATAATGTGTGATTTTGCATTTTATGAGCATAATAATGTGTGATTTTGCAAAAGAAACCAGACAGATTTTTTATACCCTACACCATGGTAAGAGTATAAAATCTAAACAGAAATAATTTTATATTTTAATCTGAATCATTTACGATTCCATTTTTTCTTAATTCCAAATTTTTTTATTTTGAACTAATATTTCCGAAACAAAGATTAACTTGTAAATAGTATTTTGGCAATGAATCGATGCTTTAATTTTAGGACAAGTTTTCAGTTTTTCAGAAATTTAAATCGTATAATCTTCCCTTACGATAAATTGCAATGATGGATTGACACTTAGTAATGACTCAGAATATTTATAAATTAAAAACCAGTAAGGAAAGGCAGAAAGTCGGGCGGGGCCGACTATATAATACCCTACACCTCCCTAACAATGTGATAAGGGTCATTGCCATAATAATTTGGAATAATTGGTAAATGGGTAGAAACATATTATCTAATTCTGAAACGATAATCGCTAAATTAAGCAATATTCGTTCCTAAATTGAGAAACATCTTTCTGGAAAATTTTAATGATCGGAAGTAAAATACAACTTCTATAGCGGCTTGATACCAAATCAGGAGGAACATATATATGGCGTTTTAATATAAATCTGAACCGATCTTCCCTGAATACTCATTCATGTAAAAAGACTTCCTTCAGTCGAATTTCGTACTGATCGGATATAAAATACAGTCTCTACAGCGCTTACATGTCAAATCGGGGGTAAAATACAGTTTTTACAGCGCTTACAGGTCAAATCGGGTGTAACATATATATGGGTGTTATATCTAAATCTAAACCGAGTTTCTCCTAATTTGGCAGTATTCCTTTATGTAGAAAGAAACCTCTTTTTGCCGACTTTCGCACTGATCGGATATAAAATAACAATTTTACAGCGCTCACATGTCAAATCGGGGGTAACGATATATGGGGGCTATATCTAAATCTGAACCGATTTCTTCCAAATTTAACAGTGTTCATTCATATAATAAGAAACCTCTTTCTGCCGAATTTCATACTGATCGGATATAAAATAAAGTTTTTACAGCGCTTACATGTCAAATCGGGGGCAACATATATATGGCGGCTATATCCAAATCCGAACAGATTTTCTCCGAATTTGGCAGTATTCCTTCATGTAATAAGAAACCTCTTTCCGCCAAATTTCGCACTGATCGGATATAAAATACAGTTTTTACAGCGCTTGCATGTCAAATCGGGGGTAACATATATATGGGGGCTATATCTAAATCTGAACCGATTTCTTCCAAATTTAACAGTGTTCATTCATGTAATAAGAAACCTCTTTCTGCCGAATTTCATACTGATCGGATATAAAATAAAGACATGTCAAATCGGGGCTAACATATATATGGGGGCTATATCTAAATCTGAACCGATTTTAACCAAATTCAATAGGGATCGTCCTTGGGCCAAAAAAAAGATATGTGTAAAGTTTCGTCGAGATCGGACCATAATTGCGACCTGTACTATCATTACAAGAATACATGCACAGACTGACAGACAGACGGACAGACAGAGAGACGGACAGACGGACATAGCTAAATCAACTCAGAAAGTGATTCTAAGTCGATCGGTATAATAAACGATGGGTCTATTTCTTCTCCTTGGGTGTTACAAACAAATGCACAAAGTACCACAGTGTGGTGTAGGGTATAATGATTTCTGTAAACAAAAGTCAATGCTGCTTATGAAATTTTTAACCATAAAGTATAACACGAAATCAAGGAAAAATTAAAAATTTAATTCGCAATATTAAAAATCTGGTTTACATAAAAGATACATACATATTTTATTTGTGGAGGATATTTTGCAAAAATATTTTTTTGTAATATATTGATATATATGCGTCCCAAACCAAACTTTTGATCGGATATAAAATAACAATTTTACAGCGCTCACATGTCAAATCGGGGGTAACGATATATGGGGTCTATATCTAAATCTGAACCGATTTCTTCCAAATTTAACAGTGTTCATTCATATAATAAGAAACCTCTTTCTGCCGAATTTCATACTGATCGGATATAAAATAAAGTTTTTACAGCGCTTACATGTCAAATCGGGGGCAACATATATATGGCGGCTATATCCAAATCCGAACAGATTTTCTCCGAATTTGGCAGTATTCCTTCATGTAACAAGAAACCTCTTTCCGCCAAATTTCGCACCGATCGGATATAAAATACAGTTTTTACAGCGCTTACATGTCAAATCGGGGGTAACATATATATGGGGGCTATATCTAAATCTGAACCGATTTCTTCCAAATTTAACAGTGTTCATTCATGTAATAAGAAACCTCTTTCTGCCGAATTTCATACTGATCGGATATAAAATAAAGATATGTCAAATCGGGGCTAACATATATATGGGGGCTATATCTAAATCTGAACCGATTTTAACCAAATTCAATAGGGATCGTCCTTGGGCCAAAAAAAAGATATGTGTAAAGTTTCGTCGAGATCGGACCATAATTGCGACCTGTACTATCATTACAAGAATACATGCACAGACGGACAGACAGACGGACAGACAGACGGACAGACAGACGGACATAGCTAAATCAACTCAGAAAGTGATTCTAAGTCGATCGGTATAATAAACGATGGGTCTATTTCTTCTCCTTGGGTGTTACAAACAAATGCACAAAGTACCACAGTGTGGTGTAGGGTATAATGATTTCTGTAAACAAAAGTCAATGCTGCTTATGAAATTTTTAACCATAAAGTATAACACGAAATCAAGGAAAAATTAAAAATTTAATTCGCAATATTAAAAATCTGGTTTACATAAAAGATACATACATATTTTATTTGTGGAGGATAGTTTGCAAAAATATTTTTTTGTAATATATTGATATATATGCGTCCCAAACCAAATTTTTTGATTTTCAAATAAAATGTATTTATTCAAATATATATAATATTTAAAAATTTTGGTTGCAAATACATTTTTTCTATTCAAAAATATCAAAAATTGCCCCGTGTATGTACTTTGTGTGGTAGATGCCACAACTGTGTTTGCTTATTCCTTGTCAGTCTATGGTCATTGAAAAAGTTTTCAATAATACAAAATTTGAAAACATTTAGATGAATGTTACAGAAATCTAGAGGATGTTATTTTCTAATGTATGTATTTGACAACATGGTTTTTTAAGGAGATAGAAGAGCGAAAAAATTTATTAAGATTTATTTATAAATGGGTCTGAATTGTTAATATTAACCAATGAAAATTAATTTAAACTAAAAAGTTTATAAAAAGTTGCGAAATGGTAAAATTAAATCTTGCTATAATTAATTTATGAAAAATATTTAAATTTTAAAAAATGCATTTTTGGGTTTTACGAAATTTGTAATTGCTCTTGAACGGCTGAACCGATTTTTTTAGAATCAGAATTCAATAACATTTGTTCTAGCAAACATTTTTGAGTTCTGTAAAAAACCAAATTAGACACGGACCCAAGGATTATTGTGAGATATTAACATTGAAAATCGGGCAATCGGATATATTCTAGAAATTTAGCCAATGTAGACTACTTTTCTTAGTTTTGGGTTTAAAAGAAAATTAAAATGTATATATTTTTTTAATATTATAACGTATTTGCTCAAAATGAGCAAAAAAAAATTTAATTTTTTCCTATTAAAGATTTTCACCTAAAGGTGTCAAACAGTTTTGACATTTTAAAAATTAAAAAAACCTACGGCCTGTTTCTGTATTTCTAACGAAAGTCTCTGCGAACGAAAACCAGTCACTCACTTTCGTCAGGAATTTTGTTTCTCTATCGTTCTATCGTTCGTTCGCCTGGCCTTACGACAATGACGTTGGCAATTTACCAGTTGGATAATAATGTAATTGCCAGATCAATAATTTCAAAACATCCGGTATAAAAAAGCACACATTTTTGTATGGTCGACCTTAGCAAATACATCTCTGTACTATTTACACTAGCGGTGGCCAAAAAAGCAACCCTGGGTGGTCATCTGAGCTGCACCAAGACCAGCGTTGCCAGATATTTTTTGAAAAAAAACTTAAAGTGTTCAAAGAAAAAACTTATTTTGCAACAAAAAAACTTATTACTTCTATTTTGTACGAAAATCGAAAAATAGTAGCAATTCAATCTGAAATTGTTGAAAAGCTTCTTTGAAACTCTTCATATAGTTTAGGTTTTAAATGGTAAAGTGATTGGCGAGATGCCATGTTTCTATAATCACGAGGGCCCACTTATAGGAATGTAGAGAAATTACAAATTTCGTAAGCAATTCAAAATTTCAAAGAAGACATGTTTTTTAATTTTGTTTTTAAAAATTTTGGAAAAAATTGTTTTCAGAAAATAAATGATGGCGAGATTTTATTTTACAATTTAGAAACTTTTTAGTCAAAATATATTTCATAGGATAATATTAAAAATTCTGAAAATTGCACTAAAATTGAGAAAAAAATGACTTGATATCGCAACTTTTTTTAAGGAAGTCGCGTCGCCCTATAAGTAATGATCAGATTTTAATGTCCAGTGGTCAATACCTAAAAGTAATACAAATTGAAAATTTTATTGAGGGAAAACCTGATTTTTAGAGGTTATTTAAACCGCAAATAGCCCCTAATTCGGTAATCGCAGAATTTTAATATAGGCTTTGAACAAAGCGAACTTTTTTTGACGCCACTCTAATGTATAAAATGCTCTTCATTTGGCCTATAGGTAATCATTTCAAAAGTTGGTAGAGGGGGGATTTCGTTAAGAAACTCGGTTCCGATTAACATTTATCGCCTAGAAATATTCCTCTCGTTTTGGCATATAAATCTGTAAAATTTTTTAATTGCATCTGATCATTATAAAATTTGACATAGAGTTGCTTCAAGATTCAAAAACACAACAAAATTTTATGAAAATCGGCTCCCCTTTTTGATACAGGCCAATTTTAGATACCGACCCCATATATAATACACATCGCTTAATGCTATATTTACGAGTGGATAATATGGTTTTCAAGCATGCTCTTTCAGAATCTGCAATAATTTCTTTCATATGTCGTCTAGTTTTCGAGATATTGGCAGGGTAAACTCATTTAACTCTGATTTACGGGAAATAATTTGCATTTTTTGGTGTTATGTCTTCATTTTTCGGCTCATTGTTTTAAGTTCTTTCGATTGGAATATGTTAATTACTCTCCTTCCATTCCGACCCTCTTTGTGGTCCATGTAATAGAAATTCGAAAAAATATTTTTCAAAAATTTGATATGGACCAAAATGCCATGTACAAGAATGTTTATAACTTGCTTATGGCTAAAACATCTAACCCTATGGAATAAAAAGTGTGTACGTTTTCCACCCTCATTTTACTCAAAACACATAATGCGTTTTTCGCCAATCGTACAAAACGCCATATTGAACAAAATAGCATTAAGCCGACGACATTCATTTTTCTATCTATTCTTAGAGAAATATTAATTTTCTAATCGGCAAATATTTCAGATTTACAATATATGTCCTTATTCTGCTCTAATTCGATCATATAGTCGGCCCCGCCCGACTTTTGCCTTTGCTTTTGAATTTTTAATAAACCTTTACAGAAAGAAGAAATACACGTTTCAATCGGTTTATGAAAAAAAATATAAAGACGATTTATAAATGTTATGAAGCAAAATTCTTTCAGTGTAGTTAGAGTTCCAGCATGTATATTACTGAATCCAATATGCATGTGGTACAATCTTCGAATATAACTTATTAACAAGTATTTGAATATATTTTCCATTAAATAACCATTTGCAAGTATTAAATTTCTGCTGAAAGTTAAAAGCGTTATCATAAAATGATAATTATCATAATTTCGATAAACTGAAATTTAATAATCATAAAGGGTGGGTCATTTACAATTTTAAATTTGAATCGGTTGGGTATTTCCAAAGCACTTCGACCAAAAAAATAATTTTTAAAAAATGGCCCCCTCGGATATATAAGATATTCTGCACACTTGTTCTCCTAGATTATGGGAATTATATGGCGTTTTTATTTTGTCGAATTTCGTTGAGGTTCCCGTGATATAGAAGTCCAAAATTGCCTACCTCAAGGATTTATCTCAAAACCTACCTTTCTTCAAATGCTCATATCTTTTTAACCATTTGACGTAAATTCACGATATTAATATCAATATAAGGCCCTTCTACTCCTCTTAAAAACTGATCAAAAAAATAAGTATGTCCTTTTGGAGGCAGGACATGAAAATATATCTTATATCCGAAGGGGCCATTTTTTAAGTTGGTCAAAGTGCTTTGGAATTACCCGGCTATAAAAAAAGTACTGATCATTTTGTCATTCATATGACTACCACGACTGACTCGGCAATTAAGAATTTTAGGGATGGACTCAAGTACGGGTGGGCCATTTAAAACTTTAAATTTGAATCGGCTTTAAAAAAATATACTGATAGTGTTTTTAAATTTCTGGTTTTATTGGGAAGGTTGAATTTTGTCATTTAAAATGGAACACAATATCATTCATATGACTACCACGACTGGCCCGGCAGTACCTCATGCGACCAACCCAGTTTTTCAGTACATTTTCTATTCTTTCGGGTCGAGTCTCTTCAATGGCAACTTCGATTTCATGTTTCATTTATCCTTAATGGCTCCCCACAGAAAATAATGCAAAGGGCCGAAATCACAAGTCAAAGTAATCAGTAGTGCAAATTTTAAATGTCCCACCCTTTATTTACCCACTTTTTTCAATGCTGAAATTTTTAGTTCATATACATGTATTTGAAACGAAATGTTGTACTTTTTTTCTTTATTTAAGTGATATTTTATGCAAAAATATGAGTGTTGTCTCATTCATACAGGTATACATATTTGCGAGATACTTCGTTTTACTCTATGGAGTATTTTTGAACATTCATTCAAAACTTCAGCAGAATTCAATTATTCACTCCCCTGTACAAACTGGTATTACAGCATAATTTGGAATATACGTTAGTTTCATTGATAAAACTATTATCAAGAGCAACATCAGTCATCGCTCCGAACGAGTCGACGTCCCAATACTTGCATGCATTTGACCCGGCACCAATCAAAGTCGCATCCTAATGAGACATCGTTTTTGACACACTTGAGACGCCAACTCGACTCAATGAACAACTGTCTTAATTACAGTCAATAGTCAGCAGACAGACGGATAGATGGGATCGATGGCGGCAAATCAACATGAATTACGGAAGACCGAAATACCGTTGAAGATACGGCGACTTGATGTCTAATGACCATAAAAATGCTCTGCATGGTGAAGAAACCTTGAAGATCCACGGACCAGAGACAAAAACTACGATGTCATCTGTACATGTGTGGATCAAAATTGATCAAATGTCAAATTCCGAACAATTTTTTTTCTTCGTCGATATATTTCCATTTCAGCATGTGCTAATGACAGACACAGTGGCTTCAAGCAGTGACAGGTAGTACATAATTACTATTATTATTATGATATATTTATATTTCATATACAAAATACAAACTTAGTGTATTTACAAAAATCCTCCCTAACAATGCGAAAATATACATTGCGATAATAATTTGGCATAATGGGCGTCGTTCCAGTTGAAAAAGTACTAAGCTCCACCAGTACAACTTCTATAGCGCCTTCAAAGCAAATCGGGAGGAACTAAATATAGGAAATATATAAAAATCTGAACCGATTTTCCCCGAATTTGGCTGTGTTATTTCATACATCTACAGACGGGCATGGTTAAATCGACTCAGGAAGTGATTCCGTCGATGTTACAAACAAATGTACAAACTCATAATGCCAGGACCACAGTGTGGTGTAGAGCATTATGACTACCGTTCTCCGTGTGAAGGATTCCGGGTATAAATAAACGCCAATTTACCAATATCCAGCCCGATCTGTTGACATTTGTGGTCTCTATGTCGTTAAGTTTATTTTTTTTAACTTTTTTTTTATTTTTGACGAAAAATTTACTTTTGTCAGTCATTTGAATCGTATTATCCCTAAAACATATTAATGACTTGCGCTTTTAAAGAAAAATTACAAGCATTTTCAGGATCCATATACTTTTAAGCTTATTTACACGTCTTTAGTCCGCTCAAAGCTGAAATATGCTTGTTTTATCTGGAGTCATTTCTGTTATTACTAGAATTGAGAATGTGCAAAAAATATTTATAAAATTTGTTCTTCGCTCTATCAATTTTACACTGTCTCATATTGAAAAATGCAGATTAATTCCGTTGAAAACACTTCAAAGCAGAAGACAGGATTTGTCCCAAACTTTTGCATTTCAATGTGCCTTCTCGTACTTAAGGTGGGTACTATGTTTTTTCGGCACGAAAAAATTTCGCAAAATGTTATTTCGAGTTGAAAAATGGAACGCTTTTTTCCAAAGTCGCATTGCAATTTGGAAGTGTGTCAAAGTGTCACTTTAATATGTATGTATGTGTGTATATGCATGTGAATTTTTTCTTTTTGCTATCATTCTTGAAAACAAACAAAAGATAAAATTCGAATCAATAAACAATTGGAATAATGCCGACTTAGAAAATAGTTAATTTAAATGTCAGAATGGGAATATTGTTGAAGATCATTGTGCTAACATTATACATAAAGTATTTATTTTGTGTTGTTGCGGTGGCGATGTTTGTGAGACATGAAAAGTCAGGGTAGTACAATTTTATAAATAACGAAATAATTTCCTACTGTTGTACACATATAAATAAATAAAATGATGTTTTGATTAATCGAAAAATATGTTTTATTATTATATTTAAGCATTTACATTACATTTGTTGACATATATAAATTATACTTCCATCCATAAAAGGAATATCTTCTTCCAATGTTTATGGCTGGCTAACTCTGTATGTTCTTTACAACTATTTCCAAATCGAGAACACAGGCACTGTCCAATTTCATTGTCCTACTGCTTTAGTAGCGTTAGTCGTCCATAATGTTTCCTTAGGCTTTTGCACACAATTGTTCTAAACATACAAACGTAAATGTACATATCTAATTACAAGAGAAATTTCACATTATTACATTTAGTTACATGTCCTTCCACTGTTTTGCAATTTTGTTTGCTTTTGCACTGTAATCCAATTGGATTTTCGCTCTTCTGGTTTATTCCATAAACATAATTATTTAGCCTTTCACATATTTGCATTCTTTATACCCTACACCACACTGTGGTACAGGGTATTATAACTTTGTGCATTTGTTTGTAACACCCAAAAGGAGAAGAAATAGACCCATTGTTTATTATACCGATCGACTTAGAATCACTTTCTGAGTTGATTTAGCTATGTCCATCTGTCTGTCCGTCTGTCTGTGCATGTATTCTTGTAATCAAAGTACAGGTCGCAATTATGGTCCGATCTCGACGAAACTTTACACACATATTTTATTTGGCCCAAGGACGATCCCTATTGAATTTGGTTAAAATCGGTTCAGATTTAGATATAGCCCCCATATATATGTTACCCCAGATTTGACATGTAAGCGCTGTAAAAACTTTATTTTATATCCGATCAGTCTGAAATTCGGCAGAAAGATGTTTGTTATTATATGAATGAACACTGTTAAATTTGGAAGGAATCGGTTCAGATTTAGATATAGCCCCCATATATACGTTACCCCCGATTTGAAGTGTAAGCGCTGTAAAAATGTTATTTTATATCCGATCAGTATGAAATTCGGCAGAAAGAGGTTTCTTATTATATGAATGAACACTGTTAAATTTGGAAGAAATCGGTTCAGATTTAGATATAGCTCCCATATATACGTTACCCCCGATTTGATATGTAAGCGCTGTAAAATCTTTATTTTATATCCGATAAGTATGAAATTCAGCAGAAAGAGGTCTCTTATTATATAAATGAACACTGTTAAATTTGGAAGAAATCGGTTCAGATTTAGATATAGCCCCCATATATATGTTACCCCCGATTTTACATGTAAGCGCTGTAAAAAGTGTATTTTATATCCGATCAGGAATACTGCCAAATTCGGAGATAATCGGTTCGGATTTAGATATAGCCCCCATATATATGTTACCCCCGATTTCACATGTAAGCGCTGTAAAAACTGTATTTTATATCCGATCAGTGTGAAATTCGTCAGAAAGAGGTTTCCTATTATATGAATGAACACTTTTAAATTTGGAAAAAATCGGTTCAGATTTAGATATAGCCCCCATATATACTTACCCCCGATTTGACATGTGAGCGCTGTAAAAATGTTATTTTATATCCGATCAGAGCGAAAAAACTGTATTTTATATCCGATCAGTGTGAAATTCGTCAGAAAGAGGTTTCCTATTATATGAATGAACACTTTTAAATTTGGAAAAAATCGGTTCAGATTTAGATATAGCCCCCATATATACTTACCCCCGATTTGACATGTGAGCGCTGTAAAAATGTTATTTTATATCCGATCAGAGCGAAAAAACTGTATTTTATATCCGATCAGTGTGAAATTCGTCAGAAAGAGGTTTCCTATTATATGAATGAACACTTTTAAATTTGGAAAAAATCGGTTCAGATTTAGATATAGCCCCCATATATACTTACCCCCGATTTGACATGTGAGCGCTGTAAAAATGTTATTTTATATCCGATCAGAGCGAAAATCGACAAAAAGAGGTTTCTTTCTACATGAAGGAATACTGCCAAATTCGGAGAAACTCGGTTCAGATTTAGAAATAGCTCCCATATATATCTTACCCTCGATTTGACATGTAAGCGCTGTAGAGACTGTATTTAATATCCGATCAGTACGAAATTCGACAGAAGAAGGTCTTTTTACATAAATGAGTATTCAGGGAAGATCGGTTCAGATTTATATTAAAGCTCCATATATATGTTCCTCCTGATTTGGTATCAAACCGCTATAGAAGTTGTATTTTACTTCCGATCATTAAAATTTTCCAGAAAGATGTTTCTCAATTTAGGAAGGAATATTGCTTAATTTAGCGATTATCGTTTCAGAATTAGGTAATATGTTTCTACCCATTTACCAATTATTCCAAATTATTATGGCAATGACCCTTATCGCATTGTTATGAAGGTGTAGGGTATTATATAGTCGGCCCCGCCCGACTTTCTGCCTTTCCTTACTGGTTTTTCTTTATTTCGGAAGATAATTTAATTTATTATTCTTTATTAGGAAATTGTATTTCTAATATTTACAACAGTTGAGTCAAAAATAAATATAATCAAATGGGAGTGTGACGGTGGCGGCATTAAATTTGTTGCGGCGTTCAATTTGTAACGGCGTTCAATTTGTAACGGCGTTAAATTTGTGGTGGCGCAAAATTTTACTTTTTCGCGTTGAAATAAACATAGTACCACAAACGAAAAAATTTCGCAGTTTTTTTCGCGACTTTGTTTTTATATGGGATTTCAACGCGAAAAATGAAAATAGTACCACGCTTTAGAGACAACTTGTTTTATGTACCGTTCCACAGAACGAGTTTTTTCTACAACGAACCTATCTCGAGGGCTTTAAATGAGTATAACCGCATAATTTGTGTGGATTTGGATATAAATTCAAGTTAAGCAATGTTTTCAAATGTATTAGATTTAATTTATTTTTAGATAGAAGTCGTAGTCCGTAAGGAATACTGTAATTCCATTGACTGTAACTAAATGAAATTAAATGAGAAGTCAAATCGAAGAAGTGCTATATAAGGGGGCTATCTCAAAAAATTGAGCGATGAAAATAGCTGCGATACCCGCAGCTATATTTTCAAAAGTACGTAGTATGTTCAAAAAATATCGCGATTTTTGTATTTTTTCAAAAAGTATTTATTTATTCATGAATATCTTTTTTGTCCCCTTCAAAGTAATTCCCCTCGGATATACATAATACACTTCTGCCAACGTTTTTTCCAATCCTCGAAGCACTTCAAATAATCATTTTTTGTGATCTTGTTCAGCTCCTCCTTCGATGCCGTCTTTATCTCCTTAATCGTGGCGTAGCGTCGTCCTTTCATGGGCCTTTTCAGTTTTGGGAACAAAAAATAGTCACAGGGGGCTAGGTCAGGGGAATACGGTGGATGCGGCACCATTACTGTGTTGTTTTTGGCCAAATATTCGCGCACAAGCAACGATGTGTGTGCAGGGCGTTATCATGGTGCAAAAGCAAGTTTTTGTTCTTCCACAAACCCGGGCGTTTTTGGAGGATTGCTTCGCGCAATTTGCGCAAAACTTGCAGGTAATATTCTTTATTGACCGTACTACCCTTTGGCAAGAACTCATAATGCACCACGCACCTGCAATCAAAGAAAACTGTGATGTTTTCGTCTGTTGTTGACGTGCTCGGGCGTCCGGCACGCTGTTCGTCCTTCGCATCTTCTCGGCCCTCTAAGAACATTTTGTATCACCGATAAATGTTGCTTTGGTCCAAGGTAGCTTCACCATATGCCACACTCAACATACGGAATGCGTCAGCGCACTTTATTTTGTTTTTCACACAAAATTTGATGCAAATTCTTTGATCCATTTTCTGAAATAGATAAAAATCGAAGACAAGATAAAAAAACATCCAAGCACAACAGCTGTCAAAAATTAACTAAACATTCAAATTGGCCGACCATGCCAGCATAAGTAAGGGACATGAGTACCAACATAACGCTACAAAAATATCAAAAATCAAATACACGTAGCCCGCGGAAATTAAGAGTTCGCGATATTCTATGAACATACCTCTATATTCAAGAAGTATACCAGTATGTATATACCAAATTTCAGTTATATAGCTCAATTATTGTAGATTGAAGCGTGATTACAACACACGAACAATATACCTTATGTTTATGGGGTCTCAGATAAATATTTAGAGGTGTTACAAATGGTGTGACAAAATGAACACAACCCCCATCCTATGGTGGAGGGTGTAAAAATGGACCGCTGTTGCCCCTTTTATATCCCAAGTTACCTACCAAATTTTAGTTATCTAGCTCAATTATTGTAGATTGTAGCGTGATTACAACAGACGGACGGACATGGCTAAATTGTCTTAGAATTAGAGGTGTTACCATCGGGTTGACAAAATTAATATACCCCCATCCTATGGTGGAGGGTATAAATATATTTTGCTTATTTCAAACATTTTCTAGTTGAAACCACTGTTCAGCGATCCCATCGAATGATTAAAGACCAACGACAAATTAACATTAAAAACAAAAGAAAAAAAGAAGATTGGTTTACATTCAATAAATATGGTAAAGACAAACAATCTGTGAGTTCGTTGATCTTTTACGACTATTTCGATGTAAATTTTGCTATAATTGAGTTAAGCTTTGTCTAAAATTGTTGGCGTTTTGAACCTTTTCTCTTTTCGATTATTTGCTTTTTTTGTAGCTGTTAGATCTGGCCAGGTTTACAAATATTTACAATAAATGTTGGCTTATCAAATACATTAACAAATAAGCTCAAACTTTTTTTATTTCTTATTCGTTCACGTTAATCGTCTTAGAATATTTATAATGTTCAAAAATTTTTGTAGAAATTATCAGCCATAAACATGACGTCATATGTGCTGCGCTGCTGTGGACCCACCACTACCACAACCCATCCTAACCTAATCTTTACAAAAGAAGAAAAGAGACGGCAGTTTGAGCAGTCTCGGCTCATAGTTTGTTGACTAAAGTCTCTACAGAATGGTCGCTTCTATTGGGCATCTTCAGCCTCTTCGAGAATATTTATTTTCCTGCATGTGCAAAATGGTCAATGCATGACATAGCCCCCTATAAAGGAAAGCACTGATGTGACTTATTGGTGGGGATCTACGCATCCTATAGTTCGCATCTATACCCAGGATGGGGACTGGACAGTAATCCCAAATGGGTCACCAGTCCTTGATTTTCTGGAATCTAACTGGTAGCATCTTCGGCTACGCAGTCTGTCCAGTGTACTTAATCTACCACGGGAGTCAGGAACGCCCCTGGAACGTAGGTTCTAGCCTGACTATTGGGGAGGGGGGTCGTGGTGACTGTGGTTGAAACCAAAATCGCTGGGAGAGAATAGTCTCGGATGTGGGGTTGCAAACCAACCGAGTGCAATGACCCATAGAATGGCAAGGAGTTTAAATGGGCTCCGCTCCTAACCAAGAGGGAGGGCAAAAATGTCCAGAAACAAGGAATTGTTTGCTACTCATGCTCATTGTGTGTGAGGTTGTTGGTCGACGAATGTATTCACCCAAGTGTTTAGAATACGGTGTGGTTAGGACTAGCGGTAGGAACTCACATAAATCCAGAATACTTAACTTATTGGTGCATTAACACAACATTTATAACAAATAAAGGGAAAAATATGTGCCAATCGTGACACATATCGGGATGGAACTTGCATCAAGTTTAGTCCTATTGGATAGTAGTTATGACGCAAAATTTCAGCGAGATCGGTTAAGGACTATCCGAATTGGAGGGAGTTGAATTTTGAAATGTTGGTCAAACGGATCGCTTTTTTCCATCCATATGACTTATAACCTATTGTATTTAGAAAATACATCATTTGTTTTCAACCCGTCTTGCACAGTGAAATTTCCGAAAAAAATTAACGTTGTATTACTAAAAACCATAAAACTTGTCTTAAAATAAAGGCATTGATATTTTTGCTGAATACCGAAATGCAAATAAATATTTTTTTCCTAAATAATAGTCCCAAATGGGTAATTCCAAAGGGAACCGACCCAGTACGAATATTTGTGGATTTAGATTTCAATGAAATTTTACACGCATATACTAGAAGACCATGCAGACTTACTACCTTTTACCGATTGTATAAATTCTTAACCGTTTTGATTTTATAGAGTGCCAAGTTGGTCACCTACAACATTTTATTACAAATTCAGCCGTTATGAAGTCTGCATATCTTTTGAACGGAATATCAGATTTGAATGATATAAGTACCATTTGAAAGAATTTCACATCCTTTCTAAGCAAATAATTTTTGTCTATTAAGGGCATCAAAAGGACTAAAATTTCCTTAATCCTTGATTATCCTGAAAAGCATATCTTCCATTTTTATACCCTACACCACACTGTGGTACAGGGTATTATAAGTTTGTTTCACGGCAGATGTTTGTAACACCTGAAAATAACACAGCTAGACCCACCTTAAAGTATACCGATCGACTCAGAATCACTAGCTGAGTCGATGTCCGTCCGTCCGTCCGTCTGTCCATGTAAAGTTGTTCGTCGACTACAGGTCGCAATTTCACTCCGATCGTTCTGAAATTTTGCAGTTTAGAATATTTCGCGGCTGTTAAGATCGCTATTGAATTTGGTTGAAATTGGTTCAGATTTAGATATAGCTCCCATATATATCTTTCGTCCGATTTGGCCTTTTAGTCCTATAGAAGCTGTATTTTACATCCAATCGTTTTGAAATTGAGAATGGTAGAGTTTCTTGATCCATGAACCAACATTGCCGAATTTTAAGAAAATCGGTTAAGATTTAGCTATAGCTCCCATATATATGTTTCGTCCGATTTTGCTCTTTAGTCCTGTAGAAGCTGTATTTTACATCCAATCATTTTGAAATTTAGAATGGTAGAGTTTCTTGATCCCTGAACCAACACTACCGACTTTGAAGAAAATCGGTTAAGATTTAGCTATAGCTCCTATATATATGTTTCGTCCGATTTGGCCATTTAGTCCTGTAAAAGCTGTATTTTACATCCAATCGTTTTGAAATTTAGAATGGTAGAGTTTCTTGACCCATGAACCAACTTTGCCGAATTTGAAGAAAATCGGTTAAGATTTAGCTATAGCTCCCATATATATGTTTCGTCCGATTTTGCTCTTTAGTCCTGAAGAAGCTGTATTTTACATCCAATCATTTTGAAATTTAGAATGGTAGAGTTTCTTGATCCATGAACCAACACTACCGAGTTTGAAGAAAATCGGTTAAGATTTAGCTATAGCTCCCATATATATGTTTCGTCCGATTTGGCCCTTTAGTTCTATAGAAGCTGTATTTTACATCCAATCGTTTTGTAATTTAGAATGGTAGAGTTTACTGATCCATGAACCAACACTACCGAATTTGAAGAAAATCGGTTAAGATTTAGCTATAGCTCCCATATACATGTTTCGTCCGATTTGGCCCTTTAGTCCTATAAAAGCTGTATTTTACATCCACTCGTTTTGAAATTTAGAATGGTAGAGTTTCTTGATCCATGAACCAACACTACCGAATTTGAAGAAAATTGGTTAAGATTTAGCTATAGCTCCCATATATATGTTTCGTCCGATTTGGCTCTTTAGTTCTATAGAACCTATATTTTATATCCAATCGTTTTGAAATTTAGAATGGTAGAGTTTCTTGATTCATGAACCAACATTGCCGAATTTGAAGAAAATCGGTAAAGATTTAGCTATAGCTCCCATATATATGTTTCATCCGATTTGGCTCTTTATCCACTAGTTTTTAATCCCTACACCACACTGTGGGACAGGGTATTATTTAAGTATAAAATGTCCCAAAAGTAAATTTATGTAATCAATTTATACATGAATTACAAAATTTATATATCAGAGTTATTCAATATTACGAGAGTGGTGTAGGGTATTATATAGTCGGCACCGCCCGACTTTAGCCTTTCCTTACTGGTTTGTTTTATATTTAAAAATTACCCCCTTATTTTACCACAATATTTAAAATTTTCTGCGTGAGTCCTCCATGGGTTAAAAAAATATGAATTAATTAGCGTCCGTCCGTCTGTCATTTCGACTGAATGGTGCCAACGATAACTCTGAAAAGGAGTGTCCGAATGACTTAAAATTGCATATTTTATAATAATTTATTCAAACCAAGTTTATGTTTGATGGACAACAATATCGGCCTACTCCTTGTGGTACCTCCCCCGCAAATGGTCAACATTTTGTGACATGTTAAAGCTCTTATAACTTCTATACTACTTATGGGTATCCTGTAAATTAGCATAAATAGTAACCATTTTACCGCCTCTATAAGCTGAACAAGAATGGTCGAAAATGCCACGCCCTTTTCGGGACCTCCCACCAGTGTTGCCAGAAATGACGATTTATAGTCATTTTGACGATTTTTAGGGCCAAAAAATTGGACATGGCGATTTGACGATTTTTGCCCCGAAATGGCGATTTTTTATGATATGGTAAAAACTAAGAAAAACATAGAAATTCTTTATATATTATAGAATAATAATATAATTTTATATATTATAGAATAATAGTATAATTTAAAATAAAAATTAGAAATGTTAGACCAATTTTCAAATATTATGGACGATCATTGAAACAAATGAAGTCGGTGGTAGATGCGATCGCATCCAATGACATAACACGAAAAGTCTCCGGAACTGGGTTATGTTGCAGAATCGGTAAAGGTAATTGCAGTACACATTTTTAAGTATGTGCTGTGTCAAAAGTTGGACCTATGCGGTAATTGTTCCAACGAATGGTTTCAGTTAAAATAAATCGTTTGTAATTACTATTTATTTCGCCCACTTGATAAAAAGTTGTTTTTTCTTTCAGGTCACAAAGTCAAATCAAATGGTGACTTTGTGTGTGGCTAAGTCAAAATATGGGCCAATGAGGCCACTTGGTCATGGATAAAATAAAATACAAATTGCCGAGTTTTAGGCATTGAGGTCAATCAATACTCGAATGGAGATCGGTTCACAAAATTTGATTAAGTTCAATTTGAGGATCCGCAAAATCATTTGAGAGTACCTATGAATACATATCTGTCCCTGAAACATGATCTTCGCCTGAAAAAACGGAACAACTGTATGTAACTGGTAAACTTTTGTGTTGACGATTTTTTGACGAATTCGAAAATTAATTTTGACGATATTGTGCCCCTATTTTGATGATTTTAGGTCAAATTCGTCTGGCAACACTGCCTCCCCCACAAAGGGACCAATTTGTACAAAATGTTCACAGCTTATAACATTAGTACCAGCACATACAAATTCTTGAAATTTTGTGCAGTGTAATATTTTTATGGTACCCACAGTCCAGTACAAAGTGGACGTTATTACCACGCCCCAACTAGTACCACTCACACAAATGGTAACAATTGTGTGAAATGTTAAAACTCTTTATTTATATATTTACTTCAATGAGTTTTTAATTTTTAAAGGGTTAATATAGTCCGAGGGTGCGAGGGTAGCTTTTCGAACTTAAACTTCATACAGATATAGTTTTTTCAAAATGCATACATTTAGGGTCATATTGACAAAACAACCGATCTCAAAACAAAATTATTTTCGACAAAAATTACATCACAGTTTTTGGTAATTTTCTCGCCAACCGCTGTAGCAGGAAGAATCATATAACTTGGAAAATAAAGGTACACGAATTTTGTGGCCCATTGAAGTGTCCGTTATTTCCCAGTAAAATTTTGTTTTTGAGATCAAAAGTTCATGTTTGAACATAGGGCGATTATGAATTCTCTCCATCTTCTTCGATCGTTAGCAAGATTCCTAGTACCTTTGTACCAACATTCGTAAACATCGCTTAATATTTGCAAACTGCAATTTGATCACAGAAATATATGAACAAACAGACGAACATGGTTCAGATTAAGATAAAGCCCCTGTATATACCCCGATTTGAAATATAAGCATAACCATTATTAACAAATAAGAACATTTCAGTCGGGTAAAGCGACTAAGGTATACCCTTATTTTGTGAGCTATTTAATATGGACTAGTACAAAAATGAATCAGTCAATTTGTGTGTGAGGTACCAGAAGGGTTAAACAAATACACATATTTTTCGATGAAAAGCAGATTCTAAAAATATATTGCACTGTACCGAATTGCACTTGTATTTTCAATTTAAGATATATTTAATTATCCCCTCACCTTAGAGGGGAGGGTAGATATCATTTGCTACGAGCCAAAAGTGTAACACATCGAAGGAGTGGTCATTTAAGTCATTTGGGCAATGTCCGTCCGTCCGTCTGTTTGTCTGTCTGTGTTTCTGTCTTCTGGCTGGTGCGCACGATAACTCTCGAAAAGAGTAACCGATTGACTTCTAATTTGGTATGCGGTAATATTTTGCTCTATCTCCGGCTAAGTTCGAAGATGGGCCATATTGGTCCACTCCTTCTAGTACCTCCCCCACAAAGGGTTAACTTTTACTGAAATATTGATTATTTAATACCTTCTATACTGCCAACACGAATCTTCTGAAATTTCACACATAGTATTAGTTTGTTAGTCGCTAACACGTCATGAAAAATGGGCGAAGTGGCCACTCCCTTTTTGGTACCTCCCACACGAATGGACCATTTTGCACCAACAGATAACTGCTTATATCTTTAATACCAGTTCATACAAATACTTGAAATTTTGTACAGTGTAATGCTTTTATAGTACCTAGCATTCAGAAAAAAGTGAGCCCTATTGGCACGCCCCTTTTGGTACCTCCCACACAAATGGACCATTATGTACTAAAAACAAGTAAGAAAGTTTCAGTCGGGTAAACCGACTAAGGTATACCCTCACTTTGTGAGTAATGTAATATTGAATATTACTCGAATTATTCTGTCAATTTGTGTGGGAGGTACCAGAAGGGGTTTATCAAATACACCTTTTTTTTTTGCTGAACATTAGATACTTTAAATTCATTGCACTGTGCCGACTTATAAGCATTTATGTGCACTGGTATAAACGTTATGAGACATTAAATTGTGATATGATTTGGGCATTTTGTGTGGGAGGTACAAAAAGGGGCGTGGCAATAACGCCCATTTTCACAGGGCTATAGACACTATAAAAACATTACACTGTACAAAATTTCAAGTATTTTTATACACTGGTTTTAATGTTATAAGCTGTTAACTTTTGGTGCAAAAAGGTACCTTTGTGTGGGAGGTACCAAAAGGGGCGTGACAACAACACCCATTTTTCCCTGGACTGTAGGCAATATAAAAGCATAATACTGTACAAAATTTCAAGTATTTTTAAACACTGTTATTAATGTTATAAGCTGTTAACTTTTGGTACAAAATGGTGCATTTGTGTGGGAGGTACCAAAAGGGACGTGGCGACTTCGCCCATTTTTCTCGAGTTGATAACGACTAATAAGCTAATACTATGTGTGGAATTTCAAAAGATTCGAATAAGTAGTATAGCAGTTATTAAAGAATCAATAATTCACAACATTTTAACACTTTGTGGGGGAGGTACTAGAAGGAGTGGACCAATATGGCCCATCTTCGAACTTAGCCGGAGATAGAAAAAAATATTACCACATACCAAATTTGAGGTCAATCGGTTACTCCTTTCGAGAGTTATCGTGCGCACCAGCCAGCAGACACACAGACAGACAGACAGACAGACAGACAGACGGACGGACATTGCTCATTCGACTTAAAATGACCCAAAACGGATTTCCTCCGAACATACTTGGGGTCTTAGGTCACTCCTTCGACGTGTTACACTTTTTTCCGTAGCAAATGATATATACCCTCGTCACACTAAAGTGAGGGTATAATTAGCAGCTTATAACTTTAATACCAGTGCACACAAATACTTGAAATTTTGTACAGTATAATGCTGTTATAGTACCTAAAGTCTAGAGAAAAGTGGCTGTCATTGGTACGTCCCTGTTGGTACCACCCACACAAATGGACCATTTTACACCAAAAATTAACCGATTTTAACATTAATACCGTTATTGGCATGCCCCTTTTGGTACCTTCCACTTAAATGAAGCATTTAGTACCAAAACTTTAAAGTTATTAAATGCAAGTTAAATTCATAATAATTTAATTAAAACAAAAAAAATAAATTTACGAATATTTTTTGGGACTCATGGTGAGGGGATTCATAAGTCGGTTTACCCGACTGAACTTTCCTACTTGTTTTGGTATGATTTGGCCATTTTCTGTGGGAGGTTCTAAAAGAGGCATGTTAATAACGCCCGTTCTTCGCAAGGTTATAGGTGCTTTAAAAGCATACTAGTGTGCTGAATTTTGTTGTATTTGTTTAAATTTTGGTAGAAAATGATACCTTTGTGTGGAAGGTACCTAAAGGGGCGTGGCAATAACCCCACTACAAAAACATTACACTGTACAAAATTGCAAGTATTTGTATTCACTGATATTAATGTTATCAGTTGTTAACCTTTGGTGCAAAATCGTCCATTTGTGTGGGAGGTATCGAAAGGGGAGCGGTAAATTCGCCTATATTTTCGTGGAGGTAGCGATTAATAAACTAATACTATGTGTGTAATTTCAAAAGATTCGAATAAGTAGTATAGAAGTTAATAGAGATTTAAATTTTAACCCTCTGTGTGGGAGGAACTAGAAGGAGAGGACCAATATGGCTCATCTTCGAACTTAGCCGGAGATAGAAATAATATTACCACATACCAAAATTGAAGTCAATCGGTTACTCATTTCGAAAGTTATCGTGCTCACCAGAAGATAGACAGATAGAAGGACGTTGCTCAAATTACTTAAAGTGACCCAGAACGGATTTCCGCCGAACATATACGGGGTCTTAGATCACTCCTTCGATGTGTTACACTTTTGGCCCGTAGCAAATGATATATATCCTCGTCAGACTAAAGTGAGGGTATAAAAAACATTGTTAAATTTGACAATATTTTACTAATTCCGCTCTGTTAGAGCGGTGTAGGATATCATATAGTCGGCTCCGCCCGACTTTTGTCCTTCTTTACTGGTTTTAAATTGAATTTAATTGATGATACATTATATCATTTGTTATTATTAAGCAATTAACAGACCATCAATTCCCAATAGATAGATGTGGTTCCGTTTTCAACTGAATCATTAGACTCTTTTCGCATTTGTAGAGGAACAATATATTTTAGTACGTTTTTGTAGACAAAATAACCATTGTCAGTCCGTAAAAATGCCGTTGGCCAGAAAAACGGGGCAAATACAAAAGACTTAAGACACACAACTTCTAAGCGGCAATCAACAATATTATTATTATGAATTTTAACGCATAAATAAAACGTTAACGTTTTCTCTACACAAAATGATATTGGTGAAATCAAAGAGGCGGAATATAAATTAAACAGGTTTTATTTTACCACAATTTATTTGAATATTTATTTCCTAACAAGCGGAGACAATAGGTATATCTTTATCTGTGAAGCTACTTAAAATGCTAGGTCTGTTTCAAACAGAAATGCTTGAGGAGGGGAATGCATTGTGGGTAAACTGCAACAGACATATGTATATGAATTTCTTGTCTGAGAAGAAGAGTATTATTCTTTTTTCAAGTTTTCAGTTGTACATTTAACACATGTTCATAAAATCAACATTATTAGCATTTACAGGGTGGCTGATATGTAATGCAACAAAGTAAAGCGCTATATTTTTTTTTTTAAATTTTATTGTTCAAAAGCAAAAAATGTCGGAAATAATATAAAATTTTAAAAACAGTTTAGATTTGTTCGAATTGGCCACCTTTGGCACGAATTATGGCCTTCAAACGGCCGACAAAGCCATCACACGCTGCACGAAAGTGGCTCTGCGGTATTTTGGCCCATTCCCGGCGAAGCGCCGTCTTGAGATGATCGATACTTTGGTATTTTTTAGTGCGAACCTTACTCTCTAAAATGCCCCAGGCGCAAAAGTCCAACGGATTGACATCCGGAGATCTTGGTGGCCATTGTGCGGTAGAAATGAAGCGAGGAACCTCCTTTTTAAGCCATTCTTGGTAGACGCGTGCTGAGTGCGATGGTGCTGAGTTCTGTTGGAATGTCCATGGTCTGCGGCCGAAATGTTTGTCTGCCCATGGCTTCAATACTGTCTTTAACACATTTTCCCGATAATATTCGGCTTTTATTTTGACCCCATGGTCGATGAATACGAGCGGGGAGCGACTATCGGCCGTTACAGCGGCCCACACCATTACCATCGGCGGCGCTTGAGTTCTGGTGGCCAATCGAAGGTGTACATTTTAAGCTGACCTCTTTGGCAAGTAAACCCGATAATTTTGTTTGTTCACAAACTGCTCAATTTGGAATGGCTTCTCATCGGAGAAAACCAAATTCGGTAACTGGCCACTGCAAGCGAAGCAACTCCTTGGCTCTTTTTTGTGCATCGGTGAGCTCTTGCACTTTTTGGAACTTCAATGGCTTTAGTCCAAGCTCATTTTTTAATATGTGTTGTATCCGTTCTCGCGATATGTTCAGCTCACGAGCAATTTTTCTACCACTGCGGCGTGGATTTCGATCAAATATGGCCTTCACTTTTCGGATCATTTCTGGTGTTGTTACCGTTTTTTTCGTCCACTTTTTGGACGCGATGCAACACTGCCAGTATCACGGTAACGAGCAATGGTACGAGAAACAAAACATTAATTCACATTTAAATGCTGGAGGGCTCTAACGATAGCCACTTGTGTTTTTCCACCCAAATATACAGCAATCACACTATCACGCTTGAATTACATCACGAATAACTTTTTTCTGAATACAGTAGATCCAAATGCTTTTGTAAGCTTGTAAACAATAAAATGAACTGTCACTGAAATAAATCTGTCAGCTATCAGACTAGCGGTTTAGATATAATAGCATCCTGAAGTTGGTTGCAACACATATCAGCCACCCTGTATATTCATTTTGAATTTTATACATATTAGATATTAATATTTCATAGCAGTATTTAATACAATTCTTATAGACAACTTTGTATTCCGCATCTGTAGCTAAATAAAACGAAAACTATTTAGAATTGTATTAATACTCTTCGCAACGATAAAAATAACTTCAATGAAATTCTTTGATTAATTTTAATTTAAAATCAAATTTTAATTTTTTTTAAATAATTTCAACTGTTTATATCGAAAGTGGCGTAAACGTTATTCTGGTTTTAAACCAAAAGTAGTATTGTTAGAAAGCTAGGTGAGTAGTAGAAATATGTTATTTACATTCAGTTAATCCCAAGACTTCAATGTTTTTATGTTAAGTGAAAATTTTCGCATTTGAGTTTTATTAACCTACTTATTTCGAGTAAAATAGAGTGGCGTTTACGCCACTTCAAAATAAACAGTTCATTTAGTTCTTTGATCGGAAATTGGATATTGTCTATGACTTTCTCTGAAACAGTCTGAAAAAATAAACTTCCACAGAAAATGTATTTATTGTTATCGTATGCGAGTACGTCCGTCCGTCTCTCTATGTATTCTCGTAATCAAAGTAATGGTAGCATTATTGTCTGATCGCAACCAAATTTGGCATGTACACATGTTTAGTCTAGGGAGGAAACCTATTGAATGTGGTGAAAACCGTTTCAGATTTAGATATGAATGGCTCAAATTCCAAATCGAGTACTCAATTTATTTTTTCAAATTTTAAAGTCAAAACACTTGATAGATGCCAAATTTTTACTATTCATATTTTTTTTTTAATTTTTTCAACTATTTGTTTTATCGAGTTAATCGATTTGGCATTTGAGCCATTCATAGAGCTCAAATATACTTATACGAGTATATTATCCTCCAGTTTTGCCATCTAAACGATATTGATGTTGTTTTTCAGAAACGATTATTACAACATTTGTCTCAAAGTGGTTTCTTAATTATGGAACGAGCACTGTCATATTTGGGGAAATCCAGATTTAGATGTACCTACGATACGAGATGTACGTACGATACGAGATGTACCTACGATATATAAGTTCTTCTAGATTTGGCATATAAATAACCTAGTAATGACATCTTATTGCCCTTTTAGTCAACAAATAATAACATACTTGGTTGCGTAATTACACTGTGCGACAGCCAAAATTAGCGGGGGTTCTTACTACCGGGAAAGTTATATCGGTCACAAAAAAGTTATACGAGAACGACTAAAGACGAACTAAGAATTACAAATCCTACAAATTTTAATTCCGTGTGAGAACAGATGTTTAAGACAAAACTACATAAAATTCTTCCTCAAATTGCCACTGACTTTTTACAGTGTACCGATTGCACAATTCACTCCTTCAGATCAGCTTACTCTTTTACGTATCCTTGCAGAGTAATTGCCTTTATCTTGACGAATGAATTTACCGGTTATTCGAGTATTCGCTAACTTTGTCATCTGGGTATGTTTACATTTTTAACGAGTACTAGCTGGACCCGGTCCACTTCGTTGCCCCAGATTTACATTTCCGATCCCGTCCATTTTTAAAAACAAACGATTTGTCACGTCCACATTTGCGCCGCCCACATTTGCAATTTTTTTTTTCTAAAACCGTCTCAGACAAAATAGCTTTCAAACAAAAGAAAAAATTTTTAAATCGGTCCAGTGGTTTAAGCGTCTATAAAACACATATATATAGATAGATTACACTCTCTCTCTCAACAACTCTTGTTGTGTCAACATCCATAAACACCATCTAGTCCTTACAACGTAATTTTGCTTTTAATAAAGCTTTTTATTTAATTTATGAAAAAACTTAACACCCCGTGTTTTATCTATATTTATTTTTCATAAAACCCTCGCTCACGGCGAAACAACAGATGTTAAGTAACTGCCTTTAAAACTATTAGAAAAATTTGATTTTTTCCAAAAAAAAAACATTTTTGTTGGCACGAAAAATACCATAAAAAAAGGAAAAAATCGCAAACATTTTTTGTTGCCTATTTGCAAATAGTCTATGGATAAATATATAAATTACTACCCACCTTGTAAAAATAGGGAAATTCAGACAAATAATTTTTCATATTTGTATACCCTACAACACTCAATACATGGTATTATGACTTTGTGCATTTTTTGTAACGCCCAAAAAGAGAAGAAATAGAAACACAGTTTATTATACCGATCGACATAGAATCACTTTTTGAGTCGATTTAGCCATGTCCGTCTGTCTGACCATGTATTCTTGTGACCACAGTGCAGGTTGTATTTATGGTCCGATTGTGATGAAATTTAGCCATGTCCGTCTGTCTGTCTGTCCATGTATTCTTGTGACCACAGTGCAGGTTGTATTTATGGTCCGATTGTGATAAAATTTAGCACAGTGCTCTTTTTTGGCCCAAGGACGATCCCTATTGAAATTTAGATATCCCGATCCCTATCGGTGCAGATTTAGATATAGCCTCCATATATATGTTACCCCCGATTTAACATGTAAGCGCTGTAGAAACCGTACTTTATATCCGATCAGTACGAAATTCGGCAGAGAGAATTTTCTTATTACATGAATGAACACTATCAAATTCGGGGAAAATCCTTTCAGATTTAGATATAGCCCCCCATATATATGTTTCACCCGATTTGACATGTAAGCGCTTTAGTAACCGTGCTTTATATCCGATCAGTACGAAATTCAACAGAGAGAGTTTTCTTATTTCGTGAATGAACACTACCAAATTCGGAGAAAATCCGTACAGATTTAGATATAGCCCCATATAAAGCATTTTTCAATAAGAGTGATATGATTTCTTTGAGTTTCGTGCACTTCGCTCAACTTATGGTCAACATAATCGGGTCTTACGATCACGTGTGAGTCGTGTCATGCTGTCATGTTATTTTTGTTAAGTATTGTTTGGCATTTCATCATGGAAGGACTTACGCCTGAACAACGTTTACAAATCGTTCAACTTTTTTACGAAAATTCACGTTCTGTGAGGAATGTGTTTCATGCACTTTACTCAACTTATGGTCAACATAATCGAGTCATCGAAAATTGGACTCAACGGATGGACCATCTGAGACGTAGCCGCGGCCAACATTTGTTAGACATAATCTTCAAAAAATAAATGCCAAAGAATGTTCTTTCAAATGATAATAAACATTCCCCATTGAATTTGAATTTTTTGTGTTTTTTTCCTTAAAAAAGTTGAGAATCTCGAAATGGATCACCCTATACAATCGATACAATTTAGTTCTAAATAAAACGTCATTCAAATGGCCTCCACGACTTCTTCTGCAGGAACGAATTCGGTGAACCCAATTTTCGAGCACTTTTTCCACTAAATCAAGTCGTATGCCATGAATGGCACGTTTACTATTGATTTGTAAAGCTTGAAGAGAGTCTGGTTTATTTCGAAAGACCAATGATGTTAAATCAAAACTTCTTAGAGGCCATTCAATATCACAATTTCTTGAAATAATCGAATCTCCAAACTTTCTCGCAACAATTCAATTACAACACAATCGGTCAAGGGCAAAAAGATAGCTCTTAACGAGAGCTAAAATATTGCTCAAGGTCGTAGGTCGACAGTAAAGTGTTTTTTTTTTTTTTGATTTAAAAAAAATGGACTTAGCGCACGAATTGGAGAACGATTATTTTGATAATAAAACTGAATAACTTGTAAACTTTGCTTTTGCGTATATCTCTTCATGATGAAATTTTAAAAAACTACTGAATACAATGAAAAACAAATGACAGATCATGACATATTACAAATGGCCGAAACGTCACTTCAAAATAATATCATCCCTATTGGAAAACCCGGTATATGTTTCACCCAATTTGACATGTAAGCGCTGTAGAAACCGTGTTTTATATTCGATCAATACGAAATTCGGCAGAGAGAGTTTTCTTATTACATGAATGAACAGTGCCATCGCAATGCACATTTTCGCATTGTAAGGGAGGTGTAGGGTATTATATAGTCGGCCCCGCCCGACTTTCTGTCTTTCCTTACTGGTTTTTATTTAGAACTAATATATGTGAAACAAAGATTAATTTTATTAAAGTATTTTGGTTTTTTAGAAATTTTATATGTTTGTAAAATTTAAATCGTATAATCTGGTGTATTGATTGTCTGGCAAAAAGTGATGAATTGGAATATTTGAAAATTAGAAATTAGGGCTGTAAAACAAAAGCTAATGAGCTAATATAAATTATAACAGGATTTCTAGGAAATATTTAAAAAATCAAAAATATTTTTTATATCAAATATATATTTGGAAAAGTTGCTAAAAAATAAATTTGTTTGTGTGTAAACACATATTTTATTTAAGAAAGTCAGTTCTCAAAAATATAATTTGTTCTAATATATTAAAATATGCGTTCGAAATTAAATTTCTTGATTTTAAAATAACATTTATTTGTGTGTTTGGATGTTACAGGACGGCTTTTATTTTTTGAAAGTTATTTATAGTACCTTCAAAACAAGGTATAGTATATCAAAATCGGTCAAGTATTTCACGAGTTACGAGCGATTGAATGAACAAACATTTTTAAAAAAATCGTAATTCCGCCCATAACTTTTTAACAACATTTTTAAAATTTTTTTTAAACACGTATAAAATATTTTTAAGAGAAATATACATACGCAAAATTTCGAAGCATTCAAAGCTAGTGATGTCAAAAATCGTAATCGTAATCAGCCAGTTATTTTGACTGGATCGGTATACATACTTGAAGGTAGCAAATTTTGTTGTTTACTTCAAATCAATAACACAAAAGCACTCGATATTTTTTGGATCTGATACATATTGTTGAAATAATATACCAGAGTAGTGATAAAGTGAAAAATTTTAATTTAAAATGATCAGTATATGAGTTTATACAAGAAAACCACAGGAGATTTTTAAGGCCTCGAATCGCTCCAACAGAGTTTCTTTCATGGTTGATTTCGACATTACCGGATAAAATATATTCCTCTTTGGTTTTTACTTTATTAGAAAGCTTTGTAGGTTATTTGCGGTCATTATTTTTTTTGAACATTATTTTTTTACGAAAAAATTGTCTAAAAAAGTACTCAAACATCATTCCCCTGCCTGCTTCTAACTCTACTTTCACTAAATTGTTTTAATTTGTTAACAAAAATATTAAATATTTATTAAATAAAATTCCTTCAATGTAAAATATAATATATATTGATTTATGTTTTCTATTTATTATTGTTTATAATTTTTTATCAATTACTACCTATTTTTATGAATCATTATTTTTTGTCCCTGAAAATATGAGTCATTCCCATGGCAAATCTTATATTCCTTAAAATTCAAATTTGCAAACTATTTTGGATTTCGAAGAACAGAAAATTATTGGAATGCAAGTATTTAAACCAAAGTTATAGAGACTTTGGTAGTCAATAGCAATTCCCCTGTCAAAAAAGAACTTAAGAACTTAATCAAACATATAATTCAAAGGAATGGCGGTTACTTGTTGACAGAAGTAAAGAAAGTTTGAAAGCAGTACTTTTACACAACGGAAATATACAAAATATTGTTGTTTTTAATGCCTCTGGGATAGCCGTGCACGCGAAGATCATTTCTTGAAATTCTCTTACCTCTACCAAAAGGGCTATAATTTCTACATTTATCCATAGATTTTTTTCAAATAGGCATTATTTTCTTCGCTAGGATGGAAACTTTTAAAAAATAAAATAAATTATTTTTTTTTTCTATTTTTTATGTTTTCTTTTCATCCCAGGATTTTTTTTTTTAAATCTAGTTTTTCCAATTTGTTTAATGACTGTTACTAAACCACAGTTTCTAAGTGAAAGAGATATTTCCAACATTGGTAGCCCACATTAATAGCTTCAATTTAACGTATAAAACCGAAATTCCCCCTATATTTTCTTCTCGTTTTGAGGTGCTCTATCCAAATTTGTCATAACCTCGATGGGCCTCGGATATTATACTCTCCCGTCACTACCCTGGGGGCTATATTTTCAAAAAATTCGTATAATTCGGTTAAAAAATTAAAAAAATTACGTATACCTTTGATAATAGAGTAGCTATTCTTAAATGGATTATATCTATCTATCTGAAGTATTGAATTGCGCAAAAAACATCAATGCCAAAAATTATGTCGAAATTGGCCCGTTATGCCGAAACCACCCTCCACCCTCCTCTGGATTCAGCCTGTAGCTCCTCAGAGTACTGTTTCGATGAAATTTAAAACTCAAACCTCCCAATACATCTTCTCTATATTTATTTATATACTAATCAGTTGACTGGTTAAGAAGCGGAAGGTTTATGAGCCATTTTTTCGATATTAACCCACTGTGCTGCAGTTGTTTTTGGATTTGCTTGACACTGTGCTAATTACACTAACTCTGGAGGTCTGTTTTTAGAGTGCTTCAAACTTCTGCTCAAAATATAAACACATCGAAAGATTGAACTTGACTTTTATTAATGAGACAGCGGACATTGACGCCCTGGACGAAGTGTTTTGATGTGATGAGATTAATCTCGATATCAGACAGAGTAGCGGTTAAATCCAAATAATGACGACTTCAGCATCTGCTGGCAGACCTCGATGATAAGCATGCGAACTACTTTATCATATTTTCATATTACGCGTTTTAAATTTATAACTGACGTTTTAAAATTTGAACTGAAACTGATACCAATGTGTTAACATTCAAGTTCATGACAAGCGACTAGGAAGCAGAGAAACCCATATATCAACAAACAAACACAGAAACCCATATTTCAACAAAAAAATCCCAGCACCACCAAAGACACCAATTTTAATAGCTCATGTAGAAGAAACCACGACGAAGAAGAAGCCGATAGACAGACACACAGACGGACAGCTTCCGATATATTGCTTCCGCTTTTTGTATTTATGTGTATTAATTATGCAATTATAAAAATATAAAATCTCGTGTTATAAATGTTTAACACAGAAGAAAGACATACAAATTAGCAGTAAAAAGAAAACACAAACGCCGAATCATATAAGCGACAATTAATCAACGCTTTTGTTTTGTAGAAATAAAGACACCATAAAAAGAAGTTAAATTACGCAGATGAACAAAAATGGTTAAAAACTAAACAGATGTTACTAAAATTAAGAGTGAAAATAAAATTCAAATGATCAAATTCAAAATCATTTAGACCTTTTTTTATTTGTTGCTTTCTGCACAGATCACGAGCGACTTGAGCCAAACTGTCATACAGGTGCCTCTAAACAAATTGGCCCGATAGGCCGGAAGCAGTTGTTTGAGTCGTAACCCAAACAACTTCCATTTAGCCTCCTCGACTGAGGAGTTCTTTACTGAAAGTGCAAAATTTCTAGGTACAATCCTAGACAAGAAATTGTACTTCTGACTTAATATATTGGAACGGGAAAGGAAGGCTAACATCACCCTATATTTCTATAGGAAAGCTGTAGGTACGCGTTCGGTCATTTCTCCTAAAATCTTCCTTAGGATATACATACCAGTAGTTCGTTCAATACTACTTTGTGGTGGACGGCAACTGGTAAACGATTCATTACCAACAAATTACACAACAACAGTGAAAACCAGTAAGGAAAGACAAAAGTCGGAGCCGACTATATGATGCCTTACACCATCTCGATAGAGCAGAATAATCACTCATATATTTCATATTAATTTGAAACGAATACCTTGAAACTCATTCTATTAGCCAATGGATCAAGAAATCACTTCTTTTTAAATTGCATAAAACTCGTTTGGAAAATTAAGCTTTGCCAATCCTAAAAGGCATAACCGAAATGACTATATCTAAATCTGAACCGATTTGTTTAGAATTTAACTGCGTTATTCGTAGAGCAAATTACTCCATTCCTATAATGTTCGTAACAAGGGTCTGTAAAATACATAAATAAGGTAAATCGGAAGAAAACTATATATGGGGGCTATATCTAAATAATTTTAATTCGATAGTAACAATAAAAAACTAGCAATAAAAATTCTATTGCATACACCGTGTGCCGGTTGTATTTATATGTAAATAATTGAAACAAAAATAATAACATGGAAACGATCAAATGAAAATGCTTGCAACGAATAATTGGTTACTACAACAGAAAAAATATTAATAAATTATTGTTTTTTGGTTATCCCAATCTTTTCCCAAATTTAGAATAACTAAATGTTTTTTTGGAAATACACAACCAACAGATTTGTTGCTCTTCTTTTGCTGATATATGACAAACAAAAAATAAAATTATTCGACATACATAAATCTTCAACATTTTGTTCAAGAACGGTATATGTAGCCAAATATAATCTCGTGTGGATAATAATGTGTATAATGCAAAATATGTTGAGCAAAAAGTTTTACATTAATAAACCAGTAAGGAAAGGCTAACGTCGGGCGGTGCCGACTATATAATACCCTACACCACTCTCGTAATATTGAATAACTCTGATATATAAATTTTGTAATTCATGTATAATTTGTTTACATAAATTTACTTTTGGGACATTTTATACTTAAATAATACTCTGTACCACAGTGTGGTGTAGGGTATAAAAACGATTGGATCTAAAGAGCCAAATCGGATGAAACATATATATGGGAGCTATAGCTAAATCTTTACCGATTTTCTTCAAATTCGATAGTGTTGGTTCATGGATCAAGAAACTCTACCATTCTAAATTTCAAAATGATTGGATGTAAAATACAGCTTCTTCAGGACTAAAGAGCAAAATCGGACGAAACATATATGTGGGAGCTATAGCTAAATCTTAACCGATTTTCTTCAAATTCGGTAGTGTTGGTTCATGGATCAATAAACTCTACCATTCTAAATTTCAAAAGGATTGGATGTAAAATACAGCTTCTATAGGACTAAAGGGCCAAATCGGACGAAACATATATATGGGAGCTATAGCTAAATCTTAACCATTTTCTTAAAATTCGGTAGTGTTGGTTCATAGATCAAGAAACTCTACCATTCTAAATTTCAAAATGATTGGATGTAAAATACAGCTTCTACAGGACTAAAGGGCCAAATCGGACGAAACATGTATATGGGAGCTATAGCTAAATCTTAACCGATTTTCTTCAAATTCGGTAGTGTTGGTTCATGGATCAATAAACTCTACCATTCTAAATTTCAAAAGGATTGAATGTAAAATACAGCTTTTATAGGACTAAATGGCCAAATCGGACGAAACATATATATGGGAGCTATAGCTAAATCTTAACCGATTTTCTTCAAATTCGGTAGTGTTGGTTCATGGATCCAGAAACTCTACCATTCTAAATTTCAAAAGGATTGAATGTAAAATACAGCTTTTATAGGACTAAATGGCCAAATCGGACGAAACATATATATGGGAGCTATAGCTAAATCTTAACCGATTTTCTTCAAATTCGGTAGTGTTGGTTCATGGATCCAGAAACTCTTTCATTCTAAAGTTCAAAATGATTGGATGTAAAATACAGCTTCTACAGGACTAAAGAGCCAAATCGGACGAAACTTATATATGGGAGCTATAGCTAAATCTTAACCAATTTTCTTCAAATTCGGCAATGTCGGTTCATGGATCAAGAAACTCTACCATTCTAAATTTCAAAACGATTGGATGTAAAATACAGCTTCTATAGGACTAAAGGGCCAAATCGGACGAAAGATATATATGGGAGCTATATCTAAATCTGAACCGATTTCAACCAAATTCAATAGCGATCTTAACAGCCGCGAAATACTTTAAACTGCAGAACGATCGGAGTGAAATTGCGACCTGTAGTCGACGAACAACTTTACATGGACAGACGGACGGACGGACATCGTTAAATCGACTCAGCTAGTGATTCTGAGTCGATCGGTATACTTTAAGGTGGGTCTAGCTGTGTTATTTTCAGGTGTTACAAACATCTGCCGTGAAACAAACTTATAATACCCTGTACCACAGTGTGGTGTAGGGTATAAAAATAAAAGCAACAATCATGAGATTAAAATTAAAAAGCAACAATCAGGGTTAAGCGATATTTGCATAAAAGTTGTGGACTCTCGTGTACTAACATTTTTGTCAAATATTTCCACATCTCATAATAGTGATGCATTTGTAACATGGGATTTTTAATTTTGTTATGAATTGTTTGCTTTTTTTCAATAAATAAAATAAAAATTAATGAAAACTGACAAATTGTCAGAACAACAAATTTTTTAAAACAGTTGGTTGTGGCAACATGCAACAGATAATTTTAGCCACCATTTTGTAGTTGGCGCAACCAAATATGATTGTAATCAAAATGGAAGCAGAAGTATACCACAACCAACATGTTGGTTGTTCTGATGGAATCTCATGATAGTAGACAGAACTACCAAAATTCGGTTGGCAAGTAATTCGGTTGAGGCAATCAAACTGTATTCTGTGTTTAGTAGTTTTTATTAATGGGTAAAGAGACTTGTCTCTGCCAATTTTAACATCGATCTGGTGTAAAATACACCTTCTATAGCCCTTAAAACCCAAATCGCAGGGAAAAATATATGGGTGCCATATACAAATCTGAACCGATTTTTACCAATTTCAATAGGGATCGTCCCTGGGCTAAAAAAGTGTTCTGTGCCAAATTTCATCACAATCCAACTATAATTACGACCTGCACTTTGATTACAAGGAGACATCTACAGACAGTCGGAAGGACGAACATGGTTAAAACGACTATGTAAGTGAATCCAGGTCGATACGTATAATAAATGGGTCTCTCTCTTCTCCTTTTGGGTGTTGCAAACAAATGCACAAACTCATAATAGTGTGGTGTAAATAATTTTAGGCCCATTTCCATCCAAAGCTTATATGTTAGAGAATTAATAGAAGTTTAAAATATAAAAAAAATCGCAAAAATCGGAGAGTAAAAACAATTTAAAAAATTATATTTAAATTGTAAAACTTAAAAATCGGAAACAGAAAAAATTTTAATATTTTTTTAATTTTTTTCTTTAAAGTACCCGAAACTTCCAACATTTCAAAAAAAAGATTTTTCAAATCGGACCATTACGTAAGAAGTTATGACCAAAACCCGATACACAGAGTGATATCTTGACGATTTTTAAAATAATTTTTTAAATACTGAACGAGTTGTCGCAAAAACGCTAAAAAAAATATGTGAAAAATCAAAACCGAAATTATTTTGAAACCGTCGATTTGTCGTGGAATTCCCCATATATAAAAATGTTAAAATGGTTGTATGTTTGTATTTGCTTTGTAGACTCTGAACCCACTGAACGCATTTTAACATGTTTTCTTTTGCTTGAAAGCTCAATGGTCAGAGATGGTTTTGGAAAAAAAATTGGAAAAAGTGGGCGGGGAAAATGTGGGCGTGGCATTATTTAAAATTCGAATTACTCAGAAAGCATTGATCCTTGAAAGAAATTTGGAACACACGTTAGTGGAGTTAATATCTACAAAATCAATAAAATTTTGCAGGATTAGATTAGTGGGTGTGGCAAAAATGGGCGTAGCATTAGTTAAACATTTATTATCTCAGAAACTTTTGCCGTAGAAAAAAAAAATCGCGATTGTAATTTATTGGAGGCAATATTAGTAATTTTGGTTTTTCCATAAGAAATAGAAAAAAAAATGTTTGTTCCGTTTTTGAAAGCTAGCATCATAACGAAGAAAATAGTGCCTATTTGAAAAGTCTATGGGCAAATGTATAAATTATCACCCATATTGTACAAATAGGGAAATTCAAAAACTAATAATAATTTTTCATATTTTTTATTTTTGCAATGTTGTTTTGTAGCTACCAAAAGGTGTGTGGCAATAACGCCTATTTTAGTATATACTATGGAAACTGTAAAAACATTACACTGTACAAAATGTTAAGTATTAGTATGGACTGGAATCGAAGTTATAAAACGTTCACTTTTTGTGCAAAATGGTCCATTTGTATGGGAGGTATCAAAAGGGGCGTCTTAACTTCTCCCATTTTTACGGGACTGTAAGTACTATAAAAGCATTACACTACACAAAACTTCAAGTGTTTGTAGGTGCAGCAATTCACGTTATAAGCCGTTAACTTTTTGTGCAAAATGGTACAATTGTATGGGAGGTACCAAAAGGGCGTGGCAGTAACGCCCATTTTCAACGGGACTGTAGGTACTATAAAAGTATAACACTTCATAAAACTTTCAAGTATTTATATTGACTGGAATTAAAAGCCGTTAACTTTTTGTGCAAAATGGTCCACTTGCACGGAAGGTACCAAAAGGGGCGCGGCAACATCGCCATTTTTCTAAAGATTATAACGATTAATAAACTAATACTTTGTATGAAATTGTGACATATTCTGACTAGTAGTATATAAGTTGGGGGGGTAATCAATATTTCACTTCGTGGGGGAGGTACTCCAAGGAGTGGACCAACATAGTCCATCTTTGACCTTAGCCTGAGATAAAAAGAAATATTGACACGTACCAAATTTTAAGTCAATCGGTTGATCCTGTCGAAAGTTATCGTGCCCAGCAACCGGACAGACAGGCTGACGGACGTTGCTAAAATGCCTTAAAATGGCCCAAAACGGATTTCCGTCAAATATTCTAGGGGCCTCTTAGGTCACTCCATCGATGTGTTACACTTTTGGTTAGCAGCATCTGATATATACCCATGTTTACAATAGGGGTATAAAAAATAATTTTGTTGAAATTCTGTTATTTCTACCAAAAGTGCTATAATTTCTACATTTATCCTTTCAAATTGGAATTGTTTTTTCTTCGTTAGGAAACTAGCTTTCAAAATATGGAAGAAACGATTTTTTTGGCGTTTTTTTCTATGTTTTATGGTTTTTTGGTTTTAAAGACTGTTACTAAACTTTTGCTTCCACGTGAAGGTGTCATTACCAAAATTTTTAGTCCTTAAATTTAACGTGCATATTCTTAAAAAAATATGGTCCAAAGATTAAAAGCACCTTCCAAGAACATCGGAATTTTAAAGAATAATTTTTAGAAAAAAATTTACCATAACAATTTAAGTTTGGTCAATGGCAACAGCTTGCACATACGATACTGTTAACAACGAAGTCAATGTTGATTATTGACTTGACACCCAAATACGACCTATTTATAGCAATTTTCTCGACGACCCCAAAAAGTATTTACCTCCAATAATAAACAAAAAGTTATAAAGAGTTTAAAAGACAAAAATTATGTACGTTACAAAAAATTTAAATTTTTGTTTGATGAAATCAATTCGCAGAAGTCAGATGCCAAAATTGTAGTCGACGCAATGTACTCGTAGCCATTGATTATTTACTTGAACATGTTTGGTAAATTTTTGTATGAGGGTAAAGAATTATAAAATATCATATCATAAATCATAGATGGGTTTTTCACTCTGCTTAATTATTTGCGATGAGAGGTTCACAAAAGAGAAACAGTCAAGGTACACTTTAATACTTTGAATAATCGGAGTATTTGAATACAAATGCCAGATAAACATAGCTTCTGACTAATCTGATCGTGGCAAATTAAAACCCGCAAATTATTGTTGTTTTCTTTGTCTTAATTCTGTGTGTGAATCAAATTGATGCACTTTTCGAAGTTTTGACCAAAAGTTCTTGACGAATGACTGCTACTGATTAAATATTAATTTAAGGTTATTATTTCGCATATTGTTTTTATCGAGAAACGAAAACGTTTTCATATAAATGCTTCTTCATGATGAGTGGATAGAATAGTTACCACTGAATCGTGGTCTTCATTGGATTATTAGAGTTAGCGGAGTAGGGCATCAGATCGACTCATCATGAAACCGTTCACCTGTATTTTGGTGATTTTAGCCGTTCTCGCTGCTTGCGGACATGGCCATTCCATTCAGAAACGTTCCCTGGACAGTTTGATTTCAACCAAATTGTCTTTGCTGGGAGGATTAGGGGGTGGCGGAGGCGGTGGAAGAAGTTATAGCGGAGGTGGCGGCTATGGCGGAGGTGGTGGCGGCTATGGTGGCGGTGGTCACGGTGGTGGCGGCTATGGCGGTGGTGGTCATGGTGGTGGCGGTTACGGCGGCGGTGGTCACGGTGGTGGCGGCTATGGCGGTGGTGGTCATGGTGGTGGCGGCTATGGAGGTGGCGGCGGTGGTGCCACCAAGGTCATTCTCGTCTTACAGAACGGAGGAGGTGGTGGCGGCTACGGCGGCGGTGGTCACGGAGGCGGTTACGGCGGTGGCGGCTACGGAGACGGCGGTTACGGCCACGGTGGTGGATATGGCGGCGGCCATGGTGGTGGATATGGCGGCGGTCATGGTGGTGACTATGGCGGTGGTCATGGTGGCTGGGGCCGATAAACATCATCAACCATAATTGTACACCAAAATGTAAAGTTTCAAAATGTATCCAAAAACTAGCTTTAAGTTAAATTTATTACAACAATTTAAGTAAAAACATTTAAAACCTCAAAGTCTATAATTTATTTAAAGCTCATTTCGGAAAACATAAATATTGTTAGGTAAATATGTTTCCAAAAGAAATTGTATTTAACTCTAATATGAGCTCTAGCAGCGTTAAGTAATGACATCAAAAACTTATGACTATTTCGTTTCTGTAAAAAAGTGCAACATTTTTGTTGACCTTTTCCCGAAAACTGGATTTTTATATCACATTCTCGAATTTTTAAATGGGAGCTAAGTTTTATTCAAGGGACTACATCAGTTCCACCTAAAAAGGGCTAATATTTTTCGGAATTTCGTGTCGACGGGGCAACATTTTTTGCAGAATCGAAAAGGCCAATAGTTAGACCCTACACCACACTGTAGTACAGTGTATTATGGCTTTGTGCATTTGTTTGTAATACCTTACAAGAAAGAAATAGACCCAGCATTTATTATACCGATCGACTCAGAACCGATCCGGCTGAAATTTGTCTGTATATGTTTATATTATATTCACAACTATTTCTGGAAAAAACGAACCGAATCGGTTCATGTTTGGATACATCTACACATTCCAATTTGATTTCACATCACGTTCTGGAAGCCACATTGTACAGTCGGTGAGGCTGAAAATGGACTTATTGTATTTTATTTTATCCAAATCTTGAACAATTTGGTCGAATTAGTATTTAATATTAATATTTTTATACAACCACAATGCAATGATATACTCGTAATAATTCGATAAATTTATATTGAAGAAGCCACATTTTACAACCAATCCTGCATATTGTATTTTCTGATTCAAGTTATTAAGATTTCTGCCCCTCTGTCATTAGACCCTTTCTTAGGAAGTTCATCGTACTTTGAAGTTCCCCGGGATATCCCTATGCCCAGGTACCCATTTGATGTCTATATTGAACTGCGCAGGCAGAGTTCTTTTGTCCAAGAACAAACACTGCCGAATTTGAAGAAAATTAAGGATAAAGTGCCTTATTCATAATAATTGGAAGAAGGTTTGAGGAACGTTTTAGCATTGCTAAATCGTTTCTCAAACCTTTTTTAAATCATTATGAATAAAGCCCTAAAAGTATATACAAGTAAGTATCATATATATATAATGGGTGATTTTTATACCCTACGCCACACTGTGGTACAGGGTATTATAACATTGTGCATTTGTTTGTAACACCCAAAAGGATAAGAGATAGACCCATTGTTTATTATACCGATCGATTTTCTAAGTCGATTTACCTATGTCCGTCTGTCTGTCCGTCTGTCTGTAGATAAATTCTTGTAATCAAAGTACGGGTCGCAATTATGGTCCGATCTCAACAAAGCTTTACACATATCTTTCTTTAGGCCCAAGGCCGATCCCTATTGAATTTAGTTAAAATCGGTTCAGATTTATATATAGCTCCCATATATATGTACCTCCGAATTGGCATATATGCACTGTATAAGCAACATTTTTGAACCGATTTGTACAAAAATTGACAGAGAGTAGTCTTATGATACACTTAGAGACAATACAAAATTTGGGGAAAATCATTTCAGATTTAGATAGAGCCCCCATATATGTATATGTTACCCTCGTTTTGAAATTCAAGCGCTATAGAAACTGTATTTTATATCCGATCACAGCGAAATTCGGCAGAAAGAAGTTTCTTATTACATGAAGGAATACTGCCAAATTCGGAGAAAATCGGTTCAGATTTAGATATAGCCCCCATATACAGGGTGGGCCTAAAGAAACCAAGGGGTGTAAAAGTTTAATAACTTTTTCGTTTATTAATTTTTTTTTTATTTTTTCTTTCAGATTATATAGACAACACTTGGAGAATTTATAATGGAGATATTCACAATTGAACAACAACCAACAGAAATGAAATCAACTTTATTAAAAATTTGATTATGAGTGATGAAGCTCATTTTCATTTGAATAGCTTTGTTAATAAGCAGATCTGTAGGTTCTGGGGTTCTCAAAATCCAAGAGCCATTCATCAACGCCAATTGCACCCCATCAGGTGTACAGTATGGTGTGGGATCACATCTGAAAATGTCATTGGGCCTTACTTCTTCGAGAATGAAGATGGAAGTGCTGTAACCGTAAATGGAGAGCGGTATCGGTTTATGATAGAAAATGTTTTACGTCCTGCTCTTGAAAACAGACCTGGTATGTGGTTTCAGCAGGACGGAGCCACTGCCCATACTGCCCGAGACACAATGGCACTTTTAAGTCAAATTTTTGGAGAGCGAATAATTTCCAGAAATTCGGAAATTATTTGGCCAGCGCGACCGCCAGAGTTGACAGCACCCGACTATTTTCTTTGGGGTTATTTGAAGGAGCGAGTGTACGTGAACAAGCCAGAGACAATCCTTGAACTCAAGGCAAACATTGTTGCAGAAATTCGAACGCTACAGCCACAAGTTTTGAAAGGTGTTATGGAAAATGCTCTAAAAAGAGCCCATCAGTGCGAAGCTGAAAAGAGTCATTTAAGAGACATTATTTTTCATACTTAGTATAAAAAAATTTGCCTTTTGCATATTATATAATCTGGAAGAAAAAATAAAAAAAAATTAATAAATGAAAAAGTTATTAAACTTTTACACCCCTTGGTTTCTTTAGGCCCACTCTGTATATGTTACCCCCGATTTGAAATATAAGCGCTGTAGAAACTGTATTTTATATCCGATCACAGCGAAATTGTGCAGAAAGAGGTTTCTTATTACATGAAGGAATACTGCCAAATTCGGAGAAAACCTATATGTTAAATATATGTGTTAGCCCAGATTTGACATCTAAGCGCTGTAGAAACTGTATTTTATATCCGATCATTACACAATTCTCCAGAAAGATGTTTCTCAATTTAGGAACGAATATTGCTTAATTTAGAGATTATCGGTTCAGAATTAGATATATCCACATATATATGTTCTTACCCATTTACCAATTATTCCAAATTATTATCGCAATTACCCTTATCGCATTGTTAGGGAGGTGTAGGGTATTATATAGTCGGCCCCGCCCGACTTTCTGCCTTTCCTTACTGGTTTTATTTGGATTTTCAGTTTTAAGTTTTTCGCTGCTAACGCGGTTTCGTGACATGAGTCAAAGTGAAAAATGTTCAGTTTGCCTTGCCATTTGATTATGAATAGACTTAAGAATCATTGAGTTTTATTATCAAAATTGTGCTCTGTGAAAAACGAATTTTTATCGACAAACTGTTGTCAGTAACAAGGCTCAACGCCTATAAACAGAATTGCCGAAAAGACCGCAAAGCTACGGCAAAATGGAAGAGCCACTGCACCTGCCATACTATAAACCGACTGAGAGCCGCGTTTGGTGAGCAATTAATCTCAAAATTTTAAAATTTGGTAGTTTTGACTTTCTTGATCCGATGTTCGGCGCCAGACTATGAAGCCGATGCGGAGCAAAGCGGCGGCGCCAGCAGCCTGCCATTTTTCCAGCCGGAGCCGCCGCCAATTTTAGCGACTCACATCGGCTGAAATTCAGCCGCCGAACTTTACCTATGAAGTCCTTTTTGCGTAGAAATTTATAGAAAGTTTCTAACTGGATCTCGCAATCATTTATTTAAAAAATCCAAAAATTTTATGGGATTTAAAATTGAACAATGCGTTTTTGGTTTTTACGAAAATTACAATAGCTCTTGAACTGTCGGACAAATTTTTACAAAGTCTACGTCGTTTTTTCGACATTACATCAAAACTTACATAATTTTTCATAAATTGTTGTGTTAATATTAAGTCTTTTCATCTAATTGTTTCAATTGTAATTGTAATCTATCGTTTGTTGAAACTTTATCGGCTCAGCCGCCGCCGATCGGTATTTTTAATTAAGCTAAAGCAAACCTATTTTCTAAAACTTGTTGGTTTTTAAGTCTATCATCTTTTCTGCAGAAGGTCGCACTTCTCGGTCGAGACTCTTAAATAGTTCTTGAAAACTATAATTACTTTTGTTTATAAATAAATATTAACACTATGCAACAACATTTTTTTCGAAGGGATGCAAAAAATATTAAAAATTTTTTTATAGTAAACTTTTTTTTTAAATTTTTTTCTTTAAAATACCAATTTTCTTGGACTGTGCCTTTAATATTTGAACCATAAGTATATGCTCGATAATGACGGGATTTACGTTAAATTAATGGTAAAAAAAACATAAAATATAGGAGAAAACTGCCAACAATATAAAGAAAATCGCCTATTGAAGAATATCTATGGATAAATGTAGAAACTATAGCACCATTGGTAGAAATAAGAGAATTTCAACAAAATTATTTTTCCCCCTATTGTGAACAAGGGTATACATCAGATGCTGCTAACCAAAAGTTTAACACATCGATGATGTGACCTAAGATATATCAAAAATATTTGGCGGAAATCCGTTTGGACCATTTTAAAACATTTTAGCAATGTCCGTCAGCCTATCCGTCTGGTTGGTGCGGACGATAACTTTCGACAGGATTAACCGATTGTCTTAAAATTTGTTATGTTTCAGTATTTATTTCTATCTCAGGCTAAGGTCCACACCCCCCACGAAGGGTCAAAATTTAGTGAAATATTGATTACAGAAATACTTGCAATTTTGTGAAGTGTAATGCTTTTATAGTTCCTACAGTCCCGCGAAAAATGGCCGCTATTGCCACGCCCCTTTTGGTACCTCCCATAAAAATGTTCCATTCTGCACAAAAAGTTTACGGCTTACAACTTGGATTGCTGCACATACAAACACTTGAAATTTTGTGGAGTGTAACTATATGTTTGCTTTTATAGTACCTACAGTTCAGTAAAAAATGGGAGAAGTTACCACGTCCCATTTGGTACCTCCCATACGATTTTTTTTAATTGTTTTAACGACAGTTACTAAACTTCAGTTTCAACATGAAAGGGATGTTTTCTGCATTTCTAGCCCTTTATTTTCCTTTAATTTAATCTCTGATTTATCGAGCTTACACTTAAAAAAATATGGTTCAAATACTAAAGGTAACTGCCAGGAAAATTGGAATTCTAGAAAAAAAATTTTACCATAAAAAATTTAGTTTTGGTTTCATAAAATAGTTTGCCTCAATCTATACAAGAACAAGGTTTTAGGTCCGGGACACAAACAAATATTTTTGTTGCATAGTGTAATTGGTGGCTAAAATAATATTGCATATCTGTTCAAAGAGATTTTGTATATATAAGTACTACTTGGTTTGAGCGCATAGAATAATTGACGCTTAGAAGCTAGATCGGTTAAACAATGCATTCTCTAGAGCAGAGCTTATCAGTGGTTTTGCCTCATTTTTGCAAAACATTCTCACGTAGAAATGTCCCAAATTTAATTCGTCTCTATTATGAAAGTTTAAATTTTTCAACTCTTAGCGGCCAGCCTAGAGTAGCGAAAAGAATTTCTAGGAAACGTGAAATTAAATCGAGACCCATATCGAACCTTTTTCAAAATGTAATATAAATTTCTAAATTCAGTTCAAAGGACCCTCATTCATAAAGCCCGTTTTATCTAGAAATGTCAAACAAAATATCAGCTGCCAAATTTCAGTCGTAAAATGTGTGTTATAGAACAAAAATAACTCAAATAGGAGAGGACTTTTATATGATCGCTATATTACAATTTGGACCGATACGGCCCATTTTTACTAATCTAAGGAATGTCGCTGTGCAAAATGATTGCTCATATAATTCCGTAGGATTTTTCGATTAAACCAGGATGTCCGAACCCTTTCATCCAAAAGGGGGCAGTATGGATTTTCTAAAAATTTCGTTGGAATTTTATTTTTCATCAAAATTCCATATTTCTAGATAATTGCATTTTTCTACAGAAAAACGTTATATATTGAATTTTTGCATATAATTTGTTGAAATTGCATAATCTACAAAAATTTCATTAAAAATGCGTATTTTTGAAAATTAATGGTCGAGGAAAAATAACTACGACAAACGGTGGGGTATTTGGTACCAAAACTGTTAATTTTGTAAGGTGCATCTTCAAGCACACGTTTCATCACTCGTCTATATGTATATGTACGACTTAATGAAAAACTCAGCTTGGGGATAAAATAAATTATTTAAAGGAGCAAATGTTGAAGTGTATTGAGCTATCACAGAAAGATGTATCAGCTTTCAATACCACAATTAATACTTTCATCTACCAATATAAGATGCGGTGATCAAGATCCCATCGACTAGAGGAACCATTCTTAAAAACCAATCGAAGTTGTTTAGTCACTTCCATTTCTATTGATTCTAAACGGCTGAACAGAGGTCGCAAGGAAGTTTCCTTCGAAGAATGCGATTCCAATACAAAGTATTAAAAAACGATGGATTTGCGAGAAAATACATCACTACCGATGCTAGCTTTTGCAGCTCAAGTGAAGTTAAGATCATCCGGTAATATTGGGGCATCTATGTTAGTAGATGAAGTTATTTCTGCGTCACCAAAGAGGTAGAAGAACACAGAAAAACTTGCTTAATTCGGTTGTGCCCAATAAAATGTGTAAAGAAGAAGCATTAGCTGTATTGTTTGAAGCTAGACTAAGATTTCCCTCGTACACTGAAAAAAATGTCATAAAATTAAAGAATGGCTCCAAAGACGTCATTACTTTTTAAAATAAGAACATTTTGTACTTAAAATATAGATAATTTCATTAATATTAAGTAATTTACTTAATTTTAAGTAAATTTTCTTAATTTTAAGTACAAAATGTACTTATTTTGGAGACTAAGGAAGTCTTTCGAGCATTTCTTTAATTTTATGACAAATTTTTTTTCAGTGTACACTGCTGTCCAGTTAGCATCTGACTATTCAGCTGAAATTCGTTTACAGGCGCTTCTCAATCACACTACTGAACGCCTAGTTTTGCTACAAGATTGTGTGATTGATTGTTTGAATTAACAAGATCTTTTTGAACTTTGTTTATGTACTAAATGTGGTTTTGATGGGAGTTCCGGTCATAGCTCTAATAAACAAGCATTTCATGGCCCGGAAGCAAGTCATTCCTCAGTATTAATGACATCAATTGTTCCATTGAGGTTGGTACGCGGGGAAAAATTATATGGCCCTTCGCCCTTCTTCAACCAGATTCTGCAGACCTTTAAAAATTACATTCGTAAAAGAAACTGCATTAATTTCAAAGCAAAGGCACGACAGAGTCAGTGAAAAAATAAACATAGAAATGCTTCAACTGTGACACTTGCAGAGAAAGTTGTATTAGTAAAGCATTTTTATACCCTACACCACACTGTGGTACAGGGTATTACGACATTGTGCATTTGTTTGTAACACCCAAAAGGAGTAGAGATAGACCCACTGTTTATTATACCGATCGACTTGTAATCACTTTCTGAGTCGATATAGCTATGTCCGTCTGTCTGTAGATGTATTCTTGTAAACACAGTACAGGTCGCAATTATGGTCCGATCTCGACGAAACTTTACGCATATCTTTTTATTGGCCCAAGGACCCCTATCGAATTTGGTTAAAATCGGTTCAGATTTAGATATAGCCCCCATATATATGTTAGCACGATTTTACATGTAAGAGCTGAAAAAACTTTATTTTATATCCGACCAGTATGAAATTCGGCAGAAAGAGGTTTCTTATTATATGAATGAATACTGTTAAATTTGGAAGAAATCGGTTCAGATTTAGATATAGCCCCCATATATACGTTACCCCGATTTGACATGTAAGCGCTGTCAAAATGTTATTTCATATCCGATCAGTGCGAAATTCGGCAGAAAGAGGTTTCTTATTACATGAAGGAATACTGCTAAATTCGGAGAAAATCGGTTCAGATTTAGATATAGCCCCCATATATATGTTACATCCGATTTGACATGTAAGCGCTGTAGAAACTGTATTTTATAACCGATAAGTGCGAAATTCGATAGAAAGAGGTTTCTTATTACATAAAGGAATATTGCTAAATTCGGAGAAAATCGGTTAAGATTTATATATAGCCCCCATATATAAGTTACAACCGATTTGACATGTAAGCGCTGTAGAAACTGTGTTTTATATCCGATAAGTGCGAAATTCGGCAGAAAGAGATTTCTTATTACACCAATGAATACTGCCAAATTCGGAGAAAATCGGTTCAGATTTAGATATAGCCGCCATATATATGTCTTTTTACATGAATGGGTATCAGGGAAAATCACTTCAGATTTATATATAACCTCCATATATATGTTCCTCCTGATTTGGTATCAAAGCGCTATTGAAGTTGTACTTTACTTCCGATCATCAAAATTTTCCATCGAGATGTTTCTCAATTTAGGAACCAATATTACTTAATTTATTCAAAATAATTATCGCAATGACCCTTATCGCATTGTTAGGGAGGTGTAGGGTATTATATAGTCGGCCCAGCCCGACTTTCTGCCTTTCCTTACTGGTTTGATATTATCAATGATAGATGGAAAGGTTTGCAACTCCCTTACTAAAACTACATCCATACAAAAGTTTTACCTATGTGGCTCCACAAGTAAATAGTTTAACCTACTTGACAAAATGGTAGTAAAACGAATTAATACAGATAATTTACAATTTGGCTTGCCTGTGTTACATGGATGGTAAGCAAGATCAGATGCTGAAAAGAAAATTGTAACTGATTCGGTAAGTCTAACGATGGAAATACGGCCAGACGTTTGTTTGAAAATGCGGAAATTTCATCAGAGATTACTAAAATTTACGTTAATTTTATTGTCAGAATGCACACAATAATGATTGTGATTTCTTCTGGCCATGAAATAGATTAAGATAAGTTTTTTTTGTGTGCGGGGTCTAAAAACTTTTTTTGTATAGATTGAGGCATACTATTTTATAAACCAAAACTAATATGTTTTTGGGGAAAATTTCTATTTAAAAATTTTTTTTCTAGAATTCCAATTTTCATGGAAGGTCCTTTAGTTTTGAATCATATTTTTTTAAGTAACAGCTCGATAAGGCCGAGATACCATTAAAATTAAAGAAAATTATTAGGGCTAAAATGCTGAAAAATGTAGTTCATTCAGAAACTGAAGTTTAGTAACTGTCATTAAAAGAATTAGAAAAAATATTTTTTTTCAAAAACATTGTTTTTTGCTGACACGAAAAAAACCATTGTTTTGTTTGTTCTATTTTTGAAAGCTCCTAACGAAGAAAACATTGCATATTTGAAAAAATCTATGGATAAATGTATAAATTATGAACCATATTGTGAAAATAGGGAAATTAAAAAAAATAAGTTTTCATATTTATACCCTACACCACACTGTGGTACAGGGTATTATGACTTTGTGCATTTGTTTGTAACACCTAAAAGGATAAGAGATAGACCCATTGTTTATTATACCGATTTAGCCACGTCCGTCTGTCTGTCCGTCTGTCCATGTATTATTGTAATCAAAGTGCAGGTCGTATTTATGGTCCGATTGTGATGAAATTTAGCATAGTGCTCTTTTTTGGCCCAAGGACGATCCCTATTGAAATTGGTTAAAATCGGTTCAGATTTGGTTATAGTCCCCATATATATGTTTCACCCGATTTGACATGTAAGCGCTGTAGAAACCACATTTTACATCCGATCTTTATGAAAATCCGCAGAGAGAGTTTTATTATTACTTGAATGAACACTACCAAATTCGGAGAAAATCCGTTCAGATTTAGATATAGCACCCATATATATGTTTCACCCGATTTGAAATGTAAGCGCTGTAGAAACCGTATTTTACATCCGACCTGTACGAAATTCGGCAGAGAAAGTTCTCTTATTACATGAATAAACACTGCCAAATTCGGGGAAAATCGGTTCAGATTTAGATATAGCCCCCATATATATGTTTCACCCGATTTAACATTTAAGCGCTGTAGAAATCGTGCTTTATATCCGATCAGTACGAAATTTAACAGAGAGAGTTTTTTATTACATGTATGAACACTGCCAAAGTCGGGGAAAATCGGTTCAGGTTTAAACATAGTCCCAATATATATGTTACACCCGATTTGACATGTAAGCGCTGTAGAAACCGTGTTTTATATCCGATCAGTACGAAAATCGGCAGAGAGTTTGCTTATTACACGTATGAACACTGCCAAATTCTTATCGCAATGCCCATTATCGTATTGGTAGGTAGGTGTAGGGTATTATATAGTCGGCCCCGCCCGACTTTCTGTCTTTCCTTACTGGTTTTTATTTTGGATATTTTGTTTGGGATGTATCAAAAGGGGTGTGGCAATAACGTCCATTACAAAAACATTACACTGTACAATATTTTAAGTATTTGTATAGACTGAAATCAAAGTTATAAGCCTTTAACTTTTTGTACAAAATGGTCCATTTGTATGGGAGGTACCAAAAGGGGCGTGGTAACTTCGCCCATTTTTTACGGGGCTGGAGGTACTATAAAAGCATTACACTCCACAAAATATCAATGTTTGTATGTGCAGAAATCCATGTTTTAAGCCGTTAACTTTTTGTGCAAAATGGTACATTTGAGATACAAAATGGGGCGTTGCAATAACGGCCATATTCCACTGGATAATTGTGAAACATTCTGGGTGAAGTTATGGGATAATCAATATTTCACTAAATTTTGACCCTTCGTGGGGGAGGTACTCGAAGGAGTGGACCAACATAGTCCATCTTTGACCTTATGTATCGGACAAAATGCCATTTTATCCGCACATAGTCATTTATTACCACTGTGCACATTAATTCTCTCTAAGTTAGCCACTACGACCCCCAATTGACGTCATCAAACGCAATAGCAAGAGCACAGCGAACACACGCACGCACCCACATACGACCATTTACAGCCACTGAGAATGAATATATGGCTATGCTTATACTTTCATGTTCTGGGTGTAACATAAAAGTAAATTAAAATACACGCTGTGCATATAATTCTCGATCACTTTGTATAGCCAGTGGTATAAGGTGTTGACGTTTTTCAGTCAATGGAGTGGATCAACGGAGCTACCAACCGAGTTGAACTACAAGTGGCATAGTCCGCAGTCCGGATACTTAACCCGATGTAACAGAGATCCGCCCCAATAGTCCTTTCCAGGACTAGTAGTAGTAGAACAGTCCTCTTCAGGACTAGTAGTTGTATAACGGTCCTTTTCAGGGCTTTAACGCGGTTCGCCCGCTTTCGCGATTCGCTCGCTTACGAGGTCCGCCCTCTTACGCGGTAAGACTGCACACGTGGTCAGCCCGCTTACGCGTTTAGCTCGCTTACAAGGTTCGCCCTCTTACGCGGTTCGCCCGCTTACGCTGTCTTGATGCCATCTCTCACTAAATAAAATCGTCTGTTCCATTCGCAGGATGCGTTGAATATCAATCCTACTCCACTACACCGAGGACCAAGTCCACGCCGCATAATCCACCAGCCGCCTGTGCGTCAGAACTGGGTCATATACCGAAATCCAAAACAACACGCCGCATAATCCACCAACCGCCTGTGCGTCAGAACTGGGTCTTTCACCGAAACTCAAATCAACATACCGCATAATCCGATAACAGCCAGTACGTCGGGTCATCTACCGCCACCGAAACCCGCCACGTGCCTGTGTGGGGTGTCGACAGTTTACATACGACCGTCTTATTGAAGGATAGCCTTCCCTACAATCTTCATCGACCATTATTCTGCAATGTACATCTGGAACAGGCAAAAACCAACGCACTAGAGACGTGTACCCATACTCGTCCGTATAGAGCGAAACTCCGTTCATGCAACGAACTATCCTATATAGAGTGACTCATTATTTGAATAAAATAAATTATTAGTTGTTGTACAAAGAAACGCGATAAATAAAACCTGAATTTCGTGCCCTAAAAAGGGAAAATAGTGTGTTTTTATTTAAGGTTATTGTGGGTCCTTGAACTGATCAGCCTATGAATAAAACCCCGTTACCCTTATCCTGAGATAAAAAATATAGACACATACCAAATTTGAAGTCAATCGGTTAATCCTGTCGAACGTTATCGTGCGCACCAACCAGACGGACAGGCTAACGGACATTACTAAAATGACTTAAAATGGCCCAAAACGTATTTCCGCCAAATAATCTTGGGATCTCTTAGGCCACTCCATCAATGTGTTACACTTTTGGTTGGCGGCATCTGATATATACCCTTGTTCACAATAGGGGGGTTATTAAATCCGATTTTTGTTCAAATTCTCTAATATCTACCAAAAGTGTTATAATTTCTACATTTATCCATAGATTTTCTTCAAATAGACATTTTTTTTCGTTAGGATGCTAGCTTTCAAAATATGGAACAAACGATATTTTGGCGATTTTTTTCAATTTTAAGTTTTTTTTGAATCAACAAAAAACTATTTTATTGAAAAGTATCAAATTTTTTTAATTGTTTTAACGACAGTTAATAAACTTCTGTTTCCACATGGAAGTTTCATTACTACACTGCAAATATTTCCTTCGTACTATTTACGATACATTCTTCTTACTATATTCTTCATACATTCTTCATATTATTGACGAAGATTTTCGTAAATTTCATTCATATTTTGAAGAATATTTTACAAATTTACGAAGGGGTTTCATAAGAAATCGTCATAAAAGCTTCGTAAAATTATGTTCATAAATTTCATGAAAAGATTCGTATTTTATATGAATTAACGTCTTACCAATTTCGTAATTCTTGTGAGAGTAACACAATTTTAAATTTAGGGTTGTACCTTATTTTGTTCTTATATCCGTATCATATGCCAAATTTATCACCTACTTACAGTGCTCGCAGAAAAACCTGAAAATTATTCAAAAACTGTTTTTGTGCTATATATATTATACATTTCAGATGCTGACAAGTTTGCTTTGCTTTGATTACAACTACAAAATTTTATCAAAATTTTAAAAAATCGTAATAATTTCATTATGATACGAAATAATTTCATACTAAATATGAAATAATTTCATACTAAATATGAAATAATTCCATACAAAACATAAAATAATTTCATACAAAATATGAAATAATTTCATACAAATATGGCAATACATTACTTGATGTGATTATTTTAGATTTGAAATATCAGAAGTAAGGAATAATTCTTGTTCGTTTGCTTTAATCCTTACCTGATAAGAGAGAACTGCGTTTCGAACCGAATTAGAGGTTAAACGGTCTAAAACCAGAAGAATATTTATAGACAATTTTAAAATAGTGTAGGTCGGGGGCATACAATACTTATGAACCCCCTCACCTTGAGTCCCAAAAAATATTCGTAAATTTATTTCTTTTTTGTTGTAGTTATATTATCATCAATTTAAATTGCATATAATAACTTTAAAGTGTTTACTGGTATTAAAGTTAAAAGCTGTTTACTTTTGGTACAAAATTGTCCATTTGTGTGGGAGGTAAAAAAAGGGGAGTCCCAATAACGGTCACTTTTCTCTGGACTCTAGATACTATAAAAGCATTACACCAAACAAAATTTCTAGTATTTATATGCACTGATATTAAAGTTATAAGCTGTAAACTTTTGGTGTAAAATGGTCCATTTGTATGGGAGGTACCAAAAGGGCCGTGCCAATAACGGCCATTTTCCTCTAGCCTCTAGGTACTTAAAAAGCATTACACTGTACAAAATTTCATGTATTAGTTTGCACCGGTATTTATTACAAAAATATAAAAAGCTGTTAACTTTTGGTACAAAAACGTCCATTTGTGTGGGAGATACTAAAAGAGGCGTACAAATAACACCCAATTTTCTCTGGGCTCTAGGTACTATAAAAGCATTACACTGTACAAAATTTCAAGCATTTCTATATACTGGTATTAATGTTAAAGGCTGGTAACTTTTGCTACAAAATGGTCAATTTGTGTGGGAGGTACCAAAAGGAGTGTGCCAATAACGCCCACTTTTCTCTGGACTCTAGGTACTATAAAAGCATTACACTGTACAAAATTTCAAGTTTTTGTATGAACTGATAAACCATAAGCAGTTAACTTTTAGTGCAAAATGGTCTATTCGTGTGGGAGGTAACAAAAAGGGAGTGGCCACTTCGCCCATTTTTCTTGACATGTTAGCGACTAACAAACTAATACTATGTGTGAAATTTCAGAAGATTGAAGCAAGTAGTAAAGAAGATATTAAAGAATCAATATTTCACTAAAAGTTAACCCTTTGTGGGGGAGATACTAGAAGGAGTGGACTAATATGGCCATCTTCGAACATAGCCGGCGATAGAGAAAAATATTACCGCATACCAAATTTTAAGTAAATCGGTTACTCCTTTCGAGAGTTATCGTGCGCACCAGCCAGCAGACAGACACACAGCAAGATGGACGGACGGACATTGCTCAAATTAATTATAATGACCCAAAATTTCCATGAATTTCCGCCGAACATACTTAGGGTCTTAGGTCGCTCCTTCGATGTGTTACACTTTTGGCTCGTAGCAAATGATATATACCCCCTCTCTAAAAATAAAAATATGAAATAATTTTTAAAAAATATAAATTAATTTCTTAAAAAATATGAAATCATTTTATAACAAGTAAGAATGTTTCAGTCGGGTAAACCTACTAAGGTATACCCTCACTTTGTGAGTAATGTAATATTGAATATTACTCGAATTATTCTGTCAATTTTGTGGGAGGTACCAGAAGGGGTTTATCAAATACATCTTTTTTCGCTGAACATTAGATACTTTAAATTCATTGCACTGTGCCGACTTATAAGCATTTATGTGCACTAGTATAAACGTTATGAGACATTAAATTGTGGTATGACTTGGGCATTTTGTGTGAGAGGTACAAAAAGGGGCGTGGCAATAACGCCAATTTTTCACAGGGCTATAGACACTATAAAAACATTACACTGTACAAAATTTGAAGTATTTTGATACACTGGTTTTAATGTTATAAGCTGTTAACTTTTGGTGCAAAAAGGTACCTTTGTGTGGGAGGTACCAAAAGGGGCGTGGCAACAACACCCATTTTTCCCTTGACTGTAGGCAATATAAAAGCATAATACTGTACAAAATTTCAACTATTTTTATACCCTGTTATTAATGTTATAAGATGTTAACTTTTGGTGCAAAGTGGTGAATTTGTGTGGGAGGTACCAAAAGGGACGTGGCGACTTCGCCCATTTTTCTCGAGTTGATAGCGACTAATAAGCTAATACTATGTGTGGAATTTCAAAAGATTCGTTAGTATAGCAGTTAGTATAGCAGTTATTAAAGAATCAATATTTCACAACATTTTAACCCTTTGTGGGGGAGGTACTAGAAGGAGTGGACCAATATGGCCCATCTTGGAACTTAGCCGGAGATAGAAAAAAATATTACCACGTACCAAATTTGAGGTCAATCGGTTACTCCTTTCGAGAGTTATCGTGCGCACCAGCCAGCAGACAGACAGACGGACGGACATTGCTCATTCGACTTAAAATGACTCAAAACGGATTTCCTCCGAACATAATTGGGGTCTTAGGTCACTCCTTCGACGTGTTACACTTTTTTCCGTAGCAAATGATATATACCCTCGTCACACTAAAGTGAGGGTATAAAAATATATAAGAAATAGACCCATCGTTTGTTATACCGATCGACTAAGAATCACTTTCTGATTTGATTTAGCTATGTCCGCCCGTCTGCCTGTCTGTCGGTGCATGTATTCTTGTAATCAAAGTACAGGTCGCAATTATGGTCCGATCTCGACGAAACTTTACACATATCTTGTTTTTGGCCCAGGGACGATCCCAGATTTAGATATAGCCCCCATATGTTAACCCCGATTTGTTATGTAAGAGCTGTAAAAACTGTATTTTATATCCGATCAGTTTGAAAAATGGCAGAAAGAGGTTTCCTATTATATGAATAAATACTTTTAAATTTGGAAGAAATCGGCTCAGATTTAGTTACAGCCCCCATATTAACGTTACCCCCGATTTGACATGTAAGCGCTGTAAAAATATTATTTTATATCCGATCAGTGCGAAATTCGGCAAAAAGAGGTTTCTTTCTACATGAAGGAATACTTAATACTTACCAAATTCGGAGAGAATCGGTTCAGATTTAGATATAGCCCCCATATACATATGTTACCCTCCATTTGACATGTTACCCTCGATTTGACATGTAAGCGCTGTAGAGACTGTATTTTATATCCGATCAGTACGAAATATGACAGTAAGAGGTCTTTTTACATGAATGAGTATTCAGGGAAAATCGGTTCAGATTTATATATAATCTCCATATATATGTTCCTCCTAATTTGGAAGTTGTACTTTATTTCGTATCATTAAACTTTTCCAGATAAATTTCTCAATTTAGGAACGAGTATTACTTTATTTAGCGATTATCGGTTCAGAATTAGATAATATGTTCCTACCCATTTACCAATTATCCCAAATAATTATCGCAATGACCCTTATCGCATTGTTAGGGAGGTATAGGGTATCATATAGTCGGCCCCGCCCCACTTTCTGCCTTTCCTTACCGGTTTTTATTGTAATGTACTTAATTTTCATCACGGCCCCTAATATGAATACACAGCCCCCCTGTGGGCCGCAGACCACCATTTGAGAAACCCTGGCTTATAACGTTAACACCAGTGTACATAAACACTTCTAATTCGATACAGTGCCTTTGGATCATTTACTTTGCAGCCTAAAATAGGCGTATTTGCTAAACCCTACTGGTACCTCACAAACAAATTGACAGATCCATTCCAGCACAACTTCTCCATAGTTTATGTACCAATCATTTAAGTAAGTGTTAAGCATTCTGCTCTTTGCTATACTATTCTCATTGTCTAGACTTTTAAAAACTGACTAAAATGTCTCCGCCTTTTCAGCTAGCTTATTCCTTAAAGTATCGTATTCTATATTACATTACTCACAAAGTGAGGGTATTCCACAATTATGTTTAGCAATATCCCCCAGGGTTCGAGAGTTGGTAACTACAAAATGTGACATATTTCTTGGATCGACTGTACAATTTAATCAGGCTGATGATTCTAAATGCCGTCGAATTGCTTATAGCTCCTTTAGAGATTTTAGCAAATTATAGAGTTTGAATATAATATCTACAAAACAGTTAGCAATTTTGTGGTGTTTATTACAGTAATCGGCCATTTCTATGGCATTCCATGGGCCGTGTGTTACTATTCCACAGCCAAAAATACAAATGATGATCAAGACGTCTGTGATGGGTGTTTTTTAAGAGTTAGCATAGCGTTATCAATTCTGGACGGCGGCTGCAAAGAGTTAGACACAAGACCGGTTCCTATTGAATGGGACTGAGTTCTGTTGGATTGAGTTGAGTTGATCAATATGAAGATAGTTCTTCTCTCTTTTACTGGTATTGACGACAATCATAGAAAATGTTGCCAAAACAAAAATACTCGTACATAGAAGATGCTGGAGCGATCGCCGATTATTGTTGGATTTTTTCAGCTTTTGTGGACACTACCGGGCAGTTTTTATGCAAATATTCAATAGAAAACAAAGAAACTCGAATATTAAGTCGGCGTAATGTTGTTTCTTTCTAACGTTTATTGGGCAGAGGGAATATAGCTGCCGTTTTGGCTATATTCTATTCTGATATTTTGGCTAAGCGTTACTATTTTTCTGGTTGACTGGATGTTAATTAGGCACTGGAGATTTTCGAAAGAAAAAATTCGGAAATCTGTATAAATGCCACCTCGTGCCGAGTTGGCAAATTAGTTAACTTTGTGCCGTTCTGTTCATTGGATTACTTGAGTTTGTGGATTTGACGCTTGTTTTTGAGTCGTCATGAAACCCTTCACCTGTATTGTGGTGATTTTAGCCGCTTTGGCTGCTTGCGGTCAAGCCCATACCATTCAGAAACGTTCCTTGGGTGCGTTGTTGGGTGGTGGCGGCGGCGGTGGAGCTGGCGGCATTGTGCAAAGTTTGATTAACACTAAGCTCTCCTTGTTGGGAAGTTTAACCGGCGGCCTCGGTGGTGGTGGCGGCGGTGGCGGCGGTGGATACTCTGGAGCTTCTGCTGGCGCCAGCGCTGGAGGTTATGGCGGTGGTCACGGCGGCTACGGCGGTGGTCAAGGAGGCTACGGAGGTGGCGGTTATGGCGGCGGTGGTCACGGTGGTGGCGGCTATGGCGGAGGTGGTCATGGTGGTGGCGGCTATGGCGGTGGCGGTTATGGCGGCGGCGGCCATGGCGGTGGTGGCTATGGAGGCGGTTACGGTGGTGCTGGAGCTGGCTCCGGCGGTGTGTCCAAGGTCATCATCGTCAAAGTTCAAGGTGGTGGCGGTTCCGGCGGATATGGTGGCGGCTATGGCGGTGCTAGTGCTGGCGGCTATGGCGGTGGTCACGGTGGCGGCTGGAGCCAAGGTGGTGGCGGCGGTTATGGTGGTGGTTATGGCGGCGGTCAAGGTGGCGGCTGGAGCCAAGGTGGTCAATCTTGGTAAACAACCAAAACTTTATACCAAAAATAAAAACTACAACTAAGCAATCCACAAATTAGCCATAGCACTTAGAATAAGCCCAGCAAAATAGAACAATTTACAAAAAATACGAATAAAATAAATTATTTTAAAAATTAAACAAAACCACTGTTTATGATTTCGCTTCCAGCACCGCTCAATTAGCAAATTGCATAAATTGCTTCATAAAGTACGGTCTATAACTGACCTTTATTTCAGAAATTACTACAGTTTCCGGTCGATGTTTCGCAGCATGTCAATCATTATTTTATTCAAGTTGCAAAAGATCTATATCTAATATAATTTGCTATAAGTGCCATCCATAAAAGTCCAAGAGATGAGTTGTACATTTGCCATTGGTGTCGTTTAGATAAGTATGTTTTTCAACATTTAAATGGAAAATCCACTTTTTTAATCAAATGTATACAATAAACTACTGCTGCTAGTAAATCGACAATAAAAATGCTCGTAAAATAATATAGTTATGAATAACAAAGTGACAAATCAAGTTATGAATAAAAAATTCTAATACTTTGTGCAATGAATTGCAATCAATTAAATTTGAAATACTTACGGATATTTTACGATGACACGACCACGATGTTATCTGAAACGAAAGTAAGACATACGTTTTATAGTACAACAAATCGGTTATATAATATTAACAGAACATGAAAGATCCGGGGCTCCGAATTCATTTTTGACCTTTTGTTTCTTCGACAAAGTTTCTTGGAATGACCCATAGAACAAGAATCGAAATGCGCCTTATGGCGCAAACATTATAACCGCCCTAATGTACCCTCATGGCTAAGTCATTTCAGAAGGTGATTCCGTAACGATCGGTAGACTATCCTGGGATTCTATCTCTTTCCATTTTCTAGCCATTACCAGCTCACATAGACCAGTTAAGGTCCCTAGTGTTATCACGGGCTGAAATGCCCCTCATTGAAACCAACCTGCTTGATATACAAAATATCGGTACCGCAAAGATCCGACCCCAGTATGTCCAGACGTCGTTCACTCAAAGCGGGACAGTCGCATAGCAAGTGCTCAATACTCTCCCCTTCTTCCTCATTTCCACAGCTTCTGCAGAAGTGATTGGAGTCAATACCCAATATTCTGGTGTATTCGCCGATCAGGCAGTGTCCCGTCAGAAGTGATACTAAGATAGACAATATATTCCTTTCTAGTGAGAGATTGGTCAGATTTATCTAGCTAGCCTACAGTTGTGGACCCGATACTTGCTGTTATGCGTCTTCTGTCCAGCAAGCTTTGAATTAGTCTAATCAAGCTAGATGTGAAAGCGTCACAATTACCGCTTCTGAGTGAATGTTGTTAAAAGCACCTTCGATGTCAGGAAATTCCACCATAGTGAATTCCTTTAAATGTAGGGCAAATTCTGTAGACTTTCTCTTAGTTTAAGCATGTTGGTTTCCCGACAGAAGTTTTGTATCCAGGTTCTCCCTAATGAAAGAATTTAAAAGTCTTTCCAGATCTTTCAATAGGAGGAGAATAGGATAATTGGTAGGAAGTCTATTGGCATAGTGAGCGATATTTTGCCCTATTTGGGTATGAATAACACTTTGGTATCCCTCCATCGATTGGTGATGTACAAGAGCCTTATACAGCCTACATAAATATTCTCCAGCACGGGGATAATGTACTTCAACATTTTCTGTATTTCTGCTGCGGTGAAGCCGTCTGATTCCTCATCCTGCATATATCCCACTGTACAGGGTATAGTGAATAATATCTTACTCAGCCTTGCGGCAACCGTGAACTTTTTCCACTTCTCCACAGAAGGTGTGACAAGAAAGACTTTGTGCTTTTCTAAGCTCCTTCTTGTAGATTTCAGCTTGAGCCACTAAATGGCGTCCATCATCAGCCTCATACAAACTGCCACTGCTGGTAAAAGATGTTTCGGACTCATTGCTCGTAGCACTGGAAATAACTGGTAATGAAGCATTTGGTGTACGTTGAACTGGTTTGGAAACCGATGGGACATTCGCGTAAGTAATAATTTTTCGATTTTTCATATTGAATACAGCAGCTTATGTTAAACATAAATAACAATCGGTTTGGTGGTTACTTGACTCTCTTCTAAGTACTGGAATTGAAAAATCGAAAAAGCTGTTCTTGCCATTTGACCACTTGTAACGGGATTTTCAATAGGGATTATATGATTTTGATAATATGTTTTGGTCATTTGTAATATGTCATGATCTGTCATTTGTTTTCCATTGTATTCAGTAGTGTTTACAATTTCATCATGGAGAATTTCATCATGTACGCAAGAACAACGTTTGCAAATTATTCAGTTTTATTTTCAAAATAATCGTTCTCCAATTTCAACTTTTCGTGCGCTAAGTCTAAATCCAAAAAAACACTTTCCAGTCGACCTACGACCTTGACACCCATGAGCAATATTTTAGCTCTCGTTAAGAACTATTTTGCCATTGACCGATTCCCGATCCGACGTACCGTTAAGGAGCTAGAGCAAAAATTAACTTTCCGTTCGCATTTGAAAATGATGCTAAGTCCATTTTTTTAAAAATCAAAAAAAAAACTCTTTCCATTCGATCTACGACCTTGACAATATTTTAATTCTCGTTAAGAGCTATCTTTTTACCATTGAACGATTGTGGCTACGTGCCACACTGCAAATGAAACATTTGAATTGTTTCAAGCTTTACAAGTTAATATTGAAAGTGACATTCATGACATACGACTTGATTTAGTGGAAAAGTGCTCGGAAATTGGCTTCATCGAATTCGTTCCGCCAGAAGAAGTCGTGGAGGTCATTTGAATGACGTTTTATTTAGAACTTAATTGCATCGATTGTACTTCACATTAAATAAAAAACTTTTGAAAGTGGAAAATCAGTTCTACATCTCCAGTTTTTAAATCAGGGTCTAAGGATAATATTTCTAATTATAGGCCAATTTTCAAATTAAGTAATATTTAAAAACTATTCGAACATATTATGTTTGATAAAATGTACTTTGCTACAAACAACATGGTATCTCAATTTCAACATGCTTTTATTCGAGGACGTTCTACTGTTATAAATCTAGCAATTTTCTCGCATTGTTGTATTTCTATTCTCGAATCAGGCTTTCAATTGCTGATGCTTTTCGTATTCAAAGTGATTTGAATTATATCACCCAGTGGTGTTCTGAAAATGCAATATAAATAAATCTGTCTAAGTGCAGTAAATTCTCATTTGGTAGGTGTTCAAATCGCATCTCCTTTAATTATGTTATCAATTCACTCACCCAGCAAAATCTTGGTAAGTACCTGTCATTATTCCCTGCATTACCAAATAATGACATCTCATTATTCGCTGCATTACTTTCGGCTTATTAATAATGACTTACCAATAATAACAGAAATATGTGATTTGTTGTTATCAAAATCAGTTTGGCAAGTTTTAATATAATGCAATTTTGGCTATATGTGGGTTATTGTACAAGATTTATTTATATTTCAACATGTTTTCAAAAAATACGTGCAGATTTGAATGAAATTACCAGAAATTCGAATCTGGCATGAGAAAATTGTTTGTTTCGAGAAATATGCGCGACAATATGCAAAAAATCATTTTAATCATTTTAAACCATTTCTACATATCTACTACTTATTTTATAACTTATTGGTAATGCATTATTCAAGTGCATAAAATCGAGCTACAAATAAGTACTTATTATGCTACTTTATTATATGCTTTTGGGAAGTACTTCCCTCCAATGACATCCCCATGTTAAAATAATGAGAAAAGTGGCTAAATAATAAGTACTTACCATTATCGAACTTTGCTTACTCGTCGGATTATTTGGTAATGAGAAATTTTGCTGGGCAGAATTGGAAGTTCAAATGATGTTTTGGATTTCTTTGTTATTTTTGACGAAAAATTTACTTTTGTCAGCCATTTGAATCGATAGATTGAAAAATATATAAAGTTTCGATCTATCAATTTTACACTGCCTAAGCCCATATGTATATATTGAAAAATGCAGAAGACTGGTTTTGTTCCCCTTTTTATTTTCAAAATTGTTAATGATGTAGTCGATTGTTCTGAATTACTTAAACTTTTGCTCCTTCTCGTACTCTTAGACGTAATAATTTGTTTTATGTACCCTTCCACAGAACGAGTTATTCTTACACGCTGCAAAAAAATCGCTTCTGTAGTATATTGTCCCAAACATATTCCGCTTGAAACATATATATGTTTAGAGTACACTCTAGACATATATTATTTGGTACATACAAAAATTATATATTTGGGAAGATGTTGTTGTAAATAAATCTTTGTTTAAATCCGAAATGTTTTATTTGGGACAATTATTTCCGAAACAAATATTTATTTGCGTTTAAGAATTTAGAAAATACGTTAATTGTGCGTGACAAACTATTTATTAATTCAAGGTTATTTTTTTAGAAATTTTTAATGTTCGTAAAAATAATGGAATGCTCAGAAACTTTAAATAATTCATTAAACAGAAGTTAAAGCTGCATATGGTATTGTAACTGGGAGGTACAATTTGAAACCAACGAAAAATTAAAACTGAAATTCGAAAAAGTCAGCAAAAGTTTTGAAAATTGGTTTTAAATAAAATATTTTTGGAGAAATTCCTAAATAATAATGTTATTTGTATTTAAACACATATTTTATTTGGGCAATTTAGTTTGCAAATATATTTTGGTGTAATATATTAATATATTCGTTCCAAATATATTTTATTGATTTTCAAATAATATTTATTTGCTCTGAAATATATAATATTTAAAAATTTGTGTTACAAATATATTTTATTTCGATTCAAACATATCAAAAAAGGGGATTTTGCATCGTGTATCATGAACTTCGAGGGCTTTAAATGAGTTTAATAACGGATTTTCCAACAAGAGGTGTTATTTTGGTATTCAAAGAAAAATTCAATTTTTTGAGATAAATGATCGGATGTTTATTTCATAATAAAGAGGAATGTATGCCGTTAATAATGAAAAATAACATCAGCCAAATGGCCACCACGACCACGCTTACAGGACCATATACTTTTCATGAAATTTTCCATAACCAAATCGCAAAGTGGCTGCCCTCCGTCCTCGATAGCCCCACGAATTCTATGAGAGTTCTTGGATCGACGCTGGGCTGTTGGCGTAGACCTTATCTTTCACGTGGTCCCAAAGGAAGAAGTCGCAAGGTGTTAAATCACAAGATCTCGGTGGCCAGTTGTGATCTCCTCTTCGAGAGATAACACGGTCCGGAAACTTTTCCCGTAACAGAGCAATGGTTTCGTTGCTTGTGTGGCACGTAGCGCCGTCTTGTTGAAAGTAAACGTTGTCCAGATCAATACCATCCAACTCCGACCATAACAAATCATTAATCATCTCTCGATAGCGCATCCATTTACCGTAACTGTTGATCCAACCTCATTTTCGAAAAAGTAAGGTCTAATGACCCCGCCGGAGCATAAACCGCACCAAACAGTCACACGTTGAGGATGGAGAGGCTTCTCAACAATAACTCTTGGGTTTTCCGAGACCCCAGATTTTTCGATGGAATTCCGGATTCCGGAATTTTAATAATTTCAATGCGTTGTTGAATCATGTATCGTTCCATTTTCAGTAATGGCGTAGTTTCTACTTGTCAAATGTCAAAGAATAAAAGCTTCAAAGTGACAGCTACCGAAATACCGGGTGATTCAAAATAACACCTCTTGTTGGAAACCCTGTTAGCATAAATTGTGTGAATTTGGATATAAATTCGAGTTTAGCAAAGTTTTCAAATGTATTGGATTTATTTTATTTGTAGAATTCGTAATCTGTAACATGGAGAAAAAACAGGAAATAAAATATGTTTAAATAAAATATACTTTGGTGCAAATCTATATATATAAAAATGGAAAAATTTTTGTATGTATGTATGTATGTATGTATGTATGTATGTATGTATGTATGTGTTTTATAGACGCTCAAACCACTGGACCGATTTTAAAATTTTTTCTTTTGTTTGAAAGCTATTTTGTCTGAGATGGTTTTGGAAAAAAAAATTTGCAAATAGTGGACCAACGAAGTGAACCGGGTCCATTTTATATATAAGGCAATTTTTTAAGTGATTCCTACTGTTCGTACCTACTAATAGATTCCTACTGTTCGTACCTACGAATAGATTCCTACTGTTCGTACCTACGAATAGATTAAAGAGATTCCTACTGTCAGAAATCTGAAGTGTGGGGGCAACGAAGTGGACCGGGTCCAGCTAGTACAATATATTTACATACCGGAAAAAAAGTTTGCATATCTCTCTTATCAATGTTATTTTTTCGGAGTTTTGGTGCAAATTATTTTTAAAAACGGGGAAATATTTAAATCGGCTACTTATTTTGTTTTCCTACCTATAGGAAAAAAGTAATTTTTCTCAAATATAATATGTTTCCAGAAAATGTACTACAGAAGCGATTTTTTCTTAGGGAAAGAATACTGTAATTCCATTGACTGTAAATAAATGAAATGAAAAAAATGAAATCATTTTAAGCTCGAATAATTTATAGAAAACTTCTGCTTCCACAGCCTTTGATTTCTGGATTCCAAAAAGTTAACCAGGAAACACACATTTTTTTTATTTTGATTAAACTTAATAAAATAATAAATGTAGAAATGTTATTGCTTAATTTAAAAAATAATAAAAGAATATTTTTATAGCTCATAACTGACAATGATAATGCGAGATCTGTTAGATGAAGTTTATTTTTAAAATTGATCAAACTAAAAGCCTTTCGGATGATCGCTCGTTTTGGAAAATGTATTAGCAATGCACCGGTTTAGCTTGAATTAACTTTCATATTACGTTTGTTTTTGTTCATAAAATTGGCATAGTTTTTTTTATACGTATATAGAAAATCCTCACTTTAAATTGCTTTATCTCTACATTTGTTGCTCTAACATATTTAGCCAGATGTGCGAAAAGTTGTTTAAATATATTTTTAAATGCAGTTCAATCACTGTCCCACAACAGGTTTCACCGGTTCGCTTTTCAGCATTAATAAGAATATTGTTTGCTGATTAGAAATTTATTTGTTTTTTTCTTTGCATACGTAACTAACCATAACTTACAGCAATCTCCATAAGATGTCAATGATTTGTAGAGAATTTTTCAAATTATGCACAAAATGAAAGAAATACCAAAAAGACCGACTGGGACTTCCCCGTTTATCAAAAATATTCACAGCAATTTTAAAACATTTAATAGCTAAACGTGCATTCCAAATAAGCAACACGTCTTTTTCTTTCAAATTTAAAATGTCGTCTTTTCGTCTATTTCATTCAAATGGCATATCGACATCTTTAGTAAACACAGATCAAATGGTAAGAACCATCAACGTGAATTCAATAAAGTTTGATTATTTATGCGACTTATTTATTATTTATGCAAATTTACCCACTTTCGATTAAAACAAAGTTCAGCGTTTGCTCAATACTGAAACACTTTCTAAATAATGATAAAAACCAGTAAGGAAAGGCTAAAGTCGGGCGGTGCCGACTATATAATACCCTACACCACTCTCGTTATATTGAATAACTCTGATATATAAATTTTGTAATTCATGTATAAATTGTTTACATAAATTTACTTTTGGGTCATTTTATACTTAAATAATACCCTGTACCACAGTGTGGTGTAGGGTATAAAAACGATTGGATCTAAAGAGCAAAATCGGATATATGGGAGCTATAGCTAAATCTTATCCGATTTTCTTCAAATTCGGCAATGTTGGTTCATGGATAAAGAAACTCTACCATTCTAAATTTCAAAACGATTGGATGTAAAATACAGCTTTTATAGGACTAAATGGCCAAATCGGACGAAACATATATATGGGAGCTATAGCTAAATCTTAACCGATTTTCTTCAAATTCGGTAGTGTTGGTTCATGGATCAAGAAACTCTACCATTCTACCAAACATGTATATGGGAGCTATATCTAAATCTGAACCGATTTCAACCAAATTCAATAGCGATCTTAACAGCTGCGAAATACTCTAAACTGCAAAATTTCAGAACGATCGGAGTGAAATTGCGACCTGTAGTCGGACGGACGGACATCGTTAAATCGACTCAGCTAGTGATTCTGAGTCGATCGGTATACTTTAAGGTGGGTCTAGCTGTGTTATTTTCAGGTGTTACAAACATCTGCCATGAAACAAACTTATAATACCCTGTACCACAGTGTGGTGTAGGGTATAAATACGGTAAAGAACCAGTAAGGAAAGGCTAAAGTCGGGCGGTGCCGACTATATAATACCCTACACCGATTTTTTTCAAATTCGGCAATGTTGGTTCATGGATCAAGAAACTCTACCATTCTAAATTTCAAAACGATTGGATGTAAAGTACAGCTTCTATAGGACTAAAGGGCCAAATCGGACGAAAGATATATATGGGAGCTATATCTAAATCTGAACCGATTTCAACCAAATTCAATAGCGATCTTAACAGCCGCGAAATACTCTAAACTGCAAAATTTCAGAACGATCGGAGTGAAATTGCGACCTGTAGTCGACGAACAACTTTACATGGACAGACGGACGGACGGACGGGCCTGGCGGTTTGGCAGTGTGCCGAAAGCGGGTGAGTTGACAACTAACCTAATGCAACTCTGACGGCGTTCCCATAACAGCGATAGGTTTGCGGCGCTGCAATCAAGGAACGGCTCCAAATCTGATGGGGGGGCAATGAAGTCGGCTGTCAGCTCTTGTGACTTCAGCAGTGTGTTCTGAAACATATAATACAATTTTATGGCATTTTTTAGTACATTTCAGACCTGCCCTCCCTAGTTTTTTGGGTGTTTTAACGATTTGTTGAAATAGGGCCAAATATTACAGTTATCAGGCGGTTAGAGGGTTAAAAATATTGGGATTACTATTTTCTAAAAAGTTGCTAAACATCCCTACACAAAAAAAAAACAGTAAGGAAAGGCTAAAGTCGGGCGGGGCCGACTATATAATACCCTACACCACTCTCGTTATATTGAATAACTCTGAAATATACATTTTGTAATTCATGTATAAATTGTTTATATAAATTTATTTTTGGGACATTTTATACTTAAATAATACCCTGTACAACAGTGTGGTGTACGGTATAAAAACGATTGGATGTAAAATACAGCTTCTACAGGACTAAAGAGCCAAATCGGATGAAACATATATATGGGAGCTATAGCTAAATCTTAACCGATTTTCTTCAAATTCGGTAGTGTTGGTTCATGGATCAAGAAACTCTACCATTCTAAATTTCAAAATGATTTGATGTAAAATACAGCTTCTACAGGACTATAGAGCAAAATCGGACGAAACATATATATGGGAGATATAGCTAAATCTTAACCGATTTTCTTCAAATTCGGCAATGTTGGTTCATGGATCAAGAAACTCTACCACTCTAAATTTCAAAACGATTGAATGTAAAATACAGCTTCTATAGGACTAAAGGGCCAAACCGGACGAAAGATATATATGGGAGCTATATCTAAATCTGAACCGATTTCAACCAAATACAATAGGGATCTTTACAGCTGCGAAATACGGACGGACGGACAGACATGGTTAAATTGATTCAGCTAGTGATTCTGAGTCGATCGGTATACTTTAAGGTGGGTCTAGCTGTGTTATTTTCAGGTGTTACAAACATCTGCCGTGAAACAAACTTATAATACCCTGTACCACAGTGTGGTGTAGGGTATATATATTTATTTTAGAGTTACAAAATAGTGAAATACTAAAGTTTTTTGTGGCCTTTTGAGTTATTTAGTATGCCTAGACACATTCAGATTGTATTCATCTGTTCACAAGAGTTGTTCAGATTTACAAATTTGGTTACAAATTTGAAAAATATTGCTAGTGAAAAATTACGAGGCCTAAGCTGAAAAAAGTGAAAAACATATTTTTTTCCTTCATTTTTTCAAAAAAAAGTGCGGAAAATTTTTTTCCCATAAAATGTTAGCGAACTTTGTTCAATATATTCTTAGCTACATTATTGCCAAATATAGTTAAGCGGTATCACCAAGTCTGAATTAGTTGTTGGACAAAAGCTGATGTCACCGTTTTCGAGGGGCCCATTGATTTTCAGAAATTTTGAGGCCAATAAAAAAATGTTCACCAATTTCGCCAAACCGAGTATACGGTTATACTGCCCTTAGGTAATAGAATCAAACCTATACTGTCATGTCCGTGTATTTTTTACACTCGATCAAAAACCTCACTGCTGCCAAATTACATAAAGGTGGGATGTAAAAAAGAGTTTCAATATAGCTTGAATTCGGCAGGAATATGGGAGCTATACCGAAATCTGACCAATGGGGGTGGCCCGACCATAAAAGTCAAATTTTGAAATTGAGATATCTTGCACAATTTCTTAGCGAGAGGGCTGCAAGTTTGTGTATATGCATCTGATGGCAGTCTACGTGATTGGACCAAAAATGGGCGAAATTAGATTAATGATCGAGGTCCCGCCCATATGCGCTAATTTTTGAAATCGAGATATCTTGTATAATTTTTATTTGGATCAATGGTTTTGGCGTCACCCATATCAGCAAAGATTTTCATATACATAGGTTCGGAAGCAAAAAAAGTGAAATGCATTTAATACTTTTCTATACGTGAGGATACTATGGGTATTTTAGAATATAAACAACTTTACTGCAAATATGCCTAGAAAATATTTGCCATTTCAAAATTTCACAAACTTCTTGTTATCAGATAACAGATAGATAGTCCAATACATCGCTGACTCAGTTCAAGAGTGACATAACTCAAAATTTAAAATCTTTGAGGCTGCTTTTAAAGAAAACCCAAATTTATCAATTGTTTTTCAAAATGTGAATTTATCTCAGCGAAATCTAGTTTATAAATATACAACCATATTTCGGATTATTCCAGCATTTTTAGACATCTTATTTCATGTTATTTATCTTTTTATGCGGACTTAAAGTGGCACATCTTGACAATTTTCAATTTTGAGTTATGTGAATCTTGAAGTAAGTGAGCTATATGCACATTACATCAATGACAACTTTGCAAATCTAACTATGTATATATCAAAACTAACATAACTCTTCTTCAGTATGAAATTCTAAAAAATGTGGTCGAAACGTGAACAAATATTTTCAATTTATTTAAATACCTAAAAATATGTTAGAAAACATTTGAAAACAAATTCGAATTGAAAGCGTTTCGAAAAAGCTCTCTAAAGCTTTTGTTTGTCTCATTATGTCTACGTTAATATTTCCATATTCTCCAAATTTTGTGGTCGGTCATTGCCGGGAAACTTAAAACTGCGAACAGAAATTGGTATTGATTATTTTTTGAAAATTGATATTTTGGCAACGAAAGGTACAACCATAACTGATGATATTTAAATCAAGTTTCATTTAAAAAACTCTGGTATATTACATTTATTATTTAACCAATACGCTGAGAGGTGCAGTAGAGTGGCTGTATCAAATAGTTGAGGGTTATACTCTACTGTCTAAATTAATTAAGTAATTGCTACAAATTGTTTACAACCAATGAATATTTGAATAGGTGTTTTTATTTTATCCTAAAATTTACCATAAAATTATTTTGGTGTTGACGTTGTGGTTTTGACAGAAACGTTTAAAAACTGTATGCCAACTTATAAATGACATCATTAATTACGTTTGCGTATGCCAAATAGTTTTGTTTTGTTTTTCAGTATCTATGTTTTTTTGTTTTTATTTTTTTCTTGTGTTTTTTTGATAAATTGCTATAACGTTAAAAACGTGTTTGATGTCAAACAAATAGGCGATAATCGCGTGTAGAGCTATTCGATTGATTGTTTTTTGCACAAAAGTAACCGTGACCTTATCTTTCAACAATGTTTCCCATCAATATTCATCCACAGATCAACAAATTTGATGAATGAAAGATGGACCAGCCCATATTTGAAAATGAAATGAAATTAGAGTAAAATAAAATTCCATGTGGTTTTGTTTCTCATGCCATTCCCTTGCGAAATTCGGGGAGATTTACTGATTTGCAATGAAGCACAGTGGTTCGAAACAAATTACTAAGGGTCTGTCTTTTTATATTGACGTAACATTTATTTGTTTTTTACAAATTTTTTTGGGAAATAATTTTTTTCATCTAAAGAAATAGTCTTATTTGTTATCGGATATGAAAGTTTGCAAATCTGAAGAAAAAAGTTTTGCTTCTACGAAAATTCTCATTATATGTTCAATATATTAAATTTTTATATTTTTGGAAAACTAGTAAGGAAAGGAAAATGTCGTACAGAGTCGACTATATAATACCCTTCACCAAATTTGTAGGTCAATATCTAGATCTGAAAATATAGGTATAAAATCTGCAGTATTCTTTCCTAGATCAATAACATTATGCAACAAATAAACACTTTTTGAAAAATACATGGACTTGACAGTATAGTTTCGATTCTACTACCAAAGGGTAGTATTACCCTATACTCGGTTTGGCGAAATTGGTGACCAATTTTTTTTATTGTCCTCAACAATTATTGAAAATCAGAGGGTCCCTCGAAAAAGGTGTCATCAGTTTTTGTCCCACAACTAATTAAGACTTGGTGATACAGCTTAACAATATATGGCAATAATCTAGCTAAGTATTTGATGAACAAAGTTTCTTAACATTTTATGCGAAAAAAATGTTTCCGGTAGCTTTTTTTTGAAAAAGCGAAGTAAAAATATATTTTTTTCACTTTTTTCAGCATAGCATTCAAGGAGTCATAATTTTTCACTAACAATGTTTTCCAAAATTGTTGCCAACGTAAATCAGAACAACTTTTCTGAATATATCAATACAATCTATACGTGTCTGGGCACCCTAAATAGCTCAAAAAGACCACATTGTACCTCAAAAATGTTAGTATTACACTATTATGTAACAAAACCAGTAAGGAAAGGCAGAAAGTCGGGCGGGGCCGACTATATAATACCCTACACCTCCCTAACAATGCGATCAGGGTGATTGCGATAATAATTTGGAATAATTGGTAAATGGGTAAGAACATATATATGTGGATATACCTAATTCTGAACCGATAATCGCTAAATTAATCAATATTCGTTCCTAAATTGAGAAACATTTTTCTGCAGACTTTTGTAATGATCGGAAGTAAAGTACAAATTCTATAGCGCTTTGTAACCAAATCAAGAGGACCATATATATGGAGGTTATACATAAATCTGAATCGATTTTACCTGAATATTCGTTCATGTAAAATAGAAACCTCTTTCTGTCGAATTTCGTACTGATCGGATATAAAATACAGTCTCTACAGCGCTTAGATGTCAAATCGGGGGTAACATATATATGGGGGCTATATCAAAATCTGAACCGATTTTCTCCGAATTTAGCAGTATTCCTTCGAGTAATAAGAAACCTCTTTCTGCCGAATTTTGCACTGATCGGATATAAAATACAATTTCTACAGCGCTTACACGTCAAATCGGGGGTAACATATATATGAGGGCTATATCTAAATGTGAACCGATTTTCTCCGAATTTAGCAGTATTCCTTCATGTAATAAGAAACCTCTTTCTGCCGAATTTCGCACTGATCGGATATAAAATACAGTTTTTACAGCGCTTACACGTCAAATCGGGGGTAACATATATATGAGGGCTATATCTAAATCTGAACCGATTTTCTCCGAACTTAGGAGTATTCCTTCATGTAATAAGAAACCTCTCTTTGCGGAATTTCGTACTGATCGGATATAAAATAACATTTGTACAGCGCTTACATGTTAAATCGGGGGTAACGTATATATGGGGGCTATATCTAAATCTGAACCGATTTTAACCAATTTCTATACGGATCGTCCTTAGGCCAAAAAAAAAGGTATGTGGAAAGTTTCGTCGAGATCGGACCATAATTGCGACCTGTACTTTGATTACAAGAATACATGCACAGACAGACGGACAGACGGACAGACAGACGGACATAGCTAAATCAACTCAGAAAGTGATTCGAAGTCGATCGGTATAATAAACGATGGGTCTATTTCTTCTCCTTTTGGGTGTTACAAACAAATGCACAAAGTTATAATACCCTGTACCACAGTGTGGTGTAGGGTATAAATATGTTTTTGGTGTAGGGTATGTCCAGTGACTTATATTAAGGCCAATATTTTTGAGGAATATATTAACCATCTATCTTCCCCACATAGCTGTAATTTTTGCCCCAATTTTAACAAATCGTAAAAAACACGCCTTAAAATTGGGAGGGCGGGGATGAAATGTTCTACAAAATTATTGGCTTTAAAATTTTACTATATGTGTCAGAACACACCAAAGCTCAAAACTTTTAAAATTTGATGGCCAACATTTTTGTAGAACTTTTCATCCCCGCCCTCCCCAAATTAAGTGGTGATTTTTACAATTTCTTAAAATGAGGCCAAAAATTACAGTTATTTGGGGGAATCTAGAGGGTTAATATATTCCTCAAAAATGTTGGCCCTCATATTTTCTATAAAATTACCGAACATACCCTACGCCAAAAAAATATTTTTGCTACATAATAGTGAAATACTATCATTTTTGAGGTACAATGTGGCATTTTTAAGCTATTTTGGGTGCCTAGAGACGTTCAGATTATATTGATAAGTTTACAAGATTTACGTTGGCTACAATTTTGCCAAACATTGTAAGTGAAAAATTACGAGTCCCTGAAAGTTATGCTAAAATTTTTTTTTTTTTTTCTCTCATAAAATGTTAAGAAACTTTTTTCAGCATATTCTTAGCTACATTATTGGCAAATATAGTTAAGCCGTATCACCAAGTCTGAATTAGTTGTTGAACAAACGCTGATGACACCTTTTTCCCGTGGCCCGCTGATTTTAGATACTTTGGAGGCCCATAAAACAAATTGGTCACCAATTTCGCCAAACCGAGTATCGGGTTATACTACCCTTTGGTAGTAGAATCGAATCTATACTGTCAAGTCCGTGTATTTTTTCACTGTTGCACAGTGTAATCGTAAGAAACAAATACATGGGACTTTACATAATCTAAACAGATTTTCATTAGCTTGGATTAAAAACCTTATTTCTAATAATTTATATAGAGAAAAAATATATAAAATTGGATCCTAGCAATTTACAGTTTTAATAATAAATACTAAATCGGCCGGAACATATAAAGCGTCCGCCAAATAACTTTTTTTTTTGAAAACATCGCGCAAAACATCGAGTGTAGCTTCGGCTGTGTGGCACGTAGCGCCGTCCTGTTGAAACCAAATGTTGCCAATATCCTCCTCTTCAATTTTTGTGAACAAAAAGTCGTTCAACATGGCCCGATAACGATCGCCATTGACTGATACGGCCACTCCTTGCTCATGGCCCAATTATGCCACTGGACCAAAATGCGCACCAAACAGTGACTCGTTTAGGGTGTATCGGCTTTTCAATGTATGCGTGCGGATTGTCTGTGCCCCAAATTCGACAATTTTGCTTGTTTACATACCCGCCAAAATCAAAATGAGCTGTATCTGAAAAGATGATTTTTTGGCAAAATCGGCATCTTCGGCATCGGCATATTTCCCAGCGTTGTTCAAGCGTATACACAACCATATTCGTTCAGCGGAAGGATAAAACTAATTATCTGTCAAATCAGACATGAGCTAAGTGTTACCATTCACGAAATAAGCACTAGTTGAAAAAAAACGTTAGATAGCGGACACTTTATATCAGCCGGAACAATCTGAACCGATGTTTTTTTAAAATTTGGCAGTGTCCGTTCATGAACAAAGAACAAAGAACCCGAAATTCGTACAGATCGGTTATAAACTACAGTTTCTAAAGCACTTTGATTTTAAATCGAGAGAAACAAATATAGGAGCTATATCTAAACCTGAACCAATTTCTCGAAATGTATCACTGTTCGTTCATGAACTAAGAAACCTCTTTCTGTCAAATTTAGTACTTACGTATCAAATCGGGAGGAACATATACAAGGTTGCGCAGAATGAGCTATATGGTTTGAATTCTTTATAACTTTTATAATTATTATTCTTTCTTTGTTTTTTCAGCATTTTGTGAAGGAGACTTGGGGAATTAATTATGAATCGAACAACGTACAAAAATAATTGAATTTTTCCGAAATTTTGGGAAAAGTTATGGAAAATATATTAAAAAAGCACGTATGTGACCTTGGTATGACGGCATACAAAGTCCAATTGGTTCAGGAGTTGAAGCCAACTGACCATCCAATGCGTTTTCAGTATTTTTTTATAGCAAAAAAAAAAAGTTATTTGCCGGACTTTCTGGAAAATTTAAATGATCGGAAGTAAAGTCCAACTTCTATAGCGCTTTGATACCAAATCAGGAGGAACATATATATGGAGGTAATATATAAATCTGAACCGATTTTCCCTGAATACTCATTCGTGTAAAAAGACTTCTTTCTGCCGAATTTCATTCTGATGGGATATAAAATACAGTTTTTACAGCGCTTACAGGTCAAATCGGAGGTAACGTATATATGGAGGCTATATCTAAATCTGAACCGATTTTCTCCGAATTTGGCAATATTCCTTCATGTAATAAGAAAGCTCCTTTTGCCAAATTTCGCACTGATCGGATATAAAATAACGTTTTTACAGCGCTTACATGTCAAATCGGGGGTAACGTATATATCTAAATCTGAACCGATTTCTTCCAAATTTAACAGTGTTCATTCATATAATAAGAAATTATTTGCATTTCTGTGAATCACTGTCCGCCCCAAAGTAAAAGTTTATTTGTTGATCGTTATAAATTAAGCGTATTAAATAAACAAAATACAAAAAAAACAACTAACGCTTCTTTTTGTACCGAAAACAATGTCAAAACAAAATTGACAATACGCTCATCATTACAATGCCTCCAGCCCAGCTCAATGCTCTACTCCACCATTCCTCCCCTCTCTCCACTATATTGGAGTATAACAACAATCTGTGCTCGCCTCAAACTTCTTTTGTGGAATCCGCAATAATAATAAAAATGTATCATTTTAAAATTTAGAGGTGAAGAAACTCTATTAAAATGAAATTAATAATAAATATGAACTTGACTTGATTTTTGATAAATGATGAAAATTAATTGAATTTAACCACTAATAATATAATAAATTCGATTTGCTAGACTAGATGTGCACAATGGCAAATGACACAGTGGGGTATTTTGATACTTGAGAGATATGAAAATTGTGTGTAGTGTTTATGGTATATTGGGGCTTATATTCAATAACGCCTATCTAGATACAAAAACACAAAAACGAAAAAACTATTATTCGCAAAATATTGACTAATTTCACATTTTTTGGTGTGTTCAGAAGAGTTGTTTAAGGCGAAAATCTTTAGAAGAAATGTGAAATAACTAAGCCTTCGTTAATTAAATTCGTTAAGAGCTTGAAATGATCTTTAAGTCAAACACATTGACACAAAGACATTTGATTCAAATAAACAGCCTGAAATTAAATAAAAGAGCAAAATTCTAAAATGTAGATAGACAGTATTGCATTTATAAAATTCGTAAATAAGTATATGTATTTGTAGATAGAAAAATGATAAAATACTGGATATAAAGCACTAAATATTTATTTTTTCAACTAACATTTTTACAGAAGATGCAGAAGGGTAAGTTTTTCGTCAAAATGCAGATATACAGTTAGCGTTTGGACTATATTTTCTGAAGTAATGGATGGGCCATTTAAAATTTTAAATTTAAACTACCGATTACTTTGACTTGTGATTTAAGCCAATTGGATTATTTCCTGTGTGGATCCATTAAGGATAAATGCTGAAACATGAAATCGAAGTTGCCATTGAAGAAATATGACCCGAAACAATCGAAAATGAACTGAAAACTGGGTTAATCTGATGTGGTACTGCCAAGCCAGTCGTGGTAGTCGTATGAATGATATTGTGTTCCATTATTAAATGAAAAAGTTAAACCTTTCCAATAAAACCAGGTAAATAACACGGTGTTTAAGTATGATATTCTCGTTCCACAATTGTTTGTCATTAATTTCTGTCTGCGCATATATCGTACAATTTGTCGTATGCACTTATTCGGTAGAATCTGCCTACTCCTTGTTACAGTATCTTTGTAATCTTACCTTTGCGGATTCTAACGAGTAAAGAATTCCTTTTGTTTTTCTAAGACAGCTTTTCGCCGCCACCTCACTCCATCTTGGACTTTAGTTCGGTATTCGGTATCTTGCTGTACATTGTAAACAAAATGTAGTCTTCGTTACTAAATAAAGCTCTGCCTTTATCATCATCGAAATAATTAAACTCTTGTGTTTTTTTATTTTCTATTTCGACCTTTGCATTACTGCATCGCCAACACCGGTCACTACAATCCTGAGCTATCGTTGTTTTTGTAATTCGTTTGGAGTTTATCATAGAAGGGATTTCGTCGCATCGCCTACCCTCACCTCCCTTGTTGGCAAACCACCACCTTAACAGACGGGATAAGCTTTAAATTAAAGGAAATAATGAGGGCTACTATAACTTATTAATTACACTTTCACGTGTAAACAGATGTTTAGTAAATGTCGTAAAATTAATTAGAAAAAATATTTTTTTTTTTTTTTAAAAAAAAAATGGCCATGGTCTGCGGCCGAAATTTTTCTCTTCCCAGGGCTTCAATACTGTCTTTACGACATTTTCCCGATAATATTCGGCATTTATTTTGACCCCATGGCCGATGAATACGAGCGGGGAGCGACCATCGGCCGTTACGGCGGCCCACACCATTACCATCGGCGGCGCTTGAGTTCTGGTGGCCAATCGAAGGTGTACATTTTCAGCTGACCTCTTTGGCAAGTTCTTTCACAAACTGCTCAATTTGGAATGGCTTCTCATCGGAGAAAACCAAATTCGGTAACTGGCCACTTTCGTGCAAGCGAAGCAACTCCTTGGCTCTTTCCAGTCTAACTTTTTTTTGTGCATCTGTGAGCTCTTGCACTTTTTGGAACTTCAATGGCTTTAGTCCAAGCTCATTTTTTAATATATGTTGAATCCGTTCTCGCGATATGTTCAGCTCACGAGCAATTTTTCTACCACTGGGGCGTGGATTTCGATCAAATCTGGCCTTCACTTTTCGGATCATTTCTGGTGTTGTTACCGTTTTTTTTCGTCCACTTTTTGGACGCGATGCAACACTGCCAGTATCACGGTAACGAGCAATGGTACGAGAAACAAAAGATTTATTCACATTTAAATGCTGGAGGGCTCTAACGATAGCCACTTGTGTTTTTCCACCCAAATATAAAGCAATCACACTATCACGCTTGAATTCCATCACGAATAACTCTTTTCTGAATGCAATAGATCAAAATGCTTTTGTAAGCTTGTAAACAATAAAATGAACTGTCACTGAAATAAATCTGTCAGCTATCAGACTAGCGGTTTAGAAATGATAGCAACCTGAAGTTGGTTGCAATACATATCAGCCACCCAGTATATCTTAGTAATTACCCTTTCACGTAGAAAGTTTTCAAAAAAAAATAGTTTTTTTCTGGTACGAAAAAACCAAAGAAGTAGAAGAGAATCGCAATAAAATTGTTTGTTCTCCTTTTTGAAAGCTATCATCATAACAAAGAAAACGATGCCTATTTGAAGAAAATTTATGGATAAATGTAGAAATTATCGCACTTTTGGTGGAAATAAGATAATTTCAACATAATACGGTTTTTATACACCCACTATTGTGATAAGTGTAACAAATCGACGGAGTGACCTAAGAGACACCAAAAATATTTGGCGGAAATCCGCTTTGGGTCATTTTAAGTCGTTTTAGAAATGTCATGGAAATTTTATGGTAAGTTCTTTTTAAAAAAAATTTTATTTCCAATTTTTACGGAAGATTCCTTTACTATATTTTTTGAATTAGGAATTGAAGGAAATTGTGATTGCTTACAAATTCAAATACTTGGGAGTAATCATGGATCAGAAACTGAATTGGATAGAACATCTTGAAGAAAGAGCTACCAAGGACCACAGATGTTGGTCGTTGTGCAGAAGAGCAGTGCTGCCAGACAAATTTGACCGAAAATCGTCAAAACGGGGGTACAAAAATCGTCAAATCGTCAAAATAAATTTTCGAAATCGTCAACACAAAAATCTACCAGTAACGTACAGCTTCTGAATTTTTCTCTCAAATGATTCTTGAACAACATTAATAATTAAATTCTCATACGAGTATTGACCTCATTCGTCAACATTTCTCTTGTTGTGTTATTGATTGCTGTCCATAATATTTGAGACATATTCTAAACATTTGAAGTTTTCCTTACTTTCTTATATCATAAAAAATCGTCATTTCGGGGCAAAAATCGTCAAATCGTCAAATCGTCATGTCCTATTTTTTGGCTCTGAAAATCGTCAAAATGACGATAAATCGTCATTTCTGGCAACACTGGCTGTAGGTTCAAAATGGGGACTACGTCCAAATATGACTCACTGGCTTTTCATGAGCGTGATTGGACCAATAATAACCTACGCCTCTGTAGTGTGGTAGACATCAATGGCCCAGAAGTGAAACGTAATACCTTTGCAAAAAATTCAACGTATGTGCTGTCTAGGCATAAGCGGGGCAATGAGAACCGAACTAACAAGGGCGTTGGAGACTATACTGCACATCCAACCAATAGACATCCGTATAAAGTATGAGGCAGCAATAATATTCACGATATAAGCTGTTAACTTTTTGTACAAAATGGAACGTTAGTGTGGGAGGTTCCAAAAGGGGCGTAATAATAATGGCCATTTTTCGACATTACACTGTACAAAATTTTAAGTATTTGTATGCACAGGAATTAAAGTTATAAACTCTTAAAGGGGCGTGTCAATAACCCCAATTTTTAACTGGACTGTAGGCACTATAAGACAAGTAAGAAAGTTTCAGTCGGGTAAACCGACTAAGGTATACCCTCACTTTGTGAGTAATGTAACATTACACTAATTTATCTGTCAATTTGTGTGGGAGGTACCAGAGGGGGTTTAACAAATACACCTATCTTTCGGTAAACAGTATTTTCTTTAAATACATTGCACTGTGTCGACCTATAAGCGTTTATGTGCACTGGTAAATTAACGTTACGTGCTATTCAATTTTGGTATGATTCGGTCATTTTGAGTGGGAGTTACAAAAAGGGGCGTGGTGATAACACCCATTTTTCACTCTGTAGTCACTATAACATCATCACACTGTACAAAATTTCAAATATTTGTATGCACTGGTATTAAAGTTATAAACCGTTAACTTTTGGTATAAAGCGGCCCATTTGTGTGGGAGGTACTAACAGAGGCTGTACAATAATGCACGTTTTTCACCGGACTATAGGCGCTACAAAAACATTATACTGTACAAAATTGAGAGTATTTTTATGCACTTGTATTAAAGTTATAAACAGTTCAATTTTGATGCAAAATGTTCCATTTGTGTGGGAGGTACCAAAAGGGGAGCGGCTACTTCGCCCATTTTTATCGAGGTGATAGTGACTAATAAAATAATATAATGTGTGGAATTTCAGAAGATTCTAATAAGTAGTATAGATGTTATTAAAGAATCAATATTTCACTAAATAGACAGCAGACGGACGGACAGACATTGCTCAAATTACTTAAAATGACCCAAAATGGATTTCCGCCAAACACACATGGGGTCTTAGATCACTCCTTCGATGTGTTACATTTTTGGCGCGTAGAAAATTATAACAGGTGGCGCAAAAGTAATCCTCTTATCAGAAAATGCTATAAATTTTGCGATTGGCCCCTAATGTCAGTTCTGTTTTGACATTTGTGTAGTAAACACATGCGAAATACACGTTAATAAACAATGTTACGCTACACTGCTCCAGAACGCGGAATATTGCTGACTATGTATTTGACCAATAATCGGTCGGTGACTTTGGCACAGATTTCCTGGCCGTCCAACTCCTACTGGTGAAACAGTGCGACGTTTAGCCGCTCGCCTCGAAGAGACTGGCACAACACGAGATGCTGCCAGGCGTGGCAGACCCCGGAGTAGCCGTTCTGCAGAGAATATTGCTGCTGTAGCCGAGGATGTCATGGAATCGCTGTCGACATCGACCAGACGACGTGCCACGCAAATGGGTATCAGTCGACGGTCTCTACAGCGAATTTTGGTACAAGATTTGAAGATGTTTCCGTACAAAGACCAGACGGTGCATCAGCTGTTAGCTGCTGACCGTCAATCGCGTCTAACATAGCATCGAAAGGTTACTTTTGCGCCACCTGTTATATACCCTCGTCACACTAAAGTGAAAGTATTATAATGTTCTGTTCGCGCGACTATTTTCCGATTTTCGCAAGAAAATTTTGTTCAGCGATGAAGCTCACTTTTGGATGAATGAGTACGTTAATAAACAAAATTGTCGCATTTGGGGTAATGATAATCCACAAGCCATTGTTCCGACGCCGTTACATCCACAAAAAGTCACTGTTTGGTGTGCTCAATGGCAGAGGGGATAATTGGTCCCTATTTCTTTAAATATGAGTCCGGCCATAATGTAACAGTCAATGGGGAACGCTATAGAGCCATGATTAATGACTTTTTCGTTCCTGAATTGGAGGATATTGATGTGGACGACCTTTGGTTCCAACAACACGGCGTTACATGCCATACAGCCAACGAAACAATAAATTTATTGAAAAAAACTATTGGCGATCGCATTATCTGGCGTCGTGTGCCTGTGGCGTGGCCTCCAATATTGTGTGATTTAACACCGCTGGACTATTTTTGTAGGTTATGAGAAGTTACTTGTCTACGCAGATAAGCCCGACACGATTGACGCCTTGGAAGAGAAAATTCGGCGCGTTATTGCTGACATACCCATGTCGCCCAAATGTCGCAAAAAGTGGTCGAAAATTGAGCCTCTCGGCTGGAGTTTATTCAAGCCAGCCGCGGCGGCCACTTGCCCGAAATCATTTTTAGAACATAATGGCAAACCCTTATCTATATAAAAAAGCTTAATTCTTGGCCAGAACATTCAATTATATGTGTTTTATTTATTCTTGAAAACCACACGTCTAAAATAACACCCTGTATAAGACCCGCATGAAGGTCAAGTTTTTTTTAACATGTGTGTCTGGAATTTGGAAATGTACTCTATGTAATAATGGTTATCCGTATATTTTATGGCAAACAATGGTTTCCATATAAGTGGAAACTAATATAAGTGGAATGGTATTACTGGAATGAAAACTGCAGTCCATTGGACATTTCACTTATCCAGGTTTAACTACATTTATTTATATGAATAACAATACAATGTAAATTGAATTGAAATTTATATTCTAATTTTACAGTCCAGAGAAAAGTAGGGTTACAAAGCCGTGAGTCTAGGCTTTGCAAGCTGTGGTCAGATTCTCACCGGAATTCCGGTGTGAATCGAACCCACGACCCCAAGCTCATAGGCGAACATGATACCAAATCACATACTATTGGCGATATTTTATTTGTATCCCCTCACCTTAGAGAGGAGGGTATATATCATTTGCTACGAGCCAAAGGTTAACACATCGAAGGAGTGACCTAAGACCCTAAGTATTTTCAGCGGATATCCGTTTTGGGTCATTTTAAGCCGAATGAGCAATGTCCGTCCGTCTGTCTGTCTGTCTGCTGGCTGGTGCGCACGATAACTCTCGCAAGGAGTAACGGAATGACTTCAAATTTGGTATGTGGGCCATATTGATCCACTGCTTCTAGTACCTCCCCCACAAACGGTTAACATTTAGTGAAATATTGATTATTTAATAACTTCTATGTGAATCCTCTGAACTTCTACACATAGCATTAGTTTATTAGTCACTATTACCTCGAGAAAAATGGGCGACGATGCCACGCCCCTTTTGGTACCTACCACACAAATGGACAATTTTGAACCAAAAGTTAAAAGCTTATAACTTTATTGCCAGTGCAAACAAAGACCTGGAATTTTGTATAGTGTAATGGTTTAATAGAACCTACACTGCAGTGAAAAATGTGCATTATTACCACTCTTCTTTTGGTACCTCCCACACAAATGGATCATTTTGTACCAAAAGGTACCAGCTTATAATTTTATTACCAGTACATACAAAGACCTGGAATTTTGTACAGTGTAATGGTTTAATATAACCTACAATACAGTGCAAAATGAGCATTATTGCCACGCTCCTTTTGGTACCTCCCACACAAATGGACCATTTTGTACCAAAAGTTACCAGCTTATAACTTTATTACCAGTGCATACAAATACTTGAAATTTCGTACAGTGCAATGCTTTTATAGTACCTAGAGTCTAGAGTGGCCGTTATTGGCACACCCCTTTTGGTACCCCCCACACATATGGACCATTTTCCACCAAAAGTTAACCGCATACAACTTTAATACCATTACATTCTTTGAAGTTATTAAATGCAATTTAAATTGATAATAATTTAATTAAAACAAAAAAATATTTTTGGGACTCAAGGTGAGGGGATTCATAAGTCGGTTTACCCGACTGAACTTTCTTACTTGTCTATCGATCATTTACGATCACAACAATTAAATTATTACCATTTTACTGATGTAAGGATCAATTTGTGGCCACAGCAAATAAATAGGTGGTTCTGTAAACAACGACACCAAAGTGTTATCTATGCCCGTAGATAGAGTAATTTTCGGAATACTTAGTAACGATCACTTGGCCACATAGATCTTTTTAAAGGCACTGTAAATTGGCTGTACTAATATCTTATTTGCGCAGTGTACAATAACTGATTCGCCGAAGTGTAAAATTATTAATACAACCATTATACTATTCTACCGATCATAATGAAATGATAAAAATTCGGTTGTCGCAAAAAAATCATTAATTCTGTGTAACCATCCCAGAAAAAGAGGACACATAAAAATGCCCACGTTTTCATACAGACCCCATTAAAATTCCCTATTTAACTTATATGACAGCCAGGCTAAAATTATGGGGATTTACATTATATTATATTGGATTCTTCCAATGTAAAGTATTATTTTCTAGATGACATATTTTGCAACCGATCCAACAGAAAAAAATCCTTTCCATTTAGTTTACGTGACGCTCTAGAATTCAAAAATTTTTGGTAAAAATGTAGTGAGTAATTTGAACATTATATTCCGGAGATAATTAACAGTAACAATTGACAGTTTTAAAATATACATTTCTTTAAAAATATATTTAATAATAAAATTAACGGTTGCAGCAAAGAATTCCAAATCAATTCAATCGAGCTAGTCCACTATAAGATGCTTATTCTATAACAATGTTTTTGTCAAATTCCGCTACTGTGCGAGCGGTTTGTAACTGAGTTATTGGTTCGCATATTTTGACAAAGAATGCCTAACGTGTGCACGTCCGTGCTTTTTTTTTTTTGAAACTTTCGGCAAGGCCTGGTGAACGGACGGACGGACAGACAAACCGACAAATGTGGACGTGCATATATCATTTTTCATTTGTAACCCCAATTTACAATGAATTCGATTTGATTCGATTTAGTCTCTTCTTTGTTCGAACTGGCATTTGTTATAAACTCTAAACTTGAAATAAACTCCAGTTTCTCGACTGAATTCCGTTTCGGGGTTTGTGTGTTTGTAGTAGCAAAAGCTATAAATGGTCGTTATAGATCGTCTTTACAAAACAATTTTCAATTTGATCTCATGAGGTACAGACAGTGGAACGAGCCGTCGCCACCTCCGTCATCCATACATCCATCAACATGATCATCCATCATCAAATGTTAACAATGGCGGTGCTACTCCGCGCGCTGATCGCCAGCCACATGGCTCTGGCTGCCTTACAACTGACAACACTACCTCCAAGCTCAGCAGTAGCTGCAACCGCAGAAGACGGTGACGCCTCCTCCCATTGGTCGGTGTATCAGCAACAATTCAATTTAGACTCAACACAGCCCTACAATTTGCCATCGCCCTCACCTTTCCGTCTATCGGAGGCATTCGAATCTTCGGCATCAGAACATCGACGGACGGAACGCAAGCTAAGTGGTTACTCGTATTCCACACTACAGCAGGGAGAGGTGGCAGAATCTTTTCATCACTTCGCTGAGTTGAATCCACACGCCCGGAGTATCAATGCAGAGCTGGAAAAGGCATTTGCCACAGCTGCGACATACCAGCAGCAAAACGATCAATCTTCTCTACCAGAGGCTGAGCTGACGGCTTCAACAAATGACTTGAATGTGGATCAATCACCTACAGGTGGCAGTGGCAGTGATGGTGGCGGTGACGATAGCGATGGCATTGTGCCATTCGATTGGCAGCACTATTTTACAATGGATTCACAACAGTTACCGTCACCAGCACAGCAGCCGCAACAGCCCCAAGTATCCCCTCTAGAATCCAGTGCTGATGAAGTGTATCAAGCCAAACGATCGAGAGAGGAGGAATTAAATAAATCTTAGTAATCTATTCGTTATTCGTTTTTATTTTCTGGGGGGATATACGATATACATTTTTTGGGTTGTCTGACTAGCAAACCAACCGTCTGACTTACTGACTGTGCTTCTACGAGTACTTACAAATAAATACATGCCATAATAACATTTTAAATTAAAATGTTTTTTTCTATTCCCAAAGTGTTGTTGTTTGGATTTGTAATATTTGTTTCTAATAAAAATTCGTTTTAAATGGAAATTATGTAATCGGACAGGTATTACATTGTGTCTGTGTTATGATTAGTTTTATTTGGGAAAGGCATTCCACAAGAGTGAATTATTTAGAAGTTATTACAGCTTTTTACAACCTCCTTCACATTTGGACATTGTGGCTTGGAGATTACAGCTGTGTTTTATGAAAAATATAGTATAAATTGCCTAGGTACTTATTTTGCTATCTGAAGCTGGCAGCGTATTTGCTATTTATTTCATCGTACTATTGGTAAATTGATTAATATTAATTAAATGATTAAAATTGCTACGTTTGCAAAAATATATTAATAGCATGATATCAATACAAAAAACCAGTAAGGAAAGGCTAAAGTCGGGCGGTGCCGACTATATAATACCCTACACCACTCTCGTAATATTGAATAACTCTGATATATAAATTTTGTAATTCATGTATAAATTATTTACATAAATTTACTTTTGGGACATTTTATACTTAAATAATACCCTGTACCACAGTGTGGTGTAGGGTATAAAAACGATTGGATCTAAAGAGCCAAATCGGATGAAACATATATATGGGGGCTATAGCTAAATCTTTACCGATTTTCTTCAAATTCGGCAATGTTGGTTCATGGATCAAGAAACTCCAACATTCTAAATTTCAAAACGATTGGATGTAAAATACAGCTTTTATAGGACTAAATGGCCAAATCGGACGAAACATATATATGGGAGCTATAGCTAAATCTTAACCGATATTCTTCAAATTCGGCACTGTTAGTTCATGGATCAAGAAACTCTACCATTATAAATTTCAAAATGATTGGGTGTAAAATACAGCTTCTACAGGACTAAAGAGCAAAATCGGACGAAACATATATATGGGAGCTATAGCTAAATCTTAACCGATTTTCTTCAAATTCGGCAATGTTGGTTCATGGATCAAGAAACTCTACCACTCTAAATTTCAAAACGATCGGATGTAAAATACAGCTTCTATAGGACTTAAGGGCCAAATCGGGCGAAAGATATATATGGGAGCTATATCTAAATCTGCGGACGGACATCGTTAAATCGACTCAGCTAGTGATTCTGAGTCGATCGGTATACTTTAAGGTGGGTCTAGCTGAGTTATTTTCAGGTGTTACAAACATCTGCCGTGAAACAAACTCATAATAATACCCTGTACCACAGTGTGGTGTAGGGTATAATAATGGTAAATAATCTAGAAACACAAAGCGTCTATTATACGGGGCCCAGATAGTCACAATGAACGCGTCAATATCCATTCGGACACGAATCGATATCCACAATTCCTGTATCAAATCAAAGACTTTTACACCTACGAACCTTGAAACAAAGATACTATCACGAATTTTGTGGCTCCACGAAGGATAAAATGAAAAAGAATCGGTCATATGATTATTTGCGTGATCTACACAGTAAAATTTAAGATTTGGCGGTCATCTGTCATATAATTTTGCAATTTGTATTATCTTTTTTGTGACGACTATCGTGATGAAAAGCTTATTCGTTTTACAACCATTAGAACTGGTTGAGGAAAAAATGACCCGACCATATCACAATTAAAAATAAAGCGAATTTTGATGAAGAATACATTAACCTTTTGGTTAATGCTACACTGACCACTATCGTTCATTATTTTTCGCGCATATATTTACGGTTTACAATACATCATATTTACAAAATTTTAACTTTGTGTTGTATAGCGTGATCCATTTTCCCTACTTTTTTACAGGACAAAACACAGAAAATTCAAATTGAATGGGGAATGTTTATTATCATTTGAAAGAACATTCTTTGGCATTTATTTTTTGAAGATTATGTCTATCAAATGTTGGCCGCGGCTAAGTCTCAGATGGCCCATCCGTTGAGTCCAATTTTCGATGACTCGTTCGAGCATTTCGACTGGTAACTGGCGAATGACACGCGTGATGTTTTGCTCCAAGGCCTGAATTGATGCAGGTTTGTTTGAAAAACGGTGTGATATCACACGATTTTTGTGGCCAATCGATCGTCCCAAAACGTGAAATTATCTGCTCGCCGAAGTGTCCCCTCAATAAATCGAATGATTGATGCGATGTGTGGGAAGTGACCGGCATCATTTTTGAAGAAATATGGACCGATGATTCCACCGGCCAAATCGTTGTTTTTTCTGGATGAAGTGGCAGCTCTTGAATCTCTTCAGGTAGCTCTTCGTCCCAAATGCGGCAATTTTGCTTGTTTACATACCCATTGAACCAGAAATGGGCCTCAGCGCTGAACAAAATTTGGCTCGAAAACGTCGGATCTTCTTGGAACTTTTCAAGAGCCCATAGAGCGAAGCGATGCCGATTGGGAAGGTCGGGCGGCTTCAGTTCTTGCACAAGCTGTATTTTGTATGCTTTCAATTTAAGATCTCGACGTAAATGCGCCAAGTCGTTCCATACGTCAGTCCGAGTTGCTGCGCCGAATCGACTCTCCACGGTCTTCATGTACACTCTCAGTTACGGCCGCTACATTTTCTTCACTGCGTGCTGGACGTGGTCTATTCGGTCGAATAGGCCTAGCTCAGTAGGCCGATTATATTGACCATAAGTTAAGCGAAGTGCACGAACCACATCCTCACAGAAAGTGAATTTTCGTAATAAAGTTGAACGATTTGTAAACGTTGTTCAGGCGTAAGTCTTTCCATGATGAAATGCCAAACAATACTTAACAAAAATAACATGACAGCATGACACGACTCTGTCAAAAAAGGCTATTGAAAAAAGTATCTCTACTTGAATCACCCGCTATTAGTAGGATTGATGAATGTTGAAATGTATGAAATTTTTCAATATTTCATTAAAAAATGTTAACGAGATAACAATAAATCGTATGTATTTTTTTTATAATGGCTATCTGCTAATTTGGACATTCATAGTGATTATATTTAAAATGTTAATGTGGCTATTAACCATAAATGCGCGATTAATAGGAAAACATTTTAATTGGACCAACTAGTGATAGCAATTTTTTTGATATAAGCCCTCGATATAATACTTGAAATCAAGTAAACATTTCTTAAAAAGGATAATTTGGTTTAATATGTATTAAAGTAAGAAGAAAAAGCTTACTTTAATCTCTGTAAGAGATCTGGAACATATTAACCCTTTAGCTCCCCCACATAACTGTAATTTTTGGCCCCATTTTAGCAAATCGTAAAAAAAACACCCCTTAAAATGTGGAGGGCGGGGATGAAATGTTCTACAAAAATGTTGGCCATAAAATTTTACTATATGTGTCAAAACACACCCAAAGCTCAAAACCTAACACAAACACCAACAAAAGGTAAAATTCTGACTGACTGACTGATAATCGCTCAGCCCAAACGGTAACACCAAATATGGTACCACCGCCAAATCTAAACGGAATGAGCTACAATCGTGAAATTTGGTGTGAGGGTAGCCTTTATGAGGTAGATTCAAAAATTGACAGAAATTCGAACATTTACGTGCACAGTGGGGTATAAAGCGATAAATGTGTTACAACAGCCAAATCCGAATGGCAAGAGCTAGAATCGTGAAATTTGGTGTGAGAGTAACTCTTGGGACGTAAACTAGAACAAGGAGTGATTTTTGAAAATTAGAATAGAATTAGAATGGTGAAAATTGAAGCGAGGGATGTCTGTAGGACAACGGATCGGGTTAGTCAGTTTTTTTTTGTATTCGTACTTTTCGGGACACAGTGGGGCAAAAAGTGTAAAATATGGCTTAAAAATGTTAAACATGGACCAATGGTTCCATGGTAGCTTTTGAAACATAAACTAGAGATCGGAAGTGATGTTTAGTACTTCTAACTTTAAGAGGTACAGTGGGACAAGACGGGCTAATTATAAAGAATGAGGAAAAAATGGAACAATCTGGCAAAATTGGAACTTAAACATGAGATATGAAGAGTTTTTATGCTTTTTAGAGCACAGTGGTCAAAAACGGTTAAATAATGCATAGTGGAGAAAATATTGTTAACTATGGTACAGTCGGGGAAAAAAGGATAAATATGCTAGCGGGGAGACAAATTTTAAATACGGTACAGTGAGACAAAAATTTGTTAAATATCGTACAGCGCAATTTTGTACAGTGGGGCACAGCTGTGCAAAACGGTTTAAATATGGTACAGTGGGACAAAAATAGTTATATATGGTAAGGTGGGATAAAATAAGTTAAAAATGGTACAGTGGGGCAAAAAGAGTTAACTATGGGACAGTGGGGCTAAAATGTATTAACTATGTTCCGTGGGGCAAAAAGTGCTAAATATGGTGCAGTGTGAAAAAATGGTTAACTATACAGTACAGTAGGGCATAACCATGTTAAATATTGTATAGTGGAGCAAAGAGGGTTAAATATAGTACAGTTTGGCAAAAACTGTTACATATGGTACATTGAGACAATGGGTTTAATATGACACAGTGGGGCACAAATAGTTAAATATGGTAACGTGGGATAAAATATGTTAAATATGGTACAGTGGGAGACAAATGGTTAAATATGGTACAGTATGACAAAAATGGTTATCGTGGGCACAAATAGTAAAATATGGTAACGTAGGACAAAATGGGTTAAGTATGGTACAGTGGGGCAAAAAGCGTTAACTATGGAACAGTGGGGCAAAAATAAGTTTACTATGGTACAGTGGGGCAAAAATGGTTAAATATAGTGGGACCAAATGGTGTTAAATATGACCCAGGATTAAATATGGTACAGTGGACCAAAAAGCGTAAATTTAGTACAGTGGGCATAAATATGGATGCAGGGAGAGAGGGTAACTTAAATATGAAAAAATAAGTACAACTGTGGCGCAAAAAGGTTAATATTATGGTGCAGTTGGGGCAATCAAAAATTGGTCAATATGTTACAGAGGTGCCAAAATGTGTTTAATATGGTTTAGTGGAGCAAAAGGGTTAAATATGGTACGGTGAAGCAAAGAGAGTTATATATGATACAGTGGGGCAAAAAAGTTAAATGCCGTAAAATGGTTAAATGTGGTTAGTGGGGAAAACAGTCCCAGTTATGTATAAAAATTCATACTTTAGAAGCACAGTGCAAGAAAAAGTTTTTAATATGGTACTGTGGAGCATAAAGGGTTGAATGTGGTCCCAGAGAGCGAAGGTAGCTCTTACAGCATAAACCAAAGATAATAAATTGTTTTTTCCAAATAGGTACATCTACTTAACGGTGGGAAAAAACAAGTTAAATAAATGGCACAGATAGGGGACAAATATGTTTAAATACGCCATAAGGTTGCGAATTTGGATCTTGAAATAGAAATTATGATTTTTAAATATAGTACAATGTCGCAAAATTGGTTATTTATGACACACAAAGGGTTAAATGTGGTACAATGGAGCGATTCACTTCAGCTTTTTAAATTCTTACCTTTATAGACACGGTGGGACAAACATGGTTTTATATTGTACCAGGATGAGAATGTAGCTATTGGAATATAAACTAGGAGAAAGATGCTAACATATGATCCAAAAAAATAGCTTTTCAACATTTAGAGGTACAGTGGGGAAAGCATATATACTGTACCATGATGACATGGTATCTCTTGGAACACAAACTAGAAATGAAACGAGGGTTCGTATTTTGTAATATAAAAGTAATAAAATCTTCTTCATTTTGCACTATATGTAATAATCATGACATTTTTAAAGAAAGAGGTATAACTATTTTACAGTACCCTAAATAGAAAAAAAAATAAAAGATGGGGGCTGCGAAGCGTACCGGGTTAAAGCTAGTAAATTAAAATATGCGTTCCAAATAAAAGGAAAAGGAATATTAAATGGTATAAACGTCTTAGAAACGGTTGGCAAAGGGGTTAAGTTCATTCCGAAATTATGGGAATTAATTCATTTTCATAACATAATATTACATAATGTTATATTTATTCACAAAAAACAATTGTTCTCTGTAACAGAAATTGGATATCAAATTCACGAAACCAAGCTTTAATATTAAAGTTATGTAAAACAATTGAATAAAGTTGTTCATTGGTTTAACGTTGAATTAAAACTGTTTTTCAGAAAAGATAAATTAGAAGTCTAACATTATGCATACACTGATAGAAAAACCGTTCGTCACCATGACGAATCAGTTTCGTCAATATATCTTCTTAATGGTGACGAAAAGTTTCATACATGCGATGTTTTTGTACGTCAATAGAACGAACACGATCATCAACCCATGTATTTGGTGATTTCGAAATTCGTCAAGGGAACGATAAGACAAAAATATGTATTTGACCATTTTGTTGAAAATATGATAAAGCGAAGCAAACAATTTATAGTTTGTGCTTAATTGTACTGTTCTATGTTGTGAAAGTTAAATTTAAACCAGTAAGGAAAGGCAGAAAGTCGGGCGGGGCCGACTATATAATAACCTACACGTCCCTTACAATTCGATAAGGGTCATTGCCATAATAATTTGGAATAATTGGTAAATGGGTAGAAACATATTATCTAATTCTGAAACGATAATCACTAAATTAAGCAATATCGTTCCTAAATTGAGAAACATCTTTCTGGAATATTTTAATGATCGGAAGTAAAATACAACTTCTATAGCGGTTTGATACCAAATCAGGATGAACATATATATGGAGCTTTAATATAAATCTGAAGCGATCTTCCCTGAATACTCATTGATGTAAAAAGACCTCCTTCTGTCGAATTTCGTACTGATCGGATATAAAATACAGTCTCTACAGCGCTTACATGTCAAATCGGGGGTAACATATATATGGGAGCTATATCTAAATCTGAACCGATTTCTTCCAAATTTAAAAGTGTTCATTCATATAATAGGAAACCTCTTTCTGACGAATTTCATACTGAGCGGATATGAAATACAGTTTTTACAGCGCTTACATGTGACATCGGGGGTAACATATATATGGGGGCTATATGTAAATCCGAACCGATTTTCTCCGAATTTAGCAGTATTCCTTAATGTAATAAGAAACCTCTTTCTGCCAAATTTTGCACTGATCGGATATAAAATACAGTTTTTACAGCGCATACATGTCAAATCGGGGGTAACATATATATGGGGGCTATATCTAAATCTGAACCGATTTTCTCCGAATTTAGCAGTATTCCTTCATGTAATAAGAAACCTCTCTTTGCCGAATTTCGCACTGATCGGATATAAAATAACATTTTTACAGCGCTTACATGTCAAATCGGGGGTAACGTATATATGGGGGCTATATCTAAATCTGAACCGATTTTAACCAATAGGGATCGTCCTTGGGCCAAAAAAAAAGATATGTGTAAAGTTTCGTCGAGATCGGACCATAATTGCGACCTGTACTTTGATTACAAGAATACATGCACAGACGGACATAGCTAAATCAACTCAGAAAGTGATTCTAAGTCGTTCGGTATAATAAACGATGGGTATATTTCTTCTCCGTTTGGGTGTTACAAACAAATGCACAAAGATATAATACCCAGTACCACAGTGTGGTGTAGGGTATAAAAATCTAATAATTAATGACAAATGCTGTTCGTCAATAAGATTATCCATTCACCATGAGAATGATCGACTTATTCACCCTTTACGGCAACGCCTACAGCAAAACAAACATGCGACGTTGTTATCTTCGACCATGCGTGTGGTCCACGCAGCACCAATTGGTTCAAACAAATCGCACTGGCACGGCCCAGCTAATGTTGGGTTTAACTAATACAAACCCATGCATACATGCAGCTAGATGGGCTGTATAAAGACCCTATGGATAGACCTATTTCGGCCATGCTGAATCCACTGGCATTAGCCGTTTTTATACCCTACACCACACTGTGGTACAGGGTATTATGACTTTGTGCATTTGTTTGTAACACCCAAAAGGAGAAGAGATAGACCCATTGTTTATTATACCGATCGACTTGTAATCACTTTCTGAGTCGATTTAGCTATGTCCGTCTGTCTGTCTGTAGATGTATTCTTGTAATCAAAGTACAGGTCGCAATTATGGTCCGATCTCAACGAAACATTGCACATATCTTTATTTAGGCCCAAGGACGATCCCTATTGAATTTGGTTAAAATCGGTTCAGATTTACATATATCTCCCATATATATCGTCGGTGCGCCGACGAAAACTCCTGTGTGTTTTTTTACTAGTTTTCAGGAGAGACAAAAAACGTTCCTATTTCGTCAAATCGCGATATTTTTAATATCTCAGATTTTTGAATTGTTCTTTTAATTATTTACCACCAATATATCATAACAAAAATAGTATATGTGAAAATCCCATGACGTGGTAAATTGTTTTCATGAAAATCGACACATAGGATGTTTTGTTTGGAGCATTTTAAATATTTATAAAACAAAAAAATTACACATAGGAGTTTTGATATTTCAATGTTCACAGCGTATCTCAGGCAAACGAAAGTTGGCCTGGATTGTGGCTAAAAACGGCTAATGAGGTTTTGTACAGAATCAACCCCTCTACTCAGATAAGAAGAAATCAAAATCTGATCTGTTTACTTTCGCGAGTTATTGCGATAAAAACAATTTTTAACCAAAAAACCGAACTTTATTACATTGAATCGCGGAAATTTAAAACTATAACATTATTTCTTATAAATATGAACATTTGTAAGACGCTTGGTAATGTCCGCGATATTTGCTATATTATTCTATAGCGAAATTTTTGTAATCCAAAAATTCGACTTACACCGCAAAATTTTTACAAAAATATTTTTGCGAATTTACTAAAATTAATATATTTACATTCTATGATTTCTGAGGGATAAATTGGCACTAGCATTTCCGCCATAAACATCCCGCGATGAATACATTTCGAACAAAAAACATTTAAGTTCAGAATTATTTAACTATATAATGCTATTATTACGCGAACGGTCAGTCCTAAGAAAAAGTGGTCAAAGAAAGTTTTGGAGATATTAAAAACGACTACAAGTCTTTCTTTAACAAAAAAAACTATAATAATTTGGTAGGGATTTACAATGTGTCAAATCAAAATATGCCTCATATAAAGGGAAAAGCATACAAAAGTTTTAACACACAGTAAATCCTTACCAAATTACTATAAATTTTGTTTGTTAAAGAAAGAGTTGTAGGCCTTTCGCTAATCTCCCAAACTTCCTTTGACTACTTTTCCCTAGAAGTGTTCATTCGCGAGATAATCGCCCATGTTCTGGAATTCACTTGTGGTGGTGAAGGGAGAAGTATTCACCGAGAGGTGTTCTGCAACTCACTTTCACCCCATTTCATGCAATTTTTTCTCGCCATGTTTTCCATTGTGAGAGCGCTGTGAGTTCTAATTTTTTGGAAAGAATAATTATTGTAATCACAAATTAACTGTGCCGTGACAAAATTTGTAATGTTTACTTCTTAATTACAAGTTTCTGTACGATAAAATAATCACATTAATTAATAAATTAGGTTTTATAAAATAAGTCCAAAATTGCAACCAACTTTTTTTCTTTTGTGATGTGAGTAAGTGAGTTCTTGGCAAATCAGCTGATTTGGTTTGACTTCGAAAAATCAGAGATGCAAGATGTTTGTTAGTTTGAAATACAACCATTTTAATAGAGTAACCTCAAGGTTATTTGCATCGGATAATTTAATTTTGGTACAGAAATGTTATTCCATTTTAAAAATTTACTAAATGTAACAAAAATATAAGTAAAATAATTAAAATGATCGTCAATTTGCCTATTATGAACCGTGTGGCAACGCTACTTCTGCAAAGTGTCAAATGTTTGACGTCTATTAAAACGTAACAAAAACAACAAACATAAAACAATTAACACCAACTTGACAAAACAAAAAAACATAAAACAAAAATTGGACGGAAAATAACCAAAGGATTTAGATTTTACAAGATGTAAGTATGCTGAGCTTTTTGCTGAAGCTAATTGTTCAAATTCATTGCATTACTATCCTACAGGTCCCCACGAAAAAATAGTTCTCACAATGAGATTTTCGTCCAGTTCATGGAGTTACACCCAGACTTGGCCATGGGCTACTCAAAGATGGATAAAGCAGAGCAGGATAAACTGTGGTCAGACCTGGTGTACAATTTTGGTAGTAGTCTGCGGGAAGTGGACTGTAAACGTTAGTATTCGCAACTCCCAATATTGTAAGGTGTATGAAAACAGAATAAGAAGACAAAGATTTGTATCAGTTTAAATGAACAGGTTTATTGTGGTCTGTGATGCTTCTTACCGCTTGTAGTGACGTTGCAAAAGTGAAGTTACAGTTTAGAGTCACGAGGAGAGTAAGTACGTTTTGGGAATTCAGTCAAATTCCACTGGAACATACAGAGAAGATGGCAGCCCTCTATCCATTTGAGTAAAAGCTTTTCCCTTCATGGTAGGGAATGGATAAAGGGTTGCCATCTGTGTGAAATGAATGATACATAGGGGAATTCAAAGTGAGTAACAATTCATTGTAGGGAATTCAAACAATTTAAAAGATATATAATATTCCTTACATGCTAATTAAGACTAGTGATACAACAAGAATTCATTGAACTTAAAGCTAATTGTTGAAACAGAGTTCAACACCTGGCAACAAACCTTAATTCATGCGGACCTCAAACAAGAACGGAACATTAAATCCAAGCTTACACATAACAAAAGGGAATGTCGGGCAACAGGTGGTGGCCAATATAATAAATATGTAATGACACCTTTGGAAGAACGTGTTGCTGTTTTGTGGACCTTTATATGTGCGCGGATGGGATAAAGAACACCCAGAAATTAGGTGGCCCCAATAAAGAAAATATTGACGCCGATGCACCATCTACATCGCTTGCAAGTCGTATTAGGCCCAAAGAAACGTCAAGTGCAAAACCAGCAGAAAACTTGCCACATCATCAGCTGCAAATACAGTGACTGCATCAAAGCGTGTACGCAGCCACTCTCCTGATTTCGGCGATATACCCGATTCGCCAATTGCCTCTCCCAACGTTGAGCCACCCGCACCAAAGAGAAAGAAACCATCGGACGTGGAGTACTTAATGGAGGAGGAAACGAAAAATTTTAAGTGTGTTTCGGGTGGTATTAGTGCAATAAAAGAAGTGATGGTTGCCAATAGTCAAACATTAATAAGCATTGAAAATAAGCTAGATGAACTAGTCTCATTAAAAAAGGAGGAAATAAAAGAAAACAAAAGGCACCACATACAAATGGAGAAGCATTTGCTCACCCGAAATGAGCTGAAATTGAAGTCCATCGAGCTGGAACAATTGAAGATGGGACTTTAAATTGACAATATAGTTAATAAATACATATATATCTAATTGATCTCATAAAAGACTGCAGCAAATAAAATTTGTTTTGTATTTTTAGTTTATTCATTCTAAAGACTGTGTTTTATTGAACTATTGAACGTGCAATTTCGTCTCTTACTCGTGTGCCATCGGTACCACTACTTAATTGTTCCACATCTTCAATGTTGTCATCGTCAGGTATCGGAACTTCAGCATCCATAGGTAAATTAAAATGCTTGCAAATATTGTGCAGTGCTGGTGCTGGTTCGTAGTGGAGGGTCGCTTGTAGGCATCGGAAACGAGATTTTATGTTGCCTATAGTCCTCTCAACAATGTTCCGTGCTGAGCAGTGTACTTTGTTGAATTTGTGTTCACTGGAGTTATATGTAGGATTTCTATATGGCGTGATAAGGTATGGTTCCAAAGCGTAACATCCGTCAGCTAAAAGTCAGCAATTTCGGGAACGTGTATACATCTCGGCGTAATGATTCTCTGCTATACCTGATTTCCATATATATGAATCATGACACGATCCAGGTCTAGTGCTGTCAACGGCCCGTATTTTCATTTCGTAGTCACAAACCTTAATACAAAAAGCGTTTACACAAACCAATATAAATGAATGTGTATTTATACTTACAATCATGGTATTTATGCTAAAATATCCCTTTCGGTTATAAAAAAGCGCTTCTCCATCTGGAGGTTTTATGAGTCGAACGTGAGTACCGTCGACACAACCAACAACCCCGGGAATTCCATGCTTTTGGTAAAAATGCATTTTTGAAGCACTGACTTCCGCCTGACTCATTTCCATTTACCACTTTCCACAATATTTTGCACAATATAGTCCTTCCCATGCTTATATTTATGTCGTTTGCTACAATACCTTGAAAAGCGCTCACCGCAAGAAATCTCAAAGCTGCCGCCAATTGTATTTTTTGTGGTATTGATCCTGTGCTAATGAAGGGTGCAATTTGATCAAGGATCATTGAAAATCCGTCTTTATTAAGCCGGTAAAAAGCTATAAAACATTTAAAGGCATAAATTATTATGTTAAACAGATTAACGACACTTAACTTACCACGAATTTGGAATATCCATTGGATTTGAGTAGTCACGCAAGTGCCGCCTTGATACGTTCCTCAAGAACTTCATTTCTTAAAACTTAAATCCCTAATGGCTAAGAGAAAAGCTAGTGGCATATTTTTTGTTGTGTTTTTTATAAAATATGATTAATAAATCTTCAGATTTTCTTTTTTAATTTCTTGTCTGATTCTTCGCGAGAATAAATTGTTTTGTTTACGTTTTTGTCTGCAAATTATGGCTTTGCAGACAAAAACATATGTTTCGATTTTTTTGAGCAGAAGTTCGAAAAAGAGAATTCACGTGAGAACCAGAACACCTCACCATTCGTTGGGTGAAGTGAATTTGTGAAGTGAATTGAATATTTGGTGAGAGCCAGAACAGGGCTGAATAGCATCATCTATGGATATTTTTCGCGAAAATGCTGATATTTATCTATTCCTCAGAGATTATAGAATGAAAATATGTTAATCTTATTAACATTTTAGGAAAAATTTGGCGGCGTAAGTCGATTTTATGGATTACACAAAATTCGCAATATAAAAACATGGCAAATGTCGCGAACGTTACAAAACGTCTTGCAAATAATCATATTTAAAGGAAATTGTGTTACAGTTCTAAATTTCCGCGGTTTTCTTTACAAATCAAAGCTATTAATTTTGTTTTGAGTAAAAGTGCTGTTTTCGCGATAACTCGCGAATGGAAGCAGATCCAATTTTGATATATTCATTGTCGAATAGAGGGGATGATTCTGAACAAAACCTCATTAGCAGTTTTTTGGCGTGAATCTAAGCCAACCTTCTATCCCTTGGGACAGGCTGTGCCTACAACACATAGGAGTTTTTGTCGGAGCATTGCTATAGAGGGATACACATAGGAGTTTTTGTTAACTTCGGAACCGGTCAAGATAGCGCAAAATGCTTTGGTGGGTAGTCGTTTGACCGCTAGGACGTTCTAATTCGACAATAAAAAAAGATTCGAAAAATTACACATAGGAGTTTTTGTCGGCGCACCGACGATATGCACCTCCGATTTGCCATTAATGCACTGTATAAACAAAATTTTTGAACCGATTTGTACAAAAATTGACAGAGCGTAGTCTCGTGATACACTTAGAGACAATACAAAATATGGGGGAATTCGGTTCAGATTTAGATATAACCCCCATATATATGTTACACCCGATTTGACATGTAAGCGCTGTAGAAACTGTATTTTGTAACCGATCAGTACGAAATTCGACAGAAAGAGGTTTCTTATTACATGAAGGAATACTGCCAAATCCGGAGAAAATCGGTTCAGATTTAGATATAGCCCCCATATATATGTTACCCCCGATTTGAAATTCAAGCACTGTATAATCTGTATTTTATATCCGATCAGAGCGATATTCGGCAGAAAGAGGTTTCTTATTACATGAAGGAATGCTGGTAAATTCGGAGAAAATCGGTTCAGATTTAGATATAGCCCCCATATATATGTTACCCCCGATTTGAAATTCAAGCACAGTAGAATCTGTAGTTTATATCCGATCACAGCGAAATTCGGCAGAAAGAGGTTTCTTATTACATGAAGGAATACTGCCAAATTCGGAGATAATCGGTTCACATTTAGATATAGCCCCCATATATACGTTAGCCCCGATTTGACATCTAAGCGCTGTAGAAACTGTATTTTATATTCGGTCAGTACGAAATTCGACAGAAAGAGGTTTCTATTTTACATGAATTAGTATTCAGGGAAAATCGATTCAGATTAATATATAACCTCCATATATATGTTCCTCCTGATTTGGTTTCAAAGCGCTATAGAAGTTGTACTTTACTTCCGATCATTACAAAATTCTCCAGAATCAAAGGTCCACATATATATGTTCTTACTCAATTACCAATTATTCCAAATTATTATCGCAATGACCCTTATCGCATTGTTAGGGAGGTGTAGGGTATTATATAGTCGGCCCCGCCCGACTTTCTGCCTTTCCTTACTGGTTCTATGTTAGCTCTTGTCTTGTTTTCGCGATATTCGACCACAAAATTTGTTGGGAAATCAGAGAGGTTACATATCTCGTTGGTGATTTTGAAGTTAAAGACTTCGGAAAATACGCTTCAGTCCAAAGATCGAAATATAGTGAAAATTTGTACAATTATTTCTCTCAAAACAGTCGTCCAAGCTTCTCACCCCCTTGTACCTGAAAAATTGCAAGGAATCTTATCATATGTTAAAAATCATACATATCGTCGACATTTTTAGTCATCGTTGAGAAAAATATGTCTCGCGAAAATATAATATAAGTTCTTTCTCTAATTTTTTATGAGAATTAAGCAGATTTCGAGTTATTACATACGGCCTGTTTCTGTATTTCTAACGAAAGTCTCTGCGAACGAAAATCAGTCACTCACTATCGTCTGGAATTTGGTTTCTCTAAGGTTCGTTCGTTCGTTCGCCGGGCCTTACGTCAATGACGTTAGCAATTTACCAATTGGATAATAATGTAATTGCCATATCAACAATTTCACAACTTCCGGTCTAAAAAAGCACACATATTTGTATGGTCGACCTTAGAAAATACACCTCTGTATCCTTTACATGAGCGGTGGCCAAAAATCAACCCTGGGTGAGTTAGCTGAGCTGATCCAACACTCTCATTTCTTTCTCTCTCTCTCTCACGTCTCTCTCATTGTGTACTGATGAATTTTTTCCATCTTAGCGAGCTGCCAATTTTGACTTGTTTATGCTTAAATATGTAAACATATGTATACAATTTTATTATTATTTAATTGTTTTTACCATAATTATGCTAATATCTACTTGTTTTTGCTTTTAATAACGTTTTTTTGTCATTGTTCCTATCAGTCGACAAATAAAATAACGTGACTCGATCTGACATTTGTGTTCGCCCAGATGACAGCAAAGAGAGATAGAGAAACCAAAATTTACACTGAAATGATTACGTTTTCGTACGAGTTCATTATCGTGCGACTTGTCGTTGTGATGGTAGTTAGTGAAACCCAAATCAGCTGTTTGTCGTCTGGCAGGCGAAAGAAAGCAAAATTTTAAGTTACAGAAACAGGCTGATAATTTGTGTATTTTTCTGTTTATAGCAAAAAATATTTGTAATAAAATTTGTTGACTCTAATTTTTGTAAATTATTTTTTTGTTAGAGTCAATGGATTCAAAGGTAACCAACAAAACCTGTAAATTTTTCATAAATATGTTGAAGGGAGACTCATAGTAATTTTTCGCGAGGAATATTTTTCTCAAAGACACAAACTAAAAATATCGACGATTTGTATGACTTTTGACATACATATGGTAAGATTTGATTGCACTTTTTCAGCGGTAAAGGGGTGACAAGAGTGGTTGACTATTTTGAGAGAAATAATTATCAAAGGGTTCCTTTTATTTCGTTCTTTAGAATGAAGCGAGTATTCCGAAGCCATCCACTTCAAAATCACGTCCGAGGTAACTAACCTCTATGATTTCCTTGCAAACTTTGTGGTCCAATATCGCGAAAACAAGAGCTAACCTAGAAAAACGGCTAGCACCACTGGATTCAGCAATGTCGAAATAGGTATATCCATAGGGTCTCATTTCTGTTACATTTTTAAAGAGTCCTTTTCGAGAATAGTGTTATTTTTGATTTAAAATAGCATAAGTAATGAATAATTTTAATGGTCAAAAACCAGAAGAATATTTATTGAAATTTTTAAAATTTAAATAGTCGGGAGCATGAAATCGTCGTGGTGACGAATGGAGTTCGACGTGGTGTTGAACTCGATTCATCGTAGTGATGAATGGTGTTCATCGTGGTGATGAATGCGATTCGTCGTGGTAATGAACTCGATTCATCGTAGGGATGAAATGTGATCATCCTGAGGACGAAAGTTTTTGGAAACAGAGATTCGTCATGGTGACGAACAAATTCATCACGAGGATTATTCCGTACGTTAGCGGACTTTTGACGGAAAAATATTCGTGATGATGTACAAATTTGTCGTCATGACGCAGCTTTTTCTATCAGTGTAGTATAGCAAAATAAAATAAAACACTTACCTCTGGAATGAACGTGCATTTCGACTGAGCTGATTATTTTGATTACTCTCAGATGGCCAGTTCACGTCCACTTTCATTTGTTCATCTCTGGAGACCAAGAAAAAAATATCAGTTAGATCTACGTATGTACTCGTATGTATATAGAAGCTACTATATTATATTTAATAATTAATAATATTTAATAATTAATAATATTTAATAATTAATAATATTTAATAATTAATAATATTTAATAATTAATAATCTGAAACCTCCAACTAAAAATTACACCAAAAGCGGCGCGGCAACTTCGCCAACTTGAGGTGTTAACGACAAATAAACTAATACTATGTTTGAAATTTCAGAAGAGTAGAGTAAGAAGCATAGAAGTATAGAAGTTATTAAAGAATCAATATTTCACTAAATATTAACCCTTTTTTGGGGGAGGTACTAGAAGGAGTTGGCCCATTTGGCCCATCTTCGTAGATTGCTGAGATAGAGAAAAATATTACCGCATACCAAATTTGAAGTCAATCGGTTAATCCTTTCGAGTGTTATCGTGCTCACCAGCCAGCAAACAGACGGACGGACATTGCTCAAATGACTTAAGGTGACGCAAATCGAATTTCAACCAAACGTACTTGGGGTTTTAGGTCACTCCTTCGATGTGTTACACTTATGGCTCGTAGCAAATGATATATACCCTCTTCTCTAAGGTGAGGGGATAAAAAATAATATATGTACGTTAGGGCGGGTCAATGTATAAGGGCGCATCGCGATTCAAGAAAGATTTCAAGAAATGTCGCCCAAGAAACCATAGGTCAAAAATTAATTTCGAGCCGCCCACTTTTTCAAAATCGGTATTTTCCATTATATTCAAGAATAGAGACAAAACATAGTTTTTCCTCTACAAAAAAATTGTAAATGGGGGTATTTGGGGTCAAGGAATCCATTTTTACATTTTTGTGACAGTCCAAAACCAGCGATACTATTTTTCTTGTAGGTCTTGGTGAGTAAAACAACGTTTGTTCCTTTAAAATTGGCGGACACGCCCAAAATCCAAAATTCAATCTGTAAACGGATTTGGAAAGAAGAAACTTAGACCTTTCAATACGATATATATGCAGATGTACGAATATATTTTTATTTTTCATACAAACAGATTTTTCCTTAATTTTTTTTCGGCATTTTCTAGTTTAGGCAATGTTTTTACCAATTATTTTGCTAAACCTAAAAATTGATTATAGGTTTTGTATTATTTCTGGCATTTGAGATGAGTTTTTGTGTATTTAGAGACTTATAGTAGAATTTTATGGCAAATATTTGTGTGAAACATTTTGTCTCGCTAAACATCTGACTTATGGGTTATTATTACCCATATCTACGAAAGGGACCAAAAAGGGACCCCTACATTGAGAAGCTAGACGATTAAAATGTTCAACAAAAACATCCTTCGTAGTGTTCTAAGTAATGTTGCTGAACACATCCTGTTTGTTATATTCTTTTTTTGCCCTTCTACCCCCTTTTTGCAGAACCTTGTTATTTCCGAAAAAGTGTAATTTTGTTCCACAGTGTTATCAAACATAATAAATAGTTAAACCAACTTGAAACACTATTATGTTCATACCCCAATTTTGGGGTCATGCTCTGAACGGTTGAATCCATTAAAAAATATATGCCACATAAAATGTATATCATTAAAAATGTATTGGCCTAATTGTAATTTACTTAGTCTCAAATACCGCTAAAACAGTGCCAGCTTGTCTATCAAATTCACAAACCTTTTTTTCTTGGTGGCTCAACTATAAAATTATCATGTCTACTGTGCGAGTAATCCACATAAACGCCTACTCAAGATCACCAACGAATTTCCAAAAATACAGCCAAGTACAATAAACCTGAGAAAACTAGACTACCGCGAATAAGCCAAAAAAAAGCATTCAAATAAACTTGTGCCAACCGAAGTTCACAGGTTAATTGCAGCGATGGATAAAAAATGTAAATTAAAGACGCCGTAATTTTTATTTTGTACGAAATAAAATCCTTGAATTTGCGCATAACAAATGAAAACACTTCAGTGAGAAGTTTTCGAAAAATTTAAACAAACAAACAGTACGTAGAAAACGCACACAAAATTATAAAAAAGAAACGAAAAAATTGTATTGAGTAAACACACATACAGTAGGTCGTATGATAAATCAGGTAACAGACATTTCATAAAAAATGTCTTTTGTTGCGGAACAAGATTTAGATATATAGCATAATACGTTACGAAGAAAGCAGATAGGCAAAAAATATTCGAGATTCAGCTAAGATGAGAATTAGAAAACGCAAGCTTTCAAAGACTACGACGATCTTGTAAAAGAAGCTAAAATTTCGTGCAGAAGAGACAAGTGTAAATGGTTAGATAACCCTCCGGAAAGGGCGGAAGCAGCAGCTGAAAGCAAAGACATCAAGCTCTTCTACGATATAACAAGAGAAATATGTGGAAAAAAATCATGTCAGTCCCGGCCTATCCACGATAAGGTTGGAAACCTTATGACGTCGATTGCAGATAATGTAGACAGATTCAAAGAACACTTCTCGGAGATTTAAAATATTCCGCCTCTTCCAATGCCGCGGACCCAAGTGGCGCAAGAAGAGGATACCAGATCCTCGAAATATGGCACTCATCTCCCAACCGCCATAACACGATGAAATTATTAAAGAAATAGAGACAATGAAGAGCAACAAATCCCCGGGCGTTGACAAAATATCAGCAGAACTTATAGAGTCCTGTCCGACTACTACAACCAGACTCCTTCAACCTCTCTTTATGAAAATATGGTAGACAGAAAGGTTGCCAGAAGAATGGCTAGAGGGGATACTGGTGACCATCCCAAAAAAGGCGATATTAGTCAATGTCAAAACTACAGAAGCTACTACCAATCCCGTCAAAAGTTTTAACTAAGACTCAACCTTCCGCAGATAATAGGCAGGTTCAGTACAACGGCTCCAAGTGCAGGGTGCTATCAGGGGCCGCCTATCAGAGGACTTCAATACCATCTCCGGAGTACGACAAGGCTCATGTCACCTTTTTTATTCCTCATAGTATTGGACGATGTCTTAACGCGGGCAATCGACGGAAAAATCATGGTATGTATCACATACAACCTCCAAAACCATCTAGAATATATGGCTGACATATGTCTAATATCAACAAGACATTTCGTTATGTCAGATAAAATCGGCGACCTTATCTCAGAGTCTAGGAGTGCTGGCCTGAAGCTTAATTCAGCAAAGAACAAAGCACTAAAAACAAGTAAGATAGTTCAGTCGTCTAAACCGACTTATGAGTCCCCTCACCTCGAGTCCCACAAAATATTCGTAAAATTATATTTTTCGTTTTAATTCAATTATCATCAATTTGAATTGCATTTAATAACTTTAAAGGATGTACAGCTATTAAAGTTATAAGCTGTAAACTTTTTGTGTAAAATGGTCCATTTGTGTGGGAGGTACCAAAAGGGGCGTGCCAATTATGGCCCCTTTTCTCTAGACTATAGTTACTATAATAGCATTGAACTGTACGAAATTTCAAGTATTTGTATGCACTGTTATTAAAGTGAAAAAGCTGTTAACTTTGGTACAAAAAGGTCCATTTGTTTGAGAGGCACTAAAAGGGGCGGGCCAATAACGCCCATTTTTCTCTGGACTCTAGGTACTCTAAAAGCATTACACTGTAGAAAATTTCAAGTATTTGTATTAAAGTTATAAGCTGGTAACTTTTGGTACAAAATGATCCATTTGTGTGGGAGGTACCAAAAGGAGCGTGGCACTAATGCCAATTTTTCACTGAATTGTAGGTACTATTAAACCATTACACTGTACAAAATTTCAAGTATTTAAATGCACTGGTAATAAAGTTATAAGCTATTAACTATTGGTTCAAAATTGTCCATTGGTATGGGAGGTACCAAAAGGGGCGTCGCAACTTCGCCAATTTTTATCGAGGTGATAGTGACTAATAAACTAAAACTATGTGTAGAATTTCGGAGGATTCAAATAAGTATTATAGAAGTTATTAAGTAATCAATATTTCACTAAATGTTAAACCTTTGTGGGGGAGGTTCTAGAAGGAGTGGACCAATATGGCCCATCTTCGAACTTAGCCGGAGATAGAAGAAAGTATTACGACATACCAAATATGAAGTCCATCGGTTACTCCTTTCGAGAGTTATCATGCGCACCAGCCAGCAGACAAACAGACATACAAACAGATGGACGGACATTGCTCATTCGACTTAAAATGACCAAAAACGGATATCCGCCGAACATACTTGGGTCTTAGGTCACTCCTTCGATGTGTTACACTTTTGGTTCGTAGCAAATGATACACGGAGGAAAAAAACGGCCTCTGTAACATATTGCCCCAAACATATTTTGTAGGCAACATATATATGTTTGGAGCAGCTCCCAAACATATTATGTTTGGGGTAGCGGTAATGTTCCCAAACATTTATATGATTGTATGTAATCATATATATGCTTATGTCCAAACATTTATATGATTGTGTGTAATCATATATATGCTTATGTCCAAACATTTATATGATTGTATGTAATCATATATATGCTTATGTCCAAACATTTATATGATTGTGTGTAATCATATATATGCTTATGTCCAAACATTTATATGATTGTATGTAATCATATATATGATTGCATTTAATCATGTATATGATTGTATATTGTTGTTTTTTATCAAAAATCTGAACCCTTTGTGACGCACCTATAATATATTTATAAAATTCTAGTCTAATGTTCCATTAATTATCCATTATTCGGACTGCGGACTATGCCACTTTTCTTTCAACTTGGTTGGTAGCTCCGTTGATCCACCCCATTGACTGAAAAACGTCAACACCTTATACCACTGGCTATATAGAGTCAACGAGAATTATATGCACAGCGTGTATTTTAATTTACTTTCGTGTTACACCCGAAACAAGAAAGTATAAGCATAGCCATATATTCATTCTGACTGGCTGTGGCTGTCAATGGTTGTATGTGGGTGCGTGCGTGTGTTCGCTGTAGTGGCTTAGCACAGTGGTGATGGTGGATGCTCTATGAGTCACATAATTGGGCTCTCAGAGAGTAATACTCTCTAAAAATCTAAAAAATATGCTCTAATATATTATTTTGCCAAAAATATGTTAGGACACAATCATATCGTTTTATAATATGCTAGAATTTTGCCCCGAACATATTATGATTGTGTGCAAACATAATATGTTTACCCACAAACATATATATGATTGTGCCCGTCCCAAACAAATTGCATCCAAACATATTTTTAACATATTTTTTTCTCCGTGTATATACCCTCCTCTCTAAGGTGAGAGCGAAAAATGGGCATTATTGGCCCGCCCCTTTTTGTACCTCTTACACAAATGGACCTTTTTGTACCAAAAGTTAACAAATTTTAACTTTAATACCACTATATACTTTAAAGTTATTAAATGCAATTTCAATTGATTATTATTTAAATAAAACAAAAAAACATATAAATTTACTAATACTTTTTTGAAACTGAAGGTGAGGGTTTAGTCGGTTTATCCGACAGAACTTTCTTACTTGTTTTTTTTCTAAACTTGTAAAATAGAAAAGATTAGCCAGCAATAAAGAGGTGGCGTTTTAGGTTAGGTTATGAGTGGTAGCCTGTAAAACAGGCTCACTTAGACTATACTGTCCATTGTGTTACCACAGGGACGTAAGGGAAAACATAAGTTATTCCTAGCCCCTCCCGTTGAACCAATTTGATTTCTTTAGAAACCGCAAAATTTGGCAGATTCCAACGTCAGCCAAGTTAGCAAACTCCCCAAAGAATTAAGATCCTTAGGTTACATTCCGCATTCTGGTATTCTCGATATAGGTGAGTTCCTGCCGTTAGGGTTAACCTCACCGTGCTCTAAACACCTGGGTGTATACATGCGTCGACCAACGCTCCACGCACAAAGTGCATGAGCACCAATCAAGTCCGTGTTTCTGGACACTTTGGCCCTCCTCCTCGGTAAGAAGCGGAGCCCATCTAAAACTCCTTACCATTTTATGGGTCATGGCACCCGGGTAGTTTGCTCCACATCCGAGAATATTCTCTCCCAGCGAGGTAATATTAGCAGCTGCAAAAGTATAAGCCATTCAGTCACCAGACGGACATAGTTCAAACTACTTAAAATGAATTTCTCCAAACTATCTTCTACAAGAAAGCAGAAGGGTTTAAAATTTTATTTGAGCTTTTTCATATTTCAAACATATACTCCGCATATATATCTATCTATGTATATGAGCGTATTTCCCCCAGAACACAATTCGCAATCAACCGCACTTAATTGTCTCATCTCTTTAAGTATTTGTCTTCGACGCCAGTCAGTCAATTCATTGCTTTACAGTCAAAGCTGCAAAAAAGTTTCAAATTTCAATTTACATTTATGTTTAAATTAAAATCCAATTTTTTTCTGCTCAACTAGTAAAGTAGTGAAAAAAACAAAAATGTTGTTAAAATGCAACGATAGAAGCTTTGGTTAAAAAAAAAAAAAAACAGAAAAAATTCACAAAATTATGTCTTTGGAAACAAAATCTTTGGATTGTTTCTCAATCTGCTGAAACCTTAGCATTAAGTTGTTAGTGAAAAGATTAATTGTACCACCTGTCATAATATTTGAATATGCCGACTAATTGTTTAGTCTGTTTTGTTATAGTAGACGCAGATTATTATATGAAATCATAAAAAATTAAACAGTCGCCAATTCATAATTTGTAGCACTGATGGAGGGCGCCACATAATTCAAATAAATGTCTGATAATATGTGTACGACACTGTGCGACAAACTTATGCAGAATATATGGGGGTGGATCACTGTTTCCCATACTCGGCTACAGATTACACTAGTTTACAAAATTTTTGCCGAAGGCCTGAGTATAACATTTTCTGGTGCAATATGGTGTCCCTACACGAAAAAATAATATTTAAAAGGAATTGTGTACGGCAAATTTTTAATTTTTCTTTAATTGCCTCTAGTATTTGGAACATATTTTTTGAAATATAAGCTCGATAAAATCGGAATTCGTATTATATTAAAGGATGGGGGCTACAAGTCGATACCTCCATTCTAAACTATGCTAAATGCAAAAAGGTAGTTGTTCAGGAGAGGCGATCAAAGTTTGATGATTTTTTTAAATTTGTGTGGAATTCCTTGATAATGCAAATCGAATGACCTGTACTGTTTTGTAAATAACTTTTGATTGGGTTGACGTATTTGCACCAAATTTTGACTGAATATTATTTGGAATATTTAGAGATAAAAATGCCTATATGTTAGCCACAAAGTTTGCTGGGTAAACAAAGAGGTAAACAAAGAGGTTAGCAAATTCAAACACAATTTCAGTATTGAAAACTTCGAAATTGATGTTCTGTGTTAAAGATAGAAAGAAAGATCGGTCCAATCTTTCCGATGTGGCCTGTTTTCAATACACGGGGCAAAATCGCCTTTTTTGATATGTTTGAATCGAAAGAAAATATATTTGGAACACAAATTTTTAAATATTTTATATTTCTTAGCAAATAAATTTTATTTGAAAATCAATAAAATATATTTGGAACGCATATATTAATATATTACAACAAATTATATTTGCAAACTAAATTTCTCAAATAAAATATGGGTTTAAATACAAATAAAATTATTATTTAGGAATTTTTCCAAATATATTTTATTTAAAAAAGATTTCCAAAACTTTTGCTGAGTTTTTCAAATTTCAGTTTCAATTTTTCCTTGGTTTCGAATTGTACCTCCCAGTTATGATACCATATGCAGCATTGCCTTCTGTTTTAAATCAATCATTTAAAATTTCAGAGTATTCCAAGCCATCATTAGTTGTCAATTATCTAAGTACTTTATATTGACCCAAGATTATATGATTTCCATTATTATTTTTTTTATGAACATTAAAAATTTCTAAAAATTTAACTTTGTATTACTGAAAAATTTTACACAATTTATGTATTTTATGAATATTTAAATGCAAATAAATATTTTTTTCACAAATAGCAGTCACAAACAAATATTTGTTTAGAACAACATCTTCCCAAATACACCAAATACAATTTTTGTATGTACCAAATATTACATGCTTAGAGTCTACCCTAAACATATATATGTTTCAAGCCGAATATGTTTGGGACAATATACTACAGAAGCGATTTTTTTTCAGCGTGTAGGGATCGCTTTATATTTGGGATCTGCACTTTGATCACAAGAATGTATGACAGGCAGACAGACGGAAATGGCTAAATTGCTACTATTGCTCTATCTCCTCTTTTTGGGGCGAAAGTCGACTTTAATTTCTAAAAAAACCGAAAGGTCGCACGGGGCAAAATCGTCTTTTTTGATATGTTTGAATCGAAGAAAAATATATTTGAAACACAAATTTTTAAATATTAATTACTTCTGAGCAAATACATTTTATTTGAAAATCAATAAAATTTATTTGGAACGCATATATTAATATATTACAACAAAATGTATTTGCAAACTAATTTTCTCAAATAAAATATGTTTAGGAACCTGTCCAAATATGTTTTGTTTAAAAACGTTGAAAATCTTTTAAATTTTATTTCTACTTTTTAATTGATTTTAAGTTATACCTTATAATTAAAAATGACTTATGAAGCAATAAAATTCGTTTTAAAGCACTAATTTTTAAGTTATATTTATTCCAAGTCATCATTTGTTGACAATCCACCTTGCATAATACATCATTTCGCAGGATTATACGATTTCAATTATAATGGCTTCAAATAAATATTTGTTCCGTAAATAATAGTCCCAAATAAAAAACATTAGGACAGAAACAACGATTTATTTAGAACAACTTCTTTCCAAATATATAATTTTTGTGTGTGACAACTATAATATATTTAGAGTGTACCCTAAATATTTGTATATTTCAAGCAGAATATGTTTGGGACAATATACTACTGAACCGATTTTTTTTCAGCGTGCGAAAAGTCAACTTTTTGCAGTAACTATATAAGCCTAATCCTCCTCCAATAAAGTAAGTGTATACAAATGAGACGAAAACTGCATATTTTAAGACAAATTGTTTAGAAATAGCGGTATACAACAAAGTATAACAACAAACATTATTGAACGGCATCTGAAATATGTTGAATATGTTTGAATCGAAAGAAAATATACTTGCAAAACAAATTTTTAAATATTATATATTTTCGTGCAAATAAATTTTATTTGAAAATCAATAATATGTATTTAGAAACCATATGTTAATATATTAGAATAAAATATATTTGCGAACTAATTTTCTCAAATAAAATATGCGTTTAAATACAAATAAAATTATTGTTTATGAATACTTCCAAATATATTTTATTAAAAAAAGATTGCTGAAATTTTCGAATTTTAGTTTTAATTTTTTCCTTGCTTTCGAATTATGCATTTCTATTAAAAATGGAATACTTAGCATTAACTTCTATTTGAAACCATTTATTTTTTTTCTAACTATTCCAAGTCATTATTTTGAATTATAAAGAAATTTTACTAACATTAAAACTTTCTAAAAATTACCTTTCAATTGCTGACAACTTAGAACAATTAAAGAATAGATATATATTCACGCAAATAGATCTTTGTTTGGGAAATAACATATCCAAATAAAAAATATTAAGATGTAAACATAGTTTTGTTTAGAACAACATCCTCCCAAACATATAATATTTGTATGTGTCAAATATTGTATATTTGGAGTGCACTCTAAAAATATATATGTTTCAAGCAGAATATGTTTGGGACAATATACTACAGATTCGATTTTTTTCAGCGTGTACACTTATATGATAAATTTTAGTCAAAATTTCACACAAATAGACTGGAAAACTCAAATTCGAAATGATTTTCGTTGTTCCACATTTTACTGTAAAATCACACAAAGGTTTTCCAAATTCTAATCTAAGATGTGTCAAATTGAAATAGTCTCGTAATGTCTTATAAAGAATCGACAAACTGAAAATTAATAAATAAAAGTGAAAACTCCGTGGAAACAATTCTGTTAAATTTCGTTTCGTTTGCCGGAGGTTAAAATGTTACTAGCAAACGCAACTGGGACATACACACATACAGTACAACTCAATTACTTCAGTTGCGAGTATTTAGTAATACTTAGTGGCATGACAAACAGAAATAAAATTGCTTAAGTGTAACCGGAACACAGATATGAACATTTGATTTAGAATTACGATTAAAAGTAACAAACACAAGAATAAAGGTTTACACATCACCTCATGGGCTAATTACATACATGGAAATGTGATGGCATCCCAACAAAAATACTCGAATATGCAATTTAAGTGGAACATAACATTATATATACAATTTATGGGAAACCAACACTCCAAAATCATAAGAAAATTTCAGTGGAGTAAAGCTTTTAAGGTATACCCTCACTTTGTGGTAAGGTATACTTTGATTCCAAATAGTTTGAATTTCGCTACAATTTTTGAGCCTTATGTCCCCAGTTCATATCAGAAAGAACCAATGTCGAAAAATAATAATTTGTGAACAAAATTTTCCAATCACGAGTTAAAATCCATTAGATTAAATATTTGCACAGCATAATTTAATTGTTGTCATATGAAGAATTTTTGCTGTGAACATATGTCATGCACGGCCATAAAATGGTCTTCTAATAACTACGTTATGTTCTCCATTACCAAAATATTGTCCCTTGTAATCATATTACATTTACTATGAACCTAATATCGTCTCCGTGTAAACATAATATGATCCCCCTTTAAAGCATAAAATGGTCACCATTACCAATAATATGATCCCGTCAATATTACTAGGCTATAGGTAGCTGATTCAATTTCAAATTAAAATTTTACAAATGAAACCACGCACACAATTTTCGAAATAAAAATCAGTGGAACAAAAGTTTTTGAAATCGCTAAATTTAGTAAAATTTTTTAAAAGTATATGTATTATTTAAAAGCGACTTAGGTATAGTATCGAGAGTTGATCTTCAAGCCGAGTCGTTCAACAATTCGACTCCGAAGTAAACTGGATAAAAAGGTCAAAATATGCCACACAATTCCAAAATATCAATATATCAAGGAAATATCACTTTCAGCTAGAGATAGTGGTTTAGTAACTGTCGTTAAATTAATTAGAAAAAACAATTTTTTTATTAAAATTGTTTTTTGCTGGCGCGAGAAAACCCTAAAAAATATTTAAAAATCGCAACAATTTTTTTTCTTCCATTTTTTGAAAGCTACCATCATATCGAAGAAAACAGTGCCTATTTGATCCATGGATAAATTTATAAATTATGACCATGTTGTAAAAGTGAGGGAAATTAAAAAAAATATTTTTCATATTTTTAATTTTGGTCATTTTGTTTGGGAGGTACCAAAAATGGTGTGGCAATAACACCAATTTGTGTATATAAAGGGTTTTTCATTAAGGACATAACAATTTTATACACACAGAATATAGTTTGGTTGCCTCAACCGAATTATTTGCCAACCGAATTTTGGTGGTTATGTCTACTATCATGCGATTCCATCAGGACAACCAACATTTTGGTTGTGGTATACTTCTGCTTCCATGTTGACAACAATCATATTTTTAAAACAGTTGTATGTTGCCACAAACAACTGTTTTAAAAAATTGGTTGTCTGACAATTTGTCAGTCATATACTACCGACAATTAATTAAAAACATTTTTCATTAATTTTTATTTTATTTATTGAACAAAAAACCAAACAATTCATAAGAAAATAAAAAATCCCATATTACAAATTCATCACTATTATGAGATGTGGAAATATTTGACACAAATTTTAGTACACGGAAAAAAAACAAAACTTGTATGCACATATCGCTTAACCCTGTGCTTTCCATTTCATGATTGTTGCTTTTATTTTTTATTTATGTAAAACATTTTGCACAACATATTCTGCATTCCACACAAGATTATTTTTGACTACATATACCGTTCTTGAACAAAATGTTGAAGATTTATTTATGTCCAGTAATTTCATTTTTTTGTTTGTCATGTCGTCGGCTTAATGCTATTTTGGTCCATACGCCATTTTCGTGTTTTTTGAGTTAGGAGTTGATAATATGGGTTCCAAGCATGCTCTTTCAGAATCTGCAATCATTTTTTTCCTATCTCGTTTTCGAGATATTGGTAGGGTAAATTTGTTTTACTCTGAATAACGGGAAATAATTTCGATATTTTTGTTCTATGTCTCAATTTTTCTATCGCCCTATATTTTTCACTCAGTATTTTACGTTTTTTCGAACACAATATGTAAATTAGTGTCCTTCCATACCGACCCTTTTTGTGGTCCATGTAATACAAATACGAAAAAATATTAAAATAAAAGTGGATATGGACCAAAATGCCAAGTACAAAAATTGTTATAACTTGCTTATTTTTGGATGTAATGGCATAGAAATGCATGAGAATCATACAAACACTGTTGGGAACCCTATGAAATAAAAAGTGTGTAACTCTTCAGTCCCGTTTTTACTCAAACCATAAATTGCGTTTTTCTCCGTTCATACAAAATGGCGTATGGAACAAAATAGCATTAAGCCGACGATGTATCAGCAAAATAACAGCAACCAATCTTTCGGTTGTATTTCCCAAAATACATTTAATTATTCTAAATTTGGGAAATTATTGGGATAACCAAAAAACGATTATTGATTAATATTTGTTCTGTTGTAGTAACCAATTATTCGTTGCAATAATAATCTTTGGTCTATTGATACAATTTCTGTTGTCAAGAATAAAACATTGGTTGTCAAAACCAAAAATCGATCATATGGTACTATAATGAAAGTTTAAAATTGGTTACCAAAACTAACCGAGTAACAATGAAAAAAACAATCTTAATTCGAGTGATACAACCATCGATTTAGTTGCAAGCATTTTTATTTGATCGTATCCACGTTGTTATTGTTGTTTCAACTATTAATATAAAAATACAATCGCCACACGGTGTAGGCTTCTTGTTGGTAGTACAATTTGGTAGTACAATGTTGGTAGTACAATTTTATTATTGGTGCAATCCAATTCCAACCAATTATTTTCCTGGGTGTATATTAATAAAACACAGAATATTTAAGATATAGAGTTAAAATTTATTCCAGGTGTAGTGCAAAAGTTACATTTTAAGAATGAAATTCGATTTCGGTCATATGACCTGCACGAGCCCGTCTATTATCTATTATCGTGTATATTAATAAAACGCAGAATATTTAAGATATAGAGTTAAAATTTATTCCAGGTGTAGTGCAAAAGTTACATTTTAAGAATGAAATTCGATTTCGGTCATATGACCTCCACGAGCCCGTCTACAGCGATCTACTCTTTGGAACCAATTTTCCACCACTCTTGAACACATTTAGACCGGAACTTTAGCAATTTCACATTGGATGTTGTCTCTGAGCTCGTCTTAAGTTGTTGGATTGTTGGCATAGACCAATGACTTGATGTGGCCCCATAAAACGAAATCCAATGGCGTTAAATCGCATGAACGAGGTGGCCATTCGACCGGACCATTTCTCGAGATAACACATTCACCGAATTTGCCTTTCAGTAAATCGATTGTAACGCGTGCTGTGTGGCTAGTGGCGCCGTCTTGTTAAAACCACATATGGGCAATGTCAAGCTCATCCAATTGTGGCCAAAAATAACATGGCACGATAGTGCTCTCCATTGACGGTAACACGACCATTGTTTTCATCGACGAAAAAATACGGCCCAATCACACCTCCGGCATGAAAACCACACCACACAGTAATTGTTTGCGGATGCAATTGTGTCTCTTGAAGTAACGGATGATCCAAGTAGAGATACTTTTTGCAATAGCCTTTTTTTGACAGATCACACCTCCGGCATGAAAACCACACCACACAGTAATTGTTTGCGGATGCAATTGTGTCTCTTGAAGTAACGGATGATCCAAGTAGAGATACTTTTTTCAATAGCCTTTTTTTGACAGATCACGTGTGAGTCGTGTCATGGTGGCACGTTTACAACGTTTTGACAACAAATTGACAGATTAATTAGTGTAATGTTATAACGCGTGATCCAAGTAGAGACACTTTTTTCAATAGCCTTTTTTGACAGATCACGTATGAGTCGTGTCATGCTGTCATGTTATTTTTGTTCAATATTGTTTGGCATTTCATCATGAAAAGACTTACGCCTGAACAACGTTTACGCGTGTCATTCGCCAGTTACCAGTCGAAATGCTCGAACGAGTCATCGAAAATTGGACTCAACGGATGGACCATCTGAGACGTAGCCGCGGCCAACATTTGATAGACATAATCTTCAAAAAATAAATGCCAAATAATGTTCTTTCAAATGATAATTAACATTCCCCATTCAATTTGAATTTTCTGTGTTTTTTTTTCTTTAAAAAAGTAGGGAACCTCGAAAACGACTCAGCCAGAAATGAGCTTCATCGCTGAAGATGATTTTTCGATGAAATTCTGGATTTAAAGTTGCGACCTCCGACTCAGAATTCGCTAGTAATCTTTAATGATTTCCAAATGTTCCATGATGAAAAAGTTGACTTAGACTAACGTTTTGACATTGAAAGGTCATTAAAAATGTTTGAGGTGCGTTGACATACAGATAAGAAATTGTTATGTCCCTATTGGAAAACCCGGTACCATGAAAACGTTACACTGTAGAAAATTTCAAGTTGTTGTATGTGCAGGCATCGTAGCAATTTACATTTTGTGCAAAATGGTCCACTTGTATGGGAGGTACCAAAAGGGTCGTTACTGTAAAGGTTTTACACTACACAAAATTTTAAATATTTGTATGGACGTTATAAGCCGTTAGCTTTTATAAGCCGTTAACTTTTTGAGCAAAATGGACAACATGTATGAGCGGTACCGAGAGGGGGGTGGCAATAACGCCCATTTTTCTCAAGATGATAGCGAGAAAAATACTTATACTATTTGTCGAATTTTTAAAGATTCTGGGTATTAGTATAGAAGTTATGAGATAATAAATATTTCAGTAAATCGTAAGCCTTGGGAGTGGACCGTGGATCTTTGCTCTTAGCCTGAGATACAAAAAATATTAACACATACCAAATTTGAAGTCAATCGTGCCCACCAGCCAGACGGGCAGGCTGCCGGACATTGATCAAATGGCATAAAATGACCCAAAACGGATTTCCGCCAAATATTCTGGGGTCTCTTTGGTCACTCCTTCGATGTGCTACACTTCTGGCCCGCAGCATGTGATATATACCCTCGTTCACAATAGTCGGGGTATAAAAACCGGATTATATTGAAATTCGCTTATTTCTACGAAAAATGCTATAATTTCTACATTTACTCATAGATTCTTTAAATGGACATTGTTTTCTTCGTGAAGGGGCTAGCTTTAAAAAACTGGAAGAAATCAATTTTTGGTGATTTTCCCCCTATTTGTTATGGTTTTTTTCGTGCCAACGAAAACGTTTTTTTTGTGGAAAAAATCAATTTGTTTTCTAATTTATTTAACGACAGTTACTAAACTTCTGTTTCCACGTGAAAGTGTCATTACTAAAATTTTTAGTCCTCATAATTTCCTTTAATTTCTCGGCTCCATTTGATACACACAAATATTATATGTTTGGGAAGATGTTGTTCTTTTTTTCATCCTAATATTTTTATACCCTACACCATACTGTGGTACAGGGTATTATGACTTTGTGCATTTGTTTGTAACACCTAAAACGAGAAGAGATAGACCCATTGTTTATTATACCGATCGACTCAGAATCACTTTCTGAGTCGATTTAGCCATGTCCGTCTGTCTGTCTGTCCGTCTGTCCATGTATTCTTGTAATCAAAGTGCAGGTCGTATTTATGGTCCGATTGTGATGAAATTTATCATAGTGCTCTTTTTTGGCCCAAGGACGATCCCTATTGAAATTGGTTAAAATCGGTTCAGATTTGGATATAGTCCCCATATATATGTTTCACCCGATTTGACATGTAAGCGCTGTAGAAACCACATTTTACATCCGATCTTTATGAAATTCGGCAGAGAGAGTTTTATTATTATGTGAATGAACACTACCAAATTCGGAGAAATTCCGTTCAGATTAAGATATAGCCCCCATATATATGTTTCACCCGATTTGACATGTAAGCGCTGTAGGAACTGTATTTTAAATCAGATCAGTACGAAATTTGGCAGAGAGAGTTTTCTTATTTTCTTATATTACATCCGACCTGTACGAAATTCGGCAGAGAAAGTTCTCTTATTACATGAATAAACACTGCCATATTCGGGGAAAATCGGTTCAGATTTAGATATAGCCCCCATATATATGTTTCACCCGATTTAACATTTAAGCGCTGTAGAAATCGTGTTTTATATCCGATCAGTACGAAATTTAACAGAGAGAGTTTTCTTATTACATGTATGAACACTGCCAAATTCGGGGAAAATCGGTTCAGATTTAAACATAGTCCCAATATATATGTTACACCCGATTTGACATGTAAGCGCTGTAGAAACCGTGTTTTATATGCGATCAGTACGAAAATCGGCAGAGAGTTTGCTTATTACATTATGAACACTGCCAAATTCTTATCGCAATGCCCATTTTCGCATTGGTAGGTAGGTGTAGGGTATTTCCTTACTTACCTTCCAAAGCAAATGCTAACGGAAATACTCAGGAAAAATTGCAAAATATAAGAAATTTTTTAGGGTTGCCTGGGTAAGTGTCCATATGTTAAAGCAGAATATGTTTGGGACAATACTGAGGCGTGTGGGTAACGAGCAATTGCATTGATGGATTGACAACAACTGATGATTTGAAATATTTATAAATTAAGAATCAGTGCTGTAAAACAAAAGCTAATGCTGTTTATGACATTTTAACTACGAGGGCGGTTCGGAAACTTCTTAGCCTATCAATGAAAGATAACAATAGAGAATAGTTTTTCAGAAATATTTTTATTTTTCAATATAATCTCCTGAAACTTCAATACACTTAGTCCAACGCTCATCTAGCAATTCTATCCCTTGATTAAAATAGTTTTTCTTGCATTCCTTGCAATTGCATCTTCATCTGAGGTAAAACGCTTGCCAGCAATGCATTTTTTTAGATTTGGGAACAGGTAAAAGTCACTGGGAGCTAAATCAGGAGAATAAGGTGGGTGGTCAAGCAACTCGTACTTTAATTCGTTGATTTTAGCCATTGTTAAAACACTCTTGTGCGCTGGTGCGTTGTCTTGATGAAAAATTATTTTTTTGTGTTGTAATCCAGGACGTTTTTCTCGAATTTGTACATTTAATTGATCCAAAAGGTTGCATTAGTACTCTGAATTTATTGTTTTACCCTTTTGCAGATAGTCAATCAATAAAATACCTTTGAAGTCCCAAAAAACCGTTGCCATAACCTTACCAGCCGATTGAATTGTTTTTGCCTTCTTTGGGGCACTTCCTCCAGCTTCAGTCCATTGTTTGGATTGTTCTTTTGTCTCTGGAGTATAGTGGTGGATCCATGTCTCATCAACAGTTATGAAACGACGCTTAAAATCCATTTTATTTCGCTTAAAACGATCCAAACAAGCTTGAGAAATGTTCATTCTTATGCGTTTTTGGTCGACTGTTAACAAGTGCGGCACCCATGTTGCAGAAGGCTTTTTCATCTGATATTAGCCATTTCACGCACTTTTATTCGTCGATCATTTAATACCATATCATGCACTTTGGCTAAAATTTCTGTTGTTGTTGCTGTTTTTGGACGTCCACTACGTGGTTCATCTTCAATGCTTGTACGACCACGTTTAAATTCAGCAACCCAATTTTTTACTGTTGCATATGAAGAAGCACTTTCACCTAACACATTCACCATATCATTATGAATTTCTTGTCCCGATAAACCTTTTTTATGTAAATATTTAATGACACCACGCATTTCTAATTTTTCTATTGTAAAAAAATCGCGGATGCGTCTTTTGTGAACACCTGTTTCTATAAGAAGGAGTTGCCAGATCGAAACAAAATTTAACATGTGTTCATAGCAGAGATGGAAGTTTCCAAAACAGTTAACTTTTTTCTGTTTATACCGCACTTTTTGTGCTAGGCTAAGAAGTTTTCGAACCGCCCTCGTATAAAGTAGAACTTGAAATTTACAAAAAAAAAAACTAAAAGTCGCAAGTTCAGCAACATTTTAAATTTTGTAAATACATTATTTGGATAAAATTTTAAACAATAACATTGTTTGTATGTAAACACATATTTTGTTTCTGAGAGTCAGTTCGCAAACATATCTTATCGTAATTTATTAATATGTACTCGTTCCAAACAAAATTTCTTGATTTTAAAATAAAATTTATTTGCTCATAAATATATAACATTTAATAATTGTTGCTTCCAAATATATTTTCTTTGAATTCAAAACGATCGACTTTACCATTTCCTTATTGGTTTATATGAAGAACTCTTACAATCATCTAGAAACGACCTACTAAATTTGAGTGTAACAAATTTTCGGTCGATTATAAAAATGCTGATCATTTTATTAAACTAATGTCTTTGCCATGGGATACCTTCACTGCGCGTAATTTGTATTGCAAACATTTTGATTTTCATTTAAAACAAAACAATTATGATCACAGGCTACGTGAGGTGAATAAGAAAAAATGCTAAGCTATAATTTTCGCACATTTACTAAAAAAAAAACAAAATAATAATTAACTACACATCCACAACTACTTTATAAATAAAAATAAATTTATTTTTATTTATATATGTATGTCTATATATACATGTACTTGTGTTTATGTACATACTCGTATATCTGTACAAACAATTATGTGCAAAGTATTACAGAGGTTAAAAGCTTTTTAGAATAATTTAACCATAAATAGTAAACTAAGCAAAATCAACTGCACAATGCAGACGGCAGATGACGGACGGTCTTATGGGAGAATAAAGGGGTACAAGTTAATTTTATTTTACTTTTTTCAAGATTTGAAGAGGAGACCTAACGTCTAACTGACCGTCAGACCGACCAACCGACCATCCATTTAAAACAAAGTGGCGCTATTATTCAAACAGAAGACGAACAAAACCTCGACCAAAAAAAAAAACAACAGCTCTGGCCAAATTGTGCAAAACTGGAAATGATGAACCCCTAAACATAGGCGAACAGATGTGAGCAGACTTTAAAAAATTCGCATTGATTACAAGTTCTATGGCATATTTGATGGTCAATGGAATTGTAAGCAGCGGACCGTGATTTCAATGACTGAACCATCAAATTTTTAGTTTATTACTAAAGAAAACATTATCAACTTTGAGAGAAAATTGAAAATTTCAACTCATTTATTAGCGTACAATTGAATAAAGAAAGGATAATTCTGCTCTGCACTGAAAGAAAGCAGTAAGGAAAGAATAAAGTCGGACGGGGCCGACTGTATAATACCCTCCATCATTGTGTGCATAACAGTGTAAGGAAAATGTAGGGGCTATATCAATTATTACCGGTTAAATAGAGTACATTTTTTACCGAAGCAAATCGGTAAAAAATGTAGGATGTATACAGCTAATAAATCAAATTCGTATGTGACCTTCATATGGGGTCCATTAATATGGACAGCATTTCGGTCCCTATTCTTGGACAACATATTCACCAAGACTGGTCCATGAATATGGACAGCAGTTCGGTCCCTATTCTTGGACCATATTCACCAAGTACGATTTTATGCAATGATCGGTTCAAATAGCCTTTCTCTACAGCTTCACGAAGTCTTATCGGTTGGGAACTTATATGACGGGTATACCAAAACATGAGCCGATGTTTTCCATTTTCATTACGATCGAGTTAGTGCAATATAAAGTAAAAATACTTAAATGTCCGTCAGGTCAATTGAAAAATGTGTTCTCTAGATATATGTGGGATATATCAAAATATGAATCGATAAAAATATTTTTTTTAACAAATGCGACTACAGATGTTATCAAGTAAGAAAATGTAAGGTATACATATAAATATTCATTATTTGTTGCAGAATTCGTGGGAATGTTGTCTTCAAATGAATCTGTCAACATATGGGGGGTACACGAAGTGCCTGGAAGATTACGCCTATTTTGCGCTGAACAGTAGGTACTTCAAAGACATTTTACTGTACCGAAATGTAAGCGTTTGGTGCACTGACATCAACGCTATGGGTCATTCAGTTTTGGTGTGATTTGGCCATTTGGTGTGGGAGGTAGCAAAATGGGCGTGGCGATAATACTCACTGTTTACGGGACTGCAGATACTATCGAAGCATTACATTGCATAATTTCAAGTATTTAAATGCACTAGTATTAAAGTTAGATGCAGTAAACGATTTGTACAAAATGCTTATTTTTCTCAAGGTGATAACTTTGTAAAGGAGGCACTAGATAGAGTGGAGTCTCATGCTAATATATTTCGAGTTATAATATAACAAAATAATAATGAAATGTAATAAAATATTGGTCTGAGCCTATAACATACCAAATCTACGTGCGCATCAACCAGACAGACGGACAGTGCCGCCCAACATACTTACAGCTTAGGTCACTCATTCGATGTGTTACATTTATGGCCTACAGTAAATGATACGAAGGTGGGTAAATAAGTCCGTGACTGGCATCTGACATTTGTCAAAATTATAATAAACAGACTACCGCGTGATTTAAGGAGAAAATCGGAATAAGTGAATTTCGAATTTCCATTAAGCATTACTAAGGGGAAGTCTGCGCCATCAATTTTAATGCCAAAAAAAATTTATTACTAAATTTGGTTGTGGTCGTACAAGCATGGAAGATACCAAACGTTCTGGACACACATTTGAGGTATCTACACCCGAAACAATTGATATGCTGTTGGCCGATCGGATATTTAAAGGGCGAAAGATTGTGGAAGCCATAGGCCTTTCATCACCACGACGAATCCCACTCATCACCACGACGAACTCCATTCATCAGCACGGCGAACTCCATTCATCACCGCGACGAATAAATAAAAACGGTATGGAAAATAAAATTACTTGACTGCTTTGCCAGGTTCAGTTGTGATTATTCGGTTCGAAACGTAGTTCTTACCGGAAAAAGGTTAAAACAAACGAACGAGAAGTATTCATTACTTCTGATATTTTAAATCAAAAATAGTCTCATCAAGCAATGTATGTATTTGCCAACAGACGAATTCCATTCATCACCACGACGAATACGATTATATTCATCACCACGACGAATCCCATTCATCACCACAACGAATTCCATTCATCACCACGACGAATTTCATAATTCATCACGACGACTCCCATTCATCATCACGACGAACTCCATTCATCACCATTATTAGATTTTTTAAATTAAACTTTAACAAAAAATTATTTAAATAAGGTAAAACTAAGGTAATAGAACAGTACAATTAAGCACAAACTATAAATTGATTGCATCGTTTTATTATATTTCCAGCAAAATGGTAAAATAAATCTTTTCGTCGTGTTCCCTCGACGAATTTCTAAATCACGAAAAACGTGGGGTAATGAACGTGTTCGTTCTATTAACGTACGAAACATTTCGTCACCAGTAAGAAGATATATTGACGAAACTGATTCGTAACCGTTGACGAAATGTGGATTCGCATTTTTAGCATTTTTTGCGAAAAAAAAATGTTTCCGGTACTTTTTTTTGAAAAAGTGAAGGAAAAAATATTTTTTTTTTCACTTTTTTCAGCATAACTTCCGGGGACTCGTAATTTTTCACTAGCAATGCTTGGCAAAATTGTAGCCAACGTAAATCTGAAAATTTTTCGTAAACATATCAATACAATCTGAACATGTCTAGGCACCCTAAACTGCTCAAAAAACCACATTGTACCCCAAAAATGTAAGTATTTCACTGTTATCTTTATTGCTTCGACTACTAGAGATCGTACGACTATCATTGCTTCACGAACAGGAATTTTACCTTTTTTGGTGTTTGTGTTATGTTTTGAGCTTTGGTGTGTTCTGACACTTATAGTAACATTTTTGTAGAACATTTCATCCCCTCTCTCCCCATTTTAAGGGGTGTTTTTTACGATTTTTAAACTGGGGCCAAAAATTACATTTATGTGGGGGAGCTAGAGGGTTAAAATGTTCCACAAAAATATTGGCCTTAATATTTTCTATAAAGTTGCTGTACATGCCCTATACCACAAAATAAATATTTTTGTTACATACATTTTTGGGGTACAATGTGTTTTTTTGAGCTGTTTAGGGTGCCTAGAAACGTTCAGATTGTATTGATATGTCTACAAAAAATTTTCAGATTTACGTTGGCTACAATTTTGACAAGCATTGCTACTTCTGCAAAAAAAAAGAACCGGAAAAAATTTTTTTTTCGCAAAAAATGCTAAGAAACTTTTTCAACATATTCTTAGCTACATTATTGCCAAACATAGTAAAGCGGTATCACCAAGTCGGAATTAGTTGTTGGGCAAAAGCTGATGACACCTTTTTCGAGGGGCCCACTGATTTTCAGAATTTTTGGAGGCCCATAAAACAAAATTGGTCACCTATTTCGCCAAACCGAGTATAGGTTTATACTACCCTTTGAGAGTAGAATCGAACCTATACTGTCAAGTCCGTGTATTTTTTCACTGTGGCACAGTGTTATTAACATTTCGAGTTGAAAATGTCTCAAAAGCAAAAGTTAAGGCAAACCCGTTCAAGGCTATCGGCCCTGATGGAAGCTCCATGCTGATGCCTTAAAAACCTACATAGGTGATGGAGGAGTCGAGGACCCTAATTTTTTTCTATTGCCTTCCTAGCTTTGATTCCAGTCCACATACATACTTAAAATGTTGTGGGGTGTAATGATTTTACAGTTTCCAGAGATTTGTAAAAAATGGGTGTTATTACCTGACCCTTTTGGTACCCTTCGATTCCTGTGCATACAAACACTTGGAGCTTTTTTACAGTGTAATGATTTTATAGTACCCATGGTCTATTGAAAAATGGACGATATTGCCACGTCACTTTTGGTACCTCCCAAACAAAATGGCCAAAATGAAAAATATAAAAAATTAATTTTTTGTTTTTCCTTTAGTTTTACAATTTATTTTTTTATACAATTTAACTTAATTTAAATGGTATCACGGCTCTATCGGACTTATACGGGGTTTTTCATTAATGACATAACATTAACTTTGCCAGAGTCCAATCGGAGAAGTTTCGACGTTTCAAATGATCAAGTGGCTTTAGTTATTGAGTCAGTTTGATCTTATAAGGATGAAGGCCAAGATCTTTTGGAAAAATACGCCACAATGTGGTTTGAGAGATGGCCAATTTCTGAAAACGACGTGCAATCGACTGATTTGGCTCATTTTGAACGGATACGCTTAGGGCATATTTTTGAGCTGTACGACGTGTCTTTCACGCCGGAACACCCAAAAGTTAAAATTTGGATTCAAATTTATCTACTATAGCACGCACAGCCGGTCGGGTGGGACGATTATTACGGCCGAAAATTGGAATAAGCGCTGAAATAGCCCTTTTTCTATATTTTAACAGGGTTATATCTCGGTATACCGTAGGTAATATTTCTTTTATGTCTGAAGCAAAGTTGTAGATATTGAATAGAAGAAAATATGCGGAACAAACCTACCCGAAAAAAGTGCCTTAAAAATCGCCCTTTTACAAAATATGCTGTTTTAGAAGTGCATATCTACAATACCGTAGGGACGTTTCGATGTCGAAGAAAACGCTCATAAATGTGCGTGGACGCTGAATTGTTCTTCTTGTTCCTTCATGGTACCTACTACATTCACAGTCAATTAAAGGGAGAAAAGTGAAGTGGACTTTTTTTTATTGATGTGTGTTATTCCGTTGGCTACCTTAAATGAATGAGTTTCTACAGAAATTCCACCCACATTTATGAGTCCTAATTTTTTGTTTTGAAAAATTGTAAACATGCGTGAACAAGGTTGAAAATGTTCTAAATATTGTTTCCATGCATTGTTTCTCATATTTTCTATGTAAGAATAGCTGTAATATGAATCGGATTTGTAATCCAGTTTTTGAACAAAAAAAATAAAAAATGGTAAAAATGGACATTTTTACGATTTTTAGATCACTGGATGCACTTTTTTTTCTTTTTCATACGGTAAACCGAAATATAACGGCGTTAAAATATATATCAAAGTTTTAAAAAATCCACCTTGAGCAAAAAAATCGTATGGCCATTAAATTATTAATTGAGATAACTTGACTAAACAAATGATGCAGAAGTTCTTATTTTTGCGGCTACTTTCACGTCCAATTCTCAGAATTGAGTCCCAAATAAATGAGCTGAAAATGCTGTACTGTGTTATAGACTGAGCCAGCTTTCGCGTATTGGAACTGGACATTGACGGCAGTTGAAGAATATGATAACACTAGCTGAGCCCGGTGCGCTTCGCTGCCCATGTCAAAATTAGCGCTGTAGAAACTGTATTTTATATCCGATCAGTACGAAATTCGGCAGAAAGAGGTTTGTTATTACATGAAGGAATACTGCCAAATTCGGAGAAAATCGGTTCAGATTTAGATATAGCCCCCATATATATGTTACCCCCGATTTGACATGTAAGCGCTGTAGAAACTGTATTTTATATCCGATCAGTACGAAATTCGGCAGAAAGAGGTTTCTTATTACATGAAGGAATACTGCCAAATTCGGAGATAATCGGTTCAGATTTAGATATAGTCCCCATATATATGTTACCCCCGATTTGAAATTCAACCGCTGTAGAAACTGTATTTTATATACGATCAGTAAGAAATTCGGCAGAAAGAGGTTTCTTATTACATGAAGAAATACCGCGAAATTCGGAGAAAATCGGTAGAGATTTAGATATAGCCCCCATACATATGTTACCCCCAATTTGACATGTAAGCGCTGTAGAGACTGTGTTTTATACCCGATCAGTACGAAATTCGACAGAAACAGGATTCTATTTTACATGAATGAGTATTCAAGGAAAATCGATTCAGATTTATATATAACCTCCATATATGTATATGTTCCTCCAGATTTGGTTACAAAGCGCTATAGAAGTTGTACTTTACTTCCGATCATTACAAAGTTCTCCAGAAAAATGTTTCTCAATTTAGGAACGAATATTGCTTAATTTAGCGATTATCGGTTCAAAATAAGATATACATACACACACACACACCATATTTACCAATTATTCCAAATTATTATCGCAATGACCCTTATCGCATTGTTAGGGAGGTGTAGGGTATTATATAGTCGGCCCCGCCCGACTTTCTGCCTTTCCTTACTGGTATTAGTAATAAATTCACTGAATGAAAAAGTACCGAATTCAGTGGAAAGTCCAGAAAATAGAAATGTATACTTATAAAATTTCCAAATTCTTGTTTCATTGGTCATGCATCACATTATCATGAGTGAGCAGCTGTAATTATCGCATACCGAGCATTTTTGTTCATGTATTTCCTATATAATACTTGCAAGATATATCAAAATATGGGCTGTGCCACGCCCACTGGTCCTATTCCGCCCATTTGTAAGCCAATCACGTAGACTGCTACCAGATACATGTACGCAAAATTTCAACATTCTCGCTAACAAAATGAGCAATATAATTCAATTTCAAAATTTGGCTTATATGGGCGGTGGCAAGCCCATTGGTCAGATCGCGCCAAATTTTTGGACCCATCACGTGGACTGTCACCAGATACATATGTACAACATTACAGCACTCTAGATAAAAAATTGTGCAAGATATATCAATTTCGAAATTTGGTTTATAAGGGCGGGGCTACGCCCATTTTTTGGACCAATCACGCAGACTGACACCATATACATATACACAAAATTCCAGCACTCTCGCTAACATATTGTGCAAGTTATATTAATTTCAAAATTTGGCTTATATGGGCGGGGCCAAGCCCATTGGTCCGATCCCGCCCATTTTATGACCAATTACGTAGAATGCCACCAGATACATATACGCAACATTGCAGCACTCCCGCTAGCAAATTGTGCAAGATATCAAAATTTCAAAATTTGGTCAATGTGGGCGGGGCCACGCCTATTGGTCCGAACCCGCCCATTTTTGGACCAATCACGTAGATCGCCAACGGATATATATACACAAAATTCCAGGTCTCTCGCTAACAAATTGTGCAAGATATCAAATTTTTTAAATTTGACTTATATAGGCGGTGCCACGCCCATTGGTTCGATTCCGCCCGTTTATGGATCAATCACGTGGACTGCCATCAGATACATATGTACAACATTACAACACTCTAACTAACAAATTGTGCAAGATATATCAATTTCAAAATTTGGCTTATATGGGCGGGGCCACGCCCATTGGTTCGGTCCCGCCCATTTTTTGACCAATTACGTAGAATGCCACCAGATACATATACGCATCATTGCAGCACTCCCGCTAGCAAATTGTGCAAGATATCAAAATTTCAAAATTTGGTCTATGTGGGCGGGGCCACGCCCATTGGTTCGATTCCGCCCGTTTATAGATCAATCACGTGGACTGCCATCAGATACATATGTACAACATTACAACACTCTAACTAACAAATTGTGCAAGATATCGAAATTTCAAAATTTGGTCTATGTGGGCGGGGCCACGCCCATTGGTCCGATCCCGCCCATTTTTGGACCAATCACGTAGACTGTCGCCTGATACATAAACACAAAACTACAGAACTCTCGCTAATAAATTGTGGAAAATATTTCAATTTCAAAATTTGGCTTGTATGGGCGGGGCCACGCCCATTGGTCCGATTCCGCCCATTTTTTGAAAATTCACATAATCTGCCACTAAATGCATACATACAAAATTTCAACACTCTAGCTAAAAATTTTTCTCAATACCAAAATTTGACCCATATGGGCGGGTCCACGCCCACTTGATATATCGAAAATTCAAGTAGCCTATTTTCAGCACCCCCTACACATGTACATTCTGTGAAAATTTCAAGATGATCGGTCAAGCCGTTTAGACGTCTATACGGAACAAACAAACATACAAACAAACAAACAAACCCACGAACAGACACTCTCTTTTATATATATAGACTAGCTGAGCCCGGTGCGCTTCGCTGCCCATGTCAAAATTAGCGCTGTAGAAACTGTATTTTATATCCGATCAGTACGAAATTCGGCAGAAAGAGGTTTGTTATTACATGAAGGAATACTGCCAAATTCGCAGAAAATCGGTTCAGATTTAGATATAGCCCCCATATATATGTTACCCCCGATGTGACATGTAAGCGCTGTAGAAACTGTATTTTATATCCGATCAGTACGAAATTCGGCAGAAAGAGGTTTCTTATTACATGAAGGAATACCGCAAAATTCGGAGAAAATCGGTTCAGATTTAGATATAGCCCCCATATATATGTTACCCCCAATTTGACATGTAAGCGCTGTAGAGACTGTGTTTAATATCCGATCAGTAGGAAATTCGACAGAAACAGGTTTCTATTTTACATGAATGAGTATTCAAGGAAAATCGATTCAGATTTATATATAACCCTCATATATATTGTCCTCCAGATTTGGTTACAAAGCGCTATAGAAGTTGTACTTTACTTCCGATCATTACAAAGTTCTCCAGAAAAATGTTTCTCAATTTAGGAACGAATATTGCTTAACTTAGCGATTAACGGTTCAAAATACATTTACCAATTATTCCATATTATTATCGCAATGACCCTTATCGCATTGTTAGGGAGGTGTAGGGTATTATATAGTCGGCCCCGCCCGACTTTCTGCCTTTCCTTACTGGTATTAGTAATAAATTCACTGAATGAAAAAATACCGAATTCAGTGGAAAGTCCAGAAAATAGAAATGTATACTTATAAAATTTCCAAATTCTTGTTTCATTGATATTGCATCACATTATCATATTGCGATTGTATTGGAGTGAGCAGCTGTAATTATCGCATACTGAGCATTTTTGTTCATGTATTTCCTATATAATACTTGCAAGATATATCAAAATATGGGCTGTGCCACGCCCACTGGTCCTATTCCGCCCATTTGTAAGCCAATCACGTAGACTGCTACCAGATACATATACGCAAAATTTCAACACTCTCGCTAACAAAATGAGCAAGATAATTCAATTTCAAAATTTGGCTTATATGGGCGGTGGCACGCCCATTGGTCAGATCCCGCCAATTTTTGGACCAATAACGTGGACTGTCACCAGATACATATGTACAACATTACAGCACTCTAGATAAACAATTGTGCAAGATATATCAATTTCGAAATTAGGCTTATAAGGGCGGGGCCACGCCCATTGGTCCGATCCCGCCCATTTTCTGACCAATTGCGTAGAATGCCACCAGATACATATACGCAACATTGCAGCACTCCCGCTAGAAAATTGTGCAAGATATCAAAATTTCAAAATTTGGTCTATGTGGGCGGGGCCACGCCCATTGGGTCGATCCCGCCCATTTGTGGACCAATCACGTAGACTGCCACCAGATACATATACACAAAATTACAGTATTCTCGCTACTAAATTGTGCAAGATAGCTCAATTTTGGGTTATATGGGCGGGGCCACGCCCTTTGGTCAGATCCCGCTCATTTTTAGACCAATCACGTAGACTTCCACCAGACACATATACACAAATTTACAGCACTCCCGCTAGCAAATTGTGCAAGATACCAAAATTTCAAAATTTGGTCTATGTGGGCGGGGCCACGCCTATTGGTCCGAACCCGCCCATTTGTGGACCAATCACGTAGATTGACAACGGATATATATACACAAAATTCCAGGTCTCTCGCTAACAAATTGTGCAAGATATCACATTTTTAAAATTTGGCTTATATGGGCGGTGCCACGCCCATTGGTTCGATCCCGCCCGTTTTTGGATCAATCACGTGGACTGCCATCAGATACATATGTACAACATTACAACATTCTAACTAACAAATTGTGCAAGATATATCAATTTCAAAATTTGGCTTATATGGGCGGGGCCACGCCCATTGGTCCGGTCCCGCCCATTTTTGGAGCAATCACGCAAACTGCCACCATATACATATACACAAAATTCCAGCACTCTCGCTAACATATTGTGCAAGTTATATCAATTTCAAAATTTGGCTTATATTGGCGGGGCCAAGCCCATTGGTCCGATCCCGCCCACTTTTAGATCAATTACGTAGAATGCCACCAGATACATATACGCAACATTGTAGCACTCCCGCTAGCAAATTGTGCAAGATATCAAAATTTCAAAATTTAGTCAATGTGGGCGGGGCCACGCCTATTGGTCCGAACCCGCCCATTTTTGGACCAATCACGTAGATCGCCAACGGATATATATACACAAAATTCCAGGTCTCTCGCTAACAAATTGTGCAAGATATCACATTTTTAAAATTTGGCTTATATGGGCGGGGCCACGCCCATTGGTCCGGTCCCGCCCATTTTTTGACCAATTACGTAGAATGCCACCAGATACATATTCGCAACATTGCAGCACTCCCGCTGGCAAATTGTGCAAGATATCAAAATTTGGTCTATGTGGGCGGGGCCACGCCCATTGGTCCGATCCCGCCCATTTTTGGAGCCATCACGTAGACTGCCACCATATACATATACATAACATTCCAGCGCTCTCGCTAACAAATTGTGCAAAAAATCTAAATTTCAAAATTTTGCTTATATGGGCGGGGCCAAGCCCATTGGTCCGATTCCTCCCATTTTTGGAAAATGCATACACACGAAATTTCAGCACTCTAGCTAAAAATTTTTCTCAATACCAAAATTTGACCAACATGGGCGGGTCCACGCCAACTTGATATATCGAAAATTCAAGTACCCTATTTTCAGCACCCCCTACACATGTACATTCTGTGAAAATTTCAAGATGATCGGTCTAGCCGTTTAGACGTCTATACGGAACAAACATACAAACAAACAAACCCACAAACAAACCCACAAACAGACACTCTCTTTTATATATATAGATAGCTGGACCCGGTCCACTTCGTTGCCCCAGACTTCAGATTTCCGATTCCGTCAATTTTTTAACCAATTACGTAGACTGACATCAAATGCATATTTACAAAATTACAACACTCTCGCTAACAAATTGTTCAAGGTATTTCAATTTCAGAAATTTGCTTATAAGGGTGGGGCCAAGCCCATTGGTACGATCCCAACCCTTTTGGACCATTCACGTAGACTATCACCAGATCGATATGCAAAAAATTACAGCACTCTCGTTAAAAAATTGGCTTATACTCGCATAGGCGGGGCAACGTCCATTGGTCTGATCCCGCCAATTTTTGGTCGAATCACGTAGACTGTCATCAGATACATATACCCAAAACTGCAGCGCTCACTTAAACAAATTGTGCAAGATATCTCAATTTAAAAATTAGGCTCCTATGGGCGGTGCCACCCTTTTTTGTGTAATCACGTAGACTGCGTGAGATGCACAAAATCACAGCACTCTCGCTAACAAATTGTGCATGATATCTCAATTTCAAAATGTGATTTATATTGGCGGGGCCAGGCCCATTGATCCGATCCCGCCACTTTTTAGAACATTTAGCACAAAATTACAGAACTATCGCTAAACAATTGTGTAAGACATATCAATTTCAAAATTTAGTTTATATGGGCAGGGCCCCGGCCATTGATCCGATCCCGATCCTTTTAGGACCAATAACGTAGACTACCAACAGACATCACTTTCGCTAAAAATTGTGCAAGATGTGTGTCTCGATTTCAAAATTTGGCTTATATAGGCGGGGCCACGTCCATTGGTCTGATCCCGCCAATTTTTGGGCGAATCGCGTATACTGTCATCAGATACATATGTCCAAAACTGCAGCACTCTCGATAATAAATTGTGCAAGATATTTCAATTTCAAAATTTGGCTTATCGGCATCGGCTATTTGGCATCGAACCACGCCCATTGGTTCGATGCCGCTCATTTTTGGAACAATCACGTAGACTACCACCAGATATATATACACGAAATTACAGCACTCTCGGTAAAAAATTGTGCAATATATCTCAATTTCAAAATTTTGCTTATATGGGGGCCACGCCCATTGTTCTGATCCCGCCCATTTTTGGACCAATCACGTAGACTGCCACCATATACATATACACAAAATTCCACCACTCTCGCTATCAAATTGTGCAAAATATCTCAATTTCAAAATTTGGCTTATACGGGCGGGGCTACGCGTATTGGTCCGAACCCGCCCATTTTTGAACCAATCATGTAGGTCGCCAACAGATATATATATATACAAAATTCCAGGTCTCTCGGTAACAAATTGTGCAAGATATCACATTTTTAAAATTTGGCTTATATGGGCGGTGCCACGCCCATTGGTCCGATCCCGCCAATTTTTGGACCAATCACGTGGACTGTCACCAGATACATATTCACAACATTGCAGCATTCCCGCTAGCAAATTGTGCAAGATATCAAAATTTGGTCTATGTGGGCGGGGCCACGCCCATTGGGCCGATCCCGCCCATTTTTGGACCAATCACGCAGACTGCCACCATATACATATACACAAAATTCCAGCACTCTAGCTAGCAAATTGTGCAAGATATCAAAATTTGGTCTATGTGGGCGGGGCCACGCCCATTGGGCCGATCCCGCCCATTTTCAGACCAATCACGCAGAATGCCACCATAATCATATACACAAAATTCCAGGTCTCTCGGTAAAAAAATGTGGAAGATATCACATTTTTAAAATTTGGCTTATATGGGCGGGGCCACGCCCATTGGTCCGATCCCGCCCATTTTCTGACCAATTACGTAGAATGCCACCAGATACATATTCACAACATTGCAGCATTCCCGCTAGCAAATTGTGCAAGATATCAAAATTTGGTCTATGTGGGAGAGCCACGCCCATTGGGCCGATCCCGCCCATTTTTGGACCAATCACGCAGACTGCCACCATATACATGTACACAAAATTCCAGGTCTCTCGGTAAAAAAATGTTGAAAATATCACATGTTTAAAATTTGGCTTATATGGGCGGGGCCACGCCTATTGGTCCGATCCCGCTCTTTTTTGGACCAAGCACGTAGACTGCCACCATATACATATACATAACATTCCAACACTCTCGCTAACAAATTGTGCAAAATATCTCAATTTCAAAATTTGCCTAATATGGGCGGGGCCACGCCCATTGGTCCGATTCCGTCCATTTTTGGAAAATTCACATAATCTGACACTAAATGCATACACACGAAATTTCAGCACTCTAGCTAAAAATTTTTCTCAATACCAAAATTTGACCCATATGGGCGGGTCCACGCCCACTTGATATATCGAAAATTCAAGTACCCTATTTTCAGCACCCCCTACACATGTACATTCTGTGAAAATTTCAAGCTGATCAGTCAAGCCGTTTAGACGTCTATACGGAACAAACAAACATACAAACAAACAAACCCACAAACAGACACTCTCTTTTATATATATAGATAGCTGAGCCCGGTGCGCTTCGCTGCCCATGTCAACATTAGCGCTGTAGAAACTGTATTTTATATCCGATCAGTACGAAATTCGGCAGAAAGAGGTTTGTTATTACAAGTATGAACGCTGCCAAATTCGGAGAAAATCGGTTCAGAAACGGGTTTCTATTTTACATGAATGAGTATTCAAGGAAAATCGATGCAGATTTATATATAACCTCCATATATATGTTCCTCGAGATTTGGTTACAAACCGCTATAGAAGTTGTACTTTACTTCCGATCATTACAAAGTTCTCCAGAAAAATTTTTCTCAATTTAGGAACGAATATTGCTTAATTTAGCGATTATCGGTTCAAAATAAGATATACATACACACACACACACCACATTTACCAGTTATTCCAAATTATTATCGCAATGACCCTAATCGGCCCCGCCCGACTTTCTGCCTTTCCTTACTGGTATTAGTGATAAATTCACTGAATGAAAAAATACCGAATTCAGTGGAAAGTCCAGAAAATAGAAATGTATACTTATAAAATTTCCAAATTCTTGTTTCATTGGTCATGCATCACATTATCGTATTGCGATTGTATTAGAGTGAGCAGCTGTAATTATCGCATACCGAGCATTTTTGTTCATGTATTTCCTATATAATACTTGCAAGATATATCAAAATGTGGGCTGTACCACGCCCACTGGTCTTATTCCGCCCATTTGTAAGCCAATCACGTAGACTGCTACCAGATACATATACGCAAAATTTCAACACTCTCGCTAACAATATGAGCAATATAATTCAATTTCAAAATTTGGCTTATATGTGCGGTGGCACGCCCATTGGTCAGATCCCGCCAATTTTTGGACCAATCACGTGGACTGTCACCAGATACATATGTACAACATTACAGCACTCTAGATAAAAAATTGTGCAAGATATATCAATTTCGAAATTTGGCTTATAAGGGCAGGGCCACGCCCATTGGTCCGATCCCGCCCATTTTCTGACCAATTACGTAGCATGCCACCAGATACGTATACACAACATTGCAGCACTCCCGATAGAAAATTGTACAAGATATCAAAATTTGGTCTATGTGGGCGGGGCCACGCCCATTGGGCCGATCCCGCCCATTTTTGGACCAACCACGCAGACTGCCACCATATACACAAAATTCCAGCACTCTCGCTAACATATTGTGCAAGTTATATCAATTTCAAAATTTGGCTTATATGGGCGGGGCCAAGCCCATTGGTCCGATCCCGCCCATTTTTTGACCAATTACGTAGAATGCCACCAGATACATATACGCAACATTGCAGCACTTCCGCTAGCAAATTGTGCAAGATATCAAAATTTCAAAATTTGGTCTATGTGGGCGGGGCCACGCCCATTGGTCCGATCCCGCCCATTTTTGGAGCCATCACGTAGACTGCCACCATATACATAACATTCCAGCACTCTCGCTAACAAATTGTGCAAAATATCTCAATTTCAAAATTTGGCTTATATGGGCGGGGCCACGCCCATTGGTCCGATTCCGCCCATTTTTGGAAAATTCACATAATCTGACACTAAATGCATACACACGAAATTTCAGCACTCTAGCTAAAAATTTTTCTCAATACCAAAATTTGACCCATATGGGCGGGTCCACGCCCACTTGATATATCGAAAATTCAAGTACCCTATTTTCAGCACCCCCTACACATGTACATTCTGTGAAAATTTCAAGATGATCGGTCTAGCCGTTTAGACGTCTATACGGAACAAACATACAAACCCACAAACAAACCCACAAACAGGCACTCTCTTTTATATATATAGATAACAATAAATAAATATAATTTACACATGCAAGAGCAATTGTGGCTACAACAAAGACTACAACCACAAACAATTTTTCGCACTGTACTCGCAGAGTTATTGGTGACAATACTTTTCGTGTGTTGAACGTAAATTTCGTCTAGTCTAAAACAAATATATTACAGCATCATTTAAATTATTACCTTGACATGATGCAAATGAACGCACATGATGCAGTATGTAGCAAAAATACTAACCAATGACAACAATATATTAATACTAGAATACATCTTCGCTAAGATACACGTAGAGAAAAACATAATTTCCGGATGAACGACATTACATATCGTATATTTGCCACACCCTTACTCGAATGTTAAACAGAGACTCGAGTCGTAACAAACAGCATTTGAAGAACATTATATGTTGGAAAATAAATCCAGGAAACTTTAACTAAACATTTAATATCTTATATTTACGCATAAAATTAGTAAACTATTGCGAATAGAAAAGTAATGTTTTCAATGTACCAGGCAATGGTGTCGGGTGATTCATTCAGACTTCTGATCATTTGCTTTTCATAACCTCAGTTAAGTGTAACGAGGGTACTCGTATATAGGCACCATTTTGTACAAAGAGTTACCTTCTAATAACTTTGATAAAAATCGGGTATAAATACTTGACATTTTGTGCAGTGTAACGATTCTTCCTTCAGTAAAATTGGCGTTATTGTCATACCTCTTTGGTACCTCCCACATAAAGAGCCCACAGCTCATAACGGTAATACCAGTGCACATAAACGCTTACAATTCGCTACAGTGCAATGCCTTCGAAGCCTATACTGTTCAGCAAAAAATATGCGCGTTGATCCAGCCATTTCTGCCACCCCCCATACAAGTTGACAGATTCATTCAAACACTACATAAGTTCTGCAACAATCATATACAATTTTAATATTGTTTTCATAGACTGGCAATGAATGAAATTGGCATTTCCCATCCTTATACGTTATTACTTTACCCACAAAGTAAGGGTATACCTTAATAGGTTTACACGACCGAAATTTTCTTACTTCTTTTTTGATTTAGATAAATTTTGCGTAGGATAGGTAATTGGCATTGGTTTACAGAAAAGAAAAGTTATTCGATGTTCCTCATCGAAGTACCAACAATACGAATATCGGTCGACTCCAGTATATCCAAACGTCAATGCTCAATACACTCCACTTCCCCGTCCTCTCCACAGCTTCTAAAGAAGACATTATACTCAATATTCAATCTCCTGGCATGTTCGCCGAGACAGTCTTTTCCTGTCTAGTAGGAGGAGATATATGGCCTTTCTTAGGTCATATTTTGGCCAAATTTATCTAGCTACCCTACAGGTGTCGATTTTATATGAGCATATTTTTTGTTTATACAGGGTTGCCCATATTCGACGGACCCATGTTTTTTTAAAAAAAATCAAAGAAAAAAATAAAAATTTGGCGGTTGGCAATCTTAATCATTTAATTTGTTCCAAGTAGATTTGTTTACATCAATTTTTGAATATGATATCTCTCAAATGGCCGCCTCTGGCGTTGATGGCGTATTGTGCCCTTTTTGCAGCATTTTCCATCGTTTTCGCCAACATTTCGGCCGGAATAGCGGCTATTTCTTCACGAATGTTGTCCTTGAGCTCTTCTACGGTCCTTGGCTTGTTAACGTAAACCTTTGACTTCAAATATCCCCACAAGAAGAAGTCAGGCGGCGTCAAATCGGGCGAACGCGGTGGCCAGTCCAAATCACCACTTTTCGACATCAAACGGCCCGGAAACAAATTCTTCAGAAAATCGATTGTTATGCGACTTGTGTGCGGTGGAGCGCCGTCTTGTTGAAACCAGAACTGCCTCATACGCTTTCGACGAATAATTGGCATCACAAAATTGGTCATCATGTCGCGATAACGCTCCTGGTTGATGGTAACAGCATGGCCATTTTCGTTTTGGAAGAAAAACGGCAATTCTTGAATCTCCTGAGGATTTTCAGTGGCGTAAATACGGCAATTTTGCTTATTTACGGTCCCATTCAATGTGAAATGGGCTTCATCGGACATGATAATTTTGTTCCAAAATTGCTCGTCATCATCGGCCATTTCGATGACTCGTTGGGCCCATTCCAATCGACGAGGCTTGTCCGCAGGCAACAATCTTTGCGTCAATTGAATTTTATACGGGAAGAAATGCAAATCAACGCGAATAATCCGTTGTAAAGTGGACAGAGCCATGCCCAACTGCTGAGAACGGCGTTTTTGGGATGTTCTTGGGGACCTCTCAACACTGGCTCGTACGGCAGCGATATTCTCGGCCGATCGCCTTGGTCGACTTTTTTTTGGCCTCTTCGGATTAGAAAGAGCCTCACCAGTCGAAAATTTTTCGTATAAACGCTTAATGGTGTTCTTAGAAGGCGCACTTCTCACATCTAATGATATCTAATGATACTGTTCGCCAGCTCACATAGTCCAATGTAAGTCCCTAGTCATACCATGGACAGATGTCCCTTATTGAAACCAACCTATTTGATAAACGAATTTATCAATAGTACGAATATCGTTACCGAAAAGATCTGTCAGCCCTCCTAGAACGACCGACCCCTTCGCCAGCTCACATAGTCCAATGTAAGTCCCTAGTCATACCATGGACAGATGTCCCTTATTGAAACAACCTATTTGATAAACGAATTTATCAATAGTACGAATATCGGTACCGAAAAGATCTGTCAGCCTTCCTAGAACGACGGACCCCTGTAAATCCAGACGGCGTTTATCTAATGAAGGGCAGAAGGACCACTTGTTCCTTATCAACACAGCTCCTACAGAAGTCATACCACTCACCTTCCATCCTACTAGGTAGAGATCTTGCATCTGGACGATGTCTACTTCACCTGTGGACAGGCGCAGTTATAGAGCCGCAGAGGCTGCTTTGGCGTGATGGAGGTTAATCTGTAGAATTCTTACCGAAAGATTAACTTCCACTCCATCAAGGCTGTTATCAACCTCTTCGCCCGTATCATCGAGGAGCATGTCCCCTTCAGCTGCGTCAAAGAATCCAGAAACTTCCCTCGGCCTCTCAGTGTACGAAGTAGTGCTTTCGTCATCAGAAAAGGATGTTATAGCCTTTATGCCAGAGTCTGAGGCACCAGAAATTATGAGCGTGGGTAGCTCCGCAGTTATCAGCCGAGTTGGTTGATAACTTAAGCAACCACATACTAGGTGAGGGATGGGGTGGCTAGGGATGTTTCGTCAACATGCCGGTCAGACCTCGCACGTTGTATAGGTCTACTGATCTGGATTCAACGAAAGCTAAGACCTTTACTCTCAATGATGCCAACAATGCCATCCATCCTAGACTCTCCTTCCCACTTAATTGACGGGCTTATTAAGTGTCCTGTTGATGGAGCCGAGTCAGTGGCTTTGGAAGCATCTATGACGCCTTTAGCCCAGGTAAGAGACTCTCTAGTCGAAAACTCAACGGCCTCCAACTTCGTCAAAACTCTGAGCTCTATCCGGTGTTTATTGCGCTTCCGTTTCGATGGTCGGACATAAAGTTTTCCCCTTACCCTCCTACCTGTTGTGTGTACTGCGGGAACGTGTTCACCATTTTTTGTGTGGTCGGCTTTGGCCACGACCAACGGACAGACAGTAGGACGATTGAAGATACCTGTTCCATATGGACTGCTAGAGCCTATTCCATTGAAACATGAAGGTATCTCCTGCGTGTGGTAGGTATCATAGCCCAAATACCGCATTAATGTTTATGTTTGTTGTACATTAAGTTACAAATTGTTGTCCATATAGTTCCCACGAGTGTAGGGTAAATATTAACTTAGAGATAGCCCCGGTATTGTGGCAAGGGCGGCGAAACACCTCTTAATCGCTGAGGAGCCCATTCATCAGAAACGCTCCGTACAAATACATTCGATTACCCCTGACTGCAATCCACACACCGATGGGCACAAGATCGACCCCGATGTTAGGGGGTTTTCTAAGTGAAACCACTATTTGGTAGATCATTTGCCGCTACCCTTTTGCATAACCCAATATACGAAAATTTTTCATGAAATTGTAATATCGTCCCTTTATTAGCAAGTTACCGGCTTTGCAGTTCCCCGGCATAACCACATGCCCTGGTACACATATGAGGTACATGTTAAACTGCTCAGCCAGCCATCTCATTAAGAGGTCTGCGGCAGTTGAGGGCTCATCAACGAAAATGACTCGAGCCAAATTTCTATTGCAGAAGTCGAACGCCACAATGATTTTCTCTTTCCTTAATTGGATGATCTGGGATTTGAGAACACGTGGTTTCAACAGGATGCAGAAACGGTGCATACTGCAATAGATACAGCCGAAATTATGAAGGTTGTTACATTTCCCGGTCGCCTTTTCTTCCGTTTTGAATTGCACAGGTCGCAAAATCGAATCAATCCTTTCAGATTTCTGTTTATGTGTTTTTTTGAAGACACAAGTCGATTTCGACAAACCTGAGACTCTTGACGCTCTCAAAAATAATATCTGTGAACAATGCGATAACATTTGCCAATGGCCAATGTTATCGTATAGAAGAAACAAGGTAGAGGGTTCCTATTTTTCAGGATCTAGACGAACTTAAAGGGTTGGATCCAATTAGACATATAAAAATCAATAAGCCATCAGATTGGAGCTCTAACTCAACTGTCACATTGGAGAAGAAGAAATATGAGGAATAACAATGTATCAGTGATGATCTCATTGCGCGCTTGGTTTTCATTCCAGGCGTCATCCTCAAGTCAACCTAACCTAACCAAACACTTACAGTATTATTTCTCTAAAAAGAGGCAACACTTCTTTTTTATTCATCTTGTTATTAATTAAAATACATATTAAGATACGAGTATTGTAATTGATATATAGTACAGGGTTTTCCAACAAGAGGTGTTATTTTGAATCACCCGGTATTTCGGTAGCTGTCACGTTTGAAGCTTTTATTCTTTGGCATTTAACAAGTAGAAACTACGCCATTACTAAAAATGGAACGATACACGATCATCGAACGATACAAAACGATCGAACAAAAAAAACGATACGAACGATACAAAATCATCTTGACTGATGAGGCCCATTTCCACCTCGGTGGCTACGTCAACAAGCAAAATTGTCGCATCTGGGGCTCGGAAAACCCAAGAGTTATTGTTGAGGAGCCTCTCCATCCTCAACGTGTGACTGTTTGGTGCGGTGGGATCATTGGACCTTACTTTTTCGAAATGAGGTTGGATCAACAGTTACGGTGAATGGATTGCGCTATCGAGAGATGATTAACGATTTTTTATGGTCGGAGTTGGATGGTATTGATCTGGACAAGGTTTACTTTCAACAAGACGGCGCTACGTGCCACACAAGCAACAAAACCATTGCTCTGTTACGGGAAAAGTTTCCGGGCCGTGTTATCTCTCGAAGATGTGATCACAATTGGCCACCGAGATCTTGTGATTTAACACCTTGCGACTCCTTCCTTTGGGGCCACGTGAAAGATTAGGTCTACGCCAACAGCCCAGCGTCGATTCAAGACCTCAAAGATAGAATTCGTGAGGCTAACGAGGACATAGGGTAGCCACTTTGCGATTTGGTTATGGAAAATTTCATGAAAAGGATATGGTCCTGTAAGCGTTGTCGTGGTGGCCATTTGGCTTATGTTGTTTTTCATTATTAACGGCATACCTTCCTCTTTATTATGAAATAAACGTTCGATCATTTATCTTAAAACAATTTAAAAAATGATATTTTTCTTTGAATACCAAAATAACACCTCTTGTTGGAAAACCCTTTATATTAAAAAAAACGTATATGTTGAATAAATTACAGCTCCTAGACAGAGCATAGGGCGGAAACAAAAGTAGTCTATCTTTTGCCATTTGCTTCATCTACAGCCAAGATCCCCATGATCTGCGTTCTGCATGAACTGATCTTATCCACGTGATCCTGGGTCTTCCTCGTCTTGAACCTTGTGGGTTCCACTCTAATGCCATCTTAGCGATATCGTTATCAGCTTTCCGAAGTGTATCGTACGAACATTATCTAGTCCAACAAGATTGGCCCAAGCTGCAGCTGAAACTGAAGCATACCACATAGTTATACTTGGGCTGGAAGAAACCAGATGGACAAGCCAGGGGGACATAAGCCTACAAACTGGCCATTACTTCATGAACAGCAACACTTTACGTGATATAAATTCTAAAGCTATGTACACACGGAACTTAAAATGTTATCAACTCTGTCAAAGTGCTGCCAATGTACTGACAATGACAGATTGTAAGCAAACGGTGAAGTGCAAGAAAACCTTACAATTTCATATAGCCTATTAATATTATAAAATCGTTTGTCTGTTGCCGCATCACGCCTCAACGACTGAAGCGATTTTCTTAAAACTTGGTGAACAGATAGACCAATAACCGCTATTTAAAAAAGGCTACTTCGATTCTGAAATTTTGCAAAATTTTTATAGCGATACAAAAAAATTTGAATATTCATTAAATAAATGTACTTAATCAAAATGTTGTTGAACACGGTTCAGCAGTTTTTGTTTGCCTCTTATAAGGTACAAAGCTAAACTTTTGTAAAAATGAAGAACTATACATGATAAATATATGCGTGAAATATAATTTGCAATTCTGAAACCTGTGGTCAGTGTTGCAGTGAACAAAACAATTTTCATTTCCTCAACGGAGATGTGAAAACAACTATTTGATGTTCAGCATGAGGCCAAACTGGACATAAAATCGCATCTTCGAATGTCTAAAGCCTCTTCAAAACATAACGCTCACCACTAACTGTGGTTATGTATCTAAGGTGGTCAAATCCGTCAATTCCCCGACTGTGGTCAGTGTAGCAGTGACCAAAGCAATTTTCACTCATTCTGTACTTTAATATTACTAATTTATGTGTATACACTGATCTACAATGGATGCAATTTTATACCAACCGACTTTTGACCGCTTGACCGTCGCGACTCCTATAAGAGGTAGCAATCTAGATATGTTGCTTATGTATAGCCTCGAGTGTTGTATAACCTACGGACAATCCACATAGTCGATTTATGGCTTTTTTGTGGTCAGTTTAGCAGTGACTAAAGCAATTTTCATTCTTTCATGCATCTCAAATCCTTTAAGAGTTTTTTGATTCTTCCAATACTTTTAAAATTCAATAAAAAGCAATATACCTAACCATATGTATGTATATGTGCAGATACCAATCTTCAAGGAAATCCGTCGTCCAGCCTGAGGACAAGATGGACACAAAAACCGCGACCAAAAAAGGTTTAAGTCTTTTCGAAATAAATGGCTCTCCAATTACAGCGGTAATATATTTATCAAGAGTTTAGCTATTTTTTGGATGTGGTCAATATGGATGCACGTGATCAGGTTTTTAATTATCTGATATGATTTCTATAAGTATAGGATATTAAGCATTTGTTTCGCCGTCTTGCACGACCTCTTGACCACTGGTCCCATGTAAAAGTAATCAAACAGTACAGCATCATCTGATCATTGATTTTGGACTCAATTCTGAGAGTTGGACGTGAAAGTAGCCCCAAAAAATAAGAACTTCTGCATCATTCGTTTAGTCGTTCTTTAATAATAATTTTAACACGGTTATATCTCGGTATACCGTACGGAATATCTCTTTTCTGTCTGAAGCAAAGTTGTAAATATTGAATAGGAGAAAAAAATGCGGAACAAACTTGACCAAATAAGTGCATCCAGTGCCTTTAAAATCGCAAAAACGCACATTTTTAATTTTTTTTGCTCAAAAACTGGATTACAAATCCACAAATATGCTGTTTTTTCTTTATAAACTTTATTTTAGATGAAAATAAAAATTCCGGTTCAGGCCGCCATTGTCACCAGAGTCAATATTTAGTTCCGGCCCATTTTCTACACTATTTCCCGATATTAAATCATAAAATTAAAGTAGCATATTGAACACCCTTTCTCCGTTTAGTTGCGAATGTGTATTAAACGCACAAATCAGTCATCGGAACCAATTTCAAATTGTCTTCTCCACTGAAATCGACAATACAAGGTGACAAAGAGACACTTGGCTCATAAGTTGTACTAACGAAATCAAACGGAATACAAGACACTCCAATGATTAGTCACTTGCCAGAGAATGGACACATTTCGGGTTACAGAAGCGACAAATTAATGTTGATGTGTTTTTTTTTTTGGTGAAACATTAAATTTCGTAGTTACGGTCGGATTTTCTTCATGAGCAAAAAAAAAAAGACGTGCGAACACTTTTGCAAAATTGCAATGATGTCTCGTTGGGTTTTGTAGTAAAACTTGGCAAAGACAACGATTCACCAAAAAACGACAGACGCACGGACGGACGGACAATCTCTTGTTACAAGTGTAAAACTATGGTCTGAAGTAAAGTAGCTTCAATTCTCAAAATTATGTACTCATATACTTCAGGTCTGAGAAAAATGGCTCACCAAGTGGCAGAGGAGGAGTAGATTCGTTGTTTTATTATTCGCCTAAACAAAAGTGGATTTATACATAACTTACGAGCGTTTTGCGCATTGCTCGACGCGGCGGCGCTTGTAATCGTCGGCCCAAGAACAGAATTGAATATTCGACGAGAATAGCGACGTTTACGAATGCAAACCTATTTGCTCGACCGATGCTGGTGCAGATACCTGGAGGGGGCTATGGAGTGACTGCTGCATTCTGTACGGGTACGGTTGGATGGTTGTCTATTTTACGACCACTGCGCCGATGCCGTCACTGATATTGTGATGGCCGCTGCGGGAGGGAAGGAAAAAAATCGTCTTTGTCAAACTTTGTAAGCTAAACTAACAACTCTTCGCTGGCAGAATTATGCTTGGTATAAATAGTTGTTGTTAATCTTAAACAATTATTAGTTGAGGCTATCTAATCTCGACGGCCACAAGTGTTCCCTGCTCCGCGTTGCAATCCTTGTGAGAATTAAATCGTTCAAAATGAAACGTTGTATCCTCATTCTATTGGTCGGCTTAAGTGCCCAGGCTTTGGCCGGTTACTTGGGCGGTGGTGGAGGAGGAGGCGGTTATCACGGTAGCAGTGGTGGTGGAGGCGGCTGGTCTAGTGGCGGAGGTGGAGGCCATGGAGGTTGGTCTGGTGGTGGTGGCGGCAGCGGTGGAGGTTGGCCAAAATCCAGTGGTGGCGGCTGGTCTGGCGGTGGAGGAGGTGGTGGCAGTCCTACAAAAATAATTAAAATCATCTCATTGGGAGGAGGCGGTGGTGGAGGCGGCTGGCCATCCGGTGGTGGAGGAGGTGGCTGGAAATCTGGTGGAGGAGGAAGTAGCAGCGGTTGGTCTTCCGGTGGTGGCGGATGGAAATCAGGCGGAGGCGGCGGTGGATACTCCTCTGGTGGCGGTGGCGGCTGGTCCTCCGGCGGTGGTTCTGGATGGAAGTCTGGCGGCGGTGGTGGTGGCTGGAAATCTGGTGGTGGTGGAGGCGGCGGATACTCTGGTGGCGGTGGCGGCTGGTCCTCCGGCGGTGGTTCTGGCTGGAAGTGGTAAACGACACCAAAGTTGATCGGAAACTCATAAATGATTTTTTTTACCCGCAATGTGATACCAAGTTTCAAAGCAGTGATATCTTCAAACGGCAAAGCGAAAATGTGTTCTATTAATTCTAAAAAATACTTTTTTTTCAAATGGTGCAGAAACTACAAAAAGAGAGAATTAAAAATCCATATGTCTGTGTATATAACTAATAAAAGAATATAGCTAAGACTTTTTTTTTAAAAATATAATGAAGTGTTTTATTACCGAAACTTAATAACATTCTGTAAGGAGTTATATTATTTTTTTGAAAAAAAAATTGTAAATGCTAGAAAAACGGATGCTTCTCAAGCAGTGTTGCCAGTCGAATTTGACCGAAAATCGTCAAACTGAAGCCACAAAAATCGCAAAAAAAATTACGAAATCGTCAACACAAAAATCCATTTTTTCGGACGAAGGGCATGTTTTAGATACAGATATGTATTAATTGGTACTCTCAAATTATTTTTGGGGTTCATGAAGAATTGTGTGGGCCGATCTTACATTCTTGATGCGCAAAAATAATACAATTTGATGAAAGTATATCTTACGAATATTAGTCTCTGATTGGGACGAACAATGTTCTGCGTAAATCTATGGTGTTATGTAGCCCCCAGACAAAGATTCCACTTGATTCGACTTCTTGACGCATTAGAAACCACACAAAATTCTGCAATTTGTATTTTTTTTTATCCAGAACCATTTCAAGGAGAAAGTTACCTCATTGGTCCGTAATTTGACATAGTCCCATGCGAAGGACCCATCCCATTTGATTCCTGACCCCAATGAAAAAACAAATTCCTAACAATTGGGCGGAAAAAATTATCATTTCGAATATTGACCTCCTAGGTCCAAGTTTTGTCTTAACCCCTTTATTAATTAAAAATGTTCACTGCAATTTCCTCTATCGATTTTGCAACTTAACAAAATTACAGAGATTTCCTGTTATTAAGAACACTGTCCAACAGCATTTTTAGAACAGAATAGCGACCGTTTAATTTTGAAAGGGCATGTTGAGTAGACCATTTTTGTAGAAAAACTTATGGTCCAGCTGGTCTGAGTTTTTTTACAGTGTGTCAAAGTTTTAATTTTTTGGTCGAAGGGAGCAGAATACTAAATGAAAAAAATGCTGTAAGTTATTGTCTGATAGATTTCTTATTGTCAAGGTTATATAGCGGAATTTTATGAGGATCATTTTTTGGACGATCTTAACCCTCTAGCTCCCCTCTTAGTGGGTCAATTTGGCCCTTTTTTCGAAATAATCAAAAAAGTCCTTTCAAAAAGGACATTTAAGAATTAAAATATTCTACGATCATTCTTGCTGGAAAATTTCAGTGGGGTCGCCAAAGACACAGAAGTTGTAATTATAGCACTTTATGCTTAATTATCAAAATTACGCGCAAACTTATACAAATCAATACTATAATGTAAATTTAAAGTCGTAATAAATTAAAATATATTTAATATAAATATTTGGACATTTTCAAAATTTTTTTAATAGTTTTTATTTTTTGTTTGCTTCAAAGTTATCGAGTAAAACGGTATTGGAAAAGATTAAACAGAGGTATAAGTTATAAGTTATTACCCATATTATACATATTCATATTTTTATTTTGGCCATAGTTTAGGTGGTACCACAAGGGGTATGGCAATAACGCCAATTTTTCAATAGACTATACATTACACTGTATAAAATTGCAAGAGTTTGTATTTTAATCTATCGCGACTTAAAATTTACATTATAGTAAATATGTTTTGTATAAGTTAGCTTGTAATTTTGCTAATTAAGCGTATAGAGCTATATTTACAACTTTGGTGGCTTTGGCGACCCCCACTGAAATTTTCCGGCAAAAATGTTCGTGGAATATTTTTATCCTTAAATGTCCTTTTTGAAAGGACTTTATTTGATTTTTCCGAAAAAAAGGCCTAATTAACCCATTAAGAGGGAAACTAGAAATTCCACTATATAACTCTGAGAATGATAAATCTCTTAGACATTAACTTACATAATTTTTGTTCATTTAATATAATGCTCCCTTCGCCCAAAAAATGAAAACTTTGACTCACTGTAAAAAAACGCAGACCTGTTCTACAAAAATGATCTACTCAACATGCCCTTTCAGAATTATAGGGTCGCTACTCTGTTCCAATCAAAAAATCTTAATTTGTTGGACAGTGTAATTTTTGAGAATATTTGAGAATGTCTCTAACATTTTTTTTGTTTTAAAGATATAAATGGCTGCGCAAATTATATTCCGAAGAAATTATAAAAATTTAACAAATACAAAAATATAACAAAGATTTGTTAAATTTTCCCTTTTTTATATTAGAAAAAATTATAAAATTTCGAGCCAAAAATCGTTAAATCGCCATGTCCCAATTTTTGGCTATAAAAATCGTCAAAATGACGATAAATCGTCAATTCTGGCAACACTGTTCTCAAGATATATGATCGATCAATCGGAGTTATTGATGGAATACGGTTTTAGTAAAGGGTGGTTAAATTTTAAGGGCCGATGTTGGTTTTGAATAAACCACAAATTATTTTGGAAATTATTGTTATTTCTTTTTATTTTGATAATATTGGTATTTTTCAATTATGTATGGCCAAATGGCCGCCGTGACCTAGGCGGCACACATCCATCCGATGGTCCAAATTTTCGATGACTCTGAGGCATAATTGAGGTTCTATGCCGTTAATGTGCCGAATTATCTCATCCTCTTGAATTGTTGCTGGCTTATCCACGTACACCTTTTCTTTCAAATAACCCCAAAGAAAGAAGTCCAACGGTGTCAAATCACATGATCTTGGCGGCCAATTGACATCGCCACGACGTGAGATAACACGGCCATTGAATTTGTTGCGCAAAAGAGCCATTGTTTCGTTAGCTGTGTGGCAAGTGGTCCCGTTCTGTTGAAGCCACATATTGTCCACATCCATGTCTTCCAATTCGGGCCATAAAAAGTTCGTTAGCATCTCACGATAGCGAACACCATTCACAGTACGCCGCCAGTCCATAAGCCGCACCAAACGAACTGAGCGAGCATGCACAGCATTTTCACATCTCCTACAACCCGGTTTGCTGAAAATTGCGCACAATTGTCCCGATTGTGGACACATTTGGTCGATTATGCTGATCAAAAAAACATCACGAAGTGCACGAAATGCCTTTTTATTTGAACGCCCTTTTTCGTAAAAGGCTTAAAAAACTTTAACGCGTTACTCGATTGTGTATATTTCCATGGTTAGTTAGTCTGAAATTGAGAAATGTCAAATGAAGTGCAGAAAAAAACTTGATGTTTATGTGTGGTTCACATTCAACATCGGCCCTTACAATTTAACCACCCAATAAATGTAAGTATCGAAATTCCCATTAGTTTCATAGTTTTACTAAAGTTCTGATCAATTTACTTATTCTCCATAACTAAAAGAAATTTACAAAAATCATGAATCACATTACGTGATCATGTGAATTTGATAAGGGTTTCCCAATTTAATAAAAATTGGATCGAAACATATGCGAGTAAAAATCGTCAAAACTGTGGGAGATATGACGATTTGAAAAGTAGAGATGAAGTGGTAATATCCAAATGGGCTTATATTACAAAGTTGATAATTTTGGAAGCCTTCATCTTCTTCTAAAATCATGTTTTCATTACATCAGCGGTTTCCAAGATATCTTACACGATATTGCGAAAAAATCTAGTTTTTGGAGAAAATATAATAATTGCGAAAAATAAGCAATTATTATCTTTTAATTATTTTACAGTAAAGATTGATCGGTCATGAATAAAATGAGACCATTCAGAATAAAATCCATGCATAAATTAAAAAGTTGTAAGAGTCTTTAAAACGTTTCTGATACAATTCGGATAAGTGGTTCTGGAGTTTTTTTTTAGTTTTATCTTGATTTTTGCCGCTTGCCACTAGTAGACCACAAAGCTCTTTGAGCAAAAAAAAAATTAAAAATAAGAATGTTTTTTTAAAATAATTTTTATTTCAATTAATCTCCATTTTTGGGATGATGTTGCACTCCTCAATTTGTTATTAGCCTTTCTATTTCAGTCGAACAATTCTATGTAGACCAAACATTTAAGTTATAAGCTGTTAACTATTGGTGGAAAAAGGTCCATTTGTGTGGGAGGTACCAAAAGGGACGTGCCAATAGCGCCCAATTTTAAATGGACCTTACATGGGGCAAAATTGCCTTTTTTATATATTCGAATCGAAAGAAAATATATTTGGAACACAAATTTTTAAATATTATAAATTCTGAGCAAATAAATTATATTTAAGAATCAATAAAATATATTTGGAACGTATATAAATATTAATATGTTACAACAAAATATATTTACAAACAAAATTTGTAAATAAAATATGCTTTTAACCCCCATTAACACAAAACAAAATAACCGAGGGTTAGAGCTAACGAAAGTTAAATTGTAATTGGAATTTGACAACTATAACCGGTAGTTAGCTCTTAACCATAGTTTATTTATTTATTGTTAATGGCCTAAATACAAATAAAGTTATTGTTTAGAAATTTCTCCAAATATATTTTATTTAAAAAAGATTTTCAAAACGTTTGCTGACGTTTTCAAATTTCAGTTTTAATTTTTCCTTGGTTTCGAACTGTAGTCGTACCTCCAAGCTATGATACCATATGCAGCATTAACTTCTGTTTTAAATCAATTGTTTACAATTTCTTTGCATTCCAAGCCATCATTAGATGTCAATCCTTGAAATAATTTATTTTGATCCAAGATTATACCACTTCAAGTATTATTATTTATAATTTTTACGAACATGAATATTTTCTAAAAAGTTAACTTTAGAATAACTGACATATTTAACACAATTTAGGTATTTTCTGAATACTTAAATGCAAATAAATATTTGTTTCGGAAATAATAGTTCCAAATAAAACCATATTGGAACGTAAACAAAGATTTGTTTAGAACATTATCTTCCCAAATATATTATTTTTGTACCAAATATTATATGTTTAGAGTGTACCCTAAACATATATTGTTTCAATCCGAATATGTTTGGGACAGTATACTACAGAGGCGTGTACGTACTATAAAAGCATAACACTGCACACAAATTTCAAGTATTTGTATGCACTGGTATTAAAGATATAATCAGTTATATTTTTTTTACAAAATAGTCCCTTTGTGTGAGAGGTATCAAAAGGGGTGGCGATTCATTTTTTTTTGAAGGTGATAGCGACTATGTGACGAATTACAGATGATTCTGATAAGTAGTATAGAAGTTATTAGAGAATCAATAGTTCACTAAATTTTAAACTTTTTTTTTGAGGGAGGTACCATTTTTATAACCTACACCACACTGTGGTACAGGGTGTTATGACTTTGTGCATTTGTTTGTAACACCCAAAAGGAGAAGAGATAGACCCATTGTTTATTATATCGATCGACTAGTAATCACTTTCTGAGATTTAGCTATGTCCGTCTGTCTGTCTGTAGATGTATTCTTGTAATCAAAGTACAGGTCGCACATATGGTCCGATCTCAACGAAACTTTGTACAGGAACGATTATTTAGACCCAAGAACGATCCCTATTGAATTTGGTTAAAATAGGTTCAGATTTACATATAGCTCTCATATATATGTATGTACCACCGATTTGGCATATATGCACTGTATAAACAACATTTTTGAACCGGTTTGTACAAAAATTGACAGAGAGTAGTCTCGTGATACGCTTAGAGACAATACACAGTTTGGGGGAAATCGGTTCATATTTAGATATAGCCCCCATATATATGATACCCCCGATTTGAAATTCAAGCACTGTAGAAACTGTATTTTATATCCGATCAGAGCGAAATTCGGCAGAAAGAGGTTTCTTATTACAAGAAGGAATACTGCCAAATTCGGAGAAAATCGGTTCAGATTTAGATATAGCCCCCATATATATGTTAGCCCCGATTTGAAATTCAAGCGCTGTAGAAACTGTATTTTATATCTGATCACAGCGAAATTCGGCAGAAAGAGGTTTCTTTTTACATGAAGGAATACTGCCAAATTCGGAGAAAATCGGTTGAGATTTAGATATAGCGATTTGACATCTAAGCGCTGTAGAGACTGAATTTTATATTCGATCAGTACGAAATTCGACAGAAAGAGGTTTATATTTTACATGAATAACCTCCATATATATGTTCCTCCTGATTTGCTTACAAAGCGCTATAGAAGTTGTACTTTACTTTCGATCATTACAAAATTCTCCAGAAAGATGTTTCTCAATTTAGGATATTGCTTAATTTGCGAATTATCGGTTCAGAATAAGATATATACACATATATATGTTCTTACTCAATTACCAATTATTCCAAATTATTATTGGAATGACGCATTATTAGGGAGGTGTAGGGTATTATATAGTCGGCCCCGACCGAAAGTTATTACTTTTTACAGCATAACTTTCAAGGACTCGTAATTTTTCACTAACAATATTTGGCAAAATTGTACCCAAGGTAAATATGAACAACTTTTGTGGACATATCAATACAATCTGAACGTGTCTAGGCGTCCTAAATAGCTTGGAATTACATTGGCTAAAATTTTGCCAAATATTGGTAGTGAAAAATTAAATGTGGGCGTTATTGGCACGCCGCTTTTGGTACCTCCCACACAAATGGACCATTTGCGCAAATATTTAAGAGCTTATAACTTTAATACCAGTGCATACTTTAAAGTAATTAAATTAAATTTAAATGATAGTAAATAATTTAAAACAAACAAATAAAGACATTTTGGAATATTTGTTAGGACTGAAGGTGAGGTTTACGCGACTGAACTTTATTACTTGTTTCTTAAGCGATAGCGGCATCAAAACTATCAGATAAACTATTATTAGTTTATCTGCCGCTATAGGCACTGGAAGGAGTAGACCCATCATCGAAATTAGTGTGAGATAGAACAAAATAGGTATTATCACATACCAAATTCGAAGTCTATATTTTTTTCTCGCTATACCGTACGGAATATCTCTTTTGCGTCTGAAGCAAAAAAAATGCGTAATAATCCTACCCAATAAAAGTGCATCTAGTGCTTTAAAAGCCGCAAAAAAGGCCCACAAAATCATAAAATATCTGTCAGTAAAGTATTGAAAAATACCTATACGTATACGTAATACGTAGAACGTGTACGTAGTAATTATACGTATAAAACAGAACATTGTTAAACGGAGCAGAACATTTTTGCTATTTTTAAGTTACTGGATGCACTTTTTTCGGGTAGGTATGTTCCGCATTTTTTTCTCCCAGTCAATATCTACAACTTTGCTTCAGACACAAAAGAGATATTCCGTACGGTATACCGAGAAAAACATATAGAAGAAATGCTAAAAATGCACCTTGAGCAAAAAAAATGGTATAGCCATTAAATTTTTAATTGAACCAACTTGACTAAACGAATGATCAAAAGATCTTATTATTATACCCTACACCACACTGTGGTACAGGGTATTATAACTTTGTGCATTTGTTTGTAACACCCAAAAGAATAAGAAATAGACCCATCGTTTATTATACCGATCGACTTAGAATCACTTTCTGAGTTGATTTAGCTATGTCCGTCTGTCTGTCTGTCTGTCCGTCTGTCTGTGCATTTATGTTCTTGTAATCAAAGTACAGGTCGCAATTATGGTCCGATGTCGACGAAACTTTACACATATCTTTTTTTTTGCCCCAAGGTTGGTTAAAATCGGTTCAGATTTAGATATAGCCCCCATATATATGTTACCCCGATCTGATATGTAAGCACTGTAAAAACTTTATTTTATATCCGATCAGTATGAAATTCGGCGGAAAGACGTTTATTATTACATGAATGAACACTGTCAAATTTGGAAGAAATCGGTTCAGATTTAGATATAGCCCCCATATATATGTTACCCCCGATTTGAAATTCAAGCGCTGTAGAAGCTGTATTTTATATCCGATCACAGCGAAATTCGGCAAAAAGAGGTGTCTTATTACACGAAGGAATACTGCCAAATTCGGAGAAAATCGGTTCAGATTTAGATATAGCCCCCATATATATGTTACCCCCGATTTGAAATTCAAGCGCTGTAGAAGCTGTATTTTATATCCGATCACAGCGAAATTCGGCAGAAAGAGGTGTCTTATTACACGAAGGAATACTGCCAAATTCGGAGAAAATCGGTTCAGATTTAGATATAGCCCCCATATATATGTTAGCCCCGAATTGACATCTAAGCGTTGTAGAGACTGTATTTTTATACGATCAGTACGAAATTCGACAGAAAGAGGTTTCTATTTTACATGAATGAGTATTCAGAGAAAATCGATTCAGATGTACATATGTATATATAACCTCCATATATATGTTTCTCCTGATTTGGTTACAAAGCGCTATAGAAGTTGTACTTTACTTCCGATCATTTTAAAATTCTCCAGAAAGATGTTTCTCAATTTAGGAACGAATATTGCTTAATTTAGCGACTATCGGTTCAGAATTAGATATATCCACATATATATTCTTACCCATTTACCAATTATTCGAAATTATTATCGCAATGGCCTTTATCGCATTGTTAGGGAGGTGTAGGGTATTATATAGTCGGCCCCGCCCGACTTTCTGCCTTTCCTTACTGGTTTTTGAGCTTGCTTTTACGTCCAATTCTCAGAATTGAGTCCCAAATCAAAGAGTATGCTATTTATATTTTAAGCAAGGTTTACAAACATGTAGAGTTTCTAAAAAAATTTACAAACATGTAGAGTTTCTAAAAAAATTTACTATCAGAAAAACAGAAAACCTGTCGTTAAATTATGGCATTGTTAGGTTGCCAAAATACTTAAATACAATAGTATTTAAGTATAAATATAGTTCCAAATACAAAAATATTTGGATGAAATCATACTGTTGTTTAGAACAACATCCTCCTAAACACCTAATATTTGTGTGTTCCAAATATTATATATGTTTCAAGCAGAATATGTTTGGGATAAAATAGTACAGAAGCAATTTTTTTCAGCGTATGAAGTGATAAAAGCCTGGATCGGAAGGAACATATATGGGGATTATATCATTATCTGAACCGATTTTTAAACTCGGCAATGAAGGTCCTAGTATTAAGACACACCACCATGCTAAATTTCACAATTATTGAATGTGAAATACAGATTTTATAGTGCTCAAGGGACAAATCGGAGGAAATATATACTATATCTAAAACTTAACCTATTTTCTTGAAATTTTGTATTGTCAGCTTGTATACGAGCTGTTCCGCTTGAGCAACGTAGGACGGTCAATTCTGAGTGGTACACAACCATCTTTTTACCTGAATTCTTCGGAGAAATTCGGAAAACGATTAAGAGAAGACGAATCATTGTGCACCATGGCCCAAACCAGCGCCTTTTTGACCGGCCAAAACGTCGAATTGATGGGTCATCCGCCGTACAGCCCTGACTTGGCACCCAATACTTCTTATTATTCCCGCACAACATGAAAAAAATGCGTGATCAACGATTTTCATCGCCACAAGATGCTGTTGAAGCGTTCAAAAACCATGTTTTGGAGATGTCTCAATCGGAGTGGAAGAAGTGCTTCGACAATTGGTTTGAGCGCATGCAAAAGTGTATAAATCATGCTGGAGAATACTTTGAAAAACAATAAAATTATTTATGATGATAAATATTCGCAGCCATCGTATACATCAAGAACTTCTTTCTGGCAAATTTTAGAAAGTTCCGTGTGATTCTAAGTCGATCGGTATAATAAACGATCGGTTACGTCTTCTCCTTTTGGGAGAATGCCCAAAGTTATAATACCCTGTATCACAGTATGTTGTAGGGTATAATTAATTACCATAATTTCTGTTAAAATTATTTAATTATAACCCACGCCACACTGTGGTACAGGGTGTTATAACTTCAATTTTAAATTTTCATTTATTTCGAGTTATACCTTATAGGGTGGCTGATGAATATTGCTACATTAAGAAACTCAAATAACTTTTTATTTCACTGTATGGAATTCAGTTTTAAATGTTAAAGCTTATTAAATTTAATTAAATATAGCTTAATTAGTTTTAAAAATCATGGAATTTAAATGCCCCCTGCGCGTTGATGCATGTGCGGCATCTTACCAAAAATTTGTTCATTACTGCTTGGAGAGTTGAGATGGTATAGCCGCAATTGTTTCTCGAGTGGATTGCTTTAGTTCATTAAAATTTGTTGGTTTTGCTTTGTAGACTTCCTGTTTGCAATAACCCCACAAGAAACAGTCAGGTGGAGTAAGGTCAGGCGACCTGGGGGGCCAACGGAATGTGGAGTTTCTGGATATCAGCTTATTGGGAAATTTTCGCCGCAATTCTGTCATAACAGGCCGGGCTATGTGAGGAGTTGCACCATCTTGCTGAAACCACACAGAGTTGAAAGAAATTCTCATTCGGCGTAATTCTGGATAGAAAACCTCTCTCAACATGCTCAAGTAACGGGCTCCAGTAACTGTAACGGTGTGACCGTTTTCTTCGAAGAAGTAGGGCCCGACAATGCAGCGTGATGAAACAGCACACCACACTGTGACACGAAGTGGATGCAATTCCGTCTCATGGAGTATCTGTGGGTTGGAAGCACTCCATATTCGACAATTTTGTTTGTTTATGTTGCCGTTTAAATCGAAATGGGCCTCGTCAGACATGAAAAGACAGTTCAACATGTTTCCGTCCTCTTCCATCATTCGAAGCATCTTCTGGCAAAATTCCAAGCGAATCGGGAAGTCTGCTGAGTTCACTTTGTCGGCCATTTGAATTTTATATGGGAATAACTCCAAATCTTTGTGCATAATTGACTGCAATGACTGTCTGCTTATACCCATTTGAGCGGATAAAGTTCTTGTCGAAACTCTTGGATTGTTTTGTATGGCATGAGCTACAGAAGCGATTGTTTCCTCCGTCCGAACTGAAGGGTTTCGATGGTAAGGTCTTCTGTTGACTGTCCCATGCTCGGAAAAATTGTTAACAAGTCTCTTTATGGTCCATCTGCTCGGAGGATTGCCGCCAAACGTGCCCCTATACCCTCTTTGAACCGAAACTACTTTGCGTAATAGCGGCGGACAATCCAAATTCTTGTTTCAGTGTCCCAGTTATCCATTTTTGTTAAATCTAAAAATCAATCTGCAAAATAAAAAAAAAATAACCAGATTCATTAAATAGAAAAAAAGTTATACATTTTTTTATTGGTAGCAGCTTTCATCAGCCGCCCTGTATATAGATATAACTTCAGTTCATACAAATAGTTGACATTTTGTACAGCGAAATATTTTTATAGTACCTAGAGTCCAGAGAAAAGTGGGCGTTATTGGCATTAAAAGTAAGTTATTGGATACATTTTCTGAATACTTCAATGCAAATAATAGTCTCAAATAAAAAATATTCGGACGGAAACAAAAATTTGTTTTTAGCAACATATTCCCAAATATATAATTTAATTAATTTTGTCACAAAATTACTCTAAATATATAATTTGTGTCCCAAATATAATACTCGTATATTTAGAGTGTATCCTAAACATTTGTATTTTTCAAGCAAAATATGTTTGGGACAATATACTACAATATCTATTTTAAAATATTTTTTAGTAACGTAATTCAGAACTTATGTTTTTTTCACTCGAATTTTATTCATCGCGGGATATTTATAACGAAAATAATGGCCGTAACATTTTTTGCCACAGACATTACCTTTCTCTTGCCGAAATTAAAGGTTAAAAATATTTTTTCGCAGTTCATATTTTGTCAATCAATCTACTAAATAAACAATTTACAATGTTTTATAGGTTATAAAAATACACATACAACACAGAAGAAACATTCAAGAGACTAACCTAAGAACTCCTACGAACAAATACCACTTGTCCAACAGAGATTCAGAGACACGTAAATCGAACCTTTGCACTTTGCGTAATTATGGCAGTTTTGTTATTCAAATTGAAATGCAATCGAAAGTGATTTGCAAAATGAACCATTAAACTGAAAATTGAGGCCTCACAAAGTCGGCATTTTTTGCATTCTCAGCACAAATGCTGCGAATTTTCGTTGTCGAGGCGCCCTGTTACACAAACGACGAGAATGAGAATAGTTAGACGCCGAACCGAACAGACAATGAAACTTTTGGTGGCGATTACGAATGCAAAAGCATCTGTCGAAGTCACCGCCGACCGCCGTCATTCAGTGGCTATAGTTAGTTGGGAGTTTGGGAGGTTGTTTTATGACCACTTTGGAACGGTGTCGTAGCGGATTGCTGCCGCTACTCTAGAGTCATAGCATTAGTAGTTGTGGAGCAAAAATCATTGTCAAATTTTTAAGCTTAATTCTTTGGCGGCAACATTGAGTTTGTGGTATAAATAGTTGTTGTTAATCTCGAATAGATATTAGTTGAAGCTCTCCAATCTTGGTGGTCACAAGTGTTCCCTGATTAAAGTACGTGTGTCCGACTATTTCTTGAAAATGAAACGTTGTATCCTTCTGCTGTTGGTGGGATTGAGCTCCCAGGCATTGGCTGGATATTTGGGCGGTGGTGGCGGAGGTAGCGGATGGCAGGGAGGTTCCAGCAGCGGTTGGTCTAGTGGCGGTCTAGGAGGTGGCTCTGGCGGATGGTCTGGTGGTGGTTGGTCCAGCGGCGGACTAGGAGGTGGCTCTGGAGGATGGTCCGGTGGAGGCGGTGGCGGTGGAAGTCCTACCAAAATCATCAAAATCATATCCTTGGGAGGTGGAGGTGGTAGTGGCGGATGGCCCTCTGGAGGTGCCAGTAGCGGCGGTTGGTCATCCGGCGGCAGTAGTGGTTGGCCATCTAGCGGTGGCGGCGGTGGTTGGCCATCGGGTGGCAGCAGCGGTTGGTCCTCCGGCGGTAATTCTGGCTGGAAATCTGGCGGAGGTGGTGGTGGCTGGTCTCTCGGTGGTGGTGGAGGAGGTTGGAAATCCGGTGGTGGTGGAGGCGGCGGTTGGCCATCTAGTGGCAGCAGTGGTTGGTCCTCTGGCGGCGGTTCTGGCTGGAAGTGGTAAATCTCTTCACTGTTGATGAATTATAAAGATTTTTTTACACGCAACGCCTTAAAAATACTGCCGGAGTTATATTTTCAAAAATTTAGACAAACTCGTGTTCTCATTAATCTTAACAATTGCACAACTTAAGCAAAATTGTGTGGATGTGTATATAAGTGAAGAAAAGAAAAATTAAATAAGCAGCCTTTATATAAAAATAAAACAATTGGATGTGTTTCATAATCATACAATTATCATGGTGTCCTACTTTAGAGCCAAGTGGTCATCTACTACAGATTATATGAGCAATGATGTCATCTGCCTAAATGAATTTTTATACCCTACACCACACTGTGGGACAGGGTATTATAACTTTGTGCATTTGTTTGTAACACCCAAAAGGAGAAGAAATAGACCCATCGTTTATTATACCGATCGACTTAGAATCACTTTCTGAGTCGATTTAGCTATGTCCGTCTGTCCGTCTGCCTGTCTGTCTGTTCGTCTGTCTGTCTGTCCGTCTGTGCATGTATTCTTGTAATCAAAGTACAGGTCGCAATTATGGTCCAATCTCGACGAAACTTTACACATATCTTTTTTTTGGCCCAAGGTCGATCCCTATTGAATTTGGTTAAAATCGGTTCAGATTTAGATATAGACCCCATAAATACATTACCCCCGATTTGACTTGTAAGCGCTGTAAAAATGTTATTTTATATCCGATCAGTGCGAAATTCGGCAAAGAGAGTTTTCTTATTACTTGAAGGAATACTGCTAAATTCGGAGAAAATCGGTTCAGATTCAGATATAGCCCCCATATATATGTTACCCCCGATTTGACATGTAAGCTCTGTAAAAACTGTATTTTATATCCGATCAGTGCAAAATTTGGCAGAAAGAGGTTTCTTATCACGTGAAGGAATACTGCTAAATTCGGAGAAAATCGGTTCAGATTTAGATATAGCCCCCATATATACGTTACCCCCGATTTGACTTGTAAGCGCTGTAAAAATGTTATTTTATATCCGATCAGTATGAAATTCGGCAGAAAGAGGTTTCTTATTATATGAATGAACACTGTTAAATTTGGAAGAAATCGGTTCAGATTTAGATATAGCCCCCATATATACGTTACCCCCGATTTGACATGTAGGCGCTGTAGAGACTGTATTTTATATACTATCAGTACGAAATTCGACAGAAGGCCTTTTTACATGAATGAGTATTCAGGGAAGATCGGTTCAGATTTATATTGATTGTTCCTCCTGATTTGGTAAACCGCTATAGAAGTTGTATTTTACTTCCGATCATTAAAATTTTCCAGAAAGATGTTTCTCAATTTAGGAACGAATATTGCTTAATTTAGCGATTATCGTATCAGAATTAGATAACATGTTTCTACCCATTTACCAATTATTCCCAATTATTATGGCAATGACCCTTATCGCATTGTTAGGGAGGTGTAGTGTATTATATAGTTGGCCCCGCGCGACTTTCTGCCTTTCCTTACTGGTTTACTCTACAGTAGACTACTAATGGGTCAACTACTCTATAGTGGACAAAAAAACGGTTATTTTCTCTGTGGTCATTTTCACAATTTGAGCTCAACTTCGTTTGTATGTAAAGGGTCCGCAATGTAACGTTTTTTTTCAACTAGTGCTTATTTCGTGAATGGTAACACTTAGCTCATGTCTGATTTGACAGATAATTAGTTTCATCCTTCCGCTGAACGAATATGTGTATATTGCGAATATTGCGACATTACTTTGAAAATCATGGTAATGTTGCAGAATGTGTGGGAATATTTCGTACGGATTTTGGAAGAAGAGAAGCACCGTCAGCTCCGTATGTTCGTTATCTTGTGAAAAAAGTGAAAGAAACTGGCATCCTCATCGATAAACCAAAGCGTGAAAAGGAAAAAAACAGTGCGTACACCCGAGAATATTGCTGTTGTGCAAAAAGTGTGTGTGAAGCGCCATCAAAATCAATTCACCGTCGTTCTCAACAATTGAACATTTCGGAGACATCATTGAGACGAATTTTGCATAAAGACCTTGGTATGACGCCATACAAAGTCTAATTGGTGCAGGAGTTGAAGCCAACTGACCATCCAATGCGTTTTCAGTAGCTTTTTTTTATAGCACTTTCAAAAAAAAAGTTATTTGGCGGACCCTTTAGCTGTCAAATCGTATGGAATTCCAAATTTGTAATTGTAGGTTAGCTCTAACAAAATATGTTGTAATTAGCGGGGTAAATAGGACATCTACCCTATCCGATTCACCAAAATGGGTCGTCTAATCTATCCAATTGGGTCGTTTTAAGTCGAAAGAGCAATGTCCGTCTGTCTGTCTCAGGCTATGTTCGAAGATGGACCATATTGGTCCACTCCTTCTAGTACCTCCCCAACAAAGCGTTAAAATTTGGTGAAATATTACATCTTTAATAATATCTATACCAGTTATCGAAATCTTTTGAAATTCCACACATAGTATTACTTTGTTAGTCGCTATTACCTTTACAAAAATGGCAGAAGTTGCCGCACCCCTTTTGGTATTCCCAGACAAATGGACCATTTTCCATCAAATATTAACAGCATATAACTTTAATACCACAGCATAAAAATACTTGAAATTTTGCACAGTGTAATGGTTGTATAGTACCTACAGTCCAATGAAAAATGCTTATAACTTTAAGACACTCAGAAAAATTACAACAATTTATGTGAGTAAAATCTATACTACAATTAAGTTCAAGATTTTTACTCATTTTTAGTTAATGAGTTAATTGAACTAACTTCAAAGATATATCAAATTGGTCATATACTCAGAAATAGGATAAGATTTAACTTATATAAAAATTATATCTCCTATTATTTGGTTAATCTTCACTTTTACTGAGGAAGAATTTTCTAACATCAAAGAAAATAAGTAATTTTAGGAAATTTTAAGTAGAAATATCTGATTTTCCTAAATTCTAGTTCGTGCTATTCTGACATTTATTGTACTGTTTTCAAATAATATTTAATATAATTTTAAGAGATTCTTTCCTTAACTGCCCAAATATTATTTTAAACAGCATCTGCAAAGTTAGGTAATTTAACTTCGCAGCAAATATATAGGATTACACAGCATTTTCAGCTCATTGATTTGGGACACAATTCTGAGAATTGGATGTGAAAGTAGACCCAAAAATAAGAACTTCTGCTTCATTCGTTTAGTCAAATCGGCTCAATTAATAATTTAATGGCCATACGATTTTGATATTAGATAGAAGAAAAAAATGCGGAACAAACCTACCCGAAAAAAGTGCATCCAGCGCCATAAACATCGCAAAAATTCAATTTTTTTACTATTTTCCCCATTTTTTTTTACTTTTTCTTCAATAACTAGATTACAAATCCACAAATATGCTGTTTACGTATATCCTACACCACACTGTGGTACAGGGTATTATGACTTTGTGCATTTGTTTGTAACACCCAAAAGGAGAAGAGATAGACCCATTGTTCATTATACCGATCGACTTGTAATCACTTTCTGAGCCGATTTAGCTATGTCCGTCTGTCTGTCTGTAGATGTATTCTTGTAATCAAAGTACAGGTCGCAATTATGGTCTGATCTCAACGAAACTTTATTTAGGCCCAAGGACGATCCCTATTGAATTTGGTTAAAATCGGTTCAGATTTACATATAGCTCCCATATATATGTACCTCCGATTTGGCATATATGCACTGTATAAACAACATTTTTGAACCGATTTGTACAAAAATTGACAGAGAGTAGTCTCGTGATAATCTTAGAGACAATACAAAATTTGGGGGAAATCGGTTCAAATTTAGTTATAGCCCCATATATATGTTACCCCCGATTTGAAATTCAAGCGCTGCACAGTGGGCTAAAATGAAAAAAATGGACATAATTCTGCCATTTCCAAACCACTTATCCTTTGGCGATGAAATTTTAGGTGTGTATACAAAAGGTGTTAGAGAGTTTAAGTTCGGAACTTGGGCCCCCTATCTCGTGCAGGGGCGGAGCTACAGGGCCCTAAACTTGACCACCTCGGGTATACAAAATTTTCATCGGCTTCTAACTTTTGAACGGAGTGTCCGGTTTTAGTGGCTACTCCTAGACTCAGAAAATGATTCTGAGTCGATCGGTATAATAAAAGATGGGTCTATTTCGGCTCCTGTTGGGTGTTACAAACAAATGCACTAAGTTATAACACCCTGTACCACAGTGTGGTGTAGGGTATAATTAAAAAAAATATTTTGCATATAGACAGAAACGCAAATACGGCATAAAATTCTTAAAAATGTATATATTTCGATGAATGCATTTTTTAAAGTTCTTTATTTTGATATTAGAAATAATAAACAAACGCAACATGTGAACATTTCTAATGGAAAATCCCTCAATTCCCAAAAAATACATCAAAAATCCCCAAAAATGGGATTTTTACTTTTAGTCCTATATCTTCGATATGAAAAGCCGCGCTCGGGATTCCTTTTGCAGTCGATTTTGTTACACGCTAATACAAATAAATAAAAAGAAAAATTTAACAATTTAGCTTTGCGATTGGAGAAAATCGATCAAACTTTTGAAATTTATGTAAAAAAAAGGTCCGAATCGGAGAAGGGTGGCAAAAACACCGATTCAAATTTTGGTTTCGGATTTTCTCTAGCAGATTCTGTGAAACGTCTCCTTTAAAATGAGTATAAATTTGATATACTTTGTGTAACAAACTTTTTCTACAAGACCTAAATACGAATTGGCCTTTTTGCGCCAAAAAATCCCCAAAAATGAAATTTTTTCAATAAATTGCCTTTATAGGGCCATAACTTCCTTATTTCTTCACATATCTTATCGATTCTTTTTTTCATGATATTGTAAATTTTATTGGCAATCCATAAAAATACACGCGAACAAAATCGATTGAAATATTGGCTAAACTCCAAGGCAAAAACGCCACTAAAACCGGACACTCCGTTCAAAAGTTAGAAGCTGATGAAAATTTTGTATACCCGAGGTGGTCAACTTTAGGGCCCTGTAGCTCCGCCCCTGTATGAGATAGGGGGCCCATGTTCCGAACTTAAACTCTCCAACACCTCTTGTATACACACCTAAAATTTCATCGCCATACGATAAGTGGTTTGGAAATGGCAGAATTATGTCAATTTTTTTCATTTTAGCCCACTGTGCAGCGCTTGAATTTCAAATCGGGGGTAACATATATATGGGGCTATAACTAAATTTGAACCGATTTCCCCCAAATTTTGTATTGTCTCTAAGATTATCACGAGACTACTCTCTGTCAATTTTTGTACAAATCGGTTCAAAAATGTTGTTTATACAGTGCATATATGCCAAATCGGCCCACTGTGCGCTGTAGAAGCTGTATTTTATATCCGATCAGAGCGAAATTCGACAGAAAGAGGTTTCTTATTAAAATCTTTCTTAAAATCGGTTCAGATTTAGATATAGCCCCCATATATATGTTAGCCCCGATTTGACATCTACATAAGCGCTGTAGAGACTGTACGAGTATTTTATATGGGATCAGTACGAAATTCGACAGAAAGAGGTTTCTATTTTACATGAATGAGTATTCAGGGAAAATCGATTCAGATTTATATATAACCTCCATATATATGTTCCTCCTGATTTGGTTACAAAGCGCTATAGAAGTTGTACTTTACTTCCGATCATTACAAAATTCTCCAGAAAGATGTTTCTCAATTTAGGAACGAATATTGCTTAATTTAGCGATTATCGGTTCAGAATTAGATATATTTTTTCTTTATAAACTTTATTTTGCATGAAAATGAAAATTCCGATTCCTATTACAGCTATTCCTATAGAGAAAAGATGAGAATTTTATATGTTATCTATGCATGGAAACAAAATTTAGAACATGTTGTTGAAGTTGACGCTTGTGTCTCTGATGATCTTGTTTTCTTCGTAGGTTGTTCATATTAATGTTCAGAGTCATCCGAGTTAGCCATAATATTCAAGGGCAGTGGGTCCACCAATCCACCAAGTCCACTTCTCTTTTCTCCCATAAATTGATTGTGAACGGAGTAGGTATCACGAAGGAACAAGAAGAGCAATTCAGCGTCCACTCACATTTATGGGAGTTTATGCACCTGTGTTTTTATGTTCTGCATTTCCATATACCATTTCCTATTGAACATCGACGAAACGTCACTACCGTATCGTAAATAGGTACTTAAAAAAACAGCGCATTTGTTGATTTGTAATCCAGTTATTGAATAGAAAAATGGGAATTTTTGCGATTTTTAAGGCGCTAGATGCACTTTTTCGATTAGGTTTGTTTTGTTTCCTATTTAGTATCTACAACTTTGCTTCAGACACAAAAGAGATATTCCGTACGGTATACCGAGATATAGCCGTGTTAAAATACAGAAAAAGTGCTAAAAATCCACCTTGAGAAAAAAAATCGTATGGCCATTAAATTATTAATTGAGCCAACTTGACTAAGTTCTTATTTTTGGGGCTGGATAAAAAGGAATGTAAAATATGACATTACACTAATTAATCTGTCAATTTGTGTGGGAGGTACCAGAAGGGGTTTAACAAATACGAATATTTTTCGGTAAACAGTAGATTCTTTAAATACATTGCACTGTTCCGAACTATAAGCGTTTATGTCCACTGGTATATTAACGTTACGATCTCTTTTATTTTTTTTCGATTTTTGATTTTGTGATTTTGTGTGTGAGGTACAAAAGGGGGCGTGGTGATAATGCCTTCCTTTCTCAGCACTGTAGGCACTATAACAGCATTACACTGTACAAAATTTAAGTGTTTGTTTCGCTGGTATTAAAGTCAAAAGCCGTTAACTTTTGGTTTAAAACGCTCCATTTGTGTGGGAGGTATCAAAAGGTGTAGTACAGTAACGCCAATTTTTTACCGGACTATAGGCGCTCCTTTTTGTGCCTCCTGTACAATTTCAAGTATTTTTTAATTTAAAGTTGCATAAAGTTATAAGCAGTTCAATTTTGAAGCAAAATTGTCCATTTGTGTGAGAGGTACCTAAAGGGGCGTGGCAACTTCGTCCATTTTTCTCGAGGTGATAGCGACTAATAAAATAACACAATTTGTGAAATTTCAGAAGATTCTAATAAATTATGTTATTAAAGAATCAATATTTCACTAAATATTAACGCTTTGTGTGGGAGGTACCAGAAGGATTGGACCAATATGGCCCATCTTCGAACTTAGCCGGAGATAGAAAAAAAAATTACGTTATACCAAATTTGAAGTCAATCGATAACTCGTTTCCAGAGTTATCGTGCGCACCAGCCAGCAAACAGACAGACAGACGGACGGAGATTGCTCATTGGACTTAAAATGACCTAAAAACGAATATCCGGCGAACATACTTAGGGTCTTAGGTCACTCATTTGAAGTGTTACATTTTTGTCCATAGAAAATGATATATACCCTCGTATCACTAAAGTGAGGGTATAAAAATAATACCCGGCAAAATTTCCTATTACCAAAATTTTATGCTTGAGTGGACATGTCATTCGCACTCAAGCATAACTGAAGTTGAAAATAAACACTTACCTAACGCTTACAATTAGTCAAAAGTAAGCGTGGACGTAAGTAATACTTTTCGGAGTGTGTCTTGTTCACCACCATCAGTGTTGTAATGTGGTGAGAAAGTAGAAGAGCGTAAATTTGGGAAAAGCGTAATTAGCGATTGTAGTCAAGATACGAGAATGCAGCAAAATTTCATTTGTCGGAAGTTGGTATTGAACTCGCGACCTCATGGTTTCTTTGTTTACCATTACAACGAAATGCGACCTCGCGATTCGTAGGAAGATCGATTAATAATAAATACACAATCATGTAAGTTATTATTTGTTGCCTAATTGCAATGCAGAGGGTAATAAGACGTTATTATTCTAATTTTTATTTTGCGCCCCCACACAGGGTAATTTTATTACTACTAGAGAATTGTGTGTATCGTAGAAATTCTGCGCGTAAATGTATAACGAATAGTTTTGTAGAACGTTTCGATCACTATATTTCTAATTCTAGGGGGTAATTTTCGTAATTATTTCAAGAAGAACTAAATATGGGAATTTCCAACGATATGGGCATTTCAATCACTTTCGAATAATTGCAAAATTTATGCTTTAAACATTTGTATTACATGTTATGTTCTGACTAATGGTCTCTCTTTTAAATCTTGATTTATATTTAAGGGATATAAGAAAAAAAATTTTTTCTGAAAATAAATATATTCAATACATATATAAAAGTCATTCATACACGCTGAAAAAAATCGCTTCTGTAGTATATTGTCCCAAACATATTCGGCTTGAAGCATATATATGTTTATGGTACACTCTAAATATATAATATTTGGTACACACAAAAATTATTTATTTGGGAAGATGTTGTTCTAAACAAATCCTTGTTTTCACCCTAATACCTTTTACTTGGGATTTTAATTCCGAAACAAAAATGTATTTAAATTTAAGTATTCCGAAAATATCGAACCTTAATTGTGTTAAGTTTTTCAGTAATTTAATGATAATTTTTAATTGAAATCGTATAATTTTTGATAACATTAATTTACTCGAAGGGTTGAAAAAAATGCTGACATGAAATAACCAGAAATTTAAAATGAGTCCCTTAAAACAGAATGCAATGCTGCTAATGGTATTTTTGACTGGGAGAAATAATTCGAAACGAAGGAAAAATTTGAAAATTTAAGAAAGCTTTGAAAATCTTTCTTAAATTATATATATTTGAAGATATTCCTAAACAATAATTTTATTGGTATATAAATACATATTTTATTTGAGAAAATTAGTTTGCAAATATATTTTGTTGTAATATATTAATATATGCGTTCCAAGTAAATTTTATTGATTTTCAAATAAAATTTATTTACTCAGAAATATAAAACATTTAAAAATTTGTGTTCCAAATATATTTTCCTTCGATTCAAACATATCAAAAAATGCGATTTTTTTCCCGTGTAATCAACCTTTGGATGTCTAGTTGCATAAAAAGTAAAAAAATAAACATAAAACAAGTAAGAAAGTTCGTTCGGGTAAACCGACTTATGAATCCCCTCACCTTGAGTCCCAACAAAAATATTAGTAAATTTATTTATTTTTTTGTTTTAATTAAATGATTATCAATTTAAATTGCTTTTAATATCTTTAATGTATGTACTGGTATCAAAGTTAAAAGCTGTTTACTTTTGGTACAAAATGGTCCATTTGTGTGGGAGGTACCAAAAGGGGCGCGAACAATTAGCCAAAATCAACCTTAGCACCTATTATAGTGCTAATCAAGAGCTATAAGTATCGCCTTTTTATACCCTACACCACACTGTGGTACAGGGTATTATAAGTTTGTTTCACGACAGATGTTTGTAACACCTGAAAATAACACAGCTAGACCCACCTTAAAGTATACCGATCGACTCAGAATCACTAGCTGAGTCGATTTAACGATGTCTGTCCGTCCGTCCGTCCGTCTGTCCATGTAAAGTTGTTCGTCGACTACAGGTTGCAATTTCACTCCGATCGTTCTGCAATTTTGCAGTTTAGAGTATTTCGCAGCTGTTAAGATCGCTTTTGAATTTGGTTGAAATCGGTTCAGATTTAGATATAGCTCCTATATATATATCTTTCGTCCGATTTGGCCCTTTAGTCCTATAGAAGCTGTATTTTACATCCAATCGTTTTGAAATTTAGAATGGTAGAGTTTCTTGATCCATGAACCAACATTGCCGAATTTGAAGAAAATCGATTAAGATTTAGCTATAGCTCCCATATATACGTTTCGTCCGATTTGGCCCTTTAGTCCTATAGAAGCTGTATTTTACATCCGATCGTTTTGAAATTTAGAATGGTAGAGTTTCTTGATCCATGAACCAACATTGCCGAATTTGAAGAAAATCGGTTAAGATTTAGCTATAGCTCCCATATATATGTTTCGTCCGATTTTGCTCTTTAGTCCTGTAGAAGCTGTATTTTACATCCAATCATTTTGAAATTTAGAATGGTAGAGTTTCTTGATCCATGAACCAACACTACCGAATTTAAAGAAAATCGGTTAAGATTTAGCTATAGCTCCCATATATATGTTTCGTCCGATTTGGCTCTTTAGTCCTGTAGAAGCTGTATTTTACATCCAATCGTTTTTATACCCTACACCACACTGTGGTACAGGGTATTATGTATTTAAGTATAAAATGTCCCAAAAGTAAATTTATGTAAACAATTTATACATGAATTACAAGATTTATATTTCCGAGTTATTCAATATTACGAGAGTGGTGTAGGGTATTATATAGTCGGCACCGCCCGACTTTAGCCTTTCCTTACTGGTTTCAAAATTAAATAATGTTTTGGCATATGTTTTTTTTCACTTTGAATGTGACATTGGAGAAATGCCCCTATGTCAAAAATAGCTGCAGTCTTATTGTACAAATATGTTCCTCGAAAACCCACATTTTAGATAACAATTTAGTCAATTTTTAAAATATTTATGAGGATTCAAACACGTCAAACAATGGACACTAATGTTAAACAGTTCAGCCTTGGACGGTCTGATATCTGAAGGATTTGTTCTACTCGGAGATGGCTGTTAGTTGGTGGACAAATCGTTCGCCCCCTGTATCTGAAATTTACTCGAAATTGAATTTTTCTGCAAAATTTGTTTAAATTGTACTTTTTCTTTAAATTTTCTTAAAAATTTAATTTTTCGGCAAAATTTCATTGAAATTGCATTATTAAAAAAATGTAATCGAAATTTCATTTCTCTAAAAAATTTCGCGGAAAATATTTTTTTTTACAAAATTGAATTAATGATTAATTTAATTTAATGAAAATTGCACTTTTACAGAAAATGTCATCAGTTTTGTAATTATTAATTTTTTCTAAAGAAGTCAATGGTCGATGAAAGGGTTAAGGTCCACTGAACGAATTAAAGGTCAATGATCGTATTAAGGGTCACTGAACGGGTTAAAGGTCAGTTAACGGATTAAGAGCCACCGAAAGGATTACAGATCGATGTGTCGTTTAATGGAAGATGACTTCTGAATATTGGCCAGTGCCCGGATTAAAAGTCATTGACTTTATAATTATCTAGAAAAAAATAAAATTTTCAACAAAAATTCATTTTCGAGAATATTTTCAAAAAAATTTTCAACAAATTTATAGAAAATGCAATTTTCAACGAAATTTTTTAAAAATATAAATTTAAAAAAAAAATCTGTAAAATTTTGATTTGTATTTGATTAATCCTATTAATCCTATTAATATTATAAAATCGTTTGTTTGTCTGTTTGTTTGTTTGTTTGTTCCAGCATCACGCCTAAACGGCTGAACCGATTTTCTTGAAACTTGGTGGACAGATAGACCAATGCCTGGGAAGTGCCATAGGCTACTTTTATTTTCGATTTTTCGCCAAGTGATCGACCACTTGACCACTGAGGCTCCTGTTAAAGCTAGAGAGCTGAAATTTTGCACACACATAGACTGGAGTGTTGTATAAACTACGGACTATTCGCTTAATCATTTTTCGGCCAGTGGTCAGTTGTAGCGCTATCAAAAACTTGCGTTTTGTTTTTGTCGTTTCGGAATCCTCTTATAAGATACAATGTTAAAACTTTGTATATATGAAGTACTATAAACCGCAAATATATGCACGAAAAATTATTTTGAATTATCTGAATATGGTCAGCTTAACTGTGGCCCGAACAATTTTCATTATTTCTCTGATTTTAAAAGTTCCCTAAGAGCCAATGATTTACAAATTTATATGTACAGACTGATCTCAATGGAGATGCGAAAACAACAATTCGACGTCCAGTCTGAGGTCAAACCGGACATAAAACCGCGTCTTAAAATTTTTAAAGCCTTTTCAAAATATATCGCTCACCACTTACTGTGGTAACCTATCTAACATTGTCAATTCGGTCACTAATCCGACTGTGGTCAGTTTAGCAGTGACCAAATCAATTTCCACACTATCTGTACTTTAATAGTCCTTTAAGAGCTATAATCCTAATAATTTATGTTTGTATACTGATAACCAAGGGATGCGATTTTACACCAAGAGACTTTTGACCGCTTGACCATTACGGTACCTTTAAAAAGTAGGAAGCTTTAAATTTTGCTTTGGTATAGACTTGAGTGTTGTATACCCTTCGGACTATTCACACAGTCGTTTTTGACACGTAGTCAGTTGTCGCGCTATCAAAATTTTAAATATTTTTTTGCATTTCAGAAGCGCCTAAAATGATACACAGATAAAATAATATGTAGTACTATAGCCGAGAAATGCAATTTTAAATTCTACGATTGTGGTCAGTTAAGCAATGACCAAAACCATTTTCAATCTTTACTGGATTTCAAGATTCTTTAAGAGTTTTTCATTCTTTCAATACATTAAAAATCCCATAAATTGCACTCTCATAGACATGAGTGTTGTATAAACCACGGGCTACTCACGTAGACATTTTTCGGCCAGTGGTCAGTTATAGCGCTATCAATTGTTTTTGTCGTTTCTGAAGCCTCTTATAGGACACAAAGTTAAAACTTTGTAAATATAATAATTTTGAATTCTCTGACTGTGGTCAGTGAAGAAGTGGCCAAAACAATGTTCACTATTTTACAGATTTTGAAACTTCTAACCCCTGTTCAAAATATATCTCTCACCACTTAATGTGGTAAGATATACATATATAACGTTGTCAATTCGGTCAAATCTCAGACTGTGGCCAGTGTAGCAGTGACCAATGCAATTTCCACTCTTTCTGTACTTTAAAGAGCCCAAAATGGCAATGTTAATACTAATTCAAGCGACTTTTGGCCGCTTGACCGTTGCGGCTCATATAACAGGTAGAAAGCTAGAAACTCCAGTGTGGCATAGCCTACGGACTATTAATATAGTCGTTTTTGTGCCAGTGGTCAACTCTCGCGCTTAAATTATAGAAAGATAAAATAATATGTAGTATACACAGGAAAAAAACAATTTTGAATTCTAAGATTGTTGTCAGTAGTGACCACAGCAATTTTCATTCTTCCACTACATTTCAAAATTCCTTAAGATTTTTTCATTCTTCCAATAAAAATACCATAAAGATCTGTGGAGCTGCACATATATGTGCATAAAACAATCTTCAAGGAAATGCGTCGTCCGGCCTGTGGACAAGAGGTACACAAAAACGGAGAAATAATGTTTAAAAGTCTTTTCGAAATATATCGCTACACCGGTAATATTTAAACAAAAATGTATACGAGTATATCGAAATTTTAAACATACATGTAGTTGTTTCTCAGCCACTTATTTGGTGACCTCTTGACCGCTGACCCCATAAAAGTATTATTTTGAAAGTTTGCACACATATCGTACATTTGAGGTTGTGCTTTCATATGTATTTACAGAATTTTTTACTGTTGTCAGTGAAATTGTTTGAGTTTTTGAGAGCATCTGGAGTTTGATAGACTTTCAAGTAGACTGATCCTGGATGTTAAACTAATTTTTAATGATCGACGTATGATCAAATATTCGAAGGTATTTGTAAACCAAAGATTTTAAATACGTATTTTTACATAAATTTTGCTATAGCCAACATTTTTTTTAGTTTCTGGGTCCTTATTTTTTATTCAAAATCAAAAATAATAAGAATGTTTGGATCACTGTTTTCAAAGGCAGCCCGGGCATCGCCGGGTATTTAAATGCTAGTTTTCTATAAAAATGTAACTTCCATTAAATTTTAATGAAATTTGCAAGAAAATTTTCAATTTCTATGAAATTTTCACCAAAATAGCAATTTCTATGAAATTTCAATTAGAAACGATTAATTTAGTACTTTTTCATAAGACCTGCTGAAGTAATTTTCAGAAATTTTGTAATCCCCATAAAAATTATCAATTAAAATATTTTAAATATAACATTTACAAAAAATAACAATATGTTTATTAAATGCACTCACGGCACACCTGGAATATCGGTACGGCCCCCTGTATGGTTGGGAATGCCTGCTATAGTTGACTGTTTCCAAAGCAGGACATATTATAAGCATTCAAAGATTTATTTATTTTTATAATTTTCTTTTTTTTTCTAAACAGCAATACAGATGTATAGTTATAAATTTGTTGTTTCGCAAAAGATTTAGGAACATCAGTTATGTCATTTCTTAATTTTATGATAAATTATATTTTTTTGCCAACATAAAAAGCGGGAATAACAAAAATTTTGCGCCCCTCATGTGCCTTGCGCCCCGGGGCTACACCCCAATTAGCCCATATGTGTTAAGTTTGGCCACATCTGGTAAGGTAAATTATTTTCTTTCAGTGTATCGGCCCAAATCTTTTAGTTAATTACAAATATTTACAACAAATGCATTTTGTGTCATATCACAAATGGCTCATCTCTCAACGACTTTCGCTAAGGCCAAATGCATTTGAAAGAATATATAAAATGACCTTGAAACGCTCTAGAATTCTGACATCATTTCGAGTGTTTCGGTTTGAAAAAACAAATTTGTATTCATTGATCGTTGATTTTTTCAATTTAGTTCGCAACAATGTTCCCATCGTAAAATCTGACGGTTATTATGACAATGACGACTGTTATGATTGTTATTGATACGTTATGACGGCGGCGGCAACGACTATTCGGCCAACAAATGCATTTGTTGGCATAAATTATAAAAAAGAGTAAATTGCGAAAAATAAAAATAATTTTTATATTAATTATCGATGCAAATTATACATTAGCAATCGAATATGTAAATTTTCGGAGAGAACTACATACAAATATTGATATTGCAGCAGATGCAGTCGTAGCGATATCTGTAATTTGTTTGAGGAATTCATAAGTGATGTCTATAATTTGTTGTGATTTTAAATGGAGTTTAATATAAGGCAGGTATATTTAAACACTTAGTATATATCAGAGCGCGCCCCTTGGTTCCGATGTATAAGTGTGTTTTCAAGCATATTCTAGGCGACGTGAAAGTTATTTTAATGTATTACTTTTAATTGACAACATAAACAGACGCGTCTACATATATTTTGGCTAATTTGTATTCACTCCAAATCGAATACGAAATCCAAAATAATCCGCAACGCAGAAGACATGACATGATGACTGCAGTTTTAATTTATTTTCGATTGGCGCATGCGCGAATGTCTGCACCTCCAGATGGCCACAACAATTTGTCTTACTTGAAATGTAATTATCAGATGATAGCTTAGTTTTGCTATTCACGCAGTTTTTTGTTGCCTACAGATTTGGCAATATTTCAATTCGTTGTGTTGGACAGACGGACGGGCAAACGTAAGTCGTTTGAAGACATGCTCTGATACTCTTAATGAAACAGGTAATCCAATTAATTAAATTGTCTTCGCTTACCTGTCAACACAGGATAGAGAACGTCCACTCGGGCTAGTTTGTCTGGCAATATGAAGAAATGTTGGTTTAAAATATATAAGAGGAGTGATAAACTCGACATCCACGAATTGAGATGGTACAATATCGTGTAGTACAAAACGGTACATTTTTCTAAAATGTTACATTTCGTGATACCTCCCACTGTGCCACAAGAAAAAGAAAATTATTTCGGCGTTTCTTAACCAGATAACAGATTGCATCAAAACATGGCACGCTTGTAGATGACGTATCAGATAATTTATGTTTAGAATTTGTGCTCACTATAGTATACAGGGGCGGAGTGACAGGGTCTGAAAGTTGGTCAATCATTCTAGAGTGCATTCTACAAAAAGAGGTTTACAAAGGCACTGTACACCTAATAGTTAGATCGTAAAGTTGAAGAGATATGTGTAATTAAAAATTCAAATGTTCATTTATAAAAAAAGAGCGTCAAAATTGAACAAAAATTAATGGTCATGGCAATGTCTACTTATATAAAATTCTGAAAGCTGACTAGAAACAAAACAAAATGTATACTCTTCGATGATGGGCCATATGGGTCCACTCCTTCTAGTACCTCCCCCACAAAGTTTTAACATTAGTAAAATATTGATTCTTCAATAACTTCTAAACTACTAGATAAACCTTCTGAAATTTTACACATTATATTATTGTATTAGTCGCTATCACCTCGAGAAAAATGGGCGCGGTTGCCAGGCCCCTTTTGGTACCTCTCATACAAATGGACCATTTTGCACCAAAAGTTAACTGCTTATAGCTTAATATCAGTTTATAAAAATACTTGAAATTTTTTGCAGAAAAGTGGGCGTTATTGGTATGCCCCATTTGGTACTCCCACACAAATGTACCATTTTGCACCAAAAGTTTACAGCTTATAACTTTAATACCAGTGCATACAAATACTTGGAATTTTGTACAGTGTTATGGTTTTATAGTACCTAGAATACAGCCAAGTCGGTTTACCCGACTGAACTTTCATACTTGTTTAAGGATATTATAATTCAAAATTTTTTGAAAGTCCTAGTAAGACGATATGATTGTCACATGAAAGGGCACGTTTTGGGCTATATAAATACTATACTTATTTTTAGAAACTGGAACTAAAAAGTTGTAAAAATGGCTTTGACAATTTTTAGTCCTTCATTATCCTTTAAGATCCACGGTAAAAATAGACAAAAAATATATTTTGCGGATCTTACTGTTCAGCTATTCATATCCAAATTTTAGCAATTAACCAATTTGTTTGTTTTTTAGAACTATTTAAATTTTACATTGATGGTTATTTTCTTATTTACATGCAACACAATTGCTTATATTATTTTATAGAAGAGGTTTAGGTTAGGGTGGCAGCCATATTTTTTTTTTAACAGTTCACATAGACCAGTTTAGGTCCCTAGTGTTACCACGGACAGAAATTCCCCTCATCGAAACCAACCAGTTTGATATACAAATTTATCGATAGTACGAATATCGGTACCGGAAAGATCTATTAGACTACCTAGAAAGGCCGATCTCTGTATGTCCAGTCGTCGTTTGCTCGAAGCGGGACAGGTCGCATAGCAAGTGCTCAATGCTCTCCACTTCTTCTTTATCTCCACAGCTTCTGCAGAAGTCATTGGAGTCAATACCAAGTCTTTTGGCGTGTTCGCCGATCAAGCGAAGTGTCCGTCAGAACTGATACTAACGTGGATAATTTTTTTCTCTCTAGTGCGAGGAGATATTTTGGCCTTCTGAGATCAAACCTTAGCCAGATTTGTCTAGCTACCCCGAATGATCCAATTTCTGTCCATTTTTCGTTGGACTGCTTGATTGCCTCTTGCCTTAGCCAAATATATGCAAATTCTTCGAGAATCAAACGGTCCTTTTTTTATCCGCTCACCTTAGATAGGGCGGTATATATAATTTTCTACGAGCCAAAAGTGTAACACATCGAAGGAGTGACCTAAGACCCCAAGTATATTTGGCGGAATTTCGAGTTAGGTCATTTTAAGCCATTTGAGCAATATTAGTCTGGTGGTGTGTCTGTCTGCTGGCTGGTGCGCACGATAAGGGATTACCCGACTAATTTAAAATTAATTAAGTTGGAAGATGGACCATATTGATCCACTCCTTCTACTACTACCCCCACAAAGGGTTAACATCTAGTGAAATATTGATTCTTTAATAATCCATTAAATGCAATCTAAATTGATAACACCGTGCGACAAATTTCAACTTTTTTTGTCACCCATTAACTAAACTATATACAAGTGAAACTATAGACCATTGGTAGCAAAACTGCATACTCACTTTTTTATTTCGTGATCGTTTGTCCTTTTTACCGGACTTTTAAAATATCAAGGATAAAATTTCTCAATTATTTTTCTTTACACTTACTACAATGAGAATTTATAAATATGCATATCAAATGAAAGAGGAGAATTCACGCTATTAAAATAAAATTTTTGAAAAAAAAATCCAAGGACGAGTGCTATAAAAAAATGTCCTTTTAAACATTTATCCTTGAATATCCTTCAAAGTTGAAAAAAAATACATGTTACAGAACTCAAACTGACATAAAATATATTAAAATTTGAGCTTTCTATCTGTAACGGTTAAGGAATAACAATTATTTGAATTCCACAGCCTATATAATATATTAAGGACACTGAGACAAAAAAAAAATAATTTTGTTGCCTCCCACGAAAGGGACTATATACAATTGAAAATATAGGGCACTAGAAGGAAATAATGTAGTAAATTCCTTGTTCCGTGATCGTTTGTCCTTTTCAGAGGACTTTTAAAATTGGAAATGGACCATTTTGCACAAAAAGTTAACGGTTTTTAACTACGATTTCTGCACATGCAAACACTTGAAATTGTATAAAGTGTAATGCTTTTATGACACATATAGTATATTAAAAAATGGGCGCTATTGCCAAGCTCTTTTTGGTACCTCAATAAAATTACCAAAATAAAAAATATGAAAAATTATTTGTTTGCTTTCCCTTACTTGTATAAATAATTTTATTTCAAATTGCTTTATTAGATTGCCAGATTTGAAAAACTAGAACAATTTTTTTTATATCTTTCATGTTTTTTCCGCGCCATCAAAAAACGATTATTTGAAACAACAGTAACTAAACTACTATTTCTACGTAAAAGTGATATTCCCAACATTTTTTTAATTAATGTTGGGAATATCCAGGCCTTGATACCAGGCCTTATATGGTCACAATACAAAAGGTACTTTTGAACTAACATAACATTTTGTTGTTGTCATAAAATATAATACCTCAATCTATACAAAAAAAAATATTTTAGGTCTCGGACACAAAAAAATAGGTTGCATAGTGTTATCAATGAATTCTGGAGTCGCGTCTACGTTCTGAACTGAGTTCTTCGATGACACCCACTTCCCAAACATCATTTGTGCCTTGTACTCTCGACAACAGTTCAAAGGCGATGCTTCTTGGAAGACCATAGACGTTGTCCATTGTAATCAATATCATTTCCGGATCTCTGCTATCTATAAAGTTTTCCTGAACGAATTAGGGTAAATGGTTCTCGAGTTATGCTAAAATATGTGGTGTAACCTCTATTTATACACTACACCACACTCTAGTCCAGGGTATTATGAGTTTGTGCAACGTATACAAAACATAGGACAATTTTGGAACAGATGCTTTAAAGATCTGGCTGAGCTAGCTGATGCTTCCCTGAAACCACAATACTAATTCATCTGACAGAATCATGCGGTGCCTAAATCATTTCAATATCTCAATCTCTATGTCAAGGTATCTCTAAATACCTATACCGCCTTCCATTTCCTAATTCCAGGGTATCAGACACGATGAAGTTAGAACACATTTTTATTGAACACTCAAGTAGTAAATATGTAGAAATATGTGAAACTATGTTATATAATATTAAATTAAATTTAATATCCTGGAGAGGATTTTCATACGACTATTACCAAGAACTTCCATAACCGCCACCTTGTTTGTTGGCCCATGGGTTGCCGCCTCCACTTCCACCATTTTTGTTAGACCAACCACCAAAACCTCCCTGCTTGCCGCTGCCAAATCCTCCACCACCACCACCACCATGATTGCCACCGTAACCACCAGAGCCTCCGAAGCCTCCACCACCGCCATGTTTACCGCCGTATCCGCCGGAACCTCCAAAGCCTCCACCAGATCCGCCAAAACCTCCACCACCGCCTCCATGTTTGCCACCATAGCCGCCGGAACCACCAAAGCCCCCATTTCCACCACCGCCATGTCCGCCATAACCACCAGAGCCGCCGCCTCCATGGTTGCCTCCGAAACCACCAGATCCCCCAAATCTTCCGCCATGTGAACCACCACTACCACCGCCATATCCACCACCGCCACCTCCGCCGCCTTGTCGTTTTCCAGCCCAAGGATTACCGCCACCATATCCTACTCCGCCACCCCCTCCACCACCTTGCTTGTTAGCCCATGGATTGGCGCCACCGAAACTTCCTCCTCCAGATCCACCTCCAAGAAAACCAGCAGATACTGCTCCCACAAACACCGCCACAAATAATAAACCAAATAAACGCATTTTTTTTACTTTCAGACTCCGACTAACGTTTTGCAGTACAACACGGATTGCCCAAAGCTGTTATTATGTTTCTAAAGCAGTTACAAGATTGGAACTGAAGTGAAGATGTGCAATTCCCTAGGCTTTATATATGATTCGATGCAGCGATTTGATGCTAACGTTTCCCAGGTGCTGTTTACAAATATGCCAGAGCTAATTCAATGAAAAATATTTATAGACTGAGAACTCAATTATCCTATGTATCTTAATTGATTCAGTAAACATTTGATACAGTAAAACTGTTTTTTGTATCCCTGTGTAATTAATAACAGATATTTATAATGTTTTGACTAAAGCTATGTGTACCTTCTGCTTTATAGAATGGTTGTAGGGTACGTACTCGTATGTAAACTATTAGTTCGTCACTTACTAAAAATATTTCATTGGAAGGTATATAAATTGTTGCTCCACGTTTTTAGTTTTTTTTTTTTGTTTGTTTGTGGCATCATTTTATATACAAGTATTCTTAATGCTTCAAATCGACCACCTATGCATGTTTATTCAATTTACCTCCGTTGCATTCTAATATTCGAACAGGGTGACCTAAAATGCACACTCACTCATAGTTGGTTGTTGCATACCAAAAGGGATTATGGTAAGACACAACCAGAAAACATACACGTTTAAATTTTACTGAAAACTCTACGCAAAAAAAAAATTGTGTGTCTGAGATTTTTTTGTTTGTAGTATAGATAGATGCATACTATTTTATAAAACCAAAACAATTTTGTTTATGGCAAGTTTATTTTTCTAAGATCACTTCACTTTCACAATTTAAAAAAAAACGTTTTTTGTTAGCACGAAAAAACCATAAAATATAGAAAATAAAATCCGCACAAAATTTTTTAAAAAAGTTTTTTTTTAAATAATCCAATTTGTATCTAATTATTTTACCAACAGTTACTAAACTTATGTTTCCACGTTAAAGTGTCATTACTAAAATGTTTAGTCCTCATAATTTCCATTAATTTAAAGTGTATCCCGGTCATAACGAGCATATACTTCAAATATATATGTGGAGTTCCAGGACAAATCGACGATTTCAGAAAAATGTCGGATGTGAATTTTCCCATTTTTATACCCTACACCACACTGTGGTACAGGGAATTATGACTTTGTGCATTTGTTTGTAACACCAAAAGGAGAAGATAGACCCATTGTTTATTATACCGATCGACTCAGAATCACTTTCTGATTCGATTTAGCCATGTCCGTCTGTCTGTCTGTCCATGTATTCTTGTAATCAAAGTGCAGGTCGTATTTATGGTCCGATTGTGATGAAATTTAGCATAGTGCTCTTTTTTGGCCCAAGGACGATAACTATTGAAATTGGTTAAAATCGGTTCAGATTTGGATATAGTCCCCATATATATGTTTCACCCGATTTGACATGTACGTTCTGTAGAAACCACATTTTACATCCGATCTTTATGAAATTCGGCAGAGAGAGTTTTATTATTACGTGAATGAACACTACCAAATTCGGAGAAAATCCGTTCAGATTTAGATATAGCGCCCATATATATGTTTCACCCGATTTGACATGTAAGCGCTGTAGGAACTGTATTTTAAATCACATCAGTACGAAATTTGGCAGAGAGAGTTCTCTTATTACATGAATAAACACTGCCAAATTCGGGGAAAATCGATTCAGATTTAGATATAGTCCCCATATATATGTTTCACCCAATTTGACATGAAAGCGCTGTAGAAACCGTATTTTACATTCGACCTGTACGAAATTCGGCAGAGAAAGTTCTCTTATTACATGAAAAAAACACTGCGCAATTCGGGGAAAATCGGTTCAGATTTAGATATAGCCGCCATATATATGTTCCACCCGATTTAACATTTAAGCGCTGTAGAAATCGTGTTTTATATTCGATCAGTACAAAATTTAACAGAGAGAGTTTTCTTATTACATGTATGAATACTGCCAAATTCGGGGAAAATCGGAAAAATCCTTCCGAATGGACCACCTCAGACGTCGTCATGGCCAACATTTACATGATGTCATTTTGAAACAGTAAATGACATACATATTTATATTTAACCGAATGTAAGTTTTCTTTCAAATGTATGTATTTTATTTTACATTATAAATCACAACAATAATTTACTACAAAGATATTCCTTCAGGCCGAAATGTCAAAAACTGTCCGTTACGAACGAGTAGGAATATAGCTTGAACTTTTTTTGCACTTATCGATTAATTTAAATTTAATGTCTTCTATAATTATATTGTTTTTGATAAATCAAACCTCATGATAAATCACCCATTACATGGGGGCAATATCTTGATAACAATCGAATTTCTTTAAATTAGGCTGTCATAGATCATGTATTAAGAATAAGAAACTCCTCATTAGAAAAAACTTCTATTTTATTTTAACTATAATGATACAGCTCCTACAAGGAATATAAATACGGGGGATTTTATGAAGTTAGTTAATTTTTAAAACCGATGTCTTCTGGTCGGTATGAAATTTGTACTATTAGATGGAAGATAGAAGGTATAACTGTGTAGTCCGTGAACGAACTAGTTAAATTGAGGGTCACTTTACTGACCGGTACGAACTAGTCCACGCAACTCATTCATTCCACCATGTCTTTTTTCTCCAATCATGTAATTTCGTTCTCCCTTCTCAGCTTTGTTGTTTCCATTTATGTGTCATCATGTATGCAGGATTCTACCTAAACGAACGCGTTTGTATATTCAACTCATTCCATTCATGTTCCAATCAGATTGCCTTAATAGCGCAGATTTAAACTGGTGATCTACTGAACGAAATGATCTGCTGAACTAAAGTGAGCTAAAGAGATGGGAACAAAAGAGTTGTTGAGCTAAAGAGTTGGTAAACTAAATAGCTATTGAACTAAAGAGAAGTTGAATTAAAGTGGACTTTAGTTCACCAAATGAACCAAACTAGTTAACTAAATAGATCTAAACTAAAAGGAGCAATCACTTAAAAGAACTAATGTGTCCAAATATAATAGAAGGTATGACACAAAATTTCAACGAGATCGGTTAAGAACTGTCTGTTAAGAACTTTCATTTTGGGTATCAAACTGCTTGGTTCCGATTGGGGACATCTAAGCGGGTGGTAGCAGTAGGGATCTCAATTGGTCTATGTGAGATGAGTGTATTATTGTAAGATGTTTGACACAAGATAAACAATATACGACACATTTTCATACCCAATCCAATAAAACAAAACCTTCAGACTTCAGAATATCTTAATTTTAAAATTTAACAAGTAAGAAAATTTCAGTCGGGTAAACCGACTAAGGTATACCCTCACTTTGTGAGTAATGCATTATTGAATATTACTCGAATTATTCTGTAAATTTGTGTGGGAGGTACCAGAAGGGGTTTATCAAATACACATTTTTTTCGCTGAACATTCGATATTTTAAATTCATTGCACTGTGCCGACTAATAAGCATTTATGTGCACTGGTATAAACGTTATGAGACGTTATCACAGGGCTATAGACACTATAAAAACATTACACTGTACAAAATTTCAAGTATTTTTATACACTGGTTTTAATGTTATAAGCTGTTAACTTTTGGTGCAAAAAGGTACCTTTGTGTGGGAGGTACCAAAAGGGGCGTGGCAACAACACCCATTTTAACCTGGACTGTAGGCAATATAAAAGCATAATACTGTACAAAATTTCAAGTATTTTTATACACTGTTATTAATGTTATAAGCTGTTAACTTTTGGTGCAAAATGGTGCATTTGTGTGGGAGGTACCAAAACGGACGTGGCGACTTCGCCCATTTTTCTCGAGTTGATAGCGACTAATAAGCTAATACTATGTGTGGAATTTCAAAAGATTCGAATAAGTAGTATAGCAGTTATTAAAGAATCAATATTTCACAACATTTTAACCCTTTGTGGGGGAGGTACTAGAAGGAGTGGACCAATATGGCCCATCTTCGAACTTAGCCGGAGATAGAAAAAAATATTACCACATACCAAATTTGAGGTCAATCGGTTACTCCTTTCGAGAGTTATCGTGCGCACCAGCCAGCAGACAGACAGACAGACAGACAGACAGACGGACGGACATTGCTCATTCGACTTAAAATGACCCAAAACGGATTTCCTCCGAACATACTTGGGGTCTTAGGTCACTCCTTCGACGTGTTACACTTTTTTCCGTAGCAAATGATATATACCCTCGTCACACTAAAGTGAGGGTATAAAAAGAAGGAATTTAATATACGTACTCATAAATAGCTATGTACGAGTACAACAATAATCAGCATATTTTATAATAGTGTTGGTATACTGACTTTTGTGTCACTCCGTATTTTGCATGCATTTGCAACATCAACATCTGCATCATGATTTAACAATTATAATATTTTATGATCTGTTAATATGGATTTATAATTAATTACTAATGACAGTTTTTTGTTTAGTTCCTAAATCATGAACACATTGTCATGTTCAACAGCGGCAGTAATAGTGCACTTGTCGTGAAAACCGTGTAAAATGTACAACATTTCATTAACACTTAATTACAGAGGCTATGAACATAAATACATATATTCAAAACCCACAATGATTATCAGAAAAACGATTTAATATGGAAATATTGTTATTTTCTTGATCGACATTCTGGATGGTTGTAGCCAGCATGACCAGTTACTTCATTATGAAGTCGTAAATTATTTGAAGGAATTTAGACAGTTCTAAGTTCTAAAATGTTTTTATTCTAATCACTATGACATTTTATCCGAAATTATAGACAACATACGAGTAGTGAATGTTTCTAAATGCTAACGATGTTTGGGTCGTCTTCGACAATATTTTTCCGGGTTATTCCACTTTAAACAATGCAATGTACCTCCGCATTTTCTCTCATCTTAGAGAGGAGGGTATATATCATTTGCTACAAGCCAAAAGTGTAACACATCGAAGAAGTGTCTTGGGTCATTTTAGCTCATTTGAGCAATGTTCGTCCGTCTTTCCGTCTGTCTGTCTGTCTGTTGGCTGGTGCGTACGGTAACTCTCGAAAGGATTAACCGATTGACTTCAAATTTGGTATGCGGTAATATTTTTCTCTATTTCCAGCTATGTTCAAAGATGGGCCATATTGGTCCACTACTTCTAGTACTTCCCCCAGAAAAGGTTAACATTTAGTTAAAAATTGATTCTTTAATAACATCTACACTACACGCTAACAAAAAAATCGCTTCGGTAGTATATTGTCCCAAACATATTCTGCTTGAAATATATAGATGTTTAGCGTACACTCGAAATATTATTTGGGAAGATGCGTTTTAAACAATTCTTTGTTTCCCTCCTAATATTGTTTACTTGGGACTATTTTTTTACAAAACGATTATTTTTTTTTGCATTTATGTATTATGAAAATATTTCAATACATTAATTTTAAGACAAGTTTTATGTTTTTCAGTAATTCAATGTTTTTTTCAGAAATTCATATTAAATGTTCGTAAAATTTATTTATAATTGAAATGTTACAATGCTTGATGGTTTGACTATATGTATGTGACGAATTAATAACACTATGCAACAAAAAATTTTTTTTTGTCCCAGACCTAAAAATTGTTTTTTTTTGTATGTATAGATTGTGGCATACTGTTATATAAAATCAAAATTTGTTTATGTACGCATTTTTTAATTTTTTATTAAAAATGCTATTATCGTCGAAGGTACCCTTAGTATTTGCACTATAATTTTTGGAGTATATGCCCGATAAAGTCGACATATACGTTAAATTGAAGCTATTAATGTGGGCTACTAATGTTGTACCTCTTTCACTTAGATACAGTGGTTTAGAAACAGTCATTAAAATTGGAAAAAGTAGATTTAAAAAAAACCAGTAAGGAAACGCTAAAGTCGGGCGGGGCCGACGATATAATACCCTACACCACTCTCGAAATATTGAATAACTCTGATATATAAATTTTGTAATTCATGTATAAATTGTTTACATAAATTTACTTTTGGGACATTTTATACTTAAATAATACCCTGTACCACAGTGTGGTGTAGGGTATAAAAACGATTGGATCTAAAGAGCCAAATCGGATGAAACACATATATGGGAGCTATAGCTAAATCTTTACCGATTTTCATCAAATTCAACAACAATTGGTTCATGGATAAAGAAACTCTACCATTCTAAATTTCAAAACGATTGGATGTAAAATACAGCTTCTATAGAACTAAAGGGCCAAATCTGACGAAACATATATATGGGAGCTATAGCTAAATCTTAACCGATTTTCTTCAAGTTCATGGATCAAGAAACTCTACCATTCTAAATTTCAAAATGATTGGATGTAAAATACAGCTTCTTCAGGACTAAAGAGCAAAATGGGACGAAACATATGTATATATGGGAGCTATAGCTAAATCTTAACCGATTTTCTTCAAATTCGGCAATGTTGGTTCATGGATCAAGAAACTCTACCATTCTAAATTTCAAAACGATTGGATGTAAAATACAGCTTTTATATGACTAAAGGGCCAAATCGGACGAAACATATATATGGAAGCTATAGCTAAATCTTAACCGATTTTCTTCAAATTCGGTAGTGTTGGTTCATGGATCAAGAAACTCTACCATTCTAAATTTCAAAAGGATTGGATGTAAAATACAGCTTCTACAGGACTAAAGAGCAAAATCGGACGAAACATATATATGGGAGCTATAGCTAAATCTTAACCGATTTTCTTCAAATTCGGCAATGTTGGTTCATGGATCAAGAAACTCTACCATTCTAAATTTCAAAACGATTGGATGTAAAATACAGCTTTTATATGACTAAAGGGCCAAATCGGACGAAACATATATATGGAAGCTATAGCTAAATCTTAACCGATTTTCTTCAAATTCGGTAGTGTTGGTTCATGGATTAAGAAACTCTACCATTCTAAATTTCAAAAGGATTGGATGTAAAATACAGCTTCTACAGGACTAAAGAGCAAAATCGGACGAAACATATATATGGGAGCTATAGCTAAATCTTAACCGATTTTCTTCAAATTCGGCAATGTTGGTTCATGGATCAAGAAACTCTACCATTCTAAATTTTAAAACGATTGGATGTAAAATACAGCTTCTATAGGACTAAAGGGCCAAATCGGACGAAACATATATATGGGAGCTATAGCTAAATCTTTACCGATTTTCTTCAAATTCGGCAATGTTGGTTCATGAATCAAGAAACTCTACCATTCTAAATTTCAAAATGATTGGATGTAAAATACAGCTTCTATAGAACTAAAGGGCCAAATCGGACGAAACATATATATGGGAGCTATAGCTAAATCTTAACCGATTTTATTCAAATTCGGTAGTGTTGGTTCATGGATCAAGAAACTCTACCATTCTAAATTTCAAAATGATTGGATGTAAAATACAGCTTCTACAGGACTAAAGAGCAAAATCGGACGAAACATATATATGGGAGCTATAGCTAAATCTTAACTGATTTTCTTCAAATTCGGCAATGTTGGTTCATGGATCAAGAAACTCTACCATTCTAAATTTCAAAATGATTGGATGTAAAATACAGCTTCTATAGAACTAAAGGGCCAAATCGGACGAAACATATATATGGGAGCTATAGCTAAATCTTAACCGATTTTCTTCAAATTCGGTAGTGTTGGTTCGTGGATCAAGAAACTCTACCATTCTAAATTTCAAAACGATTTGATGTAAAATACAGCTTTTATAGGATTAAATGGCCAAATCGGACGAAACATATATATGGGAGCTATAGCTAAATCTTAACCGATTTTCTTCAAATTCGGTAGTGTTGGTTCATGGATCAAGAAACTCTACCATTCTAAATTTCAAAATGATTGGATGTAAAATACAGCTTCTACAGGACTAAAGAGAAAAATCGGACGAAACATATATATGGGAGCTATAGCTAAATCTTAACCGATTTTCTTCAAATTCGGCAATGTTGGTTCATGGATCAAGAAACTAAACCATTCTAAATTTCAAAACGATTGGATGTAAAATACAACTTCTATAGGACTAAAGGGCCAAATCGAACGAAAGATATATATGGGAGCTATATCTAAATCTGCACCGATTTCAACCAAATTCAATAGCGATCTTAACAGCCGCGAAATACTCTACACTGCAAAATTTCAGAACGATCGGAGTGAAATTGCGACCTATAGTCGACGAACAACTCTACATGGACAGACGGACATCGTTAAATAGACTCAGCTAGTGATTCTGAGTCGAATCTGTCGTGAAACAAACTTATAATACCCTGTACCACAGTGTGGTGTAGGGTATACAAATGTTGATCGCAATATTTGAAATAGTATTGCGGCGATATCTTCGCAAAAGAGAGTGATAAGGGCGTGGCGCCGCCCATACAACCCGAGATGTGAATTTGAAAAATTTCCAGTATCATTGCAGGACAGTTTTGAAAATTTGCATGAAAATAGTGTCGATGGAAAAGGTACTCAAAACGAAATATAGAGAGGCGTTACACTCATCATCTTCAAGTTTATAGTGGATGCTGTTGATAGCACTCTACGGAATCTGATTAAAAAGCTGATCAGTATGACTGTATTTCACAGCAATTTATATGCCTCCAACAGAGAATAAGCGACGTAGCCTCCCAAGGTGATTTGACGGGTATTGCACTACACGAAATTTGTGCATTAAAGTGCAATATGGATGACCCGAAAACACTGCCGTAATATCAAGAGTGTCAACATATCATATGGTTCTACTTTACTGAAACACACTTTGAGGGCAGCGAAGCGCACCGGGTCAGCTAGTGCTGAATAGAAATGCTACACCCATCCATAGAAGACAATTTTCACTTCGGAAGAACTTAAAAAAAGATATTTGCATTACTTCTTAAATTGTCATATCAGCTGCGCCCATGTTAAGCATGTTAAGTCATTTAGAAGTATTTACGAATCACACGAGTTGAATATCTCCCACTTCTCTGGATAGTATTTTTGGTGAGTTCTTACTTGTTTCTGAAGTCACAATATGCTGGTCGATACTCGATTACAAATGTTTTTATATGAGAACAAATACAAGTTCAAGAATTCTATATTTTCTCCAGACCCAATAAATTCACATATATTCACCCATAAATCCTCTAAATGCGGATCTCAAACAACTTATGTAATTACATATCAATAAAGTTTTTAGTTTATAAATATAATGAATGTGGTTGTTTTGTAGTCATCATTTATATTAAATTATGCAGTTTGCATGCGGTTATTAAAGTAATAAAACTTTTTATGCAATTCGAAAGGAAAAAATGGTTTGAGATATATATTTTAGTGTTTCGCCTAAACGAACAAAGTCATCATCATAATCATCATCTTGGGGCCATAAAAAAGCAACAATATTTTCATAAAATTATACTTAATATGCATTTAGTTCCTGTTTGTTTGTTTGTTCAGTTGTTGTTTACCATTTGTTGTAAATCCAAGAAAATTAACCTTGAAACAAGTGGTTCACCATACTTAGATACTCGTACTTAGTTAAGTGGCGAGACAGCGTAACCCACGATATAAAAAACGTAGATGAGGAGTACTTTTACGACTATTTAGGGGGTACATACTTAGTCGAATTAACATGTTTTGCATGAAATAATCGTTCATCGTGAACATCATGTGAAACATCAAACAGTGGTACATTTATAGAAAATCAAGTAAACCGACTAAGTTTTACCCTCACTTTTTATGTAATGTAATATGTAGCGTGGCAATAACGTCCATTTTTCACCGGCCTGTAGGCACTGCAAAAGCAGTTTCATAGGCCACTCGTTTGATGTGTTACACTTTTGGAGCACAGCAAATGATATATGTATTATACCCTGCTCCTGTAAAGTGAAGTATACTTATAAATTGGCGGAACGACCATTGAGAGAAAAAAAACTGCTTCAGTAACGAACCCGATTCTTCAGTGGACATACACTCAGAAAAATGGCAATCGTTTATGTCAGTAAAATCTATATCTCAGTTTAGTTCAAGATTTTTACTCATGTTTAGTTAAATTTTCCTCAAAACTGGGAAATTTTACTTTCTATGAGTAAATTGAACTAAATTCAAAGATATAGCAATTTGGTTACATACTCGGAATTGGGATATGATTTTACTTACTTAAAATTCCATCGACCAAGTAAAAATTTCCTACTATTTGGTAAATTTTGACTTTTACCGAGGAAGAATTTCCTAGCGTCGAAGAAACATTTACTACTCCTCGAAAATAAATCATTTTAGGAAATTTTAACTAGAAATATCCGAATTTCCTTAGTTCTAGTTCATGTTTTTCTGAAATTTATAATACGGTTTTCAAATAATCCTTGAATATTCGCTAAGCAAAAAATTCCCGTTCGTTTCAAGAGATTATTTCCTTAACTGCTCAAATATAATTTCAAACAGCAGCTGCGAAGTTAAGTAATTTAACTTCGCAGCAAATATATAGGATTATATGTGAAATACTTAAGACATAAGATTGAGACATTGAATGAGAATTCTATTTGTTTCAGGTTTTTTTTAATTTGTTTCAAATACATTGGAGCAAAATATTAATTGGAAAATTCCCGAGAATATTTTGCTGAATTATATTAGTAGTACTGAACTAAAATTTAGCTTAGTTCTACAAGTTGCAAGTTCAAAAATTACTCATTTATAGTTGAACGTTTCTTACATTTTAGTTTAATTTTCGTATATTCAAGTAAAATTGAACTTGATTTGAGGAATTATTTTACTTCCATTTAGTAAAAATGTAACTTAATCTTAGTAAAAAAACCAGTAAGGAAAGGCTAAAGTCGGGCGGCGCCGACTATATAATAACATACACCACTCTCGTAATATTAAATAACTCTGATATATAAATTTTGTAATTCATGTATAAATTGTTTACATAAATTTAATTTTGGGACATTTTATACTTAAATAATACCCTGTACCACAGTGTGGTGTAGGGTATAAAAACGATTGGATCTATAGAGCCAAATTGGATGAAACATATATATGGGAGCTATAGCTAAATCTTTACCGATTTTCTTCAAATTTGGTAGTGTTGGTTCATGGATCAAGAAACTCTACCATTCTAAATTTCAAAACGAGTGGATGTAAAATACGGCTTTTATAGGACTAAAGGGCCAAATCGGACGAAACATATATATGGGAGCTATAGCTAAATCTTAACCGATTTTCTTCAAATACGGCAGTGTTGGTTCATGGATCAAGAAACTCTACCATTCTAAATTTCAAAACGATTGGATGTAAAATACAGCTTCTATAGGACTAAAGGGCCAAATCGGACGAAACATATATATGGGAGCTATAGCTAAATCTTAACAGATTTTCTTCAAATTCGGCAACGTTGGTCCATGGATCAAGAAACTCTACCATTCTAAATTTCAAAATGATTGGATGTAAAATACAGCTTCGTCAGGATTAAAGAGCAAAATCGGACGAAACATATATATGGGAGCTATAGCTAAATCTTAACCGATTTTCTTCAAATTCGGCAATGTTGGTTCATGGATTAAGAAACTCTACCATTCTAAATTTCAAAAAGATTGGATGTAAAATACAGCTTTTATAGGACTAAATGGCCAAATCGGACGAAACATATATATGGGAGCTATAGCTAAATCTTAACCGATTTTCTTCAAATTTGGTAGTGTTGGTTCATGGATCAAGAAACTCTACCATTCTTAATTTCAAAATGATTGGATGTAAAATACAGCTTCTACAGGACTAAAGAGCAAAATCGGACGAAACATATATATGGGAGCTATAGATAAATCTTAACCGATTTTCTTCAAATTCGGCAATGTTGGTTCATGGATCAAGAAACTCTACCATCCTAATTTCCAAAACGATCGGATGTAAAATACAGCTTCTATAGGACTAAAGGGCCAAATCGGACGAAACATATATATGGGAGCTATAGCTAAATCTTAACAGATTTTCTTCAAATTCGGCAATGTTGGTTCATGGATCAAGAAACTCTACTATTCTAAATTTCAAAACGATTGGATGTAAAATACAGCTTCTATAGGACTAAAGGGCCAAATCGGACGAAAGATATATATGGGAGCTATATCTAAATCTGAACCGATTTCAACCGAATTCAATAGCGATCTTAACAGCCGCGAAATACTCTAAACTGCAAAATTTCAGAACGATCGGAGTGAAATTGCGACCTGTAGTCGACGAACAACTTTACATGGACAGACGGTCGGACGGACGGACGGACAGACATCGTTAAATCGACTCAGCTAGTGATTCTGAGTCGATCGGTATACTTTAAGGTGGGTCTAGCTGTGTTATTTTCAGGTGTTACAAACATCTGCCATGAAACAAACTTATAATACCCTGTACCACAGTGTGGTGTAGGGTATAATTACTTGATTTTAGTTAAAATTTTAAAATTTAACTAGATTTTTTCCAAATTTCATGTAAATTTTTACTTAAACTGAGTTAATTTTTCCTTAATATGGGTTCAATCGAACTAGATATAAAGGAATATTTACTAAATTCAAGTTAGTATTAACTAAAACTAAGTTCAAAACATTTGCTAATATTAAGGACAAATGTGAACTTGATTTGGGAAAAAATTGCTTTAGCGCCATATGAAGTTTAATTTTCCTAAAGTTTAGTTCATTTTAACTTTGGGTTCATTTTTTTCTGAGTGTAGGAAAATTTGCATATAATTCTTTTATTTCCAGGATGCTTTACTTAGACAATACCTATGGGTATGCTAAACCCAATTGGTCGTCTAATGAAGAGTTGTTGTCTATTGTAAAATAGAATAACTAATTGGTTGTCTACTGCAGAGTATACGAACCAATCAGTCGTCTATTGCAGATTAGATGAACCAACTGGTCGTCTACTGTAGATTAGATTAATCAATTGGTCGTCTTCTACAGAGTAGATGAACAAATTGTTCGAATACATACTATAGAGTAGATAAATGACCAAATGTCTACTATGGTTAGATGACCCAATTGTTTATCTAATGTAGAATAGATTATCCAACTGGTCGTTTAGAGTATATGGTCTAAATGGTTGTCTACTGTAGTGTAGATTACCAAATTTGCCGACTGCAGTATAGCAGATCGTCCTGTTGGTCGCGTAATGTAGAGTAGTTTACCCTATTGGTCTTTTATTGTAGAGTAGATGGCCCTATTGGTCGTTTGTTATAGAGTATTTGGCTCTATTGGTCGTGTATTGTAGAGTTTATGACCCTATTGGTCGGGTATTATAGAAAAGATGACTAATTTACTAGTAGAATTTATTACCCCACTGGTCGTATAGATAGAGAAACCCCAATAAGTTCTCTAATGCAGAGTAGATGAACCAAATTTATCGTATATTGCAAAGCACATTAACCAATTGGCCGTCTGCCGTAGAGTAGGTGAACTAATTAGCAGATAAGATAGAACAATTGGACATCTGCTTTAGAGTAGATGACCCAATTGGTCGTCTGCTGTAAAGTAGATGACACTCTTGGCAGTCTATTCTTATACAGGTATGTGATCTAGATGGTGGTCTACTGTAGAGTAGATTCCACTATACAAACAAATTTTTGTCGAAGGGCTGTGCATAGTGATGTCAAACAGGAAATCATACTCGTACATACCGGACCTCTTTCTACTTTGCAGTGTAGATAAAACCGCACCAAACAGTCACACGTCGAGGATGGAGAGGCTTCTCAACAATAACTCTTGGGTTTTCCGAGCCCCAGATGCGACAATTTTGCTTGTTGACGTAGCCACCGAGGTGGAAATGGGACTCATCATTCAAGATGATTTTTCGATGATTTTCGATTTTCAATAATTCCAATGCGTTGTTGAATCGTGTATCGTTCCATTTTTAGTACTGGCGTAGTTTTTACTTGACAAATGTCACAGAATAGAAGCTTCAAAAGTGACAGCTACCGAAATACCAGGTGATTCAAAATAACACCTCTTGTTGGAAAACCCGTTATATGCCAAATCGGAGGTACATATATATGGGAGCTATATGTAAATCTGAACCGATTTTAATGAAATTCAATAGTGATATTCCTTGGGCCAAAAGAAAGATATGTGTTATGTTTCGTTGAAATCGGACCATAAATGTGATCTGAACTTTGATTACAAGAATACATGCACAGACGGACGGACAGACGGACATAGCTAAATCAACTCAGAAAGTGGGTATAAAAATGGCTTTATTGCCACGCCCCTTTTGGTACCTAACAAACAAAGTTTCAAAAATATGAAAAATTATATTTTTGAATTTCCCTATTTTTTCAATATGGGTCATCTTTTATACACTTATCCATAAATCTTTTGCAAATATGCATGTTCTCTTCGTTAGGAAGCTATCTTTCAAAAAATGAAGCAACCCTATACAAATTGAAAAAAAAACAAAAAAAGTGTACCCAATTCATCGTCTTCCAAAGGGTGCATGACCCAATTAGTCGTCTAATATAGACGACTAATTGGGTCGACTCTAGAGTAGGTGACGTAGTTGGTTGTTAACTTTAGAGTAAAGGACCTCACAAGTCCAAAGATATAGATATAGTACCCAAGTCAAAAAAATATTGAATAGGTTGCATATTCTAAAAAAAATACCTTGAAGTTCCTTATTACGAGGGCGGTCACAAAATTAACCTAACATTGTCTTAATTGTGAGCAAACGCGCACCCATCTTGCGCACAGCTTTCTCGTCATCAAATTGTCCGCCAATATGCGATGTATATAACTTTTTGAAATACCTATGACTTCAGCTAGCTCATTTGTTAATTTTTAACCATTTCTGGCATGGACACCTCAATTGGTCGACGACTACGGCTCTGCCACCCAATATTTATACCCTACACCACACTGTGGTCCAGGGTATTATGAGTTTGTGCATTTGTTTGTAACACCCAGAAGGAGAAGAGATAACTCCATCGCTTATTATACCGATTGACTTGGAATCACGTCCTGAGTCGATTTAACCATGTTCGTCTGTCCGTCCGTCCGTCTGTACATGTATCGTTGTAATCAAAGTACAGGTCGTACTTATGGTCCGATTGTGAAGAAAATCGTTTCGGATTTAGATATAGCCGCCATATATATGTTTGATTTGTAAGCGATTTGACATGTAAGCGCTGTAGAAACTATATTTTATATCAGATCAGTGCGAAATTTGGCAGAGAGATTTATCTTATTACATGAATGCACACTGCCAATATATCGGTTCAGATTTAGATATAGTCCCCATATATATGTTACACCCAATTTGGCATGTAAGCTCCGTAGAAACCGTATTTTATATCCGATCAGTGCGAAATTCGGCAGAGAGTTTTCTTATTACGTGAATGAACACTACCAAATGCGGAGAAAATCCGTTCAGATTTATATATATATATATATATTTGGAAACAAAATTTTTAACTATTATATATTTGTTAACAAATAAATTGTGTTTGAAAATCAAGAAATGTTGTTTGGAACGCATATATTAATATATTAGAACAAAATATATTTGCGAACTGACTTTCACAAATAAAACACGTGTTTTCACACAAACAAAGTTATTGTTTACGAAGTTTTCCAATTATTATACTTTACAGTTAAAAATGTCATAAGCAGCTTACATTTGATTTATAAATTTTCAAAATAAATTTTTTCCAATGGCTAATTTTACAAACATAAAATTTCTACCAAATTGGGCTTTTAACTTCTGGAAAGCAGAAAACTTGCCTTAAAATGAAGGCATTGATACATTGCCAAAATACTTAAATACTAATTATTCTTTATTTCGGAAATACATATTAGTTCCAAATATAAATATATTTGGATGCAAATATGCTCTTGTTTAGAACAACATCCTCGCAAACATATAATTTATTTGTATGTATAAAATATTATCTATTTGGAGTGTACCCTAAATATATGTATGTTTCCAGCTGAATATGTTTGGGACAATATACTAGAGAAACGATTTATTTCAGCGTGTAGTCTCACAAAAATACTTATTTGGTTAGGTTAATATAATCAGAGTTTTTATTACATAAAAACTCGATAGTTTAGTTATCTTTATAGATATTTTTGGCATACTTAAATATTTAGTTAAAAGATTCGAATATTTTATCCTTCTTTTTACCAAAACTGTTTTTCCAAAATTTTTTGAATGCAAAAGTTCCATCATATAATTTGTACATTTCGCTCAATACATCTCGGAATCGGAGTCGACCATAATTTTTCGACTCCGGACTCCGACTCCGGGCAAATATCCCAGACTCCGACTCAACAGCACTGGACAACGCTACGCCACGATTGAAGAGATAAGGACGGCATCGAAGGAGGAGCTGAACAAGATCCCAAAAAATGATTACACAGTGCGACAGTCCAAAAACCAAAAGCCGCGGTACTATTTTTCTTGTAGGTCTTGGCGAGTAGAACAACGTTTGTTCTACGAAATTTGCAGGACACCCCCAAAATCCGGATTTACGGGTAAAAAACGGATTTTCTTGCCTTTTTTAACTTGGACACCTATAACTTTGTTAAGTATTAACCGATTTTCAATCTCTAAAAGAATTTGGAAAGAAGAGAATTAGACCTTTCGATCGATGTATATTTTGTTTATTTGAAGCTGTAGGAATATAGGTTTATTGGTCCAACAAACTCATTTTTTACATTTTGTCCACCATTTTCTAGTTTATGCAATGTTTTTACCAATTATTTTTTGAGATAACCGTACGATTAATAAATTTGCATATAAAGTATATTTTATAAGGAAAAAAATGCAACCAGTCCCCTAAAAATCCGTTTGCAATTGAAGGAGTTATTAAAGTTAAATGTGTACATAAATACTAGTTTTGACGATGATGACGAGATAAAAATGAAACGCTTAAGCAGACATTATTGAGTTGAATGACCAAAATTAGAGTTTATATACCGATTGCAAACGGATTTTCAAGAGGCTGGCTGCATTTTTTTCCTTATAAAATATGCTATATATGTAAGTTAATTAATGGTACGGTTATCTCACAATATAATTGGTAAAAACATAGCCTATACTAGAAAATGACGGATAAACATGAAAAAAATGTGTTTGTAGGACAAATAAATGTATATTCCTACAGATTCAAATAAACAAAATATACATCTTTCGAAAGATCTAATTCTCTTCTTTCCAAATTCTTTTAGAGATTTTGGGGATGTCCGGGGAATTCCAAAAAAAATCGTGTTTTACTCGACAAGACCTACAGGAAAAATAGTATCGCGTCATTTGCTTCTCAACTTGAGTTTATTTTGACGCACTGTACTATTTAAAGTGCTTCGAGGATTGGAAAAAAACGTTGGCAGAAGTGTATTATATCCGAGGGGAATTACTTGGAAGGGGACAAAACAGATATTCATGAATAAATAAATACTTTTTGAAAAAATACAAAATTCGCAAATTTTGTTGAACATACTATGTATATGTCATTTCGGCTAATTTTGCGAACGCCCTCGTATATTTCGCTGCATCTGGGTGTACCCTAGTAGGATTATTTGACTGAGAATTTCTTATTTGTATTATTTTCTTATGGTTTCCCGTTATTCTTCTGCAATCGGCCCATTGTTTATTTCGTTTGAAGGTACTGGAGCGTGTGAATTTTGCTACTCACCCGTCCCATAGTGCAGACTGTGCAGCCAACATAGACATCATACGTGTATGTACCGGCACTGTTGGCAAAGTGATCTCTGTTGGCATTAAAATCTCTAAATTTATTACCAAAATTAATTAGACGTTTAGTGAAAGCTTAATTGTTACAATGGTGCCGACTGAAGGTACTAACAAATATATGCAAATGTGTTCGGTATACGTACTATTATATACTCGAAGTAATTACCTTTGTCTAACTACACTATGCAACGAAAAAAAAAATAAAAGAGCGCAGTGTCTTATCTTTTCCAATACACCACAAAAACCTCTCTTTCGAAAGGAAGAGTTGATCGAAAAAGCTGAACAATTCGAATGTGAAAAACATTCAATAAATAAATCTAAATAAAAATTAAATCGATCATTAACAAAAAACTTCTAAAAACATTTAAATAATAGGATCAGCCCGCCTAAATACAATTAGAAAGAAGCTGCTCATCTTCAACACGTAGTGTTGTTAATGAATTCTAAATAATAACATAAAAATATTTGATATTCAACAAAAAAATACTATGCTTACTGAAATGTAGTAAAGTCTTTCTAATCGTCCAACTAATCTCAGAATCCACGCCATCTACCTGGCGATTGGTGTAGAGACAACTGTGTCGAACTGGCAACCCTTACCAGTCACATGGGTGGTGAAAATGGTGAATTTAAGTCTCGCTTAAAGCTTTGGCTGTGTGACTTGTACGCTTTCTTCGTAGGTAATATAATTCCCATATGCAAATTTCTTTGTAGATTGGTATATATACAAGCGATGATCGCCACAACTACAAGCTCACACTGTGTGTCATGTATAAGACCCTCTGATGATATCCCCGCACAGGATTGAAATACGTATAAGGGTATGTGTTTACATGGCTTTCAGAGCGCAGTGTCTTATCTTTTCCAATACACCACAAAAACCTCTCTTTCGAAAGGAAGAGTTGATCGAAAAAGCTGAACAATTCGAATGTGAAAAACATTCAATAAATAAATCTAAATAAAAATTAAATCGATCATTAACAAAAAACTTCTAAAAACATTTAAATAATAGGATCAGCCCGCCTAAATACAATTAGAAAGAAGCTGCTCATCTTCAACACGTAGTGTTGTTAATGAATTCTAAATAATAACATAAAAATATTTGATATTCAACAAAAAAAATACTATGCTTACTGAAATGTAGTAAAGTCTTTCTAATCGTCCAACTAATCTCAGAATCCACGCCATCTACCTGGCGATTGGTGTAGAGATCGCCACAACTACAAGCTCCCACTGTGTGTCATGTATAAGACCCTCTGATGATATCCCCGCACAGGATTGAAATACGTATAAGGGTATGTGTTTACATGGCTTTCAGAGCGCAGTGTCTTATCTTTTCCAATACACCACAAAAACCTCTCTTTCGAAAGGAAGAGTTGATCGAAAAAGCTGAACAATTCAATTCGAATGTGAAAAACATTCAATAAATAAATCTAAAAAAAAATAAAAAATGTTTGTCTGGCGGTCTGCCAGAAACGTCTACTAATCTTAAAGCAAATAAAACCCGTAAGGAAAGATAGAAATTCGGGCGGGGCTGACTTTATAATACCCTACACCACCCTAACAACGCGAAAAAGACATTACGATAACAGTTTGGAATAACTGGTTTCGTTTCAGTTACGAAAGTACTTAGCTCCCCCTCCTTATCAAGGCTTATTCCAGGGAGGAGTTGAAGATGTTGATCATAATAAACTAGATTGCGATCTATACTTTGAATTGAGTCCCAAAATCATATGTTGTTAGACGAAGTTTAAAAATGCAATATGTGAACTTGGTTATATCCTTATCAACAATAAATTGTAATCGTTATACTAATAATGTGCGTACTTCTTAGTGAGAACGGTTCTCAATTGTAAGTCCTGAAAGTATTTATTAATACATAACTGTCTCTGAAGCGCTTCCTCAAAATAATTGGCTCAAAATCTATATGTAAATAGTAGATTTATAGAATGACAATTTTTTGACGAATTCGGAACCGGATTTTGACGATTTTTTTGTCCTCAGTCTGGCAACACTGCTGGTGTTCATTCACCCCGTGTAAATCAGGACTACCATTGGCGTTTATATACATCTGTTCCAGGGTATATAAACGCCATTTGAAAAAGTTGCACAAAAAGTCGTTTTTTAAAAATAAAGTCGCACAAAAAAGTAGTAATTGAATAAAAAAGGTTGACACCTTTTATTAACATTTTTTCCATAAAACAACATAAGAAAATAATGCAATTATTTGTAGGTAATAAGAAATTATAATTTGTTAATTGCATGAGGGTCAGAAGTTTTAATATTAACCATGAATAAATAATTTTTGCCTAGAAAGTTAATAAAAAGTTGCTAAATGTTAAAATAGATCACGCTATAATTTATTAAAAAAAATACAAAATTTAAGGGGGTTTGAAATTTTTAAAATATGAGAAAATGCATTTTAGTGTTTTACGAAATTTTTAATTGCTGTTGAACGGCTGAACCGATTGTTACAAACAGAAAATTATTCGTACTATATATAACTGAACCGATCACATTGCTTTTAAAAAAGGACGAAATTCTGGGAATTTATTTAAAAGAGGTGCCATATTTCTATTAATTTTTTCCAAATACTTGCACCGAAAAAGGTAATCGAAATGTACACGGGGCAAAATCGACTTTTTTGATATGTTTGAATCCAAAGAAAATATATTTGGAACACAAATTTTGAAATATTTTATATTTCTGAGCAAATAAATTGAATTTGAAAATCAATAAAATATATTTGGAACGAATATATTAATATATTACAACAAAATATATTTGCAAACTAAATTTCTCAAATAAAGTATATGTTTAAGTACAAATAAAATTTTTGTTTAGGAATTTCTCCGAATATATTTTATTTAAAAAATAATTTCAAATCTTGTGCTGACTTTTTCGAATTTCATTTTTAATTTTTTCTTGGTTCCTAATTGTAGATATCTCCCAGTTATGATACCTTATGCAGCATTGACGTTTGTTTCAAATCAATCATTTCAAATTTCTAAGTATTCCAAGCCATCATTAGTTGCCAATCCACCGAAAAATTTATTTTGATCCAAAATTATAGGATTTCAATTATTATTTTTTATTAAAAAAAAATATTTTGAATTATTGAACAATATAACACAATTTAGGTACTTTCTAAATACTTAAGTGCAAATTTTTAATTTGCTTCCAAAAATAATAGTCCCAAACAAAAAAAAATTGGAGTAAACAAAGATTTATTTAGAACAACATCTTCCCAAAATATATAACCTTTGTGCGTACCAAATATTATATATTTAGAGTGTACCCTAAACATTTATAAGTTTCAAGCCGAATATGTTTGGGACAATATACTACAGAAGCGATTTTTTTTCAGCGTGTAGGAAGTAAAGTGATTCTTTTGAAATACCAGAATGTTAAATTAAACATTAGATTTTTTTAAACAGTGTTCCCAGGTTCCGTTTTTAGCAAAAGCTAATTATATATATCATTTGTTTATTTATTATTTTTCTTGCTTTTAAAAATTGTTTTGTGGATTTTGTCTAATTTCTCTTTGACAAGCTAATTTCGAACTCTTGCTCATGGTAATATTTTAAGAAAATTTTCATAAACCGATGAAGGTCAAATGTGTAGAAAATATGACGTCAGAGTAGGTATTAATTTTTGGAATTATTACTGTCCAATTCAAAGGCTAAATTTGAGGCAGTTTAATAAATTTTGGGAAATTAAATTTCCGACTTTAACTTAATTAGTACAGTTTAACAAATTTTTCGATATAACAAAATCTTGGGCTTGACGAATTGGCATCGTCATGCTGAGTTTTCCCGGTACATCATTTATTTTAATCGTGAAGTAATAGTACATCAATTAACACATTTTTTTTTTGTTTCTACGATTTAACAACAGATTTGTATTGACAAAATGGGTAAAAGGTCGCAAAAAAGTGTCAAAATAATAAAGTCGCACACGAGGACGCAAGCCGTCCAAAAAGTTGCAAATGGCAACTTTAGTCGCACAAAGGTAACACTGATCCATTCAAAAGATCTTAATGTTGCTTTATAACAGTGAAAAGACGCTGTTATCTAGGTAAATAGTTCCAGATTAGAAGAACAAATTTAAGCTTTATTTAGATTACTCTCTTTGTTTTTTATTATACCCTCACTTTAGTGTGACGAGGGTATATATATATCATTTGCTACGGAAAAAAGTGTAACACGTCGAAGGAGTGACCTAAGACCCCAAGTATGTTCGGAGGAAATCCGTTTTGGGTCATTTTAAGTCGAATGAGCAATGTCCGTCCGTCTGTCTGTCTGTGTGTCTGTCTGCTGGCTGTTGCGCACGATAACTCTCGAAAGGAGTAACCGATTGACCTCAAATTTGATATGTGGTAATATTTTTTTCTATCTCCGGCTAAGTTCGAAGATGGGCCATATTGGTCCACTCCTTCTAGTACCTCCCCCACAAAGGGTTAAAATGTTGTGAAATATTGATTCTTTAATAACTGCTATACTACTTATTCGAATCTTTTGATATTCCACACATAGTATTAGCTTATTAGTCGCTATCAACTGGAGAAAAATGGACGAAGTCGCCACGTCCCTTTTGGTACCTCCCACACAAATGGACCATTTTGCGCCAAAAGTTAACAGCTTATAACATTAATAACAGTGTATAAAAATACTTGAAATTTTGTACAGTATTATGCTTTTGTATTGCCTACAGTCCAGGGAAAAATGGGTGTTGTTGCCACGACCCTTTTGGTACCTCCCACACAAAGGTACCTTTTTGCACCAAAAGTTAACAGTTTCTAACATTAAAACCAGTGTATAAAAATACTTGAAATTTTGTACAGTGCAATGTTTTTATAGTGTCTATAGCCCTGTGAAAAATGGGCGTTATTGCCACGCCCCTTTTTGTACCTCCCACACAAAATGCCCAAATCACACCACAATTTAATGTCTCATAACGTTTATACCAGTGCACATAAATGCTTATAAGTCGGCACAGTGCAATGAATTTAAAGTATCTAATGTTCAGCGAAAAAAAGGTGTATTTGATAAACCCCTTCTGGTACCTCCCACAAAAATTGACAGAATAATTCGAGTAATATTCAATATTACATTACTCACAAAGTGAGGGTATACTTTAGTCGGTTTACCCGACTGAAACTTTCTTACTGGTTTTTTATGTCTCTCGATTAGAGTTTCCTTTCATTTTTCGTCGGCTCAATGCTATTTTGTTCCATATCGGAGAAAACCGCAATTTACTGCTTGAGTAAAAACGGGACTGAAAAGTTTCACACTTGTTATTCTAAAGGTTTCCCAATCGTGTTTGTATGATTCTCATGCATTTCTATGCGATTACATTAAAACTTAAACAAGTTATAACAATTTTTGTACATGGCATTTTGGGCCATATCCACTTTTGTTTTAATATTTTTTCGTATTTATATTACATGGACCACAAAGAGGGTCTGCATGGAAGGAGAGTAATTTACATATTGTGATCGAAAGAACGTAAAATAGTGAGTCAGAAATACAGTATAGGGCGATAGAAAAATAGAGACATGAAACAAAAATATCAAAATAATTTCAAGTAAATCTGGTTATATCGATTTATCCTACCAATATCTCGAAAACTAGACGAGATAGGAAGAAAATCATTGCAGATTCTGAAAGAGCAGGCTTGAAAGCCATATAATCAAATCATAATTCAAAAAACACAAAAAATGGCGTATGGACCAGAGCGTTTGTTCTCTCTCACTGAACTAAAATTGGCATAGGTAAAGTGGCAGAGTGCGTTACACACTTAAGAACATCTACCTTTTTAAGAAAATCCAGTTATAAATGCCTTGAACAGTTGAACCAGCAAACCAATTTAAAAAGGATGCAATTTACAGGTCAAAGTTATAATGGCTTACATTGATAGCTCCTCAAAGGACTCCAATTTTTGAAGATATGTATATCTGTTCGTATATCCCCTTTGTTTAAAGTGTATATTATGAATGTATGTATTTCGAATTCTTTAGATAACTATAAATCACAAATTTTCAGAGTTTATGCTACCATAATCTTCGGATTTACCCTATATTTTTGGGCAAGGACGACGCTTTTTGACAATAGTATTGATTCAGAATATCTTAAATTACACTATGCAACAAAATTTTTGTCCAAGGGATGTGGATAGCAGTTTATGGTGCAATTAGGTGTCACAAACACGAAAAAAATATTTAAGGTAAAATTTTTTTTAAAATTTCGGCTTTCATGGAAAGTACATTCAGTATTTGGACCATTATTTTTAAGTATAAGCCTGAAAGGGAATTATGAAAGCTACATACGCTGCAAATATTGCTTTCACGTATAATCTTTGGTTTAGTAACAGTCGTCAAAAATATGGGAAAAAAATATTTTTTTTTAAACACTTGTTCCTGGTAAAAAAAAACCATAAAAAATAGAAAAAAATCGAAAAAAATATTTTATCAAATTTTTAAAAAGCCAGCATGCTAACAAAGAAAACAGTGTCTATTTGAAAAATCTACGGATAGATGTAAAAGTTATGAGCCATTTTGTAAATGTTAGGGAAATTCAAAAAAAATCGTCTTTCATATTTTTTCGTTTTTAAATTATGTTTCTGCTTATATTGAATTCGCCATATGTGAGAGAGACATATAAGAGACATTGCACTTGCATTTTATTTTATGAGGATTGATGTCAGACATTATCAAATTATAGAGAGGACGAGGTTTTATGGCCGTTCGTAACCCTTCATAATATGCAAAGTGAGAGCTATATTGGATGAGATCCGCCCAGGTAGAGGGTCATTCAAGAATATTTGCGGTTTTTTATTTATGAGGTTTCCATTCAGTTGCGCCTTTTAGGGGCATGGACATCCCAGTAGTATATGCAGGTAGTAAAATTATATGTATTGGGTTTCTACGTTCGAAGCAAACTATATGTCAGATACAGCTGCAACTTATGTACCTTAAATCCGGAATTTATGAATGAAATTACTTATTAATAAATTAGTGTAATTAAGCGCTTTAAAGAGATAAGTCGATTTCCTGAAAAATATTATAAAGTTATATTTCGAAGTATGAGTAAAAGGCAATGAACTTTTCAATGTGTTAATGATCCCGTCAATTTCTGCTACATCTGCGGAAAGGCAGAACTACTTGCATCTCGGATGAAACAGTACAATATTTTTGGCCCCAGATGTTAACATATCATATTATAGAGTCCGTGATATACCTTACAAACAATTTTATACAACTGTGGATAACATATGCTTTCCCGGATTCCCGGATTGTTCGAGGAACTTAATCAAAAACACAATCCAAAAGAACGGCGGTTATTTGTTGACAGCTGTAAAGAAAGTTTGAAAGCAGTACTTTTGCACAACGGAAATCAGAAACCGTCGATTCCCATTGCTCAACAATGGCTAAATGGATAAAATACATAAAATATGAACAACATGACTGGAAAATTTGTTGCGATTTAAAAATAGTTGGGATGTTATGTAGAATGCAAGGCGGATATAAAAAATATTGCTGTTTTTTATGCCTCTGGGATAGCCGAGATCGCGAAGATCATTACAGAAGAAAGAATGGCCAACAAGAAAAGACATTACATTGGGTGAAAACAACATAAAATACACATCTCTCGTCCAAAAAGAAAACATTATTTTGCCACCAATGCATATTAAGCTGGGGCTCTTTAAAAATGTTGTAAAAGCCTTAAGGAAAGATGGTAATTCACTCTCATATTTAAAAGTATTTCTTTTCAAAAAATCGAAGAAGGCTTTTTGATGGGCCTAAAATAAGGAAACTGATGAAAGATGTAAATTTCGAATCCTATTTGACGTCGGATGAAATTGCAACATGTAGGTCGTTTAAGCTTGTAGTTTCAAATTTCCTTGGATCCAATAAAAGCCCGCAATATGGAACAATGATTAATGATTTGTTAAAAAGTAAGAAATATATTTTTCTATATTTATGTATATAACACATATGTATGTATTCTTCTAACTTATTTTTCGCTTCATGTATTCCAATAGGTGTAAATATGTCCCTCAAAATTCATTTCTTGCATTCTCATTTAAACTTTTTCCCCGAAAATCTTGGCGACGTTTGCGACGAACATAGGGAAAGGTTTCACCAAGAAATGAAGTCCATCGAGCGGCGTTGCCAAGGGCACTGGGATGAAAGAATGATGCTAGATTATATTTGGTTCATCATTAGAGAAACCGATTCCGAAATCTACAAACTTGACGAACTCACAATTACTTCTAATGAAACTTGTACATGTAAATAAACTCAAATGCACATAATATAAATAAAAGTAACAAATAAAATCGCTATTTAAACAGAAATTTAAAAAAAGCAAGATTTTTTGAAATTCTCTTACCTCAACCAAAATGGCTATAATTTCTACATTTATCCATAGTTTATCCATTTTTATTTTTTTTGAAAAAAATCAACTTTTTCCAATTTGTTTAATGACTGTTACTAAACCACTGTTTTTAAGTAAAAGATATATTTCCAACATTGGTATACCACATTAATAGCTTCACGTAGCTTTAACGTATAAGTCGACCTGATCGGGTATATACTCCAAAAATTATGGTGCAAATACTAAGGGTACCTTCGATGATATTAGTATTTTAATAAAAAAAAAATTTGAAATAAAATTTATCCATAAAAAATTTTGGTTTTGATTTTATATAACAAAATGCCATAATCTATACAAAAAAAAAATTTTTAGTTCTAGGACACAAAAAAAAAATTTTGTTGCGTAGTGTTACATTTGTAAATATATCCATACCCATCTACATACAGCTGCGGTCAAAATAATAGCACCACAATGTAGAAACATATTAAACCGGATATAAAGAGTGGTCCAACCAAAACGGACGATGTTAATTGTAAATAAAACAAAAAGTATTCAGATACTTATCTTCATATTTTTCATTAATGGCGATATCTTTTCTGCAAAAAAGTGCAACAATTTCTTTCCCCTTTTCCCGAAAACTGGAATTTTATACAACATTTTGTAATTTTTTAATAGGAGCTAAGTTTAATTCGAGGGACTACATCAGTTCCACCTAAAAAGGGCAAATATTTTTAAGAACTTCGTATCGACGGGGCAACATTTTTTGCAGAATCGAAATCACCATAAGATAGAAGGGTCTATGACAATTATGTGTGAAACTAAATACACTATGCAACAACTTTTTTGTGTCCGAGACCTAAAAATTTTTTAAAAGATTGTGGCATACTATTTTATGAACCCAAAAAAAAAATTATGGTAAAGCTTTTTCTCTCAAGTTACCTTATTACCCAAACCGGATTATCTTGTAATTCTCTTATTTCTACCAAAAGTGCTATAATTTCTACATTTTTCCATACATTTTCTTCAAATAGGCATTTTTTTCTTCGTTAGAATGCTTGCTTCCAAAAATTGGAACAAACTAATTTTTTCTATTTTTTTCTTACGTCTTTTTGATATATATGGACATTTCCCTGGGATACTCAAAAAAATGCCATACAATTTTGCAACTCGTTTCTTGAGTATTTTTACCCTATAACACACTGTGGTACAGGGTATTGTGACTTTGTGCATTTGTTTGTAACGCCTAAAAGAAGAAGAGATAGACCTATTACTTTCTGAGTCGATTTAGCCATGTCCCTCTGTCTGTCCCTGTATTATTGTAATCAAAGTGCAGGTCAGTATTTATGGTCTGATTGTGATAAAATTTTGCACTGTGCTCTTTTTTTGGCCCAAGGACGATCCCTATTGAAATTGGTCAAAATCGGTTCAGATTTAGTTATAGTCTACATATATATGTTACACCCGATTTGACATATAAGCGCTATAGAATCCGTATTTTATTTCCGAACAGTACGAAATGTAACAAAGAGAGTTTTCTAATTACATGTGAAGCATTATTTGTCAGGAAGCCAGCTTTTTTTGGTAATGTTTTCCGATTTGAATGAAATTTGGTGGACATTTGGGCGTATGCCTAAATAGTATTAATCTAAAATATGACTGCATTCTGGTTACCACAACTGCAGTTGTATGCACTTTAATTTTGTCGATTTTAATAAATATGCTCCTATTCTTCGCCTTTTATGTCAGATTTGGTGAGCGACATGCAATTCGTAATACATGTTTCCTAAAGCTTTTTTTATGGGCTTTTCAATGTTGGTAATCATTTTTTGCAGAAACATTAATTTGACATTGAAATTCAAGGTCAAAGTATTAATTGGCTAATATCAAAAAAGCGTGGTCAAGCGATTTTACTCAAATTTTTTCAGAAGAATGCTATTTTAGCGTACTAATGATGGACAAAATTTTGGAAAGGTATTTTTCCTAGTTTCCGAGATATTTAAATTTTAATAGAACCACCTTGAATGTGGAGAGTGATCGATTACAACGTCTGCTACGCATATATGCATGCAACACATTTGCAATTTTGTTTTTAGCCAACCACGAAACCTATTTAGATATAGCAATGAAGATGTGGAATTATTACAATTACGTTGTATTTATTATGTTTTTAGTAATTCAAGACACATTTTTAAAAGTATTAGTTTAAATAATATGCATATGTTTGCGTTTACGGAACATGGAAAACTATAAAGTCGTTAGAACTAGAATATGTTTTTACTATAAGTTTATTGTCTGAAGTTGGTATATATGCATGATAGTGCAATGTTCCTTTTATTTGCACTGAATTTTCAAATCTTGGTTTGAGAAATGCTTCTCTCGCATCATGTTCTTTTTTTGAACTATAAAATATTTGAGTTTCTTTCATATTCTTTGCGGCCCAATTGAATAAATCTTTTGCGTTTAGGATGTGCTGGCTAAGGGGACCTTGTAGGCTGTAGCGGGCGGCTAGTCTTTTTAAATTACCTCCTACACCATCGCAGGCACCTTTTCCGTGAGCAGTGGCATGGAAATGCCATTCAGCTTCTATATCAAATTCATTTTTATGTGCTGCCAAATTACAAAAATTGTTCTTGTTTTTAAAATGCTGCGATGCGCCATCAGTGAAGTAATATATTTTTCTGATATCTTTGAATGTATCTTTAATATATTGTATTATAATATTTTGATAGGCATAAACAGCAACAGTATTGTGCCTCAAGTCATCAGATATTACGACCATGCTCTTATGATTTACCTTTTCATCTTCCCGATAGTACATAACAATCGTAAACACTGTCGCCTGATTGTTATTCCAGTGGAATGATTGTACTGAATTTTGTTTTATAAAAGCATAGTTTTCAGCTAAATCGAACGTTATGATAAATTCTCCCTCTGATAATTCTTCTTTCAATTTATTAAAAAAATTTGTTTGTTGTCTTGAAATGAAATCATGGACTTTTAATTTCTCCAATCTTTCACAAAAATCGGTAACAAAAGAATCAACATCGTAAACAAGAGTTTCCAGAGTGCACCTGTTTGTTTGTTGCCATAAATCGAATTTCACTTCCGATACGCAATTTTTATCAAAAATATTTATTAAATATTCCTTCATTTTCGTCATATCTGGACAAGTGTTACACCTTCTTTCATGGCATTCTACTTTTGGTTCTTTGCACGTAGTCGCATTTATGCAATCGTTGTAATTTGATAATGATAATCTTTCAGAATTAGTTATCTTCTTAATATTTGCACCGAGAATCATTAGTTTTATATTTTCATGATGTAAACATGTAATCACGGTATGAGTTCGACTACTGCCTGCTAAGACACAGTGTTTAGGTCTAAGTTGTGCAAATTTTGAGAACCCGATTTTCATATTCATATTCATATTTTCTTCTTTAAACTGTGTGTACAACTCGTTTAAATTACAAAGTATAAGTCTTTTTTGAACATGATTTCGCACTCCATTCATCTGCTTGACTGAGACATAATCTTGAATACCGGGCATCAGTCGGCTTATGTCATCTCGTTCATAAAAATTTAGGACTGCAGATTCAACGTCTGAACTGAGGGTTTTACCTCTTATCTTATCGGGAGACGAAAGGATACCTTTTTCGGATGCAAATTTAATGGCTTGTTTAGCTTGACTGTCAGTAGCTCCGAATTCTCTTTTGAGTTGTATACGACCCCATGATTTTGGCGCAAGAGTAAGTATCGTAACTTTCTCGTTGAAATTTTGAGAATTTCTGAATTTATCTTTTAGTTGTTCAATTACTTCAACGCCAGCTTTGTGGTAACGGTTGTTGCACTCGGTGCTGCTGCAACTTTCGTCGTCTGAACCTACCGAAGGACATTTAATTAACATATTTTTTCTTTCGTCGTTATTGTTGATGTCACTTGAACCCTTCTTTTTCTGTTGATCAAATCTAGCACAAGGATCGAAGTTTCCTTTATATAGTTGCATTCTGCACCCAAAGCAAATCTTAGCGTTTTCAGAAATATTTGGGAAGATGGAACGGAATTTGGGTTGCCATTGTTGCACAATTCTTACACGTATCGGACGAACAATTAAGCCTTCTGTTTTAGCTGAAGAACCAGGTACTGAAAATTTATTTAATTTCGGTATGTCAAACAACGTCAAATGTCAAACGAAATGTAATAAACGATCACTCTCCTCGTTTTATTATAGAACACATTCAAGGTGGTTCTATTAAAATTTAAATATCTCGGAAACTAGGAAAAATACCTTTCCAAAATTTTGTCCATCATTAGTACGCTAAAATAGCATTCTTCTGAAAAAATTTGAGTAAAATCGCTTGACCACGCTTTTTTGATATTAACCAATTAATACTTTGACCTTGAATTTCAATGTCAAATTAATGTTTCTGCAAAAAATGATTACCAACATTGAAAAGCCCATAAAAATAGCTTTAGGAAACATGTATTACGAATTGCATGTCGCTCACCAAATCTGACATAAAAGGCGAAGAATAGGAGCATATTTATTAAAATCGACAAAATTAAAGTGCATACAACCAGAATGCAGTCATATTTTAGATTAATACTATTTAGGCATACGCCCACATGTCCACCAAATTTCATTCAAATCGGAAAACATTACCAAAAAAAGCTGGCTTCCTGACAAATAATGCTTCATGTATGAACACTGCCAAATTCGGAAAAATCGATTCAGATTTAAACATAGTCCCAATATATATCATACACCCGATTTTACATGTAAGCGCTGTAGAAAACGTATTTTATATCAGATAAGTACGAAATTCGGCAGAGAGGGTTTTCATATTACATGAAAGAAAACTACCAAATTCGGAGAAAATACGTTCAAATTTAGATATAGCCCCCATATTTCACCCGAATATATATGTGGTCAGTACGAAATTTAACACTGGTAGTTTTTGTATTACATGTATGAACACTGCCAAATTCTTATCGCAATGCCCACTTTCGCTTTGTTAGTTAGGTGTAGTGTATTATAAAGTCGGCCCACCCGACTTTCAGTCTTTCCTTACTGTTTTTTTAGCAATGTACTCACATTTACGCATTATGTTAATAAAAAAATTTAACAATGTTGGCATAAAATTATTGCTTTAGACCTTGTCGATCTTTCTACGTAAAAAAATTTCGTGCTGTCCGGAACATGTCGTCCGGAATTAAACAAAAACCAAAATATCTCAACAATTTTTCATTTTTAGAGTAAATGGTAAATACATACTTAAGAAGCATTGCCTCTAGTATATGCATGCACAATGTTAGGTATTATTTACATAAGAAGTTTCGTTGACATTTGTATGTGCCGTCCGTCACGCTGTCCATTTGTCGATTTGTATGCAAACTAAAAAGTTTTAAAATTTCTATAAATTCAGTCCTAAGATCAATATCAAGCAAGGTATTGGAAAAAAAACTAATGAATTCGTCCGCAACGCAGGAAATGCCCATATATATGTACAGGGTTGCCCATATTCGACGGACCCACGGACTCGTTGGGCCCATTCCAATCGACGAGGCTTGTCCGCAGGCAACAATCTTTGCGTCAATTGAATTTTGTACGGGAACAAATGCAAATCAACGCGAATAATCCGTTGTAAAGTGGACCAAGCCATGCCCAACTGCTGAGAACGGCGTTTTTGGGATGTTCTTGGGGACCTCTCAACACTGGCTCGTACGGCAGCGATATTCTCGGCCGATCGCCTTGGTCGACTTTTATTTGGCCTCTTCGGATTAGAAAGAGCCTCACCAGTCGAAAATTTTTCGTATAAACGCTTAATGGTGTTCTTAGAAGGCGCACTTCTCACATTTTTTAATATTTTAAAAGCACGTTGACTTGACTTCTTCTGTTGAATGTAAATTTCAACTATTTCAGAGCGCTCGCGTGGCGTGTATTGTTCCATGGTAAAAATCTGCTTGGACTGACGCTTCAAACGCGGTATGTCATTAAGCGATCTGACATCTCTGTCAAAAGTTATGGCGTTGCCAGATGGGTCCGTCGAATATGGGAGACCCTGTATATGGGTGATTCCAGAGGACGGACGGACAATTTCATTGTTTAAAATTGCTATATTTTTTCCTTTTTTTGGATCATATAGTGAATTTGTTAAACTTTAACAAAACAGAGGATCATTTATTTATAATAATGACAACTCCAGTTATAGTGCTTGAAAAGTTAGCATTTTCTTCTGGTGCGTTTTACAGCCTTTGTTAATTAATTTGACTTATCTTCTTTACCAGATATTTCAATTGAAATATGACAACATTAACAATAATATTACTAAATCTACATCTCGTTGGAAAAATGGAGGGATACTCTTAGAACAGATGAAGAAAAATGGAAAGAATTTTGCGACAAGGATTTAGAAAGAAAGCGAATGTATCGTAACACGGAATCCAATTTTGAAACAGTTAAGAGAAAAGAAACAATCGTTAACGAATGAAAAATAAGAAAGAATGTACCGTCCAAAAACCTTACAGTTGTAAACAGACTTAGGCAAAAGCATTAAAAAAAGTTGAAAATAGTTTACCAAAAAATCCGGTTAAAAAATGAGAAATTATAAAGAAACTATTTGATAAATATGTATGCCAGGAAATTTCGATTGAACCTGTTTTCGAAAAATATATTAATTTCTATTTTCGAGATGATGTAAGTGGTCAAGCTGCTGGAAAAATGGACACCATACTTGTAAATGGAGAATGTGTTGCTAAGCGCTTCTTGATAATAAAAATTTCAGAAGCTTTTGTTTTATATAAAGAACAATTTCCTGAGGAACGTGTTAGTAAAAGTGTCTTCTTTGAAAATCTTCTATCACACGTAGTGCTCTCAAGAAAAACGCCCCCCCCCCAATGTGTGCATATGTAAGTACCAAGCAAATTTTGGGTAAATGAAAAATTTTTTTTCCGTCAAATTTTAAATTATTTTTGGAAAATGTTTGCTGTGACACTAAAAATCAGCTGTGTATGGCAAAAAATGTACCTAGGACTTCAAGGATTCGTTGATTCCTATAGCATTCATATCAAAATTGAACGAAACTGTAAAATGGAAATATTGGCGTCAGGCAGACAATCGGCTACTCTTAGACTTCACAGAAGCAACTTTGGCGGATCTTGTCCATAAAAACGAAACGCACTTAACATCTTTTAAACTGCACTGTTTTATAAAGAACTCGCAACAAGAATATTTTGAAAATAGAAAAAAACCATTGCAAGTAATGAAGTAATTTTGCAAGTTTACTTCGCGGAAAATTATCGCCTTACACCACAAAATGAAGTTCAAGAAGCACACTATAGTTATAAGCACGGTTTCATAAGCAGGATGAAACCGTGTCCTTCGCTGTAATAAGTGACAAATTGGCGCATAACAAATACGATGTCCTGTTCTTTCTTACAAACATTTTGAAGAAAATAAATGAAAAGAAACTCCTACAAAACATATCAATTTTCTCCGACGGAAGTAGATCCCAATTTAAAAATAATATTATTATTTCGAGCATTCCTCAATATACGTTACCCCCGATTTGAAGTGTAAGCGCTGTAAAAATGTTATTTTATATCCGATCAGTATGAAATTCGGCAGAAAGAGATTTCCTATTATTTGAATGAACACTGTTAAATTTGGAAGAAATCGGTTCAGATTTAGATATAGCCCCCATATATACGTTAAACCCGATTTGAAGTGTAAGCGCTGTAAAAATGTTATTTTATATCCGATCAGTATGAAATTCGGCAGAAAGAGGTTTCCTATTATTTGAATGAACACTTTTAAATTTGGATGAAATCGGTTCAGATTAGGTAAAGCCCCCATATATACTTTACCTCCGATTTGACATGTAAGCGCTGTAAAAACTTTATTTTATATCCGATCAGTATGAATTTCTTCAGAAAGAGGTATTTTTACATGAATGAGTATTCAGGGAAAATCGGTTCAGATTTATATATAACCTCGATATATATGTTCCTCCTGATTTGGTATCAAATCGCTATAGAAGTTTATATTACTTCCGATCATTAAAATTTTCCAGAAAGATGTTTCTCAATTTAGGAACGAATATTGCTTAATTTTGCGATTATCTGTTCAGAATTAGATAATATTTTCCTACCCATTTACCAATTATTCCAAATTCTTATCGCAGTGACCCTTATCGCATTGTTAGGGAGGTGTAGGGTATTATATAGTCGGCCCCGCCCGACTTTCTCCCTTTCCTTACTGGTTTTATTGTAAGAAATTTAAGATAAAAGTTTAAATATGTAGCTATGTAAAAAAATAAAAATAATACTTTATGTTTTTTCTTCCTTTCTGACATGTTGATTTTATGTTATTTTTAATTTTAATTAAATGTGAGTTAATAAATGAATTAATATTTCAACGATCGTTTAATATTTTTAGTATATACAACACAAAAATTATTCATAGATAAATGCGTGCACGCTGAAAAAAAATCGCTCCTGTAGTATATTGTCCCAAACATATTCGGCTTGAAACATATACATGTTTAGGGTAAACTCTAAATATATAATATTTGGTACACACAAAGGTTATATATCGTCGCTTGGATGACCAACTGCAGTAACTGACATTTTCAAAATTGTTCAGGAGAGCAGTTTTTCTGTTTTTGAGACAATGTCCATTCTTCCCCACGGCTTAATATTTATTTTATTTCCAGTTTGCTTTTCTTATTGTGTACTTAATTCCATCTTTTTCAATATTATTAACAAAAAAATAAAAAAATTTAATTATAATGCATGTTTTCCATAAACAATGCAGATACGTCACTTTGTGGGAAAAAAAATTATACTTAATGTCAGTTACGATTGATCACCACCCAGTCCAAACGGCTAAAGCTAGAGTCATGAAATTTGGTAGGATGGTAGTCCTTGCTATATAGACGTGCAATATGGAAGGGTTTTTCGAAATTATGGGCGCACAATGGGTCAAAAAAGAAAAAAAATATGGTATCACAGCCAAATCCAAACGGCTGGAGCTAGAATTGCAACATTTCGTGTGAAGGTAGCGCCTAGGGCGGAGATTCGGTATAAATCACAATTTTTCGAAATTAAATAATTTACGCGCACATTGGGACAAAAAGGGATAAATATGGCACCAAAGGCAAGTCCAAATGGCAAGAGCTTGAATCGTCTAATTTGGCTTGAGGGTAGCCATTGGAACGTAGAGTAGACACAAGAAGTTTTTTTAGGCAAAAATGGTGGAAAAATGATAAATATTGTGCAGTGGGACAAAACTATGTTAGATATGGTACAGTGGGGCAAAAAGTGCTAAATATGGTACAGTGGGGGAACAAATTTAAATTTGTGCAGTGGGTTAAAAATGTGTTAAATATGGCACAGTGGGGCAAAAGTGTTAAATATGGTACAGTGGGGGAAAAAATTAAATTTGTGCAGTGAGTCAAAAATATGTTAAATATGGCACAGTGGGTCAAAAAGGGTTAAATATGGTACCGTAGTGCAACAATAGTAAAATATGGTACGATATGGCAAAAAGGGTTAAATATGATAGAGTAGGGCTAAGGGTGCGAATTTAGCTTTTGGAATATACAGTATGTTTTTCTCTTAATACATACTTATAGTGGCACTGTGATGCAAAAACGATTAAATGGTGTACAGTTGTGGTTTAATGGCATTTAGAGACACATAACGGAAAAGGGATAAATACTGTAATCTTTAGATTATCCTAGCGGGTGACATAGGCTATATTAGTTATTTATTGAGGAGGCGTGCCCCCGCGCAAATAAGCCAATTTGGAGTTATTATTTTCTTAGTGACTCCTACCGTTCCTACCTACGAATGTATTATCGAGATTCCTACTGTCGTTATCTGATGATTGGGACTGGACCGTGATCCCGTTTCGAACGCAATCGGTCCAAAAATGTGCAACGAGTTGGCTGGGTCCAGCAAGTACTCAATAACATTTTGCAATAATGAACAAACATTTCGGGAAAACGAAATATTAAGTGACATATTGCACTTACGTCTCTTGGTGAAATTTTTTTGGCATTGTGTCAGTTACGTCTCAAATCATTTACCGTTTTTTGAGAAAACGGTAATATATATATATGCATAAAATTTATACACACGTTGTACTTTGACTAGACAAATCGAATGGCGGCCTTAACTCAATTTCTGAAAAATGATACGATATTTGGGAAGATGTTGTTCTAAACAAATCTTTGTTTATTCCATTTTTTTTTTGTTTGTTACTATTATTTTTCGAAACAAATTAAAAATTTGTACTTAAATATTCAGAAAGTACCTAAATTCAAAACAATTTTTTTTCGAAATTTTTAATGTTCGTAAAAATAATAAATAATAACTGAAATTCTATAATTTTGGATCAAAATAAATTTTTCGGTGGATGGCTTGATGATGATGGCTTGGAATATTGGCTAATGATGGCTTGGAATATTTAAATTTAAAATGATGATTTGAAACAAAAGTCAATGATGCATAAGGTATCATAACTGGGAGGTACAATTAGGAACCAAGAAAAAATTAAAAATGAAATTATTTTTGAAATAAAATATATTTGGAGAAATTCCTAAAGAATAATTTTATTTGTACTTAAACATATACTTTATTTGAGAAATTTAGTTTGCAAATATATTTTGTTGTAATATACTAATAAATTCGTTCCAAATATATTTTATTGATTTTCAAATTGAATTTATTTCCTCAGAAATATATAATATTTAAAAATTTGTGTTCCAAATATATTTTCTTTCGATTCAAACATATCAAAAAAAGCGATTTTGCCCCGTGTGTGTCCGCAACGTGCGTCCACAACGCACCTTTTTTTCTTATTGGCTATATCGGATCTCGTTTTTCATCTTATAGCAAATTCTGTGGCCAATTCAGAAAGTTAATGTAAAAGAAATCGGTGCATACTCTGCTCCGATACTCTCAAAATATTAGGACTATTCTCCCGGTATACCCTACACGGACAAAAAAACAGGAAACAAAATATGTTTGAAAGCAAAATTTAAGTAAAATATATTTTTGGGAAAATATTTTATATTTACATACCGAATGATATGTTTGAATATCTCTTTTATCAATATTTTTTTTTCTGAGTTTCTGTGCAGATTTTCCAAAAAAAACGGGGAAATACTTAAATAAGTTAAAAATTTTGCTCTCCAACTGAAAGAACAAAAATGGATTTTCCCAAAAATTATATGTTTCCAGCAAATATATTACAGAAGCGATTTTTTTCTTAGGGTAGGGGGCCAAAATTTAAAACTTAACTTATCTAATATCTCTTCTTCAATTGTGCATGAAATTTAACACGTCATAATATTTCATACATATCAGTGCGGTGAAAAATTTCGACGGGAGAGAGCGAGTCCTTTTGGTACCTCCCACACAAAGGGTTTAAAGGACTTATTGATAAATATATAAAGAAAGCTCAATAGTGGCACTCGACCAAAGTTTATAAAGCGTAATAGGCTTGCTGTCAGCAAATGTGTTCACAAATTTGGGAGGAATCGTTTCAAGATTCCTCGCTACAGCCCCCTAGAAGATCTTGAAAAATGGGTTTTTTGTTCATATATCGTGCGACCCATCAAATTAAAGGGAATTTTGCGTAGATTACAAATATGGTGGGAAAAAGTGCATGTCAAACGCCGGGGACGTGAACCAATGTGTTTTTGGGGTAGTATAGTACAGTATTGTTTCGGTTTAAAAGCTTAATGCATGTATTTGTCAGAAGAGTTTCCTTCGTTGACTTCTAAAATAATATTATCATTTTCATGAAAAATGTCATCAAAAAAAGCTCATAAATCTTCGTTTAAAAGATACTTGATATGTTACTCTGAAAAATATAGTCAATGTTAAGTTTTTAAGTCGTTTTGAATTTAGAATAGATCAGAATTTATTGTAAGGTACGTCATTAAATCTTTGTTTGTGTTGTTTGGACTATTTTTCCTGATATGGAATAAGCGAGCTTCTGGGATATTTTTGTGACAGGCTTGCTCAGATAAAAAACCCTATATTACATAAATATTTTCGGAAATAAAATTTTCAATATTTATATACTCGTACCTATTGGAAATTGAAGGTAACTAATAACATCTTATATACCTATAGGCAAATTAAGGTAACATATAACATCGTAACCATGAATTAGTACTTAATGACACTACTGACATACATTATCATTGGAAGCGCAACAAATTATTATCCTTGTTGCTATTAGGAACTCCTTAAATGCACTAATGTAAATATTTTGCGCACAAACATTTTAGACATAAAGCAAAAGTACTTTTTCGTAATTTTGTGCACGAATAATTGAAACGTTTATATAGCGTGATCCATATCGAGGTTCCCTACCTTTTTAAAGAAAAAAATACAGAAAATTCAAATTGAATGGGGAATGTTTATTATCATTTGAAAGAACATTCTTTGGCATTTATTTTTTGAAGATTATGTCTATCAAATGTTGGCCGCGGCTACGTCTCAGATGGTCCATCCGTTGAGTCCAATTTTCGATGACTCGTTCGAGCATTTCGACTGGTAACTGGCGAATGACACGCGTGATGTTTTGCTCCAAGGCCTGAATCGAAGCGGGTTTGTCCGCATAAACTTTAGACTTTACATATCCCCACAGGATATGTAAAGTCACAGGATACGTTGTGATATCACACGATCTTGGTGGACAATCGACCCACCCAAAACGTGAAATTATGTGCTCACCGAAGTGTTCTCTCAATAAATCCATTGATTGATGCGATGTGCGGGAAGTGGCGCCGTCTTGTTGAAACCAAATGTTAACGAGATCACGGGCTTCAATTTCAGGCATCAAATAGTCGGTTATCATGGCACGATGACGGTCGCCATTGACGGTTACGTTCTCACCGGCATCATTTTTGAAGAAATATGGGCCGATGATTCCACCGTCCCACAAACCACACCAAACCGTTGTTTTTTCTGGATGAAGTGGCATCTCTTGAATCTCTTCAGGTTGCTCTTCGTCCCAAATGCGGCATAGAGCGAAGCTATGTCGCTTGGGAAGGTCGGGCGGCTTCAGTTCTTGCACAAGCTGTATTTTGTATGCTTTCAATTTAAGATCTCGACGTAAAATGCGCCAAGTCGTTCCATACGTCAGTCCGAGTTGCTGCGAACGGCGCCGAATCGATTATCCACGGTCTTCGTGTACACTCTCAGCTACGGCCGCTACATTTTCTTCACTGCGTGCTGGACGTGGTCTATTCGGTCGAATATAATCAATAATGAATGCTGGGTCTCACGATGGGTGATGGTGTTGCGAATAGTAGGCTCAGTAGGCTGAATATGTTGACCATAAGTTGAGCGGAATGCACGAAACACATTCCTCACAGAACGTTCATTTTCGTAATAAATTTGAACGATTTGTAAACGTTGTTCAGACCTAAGTCTTTCCATGATAAAATGCCAAACAATACTTAACAAAAATAACATGGCAACATGACACGACTCGCACGTGATCTGTCAAAAAAAGGATATTGAAAAAAGTATCTCTACTTGGATCACCCGTTATTATACGTTTAAAGATAACATGGCTTTAATAATTTCTGGCGAAAATAATTAAGATCTTTACGATTATTTTTCGACAAATAAAATCTAATTTTTGAACTTTACTCAATAATATTTTTTTTACATATGAATTTTTATAAGAATTATGTCAGCTATCAGGCGCAAAAAATTTGAGTTTATTCTAAAAGTTAACCCTCTAGTTCCTTATACCGCCTTTAGGCGGGCTTTACTAAATCTGTATTTTCTCTTCATGTAATTTTATTTTTGTTGTTGTCTCTTCACCGTTTGTTTTGGTTTGCTTTTCTACATACTCTCACCAAATTTGTTTGCGATCGTACAGTTATTTCAGAAGTTATTGCTTTTCAAACTGAAAAATTTGGCACGTGCTAAAAAATAAATTATTTTCGCGTGAAGTCAAGATTGGCAACTGCATTTAGAGCATTTATAACTATTTTTAAAAGGTAAAAAAATGCAAGGTGATTCGGAATATATTTAATTTTATGTTTACATTATTAGTTTTAGGTTTTCTTAAAAAAAAGTGATCGATAGGCACTGTTTCAGACAGACCGCCTAAAGTCGGCTTTGGGAAGAAGTGTGTATTACATGTTGGTGTTTTTCTGTGTCGTTCAAAGGAATGGCTAGCTCATTGGTTGATAGGAGACAAAACCTCTCTGGACTGTCAGATGCAGAAATAGAGGACGTTCTAAATTCTTATTTTTGTGATGTGCAATCCGAAGAAGAAAATGAACTATCCAATGGCTTTGACGACGACGACAATCCTCATTATCAGGACATCGTTGGTGATTCAAACCATATGCAACAATATGAAACAATAGTCCCAGAAGAGGCCTCATCTTGTGTCCCAAGCTCATCAGTTCAAACAACGTCCTCTGATATCGATTACCCTCGCTTAAAAGGTAAAAAACGAAAGCTTGTTCGTTCACCATTACCTGAACTGGAAGTAGGAGGGCCACAACCGAAACATCTTTCTATAAACGTACTTGACATAAATTCTAAATCACCAGAATTCCAAAAAGTCATTTGGAAGAAGGCAAATTTGCAACTTCATAAAAATGAGATAGCCTTTCGTGGAGATGACAGCCTACCCGGAGAACTCAGGGCTTTACAAACACCATTTCAGTGTTTTCAGTACTTTTGGACAGACAAACTTGTCGAAGAAATCTGTTTTCATACGAATCTTTATGCTCGCCAGCAAAACGTTAAGACAAATTTCAAAGTAAGCGTCTTAGAAATAAGAAAATACATTGGCATATTAATTTATATGTCTGTATTTCGCTATCCGAACGTCAATGAGTACTGGGGTGAATATGGTTTTGATGCGATAAGCAAAACAATGACAAAGAACCGTTTTTGGGAAATCCGGCAATATATTAGATTCAATAATCTCGAGCTTATGAAAGCTCGTGGTAATCCTGATCACGATCCACTTTTCAAGATCAGACCGGTCTATGAACACTTGAATGATAAATTTGACTCTATTCCTAAACCGCCACGACTTTGTATTGATGAACAAATGTGCGCCACAAAGATGATAAGTTCGTTTAGACAATATATGCCTAACAAACCTCACAAATGGGGAATGAAGTTATTTGTTTTATGCGATTCCGCTGGATTTTCTTATCGTTTTGAAGTGTACTTTGGAAAGAATTATAATATTGTGCCAACAAACTGTCCCGATTTGGGGGCAACAGGCAATATTATTGTACGCCTGACACAGACAGTTCCTGATTTTAAAAATCATATTATTTATTTCGACAACTTTTATACATCCCCAGCAGTTTTAATCTATCTAAGAGCTCGAGGTATTTATTCTTTAGGAACAGTTCGAGCAAATCGTATTATTTTATTGCAAATTATCAACGGACAAAGCCATTCATCATGAAAATAAGGGCTATATGGAGGAATATGTGGCTACTATCTACGGTGCCGATATAACTACAGTCTTATGGAAGGATACTAAAACAGTCAGACTAGCATCTACATATGTTGGTATTAAACCCTTTCAAACAACAACAGAGGAAGATACGCCAAAAAAGTTATGCGATATGACCGAAAAAGTAAGACCTATTCTCAAATAGATTGCCCAAAAATAATAAGGGAATATAACCACCACATGGGAGGCGTTGACCTCATGGACGGATTGATAGGCCGTTATCGATTGCGTTTAAAAACTCAAAGTGTTTCTTTGCGGTTTTTCTACCATTTTTTAGACATGACTATTGTCAATGCTTATCTATTACACAAACGAATCCAAGGGGCTAAATATACAGATTTAGCTAAATATCGAACTGAAGTTGCTGCGGTGTTATGTACCTATCAATCGCAGCCATGGAAGAAATCCGTTGGCAGACCTTCAAAAGATGCCGAACGATCATCGGCTCCAAAAAGAAGTTACGGTTTAGTCCTAGATTCTAGGTACGATGGAATCGGACATATGCCGGATCAGTTACAACGCTCTAATAAACGAACTTGTAAACTCCCTGGTTGTAAATCAGAAACGCAAATGGTCTGCTTAAAATGCAACGTAAATTTATGTTTAACTCACAACAACAAATGCTTTCTCATTTATCACACAAAGAACTAATAATATGCAGAAAATCTTGCATTATTTAGAAAAAAAATTAAGAACATTTTTATTTTTGTAAACGTAAATTATCTAATAAAAACATTCAATATTTTTAATAAATTTTTAATATTATTTTATTTTTTGTTTTCTAATAAAATATCTAAATAAATAATTAGTGTTTTTAATACTGTTGCTTCCCAAGCCCGCCTTTTGGCGGTCTACTCTTTCTTCACCCTAGTGACTAAAATATAAACTTGATTTCATATATGACTTCAATTTTGTACTTTTTATGTAGAAACAAGACCACCAAAATTTTTTCACTGAAAAAAAAAATTCGGGAAGTAGAGGGTTAAGCATAGGAGACTGTTTTTGGAATACCAACCAAAAAAATTGTGGACCTGAAACAAAATCAATTTTTCCCAATTTTTTGCGCGAGTATGTTTTTTTATTATTCGAAAATAAAATTTTTAGGCATCAAAATGTATATTTTTTTTAAGTTTGTGCGCAAATATTTTTTGTTTTTATATTTTTTATTTAATAGTGACGTTATATATATTGTTTCTGAAAAATAAAAATTTTACGGATCTTTTCCAATTTTTTTTTCATTCTAATTATGCTTGTAAACTTTTTTCATTTTAACAAAAATTACGAATTTTCCAAAGCAATTTTGAATAGTATGAAGGCAATTTTCTGCTAACTTGGCATTTTTTTATTATTAGGAATTCGATTAAATATTATATACGAAAAGTTTGGATTTATTTCCTTAATTAACGAATTTTACAACGTACAATTTAGGTAGTTTATTTTTTGGCCGATTTTCTCAAATAACCATTGACTTTGGTGCCGTCTCGTGGTGTCAAAAAGAGCTTAATCAAAACCAGTAAGGAAAGGCTAAAGTCGGGCGGTGCCGACTATATAATACCCTACACCACTCTCGTAATATTAAATAACTCTGATATATAAATTTTGTAATTCTTCTATTCTAATTTATGTAATTGTTTACATAAATTTACTTTTGGGACATTTTATACTTAAATAATACCCTGTACCACAGTGTGGTGTAGGGTATAAAAACGATTGGATCTAAAGAGCCAAATCGGATAAAACATATATATGGGAGCTATAGCTAAATCTTTACCGATTTTCTTCAAATTCGGCAATGTTGGTTCATGAATCAAGAAACTCTACCATTCTAAATTTCAAAACGATTGGATGTAAAATATAGCTTCTATAGAACTAAAGGGCCAAATCGGACGAAACATATATATGGGAGCTATAGCTAAATCTTAACCGATTTTCTTCAAATTCTGCAATGTTGGTTCACGGATCAAGAAACTCTACCATTCTAAATTTCAAAACGATTGGATGTAAAATACAGCTTTTATAGGACTAAATGGCCAAATCGGACGAAACATATATATGGGAGCTATAGCTAAATCTTAACCGATTTTCTTCAAATTCGGCAATGTTGGTTCATGGATCAAGAAACTCTACCATTCTAAATTTCAAAACGATCGGATGTAAAATACAACTTCTATAGGACTAAAGGGCCAAATCGGACGAAACATATATATATAAGCTATAGCTAAATCTTAACCGATTTTCTTCAAATTCGGCAATGTAGGTTCATGGATCAAGAAACTCTACCATTCTAAATTTCAAAACGATTGGATGTAAAATACAGCTTCTATAGGACTAAAGAGCAAAATCGGACGAAACATATATATGGGAGCTATAGCTAAATCTTAACCGATTTTCTTCAAATTCGGCAATGTTGGTTCATGGATCAAGAAAGTCTACCATTCTAAATTTCAAAACGATTGGATTTAAAATATAGCTTCTATAGAACTAAAGGGCCAAATCGGACGAAACATACATATGGGAGCTATAGCTAAATCTTAACCGATTTTCTTCAAATTCTGCAATGTTGGTTCATGGATCAAGAAACTCTACCATTCTAAATTTCAAAACGATTGGATGTAAAATACAGCTTTTATAGGACTAAATGGCCAAATCGGACGAAACATATATATGGGAGCTATAGCTAAATCTTAACCGATTTTCTTCAAATTCGGCAATGTTGGTTCATGGATCAAGAAACTCTACCATTCTAAATTTCAAAACGATCGGATGTAAAATACAACTTCTATAGGACTAAAGGGCCAAATCGGACGAAACATATATATATAAGCTATAGCTAAATCTTAACCGATTTTCTTCAAATTCGGCAATGTAGGTTCATGGATCAAGAAACTCTACCATTCTAAATTTCAAAACGATTGGATGTAAAATACAGCTTCTATAGGACTAAAGAGCAAAATCGGACGAAACATATATATGGGAGCTATAGCTAAATCTTAACCGATTTTCTTCAAATTCTGCAAATGTTGGTTCATGGGTCAAGAAACTCTACCATTCTAAATTTCAAAACGATTGGATGTAAAATACAGCTTTTATAGGACTAAATGGCCAAATCGGACGAAACATATATATGGGAGCTATAGCTAAATCTTAACCGATTTTCTTCAAATTCGGCAATGTTGGTTCATGGATCAAGAAACTCTACCATTCTAAATTTCAAAACGATTGGATGTAAAATACAGCTTTTATAGGACTAAATGGCCAAATCGGACGAAACATATATATGGATGGGAGCTATAGCTAAATCTTAACCGATTTTCTTCAAATTCGGCAGTGCTGGTTCATGGATCAAGAAACTCTACCATTCTAAATTTCAAAATGATTGGATGTAAAATACAGCTTCTACAGGACTAAAGAGCAAAATCGGACGAAACATATATATGGGAGCTATAGCTAAATCTTAACCGATTTTCTTCAAATTCGGCAATTTTGGTTCATGGATCAAGAAACTCTACCATTCTAAATTTCAAAACGATTGGATGTAAAATACAGCTTTTATAGGACTAAATGGCCAAATCGGACGAAACATATATATGGATGGGAGCTATAGCTAAATCTTAACCGATTTTCTTCAAATTCGGCAGTGCTGGTTCATGGATCAAGAAACTCTACCATTCTAAATTTCAAAATGATTGGATGTAAAATACAGCTTCTACAGGACTAAAGAGCAAAATCGGACGAAACATATATATGGGAGCTATAGCTAAATCTTAACCGATTTTCTTCAAATTCGGCAATGTTGGTTCATGGATCAAGAAACTCCACCATTCTAAATTTCAAAACTATTGGATGTAAAATACTGCTTTTATAGGACTAAAGGGCCAAATCGGACGAAACATATATATGGGAGCTATAGCTAAATCTTAACCGATTTTCTTCAAATTCGGTAGTGTTGGTTCATGGATCAAGAAACTCTACCATTCTAAATTTCAAAACGATCGGATGTAAAATACAGCTTCTATAGGACTAAAGGGCCAAATCGGACGAAAGATATATATGGGAGCTATATCTAAATCTGAACCGATTTCAACCAAATTCAATAGCGATCTTAACAGCCGCGAAATACTCTAAAGTGCAAAATTTCAGAACGATCGGAGTGAAATTGCGACCTGTAGTCGACGAACAACTTTACATGGACAGACGGACGGACGGACGGACGGACAGACATCGTTAAATCGACTCAGCTAGTGATTCTGAGTCGATCGGTATACTTTAAGGTGAGTCTAGCTGTGTTATTTTCAGGTGTTACAAACATCTGCGTGAAACAAACTTATAATACCCTGTACCACAGTGTGGTGTAGGGTATAAATATTATTTTATTTATCTTAATTGGTTCGTTAAGATATTATGAGTACGAATTTTATCATTATTTGAGCCAATACATTTTTGTCGATTTTGTCAATGGGAAAGAGCACTGTGCTTTGAAATTTGTGGTGATTTCGTTTCTGAAAAATAGTATCACCACATCATGTTGCGACATTTTAAAAATTCCCCCTGCACCCACTGCTAATTTCGTATTTCGCATGCGAACAATCGAACAAAAATCGTGCGGTGAGAAAAACTCATACCTACATTATGGCGCAACCATTTGATAGTGCATTAAGAATGTACGCTTTCAATTAGGTTTGGTTCTGAAGTTTGTTTTTTGACGATGTAACACTCCACACGTGGACTGGGCTGAGTGTGGAAAATGCGATAATTTTACAAACGAAATCAAAACCCGTTCATACGGCCGCACCATTTTTACAAACGAATCTAAAAATGCTGTTTCAGTGTAAAATGTAGAACAAATTAAATTTGAGTAATCTTCGTTTATTCGACCTTTATTGTTATTTAATTAAATTGTTTTAAATAAAACTCGAGCTCGAGGTCTTGGTTTTTATAAATTTATTTTCTTTTATTCAGTATTTAGCCTTTCAACGTCAGATAAATACTCATACAATTATTTAATTTCTCCCTGATGATGCCTTTCGATGAAAGGCGAAATATTGAATAAAAGAAAATAAATTTATAAAAACCAAGACCTCGAGCTCGAGTTTTATTTAAAACAATTTAATTAAATGTAGAAAAAATTTTACATTTATTTTGCGCAAACGAAGTTGCCATTAAATATGTTTTATTAGGTAGCCACTTTTCACCGAAGTAATTTTTTCAAACTACTGCCGCCATCTATACGTCAATTCGACTAATTTCGGGACCGCTCTCTTAACTCTGTTTTTTTTTGTAGCATTTATTAACGATTCAATATATAATGCCAATTTACTAAAATTTTGAGGCAATATACTCGTACGTACCTTTTTGCCTCTTTGTCTCGTAAAGCGGATAATAAATCGTCAGTAATTGTTTTCAATTCTGGATGTAAAACCGCCATAAATTCCGAGTACCTTAACAGATTTTATACACCCAAAATATATGCAAAATCTGAATAATGTAAATATCAAACGAGTTGCTACTTTTCCACTTCAAAGATTTTTTCCAGTTATAGAATTTAATGAAGTTCGTGAACGAGTATCTTCGATTCGACTCGGTCGTACTTACTACATTTCTTCCTTGTTCGATCCTTAGCTCTTAAGGTTTGAAAAATTTACTTTTGAAAGTACTGAACGAATGAAATTTACTTTGGTCGCTGCTACACTGACTGAGAGTTTTTAGAAATTATTGAAACATTTGATTTTCTGCATTAACAAAATTTTATTGACAACATATAGGAAATAATGGAAGTATCACTACTGAAATTTTACATAAATACAAAGAAGACATATTCACAGTTCAACACTTAAAACGTTTTACAGAATCGGTAAAGACTGCGGGGGGAACATCACCACCATCCACTGCCACCGCTAGTGTATCCGCCACCATAGCCACCGCCAATATAACCGCCTCCATACCCACCACTCCAGCCATGAGAACCATAACCACTATTCCAACCGCCACCGCCTCCAACTCTGATGACCTTGACCACTTTAGGATAAGAGGAATATCCTCCGTTCCATCCAGAATTCCAACCATGGCCACCACCATATCCGCCATAACCTCCTGAATGGATGAAGCCGGCCGAAGCCACCGCCAATAAAGCACAAAGAACAATCAATACTTTCATGGTTGATGCGTTGGTTAATTAAAGTTTTAAAACAAAATTTCAAGTTATTTATCTGAGGAGATTCTCCTTTCGAATGTTGTCAAAAGACTGTACTTCTGTTTCACGAAAATACTGCTATTTATATAAGAAGCATTCGTCCAAAAAACACTAAAGAAGCACAAGAAGGTTGCATTAATTTCATAAGCCTTAAAAATGTCAAGTAAGTCACCATTGGTCAGCCCCAACACAAAAATCTAGATTTGCAGATCAAGTTGGTTGATTTTTTGTGGCAAAATTCTGATGTTGTTGTCGTTTCTGCCTTCAGTGCAGAAACTTTTGTTGTGGCATGGGAGGATGAATGTGCAGATGGAAGATGCACCTCAAAAGAATCGGTCGGCAAAAACCTGACTTTTTTTGGTAATAAACAAAACTCAAATCCCCCTAAAAATACTTGTTACCTGTAATCACTTTGACTACGATATAAGTCTTCTGCCTCAGTGCAACAGACCACGGCCAACAAGTCATTACCAGAAGTTTATCACCTGCGACGTTTTGTAAACCAATCCCACCAGAGAGATGTTGTCTGACACATAGGAAATACTTGTATGTAATGTTTATGCGAAAGGTCAGTAGAGTAGAATAAAAGTATCTACTGCATTACGTTCGGCCAGGCAGAATTATACATACCCTCCACCATGAATTGAAAATAAATATAATATTCAAATAAAGGAATATTTTGTGAGATATATTATAATGTGGTCAGAAAAACACTTTTCTTAGTGCATTTTAATAGGCACTGTTTTCTTCGTTAGGATGCTAGCTTTCAAAACTGTAACAGACATTTTTTTGCCATTTTTATATACATATTTTTTCTTTTCTTTTAAATATGGGTTTTCTAATTGCTTTAACGTGAAAGTGATATTCTCAACGTGAAAGTGATATTCTCAACATTTGTTGCCCTCATAATTTCCTTTAATTAAAGTTGTATCAAGGCCCTACTTAAATGGTATCAAGTCCTTACACTTCAAAAAATATGGTTCAAATACAAAAGGTATCCTTCATAAAAAGTAGAATTTAAAAAAAAACTTTAGCATAAACAATTGTTTGTTTTGGTTTCATAAAATAGTGTACCAAATTTTGACTAAATATAATTTGGAATAGTTAGAAATTAAAAATGCAATCTCCCTAAAAACATGCTAAGTCGACTTAGCATATTTTAGAATGGAGGTATCGTTATTTAGTAAGTACATGTTTCTGCTGTATCCCACGTGGACTTTGCTAATTCTTCAATACACATTTTTATACCCTACACCACACTGTGGTACAGGGTATTATAAGTTTGTTTCACGGCAGATGTTTGTAACACCTTAAAATAACACAGCTAGACCCACCTTAAAGTATACCGATCGACTCAGAATCACTAGCTGAGTCGATTTAACGATGTCCGTCCGTCCGTCCGTCCATGTAAAGTTGTTCGTCGACTACAGGTCGCAATTTCACTCCGATCGTTCTGAAATTTTGCAGTTTAGAGTATTTCGTGGCTATTGAATTTGGTTGAAATCGGTTCAGATTTAGATATAGCTCCCATATATATCTTTCGTCCGATTTGGCCCTTTAGTCCTATAGAAGCTGTATTTTACATCCGATCGTTTTGAAATTTAGAATGGTAGAGTTTCTTGATCCATGAACCAACATTGCTGAATTTGAAGAAAATCGGTTAAGATTTAGCTATAGCTCCCATATATATGTTTCGTCCGATTTGGCCCTTTAGTCCTATAGAAGCTGTATTTTACATCCGATCGTTTTGAAATTTAGAATGGTAGAGTTTCTTGATCCATGAACCAACATTGCCGAACTTGAAGAAAATCGGTTCAGATTTAGATATAGCTCCCATATATATCTTTCGTCCGATTTGGTCCTTTAGTCCTATAGAAGCTGTATTTTACATCCGATCGTTTTGAAATTTAGAATGGTAGAGTTTCTTGATCCATGAACCAACATAGCCGAATTTGAAGAAAATCGGTTAAGATTTAGCTATAGCTCCCATATATATGTTTCGTCCGATTTGGCCCTTTAGTCCTATAGAAGCTGTATTTTACATCCGATCGTTTTGAAATTTAGAATGGTAGAGTTTCTTGATCCATAAACCAACATTGCCGAATTTGAAGAAAATCGGTGCAGATTTAGATATAGCTCCCATATATATCTTTCGTCCGATTTGGTCCTTTAGTCCTATAGAAGCTGTATTTTACATCCGATCGTTTTGAAATTTAGAATGATAGAGTTTCTTGATCCATGAACCAACATTGCCGAATTTGAAGAAAATCGGTTAAGATTTAGCTATAGCTCCCATATATATGTTTCGTCCGATTTGGCCCTTTAGTCCTATAAAAGCTGTATTTTACATCCAATCGTGTTGAAATTTAGAAAGGTAGAGTTTCTTGATCCATGAACCAACACTACCGAATTTGAAGAAAATCGGTAAAGATTTAGCTATAGCTCCCATATATATGTTTCATCCGATTTGGCTCTTTAGATCCAATCGTTTTTATACCCTACACCACACTGTGGTACAGGGTATTATTTAAGTATAAAATGTCCTAAAAGTAAATTTATGTAAACAATTTATACATGAATTACAAAATTTATATATCAGAGTTATTCAATATTACGAGAGTGGTGTAGGGTATTATATAGTCGGCACCGCCCGACTTTAGCCTTTCCTTACTGGTTAAAGATATACCATCGATCGGTGTTGTGACTGACGCCGTTAAGTAAACATTGGTACATGATCCTGCTCTTGCAAGTTCATCAGTCCTTTCGTTCCACTATCGAAAGAAGTGGAGAGCATTGATCACCTGCTTTGCTGCTGCCCCTCATTAAGTAAACGACGTCTGGATATATAGGGGGACCTTTCTACGAAGTCTGACAATTCTTTCCGGTACCGATTTTCTTACTATTGATTACTTTGTTTATCAAACAGATTGGTTTCGATGAAGGACTTCTGAGTCCGTGGTAACACTAACAACCCATAATTGGTCTATGTGAGATGGCAAATCCGGCTGCCACCCTAACCTAAACCTAGCTTCCTCCCGATTCATCATTATTAAATTTACTACAGAGAAGTTCCTTGATTCAAGAACGAACACCGACAAATTTAAGGAAAATTGGTTCACATATAGGTACCGACAATGTCGATGCGACTCAAACAAGTGGGGTATAATAAATTAGGCTCCGCCCGACTTCAAATTTCTTTTAGTGGTTTCTATATAATTCTAATTTCTTTATCTATAAAACGACTCCATGGTAAATATTCCATATAATGTAGATTCCTAGTTATTCGACCACGCCCCACATTTTCACATTTCTGGGTTGTTTTTAAATATTTATTATTTTTGATTTAACCGCTCATTATATCACAAAAACCAGCACCAGCTATTTTAAGAGCTAAAATAAGCTTATGTAGACTATCGTATACATCGGCTTATTAGTCATTCGCAATAAATTTTTAGTAACGCTTTAATCGAAGCTTATATAAGCTATTTTACTTGAAATGGAATGGATATTAAGATTATTATTGTCCATATAGAACAATGAAATAGCAACATTTAATTTGTTTTAAAATTGAGCGGCGCGCCGCTGCGATGTAAAGGTGATGTCTCTCACCACTGCTGTCATGATAAAGCGCTGCACAGTGGTTGGAAAATGTCTTTTAGAATCCAAATAACTTCTTTATTCTTTTTTTTAATTTTTTTGGGTTGAACAACAACAAATTTATATTTGTCTAAAAAATCCATTAACTTCTTTATTACTATACCCTACACCACACTGTGGTACAGGGTATTATAAGTTTGTTTCACGGCAGATGTTTGTAACACCTGAAAATAACACAGCTAGACCCACCTTAAAGTATACCGATCGACTCAGAATCACTAGCTGAGTCGATCGTCGCAGCTATTAAGATCGCTATTGAATTTGGTTGAAATCGGTTCAGATTTAGATATAGCTCCCATATATATATTTCGTCGGATTTGGCCCTTTAGTCCTATAGAAGCTGTATTTTACACCCAATCCTTTTGAAATTTAGAATGGTAGAGTTTCTTGATCCATGAACCAACATTGCCGAATTTGAAGAAAATCGGTTAAGATTTAGCTATAGCTCCCATATATATGTTTCGTCCGATTTGGCCCTTTAGTCCTATAGAAGCTGTATTTTACATCCAATCGTTTTGAAATTTAGAATGGTAGAGTTTCTTGATCCATTAACCAACATTGCCGAATTTGAAGAAAATCGGTTAAGATTTAGCTATAGCTCCCATATATATGTTTCGTCCGATTTTGCTCTTTAGTCCTGTAGAAGCTGTATTTTACATCCAATCATTTTGAAATTTAGAATGGTTGAGGGTCTTGATCCATGAACCAACACTACCGAATTTGAAGAAAATCGGTTAAGATTTAGCTATAGCTCCCATATATATGTTTCATCCGATTTGGCTCTTTAGATCCAATCGTTTTTATACCCTACACCACACTGTGGTACAGGGTATTATTTAAGTATAAAATGTCCTAAAAGTAAATTTATGTAAACAATTTATACATGAATTACAAAATTTATATATCAGAGTTATTCAATATTATGAGAGTGGTGTAGGGTATTATATAGTCGGCCCCGCCCGACTTTAGCCTTTCCTTACTGGTTTTTTATTCAAAATACTATTATCGTCGAAGGTACCCTTAGTATTTGTACTATAATTTTTGGAGTATAGGCCCGATCAGGTCGACTTATACGTTAAATTGAAGCTATTAATGGGCTACCAATGTTGGAAAAACCTCTTTCACTAAGAGACAGTGGTTTAGAACAGTCATTGAACAAAATGGAAAAAGTAGTTTTCTTAAAAAAAAAATCCTGGGACGAAAAAACACATAAAAAATTGAAAAAAATATTTTATTTTATTTTTTAAAAGTTTGCATCCTAGCGAAGAAAATAATGCCTATTTGAAAAAAATCTATGGATAAATGTAGATATTATAGCTCTTTTGGTATACGTAAAAGAATTTCGAAATTTTTTTTTAATTTCTGTTTAAATAGCGATTTTTTTTGTCACTTTTATTCTAATATGTACATCTGAGTTTATTTACATGTACAAGTTTCATTAGAAGTAATTGTGAGTTCTTTGTTGACGTTTGTAGATTTCTGAATTTTTTTCACTAATGAGGAACCAAATATAATCTCCCATCATTCTTTTATCCCAGTGCCCTTGGTAACGCCGATAGATGGACTTCATTTCTTGGTGAAACTTTTCGCCATGTTCGTCACTTACGTCGCCAAGATTCTCGGGGAAAAAGTTTAAATGAGAATGCAAGAAATTAATTTTTAGGCACATATTTACACCTGTTGGAATACATAAAGCGCGTAAATATAGAAAAATAGATTTCTTACCATTTTTTTTTTATAATTTTTTAACAAATCACCAATCATTGTTTCATATTGCGGGCTTTTATTGGATCCAAGGAAATTTGAAACTACAAGCTTAAACGACTTCCATGCTGCCGTTTCGTCCGAAGTCAAATATGATTCGAAATTTAGATATTTCATCAGTTTCCTTATTTTAGGCCCTTCAAAAACGGCTTCTTCGATTTGTTGAAATGAAAGACTTTTAAATAAACTTTTTAAAAATATAAGCGTGAATTGTCATCTTTCCTTAAGGCTTTTACAAAATTTGGCAAAATAATGTTTTTATTTTTGGACGAGAGATGTGTATTTTATGTTGTTTTCACCCAATGTAATGTGTTTTCTTGTTAGCCATTTCTTTCTTCTGTAATGATCTTCGCGAGCACGGCTATCCTAGTGACATAAAAAACAGCAATATTTTGTATATCCACATAACATCTCAACTACTTTTATATCGCAACAAATTTTCCAGTCATGTTGTGCATATTTTCTGTATTTTATAAATTTAGCCATTGTTTCGTATGATTCCTTAGTGTTGACAGCTTGAGCAAAAGGAATCGACGGTTTCTGATTTCCGTTGTGCAAAAGTACTGCTTTCAAACTTTCTTTACTGCTGTCAACAAGTATCCGCCATTCCTTTGAATTGTATGTTTGATTAAGATCCTCGGACAATCCGGGAATGTCCTTGTAAAAGCATATGTTATCCACAGTTGTATAAAATTGTTTGTAAGGTATATCACGGACTCTATAATATGATATGTTAACATCTGTGGGAAAAATATTGTACAGTTTCATCCGAGATGCAAGTACATAGTTCTGCCTTATCTTTGGTCAGTTCAAAATCTCTCACTAGATCAATGATTTCAAACTGAGTTAAAAGCGATGACTTCTGACTCAAACTTGAATCGCTCAGAGTTGAGTACTCAGTTCAACTTGATGATGTTTCCGTAATTAGGCTGTTAGCTATACTTGGACTCTTGCTAATTGGTATTGTTTCCGAATGGGCAACTGGCAAGTGATAGATTTTACTGCAGCGTAATTCCAGCGAATGCTCCTTCCTACTCCAATCTGTTTACTTACACAAAAATAGCAGTCCGTATCGTGAATGAATGGTTGTCTGCAAAACATTGGCATTCCAAATTGCGCGTGATGTCTAAAATTAAAACGTTTTATTCCACAAAACATTGTAATACATTAATTGTAAAGTACTTACCGCATGCTTCCACTACTCCATCGAGTAAGATTTACATGGCACGAATTACACAAAATACTAGGTGTTCACGGTTCGTTCATATTTTTAACTCGTATACCAAAATATTGCACATATATTTCTTCTATTATTTTACTAAACGCAAGTTGATTTTTTTAATAACATATTTTCGACAGATGTAGCAGAAATTGTCGGGATCATTTACACATTGAAAAGTTCTTTGCCGTTTACTCATACTTCGAAATATAACTTTGTAATATTTTTCAGAAAATCGACTTATCTCTTTAAGTCGCTGAATTACACTAATTTATTAATAAGAAATTTCATTCATAAATTCCGGGTTTAATGTTCATAAGTTGAAGTACCTTTAGCTGACATATAGTTTGCTTCGAAAGCAAACTATATACTACTTTGTATTGCGTACATATAATTTTACTACCTGTATATACGACTGGGATGTCCATGCCCCTAAAAGGCGTAACTGAATGGAAACCTCATAAATAAAAAACCACAAATATTGTTGAATGACCCTCTATCTGAGCGGATCTCATCCTACATAGCTCTCATATTGCATATCATGTTTTATGGAGGGATACGAACGGCCATAAAACCTCGTCCTCTCTATAATTTTATAATGTCTGACATCAATCCTCATCAAATAAAATTCAAGTGCAATGTCTCTTATATGTCTCTCTCACATATGATGAATTCAATATAAGCAAAAAAACATCATTAAAAAACGAAAAAATATGAAACAAGATTTTTTTTAATTTCTCTAACATTTACAAAATGGCTCATAACTTTTACATCTATTTATAGATTTTTTTCAAATGGACAGTGTTTTCTTCTTTAGCTTTTAAAAATGTGATAAAATATTTTTTTTTACTTTTTTTTTCTATTTTTTGCTTTTTTTGTAAAAGGAAAAAGTGTTGTTTAAAAAAAACTCACTTTTTTCTCATATTTTGGCGACTGTTACTAAACCAAAGATTTTACGTGAAAGTGATATTTGCACACGGGGGAAAATCGTCATTTTTGATATGTTTGAATTGAAAGAAAATATATTTGGAAGCGATTTTTTCAAATACTATATATTTGTTAACAAATAAATTTTATTTGAAAATCAAGAAATCTTGTTTGGAACGCATATATTAATATATTAGAACATAATATATTTGCTAACTGACTTTCACAAATAAAATATGTGTGTACCTACAAACAAAGTTATTGTTTAAGAAGTTTTCCAAACATATTTTATTTAAAAAAATGTTTAAAACTTTGCTGATTTTTTCGAATTTTAGTTAGTTTTTCCTAGGTTTCGTTTTAAACTTTATAGCTAAAAATGTCTTTTAATTTATAAATATTCCAATTCATCACTTTTTGTCAATCCATCAATGCAATTTATATTCACGAAAGATTATACGATTTAAGTTTTAATTAAATTTTAAAAACATTTAAAATTTATAAAAAAAATTATCTTTGAGCACCTGAAAAACAGAAAACTTGTCTTTAAATCAAGGCATTGATACATTGCCAAAATAATTAAATACAAACTAATCTTTGTTTCGGAAATACTAGTTCCAAATAATAAAATATTAGAATGGGAACATATTTTTGTTTAGAACAATATTCTCGCAAACATATAATATTTATGTGTGTCAAATATTATATATTTGGAGTGTACTCTAAACATATGTATATTTCAAGCCGAATATGTTTGGGACAATATACTACAGAAGCGATTTTTTTTCAGCGTGCAGCATATTTTTTTAATATCTTTTTCGCGTTTGTGACTCCAAATTACACCAGAAACTGTTATCCACATTCCTTGGACAAAATTTTTGTTGCATTGTGTTATCAAGCAATTACGCAACAAAACGATACTTTAAAAAAATTTACTTTAAAAAGTTATTACCGATTTACTAAAATAATGCGTTAACATTTTTATCGAAAACATTAAAACAGTGATCTTCATATTGGAATATTTTGAACAATTTTCGCTTATTTATTTAAATTATTATCCATTAAAATTGCATTTAATAACTTTAAAGTATATACTGGTGTTAATATTAAAAGCTGGTTACTTAATGTTACAAAATGGTCCATTTGTGTGGGAGGCAAATGGGTCTTTTTGCACCAAAAGTTAACCGCTTATAGTGTTAATATCAGTTTGTACAAATACTTGAAATTTTGTACATTATAATGCTTTAATAGTACCTAGGGTCCAGTGAATAATGGGCGTCATTAGCACGCCCCTTTTGGTACACGCTAAAAAAATCGCTTCTGTAGTATATTGTCCCAAATATATACGGCTTGAAAAATATATATGTTTAGGATACACTCTAAACATATAATATTTGGTACACACAAATATTATGTTTTTGGGAAGATGCGGTTCTAACCAAATATTTGTTAATATCTCAACATGTTTTTACTAGGGACTATTATTTTTTAAAACAAAAAATTATTTGAATTTAAGTATTGAGGAAATATCTAAATTGTGTTAAATATTTCAGAAATTTTAAATGATTGATTTAAAACAGAAGTTAATGCTGTGAGGTACAATTCGAAACCAAAAAAAAAAACTGAAATTCGAAAAAATTTGCAAAAGTTTTGAAAATCTTTTTTAAATAAAATATATTTGGAGAAATTCCTAAACAATAATTTTATTTGTATTTAAACACTTATTTTATTTGAGAAATTTAGTTTGCAAATATATTTTGTTGATTTTCAAATAGCTCAGAAATATATAATATTTATAACGAGCGTCGCGAGCTTGTTGACTGAGAGATCAAGAATAAGGTGGGCTATTAATAGCTTTGAGCCCTTCGAGTCACCTGGACCAGACGGCATCACTCCTGCAGAAGTGCAGAAAATGTTAAAGTACATTATCCCCTGGCTGGAGAAAAATTATGTAGGCTGTATCAGGCTTTCATACATCCCGAATCGATGGAGGGATACCAAAATGGTATTCAATGTGGAGGTACAAGAACTACGGGCACATGTGGATATCAAAGTGTAGTGCTATGGTAACCGACCGAGTGCACTATATACCAACTGTGTACACCTTCGAGAGACTATGACTATGATTCCCGCACGAGATGAATATGTTGGAATACCAGGTAATAGAAACCATCTCCACTTTTACACGGATGGTTTGAAGCTTGATGAAAAGGTTGGCTTCGGTGTACACTGTGAAGAACTTATGGCGATTTCTTTTCTGAAAAAAGTGCAAAATTTTCTATTATTTCGGGGATCTTCATCAGTTCGAAATAAAAAGGGCAGATATTTACTAGTAGTTCACGTCGACGGGGTAACATTTTTTTCAGGATGGAAATCACCATTAGTTTGGATATATCGCAGAGACTACCAGATACCTGCAGTGTCTATCAAGCCGAAATAATGGCAATATGGGAAGTCGCCAAGTGGCTGAGTTGCAACATAGTAACCAACACTGGCGTTGTCATTTTCTCGGACAGCCAGGCTGCCATCAATTCCCTGGAGGCAACATCCCTAAATTCACAAACAGCCCTCTACTGCCGCAGATCTCTTAGCGAGATGGCTGAGCTGTTTAATATATACCTCATATGGGTGGCTGGGCATAGGGATATCCCGGGGAACTGCAAAGCCAATGAACTTGCTAGGAAAGGGACGACATTACATATTCTCGAGGAATTTGCATATATTCGTGCACCACTATCCACGTACAAGCTTTGGCATAGGCAAGAGGCAATCTGCCAGTCCAACGAAAGATGGAAAGAACGAAAGATGCAGGGTAGCTAGACAAATCTGGCCAAGGTATGACCTGAGAAGATCAAAATATCTCCTCGCACTAGAGAGACAAAGATTGTCTACGTTAGTATCAGTTCTGACGGGACACTGCTTGATCGGCGAACACTCCAAAAGATTGGGTATTGACTCCAATGACTTCTGCAGAAGCTGTGGAGATGAGGAAGAAGTGGAGATCATTGAGCACTTGCTATGCGACTGCCCCGCTCTGAGTAAACGACGACTGGACATACTGGGTTCGGCCTTTCTAGGCAGCTTACAGATCTTTCCAGTACCAATATTCGTACTATCGATAAATTTGTATGTCAAACAGGTTGGTTTTGATGAGGGGCATTTCAGCCCGTTAAAGTTAATAAATGCATTTTAAATTGATACACGCTGAAAAACTCGGTTTTGTATTATATTGTCCCAAACATATTCTGCTTGAAATATAAATATGTTTAGGATACACTCCAAATATATAATATTTGACACATACGAATATAATATATTTGGGAGGATGATGTTCTAAACAAAACTTTGTTCCCACCCTAATATGTTTTTATTTGGAACTATTATATCCGAAACAAGGATCAATTTGTATTTAAGTATTTTGTCATTATATCCATACATTAATTTAAAAGAAAGTTTTCTGTTTTTCAGAAGTTCAAAGCGCAAATTTTTAGAAATTTTATTTGTTTGTAATTAAAACTTAAATCCTATAATCTTTCGTAACTGATGGGTGCACGCTGAAAAAAAATCGCTTCTGTAGTATATTGTCCCAAACATATTCGGCTTGAAACATATATATGTTTAGGGTACACTCTAAATATATAATATTTGGTACACACAAATATTAAATATTTGGGAAGGTGTTGGTCTAAACAAATCTTTGTTTCCATCCTAATATTTTTTATTAGGGCATATTTTTTCGTAACAAAGATTTATTTGCATTTAAGTTTTCAGAAAATATACCGATACCTAAAAAACGTTAAGTTTCTAAGGATTCAAAGTTAATTTTTTTAATGTTTATAAAAATGTTTTATAATTGAAATCGTATAATATTAAAACAATAATTTATTATAAAACAATTTACTCGAAGGTTTCACTATTAATGATGCATTGGGATATTTAGAAATTTAAAATGAATGCTTTAAAACAGAAGACAATGCTGCATATGCCATTTTTAGTTGGGAGGTAGATTTCGAAATCAAGGAAAAATTGAAACTGATGTTAGAAAAGACAGCAAAGTTTTGAAAATCCTTTTTAAATAAAATGTATTTGGAGAAATTCTTGAACAGTAATTTTATTTGTATTTAAACACATATTTTATTTGAGAAAATTAGTCAGCAAATATATTTTATTGTAATATATTAATATATGCGTTCCAAATAAATTTTATTGATTTTCAAATAAAATTTGTTTGCTCAAAAATGTATAATATTAAAAAATTTGTGTTCCAAATATATTTTCTTTCCATTCAAACATATCTAAAAATGCGATTTTGCCCCGTGTGGACAAAAAGTGTTGAATTGTAATATTTATTAATTAAAAATAAGATCTGTAAGAAAAAGCTAAAGCTGCCTAAAACGTTTTTAACTATAAAGTATAACACTAAATCTAGGAAAAACTAACTAAAATTCGAAAAAGTCAGCAAAGTTTCAAAAGCCTTTTTTAAATCAAATATATTTGGGAAACTTTGGGAAATATATGGGTTTGTGTGTAAATACATATTTTATTTGTGAAAGTTAGTTCGCGATTATATTTTGTCCTAATATAGTAATATATGCGTTCCAAACAAAATTTCTTGATTTCCAAATAAAATTTATTTCTTCACAAATATATAATATTTAAAAAATTTGCTTCCAAGTCTATTTTCTTTCGAGTCAAACATATCAAAAATGGCGATTTCCCCCGTGTAATATATTAAATACACCAAAATAATAAATAAGTTTACGAAGTACCTTTGTACTTCTTATTACAGGAAAACCTTTTCGATCGAAACCCGTTTTTAATTTTTGTTATTTAGAAAAAGTGAACATTGGAATTAATTAAAAACAATTCAGATAAGGTGTATAAGAATGTATTTAAAAAGTCTACTTGAATTTAACAGAAGCTTATACTCTTTTAACGATAATAAAATACAGATTTCGGCGGTAAAGTACTCGATATCGAAGGCCATGAGAGATTCGTTTTATTGCGAATCGCTCGTTATTGGACAGTCGCAGAAACAATATATTTTCGGAATATACATAAAATAACCAAATTTTCAGATCAGAATCCTTCCATTTGACTACACTGCAACCAAGAATGAACACAGCCAAATTTATAGAAAATCTGTTCAGTTTCAGATATAGGTCCCATATATCTGTTGTTTTCTGAAATAATAGCCTGTGTCAAAAATTTTCGGTGTCGTAATTTTGGCATAAATGTACGGGTTTTCCAACAAGAGGTGTTTTTTGTCACTTTTGAAGCTTTTATTCTTTGATAAGTAGAAACTACGCCATTACTATCGAGAGATGACTAATGTTTTTTTTTTGTCGAAGTTGGATGGTATTGATCTGGACAACGTTTAATTTCAACAAGACGGCGCTACGTGCCACACAAGCAACGAATGCATTGCTCTGTTACAGGAAAAGTTTCCGGACCGTCATATATCTCGAAGAGGTGATCACAATTGGCCACCGAGATCTTGTGATTTAACACCTTGCGACTTCTTCTTTGGGGCCACGTGAAAGATAAGGTTTACGCCAACAGCTCAGCGTCGATTCAAGACCTGAAAGATATAATTCGTAAGGCTATCGAGGACATAGGGCAGCCACTTTGCGATTTGGTTATGGAAAATTTCATGAAAAGGATATGGTCCTGTAAGCGTGGTCGTGGTAGACATTTGGCTGATGTTGTTTTTCGTTATTAACGGCATACCTTTCTCTTTATTATGAAATAAACATCCGATCATTTATCTCAAAAAGTGGCATTATTCTTTGAATACCAAAATAACACCTCTTGTTGGAAACCCCTTTATTAGAATGTAACTACATATAATATTCTTCTGGCTTTAAGACATTTTTTTCTACTGCTATAAAATGTAAGGTTTTTTTCAAATCTGTATGGCAAAACGGTATGTTTGGCGGAAATTCGATTTGAGGTAATTTTAAGTAATTTGAGCAATGTCCGTCCGTCCGTCTGTCTGTGTTTCTGTCTGATTGTTGGTGCGCACGATAACTATGGAAAGGATTAACCGATTGACTTCAAATTTGGTGTGTGGTTATATTTTTCTCTATCTTCACCTAAGTTCGAAGATGGGCCATACTGGTCCACTCCTTCTTTTAACTCTTCCACAAAGGGTTAACATTACATGAAATATTGATTATTTTATAACTTCTATACTAATTACTCGAATGTTCTGAAATTCCATACATAGTATTAGTTTATTAGTCGCTAACACATCTAGAAAAATGAGCGAGGTTGCCACGCACATCTTGGTACCTCCCACACAGATGGACCCTTCTGTGCCAAAAGCTAATAGCTTATAACTTTAATACCAGTACATAGTGTAAAGTTATTTGATGTAATTTCAATTGATAATAATCTAATTAAAACAAAAAAATAAATAAATTTGTGAACATTTTGTTGGGACTGAAGGTGAGGAGATTCTGAAGTCGGTTTACTTGACTGAACTCTCTTACTTGTTTTAATGGCATATGAACACATATTTTAGTTGAGAAAATTAGTGTGCAAATATATTTTGTTCTAACATATTAAAATATGTAGTAATATACATATTATATATATAATATATTTTAAAATCAACAAAATGTATTTGCTTAAGGTAAGTACAGACGATTTGCAGATCGGACAACATTGCCAGAAAAATGGCGGAAAAATGCAACCCTGTAATTTTACAACCGTGTGAACATAAAATTTTTGTTTTGCAACGTTAGCAGAAAAGTCATTGCGAGATAATTTGCAGATTGTTATATGTGCGAATTTTATGCATGTGACAACGGCGCCATTGCCACAAAAACATTTTATTTTCAATACTGTCTATAAAATATTTTAATTGGCAATCCTGCATATAAATATTTAAAAAAATATTGTAAATATATGACATTTTAAGGTTTTCTTGCAATTGTCTGAACAGTAAATTCACCTTTGTAAAATAGTAAATTCTGTCATGGTCCGTATATTTGCAGCACTCTAACAGGGTTGATAACGTTTGCCGATTTGGCAATCGTATACACTCAGCTTTAGAAATAAATAATATTTAAAAAATTGTGTTTCAAATATTTAATATTTTGTTTCGATTCAAGCATATCAAAAATTCAGCTCTCCGGCAAACACACAAAATTCTGGCCTAAGCGCTGATCATTCAAACGTTTTCACGTCCGAGATTAGAGTACCAAACTACATTAGAAAAAACATGAAAAGCTTCGAATTAAAAAAATCGTGTTGCATAGTGTCATTAAAAGACAAAGTTACCCTCTTTATTGTTGAAAATTTCAACTGTTTCCTGAGGAATCCAGTTGCATTGTGCCTGATTGTAATGGCGATGGGTTTGACAATACATTTATTTCACAATTACCATTATGAGCTCCGGAACCTAACGTGTGATGACTAATTATTAATGACAAAAACAATAGTTGGTTCGTCACCGTGTGTTTTAAAATATATTGTTTTTGGTATTCCGGGACCGACTCTATACTACCCTCCAACATTGTTCAAATGTTCATTGAACAGACAGACGGACACGGGTAATTCGACTCAACAAGTGACTCACAACACGCACAAAGTCGTAACCGACGCACAAAGTCGTAATACCTTTTTTCGGGTATACAAATTTCAATAATTTTTATATTTCACCATATTTTTCCATGTTTACAGCCGTTTGACAAAAAATGTTGTAAACTACTGTAATTAAACCATTTGAACGAAATTTTGCACAAATACCATTTACAGCTGCAACTCGCTTTGGATTGAAAATGGCAACATCACGATTTTTCTTCAACGACATACAAACGACATACACTATCGGACAAAATAAAGTGCAAATGAGTGATAAAAATCTTAATACCGGAAAAAATAATGACTTGTAATTGTATTAATAACCAGTAAGGAAAGGCTAAAGTCGGGCGGGGCCGACTATATAATACCCTACACCACTCTCGAAATATTGAATAACTCTGATATATAAATTTTGTAATTCATGTATAAATTGTTTACATAAATTTACTTTTGGGACATTTTATACTTAAATAATACCCTGTACCACAGTGTGGTGTAGGGTATAAAAACGATTGGATCTAAAAAGCCAAATCGGATGAAACATATATATGGGAGCTATAACTAAATCTTTACCGATTTTCTTCAAATTCAACAATGTTGGTTCATGGATCAAGAAACTCTACCATTCTAAATTTCAAAACGATTGGATGTAAAATACAGCTTTTATAGGACTAAAGGGCCAAATCGGACGAAACATATATATGGGAGCTATAGCTAAATCAGCACCGATTTTCTTCAAATTCGGTAGTGTTGGTTCATGGATCAAGAAACCCTACCATTCTAGATTTCAAAAGGATTGGATGTAAAATACAGCTTCTACAGGACTAAAGAGCAAAATCGGACGAAACATATATATGGGAGCTATAGCTAAATCTTAACCGATTTTCTTCAAATTCGGCAATGTTGGTTCATGAATCAAGAAACTCTACCATTCTAAATTTCAAAACGATTGGATGTAAAATACAGCTTTTATAGGACTAAATGGCCAAATCGGGCGAAACATATATATGGGAGGTATAGCTAAATCTTAACCGATTTTCTTCAAATTCGGTAGTGTTGGTTCATGGATCAAGAAACTCTACCATTCTAAATTTCAAAATGATTGGATGTAAAATACAGCTTCTTCAGGACTAAAGAGCAAAATCGGACGAAACATATATATGGGAGCTATAGCTAAATCTTAACCGATTTTCTTTAAATTCGGCAATGTTGGTTCATGGACCAAGAAACTCTACCATTCTAAATTTCAAAATGATTGGACGTAAAATACAGCTTCTATACAACTAAAGGGAAAAATCGGACGAAACATATATATGGGAGCTATAGCTAAAACTTCACCGATTTTCTTCAAATTCGGTAGTGTTGGTTCATGGATCAAGAAACTCTACCATTCTAGATTTCAAAAGGATTGGATGTAAAATACAGCTTCTACAGGACTAAAGAGCAAAATCGGACGAAACATATATATGGGAGCTATAGCTAAATCTTAACCGATTTTCTTCAAATTCGGTAGTGTTGGTTCATGGGTCAAGAAACTCTACCATTCTAAATTTCAAAAGGATTGGATGTAAAATACAGCTTCTACAGGACTAAAGAGCAAAATCGGACGAAACATATATATGGGAGCTATAGCTAAATCTTAACCGATTTTCTTCAAATTCGGCAATGTTGCTTCATGGATCAAGAAACTCTACCATTCTAAATTTCAAAAGGATTGGATGTAAAATACAGCTTCTATAGGACTAAAGGGCCAAATCGGACGAAATATATATATGGGAGCTATATCTAAATCTGAACCGATTTCAACCAAATTCAATAGCGATCTTAACAGCTGCGAAATACTCTAAACTGCAAAATTTCAGAACGATCGGAGTGAAATTGCGACCTGTAGTCGACGAACAACTTTACATGGACAGACGGACGGACAGACGGACAGACGGACAGACGGACGGACAGACATGCTTAAATCGACTCCGCTAGTGATTCTGAGTCGATCGGTATTAAGGTTGGTCTAGCTGTGTTATTTTCAGGTGTTACAAACATCTGCCGTGAAACAAACTTATAACACCCTGTACCACAGTGTGGTGTAGGGTATAAAAATGAGAGCACATTTATTTAAGCCATAGTATGTTGTAAAAAATATATAAAAACATTTTTTTGTGTTCATTAGAAAACAATAAAACATAACCAGTAAGGAAAGGCTAAAGTCGGGCGGTGCCGACTATATAATACCCTACACCACTCTCGTAATATTGAATAACTCTGATATATAAATTTTGTAATTCATGTATAAATTGTTTACATAAATTTACTTTTGGGACATTTTATACTTAAATAATACCCTGTACCACAGTGTGGTGTAGGCTATAAAAACGATTGGATCTAAAGAGCCAAATCGGATGAAACATATATATGGGAGCTATAGCTAAATCTTTACCGATTTTCTTCAAATTCGGCACTGTTGGTTCATGAATCAAGAAACTCTACCATTCTAAATTTCAAAACGATTGGATGTAAAATATAGCTTCTATAGAACTAAAGGGCCAAATCGGACGAAACATATATATGGGAGCTATAGCTAAATCTTAACCGATTTCCTTAAAATTCGGTAGTGTTGGTTCATGGGTCAAGAAACTCTACCATTCTAAATTTCAAAACGATTGGATGTAAAATACAGCTTTTATAAGACTAAAGGGCCAAATCGGACGAAACATATATATGGGAGCTATAGCTAAATCTTAACCGATTTTTTTCAAATTCGGCAATGTTGGTTCATGGATCAAGAAACTCTACCATTCTAAATTTCAAAACGATTGGATGTAAAATACAGCTTCTATAGGACTAAAGGGCCAAATCGGACGAAACATATATATGGGAGCTATAGCTAAATCCTAACCGATTTTCTTCAAATTCGGTAGTGTTGGTTCATGGATCAAGAAACTCTACCATTCTAAATTTCAAAACGATTGGATGTAAAATACAGCTTCTATAGGACTAAAGGGCCAAATCGGACGAAACATATATATGGGAGCTATAGCTAAATCTTAACCGATTTTCTTCAAATTCGGCAATGTTGGTTCGTGGATCAAGAAACTCTACCATTCTAAATTTCAAAACGATTGGATGTAAAATACAGCTTCTATAGGACTAAAGGGCCAAATCGGACGAAACATATATATGGGAGCTATAGCTAAATCTTAACCGATTTTCTTCAAATTCGGTAGTGTTGGTTCATGGATCAAGAAACTCTACCATTCTAAATTTCAAAACGATTGGATGTAAAATACAGCTTTTATAGGACTAAAGGGCCAAAACGGACGAAACATATATATGGGAGCTATAGCTAAATCTTAACCGATTTTCTTCAAATTCGGCAATGTTGGTTCATGGATCAAGAAACTCTACCATTCTAAATTTCAAAACGATTGGATGTAAAATACAGCTTCTATAGGACTAAAGGGCCAAATCGGACGAAACATATATATGGGAGCTATAGCTAAATCTTAACCGATTTTCTTCAAATTCGGCAATGTTGGTTCATGGATCAAGAAACTCTGCCATTCTAAATTTCAAAACAATTGGATGTAAAATACAGCTTTTATAGGACTAAATGGCCATATCGGACGAAACATATATATGGGAGCTATAGCTAAATCTTAACCGATTTTCTTCAAATTCGGTAATGTTGGTTCATGGATCAAGAAACTCTACCATTCTAAATTTCAAAACGATCGGATGTTAAATACAGCTTCTATAGGACTAAAGGGCCAAATCGGACGAAAGATATATATGGGAGCTATATCTATATCTAAACCGATTTCAACCAAATTCAATAGCGATCTTAACAGCCGCGAAATACTCTAAACTGCAAAATTTCAGAACGATCGGAGTGAAATTGCGACCTGTAGTCGACGAACAACTTTACATGGACAGACGGACGGACGGACGGACGGACATCGTTAAATCGACTCAGCTAGTGATTCTGAGTCGATCGGTATACTTTAAGGTGGGTCTGGCTGTGTTATTTTCAGGTGTTACAAACATCTGCCGTGAAAAAAACTTATAATACCCTGTACCACAGTGTGGTGTAGGGTATAAAAACAATATTTCACATCGTATTGGACTTAGCCAAAATAAAGTGCAAATTCATATTTTTATTCTAGCAGGAACATAATTTAATATTCAGGGTTGTTGTAGAATCAGATTGCTGTCGGAATCGGAATTAAAATCGAGAAAAAACATAACTTTCTGTGACGCCAAATTTATTTTATTCTCGTTGTGGGATTCGGCTGTTGTCCGAATCGGAATTGAAATCGAAAAAAATAAACTTCTGTGACACCAAAGTTATTTTTCTTCTCGGTTTCAATTCCGATTCCGACAACAATCGGATTCCACAACAACCCCGATTAGTACTTTGTTGTTCTTCCTTTGCTCTCTAGCACTGCCTTAAGACGTTTTGACATACAGGGTTTTCCAACAAGAATTGTTATTTTGAATCACCCGGTATTTCGGTAGCTGTCACTTTTGAAGCTTTTATTCTTTGACATTTGACAAGTAGAAACTACGCCATTACTAAAATTGGAACGATGCACGATTCAACAACGCATTGAAATTATTAAAATTCGAAAGATCGAAAATCATCGAAAAATCATCTTGACTGATGAGGCCCATTTCCACCTCGGTGGCTACGTCAACAAGCAAAATTGTTGCATTTGGGGCTCGGAAAACCCAAGAGTTATTGTTGAGAAGCCTCTCCATTCTCAACGTGTGAATGTTTGGTGCGGTTTCTGGTCCGGCGGGGTCATTGGACCTTACTTTTTCGAAAATGAGGTTGGATCAAAAGTTTGATTAATGATTTTTTATGGTCGGAGTTGGATGGTATTGATCTGGCCAACGTTTACTTTCAACAAGACGGCTCTACGTGCCACACAAGCAACGAAACCATTGCTCCGTTACGGGAAAAGTTTCCGGACCGTGTTTTCTCTCGAAGAGGTGATCACAATTGGCCACGGAGATCTTGTGATTTAACACCTTGCGACTTCTTCCTCTGGGGCCACGTGAAAGATAAGGTCTACGCCAACAGCCCACCGTCGATTCAAGACCTCAAAGATAGAATTCGTGGGGCTGTCGAGAACATAGGGCAGCCACTTTGCGATTTGGTTATGGAAGAATTCATGAAAAGGATATGGTCCTGTAAGCGTGGTTGTTGTGGCCATTTGGCTGATGTTTGTTTTTCATTATTAACGGCATACCTTCCTCTTTATTATGAAATAAACATCCGATCATTTATCTCAAAAAGAATCATTTTTCTTTGAATACCAAAATAACACCTCTTGTTGGAAAACCCTTTACTTCTGGTTAAAACGCAGAAAGTTTCAACGTTTGATCGCGATTTCATCGGTATTTTTGAATCTAAAATGACCCACAAATGTTCGATGGGGTTTAGAAAAGGATCTGAGGGGGCCATTCCATAAATTCGATTGTCTTGAAAATATTGTTATGCCACTCAACTAGTATGTTTACGATCGTTATCCTGTTGAAAAATAAACGCTCCCAATTGCATTTCTCGAGCACTTTCGTCTAGATTGTCACTCAAAATATTCAAGTAGTCTCTGGCTAATTTTTACCAGGCGACCAACTCCTGCCGTAGAGAAGCACCCACATGCCATAAGACTACCTCTGCCATGTTTTACAGTATGAATAAGATTATTTGGCTTCAGCCTTTCTGAAGGTCCACACCACACCCGCTTCCTTCTATTTTCATTTTTTAATTCAAATTTGGATTCGTCTGTCCTAATAACCCTATCCCAAAAGGTTTCAGGCATATTTACGTAGTTTTATATTTACTGCTCGCAGTAGCAGTTTTTTCTTGGCAAAGAAAGTTGGCATACCTCTTTCATGTAACCTTTATTGAACCGTTCGTGCAGACACACATAAATTTAGGTCCTCTTTTATACTTCTACTGGATATTGCTGGATTTTGTTTTACTTTAATGGCGATGTGGTCATCATCTGATTTGGAAGTACTTCGCTTTATTCTACAAAAATGTTTAAAACTTTCATTAGATCCAACACTTTTAAATTTCTGAAATATTTTTCGAGCTGCGGATATAGAAATTTTGCAATTTTTTGATAAATCAGCATATGTCATACCATATAATTGTATAAATAGACAAATGTCTCATGCTTTGTTTCTTTACGAGTACTTTCTGAAAATAACAAATAATTTGTATTGTATTTTTTACACCTATTGTCTTATCATAAAAATTTTACAGATTCTTGAGAACATATGTGAGGTATTACCACATAAGTTTAAACTATTTTTTCATACATTTCTTGCGATTAGGGTAATTTGCACTTTATTTTGTCACTTGTAAATTTCAACTAAATTCCTAATTTGCACTGCAGCTACTTATCAACATTTCTTATTGAAAAACATATTTTTGGCTATTTTACCTTTAGCGGATATTTTGCGTGGAAATTTTATTCTTTGCCAATCATAAATAAAAACAAACAACTTAGAAAACTTCCTTGTATTTTACAAATTAATATTACGTACTTCTTGGTTTCTAAACGGTTCAACAAAAAGTAAAAAGAGGTAAATGTAAAAAAAACGATAAATACTGCAAACTCAATTGTTTCAAACATTTTTGGCTTCAGTTTTCTTGGGATCTGGACATTCGCCACATTTCTCAAAACTTAACGAACGGTTCTTATCACCTCTCATGCCAAAGGGTGCGTCGCCACGTACCTCCATGAAATAGCTGCCCTTAATATTAGTAGGTACCGCATAGCCCATGGGTACATCTTGTTTGGGACATTTGCCTTCGCGCAAGCGAGTCAAGGAGGTGCAACGTGCACCCAAGAAGTTATTCTCATTGCCCGGATAGACAGTCTCTGCGAAATACTCCCAAGATCTGGCATGAGCACAGACAACACTAACACAACCCGGTGGCAGAGGATCCAATCCACCGGGATAGAAGTCAGCATCCCCGGTGGGATTACGTTTACCCAAAACTCCGGAATTACTGTGAATGACATCAATAAAGTCAGCATCACCACGCATGAGGCCAGACAGTGCCTCACCCTCATTGAAGCAGGGTTTAGCCGGATCTAGGCCCGTAACACGAGGTATAGTTTTTCCCGTCCGCTCATGGAAGTAACGAGCCGCTGCACCCATAATATGGGCACCCAAACTGTGTCCAATTAAATGAATTCTCTCAACTGGCACAATTTTGACTAACTGTTCAAGGCCCGCAGCAATGTGCATACCCAAGTCTTCGGTATTAAAGGCAGACCAGGTGTAGAGGGTATCCACAAATGAACCGGCATCAATGGCCTATATTTATGAAAGAGTTGCATTAAATATAATTCTTATTCGGAATTAAAATAAAATCAAAACTTACCACAAAGTTTACATCACCACGACAGGCATAGGCTTTGGCGAATACATCAATTGTGTCGGTATCATTGACAGTTGTTGTCCACCCCGTGGCTAAGATGACCACCTTCTTCTTGGGATCAAATTCCGGACTAGTCCACATTTCATTGGCCTTGAGCAGGGGATGATTGTATCTATTGCAAGCTGTTCTCAGCTGAAAGTACAGCTTATCGATATTGGGTGAATACATCGGTGCAATTGTATTGGATGAGAGAGCAGATGAACCTGTAATAAATGCATATATGTAAGATAGTCTATTATTAATATTCGAACTTTGAATCAATTGAAATGAGTTCTTTAATTTTTTCAAAAAAAAACTTTTTTGTTGCACAAAAGAACTATCAAAAAGAAAAAAAAAGAAAAAAATGTTTGTTCCAGATTTAAAAGCTATCATCCTAACGAAGAAAACAATGGCTATATGAAAAAATCTATGCATACATGCAACAATTATTGAGAAAGTAAGGGAAATTAAAAAAATATTTTTTCATATTTTTTATTTGGACCACTTTGTTTGGGAGGTACCAAAGTGTTTGTATGCACAGAAAACTTTTTGTGCAAAATGGTCTATTTGAATGAGAGGTACCACTGCTTTAATTAAAAATTCAATTTTCAAATGTAGATATTTCGGATATTTTATGAATCGGACGGAAAAGTTACACGCGCTTAACCATTTTTTTCATCGGAGGTGGCCTCTTTTGAGGCCATGCAGCTCCGCAGGGTGCAGTTTGACAAGCATCAATAAGACACTGCATGTTCATTTGGCCGTTAAAAAGATCTGTTCTCGTTAGATCCCATATAATATGACGAATTCTCAAAAAAAGGCTCGTTTCGTTTGGAGCAAAGAAAAATACAACCGCGGTAGCTCAAATGCAGTGAATAACAACGTCACAGGTGACAAATCATGGATCTATGCATATGGGCCCAAAATTAAACATCAATCGTCTTTCAAGTCGAGCCAAATCCCACAAAAGTTTTTCGTGGAAGAAGCACATCGAAGCAAATTATCGCGGTCACGTGGCCACAGTGCCTTAAGTGGAACTTAGGAAGGTCAATTCTGAGTGGTACACAACCATCTGTTGTCAAGAGTTTTTGAAGAAATAAGGAAAAACAATAAGAGAAGTCGGATCATTTTGCATCACGACAACAGGCGTGTTTTCGTTACACCATAGGTGCTTAATTTGTATGGGGAGCTAAGCACTTCTAAGCATTATTAGTTCCCGATGAAGTTTGGTGGTTGCCAGATTGGGCATCTTATATTTCCCAAAATGGCATCTCATTTTTGGAGAGATTGTTCTCAATTATTATGAATTAAAGGGAAGAAGAAGAACAAAAATGGAAAATTATTTTAATATTTCTAAAAAGAGTGTAAAGAATTGAACATAGAATGGAAAATTATTTTAATATTTCTAAAAAGAGTGTAAAGAATTGAACATAGAATAGTAAATGTATGTTTTATAAATACATTACACGAATTTTTTGTCTGTTTCGCACTGTTCTTTCTTCGCAACTGCTTATGCGCCAATTAGTGGAAGTCAGTAGTTTTCGCAGCAAAGTGCTAAACTAAAATCGCTAGCTTGTAACGAAAACATGCCTAATGTGAGCTCTCACACATCAGCTGAAACAATGAGCTATTTGAGCACTCAAAATGTTGAATTGATGGTCATCCGCCATACCGCCCTGATTTGACATCAAATGACATCTTCTTATTCGCTCACATCAAGAAAAATCTTCTTGGTTAACGTTTTTCGACGCCCGAAGCAAAACCATGTTTTGGAGGTGAATTTTTCTACACAATGTAAATAAAAAATTCGCGCTCAAATGACAAAGCGTCGTGCGTGAAGTTATGCTAAAAAATTTCATACATTCCAATGGAAGTTCCAGTTTTCTTCTGTCAACGCCAGTATTGTACGGAACCGAAATATAAATAGCAACCCTCGTACTATAAAGCATTACACTGTACAAAGTTTCGAGTATTAATATTCACAATTATTTAAATATATAAGCAGTTAAACAGTTAAATTTTTGTACAAGAATGGCCCCTTTGTGTGCGAGGGAGGTACCAAAAGGGGTGGCGACATTTCGTCAATTTTTCGCAAGATGATAGCGACGAATAAACTATTAATATGTGATGATGAATTCAGATGATTCGGATAAGTAGTATTAAAGTTATTTGAAACCCAGTAAGGAAAGGCAGAAAGTCGGGCGGGCCGACTATATAATACCCTACACCTCCCTAACAATGCGATAAGGGTCATTGCGATAATAATTTGGAATAATTGGTAAATGGGTAAGAACATATATATGTGGATATATCTAATTCTGAACCGATAATCGCTAAATTAAGCAATATTCGTTCCTAAATTGAGAAACATATTTGTGGAAAATTTTAATGATCGGAAGTAAAGTACAACTTCTATAGTGCTTTGATACCAAATCAGGAGGAACATATATACGGATGTTATATATAAATCTGAACCGATTTTCCCTGAATACTCATTCATGTAAAAAGACCTCTTTCTGTAGAATTTCGTACTGATCGGATATAAAATAACATTTTTACAGCGCTTGCATGTCAAATCGGGGGTAACGTTTATATGGGGGCTATATCTAAATCTGAACCGATTTCTTCCACATTTAACAGTGTTCATTCAAATAATAGGAAACCTCTTTCTGCCGAATTTCATACTGATCGGATATAAAATAACATTTTTACAGCGCTTACACTTCAAATCGGGGGTAAAGTATATATGGGGGCTATATCTAAATCTGAACCGATTTCCTCCAAATTTAACAGTGCTCATTCATATTATAAGAAACCTCATTCTGCTGAATTTCATACTGATCGGATATAAAATAACATTTGTACAGTGCTTACACTTCAAATCGGGGGTAACGTATATATGGGGGCTATATCTAAATCTGAACCGATTTCTTCTAAATTTAACAGTGTTCATTCATATAATAAGAAACCTCTTCTTGCCGAATTTCAGACTGAACGGATATAAAATAAAGTTTTAACAGCGCTTACATGTCAAATCTGGGCTAACATATATATGGGGGCTATATCTTAATCTGAACCGATTTTAACCAAATTCAATAGGGATCGTTCTTGGGCCCAAAAAAATATATGTGCAAAGTTTCGTCGAGATCGGACCATAATTGCAACTTGTACTTTGATTACAAGAATACATGCACAGACGGACAGACAGACGGACATAGCTAAATCAACTCAGAAAGTCTATTTCTGGGTCTATTTCTTCTCCTTTTGGGTGTTACAAACAAATGCACAAAGTTATAATACCCTGTACCACAGTGTGGTGTAGGGTATAATCGATATTTTACTAAAATTTAACGTTTGTCAGGGAGTTACCAGAAGGAGTGGGCATATATGGCCCATTCAGTATATGAAAACAACTTTGTTAAAAATTAAAGAAGAAGTAGTGACATGTATTGGGGGTGGTTGTAATGGTTGGATAGACAGATCTGTTTTGGGAGGCACCAAACTCCCATTGCCACCACAGAGTTGTTTTCATATGCTGAAAACAACAAAAACGATCTTGAGCCTAACAAAGGCAACAAACAAGGTATGTAAAGTTTTTCTTTTTAAAAATAGTTTTCTAAAATTCCAATTTTCATGGAAGATAGCTTTAGTATTTGGACCATATTTTTTGTAGTAAAGGGTGGTTAAATTGTAAGGGCCGATGTTGAATGTGAACCACTCCTAAACGCCAAGTTTTTTTCTGCACTTCATTTAACATTTCTCAATTTCAGACTAACTCAATTTGAACCATGGAAAGATACACAATCGAGCAACGCGTTAAAGTTTTTTAAGCCTTTTACGAAAATGGGCCTTCAAATCAAAATGCATTTCGTGATGTTTTTTTGATCAGCATAATCGACCAAATGTGTCCACAATCGGGAGAATTGTGCGCAAATTTCAGCAAACAGGGTCTGTAGGAGATGTGAAAACACCTGTGCATGTTCGCCCAGTTCGTTTGGTGCGGCTTATGGGCTGGCGACGTCATCGGGCCAAACTTCTTCGAAATGAGGCCGGTCAGGCAGTTACTGTGAATGTGTTCGCTATCGTGAGATGATAACGAACTTTTTATGGCCCGAATTGGATGATTTGGATGTGGACAATATGTGGTTTCAACAGGACGGTGCCACTTGCCACACAGCTAACGAAACAATGGCTCTTTTGAGCAACAAATTCAATGGCCGTGTTATCTCACGTCGTGGCGATGTCAATTGGCCGCCAAGATCATGTGATTTGACACCGTTGGCCTTCTTTCTTTGGGGTTATTTGAAAGAAAAGGTGTACGCCGATAAGCCAGCAACAATTCAAGAGCTAAAGGATGAGATAATTCGGCACATTAACGGCATAGAACCTCAATTATGCCTCAGCGTCATCGAAAATTTGAACCATCGGATAGAGGCGTGCCGCCGAGGTCGCGGCGGCCATTTGGCCGATATTTTGTTCCATACATAATTGTACCATACCAATATTATCATAATAAAACCAGTAAGGAAAGGCTAAAGTCGGGCGGGGCCGACTATATAATACCCTACACCACTCTCGTAATATTGAATAACTCTGAAATATAAATTGTGTAGTTCATGTATAAATTGTTTATTCTAAATTTCAAAACGATTGGATGTAAAATATAGCTTCTATAGAACTAAAGGGCCACATCGGACGAAACATATATATGGGAGCTATAGCTAAATCTTATCCGATTTTCTTCAAATTCGGTAGTGTTGGTTCATGGATCAAGAAACTCTACCATTCTAAATTTCAAAAAGATTGGATGTAAAATACAGCTTTTATAGGACTAAAGGGCCAAATCGGACGAAACATATATATGGGAGCTATAGCTAAATCTTAACCGATTTTCTTCAAATTCGGTAGTGTTGGTTCGTTGATCAAGAAACTCTACCATTCTAAATTTCAAAAAGATTGGATGTAAAATACAGCTTCTACAGGACTAAAGAGCAAAATCGGACGAAACATATATATGGGAGCTATAGCTAAATCTTAACCGATTTTCTTTAAATTCGGCAATGTTGGTTCATGGATCAAGAAACTATACCATTCTAAATTTCAAAACGATTGGATGTAAAATACAGCTTCTATAGGACTAAAGTGCCAAATCGGACGAAACATATATATGGGAGCTATAGCTAAATCTTAACCGATTTTCTTCAAACTCGGCAATGTTGGTTCATGGATCAAGAAACTCTACCATTCTAAATTTCAAAACGATTGGATGTAAAATACAGCTTCTATAGGACTAAAGGGCCAAATCGGACGAAAGATATATATGGGAGCTATATCTAAATCTGAACCGATTTCAACCAAATTCAATAGCGATCTTAACAGCTGCGAAATACTCTAAACTGCAAAATTTCAGAACGATCGGAGTGAAATTGCGACCGGTAGTCGATGAACAACTTTACATGGACAGACGGACGGACAGACATGCTTAAATCGACTCAGCTAGTGATTCTGAGTCGATCGGTATACTGTGTTATTTTCAGGTGTTACAAACATCTGCCGTGAAACAAACTTATAATACCATGTACCACAGTGTGGTGTAGGGTATAAAGAAATGACAATAATTTCCTAAACAATTTGTGTTTTATTCAAAATCAAAATCGGCCCTTAAAATTTAACCACCGTTTATAAGCTCGATAAAGCCAGAATACCATTTAAATTAAAGAAATGAAAAGGGCTAGATATGCTGAAAACATCAGTTTCACGTAGAAAGGGAAGTTTAGCAACTGTCGTTACAAAATTAGAAAAAATTTTATTTTTTTAAAAAAAAATCATTTTTTGCTGGCACGAAAAAATTCATAAAAAATTAAAAAGTTCGCAAAAAAATTTTTGTTCCACTTCTTGAAAGCTATCATCCTAACGAAGAAAGCAATGTCAAAATATCTATGGATAAATCTATAAAATACGATCTATCCATATTGTAACAAGTAAGAATGTTTCAGTCGGGTAAACCGACTAAGGTATACCCTCACTTTATGAGTTATGTAATATATAACATTGCGCTAATTAATCTGTCAATTTTTGTGGGAGGTACCAGAAGGGGTTTAACAAATACACCTATGTATTTTTCGGTAAACAGTATTTTCTTCAAATACATTGCACGGTTCCGAACTATAAGCGTTTATGTGCACTGGTATATTAATGTTACGAACTATAAAATTTTGGTATGATTTGGTTATTTAGTGTGGGAGGTGCCAAAAGGGGCGTGGTAGTATCGCCCATTTTGCACGGGACTATAGGTACTATAAAGGCATTACACTGTACAAAATTTGAAGTATTTGTGTGCACTGGTATTAAAGTTATAAGTCGTTAACTTTTGGTATAAAACGGTCCATTTGTGTGGGAGGTACCAAAAGGGGCGTGGTAGTATCGCCCTATATATCGACTATAGGTACTGTAAAGGCATTACACTTCACAAAATCTCAAGTATTTCTATAAACTGGAATCAAAGTTATAAGCCGTTAACTTTTTGTGTAAAATGCGATCAAGAAACTAATACTAGTATTTGTGGAATGGTCAAAGATTCTGAATAGTAGTATAGAAGTTATGAGAAAATCAATATTTCACTGAATTGTTACCCTTTGTGGGGGAGCTACTCGAAGGCGTGAATCAACATAGTCCATCTTTGACCTTAGTCTGAGATAGAAAAAAAATATTGAAACATACCAAATTTGAAATCAATCGGTTAATTTTTTTTTCGCTTGAACGTTAGCTTCCAAGAACTGGAACAAACAATTTGTTTGTTAAATTGTTCCCGATTTTTTATGATTTTTTCGTGCCGGAAAAACGATTTTTTTCGTGCCGCCAAAGAAATCAATTTTTTTCTATATATTTTAACGACAGTTACTAAACTTCTTTTTACACGTGGAAGTGTCATTACTAGCACTTGTATTTATTTTTTTAAAGAAAAAAACACAGAAAATTCAAATTGAATGGGGAATGTTTATTATCATTTGAAAGAACATTCTTTGGCATGTTTTTTTTTGAAGATTATGTCTATCAAATGTTGGCCGCGGCTACGTCTCAGATGGACCATCCGTTGAGTCCAATTTTCGATGACTCGATTATGTTGACTATAAATTGAGCGAAGTGCACGAAACACATTTCTCACAGAACGTGAATTTTCCTAATAAAGTTGAACGATTTGTAAACGTTGTTCAGGCGTAAGTCTTTCCATGATGAAATGCCAAACAATACGTAACAAAAATAACATGACAGCATGACACGACTCACACGTGATCTGTCAAAAAATGGCTTTTAAAAACGTATCTCTACTTGGATCACCCGTTATATCCGTGCTTTATCGAGCATATACTTCAGAAAATATAGCCCAAATACTAAAGACACTTTCCAAGAAAAAGGAAATTTTAAAGAAATTTTTTTATTATACCCTACACCACACTGTGGTACAGGGTATTGTAAGTTTGTTTCACGGCAGATGTTTGTAACACCTGAAAATAACCCAGCAAGACCCACCTTAAAGTATACCGATCGACTCAGAATCACTAGCTGAGTCGATTTAACGATGTCTGTCCGTCCGTCCGTCCGTCCGTCCGTCCGTCCGTCTGTCCATGTAAAGTTGTTCGTCGACTACAGGTCGCAATTTCACTCCGATCGTTCTGAGTATTTCGCGGCTGTTAAGATCGCTATTGAATTTGGTTGAAATCGGTTCAGATTTAGATATAGCTCCCATATATATCTTTCGTCCGATTTGGCCCTTTAGTCCTATAGAAGCTGTATTTTACATCCGATCGTTTTGAAATTTAGAATGGTAGAGTTTTTTGATCCATGAACCAACATTGCCGAATTTGAAGAAAATCGGTTAAGATTTAGCTATAGCTCCCATATATATGTTTCGTCCGATTTTGCTCTTTAGTCCTGAAGAAGCTGTATTTTACATCCAATCATTTTGAAATTTAGAATGGTAGAGTTTCTTGATCCATGAACCAACACTACCGAATTTGAAGAAAATCGGTTAAGATTTAGCTATAGCTCCCATATATATGTATCGTCCGATTTGGCCCTTTAGTCCTATAAAAGCTGTATTTTACATCCAATCGTTTTGAAATTTAGAACGGTAGAGTTTCTTGATCCATGAACCAACACTACCGAATTTGAAGAAAATCGGTTAAGATTTAGCTATAGCTCCCATATATATGTTTCGTCCGATTTGGCCCTTTAGTTCTATAGAAGCTATATTTTACATCCAATCGTTTTGAAATTTAGAATGGTAGAGTTTCTTGATTCATGAACCAACGTTGCCGAATTTGAAGAAAATCGGTAAAGATTTAGCTATAGCTCCCATATATATGTTTCATCCGATTTGGCTCTTTAGATCCAATCGTTTTTATACCCTACACCACACTGTGGTACAGGGTATTATTTAAGTATAAAATGTCCCAAAAGTAAATTTATGTAAACAATTTATACATGAATTAAAAAATTTATATATCAGAGTTGTTCAATATTACGAGAGTGGTGTAGGGTATTATATAGTCGGCACCGCCCGACTTTAGCCTTTCCTTACTGGTTTTTTATTAAAAAAATTATAATAATTTTTTTTTATTTTTTTCGTGTTTAGGACAGCAACAAAAATTTTGTTGCATAGTGCTGTTAGTGCACACGTCCGAAAATTATCATAATAAATTGGTTGGGTATTTTTTTTTCCTGAGTGACATACACGTTCGTGACGTATGCTAGTGATTCAACGTATCGTTTATTTTTTATTCGCTTTATTTGTGTGGAGTGAGTAAATGTCCGGTACATAATTTCACAAAACACTTCATTGTTCTTCACCGCAATCTTACGATATGGCAAAAACCACAGAACAAATATTTGCCTATATATATGAAGTACAATAGTATATTTAGCTTAAATTAATTTAAGGTTTAGTGTTGCATTTAGATCTCAATTTTTCCAATTCTATGCTGCACTGAATATATTTGGTTAAAAAAAGAACGGCCCTATGCTCCTCCTGGGAACTATGGGAAAATATATATATTAAAACAAGTAAAAGCCTTAAGTTCGGCCATGCCGAATCTAATATAACCCCAACCATGGATTGCCTTCCATTCTATTACTGGAAAATTGCTAGATACGGAGCAAATCTTGGAGCCACCTTTTTTGTTAAGTAAATTAGAAGACTCTGCATTTTTAGCCAAATTTTAGGCCTCAAATTCTTTAGCTGAAAAATGTGGTATTTATGGCTTAAATTGGCATATTTGAGGGCTACCTCTACACGGGGACTACAACAAAATATAAACATTTTATTGAGATGAATTCTTGCAAAATAGAATACAAACTGCAAAGTTTCAGCTAAATTGCTTAGAAAATGTGGTGTTAATGGCTTAAACAAGCCTTTTTGGGAGCGACATCTACAGGTGGACTATGAGGAAATATGAACGTATTTCAAAATTATTACTGTGATGAATTCTTCTCCAAAAAAAATACAAACTGCAAAGACTCACTTAAAATGCTTAGAATATGTGGTATTTATTATGGCATTCATGGCTTAAATAACCTTGTTTTGGAGCGACCTCTATAGGGTGACAATAAAAAAAATATGAACCGATGTGTAAAATGTTTAATGTGATGAATTCTTGTCAAAATTTAATACAAACTGCAAGGATTCAGCAAAATTGCTTTAAACATATGGTATCTATGGCTCAAAAGCCGTATTTTGGAGCGACCTCTATAGGGGAGCTATACGAGTATCAAAAATTTGACCGATATGGCCCATTTGCAATCCCAAATGACCTGCAACTATAAGAAGTATTTCTACCAAATTTGAATTAGCTCTATTATTACGGACTGTAGCGTGATTTAAGCAGACAGACAGAGGGTATAAAAAGAAGTACTTCTTTGATTTAAAAATCCAGGTTTTTCAGCCTAAAAAACTTCTCTTTTATTTGATAGAACATTTTTTAATAAATTATAAATTTCTGAGGATATATATTTTATTTGAAAATCAATAAAATCTATTTGGAATGCATATATTAATGCGTATATTACAATAAAGTATATTTGAAATGCTCAAATAAATTATATGTTTATATACAAACAAAAAAAGTAAGAAAGTTTCAGTCGGGTAAACCGTATACCCTCACTTTGTGAGTAATGTAATATTGAATATTACTCGAATTATTCTGTCAATTTGTGTGGGAGGTACCAGAAGGGGTTTATCAAATACACCTTTTTTCGCTGAACATTAGATACATTAAATGCATTGCACTGTGCCGACTTATAAGCATTTATGTACACTGGTATAAACGTTATGAGATATTAAATTGTGGTATGATTTGGGCATTTTGTGTGGGAGGTACAAAAAGGGGCGTGGCAATAACGCCCATTTTTCACAGGGCTATAGTCACTATAAAAACATTACACTGTACAAAATTTCAAGTATTTTTATACACTGGTTTTAATGTTATATGCTGTTAACTTTTGGTGCAAAAAGATACCTTTGTGTGGGAGGTACCAAAAGAGGCGTGGCAACAACACCCATTTGCCCTGGACTGTAGGCAATATAAAAGCATAATACTGTACAAAATTTCAAGTATTTTTATACACTGTTATTAATGTTATAAGCTGTTAACTTTTGGTGCAAAATGGTGCATTTGTGTGGGAGGTACCAAAAGGGACGTGGCGACTTCGCCCATTTTTCTCGAGTTGATAGCGACTAATAAGCTAATACTATCGCAGTTATTAAAGAATCAATATTTCACAACATTTTAACCCTTTGTGGGGGAGGTACTAGAAGGAGTGGACTTAGCCGGAGATAGAAAAAAATATTACCACATACCAAATTTGAGGTCAATCGGTTACTCCTTTCGAGAGTTATCGTGCGCACCAGCCAGCAGACAGACAGACAGACGGACGGACATTGCTCATTCGACTTAAAATTATCCAAAACGGATTTCCTCCGAACATACTTGGGTCACTCCTTCGACGTGTTACACTTTTTTCCGTAGCAAATGATATATACCCTCGTCACACTAAAGTGAGGGTATAATTATTGTTTAGGAATTTCTCCAAATATATTTTGTTTAAAAATGCTCTTCAAAACGTTGAAAATTTTTCGGATTTATTTTTTTTTGATTGATTTCGAGTTATACTTTACAATTTAAAATGTTTTAAGTTGCAATAACTTTTGTTTTATGCACTAATTTGTAATTTCTATTTATCCGGGTTCTCCGGCTGAATAATAATGAAACATTTTTGTCTGTCAACTTACATATCTGATTGACTGCAGAGGACACAAATTCAAATGGATAACCTGCAATCACTTGTTTACTGGTCTCAAATAAACCTTTGGGGGTGGGCAGTTTATTGCTCACATCCTTGATAACGCCTGTGGTTACATCCCCGGTTGATGTTAGGATATTCTTAAAACTCAAATCAACAGCTTCAGTAACACTGAGGGCGCAAAGTCCCAGAAGAATGCACAAAATTGTCGATTTCATCACAATAATAATCGTCACTTGATAATACGCTTCAGAAATTATTACGAAAATCTCATATATGTATTTAAAATTTTTAAAAACGAGAAATGAGAAAAAACGCTTTAAGATAATTCCAGACTTTTGTTTTAAATGACCACTTGGAGTGGACGCCGTCTGATATGTTCTAAAACTGAAATGTGTTCAGTGAATAAAACTTGGTTTTATACGAGCGACCACAACACTGTGGGAATTGTAAATTTAAATCACACAATTTATAAACAAAATTAAAAACAAAACAATGACAATACTCTGAATATGGAAATACTTACTTATATGTATGCATAATAGGCTGTACTGTCTCAACATTGATTAACCAATTCTTTAACAAACTTATTAAAATAATTTTCCTTCATGTGCTCTTCAAGACACGTCGTTTGAACCGCATATCAAACATAAGAAATTTCAAATTTTTATGAGAATGTTCTCTGGGCATCGTAATTCGAACAATAAATATATATCCAGAAGTTCTTGGCTAAAACCAAACTTTAGTAGTCCCGAGCAGTTCATCAATACATCTTAAGATTTTCAATTTTTCGGTACATCCTAATGTGCAAGTACTATATATGTTCAAACATTTAATTACCTATCAACCTATAAGGAACAACTAAACGAGCCTACCTTTTGAGGCATAGTGGAGCGCGAATAGTTAACCTGTTCATACAATTGCGATTGGAATAGAGAATGCTCTGCGCGTCCATATGCCTGATTGTTGCACGAAATGCTACCGGCTAATACATAAATTTTGTATATCATTTATAAATCAATATAATTGTTTACGTTTCACTGTTGTCGGCTGTGATGATATATTGATAGTCTGTCATTTAATTAAAATGGTTATCACATGTTGATTACACTACTTTACAGCCAATTTGTAGGGTATTATGACTTTGTGTTTACATAGGGTGACATTTTAGCTATTTGGTTTTTCTGCGTTAAGTTTTTGTCAGTTTCAGTTTTCTTTGCCATACCATCGCACAAAGATTGCAAATTATTGAGTTTGTTCTCAAAATTTTTGTTCTGTGAAAAAATGAGTTTTTATAGAAAAATTGTCTTTAGCGACGAGGCTCATTATTGACTCAAGTTATACCTGTCTTCTTGGAGGAATTGGAATACCCTTCTCTGAAAGCGCAAAATACTTAGGTAGGCGCTGGGGTCTGAACCCGTGTTTTTTAACAAAAGCCGACACACGCTACGTGTCGCACGTTACATTTTTTGCAGTCAAACTTTTTATAGTAGAAATTTTGTTTATTTTTAACAAATCAAATTACATTACTTTTAATAACATTTTGTAAAACATTTTTTTATATTTATAAATGTACTTATGAATAATATACAGTATAACCTCTCTAATCCGGACACTCGATAGTCCGGACTATCCAGTAATCCGGACAGCTCAATGATTCGGACAGTTTCGAAAATTAACCTTTGTAGTCCGGACATCAATATGTTTTTGTGTTTGTTTTTAAGTTTTTTACACTTTTTTAACAAAAACATGTAAATAGTTGTTCTGGGAAATGATAATTTTTTTTTTAAAGTGACCGGTGGTTGCTAATGTTCAAAATTTGTAATGAAATTGGTGCTTGGAAATATGAGGCGAAAAATTATAAAGTAATAAATCTGCTGTATTATTTTTGAAAATCTTCGTTTTTAATTCAGCTCCAGGCAGAAAAATGTCAGCAGATAGATTTACCTTCATGGTAACGAGGCTGGATCTCATACGTTTCCTCTCCTTTTAATAGGAACGCATGAAAATCCATGAGCGTTTAAAAAATTGTAACTTCGTTTTGTATATAAGACTACCAAAAAATGCTGGATATTGACTTCCGTCTTTGAAGATTGAAGAAATTTCTGATAAATGCTAAGAAGCCGCTGAAAGAACTTCCTCCATCACAAGAAATTGAAATCAATACGGAGGATTCCACAGAAAGAAAATGGGACCATAAAAATCATTGTTTACTTGTTCACCACTGATGAAGTAATAGTTCCGTCAGTTATGTCAAATGAAAATATTGAAGAGAGCATTGTAGTCTTGAGGAAATTCACTATTTTTGCAGCCGAACCCTTTTCAAGTGCTATTTTATAGGCTGAGAGAGTAATAATATTTCTAAAAGAATTTAAAAACAGATCTGAAAAACTTCACAAAGACAAGACAAGTAAAAATTTCAATTGTATTTATTATCTATCTTCTTCCTTTTAAGAAACGCTTTTCCTAATAAAATAAGAAAATATGGCCCACTTTCGAGTTTTGTACTGTAGTCCGGACTATTCAGTAATACGGACAAAGGTCGAAACTATATCTGTCCGGATAAGAGAGGTTATACTGTACATGTTTATGAATGAATGTTATGAGTTATCTAAGTTAGCACTACAAACAATGATAACAACGTTATTTTTTCTAGTAAAATTAAGAGATATGATGTGAGGAACCATTTTTGTAATACTTTTTGTATTAATGGACATCCACAAATATTTTTTTAACATCTAGTCTTACATATATTCCATTAAACAAACTAAAGTTGGATCAATTTTAAATTTTTTTAGTTGATGGAATGTTTCTGGGATTTGCCCATATGTATCACTGGTGCGCTGAGAACGACACCAACTGCGGAACTAAATGTTATATTATAGCAGTGCAATATGCCGCATGTTCTGCGATTAAACTCAGGGAACTGTCACGATGGTCGGGAAATGGCTACGGACATAGTGTCATTGTAGACAGAATGCATGACCTTCCGGGCACTGTTGATTACACTATGACAGAAATACTCTTTGGAAAAAAGTATCTCACTATTATACCCGATAGATCAGAACGGAAAAATCGTATCCCAGGACAGAGGAGATTCGTTAACTTCTATACAGACGGTTCCAAACTCAAAACCTATTGGGCTTTGGCTTTTAGCTATCACTGGCAAAAAAATTGCCTGATCACTGAAGTGTTTACCAGGCAGAAATCTTAGCTATTAAAGAGGTAGAGGAATGGCTGAAAATAAATGTGCTGACCAAAGTCGGTATAAATATAGGGTGATCTAAGTAGAGATACTTTTTTCAATACGCCTGAACAACGTTACGCCCGAACAACGTTTACAAATTATTCAGTTTTATTATCAAAATAATCGTTTGCCAATTGCGGTAAGTCATTTTTTTTTAAATAAAAAAAAAAACACTTTTAAGTCGACCCACGACCTTGACACCCATGAGCAATATTTTAGCTCTCGTTAAGAGCTATCTTTTTGCCATTGGCCGATTCCCGATCCGACGTACCGGAATCATCGGTCCATATTTCTTCAAAAATGATGCCGGTGAGAACGTTACCGTCAATGGCGACCGTTATCATGCCATGATAACCGACTATTTGATGCCTGAAATTGAAGCTCGTGATCTCGGCGACATTTGGTTTCAACAAGAAGGCGCCACTTCCCACACATCGCATCAATCAATGGATTTATTGAGAGAACACTTCGGTGAGCAGATAATTTCACGTTTTGGGCCGGTCGATTGGCCACCAAGATCGTGTGATATCACACCGTTAGACTTTTTCCTGTGAGGATATGTAAAGCCTAAAGTTTATGCGGACAAACCCGCTTCGTTTCCAGTCCCAGTCGAAATGCTCGAACGAGTCATCGAAAATTCGACTCAACGGATGGACCATCTCAGACGTAGCCGCGGCCAACATTTAATAGACATAATCTTAAACCAGTAAGGAAAGGCTAAAGTCGGGCGGGGCCGACTATATAATACCCTACACCACTCTCGTAATATTGAATAACTCTGATATATAAATTTTGTAATTCATGAATAAATTGTTTACATAAATTTACTTTTGGGACATTTTATACTTAAATAATACCCTGTACCACAGTGTGGTGTAGGGTATAAACACAATTGGATCTAAAGAGCCAAATCGGATGAAACATATATATGGGAGCTATAGCTAAATCTTTCGGCAATGTTGGTTCATGGATCCAGAAACTCTACCATTCTAAATTTCAAAACAAATGGATGTAAAATACAGCTTCTATAGAACTAAAGGGCCAAATCGGACGAAACATATATATGTGAGCTATAGCTTAATCTCAACCGATTTTCTTCAAATTTTGCAGTGTTGGTCCATGGATCAAGAAACTCTACCATTCTAAATTTCAAAATGATTGGATGTAAAATACAGCTTCTTCAGGACTAAAGAGCAAAATCGGACGAAACATATATATGGGAGCTATAGCTAAATCTTAACCGATTTTCTTCATATTCGGCAATGTTGGTTCATGGATCAAGAAACTCTACCATTCTAAATTTCAAAACGATTGGATGTAAAATACAGCTTCTTCAGGACTAAAGAGCAAAATCGGATGAAACAAATATATGGGAGCTATAGCTTAATCTCAACCGATTTTCTTCAAATTCGGTAGTGTTGGTTCATGGATCAAGAAACTCTACCGTTCTAAATTTCAGAATGATTGGAAGTAAAATACAGCTTCTACAGGACTAAAGGGCCAAATCGGACGAAACATATATATGGGAGCTATAGCTAAATCTTAACCGATTTTCTTCAAATTCGGCAATGTTGGTTCATGGATCAAGAAACTCTACCATTCTAAATTTCAAAACGATTGGATGTAAAATACAGCTTTTATAGGACTAAATGGCCAAATCGGATGAAACATATATATGGGAGCTATAGCTAAATCTTAACCGATTTTCTTCAAATTCGGTAGTGTTGGTTCATGGATCAAGAAACTCTACCATTCTAAATTTCAAAACGATTGGATGTAAAATATAGCTTTTATAGGACTAAATGGCCAAATCGGACGAAACATATATATGGGAGCTATATCTAAATCTTAACCGATTTTCTTCAAATTCGGCAATGTTGGTTCATGGATCAAGAAACTCTACCATTCTAAATTTCAAATCGATTGGATGTAAAATACAGCTTCTATAGGACTAAAGGGCCAAATCGGACGAAAGATATATATGGGAGCTATATCTAAATCTGAACCGATTTCAACCAAATTCAATAGCGATCTTAACAGCTGCAAAATACTCTAAACTGCAAAATTTCAGAACGATCGGAGTGAAATTGCGACCTGTAGTCGACGAACAACTTTACATGGACAGACGGACGGACGGACGGACATCGTTAAATCGACTCAGCTAGTGATTCTGAGTCGATCGGTATACTTTAAGGTGGGTCTATCTGTGTTATTTTCAGGTGTTACAAACATCTGCCATGAAACAAACTTATAATACCCTGTACCACAGAGTGGTGTAGGGTATAAAAAATAAATGCCAAGGAATTTTCTTTCAAATGACAATAAACATTCCCCATTCAATTTGAATTTTCTGTGTTTTTTCTTTAAAAAAGTAGGGAACCTCGAAATGGATCACACCTTATTTTCTCTGATAGTCAGACTGCTGTCAAGTCCCTGGAAACTATATTCCCGAATTCAAAACTGCCCTCGATTGTAGCAGATCTGTTCACGAGATGGCTGAACAGTTCAATATTCACCTGATATGTGTGACGAGTTACAGGGGCATACCAGGGAACTGCAAGGCAAATGAACTTGCAAGACTAGAAACTTCCCTACCCGCTCCAGGGGAACTGGAACATGTGGGCTTGCCTTTAGCGACCTACAAGCTCTTCTAGAGAGATAATGCACTTACGACAACAGTGCATACATTCCAGGCTAATGTTGCCCGGCCTAGACTCAAAACGCACCAAAGCACTGCTGTCGTTGTCGTGAACAGATCTCTCACTTATTGTGTCTGTCACAACAGGTCACTGTCTTATTGGACGGCACGCAGAGAGATTGAAAATCTTGAATAACGACTTTTGCAGATGCTGTGAAGACGAAGAGGAGGAGGAATCAATAGAACAGCTTCTTTGTCTTAAATACAAGGCTGTAATATTGCACCCTACAAGTGTGAGTTTTTTACAATAAGCGCGATAAAACCTAATTTTGTGGATGAAATTACATTTTAAGGTTATCGTTTCAGATCTAGTTTATTATAATCCATATCTTCAACTCCTCCTTGGATTAAACCTTATTGAGAAGGTGGAGCTAAGTACTTTGTTAACTGAAACGAAACCAATTATTCCAAATTACACAGTACAACACAAAAAAAAAATAACAGGGTTCTGTCAATGGATTATGGTAGAGGAGACCAACAAAATATATACGTATATCGGCGTTTTGAAAGATCACATCGGAATTTTATTTTAGGGGGGGTTAAAGTTTTCCCCCCTTTGCTAGTTCGTGCAGAATATCGGTATATAAAACTATGTGTTCTGTTCATCTGAGGTGTAGGGTATCTTCAGCAACTTTGTAGCAAATGTTAAGGCCTATATTTTTGTGGAATATTTAACCCTCTAGCTTCCCCCCATAACGGTGATTTTTGCCTATATTTTAATAAATCGTAAAAAAACTCCCCTAAAAATGGGTGGGGCGGGGTTGAAATGTTCTACAAAAATGATGGCCATAAAATTTTAACCCAAAACTTAACACAAACACCAAAATGCCGGCCAAGTTCAAGATTTCCTGTTAAGGGTTAATTTAGATATTATATAGTGTTAGTACCAAAAAGGTCTTTAAAAATTGGATTTTTCGGGGTTGATGTGAGAGATGCAAAAATAATAATGATTTTATTTTACAATTAAATAATATTTATTTTATATTAAATTATATTTCAGGACTATAAATTAAAAATCTATTAATAACGCATTTACAAAGAGAAATACTTATTAAATACATAAGTTCATTTATTTTTAATTCGCTTTTTTTCACTCTTGGCAATTCGACGCCATTATCAAACAATGTCCAACATAAATCTGTTATAAGAGACAAAATGCTCTTGCCTTTATAGCGTTTTTCAATAGGAAGACATATCTGATGGAACCGTTCGCCATGCTCATCAGTTTCAGTTGAAAACTGAAAATAAATATATAAATATATATGTATAATCAAATACAAATCAAAACTTGTATTACCTTCACGGGGCAAAATCGCCTTTTTTGATATGTTTGAATCGAAAGAAAATATATTTGGAACACAAATTTTTAAATATTATATATTTCTTAGCACATAAATTTTATTTGAAAATCAATAAAATATATTTGAAACGCATATATTAGTATATTACAACAAATTATATTTGCAAACTAAATTTCTCAAATAAAATATGTGTTTAAATATAAATAAGATTATTATTTAGGAATTTTTCCAAATATATTTTATTTAAAAAGATTACCAAAACTTTTGCTGACATTTTCGAATTTCAGTTATAATTTTTCCTTGGTTTCGAATTGTACCATTGTACCATACCATATGCAGCATAAACTTATGTTTTAAATCAATCATTTCAAATTTCTGAGCTAGTATTAAAAGTCACATTTCTTGTCAATCCTACAATTAATTTATTTTGATCCAAGATTTTACGATTTCAATTATTATTATTTATTGTTTTTACGAACATTAAAAATTTCTAAAAAAATAACTTTTTAGTTAAAAATTTAACACAACGTATTTTTTGAATTCTTAAGTGCAAATAAACATTTGTTTCGGAAATAATAGTCCCAAATAAAAACATATTGGTATGTAAACAAAGATTTCTTTAGAATAACATTTTCCCAAATATATACTTTTTGTGTGCACCCAATATTATATGTTTAGAGTGTACCCTAAACATATATATGTTTCAAGCCGAATATGTTTGGGACAATATACTACAGAATCGATTTTTTTTTCAGCGTGTTTAGACCACAGCATCAAACCGATATAGCAATTTCGGCATATATGTTTTGGCACCCATGGCTCATATAATATATATCCTCCACTTGGCTCGTAAAAAATGAAACCCTATGTTCCATAAGGGTATGCTTGCCACAGACGTAGCAAAACCAGTCAAGTTTTCGCAAACAGTCTGTCATTATTATTCTTACAAATTCCCTTGTAGACTATTGTAAGAAAATAAAAAGATTAACTGGTTGACCCACGATGTCAAACGTTAACGTTAATAAGTAACGTGCCACTCAAAAGTTCCGTTATGGTAATTTTGAGTGACAAAAATATAATGACAGAAATAAGAAGAACAAAAGTACTCTTGGTAGTTGTTGAATAACAACCTTCTCTTCAGAGCTGGGAGAACCGACATATGCGAGGAATAACAAATTAGCCCTTAACAGGCTATCTTAAATTTGGGCGTTTTTTTTGAGTTTGTGTTAAGTTTTGGGCTTTGGTGTGTTCTGACACTTATAGTAAAATTTTATGGCCGACATTTTTGTAGAATATTTCAACCCCGCTCCACCCAGTTTTAGGGGAGTTTTTTACGATTTGTTAAAATATAGGCAAAAATCACCGTTATGGGGGGATGCTAGAGGGTTAATATATTCCACAAAAATATAGGCCTTAACATTTGCTACAAAGTTGCTGAAAATACCCTACACCTCAGATGAACAGAACACATAGTTTTATATACCGAGACTTTAACCCTCCCCCTAAAATAAAATTCCGATGTGATCTTTCAAAACGCCGATACACGTGTATATTCTTTTGGTCTCCTCTACCAGAATCCAATGACAGAACCCTCTTATTTTGAAAAAAGTTTGAAATTGTTGTACAGTGTTATTAATGCCATGCTCTTTTGTGCATTGCTAGGAAGGTTTAGAGTATTATTTAGTCCACCACGTCCGACATTCTGTCTTTTCTTATTGGTTTATTAAACCCTACACCACACTGTGGTACAGGGTATTATAACTTTGTGCATTTGTTTGTAACATCCAAAAGGAGAAAAAAGACCCATCGTTTATTATGCCGATCGACTTAGGATTACTTTCTGAGTTGATTTACAATCAGAGTACAGGTCATAACTATGGCCCAATCTCAACGAAACGTTCCCTATTAAATAGGCTTAAAATCGGATCAGATTTACATGACGCAATGTCCCTTTTTGCATTGATAAGAAGGTGTAGGTTATTATAAGTATATAGTTGGCCCGGCCCGACCCGACTTTCTGCCTTTCCTTATTGGTTTATTTATATCTTAAAAACACTCTTAGAATTAGCTAAAAAATATATTTTTTTCTCCAAATCTATTTTATTCCACTTCAAACATATCATTAGCTTTTGAACTGTTTATCATAGAATGATTTACATATTCACACAAAATCACGAATATTCATAAGATATGTGATTTTGGGTTTGTTTGCATTATAAGAATTCGTCGAAAACCTTGACTCTGTCAATTACGAGGAAAACGTGGATAGAGAAGTAGTATATTACAGCGCCGTACAGTATGAAGGTTGCTCGACACTAGATTTGGCATATATTTTTTTGTAGAAAGGTGTGCTTTAATTGAAGAAAAAGTGACAAATTTATTAGTAGAATTATTGATTTTGCCAAATATTCTTCTTCTGATTTATGTATTGCACCTATATAAATAAAACATTAGAGAAAATTCAGAAAGGTAATAACTTCTATACTGCTTTTCCAAATCGTCTGTATATATACACCCATATAACAGTTTATCTGTCGCTATCACATGGGCGAAGTGGTCCCGCCCCCTTTTGGTACCTCCCACACAAAGCGACCATTTTGTGCAAAAAGTAAACTGCTAATATCTCTAATACAAGCATACAAATGCTTCAAATTGAGTACAGTGTAATGCAGTAGAGTCCAGTGAAAAGTGGGCGTTATTGGCACGCCCCTTTTGGTACCTCACACACAAATGTACCCTTTTCCACCAAAAGTTTACTGCTTACAACTTGAATACCAGTGCATACCTTAAAGTTACTTAATGCAATTTAAATTGATAACAATTTAATTAAAACAAAAAATAAGTAAATTTACGAATTTTTTTTGAGACTGAAGGTGAGGGGATTCGTTAGTCGGTTTGCCCTACTGAACTTTTTTAGATGTTTATCGTTATTTTGATAGATATTCAAGTCCCATCCCACTAATGGACCATAAAGCTCTTAAAAAATTAATTTAAGCTTTCCTTTGAGCAAAAAAATCAAAAGTAAACACTGTTTTTTTACAACAAATGTCAAAACTAATTAAAACTACGCAAAAAAATATTTTTTGAATTAAAACATCGATTACTTTGACTTGTGATTTGAGCCCTTTCGATTATTTTCTGTGGGGAGCCATTAAGGATAAATTTTACGGGAAGAGTTGAAACATGAAATCAAAGTTGCCATTGAGGAGATTAGACCCGAAACAATCGAAAATGTTCTGAAAAATTGGGTTGATCGGGTGAGGTACTGCCGAGTCAGTCAGTACCTCATTATTAAATGACAAAGTTTAACCTTTCCAATAAAACCAGAAATTTGAAAAAATTATCAGTACTTTTTTTTATGGCCGATTCAAATTTTAAATGGCCCACCCTTTATATATTTAATGTTTTATCGTAAAGTCTGATCGTTCATGAATAAAATTCTTCGGAATGGTCTAATTTCATAGGTAATTAGTTATATGGATGGGAAAAAGGGCCGTTTGACCAAAAACTTCAAAATTCAACACCCTCCAACTCGGACCGTCCTTAACCGATCTCGTTAAAATTTTGTGTCATAACTACTATCTAATAGGACGAAACTTGGTGCTATTTTATGGAAAATATTCTACATTTCAAAGAAACCTTTCTGTGAAAAGGAGAAAAAATGTTTTCTGGCTAAGAAACACATTTTCTCTGGTATTTACATATCTGACTGATGCGGACACAAATTCAAGTGGATAACCGACAACCACTTGTTTACTGGTCTCAAATACAGCGTTGGGAGTTGGCAGCTTTTTGCCCACATCCTTTGTAAAGCTATTTGCTATATCTCCGGATGATGTTAAGATAATCTTAAAAGCCAAATCAAGAGCTTCACTAACACCGGAGGCACAAAGTCCCAGGAGAATGCACAAAATTGTCGATTTCATCACAATACTAATCGCTAAGAGATTACTCATATTCAGAAACTGAAATACATTTTGAAAATAATAAAAAGGGGAGATGGAAAGTGGGCATTAAGAAATTCGAGGTGTTTTATTTAAATTACCACAACGTGTGATATGTTCAAAAACTGACTTGTGTTCAGTGAATAAAAGGTTTTATACGAACGACCATAAAATTTATAAACAATATAAAAAAACAATGACAATCTATTAATTATGTAAATACTAATAGGTATGTAAAAGAAATGAAGATGGGTTGAGTTTGCCGAATATGCTCATTGATTAGCTGTCATTGAATAAAAAATGATCTGACAAATATATTAAGTTTTCTTTAATATGCTTATTGCTGGAATCGCAAATTGGCCCCAATAAATTCCAAATTTTTCCGAGAAATTTTTATTTGCATTATTTTTTTGTTGATTACCGAGTTCGAGATCGTTGTTTTTGGTTTCTGTAAAACAGAAATACAAACCTTTGAAAAAGAAGAATAAGAAATGTATTAAGGCGAATTGGGCGAATACCCCGTCCATAATTGGCACAATATGAGAGCAGCTTAATATGAATTAATAATATAATGAGATTATTAGTACCAGTATCGATTCCTTGTGGATGGTGTATGGGATTCGGCATGGCCGGACTTAATCCGTCTTTATTTGTTTAATTTTTTCCTGATTCTGTCCTAACATTTTGTTAATATCAGTGTACAATGTAAACCCTTGTACCCACTGAGACAAAAGTTTTGGTCATATGAACTTATATTTTCAAATTAGCAAGGAAAGGCTGAAAGTCGAGCTGAGCCGACTATATAATACCCTACAACTCCCAAAAAAAGCAAAAAGGGGCATTACGTTAATAATTTGAAATAATTGGTTTCGTTTCAGTTAACACAGTACTTATCTGCACCTCCTCATCAAGGCTTATTCCAAGGAGGAGTTGAAGATTTTGTATCGGAAAGAACAAATAGATGTGACTATACGTAATCTAAACAGATTTTCATCAACTTATATAAAAAAAAACTTAATTTCTGTCAAATTATATAAAGATCGGACGAAAATACAGATTTAATACTAAGTAGACAGGAACACATATATGTATGTGGCTATATTTAAATCAGAACCGATTATTCCAAATGTATGCAGTATTCCTTCCTAAATTAAGAAGCTTCTTACGGCCAAATTTTGTAATGATCGAAAGTATCGTAAAGTACCACTTTCTACAGCTATTTGATACCAAATCAGGAGGAACATATTAATGGGGGATGTATATAAATCTGAACTGATTTTCTCCCAAATTTGGCAGTGTGAAGTCACACATAACAAATCGATTCAAAATTTTTAACTTCCCCCTCCCCTGATGATTTAACACAGACTGTCCCTGTTCCGGTGTGATGGATGAATCGCAGTCTATTGCAGTATTTACATTTTGTATCACGTCCCTAGAACAATCAATGAATTTAAATTTGTTCGATAAACATGTGGCAGTAATGTCAAGACGAATTATAAATTCCCAACACCTAATAAGGGGCGGCAAATCGTAGACAAAGGCATTTTTGTCATTTAAACTATTACTAATACCAATCTCAAAAGATTTGTGCTTCTATTTGTTTAACTGTTTCACTAATATACTAAGAGTATTATTTTAATTGTTTATTTGATTTCGTTACAGATTACAAATGAAGTCTGACCACCACCACCGGTAGGGCTGGGTCAATTACGTACGTCGTTTGATCGTGAAAGAAATGTAAAAGCTATTTTCAGAGAATTCATGATATGAAATGAATAGTTGTGTGAAAAAAGGTAAGTTTATTTTTATTAAATCTTTTTTCCTGACAATGAATAAATTTGCCAATCTTTATGCCTATTATTCACTGCTATGTATATATGATTTCATTTATGTATATCATGGAATAGTTAGAATCAAAACAAGTAAGAAAATTTCAGTCTGGTCAACCAACTAAGGTATACTAAGGTATACCCTCACTATGTGAGAAATATACAGGGTTGTTCTGGAATCCGATTGTTGTCGGAATCGGAATTGAAACCGAAAAGAAAAATAACTTTGGTGTCACGGAAGGTTTTTTTTCGATTTCAATTCCGATTCGGACAACAGTCGAACCCCACAACGAGAGAAAAAATAAATTTGGCGTCACAGAAAGTAATGTTTTCTCTCGATTTCAAATCCGATTCCGACAGCAATCTGATTCTACAACAACCCTGATAATATGGTACACCGGCTGGGAGATACCATAACATTGAGAAAAAATTGCGGGGATAAATATGGGGATTTATTTGATTTATAATACAAGTATCAATAAGTGTATATATAACATATAGAAAAAGGGTAACGCATCAAAGTAGTGGCCTAAGACCCTAAGTTTATGCGGAGGAAATCCGTTTTAGAACACATTAAGTCATTTTACTTATGTCCGTCGATCCGTAAGCCTGACTGGAGCGAACGATAACCCTCGAAACTATAGTTTCAAGAGATTAAACAGAGATTCGTCAGGGCGACGAACAAATTCATCAATAGGATTATCCGTACGTTAGCTGACTTTTGACGAATGACGAAGCTTTTTCTATCAGTGTACAGGTGCCGATTCTGTCCATCTTTCGTTGGACTGCCTGATTGCCTCTTGCCTAAGCCAAAGCTTGCACGTGGATAGTGGCGCACCAATATATGCAAATTCTTCGAGAATTTGTAATGTCGTCCCTTTCCTAGCAAGTTCATCGGCTTTGCAGTTCCCCGGGATATCCCTATGCCCAGGCACCCATATGAGGTGTATATTAAACTGCTCAGCCATCTCGTTAAGTGATCTGCGGCAGTCGATGGCTGTTTGTGAATTAAGGGATGTGTCCTCCAGAGTATAGATGGCAGCCTGGCTGTCGGAGTCAATGACAACGCCAATGTTGGTTACTACATTGCGACTCAGCCACTTGGCGATTTCCCATATTTCCATTATTTCGGCTTGATAGACACCGCATGTATCTGGTAGTCTGTGAGCTATATCCAAACTAAGTTCTGCACAGTGTACTCCGAAGCCAACCTTTTCATCAAGCTTCGAACCATCCGTATAGAAGTGGAGATGGTTTTTATTACCTGGTATTTTGTCAACCCATTCATCTCTGTCTGGTATCATAGTGATGCAGTTCCTCTCGATTGTGAACACCGTTGGTATATAGTCCACTTGGTCCGTTACCATAGCACTACATTTCGATATCCTCATGTGACCGTAGTCTTGATAGGCAGCTTAATCTTAGTGGCGCTCTGGTTGCAACTTCTCTCGCCACAATATTAATCGGAAGTATATGGAGTAGGGCTTGTAGAGACTTAGTCGCTGTAGTCCTTAAGGCTCCGCTTATGCACAGGCATGCAGTTCTCTGAACCTTTGATAGTAGGTTGGTGATGGTTAGTTTGTCAGTTGCCGTGCACCATACCACAATACCGTATAACAGTATTGGACGAACTACTGCTATATATATATATCCAATAAACGATTTTAGGAGAAAGGCCCCACCCCGACCCTATAGCCTTCCTGCAACAATATATGGCGACGTTGGCCTTCCTTACACGTTCCATTGCGTTAAGTCTGAATAACAGTTTCCTATCGAGAATTATTCCTAAACATTTTACACTTTCAGAAAAGACTAGATCTGTTCCATTTGTCCGAGAAGGAGGGTCCACATGTGGGACATTATTCATCCTCTACAGCGAACCTATTCTGTCTTGTTTGGTTTAACGCCCAAACCGCTGCTTCTGACCCATCTAGCCAACTTGTTCAGAGCCACGTGTAAGATGTCTCTGAGGACGTTTTCGAATTTGCCACTCACTGCGATTGCCACGTCGTCCGCATATGCCACGACCTTGCAGCCACATCGTTCTAGATCTAGCAGGATTTTATTCACCGCTAGGTTCCAAATTAGTGGAGACAGTACTCCTCCTTATGGGGTCCTCTGTTTACAAACCTTGTTAGAGTTGTGGACCCAAGACATGCTGTTATGCATCTTCTGTTGAGTAGACTTTGAATTAGTCTAATCAAACTAGAGTTAACTTTTAGATGTGACAGTGCCGCAATTACTGCATCTGAGTGAATGTTGTTAAAAGCACCTTCTATGTCAAGAAATGCCACCATGGTGAATTCCTTGAAATGCAGGGACGATTCGATAATGCTCTACAGAATGCAGGGCTGATTCTGTAGACTTCCTCTTATTGTAAGCATGTTGGTTCGCCGACAGGAGTTTTGTATCCAGGTTTTCCCTAATGAAATAATCTAAAAGTCTTTCCAGACCTTTCAATAGGAAGGAGGATAGGCTAATTGGTCTGAAGTCTTTTGGCCTAGTGTGTGATATCTTTCCCGCTCTGGGTATGAATACCACTTTGGTGTCCCTCCATCGATTCGGGATGTATGAAAGCCTGATACAGCCTACATAAATTTTTCCAGCCAGGGGATAATGTACTTTACATTTTCTGTATTCCTGCTGGAGTGATGCCATCTGGTCCAGGTGACTTGAAGCTAAAATCTGTTAATTGCCCAGCTTAATCTGGATCTTTCAGTCAACAACCTAGCGATGCTCGCAGTCCACTCGAATTCTTGTTGGTCCTGCTGATCTTCGGGTTCTGTTGCTGAGTTCCCCGGGAAATGTGTGTCGAGCAGTACATTAAGCGACTGCTCGCTCTCTTTTGTCCAGTTATTTGCCTCATTCTGCAAGTAACCCACTGTGCAGGGTGAAGCTGATAGTATCTTTCTCAGCCTTGCGGCGTCGGAGAACTTTTCCGCTTCGCCACAAAAGGTATACCATGAGCGTCTTTGCACCTTCCTAAGCTCCTTCTTATATATCTTGAGTTAATATTTATAGGCATCCTAATCATTAGCGACCCCAGTAGATTTCGCCCTGTTGAATAGGTAGTTGCATGTCTTTGTCCTAGCCGTTAGGTCAGAAGTCCACCATTGAGGTTTAGTTTTACCCTTTTACCTTGATATGCTCGACCAGATTATCCAGACCGGCTTTGTCATTCGGTTCGTACAGAAGTTTAGAGTTGAGGACTTTCTTGAAATTCTTCTCATACTGTTGCCACTTTCTCTTTCTCACATTTCTTTGGACGGCAGGTTTAGGCACTTTTCAGCGAGCTTGAACTCAATATAGTCCAGTACATTCCACCCAATAATTTTGTCTGACAGCCGGTCAGTAGCAAACGTTACGTCGAGTACTTCTTGTCTGTCTTTAATTGCAACGGTCGGTTTATTACCTATGTTACAAATAGTTAGATTGTAGTTAGAACAAAGTCAAGAAGCGAATCACCCCTATTGTTTATATCCGTACTACCCCAGATAGTATGATGAGCGTTCGTGTCTGCGCCAACAATCAGCTCGACCTCATCAGACGTTGCTTCTTCTACTACTTCCCTGAATAGAGCAGTCGGTACTACAGCTTCATAAGGCAAGTAACTGGAGACCACCTAATATATGCGATTACTGATCTCCAGACTAGCAGATGTTTGGTCTTTACCACTTTAATTAGTCAGGAGAAAGATACTTAGATCATTCCTGGCCAAAATGCAGGTTCTTGGAGTGCCTTCACAGTTGGTCACAAGCAGTTTACAGTTGGGCGTCCTGATACCGTACACCCTTCCTCCTACAGCGTAGGGCTCCTGTATCAGGGCGATGTCTACTGCACCTGTGGACAGGCGCAGCAATAGAGCCGCTGAGGCTGCTTTAGCGTGATGGAGGTTGATTTGTAGAGTTCTTTCCATCATTGCTGATTAATTGACAGATTAACATCCACCCCGACAATGGTGTTATCGAACTCTTCGTCCGTATCATCGAGAAGCGTGTCCCCGTCAGATGCGTCAAAGTCGTCGAGATGTAGAGCTTTCGTCCTCAGAGAATGACGTTACAGATCTTCTGTTAGAGTTGGAGTCACCAGAAATAATGCGCGTGGGTACCACCGCACTTCCAGAAAGCCGTGTATCAACCACGGTGGACGACTCACCATCCGCAGTGGGAGCTATATCCTGCTTGTATACTCGTACCTTCAAGAATATAGTCTCGAAACCATATTGCAGGGTTGCACTTGCACGTTGTATATTAAATTGACCTGGCGCCTTTTATCATTCGCCTCCCCCACCTTGCTAATTCTCCAATTATGGGTCGGCAGACCAGGATTGGAATCTTTTATTATTTCTAATATGTCAGCCGAGTTGGAGAGCTCATCTGTAACCCAGGTGATGGCTCTAGGGTGACTAGGGATGTTGTTTTTATCGACAACATCCAACTGGGCGCCCGGCCACACCTCATATAGCACGACTCAGAGCAGCCTTATACAATTCTACTGATCTGGCATCACCAAAATATAAAAGCTGTACTCTCCCCTGATACCATCCTGCATCAGTGCAGATTGGTGGTTTGCCCGGCATTTCTCTACGGACATCGAGGTAATGAGGCATAGTGGCTGATTGCACATGGCTCCATTTGTCCTTTAGGAGGGATCCATCCTCACTACTTCTGTCTATAACAGCCATCACTAGACTCTCCTTCGCCACTTCATTGAAGGGCTTGGTGAGTGTCCTGTTGATGGTGACATTACGGCCTCTTGCCTTTTTCGAAGGCAGGTGTTTATCAAGTGATCTGATTCTTTGGTCTTTATTCGCCGTTAACACAGCTGAATTTGTGGCTCTTTCAGCCGACTCATAGGCTTTAAAAGCATCAATGACGCCTTTAGCCCAGGAAAGTGACTCTTTTTGTTTTTCGGTAAAAGCCTCAACAGCCTCCAACTTCGTCAAAACTCTATGCGCTATCCGGAGTTCCCCCCTTGTAGGATAAAATCATATAAATTTCCACAAATGTTCAAATCTTTAAAACGAGGATACTTACAATTAAGGAAATGTCCTTAATATTAAGTAAATTTACCTAATTCTTTGTATTTATTATCCATGTCTTAAAAATTATGTTTACTAATTACACTGTACAACAATTTCAAACTTTTTTCAAAATAACAAGGTTCTGTCAGTGGATTCTGGTAGAGGAGACCAAAAAAATATATACGTGTATCGGCGTTTTGAAAGATCACATCGCAATTTTATTTTAGGGGGGGTTAAAGTTTTCCCCCCGTTGCTTGTTCGTGCAGAATATCGGTATATAAAAATATGTCTTCTGTTCATCTGAGGTGTAGGGTATCTCCAGCAACTTTGTAGCAAATGTTAAGGCCTATATTTTTGTGGAATATATTAACCCTCTGGCTTCCCCCCATAATGGTGATTTTTGCCTATATTTTAACAAATCGTAAACAACTCCCCTAAGAATGGGTGGAGCGGGGTTGAAATATTCTACAAAAATGTCGGCCATAAAATTTTACTATAAGTGTCAGAACACACCAAAGCCCAAAACTTAACACAAACTCCAAAAAAACGCCCAAATTTAAGATAGCCTGTTAAGGGTTAATTTAGATATTATATAGTGTTAGTACCAAAAAGGTCTTTAAAAATTGGATTTTTCGGGGGGAAGCTAGAGGGTTAAAATATTCCACAAAAATATAGGCCTTAACATTTGCTACAAAGTTGCTGAAGATACCCTACACCTCAGATGAACAGAACACATAGTTTTATATACCGATATTCTGCACGAACTAGCAAAGGGGGGAAAACTTTAACCCCCCTAAAATAAAATTCCGATGTGATCTTTCAAAACGCCGATATACGTATATATTTTTTTGGTCTCCTCTACCATAATCCATTGACAGAACCCTGTTATTTTTTTTTTGTGTCGTACTGTGTTATTTATTATTATTATTTAGTAATTATTTTTCACAATTCCACACTAGAAATATATTTTTATTTGGCCCACTCAAATATTATATATTTGGGATGACATGGTTCTAAACAAATCTTTATTTACGTCCTAATAATTTTTATTTGGGCTATTATTTACTTCCAGTAGAGTCCAGAAAAAAGTTGGCGTTATTGGCACGCCCCCTTTGGTAGCTCCCAGTAGACGCACTAAATAATAATACTTCGAAGTTATTAAATACAATTTAAATTGATAATAATTTAATTAAAACAAAAAAATAAAGACATTTACGAATATTTTTTGGGACTGAAGGTGGGGGGATTCTTAAGACGGTTTACCCGACTGAACTTGCTTACTTGTTAAATTTGTAATGTATAACACAAAATCAATGAAAAATTAAAAATGAAATTCGAAAAATCTGCAACGTTTTGAAAATCTTTTTTAAACAAAATATATTTGGAGACAATCCTAAACAATTTTATTTGGATATAAACACATAATTTATTTGAGAAAATCAGTTTGCAAATATATTTTGTTGTAAGATATTAATATATGCGTACTAACTAAACTTTAGTTGGTCAGAAATATATAATATTTAAAAATTTGAGTTCCAAATATATGTTCTTTCAATTTAAACATATCAAGAAAGGCTATCTTGCCCCGTGTGGTACCAACATACAACATTTGTAAAGTAAAACGATTTAATAGTAAATATATAATTGGCTTTATGTTAAATGGGATTTGTCCTGTGACTAATGTTGAAGTGATAATTAATTTCCATTCTATAAGACTGGTACTGGGATAAGTTACAGGGTGTTAATTCGCTATCAATATCGAACTTCGCTGAAATATTTCAGTTTAAGTGTAGGTACAAATAAATCGTAACATCTAAAGCAACGCTCTTCGAAATTTTACGAAAATCATTTGTTGAATTTATAAAAATATTGTATTTATTCTTTACGTATACACAACCCACAATCGCTGCTCATTATATCATCTTCATAGTTCGCATTTTGTCCAAATGGTGACTTTGCCTTCACACCCACAACATACACTCCCTTCGCATTGGGCGTCACATCAAACCCCATGGGCACGGTCTCAGTATTGCACATGCCATTGTCCACTTTTCTCAGTGAATTACAGCGTGTGGCCATGAAATCGCTTTCGTGGCCGGGATACACTGACTCGCCGTAGTAACGCCAGGCGCGTTGATGCGAACAACTGAATAAGGAGCAACCTGGTTTGACATTGGTAAATCCTCCCGGATAGAAATCTATATCTCCCAAATGCTCTCGTTTTCCCAAGCCTCCAGGATTCGTGTGTATAACATCGATAAAATCTGCATCACCACGTTGAAGACCCGCCAAGTACTCGCCCTCGTTGAAGCAAGGGTTAGCTGGATCCAAGCCAGTTATACGAGGTATACGTAAACCAGTGAACTCCTGAAAATAACGGCCAGCTGAGCCCACAATATGGGCGCCCAGACTGAAACCAATCAGATGTAAATTTTCCACAGGAACTTGACGAACCAATTTTTGCAGTCCAAACGCCACAATACGGCCCATTTCTTCCGTATTGAAAGCTGACCATGTGTACAGGGTGTCAATGAAATAAGAAGCATTTAGAGCCTGAAATTGAATTAAAGCATTACGTTTAGCGCATTTACATGAAGGATCTCTTTGAACTTACTAAGAAATTATAATCACCTCTACAATTGTAGGCCTTTGCCAAATGGGCTATAGAATTCGACTCTATTGTAGATGTCCAGCCACTAACAAAGATCACAACTTTTTTGTTCACATCGAAATGAGGGCTATCTAGAATCTTTTCGGCCTTTTCAACAGGGAAACTTTCAGCATTGCAGGGTGTTCTCAGTTGGAAAGACATTTGTTCGATTTCGGGAGATATGCGAGGATTTATTTTGTCTGAAGCCAAGTAAAGGGAACCTGAAAGGCAATAGAATATAAGTATGGTATAAATAAAACTAATAATGGTTTAATGCCTCAATGATTAAATGATTAAATGATTAAATGATTAAATGATTAAATGATTAAATGATTAAATGATTAAATGATTAAATGATTAAATGATTAAATGATTAAATGATTAAATGATTAAATGATTAAATGATTAAATGATTAAATGATTAAATGATTAAATGATTAAATGATTAAATGATTAAATGATTAAATGATTAAATGATTAAATGATTAAATGATTAAATGATTAAATGATTAAATGATTAAATGATTAAATGATTAAATGATTAAATGATTAAATGATTAAATGATTAAATGATTAAATGATTAAATGATTAAATGATTAAATGATTAAATGATTAAATGATTAAATGATTAAATGATTAAATGATTAAATGATTAAATGATTAAATGATTAAATGATTAAATGATTAAATGATTAAATGATTAAATGATTAAATGATTAAATGATTAAATGATTAAATGATTAAATGATTAAATGATTAAATGATTAAATGATTAAATGATTAAATGATTAAATGATTAAATGATTAAATGATTAAATGATTAAATGATTAAATGATTAAATGATTAAATGATTAAATGATTAAATGATTAAATGATTAAATGATTAAATGATTAAATGATTAAATGATTAAATGATTAAATGATTAAATGATTAAATGATTAAATGATTAAATGATTAAATGATTAAATGATTAAATGATTAAATGATTAAATGATTAAATGATTAAATGATTAAATGATTAAATGATTATATGATTAAATGATTAAATGATTAAATGATTAAATGATTAAATGATTAAATGATTAAATGATTAAATGATTAAATGATTAAATGATTAAATGATTAAATGATTAAGTGATTAAGTGATTCAATGATTAAATGATCACTTGATTAGAACATTAAATGTTCACATGATTACAAGATTAAATGTAATGTTTTCAAGTCCAACCTGAATTTTTGATGAAAGTTTACTTCTAATTTTATTTATTTTGGACGTCTGAGACACTTACATATCTCATGTATTGTTCCAAATACAGCACGTTCCGGAAGACCGATCAGTAGTTGCTTCGACGAAGTAAATAGCTCCTTAGGTTTGGGGAAACCTCTTCTTATTTGCCTTCCCACACCAGTAGCAACTGATTTTATGGATTCCACAACATGATCGCGATTAAATATGAAGCGACTACGCACTTCATTATTCCCGCAAAGATATAGCACTACAATGAATGTTTGCAAACTCAACTGCATTGTAGACGATATTCGCGTCGAAAATTTTTTTCAACAGATAGGTAGTGTTTCCGGAATAGTTTTCAAATTGCAACTAAATGTTTAGAAATTTCCGCACTCTTTGCTGGCATAGTCAAGTGATGATGATGTGACTGCACATTTTTTTACTAATTAATGAATGTTTCATTTCTAGTATATTTATCGAAGGCAATCAAAAACAAACATCAGCTATATATAAATATACGATGTGGCCAGGGGAGACCAACAGTGAGTATATGATGCATGTCATTGTGGTTTAACTGGCCCACAAGAAAATAAAAAGATATACTCGTACATATATAGGATACTTCGAAAGTAATTGCACATCTCCAGTTTGAAATGTATACCACTCTGAGCGAATATTTAATATTTCTTTCGCATGAATTTACAAGAGTTTTTGCTGATGCTGGCCACCGCTGTTCTACGGACAACTCAATAACAATCACATAATATTTACTTTTGGATAAGCCAAGCAAATCATTTAGTTCTCTCATATAAATAGTTATCCCCCTTGAAACAATTAACATATCGATTGCGAGTGTCACGCTAATCTCGTAGAATGACTTAATTTAATACGAGTTGAAGTGTGAATGACTTTCGTCATATTGACGAGTTCTTTGAATCTATATAACACTAGATTACAATAAAATGCCGAATGGCTGTGCATACAATTTTCTGGTGTAATTTGTTCTAAGCAAGCAAAAAATCTATGGTCCATGGTATTATGAGTTTGTACATATGTTTGTAACACCTAAAAGGAGAAGTGATGGACCCATCGTTTATTACACCGATCGACTTAGAATCACTTCCTGAGTCGATTTAACCATGTCCGGCTGTATGTCCGTCCGTCTGCAGATGTATCGTTGTAATCAAAGTGCAGGATGTACTTATGGTCCGATTGTGATGAAATTTAGCACTGCGCTGTTTTTTGGTCCAAGGACGATCCCTATTGAAATTGGTAAAAATCGGTTCAGATTTACATATTGCTCCCATGTATATTTACCTCCGATTTGAAATATATGCACTTTATAAGCAAAATTTTTTAACCGATCTGAATAATCTCTTGATATACTTACAGATAATACTTAATTTGAGGAAAATCGGTTCAGATTTAGATAAAGTCCCCAAATATATGTTACACCCGATTTGACATGTAAGCGCTGTAGAAACCGTATTTTATATCCGATCAGTACGAAATTCGGCAGAGTTTTCTCATTACATTAATTAACATTGTTGTACTTTACTTCGATATTGAAACATTTGGCAGAAAGAGGTTTCTTAATTTAGGAACTAATACTGCTTAAATTGGGTATAATCGGTTCAGATTTAGATATAGCCACATATACATACACTATGTCCCTGTCTATTTAGTATGTAAGCGCTATTTAAACTGTATTTTACGTCCGATCTTTATATTGTTAGGCAGAAATGAGGTTTTTCTATCCTAGTTGATGAAAATCGGTTTAGATGAGAGCTTCTCAAATGGTGCGTAGCGGCACATTTTGGACACAAAAGAACAAATTGAAAATTGTACCAGCGTTTTTTCCAAGCCTGGAAACACTTCTTGTATGCGATTTATGATATGGTTGTGAGGTATTCTAGCAGTGCATTATTTTTCTCCTCATTCGTGGAAAATCTTCCTCCTTTCATTTACATTTTCAGTTTTTGGAACGGTAAAAGCCGTATGAGGCAGTTATAAACTCATCGAGCTCATGCACCAGTCAAAATGTAATATTTCTTAACAAACTTAGTCATGTCCAAAACTTCTTCAAAATTTAATAAAATGAGCCAATCGCAACTTCTCCAAAAAACTTCCGACAATTCCCTACTATCATCATTGCTTCAACGTTTATAGTCAACAAAAATTAGTTTTTTGTGTCCGAGACCTAAAAACTTTTTTTAATAGATTGAGACATACTATTTTATGAAGCCAAAACTAAATTTTTTTATGGTAGTAAAATAACATTCACAAACACCCCCAATACATGTCACTTACATCTTCTTTACTTTTTAACAAAGTTGTTAACATATACTGAAAACACCAAAAACGATCTTGAGCCTACCTAAGTGCAAGAACAAAATATGTACTATGAAAGCAGATCCAATAAACAAAAAACAAAAACAAGTAGTTTTTTTTTAATTTTTTTTAAATTTCCAATTTTCATGAAATTTACCTTTAGTATTTGGACATATTTAAAGTATTATTTCGATAAGGCCTGGATACTATTTAAATTAGAGGGAACTGCTGAAAGCATTAGATTCACGTAGAAACGGAAGTTTAATCGATAAAACAATTATAAAAATTTGATTTTTTTTAAAAACAATAATTTTTTACTCGCACGACAAAATCCATAAAAATTGCAAAAAAACGAAAACAGATTGTGTGTTTCATTACATGAAAGCTATCATTCTAACAAAGAAAACAATGTCTATTTGCAAAATATTTATGGATACATTTATAAATTATAACCCATATTGTAAAAATAGGGAAATTCACAAAAAATAATTTTTTATCCCCTCACCATAGAGAGGAGGGTATATCATTTGCTACGAACCAAAAGTGTAACACATCGAAGGAGTGACCAAAGACCCTGAGTATGTTCAGCGGATATCCGTTTTGGGTCATTTTATGTCGAATGAGCAATGTCCGTCCGTCCGTCTGCCTGTCTGTCTGCCTGTCTGTCTGCTGGCTGGTGCGCACGATAACTCTCGAAAGGAGTAACCAATTGACTTAAAATTTGGCATGTGGTAATATCCCACACAAAGGGTTAACATTTTGTGAAATAATGATTATTTAATAACTTCTATACTACTTATTTGAATCCTCCGTGATTCTACACTTAGTATACATTTATTAGTCACTATGTAATTTAGTATACATTTATTATTCACTAACACCTCGAGAAAAATAGACGAAGTTGCCACGCCCCTTTTGGTACCTCCCACACAAATGGACAATTTTGAACTAAAAGTTAGTGGCTTATAACTTACCAGTGCATACAAAGACTTGAAATTTTGTACGGTGTAATGGTTTAATAGTACCTACAATACAGTGAAAAATGGGCATTATTGTCATTTTTCGCCCATTTTTCTCAAGATGCAAGCGCCCAAGATACTAATGCTATGTGCGGAATGGTTAAAGTTATTATGAGATAATAAATATTTCACTAAATTTTGACTCTTTGTGTACTCGAAGGAGTGGACCAACATAGTCCATCTTTGGCCTCTGAGATAGTAAAAAATATCAATCGGTTAATCCTGGCGAAAGTTATCGTGCGCACCAACCAGACAGACAGACAGACATTGCTAAAATGACTTTAAATGTCCCAAAATGGATTCTCGCCAAATATACTTGTGGTCTCTTAGGTCACTCCATCGATAAGTTACACTTTTTTTTGATTTTTTTTCGTGGTTGGGACACCGTATTACAGCAGAAAATGTTATGCACAGCCCTTCGACAAAAATTTTGTTGCATAGTGTTATATATATAATGTGTAAAAATAACATCAAGAGGTCAAGGCGTTTAGAAGTTACGCTAGTCCAGCCGACGAATCAAAAATTCGATATAAAACAAGTAAGAAAGTTCAGTCGGTTAAACCGACTTATGAATCCCCTCACCTTGAGTCCCAAAAAATCTTAATAAATTTTTTTTTTTTTTTTGTTTTATTTAAATTATTATCAATTTAAATTGCATTCAATAACTTTAAAGTATGTACTGTTCCATTGTGTGGCGGGCGTACCAAAAGGGGCGTACCAATAACAGCCACTTTTCTCTAGACTCTAGGTAATATTAAAGCATTGCACTGTACGAAATTTTAAGTATTTGTATGCTCTGGTATTAAAGTTAAACGCTGTTAACTTTTGGTACAAAAAGGTCCATTTGTTGGGAGGTACCAAAATTGGCGTGCCAACAACGCCCATTTTTCTCTGGACTGTTGCAGATGGACCATAAAGAGACTTGTTAACAATTTGTCTGAGCATGGGACAGTCAACAGAAGATCTTACCATCGAAACCCATCAGTTCGGACGGAGGAAACAATCGCTGCTGTAGATGATGCCATACAAAACAATCCAAGAGTTTCGGCAAGAACCTTATCTGCTCAAATTGGTATAAGCAGACAGTCATTGCAGTCAATTATGCACAATGATTTGGAATTATTCCCATATAAAATTCAAATGGCCGACAAAGTGAACTCAGCAGACTTCCCGATTCGCTTGGAATTTTGCCAGAAGATGCTTCAAATGGTGGAAGAGGACGGAAACATGTTGAACTGTCTTTTCATGTCTGACGAGGCCCGTTTCGTTTTAAACAGCAACATAAACAAACAATATTGTCGAATATGGAGTGCTTCCAACCCACAGATACTCCATGAGACGGAATTGCATCCACTTCGTGTCACAGTGTAGTGTGCAAAAACGCCATAAAATTCCTGCTCATTTGCATAACAATTGTGCTAATTATTATTAGAGAAAATACGACTTATAGATCATTTGAGTGTAAAAGTTGCCCCAAACAACAAACGGTTACCCAACCTTTATAGATACAAATAAAAATGACTATACCAAAGTGAATACTCCCTTCTGCGTGTTTCTCCGTAATCGAAGTGGTCAAGTTATTTTCAAAATTCGCAATTCCAGAATGGAATTTAAAATGCATTGAGGATTGTCTTGAAAATATTTTGGACTTATGTCCAATACACATTTTTATTGTGGTTGTTTCCTGAAACTCACCACGCCTGCAGTTTTGAACGAAATAAAAATTAATATCAAAGTGGACGGGAATGGAAGAATTGTGTCCAAAGAAGACTGCCGGAATCGGCTAGTTATGTAATAAAAAAGGCTTTAAACTTATATGAAACAAGTGGAAAAACAACACAAAGTAATATTTCACAAAATTTAATCCCTTGGTGTGGGAGGTACTCGAAGGAATTGACCAATATGACCCATCTCTCAACTTGGCCTGAGATAGAAATAAAAACCAAGTATCAGATTTGAAGTCAGTGGGTTACTTCTTTCGAGAGTTATCCTGCCCACCATCGGTAATATTCTTTCGGTCATTCCTTCTATCTGTTACACTTTTAGCCCGCAGCTACATGATTTGGTTGAATCCTCTTACTTCTAGCAAAAGGGATATCATTATACTTTTATCCATAGATGTTTTTATACCCTACACCACACTGTGGTACAGGGTATTATAAGTTTGTTTCACGGCAGATGTTTGTAACACTTGAAAATAACACAGCTAGGCCCACCGATCGACTCAGAATCACTAGCTGAGTCGATTTAACGATGTCCGTCCGTCCGTCTGTCCATGTAAAGTTGTTCGTCGACTACAGGTCGCAATTTCACTCCGATCGTTCTGAAATTTTGCTGTTAAGATCGCTATTGAATTTGGTTGAAATCGGTTCAGATTTAGATATAGCTCCCATATATATCTTTCGCCCGATTTGGCCCTTTAGTCCTATAGAAGCTGTATTTTACATTCGATCGTTTTGAAATTTAGAATGGTAGAGTTTGTTGATCCATGAACCAACATTGCCGAATTTGAAGAAAATCGGTTCAGATTTAGCTATAGCTCCCATATATATGTTTCGTCCGATTTGGCCCTTTAGTGCTATAAAAGCTGTATTTTACATCCGATCGTTTTGAAATTTAGAATGGTAGAGTTTATTGATCCATGAACCAACACTACCGAATTTGAAGAAAATCGGTTAAGATTTAGCTATAGCTCCAATATATATGTTTCGTCCGATTTTGCTCTTTAGTCCTGTAGAAGCTGTATTTTACATCCAATCATTTTGAAATTTAGAGTGGTAGAGTTTCTTGATTCATGAACCAACACTACCGAATTTGAAGAAAATCGGTTAGAATTTAGATATAGCTCCCATATATATGTTTCGTCCGATTTGGCCATTTAGTCCTATAAAAGCTGTATTTTACACCCAATCGTTTTGAAATTTAGAATGGTACAGTTTCTTGATTCATGCACCAACATTGCCGAATTTGAAGAAAATCGGTAAAGATTTAGCTATAGCTCCCATATATATGTTTCATCCGATTTGGCTCTTTAGATCCAATCGTTTTTATACCCTACACCACACTGTGGTACAGGGTATTATTTAAGTATAAAATGTCCCAAAAGTAAATTTATGTAAACAATTTATACATGAATTACAAAATTTATATATCAGAGTTATTCAATAATACGAGAGTGGTGTAGGGTATTATATAGTCGGCACCGCCCGACTTTAGCCCTTCCTTACTGGTTTTAAGTTTGCATTGTTTTGTAGGATGCTTGCTTTTAAAATATGGAACAGACAATATTATTTGGACTTTTTTCTATTTCTTATGATTTTTTCGTGCCAACAAAAACGTTTGTTTTTGGAAAAAAATTAGTTATTTTAAATTTAAAATAATTTTCTGATCGGCTTGTTAAAAATATACTGAAAATGTCGTGAAGGTACTACGGCTCTTTTCCATGACACACAAAAAACAAGTTTTTAGATATTGGACTCAAAAAATATTTTTTGTTGCATAGTGTAAAGAAGCACTGACAAGTGATAGAATTGTACGTGACTATTGTGTAGTCTATTTACATTTATAAAAAACATTAATGTATTATTAATTATTAAAACCGCCTCGGAGGTTAAGGGGGATTTTTGTTACCACATAGTAAGAGAGAATACATTTGCCGATAAAAGACACATACTTATATGTACCTCCCTTATAACCATGTCAATTAGAGCGGTCAAAAAATACTTTTTATACCCTACACCACACTGTGGTACAGGGTATTATGACTTTGTGCATTTGTTTGTAACACCTAAAAGGAGAAGAGATAGACCCATTGTTTATTATCATCACTTTCTGAGTCGATTTAGCCATGTCCGTCTGTCTGTCCATGTATTCTTGTAATCAAAGTGCAGATCGTATTTATGGTCCGATTGTGATGAAATTTAGCATAGTACTCTTTTTTGGCCCAAGGACGATCCCTATTGAAATTGGTTAAAATCGGTTCAGATTTGGATATAGTCCCCATATATATGTTTCACCCGATTTGACATGTAAGCGCTGTAGAAACCACATTTTACATCCGATCTTTATGAAATTCGGCAGAGAGAGTTTTATTATTACGTGAATGAACACTACCAAATTCGGAGAAAATCCGTTCAGATTTAGATATAGCCCCCATATATATGTTTCACCCGATTTGACATGTAAGCGCTGTAGGAAATGTATTTTAAATCAGATCAGTACGAAATTTGGCAGAGAGAGTTCTCTTATTACATGAATAAACACTGCCAAATTTAGGGAAAATCGGTTCAGATTTAGATATAGTCCCCATATATATGTTTCACCCGATTTGACATGTAAGCACTGTAGAAACCGTGTTTAATAACCGATCAGTACGAAAATCGGCAGAGAGAGTTTGCTTATTACATGTATGAACACTGCCAAATTCTTATCGCAATGCTCTTTTTCGCATTGATAGGTAGGTGTACTGTATTATGTAGTCGGCCCCGCCCGACTTTCTGTCTTACTGGTTTTTAGGTGAAAAAACAGCTGGATGGTTTATCAAGTGGTCATAACTTTTGTACTACTGGGTATATCGGACCAAATTTTTCGTCATATAGGAAATTTTATTGCCCATCCAGACATGTTGATAATTATATTTAATTAATTAAATTTTCAATCGCAGATATCTCATTAGCTATAATTCTTAGGTGTAAAAAGTTTTTTTGCAGACCTCAGTAAGTAGAACCCACACAAAAAAACTGGCGAAAATTGTCAGATTAGTTAGTCTTGGTATTTCGTCCATAACTTTTACAAATACTGAGTCTCACAAAATGTTTTTTTTTTAACTTTTATGGATTTGTGAGTGTGCGACGAAAGCTTTTTCAAAAAAAACTTTCGCAAAATTTTTTTTCAAAATTCCAAAAAAAAATTTTATCGAGGCAGGGAATTTGTTTCTACAAAGGCTTTTTCAAAAAAAACTTTCGCATTGTGTCCTTTTTAAAACAAAGTAAACTTTAATCGGTTCAGCCGTTCGAGAGCATTTACAAATTTCGTAAACCAAAGAAACGTTGTAAACTTTGTAAAACGCGGTGTCACAGGAAAAAACTGTCAATGTCATTCGACATTATGCGGGGTAAGGTCACTCCATTACACTTGGATGGAGTGACCTAAGCGATCCCAAGAATATTTGGCGGAAATCCGTTGGGGGCTGTTTTTAGGAAATTATTGTTCATTTCTTTTTATTATGATAATATTGGTATGGTTCAATTATGTATGGAACAAAATATCGGCCAAATGGCCGCCGCAACCTCGGCGGTACACCTCCATCCGATGGTCCAAATTTTCGATGACGCTGAAGCATAATTGAGGTTCAATGCTGTTAATGTGCCGAATTATCTCATCCGTTAGCTCTTGAATTGTTGCTGGTTTATGGACGTACCCCTTTGAAAGAAGACCAACGGTGTCAAATCACATGATCTTGGCGTCCAATTGACATCGCCACGACGTGAGATAATACGGCCATTGAATTTGTTGCGCAAAAGAGCCATTGTTTCGTTAGCTGTGTGGCAAGTGGCACCGTCCTGTTGAAACCACATATTGTCCACATCCGTATCTTCCAATTCGGGCCATAAAAAGTTCGTTATCATCTCACGATAGCCAACACCATTCACAGTAACTGCCTGACCAGCCTCATTTCGAAGAAGTATGGCCCGATGACGTCGCCAGCCCATAAGCCGCACCAAACGAACTGGGCGAGCATGCACTGCTGCTGAAATTTGCGCACAACTCTCCCGATTGTGGGCAAATTTGGTCATTATGCTGATCAAAAAAACATCACGAAGTGCACGAAATGCATTTTGATTTGAACGCCCATTTTCGTAAAACGGCTTAAAAAACTTTAACGCGTTGCTCGATTGTGTATCTTTCCATGGTTCAAATAGAGTTAGTCTGAAATTGAGAAATGTCAAATGAAATGCAGAAAAAAACTTGACGTTTAGGTGTGGTTCATTTTCAAAATCGGCCCATACAATTTAACCACCCGTTACACGGGGCAAAATCGCCTTTTTTGATATGTTTGAATCGAAAAAAAATATATTTGGAACACAAATTTTGAAATATTATATATTTCTGAGCAAATAAATTTTATTTGAAAATCAATAAAATATATTTGGAACGCATATATTAATATATTACAACAAAATATATTTGCAAACTAAATTTCTCAAATAAAATATGTGTTTAAATACCAATAAAATTATTGTTTAGAAATGTCTCCAAATATATTTTATTTTAAAAAATTTTCAAAACATTTACTGACTTTTTCGAATTTCAGTTTTAATTTTTCCTTGTTTTCGAATTGTACCTCCCAGTTATGATACAATATTAACTTTCGTTTTAAATTAATCATTTAAATTTTCTGAGTATTCCAAGCCATCATTAGTTGTCAACCCTTCAGTAATTTATTTTGATCCAAGATTATACGATTTCAATTATTATTATTTTACGAACATTTAACATTTCTAAAAAATTAACTTTGAATTACTGAAAAATTTAATACAATTTATGTATTTTTCAAATACTTAAATGCAAATAAATATTTGTTTCGGAAATAATAGTCTCAAATAATAACCTATTGGGATGCAAAAAAAGATTTGTTTAGAAGGACATCTTCCCAAATATATAATTTTTGTATGTACCAAATACTATATGTTTAGAGTGTACCCTAAACATATATATGTTTCAAGCCGAATATGTTTGGGACAATATACTACAGAAGCGATTTTTTTTCAGCGTGTAGGATTACCCATGTGGTCCTCTTTCTGGAACATTTTTTAAAATGTCGTTTTCGAGCACAGTATAATTCTAATTCTGTATTGTTTTTTATATTTAACTTATGCAATTTCGCAGTATCCCAAGTAATGAAATTTTTTACGATAGTATCGATAGTGAAAAAAACTATCGATACACCCAGGAAAATAATTGGTTGGAATTCGATTGTAACAATAAAAAAATAGTACTTGCAACAAAAAGTATATTGCCTACAACGTGTGTCGGTTGTATTCATATATACATAAATAGTTGAAACAACTATAACATGGATACGATCAAATAAAAATGCTTGCAACTAAATCGATGGCTGTATCAATCGAATTTAGATTGTTTTTCATTGACCCTCTGTTTGTTGTGGTAACCAATTTTAAACTTTCATTATATCACCATATAATCGATTTTTTGTTGTGGCAACCAATGTTTTATTCTTGACAACAGAAATCGTATCAATAGACCAAAGATTATTATTGCAACGAATAATTGGTTACTACAACAGAAAAAACATTATTAATTAATCGTTTTTTGGTTATTACAATAATTTCCCAAATTTAGAAAAATTAAATGTATATTGGGAAATACAACCGAGATTGGTTGCTGTTCTTTTGCTGATACATGAAAACAAAAAATAAAATTACTCGACATAAATAAATCTTCAACATTTTGTTCAAGAACGGTATATGTAGTCAAAAATAATCTCGTGTGGATAATAATGTGTGGAATGCAGAATATATTGTGCAAAATGTTTTACATAAATAAAAACCAAAGGCAACAATCAAGAAATTGAAAGCACAGGTTTAAACTATATTTGCATAAAAGTTTGCTGTTTTTTTGTCGTGTACTAAAATTTGTGTCAAATATTTCCACATCTCATAATAGTGATGAATTTGTAATATGGGATTTTTAATTGTGTTATGAATTGTTGGGTTTTTTGTTTAATAAATAAAATAAAAATGAATGAAAACTGTTAATTGCCAGTAGTATATGACTGACAAATTGTCAGAACAACCAATTTTTTAAAACAGTTGGTTGTGGCAACATACAACAGATAATTTTAGCCACCATTTTCGTAGTTTGCGCACCCAAATATGATTGTTGTCAACATGGAAGCAACCAAAATGTTGGTTGTCCTGATGGAATGGCATAATAATAAACAGAACTACCAAAATTCGGTTGGCAAATAATTCGGTTCAGGCAACCAAACTGTATTCTGTGTGTAGTAACGCAAAAAATAAACTATCAAAAGTTTGACAGTTCAATCTTGTATTGTTGCATGTTTATACCATTCCTTCCCAATGTACTCTCTTGAGTACAGAAAATTGACCGAATTGGTAATACTGTATAATCCACATTTTTCTACAATTATAGTATTAGTATTAGTTATTTACATCGGAGTCTTAAGAACGTTCGTGTCCCATTGGAAATGCAAATAAAGTGTAACGGTAAATTTTTAACGTACTTTATGAGCACTATGTTATGTGAAGTCAATATTTTTTGCAACTTCTTTTGAAATCGTCATTTGATCGGTAACTGATTCACTTTAGTTTTACCGGAGTAAAACTGATATCGCTCAATTATCTGGTTAACAAAGCTGCAAACGAGTATAATTAACAAATACAAATGTAAAATCATTCAAAAAAAGTCTGCAAATGTTTTTGGTAAGCATAAACAAGTAAGAAAGTTTAGTCGGGTAAACCGACTTATGACTCCCCTCACCTTGAGTCCCAAGAAATTTTAGTAAATTTGTGTATTTTTTGTTTTAATTAAATTATTATCAATTTAAATTGCATTTAACAACTTTAAAGTATTTACTGGTATTAAAGTTAAAAGCTGTTTACTTTTGGTACAAAATGGTCCATTTTTGTGTGAGAGGTACCAACAGGGGCGTCCCAATAACGGCCACTTTTCTCTGGACTCTAGGTACTATAAAAGCATTACGCTGTACAAAATTTCAAGTATTTATATGGACTGGTATTAAAGTTATAAGCTGGTAACTTTTGGTACAAAATGGTCCATTTGTTGGGAGGTACCAAAAGGGGCGTGCCAATAACGCCCATTCTTCTCGAGGTGTTAGTGAATAATAAACTAATACCACGTGTAGAACTTCAGAGGATTCAAATAAGTTGTATTGAAGTTATTAAATAATCAATATTTCACTAAAATGTAACCCTTTGTGAGGGAGGTACTAGAAGGAGTGGACCAATATGGCCCATCTTCGATCTTAGCCTTAGATAGAAGAACATATTACCACATACCAAATATGAAGGCAATCGGTTACTTCTTTCGAGATTTATCGTGCGCACCAGCCAGCAGACAGACAGGTGGACGGACTTTGTTTATTCGACTTAAAATGACCAAAACGAATATCCGCCGAACATACTTAGGGTATTAGGACACTCCTTCGATGTGTTACACTTTATGATATATACCCTCCTCTCTAAGGTGAGGGGATAAAAAATGAGTACACCTCTAAAAAACTATTTGGAAAAGTAAGTTTTTGGATTATTAATTTTTCTTGAGTACACCTCTAAAAAACAATTTTAAAAATCAAGTTTTTTGATTATTTATGTTTCTTAATGGAGCAAATAAAGTATTATACCAACAACACTGTCCAACAAATTAAGACTTTTTGATTGGAACAGAATAGCGACCCTATAATTCTGAAAGGGCATGTTGAGTAGATCATTTATGGTCCAGAATAAACTTATGGTCCAGCTGGTCTGCGTTTTTTGTACAGTGGGTCAAAGTTTTCATTTTTTGGTCGAAGGTAGCATTATACTAAATGAAAAAAATGATGTAAGTTAATGTCTGAGAGATTTCTCATTGTCAGAGTTACATAGTGGAATTTTATGAGGATCATTTTTGTGGAAGATCTTTACCCTCTAGCTCACCTTTTAAGGGGTCAATTTGGCCCTTTTTCCAAAAAATTAAAAAAAAGTCCTTTAAAAAAGGACATTAAAGGATTAAAATATTCTACGAAAATTTTTGCCGGAAAATTTCAGTAGGGTTCGCCAAGGACACCAAAGTTGTAGTTATAACTTTTTAGGATTAATTAATTAGCAAAATTACATGCCAACTTATACAAAAAAATTCTATAATGTAAATTTATAGCCGTGATATCTGTGGAATTATTGCAGCAGAAGAGCGACCCTATAATTCTGAAAGGGCATTTTGAGTAGATCATTTTCTTAGAATAAACTTACGGTCCAGCTGGTCTGAGTTTTTTTTTACAGTGGGCCAAAGATTTCATTTTTTGGTCGAAGGTAGCATTATACTAAATGAAAATAATGATGTAAGTTAATGTCTGAGAGTTCTCCCATTGTCAGAATTACGTGGAATTTATGAGGTAGTGGAATTTTATGAGGATCATTTTTGTGGAAGATCTTAACCCTCTACCACGCCTCTTAATGGGTCAATTTGGCCCTTTTTCCAAAAAATTAAAAAAAGTGCTTTAAAAAAGACTTAAGGATTAAAATATTCTACGAAAATGTTTGACGGAAAATTTTAGAGGCGTGTCGCCAAAGACACAAAAGTTGTAAATATAGCTCTTTACGCCTAATTTGTAAAATGAAAAATAGAATATTTTTATACAAATAAGTAATATAATGTAAATTTAAAGTCGTAACAAATTAGAATATGTTTAACGAAGTCTAGTTGCTAAAACATTTATTTAGAAATGACGAGAAATATTTGGTAAAATCTTCATAATTTTTTAATAGCACTTATTTTTTTTGCTTCAAAGATTTCGAGTAAAAAGGAATTTGTAAAGGCTAAACTGAGGAAAAATAGCAGTATGGTATCTATGGATTAATATATAAGTTATTACCCATATTATAAAAAAAAGGGAAATTAAAAAACATTTTTCATATTTTTTATTATGGCCAGATTATTTAAGAGGTACCAGGTATGGCAATAACGCCAATATTTCAACAGACTATGGTTGCTATAAACGCGTTAGACTGTACAAATTTGTAAGCGTTTGTATTTTAATTTATCGCGACTTTAAGTTTACATTATATGATTTATTTATAAGTTGGCGTGTAATTTTGCTAATTAAACGTAAACAACTTAAACTAGTACTTTGGTGTCCTTGGCGACCCCAACTGAAATTTTCCGGCAAAATTTTTCGTAGAATATTTTAATCCTTAAACGTCCTTTTCGAAAGGACTTTTTTTTATTTTTTCGAAAAAAGGGCCAAATTGACCCATTGAGAGGGGAGCTAGAGGGTTAAGGTCTTCCACAAAAATGATCCTCATAAAATCCCACTGTGTAACTCTGACAATGAGAAATCTCTCAGACATTAACTTACATCAATATTTTCATTTAGTATGATGCTACCTTCGACCAAAAAATTAAAACTTTGACCCACTGTAAAAAAAAACTCAGACCAGCTGGACCATAAGTTTATTCTACCAAAATCATCCACTCAACATGCCCTTTCAGAATTATAGGGTCGCTATTCTGTTCCAAAAATGCTGTTGGACAGTGTAATTATATTTCAACATTTCCTAAAATAAAAAGTCTGGGAATTAATGGGTTAATGGACAGAATCGAAAACAAAATTGCAAAAAGGCAAACTTGTAACTCACTACAAACAACGTATACTTCACTTAATAAAACATCTGTCCAAAATAAATAAAACATCTGTCCAAACTGCATTAGAAAAAATACTTTGATACCACGCAAATACCCACGAGAATATTTATGTAGGTTATTCACTTGACACTGAAGAAACATCTTTGATTTGATACAGCGCGAGTGTAACACTTTTTACAAAAGAAAACGAAACCCTTTCGCAGTGCAGCTTTTTTTCACAAATGAAAACAACAAGACGTTTTTAGAGCGAAAGTCAGAAAAATGTAGCATTTTTTTTTGGCAAAAAAAGAGAAAACGCAATTAGATAATATGTAACTTCTCTAACGTGTGTTCTAAATTCCGTTCTTCTACGATCAACACACTATTTTGCCCCACCCACTTTAAAAATTTTTCTAAACAGGCTTTGGGCACATCGTTTTAACGATTTTAAAGTCTATATAGGGCATACATACTTAGTAGGTTGTTTCTGTTTTTTATTTATATCGATGCATTGATTCCAAAGAATGCTATGTCGACTTGGCATGTTTTGGGACATTACATTTTTAGTTTCAAAATATTTCATATTATATTCATTCAACATTTGGTGTTTATCCGTCAACTAAATCAAAAGTTATTCACAAACCAGTAGAGATCATTCGATTTGCTTTATAAAGAAATTTCACACAAATTTAAAAAAGATCATAAAACTTTGATCGCCTCTTCTGAAAGACTACATGTTTCGACTAAGCAGGTATTGGAATGGAAGAGTGGCATTGCAATATTTTCCTCTCAGATTAACACGTTTTGGAAATTTGAAGATTTATTTTAAGTTAAATTCAGCGGACTACACCATTTTGACTTAAAAGTGGTAACTATTTTCTATAATTTACATCGACGAGGCAACGAAATTTACATCCAGAAACGAAATTGCCATAATATTGTTGAAATATTGAATGTTGCGAAACCATACTTCGCTTCATTTTCAAAGTCTTTCTTTGGGCCTTTAGTACGATTGTACTGTATTTAAAGTGCTCCTGAAGGTATGCTCTGAAAACTAACATTAATTTTTGTTCAACATTTGAATCCACTGAATTGTAACAAAGCGAAGCTCTGATATAAGTATGTAAGGGGCATTTTATTTGGCAAGTTAGCGTTGCTTTCGCTTACAGGGAGGAGGGAATATAACACTGCTACGGGCCAAAAAGTGTAACACATCGAAGGAGTGACCTAAGACCGTACGTATGTTTGGCGGAAATCCGTTTTAGGACATTTTAAGTCATTTGAGAAATCAATATTTTAACTTTAGGAATTTCTTTCAGAAATTTTAAATTTTCGTAAAATTCATTTATAACAACAAATTTTTTTGTGTCCGGGGCCTAAAACCTTTTTTTGTCCAGATTGAAGCATGCTATTTTGTGAAAACAAAAATAATTTTTTATGCAGTCTTCGACTAACACTCAACGTGTCCAGTCAACATTCGTGCGTGCGCATATATCTCCGAGTTGTTATTCTCAACTGTTTCTAATCTCACAAGAGATATAAAAGTAAAATTGTCACCTCTCAAGTTACAAAACTGCTTTGTTAAGTCTTCTTTTATTGTGTAAAACAATAACACATAGAGTTTGGTGTTTTTTGTGTGAAACGTTATGCCCCCCGGGCCCCCCCGTTTAGGGGACAACCAGTTTGCCGCACTGGCAGACAGTAGTCCCCAAAGGAAAAGAAAAAAGAAAGAAAAAGGTACCCCCCTTGAATTCCCTTCACTTCCCGAAAAAACCACACCTAATCCGAAGTTTATTGTGATCTCAGCGTCCGACCCAAATAAGACCTTAGACGAATACTCTTGTTTCGCTATCCAAAGAGCGCTACATGTTATCAGCAAAGAGATATTATCTATTTCTCCACTAAGAGACGGCAGTTTGTTGCTCTTAGTAAAAGACAAAACCGTTGCAAAAAAATTTCTGGAAGCAAAAGAACTAGTAGGAGTTTGCAAAATAAATTGCAAATTACATGAAAACTTGAATTGCACCAAGGGTACAATATATGCCCCATATCTTATCAAACTTCCAGAAACAGAAATAATCAAAGAACTTAGTGATGTTGGAGTAGTTGACGTATACAAATATGAAAGAATGGTTGACGGTAATAAGAAGGAAAAGACTGGAGTTATGCTCCTTACCTTCGATCTCTATACCGCTCCATCTAAACTAGACGTCACATATCATATGGCTTACGTTCGTGAGTATTTCCCCAATCCCATGAGATGCAAACAATGCCAATTGTTAGGGCACACTCAAAAACGGTGTAAGAATTTACCAGCCTGTGTAAATTGTAACCTTCCCCCCCACTCTTCGAATCCTTGCACACGCACTTTCTGTGCAAACTGCAGTGAGGATCACCCGGCTTCCTCTAATAAATGCAAGAAATACAAACAACAAAAAGATATATTAAAAATTAAAACTAAGCAAAAATGTTCAATGAGAGAGGCAATAAAACTTCACAAAATCCAAACATCGACTAACAACAATAACACTTCTTCTTCTTATTCCGAAGCAGTTACTCAAACCAATTCTTCAGTTCAAAAAACTCAATCCAATGAACAGAACCAAACCTCTTCCGTACCCCCCACTTCACAACAAACCACAAAACCAACAAACACCAAAAATAATACATCAACTACACAAACTCTGTTAAACAAACCTATCTTCTCCTTCTCCTCTAACACTATGACACCCTCACCAACAATCAAAATTGCAAATTCCTCTTTACCTAAGAGTCTCAGCTCGATTGCAACCACAAGCAACTCCAACATCAAACACCAAACCACTTCCAACATCAAACAATGTCTTACGACAACAATAACAACAACAAATAATACAAATCAAAATCAACTCTCAAACCTTAACACAAAAAATAACAACAACTTCCCAACAACAAACAAACCTACTTCAAATGAAAGCGATAAAAATATGCCAAGGCATAGTACAATCGCGCAAAAAATAGATCCCAAAAACAATTTAACATATAATAACATATCCGATAAAACATCATCTCAAAGAAAATTCAGTTGTCAGCCGATATCGGGTTCTGCAACAGAAACCATGCAAACAGACCCAATATCTGATTAGACAACTTAAAATCTTTTTCCATAAGCATATCCATTAAAAACAGCTATGGTCCTTAACATTTTGCAGTGGAATATACGAGGCTATCTCAATAATTATTCCAATCTACAATTACTACTCGCAAATGAGAACCCCGACATAGTTTGCTTACAGGAAACAAAATGTAAAAGAAATCAAACACCACACATACCAAAAAAATATAATGGACACTTTTATAACACTCACGCCACCTCTAAACAAGGCACTGCCATTCTTATAAAGAAAGGCATACCATATAGGATAATTAACGTTACCACCCCATTGTGCTACTTAGCTATTGAAATTAATTTGTCTATAACAGTTACAGTTCTATCATTGTATATTTCCCCACAAGATACAGTGACAACAAGCCACCTTGATAATTTAATTTTAAATATTAATTCGCCCATACTAATCCTTGGAGATATGAATGGCTGGAACCCTCTTTGGGGCTCCCCCAATTCCAACAAAAGAGGCAAAATAATAGAAGAATTTTTAGTAAATTCCAATCTCTGTGTTCTTAATAATGGATCTCCCACACATTTAAGTACCCACAACACTCTGACCCATATTGATATCGGCCTTGTCTCTATTTCTTTATTACCACGATGCAGTTGGGATACAATAAATGATCTCTACAATAGCGATCATTTTCCTACTAAAACATGTATAAATATTGGAGGCAACAAACCATACAACTTTCAACCAAAATATATTACTTGTAAAGCTGACTGGACTTTATATAAAAATAACTTAACAATGTTCTCTAATAACATTCCCATCTCACAAAATGTTAATAAAGAATCAGCACAAATAAGAAAAATTATTAGGCTTTCAGCTAACAACTCTATCCCCCAAACTCGAAATCGAAAAGCGACTAACCTGGTTCCCTGGTGGTCCCGAGAACTCCAGATACTACGCTCAGAGAAACAATGTGCTTGGAGACTTTTCTGTCGAAATATGTCAAACTATAATCTAATCGATTACAAAAAGAAAAACGCTATATTTAACAGAGCTAAAAAAAGGGCAAAAGAAAGGGCATTTTTTGAATTTACTCAATCATTAAATCCATTTGCTTCATCCTCTTATCTATGAAGAGAATCAGACTCTTGACTGGAAATTATACACCCCATACGATCCGGACAATTGAAAAAAATGGTAACACCATTTCCAATCTATCTGATATATCAGATTCCTTTGGAGAATACTGGTCCTCAAATTCAAAAGATTCAAATTTTTCCGACTCTTTTCGACAAAGCAAAGACAGGTTATTACAAACATGTCAACCACCATCCACCTGTTCACATAGAGCTAAGTGCCTAGAAGATATTTTTACTCTTCAAGAACTTAACTCATGCCTTAATTCATCAAAAGGAAAAACACCGGGTCGAGACAAAATATCCTATCCTATGTTGAAAAACTCCACAATTGCTTTCAAAAAACGAATACTTGATAATTTTAACAACATTTTCATCTCTGGTTACGTCCCTCAATTTTTTAAAGTAGCGGAAACTATTCCGATAACCAAACCAAACAAACCCTTGAATCAATTGGATTCGTACAGACCAATTTCACTTTTACCATGCATCGGAAAAATTTTGGAAAAAATGTTATCAAAACGATTAATGTGGTACCTTAGAAAACACAAATTATTATCTACAAATCAAGTAGGATTCCAGTCTGGACTTAGCACGAGCGATTCTTTATTATTTATCGATCATATAATCTGTAAAAATCGTTCCACCAAAAATCACACATCTATTTTGTCTATTGACTTCGTCAAAGCATTTGACAAGGTAGGGATTCACATAGTCTTAAAGAAATTAACTGAATGGACAATTGGTCCCCGGATGTTTAATTTCATTAAGTCATTTCTAACCAACAGAAAATTCACAGTAAAAGTGAATCATACTTCTTCGACAATATTTCCATTACATAACGGAATTCCACAAGGATCCCCGTTATCGGTAACTTTATTCATCATAGCATTTGATTATTTAAATCGAATTCTTTCACAGAATAAAAAGATATACCATTGTATGTATGCGGATGATTTATATATTATTCCTAAAGTACAAAAAAGTAACGAGATAACACAAGAACTTTCAAAAACCATACATGATATAAATAGTTGGTCAGAAACTTCTGGTGCAAATATTTCGTTTGATAAAACTAAACATTTGCACATCTGTAAAAAAAGAAACTGTAATGATATTAACCTACAATATAATACTAATAAAATTGAAAATGTTAAAATTTGTAAAATTCTTGGAATGTATATTGATAACAATTATAGTTTTAAGGAACATTGTATACAACTTAAAAAAGATCTACATAATAGATTGAACGTAATTAAATATCTGTCTTCAACCAAAAGTCAAATGCATCCCAACTCCTTGTTAAGGATGGTCAGGTCAATAATTGTTTCCAAAATGGATTACGGTTTAATCCTCTACCACAAAGCTGCGAAATCATTAAGATTACCTATTGAATCGATATTACATAGTGCTGTAAGAACAAGCCTGAGAGCATTCAGAACCACGCCAATACGGAACTTGTTAGCTGAAGGTGGATTTGAAGAGATTCCACTTCACACATTAATAATAAAATGTCGCTTAATACATAAAATAATATGCCGTAAACCATCTCTCCTGGCAAATGAAATAAATCTCTTAAAGAAAAGAAAAAGAAAATTGAAATACTCTTCTGCTTTATGCGACTTATATAATATTTCAAAAAAGCTTAACATTGATGATTATAAGGAAGCTACTCAAACGCATGCCCCTTGGGCTCTCGAACAAAATCTTTTCATTGACTCTCTTACCACCTACAATAAAGGTACAACTAATGCTGTTATATATCAAACTCTCTCAAGAAATATATTTAATGAACATAAAGATAATGGCTTTAATCTATTATTTACTGATGGTTCAAAAAATAGCTTTAGTACATCATTTGCCGTTGTCACTGAAAGTGGATCTATTCAAGCCTCCGGTCTTCTCCCAGAAACAACCACCATATTTGAATCCGAAGCTTTAGCAATCCTTAAATCATTGGATGTTTGTAAAACATCTCGAAGAAAAACGCTTATATGCACCGACAGTCGATCTGTGTTTGAAGCGTGTCACAACATTTGGAATAAAAATGAAATAATATCCTTAATTCAACAACAAATTATGTCCATAAAAAACAAAATTAAACTCGTTTGGATCCCTAGTCACGTAGGAATATCCGGAAATGAACATGCTGATAAGGCAGCTAAAGATATACCAAATTGCATTCCCACATACACATTCATACCTTTTTCCAGAAAACATGCAACCAGAGTGGCAACAATATATGTCAACAATAAAGCACAAACCTCGTGGAACTTATACAATCACCCCTATAAGCTAATCAATCCTAACCGACAACCGGCGAATCTACCATCAACTACCAACTGCCTCCAGAACAAATGTTTTATACGTTTACGTCTCCAGCACACAAAACTGACACATGAGCATTTAATGACAAAATGTTCCCCTCCGATATGTACATTCTGCAACAATACCAATATAACGATCCAGCACTTGTTTTCTACCTGTCCAGCACTACAACCAACACGGAACCAAATTCTCAAAACACCAGATGCATTTGAACTTTTACAGAAACCGACAACAGATAATATTATTAAAATATACTCATTTATAAAACACATAAGCATACATAATAAAATATGAATAAGGAATTTAACTAACTAACTAACATAGTCTAACTTTTGAATTAATCTTGGCCGATAGCCTGAGATGCTAGTGCCTTTTACGTTAAGTTTATTATAATTTTAATTGTAATAAATAAATACAAATAAAATAAATAAAAAATTTTTTATGGTAATTTTTTTATAAATTTTTTTTCTAGGTTTCCAATTTTTATGTAATGTACCTTTAGTATTTGAACCTTATTTTTTAAGTAAAAGCTCGATAAAGATACCGATATACCGTTTAAAGTAAAGGACATTATGAGCGCTAAGAATGCTGAAAACATCACTTTCATGTAGAAACTGAAGTTTAGTAACAGTCGTTAAAAGAATTAGAAAAAAATCGATTTTTTTTCAGAAACATCGTTTTTTGCCGGCAGGAAATAACCATAACAAATATAAAAAACGTTGTTCCATTTTTTAAAGCTACGATCCTAGCGAAGAAAACAGCTCCGATTTGAAAAAATCTATGGATAAATGTATTAAATATGGCCCATATTGTGAAAATAGGGAAATTAAAAAAATATTTATTTCGGCAATTTTTTACGGAACTCTAGGTACTACACGCTGAAAAAAAATCGCTTCTGTAGTATATTGTCCCAAACATATTCGGCTTGAATCATATATATGTTTATGGTACACTCTAAATATATAATATTTGGTACACACAAAAATTATATATTTTGGAAGATGTTGCTCTAAATAAATCCTGGTTTTCACCCTAATACCTTTTATTTGGGATTTTAATTACGAAACAAAAATGTATTTAAATTTAAGTATTCCGAAAATATCGAACCTTAATTGTGTTAAGTTTTTCAGTAATTTAATGACAAGTTTTTAGAAATTTTTAATTGAAATCGTATAATTTTTGATAACATTAATTTACTCGAAGGATTGAAAAAAATGCTGACATGAAATACCCAGAAATTTAAAATGAGTCCCTTAAAACAGAATGCAATGCTGCTAATGGTATTTTTGACTGGGAGAAATAATTCGAAACGAAGGAAAAATTAAAAATGAAATTAGAAAAATTCACCGAAGTTTTGAAAATCTTTCTTAAATTATATATATTTGAAGATATTCCTAAACAATAATTTTATTGGTATATAAATACATATTTTATTTGAGAAAATTAGTTTGCAAATATATTTTGTTGTAATATATTAATATATGCGTTCCAAGTAAATTTTATTGATTTTCAAATAAAATTTATTTACTCAGAAATATAAAACATTTAAAAATTTGTGTTCCAAATATATTTTCTTTCGATTCAAACATATCAAAAAAGGCGATTTTGCCCCGTGTATAAAAGCATTAAACTTCACAAAATGTCAAGTGTTTGTACGTGTAGCAATCCAAGTTATAAGCCGTTAACTTTTTGTGCAAAATGGTACATTTGTATGGGAGGTACCAAGGGGGCATGGCAATAATCGCCGTTTTCCGAGCGGACTGTACACACTGTAGTATATTGTCCCAAACATATTCTCCTTGAAACATATATATTTTTAGCGTGCACTCCAAATATATAACATTCGACACATACAAATATTATATGTTTGGGAGGATGTTGTTCTAAACAAAACTATGTTTACATCCTAATATTTTTTATTTGGATACGTTAGTTCCCAAACAAAGATCTATTTGCGCGAATACATATAGTTTCAGCAATTGAAAGGTAATTTTTAGAAATTTTTAATGTCAGTAAAATTTCTTTACAATTGAAAATAATGACTTGGAATAGTTAGAAATTAAAAATAAGTGCTTTCAAATACAAGTTAATGCTAAGTATGCCATTTGAATAGGATTTCAGCAAAGTTTTGAAAATCTTTTTTTTTAATAAAATATATTTGGAAATATTCATAAACAATAATTTTATTTGTATTTAAACACATATTCTATTTGAGAAAATTAGTTCGCAAATATATTTTATTCTTATATATTAACATATGGGTTCCAAATACATTTTATTGATTTTCAAATAAATGTATTAGCTCAGAAATATATAATATTTAAAAATTTGTGTTCCAAGTATATTTTCTTTCCATTCAAACATATCAAAAAAGGCGATTTTGCCCCGTGTAGGTACTATAAAAGCATTGCACTTCACAAAATTTCAAGTATTTCTATGGGCTGGAATCAAAGTTATAAGCCCTTAACTTTTTGTGCAAAATGGGGCGGCCGGAAGTTGGGCCCTAAGAAAATGCACCCCAAATTGAAAATGAATGTGGGCCCCATATTTGGGGCCTATTTGCGTTACAAGAACTGATTTAGGAAATTACACCCCAATTAAGAAAACAGTATGAAATGAAAATAAACCCCAAAAAAACTAAGAAATTTTATCTTCGTAAATCTGTGGAGTATGTAATAATACACCTATACGAACCTATTTTTTTATTATAAATATTTTCCTGCGCGGTCGGCCTCCGGCCTCTGTTTAAGACTTTCTCCTATGAACAGGATCCAAAGTTGGCAACGTGGAGCAAATCATTTATGCGTAGCCTCTCCTGTTTCTAAATTTATAGATGAAAATAAGCCCCAAAAAAAAATGGAGCAAAACATTTATGCGTAGCCTCTTCTGTTTATAAATGTATAGATGAAAATAAGCCCCAAAAAAATTGTTGTTGTTTGACATGTTATTTTTTGGGGCAAGTTAGCGTTGCTTTCGCTTACAGGGAGGAGGGAATATATCACTGCTACGGGCCAAAAAGTGTAACACAACGAAGGAGTGACCTAAGACCGTACGTATGTTTGGCGGAAATCCGTTTTAGGACATTTTAAGTCATTTGAGAAATCAATATTTTAACTTTAGGACAAGTTTTATGTTTTTCTGCAATTCAACGTTCATTTCTTTCAAAAATTTTAATTTTTCGTAAAATTCGTTTATAAAAAATATTTATTTCGGCCATTTTTTACGGAACTGTAGGTACTATAAAAGCGTTAAACTCCACAAAATGTCAAGTGTTTGTACGTGCAGCAATCCAAGTTATAAGCCGTTAACTTTTTGTGCAAAATGGTACATTTGTATGGGAGGTACCAAAGGGGGCATGGCAATAATGGCCGTTTTCCGCGGGACTGTACACACTGAAAAAAAATCGCCCCTGTAGTATATTGTCCCAAACATATTCTGCTTGAAACATACATATATATTTTTAGCGTGCACTCCAAATATATAACATTCGACACATACAAATATTATATGTTTGGGAGGATGTTGTTCTAAACAAAACTATGTTTACATCCTAATATTTTTTATTTGGATACGTTAGTTCCCAAACAATGATCTATTTGCGTGAATATATATATATTCTCTAATTGTTTGAAGTATTCAGCAATTGAAAGGTAATTTTTAGAAATTGTTAATGTTAGTAAAATTTCTTTACAATTGAAAATAATGACTTGGAATAGTTAAGGTAAGTACAGACGATTTGCAGATCGGACAACATTGCCAGAAAAATGGCGGAAAAATGCAACTCTGTAAATTTACAACCGTGCGAACACACAATTTTTGTTTTGCAACGTTAGCAGAAAAGTCATTGCGAGATAATTTGCTGATTGTTATATGTTCGAAGTTTATGCATGTGACAACGGCGCCATTGCCAGAAAATCATTTTATTTGCAACACTGTCTATAATGTATTTTTATTGGCAATCCTGCATATAAATATTTACAAAATATATTGTAAATATATGAAATTGTAACGTTTTCTTGCAATCGTCTGAACTGTCAATTCACCTTTGCCTAACAATCTGACATTGCCCGTATATTTGCAGCACTTTACCAGGGTTGATAACGGGTCGATCTGGCAATCGTCTATACTCAGCTTTAGAAATTAACAATAAGTGCTTTCAAACACAAGTTAATGCTAAGTATGCAATTTTAGTAGGAATTCAGCAAAGTTTTGAAAATCTTTTTTTTTAATAAAATATATTTGGAAATATTCATAAACAATAATTTTATTTGTATTTAAACACATATTTGACAAAATTAGTTCCCAAATATATTTTATTCTAATATATTAACATATGGGTTCCAAATACATTTTATTGATTTGCTCAGAAATATATAATATATAAAAATTTGTGTTCCAAGTATATTTTCTTTCGATTCAAACTTATCAAAGAAGGCGATTTTTCCCTCGTGTAGGTACTATAAAAGCATTGCACTACACAACATTTCAAGTATTTCTATGGACTGGAATCAAAGTTATAAGCGATTAATAAACTAATACTAGGTATGGAATTGTGAAATATTCTGGGCCGGGCCGACTATATAATACCCTACACCACTCTCGTAATATTGAATAACTCTGAAATATAAATTTTGTAATTCATGTATAAATTGTTTACATAAATTTACTTTTGGGACATTTTATACTTAAATAATACTCTGTACAACAGTGTGGTGTAGGTTATAAAAACGATTGGATGTAAAATACAGCTTCTACAGGACTTAAGAGCCAAATCGGATGAAACATATATATGGGAGCTATAGCTAAATCTTAACCGATTTTCTTCAAATTGAAATTTGAAATTTAGAATGGTAGAGTTTCTTGATCCATGAACCAACATTGCCGAATTTGAAGAAAATCGGTTAAGATTTAGCTATAGCTCCCATATATATGTTTCGTCCGATTTTGCTCTTTAGTCCTGAAGAAGCTGTATTTTACATCCAATCACTTTGAAATTTAGAATGGTAGAGTTTCTTGATCCATGAACCAACACTACCGAATTTGAAGAAAATCGGTTAAGATTTAGCTATAGCTCCCATATATATGTTTCGTCCGATTTGGCCCTTTAGTCCTATAAAAGCTGTGTTTTACATCCAACCGTTTTGAAATTTAGAATGGTAGAGTTTCTTGATCCACGAACCAACATTGCCGAATTTGAAGAAAATCGGTTAAGATTTAGCTATAGCTCCCATATATATGTTTCGTCCGATTTGGCCCTTTAGTCCTATAAAAGCTGTATTTTACATCCAATCGTTTTGAAATTTAGAATGGTAGAGTTTCTTGATCCATGAACCAACACTACCGAATTTGAAGAAAATCGGTTAAGATTTAGCTATAGCTCCCATATATATGTTTCGTCCGATTTGGCCCTTTAGTTCTACAGAAGCTGTATTTTACATCCAATCGTTTTGAAATTTAGAATGGTAGAGTTTCTTGATCCACGAACCAACATTGCCGAATTTGAAGAAAATCGGTTAAGATTTAGCTATAGCTCCCATATATATGTTTCATCCGATTTGGCTCTTAAGTCCTGTAGAAGCTGTATTTTACATCCAATCGTTGTTATACCCTACACCACACTGTGGTACAGGGTATTATTTAAGTATAAAATGACTCAAAAGTAAATTTATGTAAACAATTTATACATGAATTACAAAATTTATATTTCAGAGTTATTCAATATCACGATAGTGGCGTAGGGTATTATATAGTCGTCCCCGCCCGACTTTAGCCTTTCCTTACTGGTTTTAAATGAATTCATATTTTGTTATAGTCCACCTATAGATAACGTTCCCTAAAAGGCTTCTTTAAGCCATAAACACAATATTTTCTAAGAAATTTAGCTGAAACGTTGCAGTTAGTATTTTATTGTAGATGTAGCTCTCAAAAATGCTATTTAATACCACATGCCATAAATACCACATTTTTCAGGTGACGAGTTTGGCTAAAGAATTTGCGGCCTAAAATTTGGCTAAAAATTGCAGCGTTCGTTTTTATACCCTACACCACACTGTGGTACAGGGTATTATAAGTTTGTTTCACGGCAGATGTTTGTAACACCTGAAAATAACACAGCTAGACCCTCCTTAAAGTATACCGATCGACTCAGAATCACTAGCTGGGTCGATTTAACGATGTCCGTCCGTCCGTTCGTCCGTCCGTCCGTCTGTCCACGTAAAGTTGTTCGTCGACTACAGGTCGCAATTTCACTCCGATCGTTCTGAAATTTTGCAGTTTAGAGTATTTCGCGGCTGTTAAGATCGCTATTGAATTTGGTTGAAATCGGTTCAGATTTAGATATAGCTCCCATATATATCTTTCGTCCGAAGTGGCCCTTTAGTCCTATAGAAGCTGTATTTTACATCCGATCGTTTTGAAATTTAGAATGGTAGAGTTTCTTGACCCATGAACCAACACTACCGAATTTGAAGACAATCGGTTAAGATTTAGCTATAGCTCCCATATATATGTTTCGTCCGATTTGGCCATTTAGTCCTATAAAAGCTGTATTTTACATCTAATCGTTTTGATATTTAGAATGGTAGAGTTTCTTGATCCATGAACCAACACTACCGAATTTGAAGAAAATCGGTTAAGAGTTAGCTATAGCTCCCATATATATGTTTCGTCCGATTTGGCCCTTTAGTTCTATAGAAGCTGTATTTTACATCCAATCATTTTGAAATTTAGAATGGTAGAGTTTCTTGATCCATGAACCAATACTACCGAATTTGAAGAAAATCGGTTAAGATTTAGCTATAGATCCCATATACATGTTTCGTCCGATTTGGCCCTTTAGTCCTGTAGAAGCTGTATTTTACATCCAATCATTTTGAAATTTAGAATGGTAGAGTTTCTTGATCCATGAACCAACACTGCCGAATTTGAAGAAAAGCGGTTCAGGTTTAGATATAGCTCCCATATATATCTTTCGTCCGATTTGGCCCTTTAGTCCTATAGAAGCTGTATTTTACATCCAATCGTTTTGAAATTTAGAATGGTAGAGTTTCTTGATCCATGAACCAACACTACCGAATTTGAAGACAATCGGTTAAGATTTAGCTATAGCTCCCATATATATGTTTCGTCCGATTTTGCCATTTAGTCCTATAAAAGCTGTATTTTACATCCAATCGTTTTGAAATTTAGAATGGTAGAGTTTCTTGATCCATGAACCAACACTACCGAATTTGAAGAAAATCGGTTAAGATTTAGCTATAGCTCCCATATATATGTTTCGTCCGATTTGGCCCTTTAGTTCTATAGAAGCTCTATTTTACATCCAATCGTTTTGAAATTTAGAATGGTAGAGTTTATTGTTCCATGAACCAATACTACCGAATTTGAAGAAAATCGGTTAAGATTTAGCTATAGATCCCATATACATGTTTCGTCCGATTTGGCCCTTTAGTCCTGTAGAAGCTGTATTTTACATCCAATCATTTTGAAATTTAGAATGGTAGAGTTTCTTGATCCATGAACCAACACTATCGAATTTGAAGACAATCGGTTAAGATTTAGCTATAGCTCCCATATATATGTATCGTCCGATTTGGCCATTTAGTCCTATAAAAGCTGTATTTTACATCCAATCGTTTTGAAATTTAGAATGGTAGAGTTTCTTGATCCATGAACCAACACTACCGAATTTGAAGAAAATCGGTTAAGATTTAGCTACACGCAAAGAAAAAATTCGTTACTCCCAAACGAAAAATTAGACAAACGAATTTCGTTTGTGGTGTATGTTTGTCGCAAACGATTTATGTTACCCCAAAACCCAAAGAAACGTTTATAGCAAACGGTTAGTGTACTTATCGTAAATGATTTACATTTATTACAAACCCTGTGAAACGTTTAGTGCAAACGGTTATTGTGTTTGTCACAAGCAATGCCTGTTTACCCCAAATCATGTAAAACGTGTGTTGCAAACAATCATTGCGTTTGTCACAAGCAATGTCAGTTTAACAATAAATGAGAAAACGATTGTCACAAAAGAATAATTTGATTGAATTATGATATTTAATATGTTTTGTAATATTATGTTTATAATCAAAAATGTCACAATTTTTAGTAAAATGTCCCCGGGAGCTCCCCGATAAACACCTCTGCTATTATTTGGCTGCTATCTTCTAATTGAGTTGTAGACAAACTGTAAAAAAGAAAGCATGTATGTTAGAACATATTAAAAATGTAGCGAGATGTTATCTTACCATATATCAAACTTTTTAATCAAAAGTGAGTTTTATATCAGCAGTTTCCAGAAGTATCCAGTTGTATTGTGCCTGAATAAATTTATTTCACAATTACCATTAGCAGCTTCAGTACCTAAACGTGGGATGATTGATTTGCTTATTCACAATTTAAGGCGAGTGGAAAAATAAGCAGTTAGTCGTTAACAAAAGCAATAGATGGTCTCCGTTTCTGTTAAAATCTATTGTTTTTGTTATTCCGGCTTTCCACAAAGTATTCAATATTTTCACGCAGTGCTCGATCCATTTTTGTGCTATTAACAATTTGGTTATTTTCCCACATGTCTTCACTTCATTTACCATTTACCTATAACATTAAATTGGAGTCCACAGTATATTTGCGAGATATCTCACCTCCGATAATTTAGATTCTTTGAATAAAATCATTTTAAGTTAACTGATAAAAACATTTTTAATTTTGCCACACACGCGCACAAATACCGAACACCACAAGCGCCAGTACAAAACTAAAGGCCCACCAGCATACGACTCTACGCATGCTGAGTACGATTGCAAATGTTATGAAATTGTATAACAGTGCGGAGGGAGGGATGCAGATAACTAAATATCCACCACCGTCTGTTAATAAAGCAACGCGGACAAACATGTATGCAACGTTGCAACGTTTCTTTTTTTGTGTTTTGTACACACACATCTGCATCTTTTTGCAGAAACACTGCAACGTCGCTTTTCGTGTTGTATAAACACACATCTGCATCTTTTGAGTTCTGTACACATACATCTACACATATTATTCCGTCATATAAGTAATAACAAATGTTATAAAACCGCACTCTCACAAAATGAAAACAAGTTTAGCTCTTTGTTCTCTCAACTCTCTTTAATACATTCAATCATGTTTATATACAATATGGTTCCGTAAACGTTTTTCGTTTACCATAAAATAAATTACGAAAATTTTGGAATGAAAGAATGTTCGTTTACAGTAAGAGAAACTACGTTTACGATAAACTTTTGCATTCACCGCAAAAATTTCAACCGTTACGGGAAAAGTAGAGCGTTTGAGACAAACAAAAATGTTTGCCATAAACGACGCCCAAACGTTTTTTTTCTTTGCGTGTATAGCTCCCATATATATGTTTCGTCCGATTTGGCGCTTTAGTTCTACAGAAGCTCTATTTTACATCCAATCGTTTTGAAATTTTGAATGGTAGAGTTTATTGTTCCATGAACCAATACTACTGAATTTGAAGAAAATCGGTTAAGATTTAGCTATAGATCCCATATACATGTTTCGTCCGATTTGGCCCTTTAGTCCTGTAGAAGCTGTATTTTACATCCAATCATTTTGAAATTTAGAATGGTAGAGTTTCTTGATCCATGAACCAACACTGCCGAATGTGAAGAAAATCGGTTAAGATTTAGCTATAGCTCCCATATATATGTTTCGTCCGATTTGGCCCTTGAGTTCTATAGAAGCTATATTTTACATCCAATCGTTTTGAAATTTAGAATTGTAGAGTTTCTTGATTTATGAACCAACATTGCCGAATTTGAAGAAAATCGGTAAAGATTTAGCTATAGCTCCCATATATATGTTTCATCCGATTTGGCACTTTAGATCCAATCGTTTTTACACCCTACACCACACTGTGGTACAGGGTATTATTTAAGTATAAAATGTCCCAAAAGTTAATTTATGTAAACAATTTATACATGAATTACAAAATTTATATATCAGAGTTATTCAATATTACGAGAGTGGTGTAGGGTATTATATAGTCGGCACCGCCCGACTTTAGCCTTTCCTTACTGGTTTTTAATAATTTACTTAAACAAAGTGGATCGTTTTATGATTATCGAAGGAATTTTCCAGTAATAAAATTGAATGCAATCCATGGTGGAGGGTATATAAGATTCGGCATGGCCGAACTTAACGCTTTAAAATATGCAAGGCCATTTTTGCAACTTTCTAATTCCACCTTCTAAAAACAAAAATAGTATTTAGATATCCCAAAATGAGCGCTTTCATTTGACACCCATATCGTTCTATTAGGACTTTCAGAAAAATTACAAAAAAAATTTGAATAATTATATCCTTAAAAAATGTCATGGTCTTTTAAACGCGAGTTTTGTTTTGTTTCTACCTTTTTGTTCAATTTTGTCGCACGATGTTATAAGAGCGATGAAGAGTTTATTGTACAATTCCACCACCCTAATGTTGTTGTTAAAATCACGCCGGTGACTGATATCTGCAAATAACCAACCAATATAGCAAACATTTTTACGTTTGTGGCACATTTTAATTTAAATTGTTAACTTTGTTTTATGTCGACAGTTTCAAAGTGATAAAGAAGTGATTAACAAAACGTAAAAAAAACAATATTTTTACATGAGTTCAGTTTTCATTAAAATTTTTTGTTGTAATTCTCACTTGGGTTAAGTATAGCGATATGACAGAAAGTACATACAAAGAACACGAAAATCATTGTGCAGTTTTTTTTGCAAACATTTTGTTAACACAGTCATTTGCACTAGTTAACCAAAATGTTGTAAAAGGGCTGTGCATACACAGAAAAAAATGTTGTCTTAAAATTAAAGATTTGTGCCAAAGACGCCCATTATCTTTGAAATAAGTACGTATTGTACTTAAAATTAAGAAAATTAACTTAATATTAATGAAACTATCTATATTTTAAGTACAAAATTTACTTATGAAAATCATCAAAGGCGACTTTGGCGCAAATCTTTAATTTTAAGACAATTTTTTTATTCAGTGTAACATTTTCTGTTGTAATTTGGTGACCTAAACATGAAAACATCTCTTACACTACTCAACAAAATTGGTTTCCAAGGGTAGTGGATAACAGTTTCTGATGCAACTAGGTGTCACAAACACGAAAAAAATATAAAAAAAATTTGTTATGATATTTTTTTTTTAAATTCCAGCTTTCATGGAAAGTACATTCAGTATTTGGACCATAAAATTTCAAGTATAAGCCTGATTGAGCCGCGTTATGATCAAATTAAAGGGAATTATGAGGGCTACATATGCTGCAAGAAAAATGATTTTTCTGTCACTGTCTATTTGAAAAAAATCTATGGATAGATGTAAAAGTTATGAGCCATTTTGTAAATGTTAGGGAAATTCAAAAAAAATCTTGTTTCATATTTTTTCGTTTTTAAATGATGTTTTTGCGTATATAGAATTCGCCATATGTGAGAGAGACATATAAGAGACATTGCACTTGCATTTGATTTTACGAGGATTGATGTCAGACATTATAAAACCATCCATAAAACATGATATGCAATGTGAGTGTAATTCATCGCCTTAAAGAGATAAGTCGATTTACTGAAAAATATTATAAAGTTATATTTAGAAGTATGAGTAAACGGCAAAGAACTTTTCAATGTGTAAATGATCCCGACAATTTCTGCTACATCTGTCGAAAATATGTTATTAAAAAAAAATCAACTTGCGTTTAGTAAAATAATAGAAGAAATATATGTGCAATATTTTGGTATACGAGTTAAAAATATGAACGAAGCGTGGACACCTAGTATTTTGTGTAATTCGTGCCATGTAAATCTTACTCGATGGAGTAGTGGAAGCATGCGGTAAGTACTTTACAATTAATGTATTACAATGTTTTGTGCAATAAAACGTTTTAATTTTAGACTTCAGGTGGAATTTGGAATGCCAATGATTTGGAGACAACCATTCATTCACGATACGGACTGCTATTTTTGTCTTAGTTAATAGATTGGAGTAGGAGGTGTCCAATTATAGCTAACAGCCTAATAACGGAAACATCATCAAGTTCGACTGAGTACTCAACTCTGAGCGATTCAAGTTTGAGTCAGAAGTCATCGCTTTTAACTCAGTTTCAACTCATTGATCTAGTGAGAGATTTGGAACTGACCAAAGATAAGGCAGATCTACTTACAACTGCGATGAAACAGTACAATATTTTGGCCCCAGATGTTAACATATCATATTACTGAGTCCGTGATATACCTTACAAAACATTTTATACAACTGCGGATAACAGATACTTTTGCAAGGATATTCCCGGATTGTTCCAGAAACTTAATCAAACATGCAATTCAAAGGAATGGCGGTTACTTGTTGACAGGAGTAAAGAAAGTTTGAAAGCAGTACTTTTACACAACGGAAATCAGAAACCGTCGATTCCCATTGCTCATGCTGTCAACACTAAGGAATCATACGAAACAATGGCTAAATTGATAAAAAAACCAGTAAGGAAAGGCTAAAGTCGGGCGGGGCCGACTATATAATACCCTACACCACTCTCGTAATATTGAATAACTCTGATATATAAATTTTGTAATTCATGTAAAAATTGTTTACAAAAATTTACTATTGGGACATTTTATACCTCAATAATACCCTGTACCATAGTGTGGTGTAGGGTATAAAAACGATTGGATCTAAAGAGCCAAATCGGATGAAACATATATATGGGAGCTATAGCTAAATCTTTACCGATTTTCTTCAAATTCGGCAATGTTGGTTCGTGGATCAAGAATCTCTACCATTCTAAATTTCAAAACGATTGGATGTAAAATATAGCTTCTATAGAACTAAAGGGCCAAATCGGACAAAACATGTATATGGGAGCTATAGCTAAATCTTAACCGATTTTCTTCAAATTCGGCAATGTGGGTTCATGGATCAAGAAACTCTACCATTCTAAATTTCAAAACGATTGGATGTAAAATACAGCTTCTATAGAACTAAAGGGCCAAATCGGACGAAATATATATATGGGAGCTATAGCTAAATATTAACAGATTTTAATTAATAAACCGACGATAATAGCATTTCTAACAAAAACATTTTTTAAAAAAAATTTATCTATAAAAAATTTTTTGGTTTGGATTTTATAATGGGTGATCTAAGTAGAGATACTTTTTTCAATAGCCTTTTTTTGACAGATCACGTGTAAGTCGCTGTCATGTTATTTTTGTTAAGTATTGTTTGGCATTTCCTCATGGATAGACTTACGCCTGAACAACTTTTTACAAATTATTCAGTTTTATTATCAAAATAATCGTTCGCCAATTGCGCTAATTCCATTTTTTTTAAATAAAAAAAACACTTTCCAGTCAACCCACGACCTTGACACCCATGAGCAATATTTTAGCTCTCGTTAAGAGCTATCTTTTTGTCATTGACCGATTCCCGATCCGACGTATCGGAATCATCGGTCCATACTTCTTCAAAAATGATGCCGGTGAGAACGTTAATGGCGGCCGTTATCGTGCCATGATAACCGACTATTTGGTGCCTGAAATTTAAGCTCGTGATCTCGGCGACATTTGGTTTCAACAAGACGGCGCCAATACCCACACATCGTTTAGGGCCGGTCGATTGGCCACCAAGATCGTGTGATATCACACCGTTAGACTTTTCTTGTGGGGATATGTAAAGTCTAAAGTTTATGCGGACAAACCCGCTTCGATTCAGGCCTTGGAGCAAAACATCACGCGTGTCATTCGCCAGTTACCAGTCGGAATGCTCGAACGAGTCATCGAAAATTGGACTCAACGGATGGACAATCTGAGACGTAGCCGCGGTCAACATTTGATAGACATAATCTTCAAAAAATAAATGCCAAAGAATGTTCTTTCAAATGATAATAAACATTCCCCATTAAATTAGAATTTTCTGTGTTTTTTCTTTAAAAAAAAGTAGGGAAAATCGAAATGGATCACCCTATATAACAGTATGCCACAATCTATACAAAAAAATAATTTTTAGGTCTAGGAAAAAAACAATTTTTTTTGCGTAGTGTTTTTTAAAATTATTTTCATATTCAAATTTCAAATTTTCATGGATTTTGCCTCTAGTATTTGGAGTATTTTTGAAGTATAAGCCCGATAGAAAGGGAATACGCATTTAAATTTAAGGAAATTGTAAGGGCTACAAATATTGGAAATGTGCCTTTTACACAGAAACAATGGTTTAGAAATAGTCGTTAAATTTTTTTTTTCCAAAAAAAAAAGTTTATTTAAAAAATGAAATAATTTTATTAATTTTTCTTTAAACCTGCATCCAAACTGTGAAAACAATGCCAATTTTAAAAAATTCAATGGAAAAATGTCGAATTTAGAAGAAAGATAACTTTGGCAGAAGAAAGATAACTTTAAAAAAAATCTCCTCACTATTGTAAACGAGGGAGATTTCATGTCAAGTGAGCCAATTTATATAACCGATGTCTTTTGATCGGTATGAAACATACAAATAATTTTATTAATTTTTCTTTAAACCTGCATCCAAACTGTAAAAACAATGCCAACTTTAAAAAATTCAATGGAAAAATGTCGAATTTAGAAGAAAGATAACTTTGGCAGAAGAAAGATAACTTTAAAAAAAATCTCCTCGCTATTGTAAACGAGGGAGATTTCATGTCAAGTGAGCCAATTTATATAACCGATGTCTTTTGATCGGTATGAAACATACACCGACATAGTCCTATAGGATAGTAGTTATGACAAAAAATTTTAACGAGGTCGGTTAAGGACTGTCGGAGTTGGAGGGTGTTGAATATGGGCATTTTGGTCAAACGGTCCTTTTTTCCCAACCATATAACTAATTACCTATTGTATTTAGAAAATTGTGCCCAAAGTGTTTTTGATAGCCTTTTCTCGTACAATCTTAAAAATATAAAAAAATCACAAAAATATTTTTTGTGATTTTTTTTTGTGAAATCTTATTTTTAAATTTTTGTAGAAAACCCATGTTTTTGCTCAAACGAATGCTTAGGTTATTTCCTTTAGGAGCTTTGTGGTATATTAATGGGAAGAAACTTGTATATTTATCAGAATAAATACAAACATCTACAAAATAGATGTTGAATCACGTATTTTAGCATAACTCGAAAACAATTTATCGTAAATGTTACGGGAAAGATTTATTGAATCCTAAATTAAGTAGCCTTCATCTTCTTTTTATATCATATTTTCATCCCATCAGCGGTTTCAACGATATCTTATGAGAGAATTCAAACATCGGAATATTTTCGATTTTTATATCTTTATTATATAAAGAACATTCTGAAGAAAATCAATGCATAATTTAAAATGTTGTAGCTAATTGACTAAACCAAATGGCTAAATTAAATTTGGGCATAATTTTCTATATGGGCATTTTCTGCGTTGCGGACGGCAGGAATTTCATTAGTTTTTTCTCCATAACTTCCTTAACATTGATCTTAGGAATATTATTGTTACTATATAATTTGTAAATTCTATCAAGCTTAATAACACTAAATTTATAGAATTTTGAAAACTTTTGTAGTTTGCATAAAAATCGACGACGTGACGGACAGCACAAAAAAACACGATTATTGAGGTATATTGAGTGATTTAATAATTTTATCAAAACTTCTTATACAAAAAGTACCTAACTTTGTGCTTGCATACACTAGAGACAATGCTTCTAAAATATGTATTTACTATTTACTCTAAAAATGCAAAATTTTTGAGATATTTAGATTTTTGTGGAATTCCGGACGGCATGTTCAGGACAGCACGAAAATCATATAGAAAATGGGTTATTAAAATACGTCAATATTATACAACATTTATACATTTTTTATGTAAAAAATCGACAATGTCTAGAGCAATAATTTCATGCCAATGTTGTTACATTTTTATACCCTCACTTTAGTGTGACGAGGGTATATATCATTTGCTACGGAAAAAAGTGTAACACATCGAAGGAGTGATCCAAGGCCCTAAGTATGTTCGGAGGAAATCCGTTTTGGGTCATTTTAAGTCGAATGAGCAATGCCCGTCCGTCTGTCTGTTTGTCTGTCTGCTGGCTGGTGCGCGCGATAACTCTCGAAAGGAGTAACCGATTGGCTTCAAATTTGGTATGTGGCAATATTTTTTTCTATCTCCGGCTAAGTTCGAAGATAGGCCATATTGGTCCACTCCTTCTAGTAGCTCCCCCACAAAGGGTTAAAATGTTGTGAAATATTGATTCTTTAATAACTACTATACTACTTATTCGAATCTTCTGAAATTCCACACATAGTATTAGCTTATTAGTCGCTATCAACTCGAGAAAAATGGGCGAAGTTGCCACGTCTCTTTAGGTACCTCCCACACAAATGCACCGTTTTACACCAAAAATTAACAGCTTATAACGTTAATAACGGTGTATAAAAATACTTGAAATTTTGCACAGTGTTATGCTTTTATATTGCCTACAGTCCCGAGAAAAATGGGCGTTGTTGCCACGCCCCTTTTGGTGCCTCCCACACAAAGGTACCATTTTGCACCAAAAGTTAACAGCTTATAACATTAATACAAGTGTATAATAATACTTGAAATTTTGTACAGTGTAATGTTTTTATAGTGCCTATAGCCCTATGAAAAATGGGCGTTATCGCCACGCTCTTTTTTGTAACTCCCACACAAAATGGCCAAATCATACCACAATTTAATATCTCATAACGTTTATAGCAGTGCACATAAACGTTTATAATTCGGCGCAGTGCAATGAATTTAAAGTATCTACTGTTCAGGCAAACATATGTGTATTTGTTAAACCCTTTCTGGTAGCTCCCACACAAATTGACAGAATAATTCGTGTAATATTCAATATTACATTACTCACAAAGTGAGCGTATACCTTAGTCGGTTTACCCGACTGAAACATTCTTACTTGTTTATTTGCATAATGCGTAAATGTGGCGCAGAAACTTTGAGTATATTGCTAGTATAATATGCTCAAGAAAGAGTTGCAAAATTGTAAGGCATTTTTTTGTGTAGCCCAGGGAAATGCCCATATACAATAGGTAACACTATGCAACAAAATTTTGCATACAATTTTCTGGTGTTATAAACACGAATAAAATATAAAAAAATTTATGGTAAATTTTGATTTAAAAAAAAATGCCCATATACAATAGGTAACACTATGCAACAAAATTTTGCATACAATTTTCTGGTGTTATAAACACGAATAAAATATAAAAAAAAAATATGGTAAATTTTTATTTAAAAAAAATTCTTTTAAATGCCCATTTTCTTGAAAGATGGCTTTAGTATTTGGATCATATTTTTGGAAGTATAAGCTTGATAAAACCAGGAAACACATTCAATTATAGAAATTATGAGTACTCCAAATGAAATAAAACAGAAATAGCCGTTAAAACAAGATTTTTTTTATTTTTTAACAAAATTGTTTTTTGTATGCGTGAAAAAACCATAAAGAATAGAAAAAAATCACAAACAATTTTTTGTTCGAATTTTTGAAAACTAGCATCTTAGCAAAGAAGACGATGCCAATGTGAACAAAATCTATGGATAAATGTAGAGATTATAGCACTTTTGGTAGAAATAAGAGAATTTCAACGTAATCCGGTTTTTATACCCCCACTATTGTGAACGAGGGTAAATAACAGTTGCCGAGGGCCAAAAGTGTAACACATCTAAGGAGTGACCAAAGAGATTTCAAGAGTATTTGGCGGAAATCCGTTTTGGGCCATTTTAGCAAGGTACGTCAGCTTATCCGTCTGTCTCGCTGGTGCACACGATAACTTTCGACAGGAATAACCGATTGACTTCAAATGTGGTATGTGCCAATATTTCTGCATATTTCGGGCTAAGATCAAGGATGTCCCATGTTTGTCCACTCCTTCGATTACTGCCCCCACATAGGGTCTAAATTTAGTGAAACCTTTACTCTCTCATATCATTTATATGTCTCCCCAGAATCTTTTACAATTTCACAAATAGTATTAGTCTCTTGGTCGTTATCATCTTGAGAAAAATGGACGAAGTTGTCACGCCCCTTTTGGTACCTCCCATACAAATGGAGCATTTTGCACAACGGCTTATAATTTTTGTTCCAGTCCATACAATACTTCATATTTTGTGGGGTGTAATGCCTTTACAGTACCTATAGGCCCGTACAAATGGACATTATTGCCTCGCTCTTTTGGTACCTCCCATACAAATAGACTATTTTGCACAAAAAGTTAACTGCTTATAAGTTTGATTCCGATCCATATAAATACTTAAAATCTTGTGTTGTGTAATGCCTTTACAAAAATTAACTTCTTACATCTACGATTCCTGCACATACAAATAAATTATGTTTTTATAGTACCCATAGTATATTAAAAAATGTGCCTTATTACCACGCACCTGTTGGTACAAAAAAAAAAAAACAAAAAATATATAAAATTATTTTTTTGGAATTTCCCTATTTTTACAATGAGTCATAAATAACACAGTACATCATTTTTCAGCTCATTGATTTGGCACTCAATTCTGAGAATTGGACGTGAAAGTAGCCCCAAAAATAAGATCTTCAGCATCAATCGTTTAGTCAGTTGGCTCAATTAATAATTTTATGGCCAAACTATTTTTTTGTCCAAGGTGGATTTTTAACATACCATACGGAATATCCCTTTTGCGTCTGAAGCAAAGTTGTAGATATTGAAGAGGAGAAAAAATTGAGGAACAAACCTACCCGAAAAAAGTGCATCCAATCTCCTTAATGTAAGTGTTATCCTGGCTTTTCAGACCTTGTACTTCATAAAATAAGGTGCATAAATTGAAGGTAAAGGGTTTTCCAACAAGAGGTGTTATTTTGAATCACCCGACATTTCGGTAGCTGTCATTATTGAAGCTTTTATTCTTTGACATTTGACAAGTAGAAACTACGCCATTACTAAAAATGGAACGATACACGATTCAACAACGCACTGATATTATTCGAAAAATCGAAAATCATCGAAAAATCATCTTGACTGATGAGGCCCATTTCCACCTCGGTGGCTACATCAACAAGCAAAATTGTCGCATCTGGGGCTCGGAAAACCCAAGAGTTGTTGTTGAGAAGCCTCTCCATCCTCAAAGTGTGACTGTTTGGTGCGGTTTATGCTCCGGCTGGGTGATTTGACCTTACTTTTTCGAAAATGAGGTTGGATCAACAGTTACGGTGAATGGTTTGCTCTATCGAGAGATAATTAATAATTTTTAATGTTCGGAGTTGGATGGTATTGATCTGGACAATGGTTACTTTCAACAAGACGGCGCTACGTGCCACACAAGCAACGAAACCATTGCTCTGTTACGGGAAAAGTTTCCGGGCCGTGTTATCTCTCGAAGAGGTGATTACAATTGGCCACCGAGATCTTGTGATTTGACACCTTGCGACTTCTTCCTTTGGGACCACGTGAAATATAAGGTCTACGCCAACAGCCCAGCGTCGTTTCAAGACCTCAATTCTTTGAATACCAAAATAACACCTTTTGTTGGAAAACCCTTCACCTTCCATGAAATTTGAATTTTAGAAAAAAATTATAAAAAAACTTTACCATAAAAAATTTTGTTTTGGTTTCATATAAAAGTACGCCTCAATCTATACAAAAAAATGTTTTTAGTATTTATTATGAATGACAGTATTGTATTACTGAACAGTCACTTTCCTAATTTCCATGAGTGTACAGAACAAATGTTCTTGACTCGCTAAATAAACTTCGGCGGCTGAGTTTCAGTCGATGTAAAATCGGCGCCGCACAATGGGAAATAAGGGGTAAATACGCGCGAATAGCAATATTTTCTATCTCATGACTATACCGTTAGAGATAAAGTCCTACGGTTTGGACCATATTCAAGAGAATTCTTTGGAGAAGAAATAGCTGTACCCAGATTTTATTTTACTGTTACCATATATCGCACAGTGAGGCTACAAAAGCGACTTTGTGGAAATTAGTGTAAAAATCGGAATATCGTACCAACTTCAGTGATCTTTATTTTAAATTAGAGCTGACAATATTTAGTTCAAAATCTATTTGAGTTACTTGATTGTGTGTTGGTGCGTTTTAAATATATAGACCATTGAAATTCAAACTTATTTTTGTCAACATTGCGTTAAAAGTCTACAAAACAGGGCAATGTTTTTGAAATTGAAACCAAAACAACATAAATAGGATAAAATCGTAGTCTGCAATATTTTTGAAAGATGAAGTGTTCCCATAATGCTCTTACACAATGGGTCGTCGACTGGTAATAAAAGAAAAGTTAAATTAAAAACAGAAAATAATCGGTCCACCCTAATATACACAAACTACAGAAGCGTTTAACTATATTTTTATAGTTTTTGTAGAAGAAGTAAACAATAATAATTACACATATAATTCTTATCAAATTAATAAGATCACTATTTGTGATCGTGGGACACTACAAACTTGCAGCCGGACATCTTCCGATCGTATTTATTGTCCGATTTTGTCGAAATTTCGTAAAAGTTATTTTTTTGACCAAGAAAATCGGTCCATATGTTTCGGGAAAATCAGTTCATAGTTCGATGTAGCTCCCACACATTTTTTTCTATATTTAAAGTAAAAAAGGACACATTTAAAGTACAAAAAACTGCCATAGTCGCAAAAAGTCGCAGATAAACTTGGTACTGTTGGATTCACCACTAAGTCACCTCTCTTCTCTATGTCATGTGGTAGTGATCCAAAAATTTGTATTCCATTTACTGTGGATAATTTTTTTGAAAAACAAAAAAAAACTGTATTTTTGATTTGAAATATCTCTTAATTTACGCTAAAAATGCGTCTTATACACAAAAATTAAGATGAATATAACCTTATAATATGTTACAAGTCCGGTCGCATTTCACCAACAAATGAGAATTCTACAAGCATTTTAGTATATACATTTTATCATCGCAATTTTATTTGCATTTATGAGTAAAAAAGACAAACTTTGAATGGTCATAACTCGGAATCAACTAGAGATATTTTCATAAAATTTGAAGGTATTTTCATTAAATGTTATCCACAATAAAACAACAATCCCAAAAAACTGATTTTTAAAAGTTGTTTTGAAAGTCCTACGCGCGCATATTTCATCATATTTTTCCATCGTGCGCCGGCTGTATGCGAAATTCAGCTATGTATGTGGGGCAGGTTAAGCCCCACATACATAGCATAATTGGGAATGCGAATACTGGGACAAAGAACTGCGGACCTTTCGTCCCATCAGCCATACAAAAAATGAAATTAATATGGACTTCGCGTTAAAGCTTCTCTCTTCTATCGGCACCGTAGTTGGAACAAGATTCGCTATTTGAATTCCAATTTTACTAACTTATTCTCTTATAAAATTTGTAGTCTCATTAACAAATTTGATATAGTTATAGAGGTGGCAGAATTGTTCCAAATGACCACTTTTTCTTTCTTATCCACTTTAAAAGCAGTAATTTCAATTGAAACCATCGATATACTGAAGAAATTTCTATCCAAAACATTTTCTTCCACAAATTTGTGCTTGTATACATATACGTATATTATGTTGTGCCCCATCACATGCCCCCTTTATCATTATTTGAATATCACCTAAATATTCAGTAACTTGACCAAATATGTACTTCTTTTAGCATCATACAAAGTCTAGAAATAGTGTGGACAGTAAGTTTTTGCAGTTTTACATTTGCATACGATTCAGGCACGGTGACCGGTCATAACGCCCAACGGACCGACCCATGCTCGGACATAAGGCCCAAAACAAAATTGGGCGTTATGACCGCACTTAGAGAGGTCATAAGGCCCAAAACAAATTTTGGGCGTTATGCCCCTTTGGTCGTTATTACCGGTCACCGTTTTTTTCAACTAGTCATTGTTTTTTCGTTATCGTGCTACCTTTTAATGTATGGAGTAAAATAATTGTTTCCTATTTTTTATTGATTTTTTTGTGTGCCAGTAACAAAAACGCCTTTTTCCCAAAAAAAATATTTTTTCATATTTTTTTGTTTTAGGACCTCCCATACAAAGGGAATATTTTGTACAAAAAAATTGCGGCCTATAAGTAAACACCGGTGCATACAAATACATGGAATTACAAAAACCTACAGTTCAGTGAAAAATTGTATGCCCTTTCTGCTACCTCCCCGTAAGATAACTTAATCGCATTTTTCAAAAGAAATTTTTATTTTTGTGATTGTATTTCCAATTACCAACAACACTGACATTTTCTGCTCAAAATATTTCATTACGATATTATTGTTTTCATTCCATTACCATGGTTAGTTAGCAAATTCCACATATTGTTAATTGCTCATTTGGTTGAGCACCTGGGGCGAAAGGTGATTCTTCGTTTACTGGCACATAATAAATTCCTGTAGACTTTTTATCATCAATATAACCCATATATACGGAATCTGTTTGTACAGAACAATTTTTAATTTTCAAGGCCGACACATCATCACACTTGGCAGCCACAAAGGATTTCCCATTTCCGGGATATACGGATTCTGCCATATATTCAATAGCTCTTTCATGAGAACATATAATGTTGAGTCTACTGCAACCCGGTTGGGTAGAATCCCAACCACCAGCATAGAAATCGATATCACCTATGGCTTCTTCTGTGCCCAGATCGCTTGGATTAGTATGGATAATAACCACACGGATGGCATCATATATACTTATACGAGGAAATACCACAGGTTCTATGAAACATGGTCTGGCGGGATCTAAACCGGTGATACGATGTAAAGGACTTTGGGTTAAATTGTAATAGTGGCGTCCAGCACTACCCGCTATTTGAGCACCCAAACTGTGGCCGATCAAGTGAAGTCTGTCAGGGCTAATTCCCAAATTCTTCAGACCAATGGCTACAAATTCTCCCAATTTAGTGGTGAGATAAGCCGAGTTCACGTAAGCATTCAGCAAATTTCCTCCAGTATTAACAACCTATATAAATAATCCAGTTTAAGGTCTCCTCTCGATTTAAGTGTTTGTAGATTTTGTTTACTTACAATAAAATTATCTTCCCCTCTGCAACGGTAGGCCTTTGCCAACGTTTCAACATGATCTATATCTGGGCTCACAAGCCATCCGGTAACAAAAACTACCGTCGTCTTATTAACATCAAACTGCGGTATATTAAGAAATTTATCCGCTTCAGTTATGAGAAATTCTCTATTTTCACATGGGGTCATGAGTTGAAATTTAACATCAGTAATGGCAGGTTCTTTAAAAGGATTCTCCATAACGAGGCCTGCAACTTTCCTACCTAAAAGGGAAATATTTCGAAAAGGTTTAGAAACTTAAGAAATGAGGTCTACTCCTTTCTATATATACAAAAAAATAATAAAGTTAGAATAAGCTTAACTTACATCCAGCGTCAGCTAAATTAGAACCAGCTCCCCTAAGTAATGAATCTTCACTACTTGCAGAGTCAATTGTCGTTCCTGCTAAAAGTATAATTAGAATGAAGTCTCTCATCTTTAGAGTCTCTTAAAACGTACTAATACCTATTTTGAAATTTCCATTGCAATTATATAGCTTTTAAAATAACGTACGTGCTTGGAACACGACTTTATACCCTACCCTTTAGAGGTGTATTTATTCTCTATTCGAGTTATTTCACATTCTTATACAGTTTGACGGTTATGCAAGAAAGATCGGCCGAGCTGAATCTTATGTATATACCCTCCAGTTGAATGCATTTCGATCAATTCAATAGTCGTAAAAACCTAGTGTTGGAGGTACCAAAAGACACGCCAAATCCGCCTATTTCTTTAGTTCATAAACTATTACCATGTGTGTAGCTACAGAGGATTCGGATATATATTATAGAAGTTATTCGAGAATCAATCTATATATCTCTATCTTCTATATATAAAAATAAGTTGTTTTTTTGTAATTGATGTTCTCTGTAATGGATGAACCGATTTTGTTTCTGTAAATTTCCCTTGAAAGGTAACGTCAATGGCAAGTATTTTTATGAATAAGTATGTATGGTCTTTGTATGTGTATTGGTGATTTTCGACCACTTAATCGCTGAGACTCCTATAAGAGTTACAAAGCTGAAATTTTGCACACATGTAGGCAGGAGTGTTTTAAAGTGTTTTCCAACAAGAGGTGCTATTTCGGATGTTTATTTCGTAATAAAGAGGAAGGTATGCCGTTAATAATGAAAAACAACATCAGCCAAATGGCCACCACGACCACCCTTACAGGACTATATCCTTTTCATGAAATTTTCCATAACCAAATCACAAAGTGGCTGCCCTATGTTCTCGATAGCCTCACGAATTCTATCTTTGAGGTCTTGAATCGACGCTGGGCTGTTGGCGTAGACCTTATTTTTCACGTGGCCCCAAATGAAGAAGTCGAAGTGTTAAATCTCAAGATCTCGGTGGCCAATTGTGATCACCTCTTCGAGAGATAACAAGTTCCGGAAACTTTTCCCGTAACAGAGCAATGGTTTCGTTGCTTGTGTGGCACGTAGCGCCGTCTTGTTGAAAGTAAACGTTGTCGAGATCAATACCATCCAACTCGGACCATAAAAAATCATTAATCATCTCTCGATAGCGCAATCCATGATCCAACCTCATTTTCGAAAAAGCAAGGTCCAATGACCCCGTCGGACCATAAACCACACCAAACAGTCACACGTTGCTTCTCAACAATAACTCCTGGGGTTTCCGAGCCCCAGATGCGACAATTTTGCTTGTTGACGTAGCCACCGAGGTGGAAATGGGCCTCATTAGTCAATATGATATTTCGATGGAATTCCGGATCATTTTCATGCATTTTAAGGACCCAATCAGCAAAGGCACGACGTTGTTGATTATCAGCATGAGATCTCACCTTAGAGAGGAGGGTATATATCATTTGCTACGAGCCAAAGCGTAACCCATCGAAGGTGCGACCTAAGACCCTAAGTATGTTCGGCGGATATCCGTTTTGGGCCATTTTAAGTCGAATGAGTAATGTCCGTCCGTCTGTCTGTCTGCTGGCTGGTGCGCACGATAACTCTCGAAAGGAGTAACCGATTGATTTCAAATTTGGTATGTCGTAATATTTTCTTCCATCTCCGGCTAAGTTCGAAGATGGGCCATATTGGTCCACTTCTTCTAGTACCTCCCCCACAAAGGGTTAACATTTAGTGAAATATTGATTATTTAATAACTTATATGTATACTACTTATTTGAATCCTCTGAAATTCTAAACATAGTATTTGTTTATTAGTCACTATTACCTCGATAACCAGTAAGGAAAGGCAGAAAGTCGGGCGGGGCCGACTATATAATACCCTACACCTCCCTAACAATGCGATAAAGGTCATTGCGATAATAATTTGGAATAATTAGTAAGTCGGCAGCAACATATTATCTAATTCTGAGCCGATAATCGCTAAATTAAGCAATATTTGTTCCTATCTTTCCGGAAAATATTAATGAACGGAAGTAAAGTACAACTTCTATAGCGCTTTGATACCAAATCAGGAGGAACATATATATGGAGGTTATATATAAATCTGTACCGATTTTCCCTGAATACTCATTCATGTAAAAAGACCTCTTTCTGTAGAATTTCGTACTGATCGGATATAAAATACAGTCTCTACAGCGCTTCCATGTCAAATCGGTGGTAACATATATATGGGGGCTATATCTAAATCTGAACCGATTTGGCATTTACATGTCAAATCGGGGGTAACATATATATGGGGGCTATATCTAAATCTGAAACGATTTTCTCCGAATTTGGCAGTACTCCTTCGAGTAATAAGAAACCTCTTTCTGCCGAATTTCGCACTGATCGGATATAAAATGCAGTTTCTACAGCATTTACATGTCAAATCGGGAGTAACATATACATATATGGGGGCTATATCTAAATCTGAACCGATTTCCCTCAAATTTGGCAGTGTTAATTCACGTAATGAGAAACCTATTTCTGAAACCTATTTTTACTGATCGGATATAAAATACAGTTTCTACAGCGCTTACATGTCAAATCGTGGGTAACATATATATGTGGGCTATATCTAAATCTGAACCGATTTCCCTCAAATTTTGTAGTGTTAATTCATGTAATGAGAAACCTCTTCTGACAATTTTTTTTTACTGATCGGATTTAAAATACAGTTCTACAGCGCTTACATGTGTAATCGGGGGTAACATATACATATATGGGGGCTATATCTAAATCTGAACTGATTTCCCTCAAATTTGGCAGTGTTAATTCACGTAATGAGAAACCTCTTTCTGCCAATTTTTATACTGATAGGATATAAAATACAGTTTCTACAGCGCTTACATGTCAAATCGGGGGTAACATATACATTAGGGCGGGTCGATTTAAAAGTCGCCCATTGCTCAGTGAAAATCGTATTCTAGGGATCAAAATAAGAAACTTTGCCGAAGGAACCATACCTCTAAAACGAATTCTGATGTCCCGAAAAAAATCCCACTTTGACCCATTTAGAGTGCTCCAATCGTGTCCAAATGTATGGAACCCCCAGGGGGTTCCAGGGGGTGTGCCACTGGCATGGGTGGGTCGGGCTTTCAAAGTTAGTGGGGGTCGGTCATAAATTTGGACTCGATTGGAGCACTCTAAATGGGTCAAAGTGGGATTTTTCAAAATTTGCCCCTACCCAAAAGTTCGACCCAAATTCCGGGACATCAGAATTCGTTTTAGAGGTATGGTTCCTTCGGCAAAATTTCTTATTTTGATCCCTAGAATACGATTTTCACTGAGCAATGGCGACTTTTTTGCCTCCCCACAAATCGACCCGGCCTAATATACATATATGTGGGCTATATCTAAATCTCAACCGATTTCCCTCAAATTTTGTAGTATTAATTCATGTAATAAGAAACCTCTTTCTGCCGAATTTCGTACTGATCGGATTAAAAATAAACTTTTTACAGCGCTTACATGTAAAATCGGGGGTAACATATATATGGGGGATATATCTAAATCTGAACCGATTTCCCTCAAATTTGGCAGAATTAATTCATGTAATAAGAAACCTCTTTCTGCCGAATTTCGTACTGATCGGATTAAAAATACACTTTTTACAGCGCTTACATGTAAAATCGGGGGTAACATATATATGGGGGCTATATCTAAATTTGAACCGATTTCTTCCACATTTAACAGTGTTCATTAATATAATAAGAGACCTCTTTCTGCTGAATTTCATACTGATCGGATATAAAATAAAGTTTTTACATCGCCTACATGTCAAATCGGGGCTAACATATATATGAGGGCTACATCCAAATCTGAACCGATTTTAACTAAATTGAATAGGGATCGTCCTTGGGCCAAAAAAAAGATATGTGTAAAGTTTCGTCAAGATCGGGCCATAATTGCGACCTGAACTTTGATTACAAGAATACATCTACAGACGGACATAGCTAAATCGACTCAGAAAGTGATTACAAGTCGATCGGTATAATAAACAATGGATCTATCTCTTCTCCTTTTGGGTGTTACAAACAAATGCACAAAGTCATAATACCCTGTACCACAGTGTGTTGTAGGGTATAAAAATGGGTGAAGTTGGCATGCCTCTTTTGGTACCTCCCACACAAATGGACCATTTTGCATCAAAATTTAACTGCTTATAACTTTAATACAAGTGCATAAAAATGCTTGAAATTTTCTACAGTATAATGTTTTTGTAGCGGCTATAGCCCGGTAAAAAATGGGCATTATTGTATTTTCTATTTCCATCAATTTATCATGCTGCACCGTATCAAAGGCTTTTTCATAATCTACAATGCATAAGAAAATATCCTTTTGTGCATTTCGACATTTCCGAACCATTGTTTGTATAGAGAAAAGTGCCTCGCGAGTGCCCATGCATTCTTTGAAGCCAAACTTGGATATGCCCATTACTTTTTCGCATTTCGCATATATTCTAGAGTGAATTATTTTGAGGAATATTTTGAGGGCATGGCTCATTAGGCTTATTAGTCTGTAATCATTACAATATTTTGGATGATTTTTTTGGGAATCGTTATGAATGTTGATTGAAGCCAGTCTTGCGGGTATTTGCCCGTATCATAAATGTGATTAAATAATTCTGTTAGAATTTCCATGTTGTTGTCGTCTATCAACTTCAGTATTTCTGAAGGAATTTCATCAGGACCGCAAGCTTTTTTGTCTTTTAGTGACATTACTGCAGACTTCACCTCTCGTTTAGTAAATGAGGTTCCTGTAAGTGGTTGTGGTTCATAAATTGACCGGTTGTCATCAGTGAATAATTGTTTTATATATTCCTTCCAGATTAGTTTATTTTCTTCAATGTCAAATACAACTTCTTTACTGTTGTTATGTAAAACCTTTGGAGTGGTTTTTCGATATAATCCCCCTGCTTCTTTTAGTTTTTTATGGAGATTGAAGTCGTCATGTAGCGATTGCAATCTTCCGATCTCCCGGCATTGGTTAAGTAGGTGGTTAGGAGGAGAACTGCAGTTCGAATCTCCCCATTTAACTCCCAATATCTTTCGTAATTTACATTTTTATATTTACGACGCTCTTCCATTAACTGAAGTATTTCATTTGACATCCATTCTTTCTTTTTGGGTCCTTTGCTGTTTCCCAGGGCACTGTCTCCTATGGATTTCAGCGTAGTCTTAACAGTGTTTATGCATTTAAACCAAAAATAATTGCAAAAGAAACCTTCTCCTCTAAATTTTGTGAGTGGTGCTTACGTCTTTTTGGCTATTATGGCTCGATACATTCGATATTGCATGAACACCTGGCGTAAAAAAGGTTTGTTCTCGTTGGATCCCGCAAATTTGACAATAGCTCAAAAAAAAGCTGGTGCCGATTGGTGCACAATTTTTTTGAAAAAGTACGATCACGGTGCTTCAAAAGACGTTTATAAGATCGTTAGAGGTGACGAATCTTGGATCTATGCGTATGATCCCGAAACAAAACAGCAATCTTCGAAGACGAGCCAAATCCATCGAAAGTTGTTCATGGAAGAAGCACATATGGGGACTGTTCCGCTGTCGAAGCGTTCAAAAACCGTGTTTTGGAGGTGAACTTTCAACACACTGTAACCAAAACAATTCGCGCTCAAATGACAAAACGGTCTGAGTGAAGTTTGCTAAAAAAATCATACTTTCATTGGGGGTCTTTGGCGCAAATTTTAAGACAACATTTTGTTCAGTGTAGCTCAATCATTACGGTGTGTAGAGTGCTTTCAATACACAGGCCGACGGTCATGGCTAAATCGTCTTATAATTTTCTGTCGATCACGAATATGTATACTTTATAGAGTCTCGGATCAATATTTCAAGGTTTTGCAAACGGAAGGACAAAGTTAGTATACCATCATCCTACAGTGGAGGATATAAAAATCACGATTTTTCATTTTTAATTGACTATTGTTTCGGCTGCAAATAGCGTAATTTTAATGCATTTCGAAATCGGTTCTTATGTACAACTAGCAAGAGGGCAAACCGAAAACCAACAAACAAAATCCAAGGAAAACATTCCACAGTATAAAAAGCAAAAATAATGAATAATAAGATATGTCATCCCAGAGCGAGTAAGTTGTCAGTTACGAACGAATAGAAATTTCAACGAGTAGGACTTCAAAGTGTGAGGTTTTCAGCGGATTTCGGACCGATTTTCCCGAATTTTTTGTAATTGTCACAATTAAAAAATTAATATTAATTGATTAGTGCAAAGAAAGTTCTAACTACGTTCGCGGAAAAGTGTTTTTTCGCGTGAGACATTTCATTCCTATTCGTTCGTAACTGATAGATTTTGACGTTTCGTTCGGACGGCACATCTGTCTAATTTAAGGTCTGTGATAAAAAGTGCCTTTGTGTGGGAGCTATATCAAAATGTCTAAACCAACAGGAAAACTCAAAATGTGTAACCAACAGGAAAATCAAATCAAGTTTATAAAATTCCCTTTGAAATATATGAAATGTCTATTGAAATTCAAACTAAATCACGTAAACTTAAAAATACGTCAATTTAATGGCTGTTCCGATTCTGGAAAAGGTGCAGCATTTTCTTCTAAAACATTTTGGAAATTTGAAAATTTGTGTTAAATAAAATTCGAGGGTCTACCAGAGTTAGGAGCCGAGGCGCAAATCGGCTTGAATTCAGCCGCCGATAAAAACTACGAGTACTATCTAATCGACAAAGAATATTTCTTGCGGAACTGAGAGTGAATTCTGGGATAACTTTGGACATTTGTACAATTCTGATAAATTTAATATTTAATCAGATTAATAAGCAATTAAATATAAAACGTTATCTACAAAGGGTCATCGCATAATCACAAAGCAAATGCCAAATTTCCTCCATTTGGCCCTCTTTCTGGCTTCAACTAATTGAAGTTGCATTTTCTTTTAATTGAATGCGTATAATGTTTTCTAAAAAGATCCATCTACACAAAACTATGTAGCTTAAAATCAAAATTATGAATAATAAAATCAATTTCATCCAAGTTCGAAGAAAACAAAACAATATGTCAGCGCCGCCATTTGTGCTGTGTTTGGTCGGCTTCGATAAGTGAGACGCCCGATTACGATAACGACAGCATTCTGGAATTTATGCAGTTCCTAACTAGAGATCATCGTTCATTTGTTGCACTATCTTGAAAGTCCGTAGAGTTTCCCTGGAGGTTGTTACAGGTCCCCATGGCCCGGCACCCAAATCAGGTGAATATTGAACTGTTCAGGCATATCGTTAAGAGATCAGCGACATTCGATGGCAGTTTTTGAATTCAGGAATACCGTTCCCAGTGACTTTATAGCAGCCGAACTCTCAGATAACGTATTCACAACGACATTAGTCAGAAAATTAAATTTCAACCATTCTGCTACATCTCGAATAGTTAAGATTTCTGCATGCAAAACACTACGGTGATCTGTCTTTTTGCAATGGATAGCTCAAATTTAGTTTGGAACCATCTGTATAGAAGTTCACGAATATCCTAAATCATCAGGTATATCAAGAGGTATATATATATATAAGAGTGAATTTTTTCTTGTCAAAAAGTGGTTTAGACCAAGTGTAAAGAACAATTCCTGGAAGGTCATGCATTGTGTCTAGTGTGTCCGCAGCCATTTCCTGAGCAGAATGACAGTGCCCTAAGCCTAATAGCAATATATGCTGCAGATGAATGCAGATGCAGATGAATTAAATTAAGTAAAACATTTAATGCCTCGTTTGGTTTCGTTCTGAACGTACCAGTAAAAATCGTCAAAATGACGATAAATCGTCATTTCTGGCAACACTGTGTCCACACCAGAAATGGTTAAAGAATCCAAAAAATGGTATTGCCAGATTTAGCTCCCTCGTATTATTTTTTGTTTCCAAGCTTGAAAAAAGGCTCGGGGGAAAAAGATTTGCCTGTAATGAAGAGGTGTAAGTTATTGTTGATGACTATATGTGGGAGCTAGTTCGTTCTTTTCAAAAACAGAGTATCGAAGCTATTAAAAATCGCTGGAAAAGGTATATCGAGGAGATTATATTGAGAATATAGAACGATTTCCCCAAATTTGTTGTGTTTTCTTTGTTAGGCCGGCTTATTTTCTCGTACAACCAATAAACTATACGCGGGTTCCGACCTCAGCGTTTTCCTATTGCCCTTGTACCAGGTATATAGGGTTATAACAGACTTATTTGCTCTTTCCGAAATGTTGGATTTGAAGTGCAATTTCCTGTCTAGTAAAATACCTAAGTATTTTGCGATTTCAGAGAACGGAATTTCAATACCCCCAAGGAGACAGGTGTAATTCATGGTACCTTATTTCTTCTGGTGAAAAGAACTAGTTCCGTCTTCGTATAGTAAAATTTTATGGCCAACATTTTTGTAGAACATTTCTTCCCCGCCCTCCCAATTTTAAGGGGTGTTTTTTACGATTTGTTAAAATGGGGCCAAAAATTACAGTTATGTGGGGGAGTTAGAGTGTTAATATGTTCCACACAAATATTGGCCTTAATATTTTCTATAAAGTTGCTGAGCATACCCTATACCAAAAAAATATATTTTTGTTACATAATAGTGAAATACTAAAATTTTTGGGGTACAATGTGGATTTTTGAGCTATTTAGGTTGCCTAGACACGTTCAGATTGTATTGATATGTTTACAAAAGTTGTTGAGATTTACGTTGGCTACAATTTGGCCAAGCTTTGTTAATAAAAAATTACGATTCCCTGGCTGAAAAAAGTGAAAAAAAATTTTTTTTCCTTCACTTTTTCAAAAAAAGGACCGGGAAAATTTTTTTTCCCAAACAATTGTAAGAAACTTTGTTCAGCATATTCTTAGCTATATTATTGCCAAATATACTTAAGCGGTATCACCAAGTCTGAATCAGTTGTTGGACAAAAGCTGATTACACCTTTTTCGAGGCGCCCACTGATTTTCAGAAAATTTGGAGGCCCATAAAATAAAATTGGTCACCAAAATCGCCAAACCGAGTATAGGGTTATACTACACTTTGATAGTAAAATCGAATCTATACTGTCAAGTCCGTGTATTTTTTTCACTGTTGCACAGTGTTATCTGTCAAAAAATTGTTTCATATATATTTTGTTCTTTGGCGTGGAACATCTATTCCGAAGACAAGCACAAAAATTAAAAAAAATATAAATTATTGTTGGTTATAAAGGGTTTTTCAACAAGAGGTGTTATTTTGGTATTCAAAGAAAAATGCCATTTTTTGAGATAAGTGATCGGATGTTTATTTCATAATAAAGAGGTATGCCGTTGATAACGAAAAACAACATCAGCCAAATGGCCACCACGACCACGCTTACAGGACCATATCCTTTTCATGAAATTTTCCATAACCAAATCGCAAAGTGACTGTGTTCCCGATAGCCTCACGAAATCTATCTTTGAGGTCTTGAATCGACGCTAGGCTAATGGCGTAGACCATATCTTTCACGTGGCCCCAAAGGAAGAAGCCGCAAGGTGTTAAATCACAAAATCTCGGTGGCCAATTGTGATCACCTCTTCGAGAGATAACACGGTCCGGAAACTTTTCCCGTAACAGAGCAATGGTTTCGTTGCTTGTGTGGCACGTAGCGCCGTCTAGTTGAAAGTAAACGTTGTCCAGATCAATACCATCCAACTCCGACTATAAAAAATCATTAATCATCTCTCGATAGCGCAATCCATTCACCGTAACTTTTGATCCAACCTCATTTTCGAAAAAGTAAGGTCCAATGACCCCGCCGGACCATAAACCGCACCAAACAGTTTCACTTTGAGGATGGAGAGGCTTCTCAACAATAACTCTTGGGTTTTTCGAGCCCCAGATGCGACAATTTTGCTTGTTGACGTAGCCACCGAGGTGGAAATGGGCCTCATCAGTCAATATGATTTTGTATCGTTCGTATCGTTTTTTTGTTCGATCGTTTTGTATCGTTCGATGATCTTGTATCGTTCCATTTTTAGTAATGGCGTAGTTTCTACTTGTCAAATCTTAAAGAATAAAAGCTTCAAAAGTGACAGCTACCGAAATACCGGATGAATCAAAATAACACTCTTGTTGGAAAACCCTGTAGTTGACCTGTTGAGATTTATTGTTTTTATACCCTACACCACACTGTGGTACAGGGTATTATGACTTTGTGCATTTGTTTGTAACACCTAAAAGGAGAAGAGATAGACCCATTGTTTATTATACCGATCGACTCAGAATTACTTTCTGAGTCGATTTAGCCATGTCCGTCTGTCCATGTATTCTTGTAATCAAAGTGCAGGTCGTATTTATTGTCCGATTGTGATGAAATTTAGCATAGTGCTCTTTTTTGGCCCAAGGACGATCCCTATTGAAATTGGTTAAAATCGGTTCAGATTTGGATATAGTCCCCATATATATGTTTCACCCGATTTGACATGCAAGCGCCGTAGAAACCACATTTTACATCCGATCTTTATGAAATTCGGCAGAGAGAGTTTTATTATTACGTGAATAAACACTACCAAATTCGGAGAAAATCCGATCAGATTTAGATATAGCCCCCATATATATGTTTCACCCGATTTGGCATGTAAGCGCTGTAGGAACTGTATTTTAAATCAGATCAGTACGAAATTTGGCAGAGAGAGTTCTCTTATTACATGAATAAACACTGCCAAATTCGGGGAAAATCGGTTCAGATTTAGATATAGCCACCATATATATGTTTCACCCGATTTAACATTTAAGCGCTGTAGAAGTCATGTTTTATATCCGATCAGTACGAAATTTAACAGAGAGAGTTTTCTTATTACATGTATGAACACTGCCAAATTCGGGAAAAATCGGTTCAGATTTTAACATAGTCCTGTAGAAACCGTGTTTTATATCCGATCAGTACGAAAATTGGCAGAGAGAGTTTGCTTATTACATGTATGAACACTGCCAAATTCTTATCGCAATGCCCATTTTCGCATTGGTAGGTAGGTGTAGGGTATTATATAATCGGCCCCGCCCGACTTTCTGTCTTTCCTTACTGGTTTTAATATTGTTCGGCTTGAGGTCCTTTATAATTAAAAAAAAATATCGCGAATTTTTAATTTCCGCGGGCTACTTGTATTTGATTTTTGATATTTTTGTAGCGTTATGTTGGTACTCATGTCCCTTACTTATTCTGACATGGTCGGCGATTTTGAATGTTTAGTTAATTTTTGTCAGCTGTTGTGCTTGGATGAGTTTTAAATTGTCTTCGATTTTTATCTATTTCAGAAAATTTATCAAATTTGTTTCTGCATCAAATTGTGTGTGAAAAACAAAATAAAGTGCGCTGACTCATTCCTAATGTTGACTGTGACATATGGTGAAGCTACCTTGGACCAAATGAACGTTTATCGGTGCTACAAAATGTTCTTAGAGGGCCGAGAAGATGCGAAGGACGAACAGCGTGCCGGACGCCAGGTTTTCAGAGTTTTTCACAGTTTTCTTTGATTGCAGGGGCGTGGTGCATTATGAGTTCTTGCCACAGCGTAGTACGGTCAATAAAGAATATTACATGCAAATTATGCGCAAATTGCGCGAAGAAATCCGCCAAAAACGCCCGGATTTGTGGAAGAACAAAAACTGACTTTTCCACAATGATAACGCCCCTGTACACACATCGTTGCTTGTGCGCGAATATTTGGCCAAAAACAACACAGTAATGGTGCCGCAGCCACCGTATTCCCCTGACCTAGCCCCATGTGACTATTTTGTGTTCCCAAAACTGAAAAGGCCCATGAAAGGACGACGCTACGCCACGATTGAGGAGATAAAGACGGCATCGAAGAAGGGCTGAACAAGATCACAAATAATAATTATTTGAAGTGCTTCGAGGATTGGAAAAAACGTTGACAGAAGAGTATTATATCCGAGGGGAATTACTTTGAAGGGGACAAAATAGATATTCATGACTAAATAAATACTTTTTGAAAAAAAATACAAAATTCGCTATATTTTTTTGAACATCCCTCGTATATATATATTCTTAATCGTCGTAAAATTCTAAGACGATTTAGCCATGTCCGTCTGTCTATCTCTGTTGTAATCACGCTACCATCTATAATACCTAAGCTAGGTGGCTGAAATTTGGTATAGATTCTTCTTATAGCTGCAGGTAACTTGTGATTGAAAATGGGCGATATCGGTCCATATTTAGATATAACTCCCATATATAGCGTCTAGCTTGTTGTGATTCCTACTGTTCTCACCTAGTATATTTTGTTTGTGTTTTTCGGTGTTATTTTCTTTAGGTTTGAGTTATTTTGTGAGGTCACATGCCATCCATGCTGGAGGGTATATAAGATTCGGCATGGCCGAACTTAATGCGTTTACTTGTTTTAATTAATTTATTTTCGTTTCCGATATATCGACTAACGTCGTTAGTCTTCTTCAGGGAATTTGAAATTAAAAAATTAAAAGTTCGTCCGTTCTATGTGAGTTAACTTGGCAACTAATATAAATAATTTTAGGCTCACTTCCATCCAAAGCGTATATGTTAGAGAATTAATAGAGGTTTGAAAAATAAAAAAATTTCAGAAATCGGAGAGTACAAACAACTTAAAAAATTAGGGCCTTATTCATAAAAAGTTAAAGAAGGTTTGAAGAACGCTTTAGCAGTGTTAAAGCGTTCTTCAAACCTTCATTAAATTTTTATGAATAAGGGCCTTAAATTTTAATTGTAAAACTTAGTAATACCCTGTTGATGTTGTTGTAGCAGCTTGGAGACGCTGAGTTGATAATCCTTAAGTATATTACTATAACAGACTTCGTTCCGGCATATTTCCGATTATCTCGGGAACCTTATGTTGTTTTGATCCACTCAATGTTGTCCGGTTGTAAATTAACATTCGTCTGTTAATTTCAGGAAATGGATGTTAGTTTGAGTTTTGCCGTTTCTATTCTCCACTAGAAGCGCTGCATTTCTGTTAATAGTCGTCATGGTGTTATGTCTATTTTTAGCTTCCCTGTTGACTTGGGTGATCAGATGTTGTTGTAGTGGTAGTGCGCCCGGTGAGTTATTTTTAGCCGCAGAAACTCGAATTATGATGAAAACATGAAATGTTGATGTTAAATTTTTCCGGTGCCCTGGCTGGGAGTTGAACCCAGCACCTTCCGGATCCAAGTCTAATGCACTAACCACTAAGCTACCGAAGTCCACTAATAATAATAACCTGTACCACAGTGTGGTGTAGGGTATAAAAATTGCACACGAAAAAATATTCATATTTTTTAAAGTATTTTCTGAAAATTACCGAAAAATACCAACATTTCAAAAAAAAAAGATTTTTCAAATCGGACTATAACTTCAGAAGTTATGACCAAAAACCTGATGCACAGAGTGATATCTGCAATATTTTTTAAATATCGAAAACTTGAAAGAGTTGTCGGAAAAATCTCAAAAAATCCTACCAGAGTTTCTTCTAAAAAATATAACAAAATGGGAACAATCAAAACGGATTTTTGACAAAGTTTGTCAAAATCCTATGGTAGAAGGTACAAACTTCGTATTATATAGTTTTAGATGCAAAATCGGTATACTTATATATATAGGGGCTCTATCTAAATCCGTTTCTATACCGAAAAGTTGCTATATCGGGTAGCACATATCGATACCTCCGTTCTAAACTATGCTAAGTGCAAAAAGGTAGTTTTTCAGGAAAGGCCATCAAAGATTGATGATTTTTTTAATTTTGTGTGGAATTCCTTTATAATGCAAATCGAATGACCTGTACTATTTTGTGAATAACTTTTGATTGGGTTGATGGATAAACACCAAATTTTGACTGAATATAACTTGGAATATTTAGGATTAAAAACCAGTAAGGAAAGGCTAAAGTCGGGCGGGGCCGACTATATAATACCCTACACCTCCCTCGTAATATTGAATAACTCTGAAATATAAATCCGAACGATCGGAGTAAAATTACGACCTGTAGTCGACGAACAACTTAAGATGGACAGACGGGCAGACATGGTTAAATCGACTCGGCTAGTGATTCTGAGTCGATCGGTATACTTTAAGGTGGGTCTAGCTATAGTATTTTCAGGTGTTACAAACATCTGCCATGAAACAAACTTATAATACCCTGTACCACAGTGTGGTGTAGGGTAAAAAAAACGATTGGATGTAAACTACAGCATCTACAGGACTAAAGAGCAAAATCGGACGAAACATATATATGGGAGCTATATATAGCTAAATCTTAACCGATTTTCTTCAAATTCGGCAATGTTGGTTCATGGATCAAGAAACTCTATCATTCTAAATTTCAAAACGATTGGATATAAACACAGCATCTATAGGACTAAAGGGTCAAATCGGACGAAAGATATGTATGGGAACTATATCGAAATATTAACCGATTTTCTTCAAATTCGGCAATGTTGGTTCATGGATCAAGAAACTCTACCATTCTAAATTTCAAAATGAAAAGGATGTAAAATACAGCTTCTACAGGACTAAAGAGCAAAATCAGACGAAACATATATATGGGAGCTATAGCTAAATCTTAACCGATTTTCTTCAAATGCGGCAATGTTGGTTCATGGATCAAGAAACTCTACCATTCTAAATTTCAAAATGAAAAGGATGTAAAATACAGCTTCTACAGGACTAAAGAGCAAAATCAGACGAAACATATATATGGGAGCTATAGCTAAATCTTAACCGATTTTCTTCAAATGCGGCAATGTTGGTTCATGGATCAAGAAACTCTACCATTCTAAATTTCAAAACGATTGGATGTAAAATACAGCTTCTATAGGACTAAAGGGCCAAATCGGACGAAACATATATATGGGAGCTATAGCTAAATCTTAACCGATTTTCTTAAAATTCGGTAGTGTTGGTTCATGGATCAAGAAACTCTACCGTTCTAAATTTCAAAATGATTGGATGTAAAATACAGCTACAGAAACATATATATGGGAGCTATAGCTAAATCTCAACCGATTTTCTTCCAATTCGGTAGTGTTGGTTCATGGATCAAGAAACTCTACCATTCTAAATTTCAAAATGATTGGATGTAAAATACAGCTTCTACAGGACTAAAGAGCAAAACTGGACGAAACATATCTATGGGAGCTATAGATAAATCTTAACCGATTTTCTTCAAATTCAGCAATGTTAGTTCATGGATCAAGAAACTCTACCATTCTAAATTTCAAAACGATTGGATGTAAAATACAGCTTCTATAGGACTAAAGGGCCAAATCGGACGAAACATATATATGGGAGCTATAGCTAAATCTTAACCGATTTTCTTAAAATTCGGTAGTGTTGGTTCATGGATCAAGAAACTCTACCGTTCTAAATTTCAAAATGATTGGATGTAAAATACAGCTACAGAAACATATATATGGGAGCTATAGCTAAATCTCAACCGATTTTCTTCCAATTCGGTAGTGTTGGTTCATGGATCAAGAAATTCTACCATTCTAAATTTCAAAATGATTGGATGTAAAATACAGCTTCTACAGGACTAAAGAGCAAAACTGGACGAAACATATCTATGGGAGCTATAGATAAATCTTAACCGATTTTCTTCAAATTCAGCAATGTTAGTTCATGGATCAAGAAACTCTACCATTCTAAATTTCAAAACGATTGGATGTAAAATACAGCTTCTATAGGACTAAAGGGCCAAATCGGACGAAACATATATATGGGAGCTATAGCTAAATCTTAACCGATTTTCTTCAAATTCGGCAATGTTGGTTCATTGATCAAGAAACTCTTCCATTCTAAATTTCAAAACGATTGGATGTAAAATACAGCTTCTATAGGACTAAAGGGCCAAATCGGACGAAACATATATATGGGAGCTATAGCTAAATCTTAACCGATTTCAACCAAATCAACCAATAGCGATCTTAACAGCTGCGAAATACTCTAAACTGCAAAATTTCAGAACGATCGGGGTGAAATTGCGACCTGTAGTCGACGAACAACTTTGCATGGACAGACGGACGGACAGCATGCTTAAATCGACTCAGCTATTGATTCTGAGTCGATCGGTATACTTTAAGGTGGCTCTAGCTGTGTTATTTTCAGGTGTTACAAACATCTGCCGTGAAACAAACTTATAATACCCTGTACCACAGTGTGGTGTAGGGTATAATAAGATGTCATCCCAGAGCGAGTAAGTTGTCAGTTACGAACGAATAGAAATTTCAACGAGTAGGACTTCAAAGTGTGAGGTTTTCAGCGGATTTCGGACCGATTTTCCCGTTTTTTTGTAATTGTCACAATTAAAAAACCAGTAAGGAAAGGCTAAAGTCGGGCGGTGCCGACTATATAATACCCTACACCACTCTCGTAATATTGAATAACTCTGATATATAAATTTTGTAATTCATGTATAAATTGTTTACATAAATTTACTTTTAGGACATTTTATACTTAAATAATACCCTGTACCACAGTGTGGTGTAGGGTATAAAAACGATTGGATATGGTAGTTATAGCTAAATCTTAACCGATTTTCTTCTGGATCAAGAAGCTCTACCATTCTAAATTTCAAAACGATTGGATGTAAAATACAGCGTCTATAGAACTAAAGGCCAAATCGGACGAAACATATATATGGGAGCTATACATCTTAACCGATTTTCTTCAAATTCGGTAGTGTTGGTTCATGGATCAAGAAACTCTACCATTCTAAATTTCAAAATGATTGGATGTAAAATACAGCTTCTACAGGACTAAAGAGCAAAATCGGACGAAACATATATATGGGAGCTATAGCTAAATCTTAACCGATTTTCTTCAAATTCGGTAGTGTTGGTTCATGGATCAAGAAACTACCATTCTAAATTTCAAAATGATTGGATGTAAAATAAAGCTTCTACCGGACTAAAGAGCAAAATCGGACAAAACATATATATGGGAGCTATAGCTAAATCTTAACCGATTTTCTTCAAATTCGGTAGTGTTGGTCCATGGATCAAGAAACTACCATTCTAAATTTCAAAATGATTGGATGTAAAATAAAGCTTCTACCGGACTAAAGAGCAAAATCGGACGAAAGATATATATGGGAGCTATATCTAAATCTGAACCGATTTCAACCAAATTCAATAGCGATCTTAACAGCTGCGAAATACTCTAAACTGCAAAATTTCAGAACGAAAAACTTTACATGGACAGACGGACAGACATGGTTAAATCGACTCAGCTAGTGATTCTGAGTCGATCGGTATACTTTAAGGTGTTACAAACATCTGCCGTGAAACAAACTTATAATACCCTGTACCACAGTGTTGTGTAGGGTATAAAAAACATGCTAAGTCGACTTAGCATGTTTTACAATGGAGGTATCGATATCTACGCTCTATCTATCGGCTCTATCGAAATCTGATCCAATTTTGACCAAAAATCTAATCCAATGGTCAATTTCAAATTCTGCTCAACTAAAATTTGCCATATCGGTAAATATATTAATTACACCCTCTTACATCTTTCTCTGAGTAATATACGCGTTATTTTTTTCAAACAATATGCCTGAAACTATGCAGTTTTAAATTTTAACTATGCAGTTTTACACAAAAACGTAGTTACCATATAGAGGACGCTTTATATTCGTCATATACACCACATTTTCCAGTAGATTTGCGTGAAATTTCGCAGTATGTGTTTTATTCATACAAAAATTGTACACGACTAATATTTGCCATTTCGGTCCACATGTAGAGGTCGCACTTAAATGTCGCTGTTTAACCCATTGATGTCACATTTTCTTAACAAATTTCTGAAACTTTGCTGCTTTCGTTTTATTTTTAAAAGATTTTTTTAATAACCATTTCGTTTATTGATTTGCTTATTTTTTAGTTCAAAAAATTTTCTGGGTATCGAAAATCTTTCAGCGCAAATCTTATATACCCTCCATCAATAGTGGTTTAAATTGGAGAAGCGCGGCAAGAATACATATCGATACCTCTATTCTAAAACATGCTAAGTCGACTGAGCATGTTTTTTGTGGAGATTGCATTTTTAATTTCTTAATATTCCAAATTATATTCAGTCAAAATTTGGTGTTTATCCTTCAACCCAATCAAAAGTTATTCACACAAAATTAAAAAAAAATTCAAACTTTGTTTGCCTCTCCTGAAAAACTACCTTTTTGCGCATAGCATTGTTTAGAACGGAGGTATGGATATATAGATACATAATCCGAAAGCTTCTGTCGAGATGAATACAAATATGTTATACTTATGATGAATAACATGTTCTTTAGGACCAAAGTAACCTAACATATGTTAGGTTAGTAAGGGTTGTGGAATTCTGCACCCCCACTCAGAGACCCTTTCGGATCCATTGTGATTCTCTTCTTTTTGGTCAATTGTTGTTGTGTGGGCTATGGATGAGGGTATAAATGGAAAAAAAACGCAGGAACGCACGCACGCGTTTTTGAGCATCCATGCGAGTCCGGATGCATTTATGCTTACACGTGCTTGTATCCAGGTTACTTTGATCGCAGAGATAGTGTGGTTGTGGGGTAAATGTGGAAATAGAAGAGTAGAATGGTAGAAGTTTTTATCAAACGTATATGCACTTGGGTCACATGCGATCCTGACTACCTATGTAGGTTCTTGGTAGTCACGCTGACCCCGTTTGCACATACTCGGATGACAAGTTGTTTCTTTCCGTTGGACTAGTTGTTTATTTGATAGCCACAACATATTAATATGTACATTGAAGTACATTCCAAAGACCATTCGCCTTGGTCTTGGAAGTGTACTTATCTTATTTTTGAGAATATCTAAGTTCTTTATTATCCACAATAATTTTCGTTTAGCCAGCCGATTTTCTTTACAAAGCTTTTGATATTGTCAATGGTTGCTTTCGAAACATCCATTAGCTCGTCCAGAAAATGGTCGCCAAGCCACTTGGTCCGCCGCTTTGTACAAATTGACATTTGCATTTGCAATAGAGTGATCAAAAACCGTTTTTTTTTTTGAAAAAATAAAAAACCGGTGGATGGTTTATTTAAGTTATAAAAAAACCGGTGGACGGTTTTTTTCTTCGAAGAAAACCGGTAGAACCGGTTTTTTTCTGCATAAAAAAACAGTATGAAAATTGCCGTTTGAAACACATTTTCCTTTTTAATAACAAAAAAGGCGATTTTTTAATATTAAATTTTTAAAAGCGATGTCTTCTGATCAGGAATCTTGCACCAAATTTAGTCCTGTTGGATAGTAGTTATGAGTTGGATTGTGATGAATATTGTCATTTGAGTCAAACGGTCCTTTTATCTCATACTTATAACTAATTAGCTATTGTATTTAGAAACATTTTCCAAAAGTGTTATCGATAGTCTTTTCTTCAACCTGTTAAAAAAATTAGCAAATATATTTTCATTACTTTTTTGCAAAATTAAACTTTTTTGAAATTTTTGTAAAAACCTATGTTTTAATTTTTGATTTTTTTCTCAAAAGAAAGCTTAGATAATTTCCTTTAAAAGCTTTGTGACCTATAAATGGGGTGGGACCTGTTGATCTATCAAAATAAAAATAAACCTCTGAAAAAAAATTAACGTTCAACCAAACATTTTAGCATTTCAGATGGGAAAAACAACCGTTTGACAAAAATTTCAATATTTGCACCCTCCAACTCGGAAAGTCCTTAACCGATCTCGTTGGAATTGTGTCTCATAACTACTATCTGATAGGGCTACTTGGTGCAATTTTCATCCCGACAGAAGACATCCCTTTTAAAAATTTACCGACTTGACATGAAATTCCCCTTATGTAGTTCAGTCAAGAAAATATTAATATTTCGGGGTAGTAAATAGAATAAATAGGTACTAAATCTTTATACATATATATTTTATATACACACTTTAGTGCAGGTGGGTATATACGAGTATATAAATATATAAGAGTATACACTAGTCGGTTTACCCAATTGAAATTTTCTTACTTGTTTTTGTTTCGGTTTGGAAGTGGGAGAATGCGTTTACTTTTCACATAACTTCTGCGCGTATGAATCATTTATTTTCTTTAAATTTTTGTAATTTGTATAGAAATTGGTGAATGGCTTCGTATTCTAGCAAAGTTACCGAGTCTTTTTAGGCCATATAAGGAGAAAAAACCGGTGGGCCGGTTTATTTTAAACCGGTTTTGATCACTCTAATTTGCACATATCCATTATTCGGTATACAAAATATTAACAAAATATTTGATATTTAGATGACCAAATGCTTGTCAAAAGTTAGATATATATTTGAAACTGCATTTAGAGCACAGTTTGCTGAAATTTGAATTGTTGAGAAGATAGAAATGAGAAACTAATTGGACCAAAATAGACATCAGCTTAAGCCACGCCTTATGTGGCATGAAATCATTTATAGACGCTTGATATTTTTTTTGTTTTTGTTATAAAAATTTACATGGAAATACAGTCCTTTTTGACAGAAAAATTTTATTTTTTACATTACGTTTCGTATAACTAGAAAGCGTCGCGAGGCGTCGCACAATGGGAAAAAGGGGTAATAACGCGCGCATAGCAGTATTTTCTATCTCATGACTATACCGTTAGAGTCCTACGGTTTGGACCATCTTTAAGAGAATTCTTTGGAGAAGAAATTGTTGTTGCCAGATTTTTATTTTACTGTTACAGTGTATCTCACAGTGGGGCTACAAAAGTGACTTTGTGGAATTTAGTGTAAACGTCAGAATATCGTACCAACTTCAGTGATCTTGATTTCAATTTAAAGCTGATAAAATTTAGTTCAAAATCTATTTGAGTTACTTGATTGATGTCTTCCGTCTGCCTTTTGTGCAGCCTGTATATCGACATATACTGTTACATTTCAACCTCTTTCAATTATATCCTCTCTGATCGATTCTGCTGCCTTCTGAATAGCTAGAATCTCTGCCTGAATCACACGCATTTTTAAGTCTGAATGATCTTCTGAAGTTTTTTGTCTCATCCATTTTTGATCCGTCGTAAAACTGCGCACCCCTCATGCAGTTTCTCGGAATCCTAGCAGGATTTGCGCTAAGGGATAACTATCTGGGGTATGTTATCAAGGACCAGTATTGTGGCCATATAATCACACATATCCATTATTCCACTGGAGTCTCTGTGTCGGCCACACAGACTTTCTTTCAGGATTCGCGTATGACCATACAGCAGTGGCCTGAGCAAAGCTGAGTCAGAAAGTCGAAGCAAGGTCCTTGCCGGTACTCCCATCACATAGTCCTTGATGGGTAGTAGATGCAGGATGATATCCAAAGCGGCGTGGTGCGTATGGCACCAGTAATGCCTATCGCAGAACACCTATGGACCTTAGCTAGTATCTTACAATGGCTATCTGTACACATAGCCGCCCACCATACGTTGCAACCATAGGTCAGAACTGGTCTGATTCTTGATCTGTAGATCCAATCTACTATGTGTGGTCTCAGTCCCCAGTCTTACCAATTGAGTTCCTGCACATGTAGTATTTAGGTATTTAGCATCCTTAGAAAACTAGCTCTGTAACGTCCAGTGAGGGCTAAGTAAAGACCTCTAATACCAGCTCCGTTTTGCTCGGGTTCACACCTAAACCTTTGCCTCTGGCCAATGAAAAAAGTTCCCTTAAGGATGCTTGCATTATGTCGCTGATGACTAGTAGAAATTTCCCTTTCACCAGTATCACTATATCTTCCGCGTAGGCTACTATCTCCCTGCCATCTAGTACATACTTTTCGGGATGTCTTTGACCGCTAGCAACCATAATAAGGGTGACTTACTAAACTGCTTCCTACATTTGAGTTGTTTATTCTGCTGTTCAGCATATTACAAATCCATTCCACCAGGAATCCTTGAACGTGTAATGCCTTCAAGGACTCCACTATGGCCTTTGTCTCAATGTTATTGAAGACATCCTCTATGTGAAGGAACGCTGCTAGTGTATACACCTTGTGTTCCTTTGGCTTCTCCTCCTTTGTTCGGACTTCCGTTGGTTCTCGTGGAACGGCACACGGCGACACTTCCACGGCATCTGGCCAGTTTTGGTCCCACGAATATGCACGTAAAGACGCACCATCCACGCAGTGACGGCAGTGACCATCCCGTGCCTTGGCGCTGGAGGGGAGCTTTTTTCGATTAGTCCTGTTTAGGCACTTAGTCACCATTCAGATCTTCGGCACTGCTACCAACCACCTTGATTTTACAAGTGCGTTAGAAATGTTAAGTGAAGGCCCTTACAGTGCACCAAAAAAAGCGTACTAAAAATCAAAGAATTTGTTGTAAAGTTTATGATTTCGAGCCAAAGACATGCGCTATAATAATAAGAATGTTTTATGCTTAATGAATAGTACCTGTTTTGAAGATGCATTTCATAGAATGAAGAACTTTTGGTAATAAAACTAATTATGTTTGACGCTTTGGCGTAAATTTAAGTATGACGCGTTCTTATTTGTAGGCAAATTTAAAATATGATCGTATTAAAATTTAAAATGTCTGTCCTTGATATAAGCATATACTGGTAATTAATTTAAGGCATACATGGATTTACAGTTCATAAAATATGTATGGGAATTTCCTTACATTGTATTTATTATAATTTTACTCTTATTAATGAATCATTTTCTTTGAACCATTTAAATCATTTAATGCTCACAGAAAATATGCTGCATACAATTTATAGTGGTAAGTTATAAATTCTTTCTAAAGACTGGATTTGTTATATTTTTTATTGGGAAATAAAAAAAATTTATTATATATATTATGGAAAAATTTGATCATTGAATTTGAACATTAAAGACAAACCGGCCTAAGTACTATCGAAATAATTGACCTTGTTCGAATATTTGGTATCGATTTGTGAATCTATAGTGATTTTTATACCCTCACTTTAGTGTGACGAGGGTATATATCATTTGCTACGGAAAAAAGTGTAACACATCGAAAGAGTGATCTAAGACCCTAAGTATGTTCGGAGGAAATCCGTTTTGGGTCATTTTAAGTCGAATGAGCAATGTCCGTCCGTCTGTCTGTCTGTCTGTCTGTCTGTCTGCCTGTGTGTCTGCTGGCTGGTGCGCACGATAACTCTCGATAGGAGTAACCGATTGACTTCAAATTTGGTATGTGGTAATATTTTGATCTATCTCCGGATGAGTTCGAAGATGGGCCATATTAGTCTACTCCTTCTGGTACCTCCCACACAAAGGGTTAAAATTTAGTGAAATATTGATTCTTTAATAACTTCTATACTACTTATTCGAATCTTTTGAAATTCTGCACATAATATTAGTATATTAGTCGCTATTAACTCGAGAAAAATGGGTGAAGTTGACATGCCCGTTTTGGTACCTCCCACACAAATGGACCATTTTGCATCAAAATTTAACTGCTTATAACTTTAATACAAGTGCATAAAAATGCTTGAAATTTTCTACAGTATAATGTTTTTGTAGCGCCTATAGTCCGGTAAAAAATGGGCATTATTGTACAGCCCCTTTTGGTACCTCCCACACAAATGGACCGTTTCGAACCAAACGTAAACGGCTTGTAACTTTAATACCAGTGCATACAAATACTTGAAATTTTGTACAGTGTAATGCTGTTATAGTGCCTATAGTCCTGTAAAAAGTGGGCGTTATCACCCCGCCCCTTTTTGTACCTCCCACACAAAATGACCAACTCATACCAAAATTTCATAGCTCGTAACTTTAATATACCAGTGCACATAAAGTTCAGCACAATGCAATGTATTTAAGAATGTACTGTTTACCGAAAAATATGTGTATTTGGAAAACCCCTTCTGGTACCTCCCACACAAATTGACAGATTTATTGGTGTAATGTTATATATTACATTACTCACAAAGTGAGGGTATACCTTAGTCGGTTTACCCGACTGAAACTTTCTTACTTGTCATTTCTCTATTTGTTGTCCACGATCAATTTCCATCGGAACCGACATTAATAATTTTGAACATGGGATTTGCCTGTAATTTAAATAGAAGTTGTATAAAATAATTATTATATAATTAGTTTTACATACATAGAGTTTGTATGTTCACTTATTTGCTGCACTTTGTAAATGCATTTTTATATATCCAAACAAAGTTCATTGCGCGATCCAAAATTAAAATAATCTGAAAAAAAAATCGAACAAAATGATTTATATACGAAAAAGTATTCAAATAAATTTTATCATATCACTGTAAAAAGATGTTGGAAAATAAGATATATATGTGTTTCAATCATTCACACTTAATACTTATGTTGAAATAATTGGTACAATTGGTCACTCTTTTTCGACACAAATACTCATAATAGACCCATTCAAAAATTGTTTTACTAAAAAATTACAAAAAAATATGTTTATATAACAAAATATTAATTATACAGTTCAACAAATTTTTTTTTTTTTGCTGCGGCACAGTATTTCGCAGCCGATTTGGATATATGAGATAATAAAGTTCTTAGCCTAAAATGTAGTTTCTTTGAATTAGTTCTCGCGATAAAATCCGATTTGCAAGAAGTTTGAGACGCGGCGTTCGCAGCCGGTTAGGATATAGATAAAATACAGTTGTTAGCCTAAACGGCAGTTTCTTTGAACTAGCTCTAGTGCTCGCGATAAATCCCTATTTGCAAAAATAGAGAGGTTGCGACACATATTATAGCATAACTCGAGAATCATTTATACGAATTATTTCGGGAAAGTTTTAAATAATCCAAAATTAAGTAAACTTCTTCTAAAACAAATTTTTTATCCGTTCAGCGGTTTCGACGATATCTTAAAAGATAGTGCTAAAACCCTACTTTTTGGGAAAATTTTAAAAATTTTTAAATAAACGCGTAATGTAAATTTCGAAAAATGTTCGATTATTCAAAAGTTATAGCTAAATTAAAAATAAAATATAAGCGTTTTTATGGGATTTTCTGTGAAGTTTTCGATCGGGACATTGTCTTAAGATTAAATAAATTCCAGGGTAGATTTGATAAATTCGATACAACTTTTTAAGTGCATTGATTTTTTTCGTAATGATCTCATTTTATTCATGTCCGATCAGACTTTATGAAAAATTAATATATATTTTATAATTGTGCATTTGTCTTTGTTCTTATTACGCGTTTATTTCAAATTTATTAATATGTTCTAAAAAAATATGAATTTTTAGCTCTACCTTGTAAGATATCGTCGAAACAGCTGAACGGATGAAAAGTTGGTATTAGAAGAAGTTGAAGGCTTTTTATTATTTAAAACTTGTCCGAAATAATTTGTATAAATTATTCTCGAGTTATGCTATAATATGTGTCGCACTCTTTGACCAGCGTTTCTATATCACATTTCCATATTTCGAGAAATAATTTTACATTTTGTATTATTACATATTTATTATGTATATTAATATATATTTACTTTTATTTAAAACAAATGTGTTTTCCTAATTCCATAATTTGCCAATAATTTTTGCTTCAGTTTTATTGTCTCTTTCCGTATTACAAAACCTGTTAATCTTATTGTGTTCGTCCATTTCGTTTTTTAGTGTTCGCGCATAAATCTCTTCACAGAACCTACTAACAAGAACATCTCTTTCATAATTGTGTGTAAATCACCATAAATGACATACAGCCAAAATAACTAAGACGCACAACCCAGTGGTATAACATGAAGCCATCGCCACAAAGGACGGGTGCAGGGGTTAGCTCTTATTTGTTATTTCTATAAATCGCTATGGATATGACATTAAAAAAGACAAACCGCCTTCACCAGGAACTAAAACCCTATGTTTCTTATACTAAGCGGTGCCCACTATTCGCCACCGTATTCCATAGCCCTAAGTAATGCACATATCTGGTTTTTTCTACGACACATTTTTCATCGTCATTAAAAAAATCCCGTTAAACAAAATCAACCACCACTCGCAGTTCCTTGTTAAAAAAGAAAAAAACAGATCTTCAGTTGTTTCTTATTGGGCATGGTGAACAGAAGAAATTATAAGGTGATAATGAGTATATACTTATATTTTAGATGAACATAAAAAACGGAATAAACTTATTCAAGGTAAAGTATTTTTATAATGGAACAAATTTAATTGTTTTGAATTATATTTTTTAGATCAACTGAAATTCCTGGCAGAAGCTACAACAAAACAAAATGTGCTTCTAAACGCCCTGCACAGAAATCAAACCGACGCACAATGGTTTAGAATAAAATTCGATCTGCCAAAATTTAATAACTTTTATTCTAGTAAACATTTTTGAGTTCAAGGACCCAAGGATTATTTTGAGATATTAACATTGAAAATTTTTGAAATTGGGCTAAAGTTTACTTCTTTTCTTATTTTTGGATTTAAACGATAAGTAATATTTCTATTTTTATACCCTACACCACACTGTGGTACAGGGTATTATAAGTTTGTTTCACGTCAGATGTTTGTAACACCTGAAAATAACACAGCTAGACCCACCTTAAAGTATACCGATCGACTCAGAATCACTAGCTGAGTCGATTTAACGATGTCTGTCCGTCCGTCCGTCCGTCTGTCCATGTAAAGTTGTTCGTCGACTACAGGTCGCAATTTCACTCCGATCGTTCTGAAATTTTGCAGTTTAGAGTATTTCGCGGCTGTTAAGATCGCTATTGAATTTGGTTGAAATCGGTTCAGATTTAGACATAGCTCCCATATATATCTTTCGTCCGATTTGGTCCTTTAGTCCTATAGAAGCTGTATTTTACATCCGATCGTTTTGAAATTTAGAATGGTAGAGTTTCTTGATCCACGAACCAACATTGCCGAATTTGAAGAAAATCGGCTAAGATTTAGCTATAGCTCCCATATATATGTTTCGTCCGATTTGGCCCTTTAGTCCTATAGAAGCTGTATTTTACATCCGATCGTTTTGAAATTTACAATTGTAGAGTTTCTTGATCCATGAACCAACATTGCCGAATTTGAAGAAAATCGGTTCAGATTTAGATATAGCTCCCATATATATCTTTCGTCCGATTTGGTCCTTTAGTCCTATAGAAGCTGTATTTTATATCCGATCGTTTTGAAATTTAGAATGGTAGAGTTTCTTGATCCATAAACCAAAATTGCCGAATTTGAAGAAAATCGGTTAAGATTTAGCTATAGCTCCCATATATATGTTTCGTCCGATTTGGCCCTTTAGTCCTATAGAAGCTGTATTTTACATCCGATCGTTTTGAAATTTAGAATGGTAGAGTTTCTTGATACATGAACCAACATCGCCGAATTTGAAGAAAATCGGTTCAGATTTAGATATAGCTCCCATATATATCTTTCGTCCGATTTGGTCCTTTAGTCCTATAGAAGCTGTATTTTACATCCGATCGTTTTGAAATTTAGAATGGTAGAGTTTCTTGATCCATGAACCAACATTGCCGAATTTGAAGAAAATCGGTTAAGATTTAGCTATAGCTCCCATATATATGTTTCATCCGATTTGGCTCTTTAGATCCAATCGTTTTTATACCCTACACCACACTGTGGTACAGGGTATTATTTAAGTATAAAATGTCACAAAAGTAAATTTATGTAAACAATTTATACATGAATTACAAAATTTATATATCAGAGTTATTCAATATTACGAGAGTGGTGTAGGGTTTTATATAGTCGGCACCGCCCGACTTTAGCCTTTCCTTACTGGTTTGTTTTATAAGAATCATATTACATACCCATTTTTAAAATGTATTTAAGATATGAGTAAAAATAAAACTAAAAAAATAAAAAAGCGTCAATAACCCCCTTCGTAGGACATGCCCATGTTAAATTCACCAGGTAAAAGCATGGCAAGTAGATTGTGAGGGACTAGCGGTAGTTTTTTAAGGCCTAGCGAATATAGACGTGCGGCACTAGTACCATATACTACTGGGAACCTCTATTCCTTTTCCTTATCATCAAGCAACAACCACAAACATACATTCATACACACATATGAAATCTACCCATACGATATCTATCCCTGCAAACATTTTTCTGAATTTGGTTGGCGATGATTATGCTATCTTTTCCAGCGAATAAGAATCGCCAACCATCGCCTAGGCCTTATATATAAGCGATGAATACGCGATCGTGCACAATTTACTCGACATTTTTGTGAAAATAATTCAGTTCTGACAAAATTTGATGACATCGCCTTCGCTTTACACATACGCGATCGTACACAAGTAACGGGATAGTTTAGACCAAACATGTAACATGTTACACGAAAACAGCTGACCTGCTAAAACATTGTTGCAAAAAATAAAGTTGGAAATTAAATTTGAGTAATCTTCGTTTATACGACCTTTATTGTTATTTAATTAAATCGTTTTAAATAAAACTGGAGCTCGAGGTCTTGGAAATTTTTAAAAATGAATATACATATGTATATCAATAATTTCCTTTTTCTAATCTGTACGCCTTGACATGAGATATCTAGGCTAATTGTAAAATTGTTATACATGGTTGAATGTTGAACTGTCTTTTCATGTCTGACGAGGCCCATTTCGATTTAAACGGCAACATAAACAAACAAAATTGTCAAATATGGGGTGATTCCTATCCACAGATACCCATGGAAGACGGAATTGCATCCACTTCGTGTCACAGTGTGGTGTGCAGATTCAACACGCTGCATTGTCGGGCCCTACTTCTTCGCAGAAATCGGTCACACCGTTACGGTTACTGGAGACCGTTACTTGAGCATGTTGAGAGAGTTTTTCTATCCAGAATTACGCCGAATGAGAATTTCTTTCAACTTTGTATGGTTTCAGCAAGATGGTGCAACTCATCACACTGTTATGACAGAATTGCGACGAAAATTTCCCAATAAACTGATATCCAGAAACTCCACATTCCGTTAACCCCCAGGTCGCCTGATCTTACAGCACCTGACTTTTTCTTGTTATTGCAAACAAGAAGTCTACAAAGCAAAACAAACATATTTGAATGAACTAAAGTAATCCATTCGAGAAACAATTGCGACTATTTCTGTCTCAACTCTCCAAGCAGTAATGAACAACTTTTTGGTAAGGTGCCGCACATGCATCATTGAGAAGGGGGTCTTTTAAATTCCAGTATGTATTTTTAAAACTAAGAAATAAACTAAAATAAAAGTGAATGAGCTTTAACATGTGTAACGTGGCAAAACACGTACATGTTTTAAATTTATTTAAAACATTGGAATATGTTATGTACTAATACCTATTTTCGCTACGACCACCCCATCCCGCTACCCTAACCAACAGAAACGCATCAAATAAGAATCCAATGCAAAAGCATTCACACTCGTACTAACAGCCAAACCAATGCAAAAGCATTCACACTCGTACTTACAAATGCATCAACAGCAGGCATACATAACCAGACACACACAGCCAGTTCCATCCACCACTACCGCTTACTAGTCGAGGCCGCCACGTGTTATGATCAATCAATACAAGAACTAATGAAGTAATACTCAGTGCGTGTGCGTTAACGCACATGTGGAGATAATTCTCATTTACTTTGTGTACGCAGGAATATATGATATCAGGGTTTGGTTGGCAGAGGCAGTTCGTTTTGGGGTCTCTATCGAGATCAGTTGGGACCAGCGTTGCCGTTTTGGTCATTTCCGACCAAATTTGGTCGGAAGGATTTGAAATTTTTATATTTGGTCGGACCAATTCCATTTTGGTCGGTTTTATTCTAGAATATTACATTCGTATTATAATACAGAATAATTTTAAGATTAATATCAAAGTAAATTACTGAAAGTTAAAGCCATTCACCGTTTGGAATACCCTCAAATGGCGATTGTGAATTCCTATATTTATGTTGATCGCTGAAAGCAGTATCGATCGAAATTGTAGACGAATATATTGTAATAAAAATAAGTGTGAAATTATTTATTTCAGGTTCGACAAATGTGTTTTGTAGTGGTCTAAAATATCGGCCCTGGGAAAGAATTTTTGCTTTCACTCCTGTTCTGTATTCCGAGAGCGGATTTAAACCGAAATTTTGGTTGACAAATCTCACCATAATTGCGAAATATTATTTATTTATATTAAGTCTTTTGTAAATATAAGATTAATAAGGAAGAAAAGCAATTGACACAAGTTGATGTGTGGCAAAAGTATGTCCCATCTGAAGTCGGGAAAATGTTTTTATCTTACTTTTATCAATATTAGTAGTATATATCGTAGCAATGATTGGGGTTTATATAATTGTAGTGTTGGTGTTGAATAGATTTATTGTTGTCCGAATAATGTTGCGTAAGCACAATTGAAATTTCTTTTTTATCCTGTTTGTCAACAATTGCGTCAGTAATTAAGGTCGAGGAACAAGCTTGTTTAGCTGCGGAGACGGCATAATTGCTACCAGTTAGACCGACGTATCCAGTTTCCCAGCAAAGAATAATTTTGTTTTTGTTGGCTATTACTAAATCTCTAATTTTATTAATAGTAGTCCAATTGTTGGTAGCTAGATTTAAGATAGTTTTGAGTACAGATAGACTATCGGTAAAAATTATAGTTTACCGTTTAGTATCCTTGACTAGTTGTATAGCATGTCAAATACCGGTAGATTCACCGTTGAAAATTTAATTATGATTTCTGGTATTATGCTGAAATGTTGTAAATTGCGAGCTCCACAGGACTTGGATACATACAGGGAAGAACTCAAGCGGTACCAAAGTATTGAGAAAGGCTCAAAAAAATCCTGGATTGATTTCTATAGTGGTGTAGAAATTTCACAAATTTGTTTAACTTTTAAAATCCTACAATCAACAAAATTGCGTACTATAGTATTATAGAACTTATAGGCATTCTTCATAAATTACGTTTTAACGTTGAAGACTGCTCAAGAAATCGTAACTTGTTATGCCTTTTAATGTAAAATTTTTCATCCACAATCGATCTCGTCGTTAAACTGGCCATGTCCTTTTGACAAACTAGGTCATACTTCAGCGTTTTCTTTGTTTTCAGGCGTCTAAGTTAAATTAAAGAAAAACTCAATACAAATTTCGAAAGACATGTTCAAATTTTATTATAAGTTTTACAAAAAAAAAAATATAAATAGACTTCTATCAGTTTTATTGCATACTCTATATTTATATCGGAATGCATTGATAACAAAAAAGTGGAAACAATCACAACGAAAATATATTGAAAATTTAAATGCAGAATTCCTTTTTATTTATACAAATTTTTTTGCAATTTATAAATTGACTTTTTGCCACATTGGACGAAAAAGACTATCTTGGGAATTTGGCGAAGATAATCATGCTTAAATTACAAAAAAATATCAAAAAGCAACGATTTTACTGAAGGATGATATATTAAGACTTAGCCACTTTGCCCCCATTTAGATAATCTTTTTAATATTACATAATTTATTGCGATCCATGATTTTGGGTATATACGATTCATACGGGCCACATTTTTACTTGTTTTAAAATACATTCAATACTAGCATTTTTTTATGTTAATTAATTTTGTGAAACATTCCAAGTTTCATCAAAATCTGAAAAAGTTGTGTCCAAACTTTCCAAGATACCAAAAACTTTATTTTATAAATTTGGTCGGCTACAACGGATTTTGGTCGGTTTTAGGGAGAATTTTGGTCGGAAAATTTTTTTTCCAGTGGCAACACTGGTTGGGACTCATCTGTAGTTGTCGGGCCTTGGTCTGTACCACTTTCATTGGCAGCGATGCCAACTTGGTGATTTTTCCGCTACTTGTGGTGGTTTTTGATCTCCAAATACCACTGTTTTGTAAAAGTAGTGATTTTTCAGAAAAACCACTACGGTAGCGTTTTTAACAATTTCTTGTAGCGCTTTTAGTGATTTTTTACATACATCGGCGAAGAATGCAAAATGACGGCGACATTTAAAAAATGCACTCCATATGTTCTTATGTGATTTGTACCCGTAATTCACAACTGAGCGTTATGAATTTCTTTAAGAACTACGATAGTCCTGAATTCAAGCAAGTGTCAAAGTTTGTAGGAGAGAGACTTTGACACTTGGACTTAGGAATCAAATGTCTTTAAATACAGTAAATTCTTTAATACAAATCAAATATGTGTTAAAGTTTCGAAAAGTTTGCTGCTCGTAGTATAAAATACCCAATAATTTATGTTTAAAAATAAATGCCAATGAAACATTTAGAAATCAAAATTTTATACACAATCAATATTATGGCCAGAAGAGATAGAGGAAAATTATACTATTTTATTTGGTCAGGAACAAGTCATTTATTAATAATTCAATCCTAATGAATGAATCACTTTAACCATGTACGTCTGTCGATGTATTCTTGTGATCAAGTGCAGATCGCAAATATGAAGCGATATTTATTAAAATTTGTAGAGATGCATTTCATAGGCTAGGAACGATCGCTATTAAAAATGGGGTATATCGGTCCATGTTTGGTATAGCCTCCATATATAGGTCCCCTTTGATGTTAGCCCTTGACGACCTAGAAAACCCGTTTTTTAATTGATTTGTCTAAAATTTAAGAATTTTTATTGTTATTGGATCCAATTGTCCCTAGTAACAATGGGGTATATCAGTCCATATTTTGGTATGTCGTATGTCGCCAAGAAGTCTAATCGGATTGTATCTTTATATGGGAGCTATATAAACAATGGACCAATATGCCGATTTTCTAAAAAGGGAACGTCCTTGGTCAAAAATATTACCTTTTTAAAATTTTCGTAAAGATCGGATAATATCGGACAGACAGACGTGGTGTCGGGTATAAATATTTGTAAACAAATATTTGGCGTTCCTGAACCTAAAAAATAAGAGTAGCATACAAACTCGGGTTGAGGAAAGTAGAAAAAATTCCAAAAAGGGGCAAAAAATGGGATTTCTGAAAAGGGGGCAGCAAAAGTGGCATGGCTTAAAAAAAAGGGTAAAAATGTCACTTTAGTCGCATAACGGTAACGCTGACTACAAGTTACTTGTTTTGCCATTTTTACCAGTTTTACTCCAAAAAGCTTTCTTTTACTCAAAAAGCTAGTAAAAATAGTATACACATTTAAGAGAGAACTTTCAAAATGTCTTTTTTTATACCCTCACTTTAGTGTGACGAGGGTATATATCATTTGCTACGGAAAAAAGTGTAGCACGTCGAAGGAGTACCGTAAGACCCCAAGTATGTTCAGAGGAAATCCGTTTTGGGTCATTTTAAGTCGAATGAGCAATGTCCGTCCGTCTGTCTGCTGGCTGGTGCGCACGATAACTCTCGAAAGGAGTAACCGATTGACCTCAAATTTGGTATGTGGTAATATTTTTTTCTATCTCCGGTTAAGTTCGAAGTTGGGCCATATTGGTCCACTCCTTCTAGTACCTCCCCCACAAAGGGTTAAAATGTTGTAAAATATTGATCCTTTAATAACTGCTACAGTAATTATTTGAATCTTATGAAATTCCACACATAGTATTAGCTTATTAGTCGCTATCAACTCGAGAAAAATGGGCGAAGTCGCCACGTCCCTTTTGGTACCTCCCACACAAATCGACCATTTTGCACCAAAAGTTAACAGCTTATAACATGAATAACAGTGTATAAAAATACTTCAAATTTTGTACAGTATTATGCTTTTATATTGCCTACAGTCCAGGGAAAAATGGGTGTTGTTGCCACGCCCCTTTTGGTACCTCCCACACAAAGGTACCTTTTTGCACCAAAACAACAGCTTATAACCAGTGTATAAAAATACTTGAAATTCTGTACAGTGTAATGTTTTTATAGTGTCTATAGCCCTGTGAAAAATGGGCGTTATTGCCACGCCCCTTTTTGTACCTCCCACACAAAATGCCCAAATCATACCACAATTTAATGTCTCATAACGTTTATACCAGAGCACATAAATGCTTATAAGTCGGCACAGTGCAATGAATTTAAAGTATCTGATGTTCAGCGAAAAAAAGGTGTATTTGATAAACCCCTTCTGGTACCTCCCACACAAATTGACAGAATAATTCGAGTAATATTCTGTATTACATTACTCACAAAGTGAGGGTATACCTTAGCCGGTTTACCCGACTGAAACTTTCTTACTTGTTTCTTACTAGTTTTTACTCGACAAATTTTTCCGAGTAAAAGTAGTAGCTTTCACAATACATTGGAAGTAATATTCCGTTGTTCCGTAGTGATTTTTGCCTCGGAAGAGTTGGGAACACTGTTCATTGGAATTCGGTCATCTGGAAACCAGCTGCCAGTTTAGTGGATTTATCCCCAATTTGGGGATTTTTCTTCGCGATTGGGGATATATTTTTATACCCTACACCACACTGTGGTACAGGGTATTATGACTTTGTGCATTTGTTTGTAACACCCAAAAGGAGAAGAGATAGACCCATTGTTTATTATACCGATCGACTTGTAATCACTTTCTGAGTCGATTTAGCTATGTCCGTCTGTCTGTCTGTCTGTCCGTCTGTCTGTAGACGTATTCTTGTAATCAAAGTACAGGTCGCAATTATGGTCCGATCTCAACGAAACTTTGCACATATCTTTTTTTAGGCCCAAGAACGATCCCTATTGAATTTGGTTAAAATCGGTTCAGATTTACATATAGCTCCCATATATATGTACCTCCGATTTGGCATATATGCACTGTATAAGCAACATTTTGTAACCGATTTGTACAAAAATTGACAGAGAGTAGTCTCGCGATACACTTAGATACAATACAAAATTTGGGGGAAATCGGTTCAGATTTATATATAGCCCCCATATATATGTTAGCACCGATTTGACATTCAAGCGCTGTAGAGACTGTATTTTATATCCTATCAGTACGAAATTCGGCAGAAAGAGGTTTCTTATTACATGAAGGAATACTGCCAAATTCGGAGAAAATCGGTTTAGATTTAGATATAGCCCCCATATATATGTTACCCCCGATTTGAAATTCAATAGCTGTAGAAACTGTATTTTATATCCGATCACAGCGAAATTCGGCAGAAAGAGGTTTCTTATTACACGAAGGAATACTGCCAAATTTGGAGAAAATCGGTTCAGATTTAGATATAGCCCCCATATATATGTTAGCACCGATATGACATTCAAGCGCTGTAGAGACTGTATTTTATATCCGATCAGTACGAAATTCGACAGAAAGTGGTTTCTATTTTACATGAATGAGTATTCAGGGAAAATCGATTCAGATTTATATATAAGCTCCATATATATGTTCCTCCTGATTTGGTTACAAAGCGCTATAGAAGTTGTACTTTACTTCCGATCATTACAAAATTCTCCAGAAAGATGTTTCTCAATTTAGGAACGAATATTGCTTAATTTAGCGATTATCGGTTCAGAATTAGATATATCCGCATATATATGTTCTTACCCATTTACCAATTATTCCAAATTATTATCGCAATAACCCTTATCGCATTGTTAGGGAGGTGTAGGGTATTATATAGTCGGTCCCGCCCGACTTTCTGCCTTTCCTTACTGGTTTGGTTTGGGAATTTGGCGGGGATTGCAATTTTTTATAATTTCATGTCTTTATTTATGTTAAAATTTGTATTTTCTGTTAAATTTTTTTTTTAGAAAATGCTTCCGTAAAAATTGTTTAAAAAGATCTTATAAACAAGTAAGAAAGTTTCAGTCGGGTAAACCGACTAAGGTATACCCTCACTTTGTGAGTAATGTAATATATAACATTACACCAATAAATCTGTCAATTTGTGTGGGAGGTACCAGAAGGGGTTTTCCAAATACACATATTTTTCGGTAAACAGTACATTCTTAAATAAATTGCATTGTGCTGAACTATAAGCGTTTGTGTGCACTGGTATATTAAAGTTACGACCTATGTAATTTTGGTATGATTTGGTCATTTTGTGTGGGAGGTACAAAAAGGGGCGGGGTGATAACGACCACTTTTTACAGGACAATAGGCACTACAACAGCATTACACTGTACAAAATTTCAAGTATTTGTATGCACTGGTATTAAAGTTACAAGCCGTTTACTTTGGTACGAAACGGGCCATTTGTGTGGGCGGTACCAAAAGGGGCTGTACAATGATGTCCATTTTTTACCGGACTATAGGCGCTACAAAAAAATTATACTGTAGAAAATTTCAAGCATTTTTATGCACTTGTATTAAAGTTATAAGCAGTTAAATTTTGATGCAAAATGGTTCATTTGGGTGGGAGGTACCAAAAGGGGCATGCCAACTTCACCCATTTTTCTCGAGTTAATAGCGACTAATATACTAATATTATGTGCAGAATTTCAAAAGATTCGAATAAGTAGTATAGAAGTTATTAAAGAATCAATATTTCACTAAATTTTAACCCTTTGTGTGGGAGGTACCAGAAGGAGTAGACCAATATGGTCCATCTTCGAACTCATCCGGAGATAGATCAAAATATTACCACATACCAAATTTGAAGTCAATCGGTTACTCCTTTCGAGAGTTATCGTGCGCATCAGCCATCAGACACACAGACAGACAGACAGACAGACGGACGGACATTGCTCATTCGACTTAAAATGACCCAAAACGGATTTCCTCCGAACATACTTAGGGTCTTAGATCACTCCTTCGATGTGTTACACTTTTTTCCGTAGCAAATGATATATGACAGAAATGTTTTACATCGTATGTCAATTCAGAAAAGTTGATGTGAGAGAAATCGTTTTTTAAATCCTGCACTGATATTAAAAAAATGCTAGGACATGGTCAGTTAAAAAATTAATGTAATAACATCTTAAATAGTAGTTTGTAGGTCTTGGTATCTGGAATCGAAAGTAATTCGCAAATCATAATATTAGCATAAGTTGAAAATCGCCAAAAATTAAAGCCTTTAACCAAATTCCTTTTGCAGTTCAACGTGCAACACCGTCCTTCAGTTGTAATCACGCTACAGTCAGTAATAATATAGCTAGGTTGATTAAATCTGGTAGAAATATTTATTATAGTTGCAGGTTGTTTGGGATTGCAAATGGGCCATATCGGTCAATGTTTTGATATAGCTACTCTATAGAAGTCGCTCCAAAATACGGTTTTTGAGCCATAGATACCACATTTTTAAAGCAATTTAGCTGAAACTTTGCAGTTTGTATTATATTTTGACAGTTTGTATTATATTTCATCACAGCAAAAAATTGTCTTTCTGTCTCAGACCTAAAAATTATTTTTATACCCTCCACCGTAGGATGGGAGGTATATTCATTTTGTCACTCCGTTTGTAACACCTCTAAATATTGATCTGAGACCCCATAAAGTATATATATTCTTAATCGTTGTAAAATTCTAGGACGATTTAGCCATGACCGTCTGTCCGTTGTAATCATGCTACAATCTACAATAATTGAGCCAGGTGACTGAAATGTGGTACAGATACTTCTATAGCTGCAGGTTGGGATTGAAAAATAGTAATTATTGGTCCATGTTTTTATATAGCACCCATATAAAGGTCCAACTGGATTTGACTTCATAACCCTACAAAAACCACAAATTTCAACGAATTGGGCTGACATTTGTTAAAATGAGTTTATTTGTCCCCAAAACAATTGACATGCGATCGAAGGTTTATAAGATTCGGCACGGCTGAACTTAGCCTTAGCTTTTATTTGTTTATTATAATGGCTATTTATAAGTTTGTTTCACGGCAGATGTTTGTAACACCTGAAAATAACACTGATAGACCCACCTTAAAGTATACCCATCGACTCAGACTCACTAGCTGAGTCGATTTAAGCATGTCTGTCCGTCTGTCCATGTAAAGTTGTTCGTCGACTACAGGTCGCAATTTCACTCTGATCGTTCTGAAATTTTGCAGTTTAGAGTATTTCGCAGCTGTTAAGATCGGTATTGAATTTGGTTGAAATCGGATCAGATTTAGATATAGCTCCCATATATATCTTTAGTCCGATTTGGCCCTTTAGTCCTATAAAAGCGGCATTTTACATCCAATCGTTTAGAAATTTAGAATGGTAGAGTTTCTTGATCCATGAACCAACATTGCCGAATTTGAAGAAAATCGGTTAAGATTTAGCTATAGCTCCCATATATATGTTTCGTCCGATTTGGCCCTTTAGTCCTATAGAAGCTGTATTTTACATCTAATCATTTTGAAATTTAGAATGGTAGAGTTTCTTGATCCAACATTGCCGAATTTGAAGAAAATCGGTTAAGATTTAGCTATAGCTTCCATATATATGTTTCGTCCGATTTTGCTCTTTAGTCCTGAAGAAGCTGTATTTTACATCCAATCATTTTGAAATTTAGAATGGTAGAGTTTCTTGAACCATGAACGAACACTACAGAATTTGAAGAAAATCGGTTAAGATTTAGCTATAGCTCCATATATATGTTTCGTCCGATTTGGCCCTTTAGTTCTATAGAAGCTGTATTTTACATCCAATCGTTCTGAAATTTAGAATGGTAGAGTTTCTTGATCCATGAACCAACATTGCCGAATTTGAAGAAAATCGGTTAAGATTTAACTATAGCTCCCATATATATGTTTCGTCCGATTTTGCTCTTTAGTCCTGTAGAAGCTGTATTTTACACCCAATCAATTCGAAATTTAGAATGGTAGAGTTTCTTGATCCATGAACCAACACTACCGAATTTGAAGAAAATCGGTTAAGATTTAGCTATAGCTCCCATATATATGTTTCATCCGATTTGGCTCTTTAGATCCAATCGTTTTTATACCCTACACCACACTGTGGTACAGGGTATTATTTAAGTATAAAATGTCCCAAAAGTAAATTTATATAAACAATTATTACAAATTACAAAATTTATATATCAGAGATATTCAATATTACGAGAGTGGTGTAGGGTATTATATAGTCGGCCCCGCCCGACTTTAGCCTTTCCTTACTGGTTTTTTCCTGCAAAAAAGTGCACCATTTTCGTTGAGGTTGTCCCTAAATCTGCACTTTTATACCACATTTAGGAATTTTAAAAAATGAGCTATGTTTAATTCGAAGGACAACACCAGTTCGACATAAAAAGGGCAAATATATCACGTCGACGGTGTAACACTTCTTTCAGAATCGAAATCTCCATAAATTTTTTTCGAGATATATGTTTGTAACGCCTAAAAATACTGGAACTAGACCCACTTTAAAGTACACCGATAGACTCAGTTTAAGTTGATTTAAACATGTCCGTCCGTCTGTCATCCATTCAAAGTCGTTCGTTTAGTGTAGGTCGCATTTTTACTCCGATCTTGCTGAAATTTGGCAATAAGGAGTTGATTAAAATCTGTTCAGATTTAGATATCTAAATATTTTCTTTCCTGCCTTTTTGTGGTACGAAGCTGTTTTTTTATATTTTACCACTTTGAAATTAAGCAGGATGTAATATCTTGATTCAAGGATCCACTTTGTTGAATTTCGTGTAAATAGGTTTTAGATTTAGATGTAGCACTCAAGTACAAAACGTGCTAAATTTGAATAAAATCTGTTCATATTTAGATCTAGCCCTCATATTTAAATATTTCCTCCGATTTCGCTAACAAGCGTTAAAAAATAAGGACCTTATTCATAAAAATTTAATGAAGGTTTGAAGAACGATTTAACACTTCTAAAGCGTTCCTCAAACCTTCTTTATCTTTTTATGAATAAGGCCCTAAAAATTGTCAACTATTAGATAAATAATATTTATAAAACTTCACAATATTTCTTCTTATTGTGCTCCGATAGGGTGGTGTAGGACCTTCCTTGCGGGTTTAAAGTCTAATTTTTGACCAAATAAAAAAATGGTCATCCTTTCCAATTACTGTGTTTTTGAAATGTCCTCCGAAAATAACAAACTCTCTTTGTAAATGTTACAAATGTCCTCCTTTTCTGGCACAAAAGTCATCCTTTCCGAAATAAGTTTATGGTAACCCTGCTCACAAAGGGTTACTATTTGTGAAATATTGATTCTCTAATAATTCCAATACTTCTTATCCGGATCATCTGTAATTCCTTATATAGTAATAGTTTATCCGACGCTATCATGTTGTGTAGGGTAGTACCTAAACTCCTGTGAAAATTGGGCGTTATTGGTACGCCCATGTCATGCTGTCATGTTATTTTTGTTAAGTATTGTTTGGCATTTCATCATGGAAAGCCATACGCCTGAACAACGTTTACAAATCGTTCAACTTTATTACGAAAATTCACGCTCTGTGAGGAATGTGTTTCGTGCACTTCGCTCAACTTATGGTCAACATAATCGAGTCGACTTAGCATGTTTTAGAATGTGAGAGAGTCTGATTAATAGTATAGAAGATATGAGATAACCAGTATTTCACAAAATGGTGACCCTTCGTGGGGGATGTACTCGAAGGAGTGGACCAACATAGTCAATGTACCACCATAGCCTGTAATAAAAAAAATATTGATACATACCGAGTTTTATAAGTTATTCGGTTAATCCTTTCCAAAATTATCGTGCGCACCAACCAGACAGACAGAGGGACAGGCTCAGGCCCAGACCCAAAACGGATTTCCGCCAAATATTCTTGGGGTCTCTCCATTGATGTGGTACACTTTTGGCCCGCAGCATCTTTTCGAATTCATTATCCCTTGTTCATTGTTTTCTTCGTTGAGATGCTTGCTTTCAAAAATTGGAACAAACATTTTTTTGCGATTTTATATATAAGGCTGGGATGTCAATGCCCCCCATAAAATAAAATGCAAGTGCAATGTCTCTCTTACATATGGCGAATTCAATATAAGAAAAACATCATTTAACCAGTAATGAAAGGCTAAAGTCGGGCGGGGCCGACTATATAATACCCTACACCACTCTCGTAATATTGAATAACTCTGAAATATACATTTTGTAGTTCATGTTTAAATTGTTTATTCTAAATTTCAAAACGATTGGATGTAAAATACAGCTTCTATAGAACTAAAGGGCCAAATCGGACGAAACATATATATGGGAGCTATAGCTAAATCTTAACCGATTTTCTTCAAATTCGGTAGTGTTGGTTCATGGATCAAGAAACTCTACCATTCTAAATTTCAAAATGATTGGATGTAAAATACAGCTTCTTCAGGACTAAAGAGCAAAATCGGACGAAACATATATATGGGAGCTCTAGCTAAATCTTAACCGATTTTCTTCAAATTCGGCAATGTTGGTTCATGGATCAAGAAACTCTACAATTCTAAATTTCAAAACGATTGGATGTAAAATACAGCTTTTATAGGACTAAAGGGCCAAATCGGACGAAACATATATATGGGAGCTATAGCTAAATCTTAACCGATTTTCTTCAAATTCGGCAATGTTGGTTCATGGATCAAGAAACTCTACCATTCTAAATTTCAGAACGATTGGATGTAAAATACAGCTTCTATAGGACTAAAGAGCCAAATCGGACGAAACATATATATGGGAGCTATAGCTAAATCTTAACCGATTTTCTTCAAATTCGGTAGTGTTGGTTCATGGGTCAAGAAACTCTACCATTCTAAATTTCAAAATGATTAGATGTAAAATACAGCTTCTACAGGACTAAAGAGCCAAATCGGACGAAAGATATATATGGGAGCTATATCTAAATCTGAACAGATTTCAACCAAATTCAATAGCGATCTTAACAGCCGCGAAATACTCTAAACTGCAAAATTTCGAATAACGATCGGAGTGAAATTGCGACCTGTAGTCGACGAACAACTTTACATGGACAGACGGACGGACGGACATCGTTAAATCGACTCAGCTAGTTATCCTGAGTCGATCGGTATACTTTAATGTGGGTCTAGCTGTGTTATTTTCAGGTGTTAAAAACATCTGCCGTGAAACAAACTTATAATACCCTGTACCACAGTGTGGTGTAGGGTATAAAAACGAAAAAATATTAAACAAGACTTTTTTGAATTTCCCTAACATTTACAAAATGGCTCATAACTTTTACATATATATATATTTTTTTTAAATAGACAGTGTTTTCTTCGTTAGCTACTTTTTAAAAGTGTGATAAAATATTTTTTCGACTTTTTCTTATGTTTTTTTTTTTGTACCAGAAAAAAGTAAATCATATTTTTGACGACTGTTACTAAACTGTTACTTTGGACAAAATTTTTGTTACATGGTGTAATTTTACAAATCGCTTCATATTTTCTTAGAGTCACCCTAGAGGTCCCTCCAAAATATACGTATTTAAGCCATAATTTCCATATTTTCTAAACATTTTAACATTTAAAAATATTTCCAGTTTATAATTAAATAAGACAAGAATTCATCGCAGTACATTTTTGTTAATCAGTTAATATTTTGTTATAGTGCACCTATAGATGTCGCTCCCAAAAAGGCTTATTTAAGCTATAAACCCCAACATTTTCTAAGAAATTTAGCTGAAATTTTCAATAAAATTTATACAAATAATATTTTATTTTGTTGTAGTCCCCGAGTTGATGTCGCTCTCAAAAAGCTATATTAAGCCATAAAAACCACATTTTTCAAGTGAAGAGTTTGGCTAAAGAATTTGCGGCCTAAAAATTGGTTCGTTATTTTTTTCAAAAATTTACTTTAACAAAAAGGATCGTTTCATATCCAAAGATTTTTCCAGTAATACAATTGAACGCAATCCATGGTGGAGGGTATATAAGATTCGGCATGGCCGAACTTAAACCTTTTAATTGTTTTTGTTAATAATTAAATTACATTTTTTGATAAATTTGCACAAGGACTTTTATTATATTTATACATATGTATTTAAATTTGATATATTTATTTTCCCTAATTACAACACTAACCAAATCCCATATTTTCAGAATATCATTATTTTGGACAACGTCCACAATTAAGATTTCTAGAAATATTTCCATTCTTTGCATTCAAACCATAGGGTGATTGCGATCTTACTCCGAAAAAATAAATTCCCCTCAAGCTCGCATCACTAGCATAGCCCATAGGTGCTGGAGGACCAGAACACCTCTTATATTGTAAGTCCACAAAACTCGCACACCTTGAACTCATAAAGTTCTTTTCACCGTTGGGATAAACAGACTCGACGTAATATCGTAAAGACATTTCATGAGAGCACATCTGTGATGTGTTACTGCAACCCGGTTTGATAACGTCCAATCCTTCCGCATAGAAGTCAACATGGCCTATTGGCTCCTCTGTACCAAGACCGCCTGGATTGGAGTGAATAATGTCTACAAAGTTGGCATCATCACGACCCAAACGAGGAAATACTAGAGGTGTGACAAAACAAGGTCTGGCGGGATCTACACCGGTGATACGCTGCAACTTTTGACCAGTCAGCTGGTGATAATAACGTCCTGCACTGCCCACTACGTGGGCCCCCAAACTGTGGCCCATCAAATGAATGCGCTCGACGGGAATTCCCAAATTCCTAAGGCCTATGGCTATATATTTCCCCAGTAAAGCGGTGTTATAGGCAGAATTTAAATAGAAAGTTGAAAGGAACCCTCTCGAATTAACAACCTGTGAAATATATTTATAAAGTTAAATGCAGTTACTACAACCATTTGGGATACTGGAATCTTTTGTAACTTACCACAAAGTTATGTCCACCCCTACAATGATAAGCCCTGGCCAAGTCTTCAATATACTCCATGTCGGGAGGTACAAGCCATCCGGCAACGAAAACTACAGTTTTTCTATCAATATCAAATTCCCGTACACTACGTAACTTCCCGGCTACGGTTACGGGAAATTTTCTTTGTCCACATGGCGTTCTCAACTGGAACAATACAGTTTCAATGCGGGGTGTTTTGATGCGACTCTGTTTAATTTCATCTGCTTTAATTTCACCTAAATTAAAGGAATAAATCAAAATTATGAAATACTACCTTGGAACACAGAACTGCATAGGCGGATCGATAAATTGGTACTTACATCCGGCATGAGCGGCATCTGAAGTCACTCCTTCTGCTTCTCTTATATAGTCAAAATTTTTGTTAAAAATCGAAAACGGTGTATCGGCTGCATTAGTTTGGATAAACGCTCCGACTAGAATAATAGCTAGGAGGAGTTTCATCTTCACGGTCCTTTATAACTTTCTGAAATTTGATTTTCGATAAAATGTTTATAAAGCTTACAACAATTCAAATTGATAAAAGTAATTTTTATACTATTCCATGTCTCCTTCGTATGTATTTAGACGACAGAAATCGGTAAGGAAAGTCAAAAGTAGGGAGGAACTGACTAAATGATACCCCTATCATATTAGAGCAGAATAAGCACACATATTGTTGCTGTAAGCCTATAGTTATTTCCGTGTAGATTGTTTTTTAAATAGACGCTAAATTGAGTTATGTGTTCTATATGGGGTCTGTATACCTAAACGTGAAATCGCGATGTTCATCAAAAAAATGCATTTTTCAAAAAATCTATGGATAAATGTATAAATTATGACCCATTTTATAAATGTAAGGGAAATGCAAGTAAGAAAGTTCAGTTGGATAAACCGACTTACGAATCCCTTCACCTTCAATCCCAAAAAAATATTCGTAAATTTATTATACCCTCCACCATATGATGGTGACACTTTTAAATATTGATCTGAGACCCCATAAAGTATATATATTATAAATCGCCGTAAAATTCTAATCCGATTTAGCCATGGACAGAAATTTCTGAGCTCAGTCTGGAAGGCCTATACCGACATACCTATTACGGGCTAATACTGGCTATGGGGGTGTCTCCACCAACCAATTTATGATTAAACCAAAAAAAGACGAAGGAGATTACGGCGCAGGGGAGGGAAAACCCAGTGCCGGCGACAAGCGTTGATTCACTCACGAGTCATGTGTCGTCGTTATCGAACAATCGTGAGCAAGCAACTTCTACGAGCTTTGGTGCCTTGGATCCCGTAGTCGAAAATTAACAATAGCACATCCAGCCGCAGGCAAAACAAATGATAAGACAGATGAAGCAGAACCCAGCCGGGGCTTTAAGCAACCCCAGCCTTTAAAAGCCAGTGGGGACTCTGACTCTGAATCATCAAATGAAAACAATATCACTATTGTTGCTAACTCAAAGAGACTGTCAGGGGCACAAAGAAGGAAACTGAATAAGTTGAACCGACAGAACCTATTACGGGATGAACTTGACAATTCTACCTCCAATACAAACATGGAGGCCGCTAAAAGAGTCAGGTCTCCCGAAGAACATAGCGCTGTGAAAGTGACTAAGAAGCAAAAGGGTTCGCCGTCTTCCAGTGAATCGGATAAGCCTAACGTAATCACACAAAAGGAGGTCTCTAGTCTGGGTCCTTCGATTGTGGGCGGTAAAGTTGACCCAGTAACGCAGGTCAAGTCAACCAAATCATCCGTTAAGGATGAGGCTTTAACCAAAAAGACTCTACAGACACGGAAAAATCAATTGGCCATAAAGAAGGGTAAGAAGCCACCGTCTTATTCTAATATAGCTAAACAACATTTTCGAGACGATCTATGCTACGCCATAATTGATAGCAGTAGTGCATCTGGCAGAATCCCCGAACCCTCTATACGAGGGTAGCGGAATACGTCCTCGAATCTAAGGATGAACCACCAATCGAAGTAATGAGTTGCAAGTTTGAGAGGGGTGTTTTGCTAAAATTGGTAAGGAAAAGCGACATTCCTGAACTCATAAAAACGACCCTATATGTTAAGGGATGTCCCAGTACGTTCTCATCAGAGTACATACTCGACATCATTGGCAAACAGAATTCAAAACTTTCCGTGAGAAAGTGGGAAGTCTTCTATAGGAAGGATGATACCGAGGGTACTCTCCTCGTGTTAGGCATAGACCCAGAATCCAAGAACAATCTTGTCATGGCGAAGGGCATGGCGTACTTCTTGATCTGGACAGTCTTTTTCAAAATTGGAAAGGTCCCGATTGGCAGGACAAATGAATCGAGTCCAAATATACTGTCTGAAGAGGCAAACACTGGTATTGAACGGATGGAGACAAGTGAGACACTGCCAAAAACTGATGTGGAAGTAGTCAATAACACCACCAGTTCACCAATAGTACCGCCACTTTAGCAGGAAGTTCCCAGCAAAGGTGGTGATCAAAATAAAAAGAGCCACAAAACGATTCAAAACAATGATGGAGCGACAAAAAATAACACCGCCTCCCAAAAGTGTCGACTGGAAGATGGTGTAATAGGTAGTGAACGAAAGGAGGAGAATGACCCACAACCAAATAATGAGAGGGTGCCACCAGATAGGATAGACTCCCAAAAGAAACATTTACTGGAACGACAATGATTGAGGTCATCCAGATAAACCTCCACCGGAGCGAGACAGCATCCAACGCTCTGATGGACATCATAAATAAAGGCAGGGTTCATATTGCTTTGATCCAGGAACCATGGACAACTAGCAACAAGGTTACTGGATTAAACGATGTGAACTATAACCTTTTCTACGCTAACACAGGTACTCGTCCAAGGACTTGTATTCTGTGCCATAACAACTTATGTTTTATTTTCTGAGATTCATGACTGGGGGGTTTCGGATAAACACTCCAATTCAGACCACCGTTATATAAGGTTTAAAATTGCACGGCCACCGCCAAACCCCATAAGTATCCGTAATAAAGCTAAGACCGACTGGACTAAATTCGGAAATCTACTTAGAAATCGATTGGGGCAGCCTACACGCGGTTATCTATGTGCAGAAGACATTGATATCAATGTTAAGAAGATTACCGAGGCTCTTGTAACATCATTCGAAGATAGTTGCCCACTTCGAGAAAGGAAATCTGCCTTTGAGAAACCCTGGATGACAGGACAAATTCGCTCGATTGGACATCATAAATAAAGGCAGGGTTCATATTGCTTTGATCCAGGAACCATGGAAAACTAGCAACAAGGTTACTGGATTAAACCATGTGAACTATAACCTTTTCTACGCTAGCACAGGTACTCGTCCAAGGACTTGTTTTCCGTGCCATAAAAACTTATGTTTTATTTTCTGAGATTCATGACTGGAGGGTTTCGGATAAACACTCCTATTCAGCCCACCGTTATATAAGGTTTAAAATTGCACGGCCACCGCCAAACCCCATAAGTTTCCGTAATAAAGCTAAGACCGACTGGACTAAATTCGGAAATCTACTTAGAAATGGATTGGGGCAGCCTACACGCGGTTATCTATGTGCAGAAGACATTGATATCAATGTTAAGAAGATTACCGAGGCTCTTGTAACATCATTCGAAGATAGTTGCCCACTTCGAGAAAGGAAATCTGCCTTTGAGAAACCCTGGATGACAGGACAAATTCGCTCGATTGGCAAAGATGTCCGCAGACTTTACAACAGAGCTCGGCGTAAAAAACAATCGGTATATTGGGACGACTACCACAGAAGACTCAAAGAATACAATAAAATCGTTAGATCGGCGAAACGTAACTCCTGGAGGCTTTTCTGCGAACAGGTAGACAGCGTTAACAGCATGTCTAAAATGAAAAAGTTCCTCTCAAAAACTCATGTCCAAACCGAAACACTGGTGGATGAAACGGGTAAAAGGATGGAAACTATAGAGGATACCGTAAGGCTCTTGATGAAAACTCATTTTCCGACTGGTAATGCTGGACCAACAGAGGAACAGTTACAGAATGAAAATGTATTGCATCAAGTACCTATTACGGATATAACAGATGGTATGGTTAAAGAAGCGATAAAAAGTTTCTCTCCCTTTAAGGCTGCGGGACCGGATGGAATATTTCCAGCACTTCTGCAGAATGAGGTGGATCTGGCATCAACTCATCTGGCTGGAGTGTTCACTGCATGCCTAACCCATTCGTATAGCCCAAAAAACTGGCAGGAATCAAGGGTGGTCTTCATACCAAAGCCTGGCAAGGCGAGTTATACGACCCCAAAGGCTTATCGACCCATTAGCCTTACTTCTTTCCTGTTAAAAACTAGTAGTGCACCACATAGAAGAGTCCTTCAGTCCTTCTCCTATGGGTTACGACGATACACAGTCTCCTAAAAGCCCTCACCAATGAAGGACTTAAACCAGTCTGTTATGCAGATGACGTTGTAATACTTCTAAGGGGCTTTCATGCAAATCTATTATGCAGAAGAGCTGAAGAGGCACTTAACACAGCATATAACTGGGCACAACCAAGGGGATTAAATGTTAACCCAGACAAAACAGAAATATGTCTATTTACAAGGAAAACGAAGATCCCAGGTTTTACTCCGCCTCGATTCCTGAATAAGACAATTGCTATAACTAAAAGGGTAAAATACTTGGGAGTAATCTTGGATCAGAAACTGTACTGGAAAGATCATCTTGAAGAAAGAGTTACAAAGGCACACAGATGTTTGTCGTTGTGCAGAAGAGCTATAGGTTTAAGATGGGGACTACGTCCAAATATGACTCACTGGCTTTACATGAGCGTGATTAGACCAATAATCACCTACGCCTGTGTAGTGTGGTGGACATCAATGGACAAGAAGTGCAACGTAATACCTTTGCAAAAAATTCAACGTATGTGCTGTCTAGGCATAAGCGGGGCATTTAGAACTGCACCAACAAAAGCGTTGGAGACTATACTGCACATCCAACCAATAGACATCCGTATAAAGTATGAGGCAGCCCTCACAGCAAGACGTCTACAAGTGATGGGTGAATGGATAAATCGAGACCACAAGTCGTACCATCAGAAGATTTTAGAATATCTAGTTGGTCACATTCAAAAGCCAGAAATCTCGGACCGCATTCCTGAAGTGCGGCTTACAGCTACCTGTGATACGTTTGTGCCAGACAGACGCTCCTGGCAAAATGGAACTTTGGCCCGTGTGCCAGTGGGAACCAGCTGCTACACGGATGGGTCCAAGCGAGGAGGAAGGACGGGTCTGGGACTTTTTATTGATGAACCAGAAGTCGAACTTCACTTCCGCCTCCCTGACCACAACACGGTATTTCAAGCAGAAGTTCGAGCCAGCACGAGGTGTGTGAACTGGCTCAGTAACACGACAGAGCCTAAATATGCCAACAGCTTCACAGATAGCCAAATGGCGATTAAAGCAATAACATCGGAAAGGGTCAAATCCAGAACTGTGTTGGACTGTAAAAGAACGATAAATGATTACTCAGCCGCGTATTTGCTGGGTACCAGGACACAACGGAGTGATTGGAAATGAACGGGCAAACAACTTGGCTTCAAAGGGCAGAGAACTTCGAGTAATAAACTTGAAAAATTGGAAACCTTTCGAAGCCACGAAAAATGAGTTGAAGCACTGGGCAGTGATGGCTCACAAAACTGTGTGGAATAGCGCAACAGTAGGAGCAACTGCAAAGATACTGTGGGGTGACCCAAATGAAAAGAAAACAAGAAGTCTTCTGAAACTAAACAAGATCGATATTAGTGAGCTGATGAGTGTTCTAACGGGACACTCAAGCTTACAAGCACATTTTCATCGCATAGGACTAGCAGGAAACGACGAATGCAGGGCATGCAGAGAAAACATCGAAACGATGGAACATTTTCTGTGTCACTGCCCGGCTTTCACACATGCAAGATCCCAACATTTCGGGTCCGACATATTACCAGACTTGACTCATCTCAGAGAATATGACTGGAAGATACTGAGAAAATTCGTGTCTAGTACAGGCCGAACCACCGGCTTAAGTGTATGTCCATGGACATGAGACGTTTCAGCGTCTCCTCTCTTCAACCTAACCTAACCTGGAGGAAATCATGAAACGATCTTTTTTGTTGTTTAAGTAAATTGTTGATAAAACGAACGCTGCAATTTTTAGCCAAATTTTAGGCCCCAAATTCTTTAGCCAAATTCTTCACCTGAAAAATTTGTATTTTTATGGCTTTAAATAGCATTTTTGAGAGCTACATCTACGCCGGGACTACAACAAAATAACAATTTTATTTTTATAAATTTTATTGAGATGAATTCTTGCCAAAAAAAATAGAAACTCCAAAGTTTCAGCTAAATTTCTTAGAAAATGTGATGTTTATGGCTTAAATAATCATTTTTGGGACCGACATCTATAGGTGGACTATAACAAAATATGATCTGATTTAAAAATAATAAATTTACGAATATTTTTTGGGACTGAATGTGAAGTGATTCGTTAGTCGGTTTACCCTCCACCATAGGATGGGGGGTATATTCATTTCGTCACTCCGTTTGTAACACCTCTAAATATTGATCCGAGACCTCATGAAGAATATATATATTCTTAATCGTTGTAAAATTCTAAGACGATTTAGCCATGTCCGTCTATCCGTCCGACCGTCATCTCAGAGAATCGCGGTACAGTCCGGAATAAAAGAGCTAGTTTGGTAGGAATATTTCGTATAGTTGCAGGATATTTGGGATTGCAAACTGGCCATATCGTCAATGTTTTGATATAGCTCCCCTATAGAGGTCGCTCCAAAATACCCCATTTTAAAAGCAATTTAGCAGAAACTTTGCAGTCTGTATTCTATTTTGACAAGAATTCATCACAGCATCAACACCTGAATAAAATTTATACAAATCAAAATTTATTTTGTTGTAGTCCCCGTGTAGATGTGTTTTGGATTATTTTAAGACGAATAAGCAATGTCCGTCCGTCTGTCTGTCTGTCTGCTGCCTGGTGCGCACGATAACTCTCGAAAGGAGTAACCGATTGACTTCAAATTTGGTATGTGGTAATATTTTCTTCTATCTTCGGCTAAGTTCGAAGATTGATCATATTGGTCCACTCCTTCTAGTACCTCCCCCACAAAGGATTAACATTTAGTGAAATGTTGATTATTTAATAACTTCTATACTACTTTTTTGAATCCTTTGAAATTCCACACATAGTATTAGTTTATTAGTCACTATTACCTCGAGAAAAATGGGCGAAGTTGCCTTACCCCTTTAGGTACCTCCCACACAAATGGACAATTATGAGCCAACAGTTGAAAGCTTATAACTTTATTACTAGTGCATACAAAGATTTGAAATTGTGTACAGTGTAATGGTTTAATAGTACCTAAAATAAAGTAAAAAAATTGACATTATTGCCACGCTCCTTTTGGTACCTCCCACCAAAAAGTGGACCATTTTGTACCAAAAGTTACCATCTTTTAACTTTAATACCAGTGCGTATAAACATTAGAAATTGTGTACAGTGTAATGCTTTTATAGTACCTAGAGTCCAGAGAAGAGTGACCATTATTGGGACGCCCCTTTTGATACCTCTTACACAAATGGACTATTATGTACCAAAAGTAAACAGCTTGTAACTTTAATACCAGTACATACTTTAAAGTTATTAAATGCAATTTAAATTGATAATAATTTAATTAAAACAAAAAAATAAATCAATTTACTAAAATTTTTTGAGACTCAATGTGGGGGGATTGCAACAACCAAATGTGTATAGGGGTCTGGCCAGGCATATGATTTGTTCCCTCTGTAATTGTTTTTATACCCTACACCACACTGTGGTACAGGGTATTATAACTTTGTGCATTTGTTTGTAACACCCAAAAGGAGAAGAAATAGACCCATCGTTTATTATACCGATCGACTTAGAATCACTTTCTCAGTTGATTTAGCTATGTCCGTCTGTCTGTGCATGTATTCTTGTAATCAAAGTACAGGTCGCAATTATGGTCCGATCTCGACGAAACTTTACACATATCTTTTTTTGGCCCAAGGACGATCCCTATTGAATTTGGTTAAAATCGGTTCAGATTTAGATATAGCCCCCATATATATGTTAGCCCCGATTTGACATGTAAGCGCTGTAAAAACTTTATTTTATATCCGATCAGTATGAAATTCGGCAGAAAGAGGTTTCTTATTATATGAATGAACACTGTTAAATTTGGAAGAAATCGGTTCAGATTTAGATATAGCCCCCATATATACGTTACACCCGATTGAACATGTAAGCGCTGTAAAAATGTTATTTTATATCCGATCAGTGCGAAATTCGGCAAAGAGAGGTTTCTTATTACATGAAGGAATACTGCTAAATTCGGAGAAAATCGGTTCAGATTTAGATATAACTCCCATATACATATATGTTACCCCCGATTTGACATGTAAGCGCTGTAGAACTGTATTTTAAATCCGACCAGTAAAAAAAATTGTCAGAAGAGGTTTCTCATTACATGAATTAACACTGCCAAATTTGAGGGAAATCGGTTCAGATTTAGATATAGCCCCCATATATATGTTACCCCCGATTTAACACGTAAGCGCTGTACAGTCTGTATTTTATATCCGATCAGTAAAAAGATCTACACAAAGAGGTTTCTTATTATATGAAGGGATACTTCCAAATTCAGAGAAAATCGGTTCAGATTTAGATATAGCCCCCATATATATGTTACCCTCGATTTGACATGTAAGGGCTGTAGAGACTGTATTTTATATCCGGTCAGTACGAAATTTGACAGAAAGAAGTTTCTTTTTACATGAATGAGTATTCAAGGAAAATCCGTTCAGATTTATATATAACCTCCATATATACAAGGTGGCGCAAAAGTAATCCTCCTATCAGAAAATGCTATAAATTTTGCGATTGGCCCCTAATGCCTAATGTTGACATTTGTGTAGTAAACACATGCTAAATACACGCTAATAAATAATGTTACGCTACACTGCTCCAGAACGCGGAATATTGCTGACTATTTATTTGACCAATAATCGGTCGGTGACTTTGGCACAAAAAACATCGAAAGGTTACTTTTGCGCCACCTGTTATATGTTCCTCCTGATTTGGTATCAAAGCGCTATAGAAGTTGTACTTTACTTCCGATCATTAATATTTTTCGGAAAGATGTTTCTCAATTTAGGAACGAATATTTCTTAATTTAGCGATTATCGGCTCAGAATTAGATAATATATTCCTGCCTACTTACCAATTATTCCAAATTATTATCGCAATGGCCTTTATCGCAGGTGTAGGATAATATATAGTCGGCGCCGCCCGACTTTCTGCCTTTCCTTACTGGTTTAAGGTTAATTTTAATGCTACAATGCATACTTTACATAAAAAATACTAACTTTATCTAAAATTGTTTATTTCGGTCAATTTTCGGGGAAATAAAAATATAAATTGTGATATCACAGAATAGATATGGGCATTTCCGCCGAATGATCAACCAGGGCCGAAAAATAAAATGTTCGTAATCATCGTATTTTATTGCGAATAATTATAAAAAAATGAATACAAAATGTCTAAATTTTTAAAATGTAATAGTTTCATAGCATATCTCAGTTGTTTTCATGAGAAACTTTGCCTAAAACTGAAAAATTTTATTTTTTTCCATTTTGAGCTACTTTTACAGACATTTTTATATTTAATTATTTTACACATAAAAACATATGTTATGCTTGCACACTTTCTACCAGGTTTCTCTATTACAATCAATTAAGAAGAGAAAAATGCAATGAGACAAAAAAAAGTTCGATTAACGATTAATTTAACGGTTAAAACAAATGGAAAAATCGTACGTTCGCGACCGGCACCTATGCCAATTAGAAAACCAGTAAGGAAAGGCTAAAGTCGGGCGGTGCCGACTATATAATACCCTACACACTCTCGTAATATTGAATAACTCTGATATATAAATTTTGTAATTCATGTATAAATTGTTTACATAAATTTACTTTTGGGACATTTTATTCTTAAATAATACCCTGTACCACAGTGTGGTGTAGGGTATAAAAACGATTGGATCTAAAGAGCCAAATCTGATGAAACATATATATGGGAGCTATAGCTAAATCTTTACCGATTTTTTTCAAATTCGGCAATGTTGGTTCATGGATCAAGAAACTCTACCATTCTAAATTTCAAAACGATTGGATGTATATAGCTTCTATAGAACTAAAGGGCCAAATCGGACGAAACATATATATGGGAGCTATAGCTAAATCTTAACCGATTTTCTTCAAATTCGGTAGTGTTGGTTAATGGACCAAGAAACTCTACCATTCTAAATTTCAAAACGATTGGATGTAAAATACAACTTTTATAGGACTAAAGGGCCAAATCGGACGAAACAAATATATGGGAGCTATAGCTAAATCTTAACCGATTTTCTTCAAATTCGGCAGTGTTGGTTCATGGATCAAGAAACTCTACCATTCTAAATTTCAAAACGATTGGATGTAAAATACAGCCTCTATAGAACTAAAGGGCCAAATCGGACGAAACATATATATGGGAGCTATAGCTAAATCTTAACCGATTTTCTTCAAATTCGGTAGTGTTGGTTCATGGATCAAGAAACTCTACCATTCTAAATTTCAAAACGATCGGTTGTAAAATACATCTTCTATAGGACTAAAGGGCAAAATCGGACGAAACATATATATGGGAGCTATAGCTAAATCTTAACCGATTTTCTTCAAATTCGGCAATGTTGGTTCATGGATCAAGAAACTCTACCATTCTAAATTTCAAAACGATTGGATGTAAAATACAGCTTTTATAGGACTAAAGGGCCAAATCGGACGAAAAATATATATGGGAGCTATATCTAAATCTGAACCGATTTCAACCAAATTCAATAGCGATCTTAACAGCCGCGAAATACTCTAAACTGCAAAATTTCAGAACGATCGGAGTGAAAATGCGACCTGTAGTCGACGAACAACTTTACATGGACAGACGGACGGACGGACAGACATCGTTAAATCGACTTAGCTAGTGATTCTGAGTCGATCGGTATACTTTAAGGTGGGTCTAGCTGTGTTATTTTCAGGTGTTACAAACATCTGCCGTGGAACAAACTTATAATACCCTGTACCACAGTGTGGTGTAGGGTATAATGATTGGATGTAAAATACAGCTTCTTCAGGACTAAAGAGCAAAATCGGACGAAACATATATATGGGAGCTATAGCTAAATCTTAACTGATTTTCTTCAGATTTGGTAGTGTTGGTTCATGGATCAAGAAACTCTACCATTCTAAATTTCAAAATGATTGGATGTAAAATACAGCTTCTACAGGACTAAAGAGCAAAATCGGACGAAACATATATATGGGAGCTATAGCTAAATCTTAACCGATTTTCTTCAACTTCGGCAATGTTGGTTCATGGATCAAGAAACTCTACCATTCTAAATTTCAAAACGATCGGATGTAAAATACAGCTTCTATAGGACTAAAGGGCCAAATCGGACGAAACATATATATGGGAGTTATAGCTAAATCTTAACCGATTTTCTTCAAATTCGGCAATGTTGGTTCATGGTTCATTCGGCAATGTTGGTTCATGTTGGTTCATTTTAAATTTCAATACGATTGGATGTAAAATACAGCTTCTATAGGACTAAAGGGCCAAATCGGACGAAAGATATATATGGGAGCTATATCTAAATCTGAACCGATTTCAACCAAATTCAATAGCGATCTTAACAGCCGCGAAATACTCTAAACTGCAAAATTTCAGAACGATCGGAGTGAAATTGCGACCTGTAGTCGACGAACAACTTTACATGGACAGACGGACGGACGGACATACATCGTTAAATCGACTCAGCTATTGATTCTGAGTCGATCGGTATACTTTAAGGTGGGTCTAGCTGTGTTATTTTAAGGTGTTACAAACATCTGCCGTGAAACAAACTTATAATACCCTGTACCACAGTGTGGTGTAGGGTATAAAAATACCAATGGAGATAATTTATTGTGTAAATACTCGATAGAAAGCTACATTAATCATCTTTTAAAATAAATTAATAGCTTCAGAATATTCTGTTCCTTTTTACGTTCGTGATCACATGTTTATTGCTATCATTATGAAAACTAAATCTCGATGAAATCCATCGTTTGCACCTAACATAGAGCTACCAATATGCTATCAAATCACCAAGAAAAATGCGGGGAAAATTTTTGTACATCAAAAGCGTACGTTCGCGACCCGCGGAAATGCCCATATAATTTTTTTTTGGTTCAGAAGTTACATTATTATAACTGAAAACCTTCAGCAAATTACAAAGAAAAATATTTGTAAAAAGAAAACAACAAACTAAATATAGTTAAAAACACATAAAAAAGATTTTTTCTCTGAAATTTGGTGACGATTTTCAGTTATTATAATGTAACTTCTAAACCAAAGTTGTGCCCACTCCAAAATTTACACCATCGGTAGAGTACATATAGACCATTCTCTATAAAAAATTTAAGGAAAAGAATTATATCTATTCGGAGATGTCGCAATTTATATTTTTATTTCCCCGAAAATTTACCAAAATAAACAATTTTAGATAAAGTTAGTATTTTTTATGTAAAGTACGCATTGTAGCATTAAAATTAACTTTAAAAAACAATTACAGAGGAAAACCAGTAAGGAAAGGCTAAAGTCGGGCGGGGCCGACTATATAATACCCTACACCACTCTCGTAATATTGAATAACTCTGATATATAAATTTTGTAATTCATGTATAAATTGTTTACATAAATTTACTTTTGGGACATTTTATACTTAAATAATACCCTGTACCACAGTGTGGTGTAGGGTATAAAAACGATTGGATCTAAAGAGCCAAATCGGATGAAACATATATATGGGAGCTATAGCTAAATCTTTCGGCAATGTTGGTTCATGGATCAAAAAACTCTACCATTCTAAATTTCAAAACGATTGGATGTAAAATATAGCTTCTATAGAACTAAAGGGCCAAATCGGACGAAACATATATATGGGAGCTATAGCTAAATCTTAACCGATTTTCTTCAAATTCTGTAGTGTTGGTTCATGGATCAAGAAACTCTACCATTCTAAATTTCAAAATGATTGGATGTAAAATACAGCTTCTTCAGGACTAAAGAGCAAAATCTTAACCGATTTTCTTCAAATTCGGCAATGTTGGTTCATGGATCAAGAAACTCTACCATTCTAAATTTCAAAACGATCGGATGTAAAATACAGATTTTATAGGACTAAAGGGCCAAATCGGACGAAACATATATATGGAAGCTATAGCTTAATCTCAACCGATTTTCTTCAAATTCTGTAGTGTTGGTTCATGGATCAAGAAACTCTACCATTCTAAATTTCAAAATGATTGGATGTAAAATACAGCTTCTTCAGGACTAAAGAGCAAAATCGGACGAAACATATATATGGGAGCTATAGCTAAATCTTAACCGATTTTCTTCAAATTCGGCAATGTTGGTTCATGGATCAAGAAACTCTACCATTCTAAATTTCAAAACGATTGGATGTAAAATATAGCTTTTATAGGACTAAATGGCCAAATCGGACGAAACATATATATGGGAGCTATAGCTAAATCTTAACCGATTTTCTTCAAATTCGGTAGTGTTGGTTCATGGATCAAGAAACTCTACCATTCTAAATTTCAAAATGATTGGATGTAAAATACAGCTTCTTCAGGACTAAAGAGAAAAATCGGACGAAACATATATATGGGAGCTATAGCTAAATCTTAACCGATTTTCTTCAAATTCGGCAATGTTGGTTCATGGATCAAGAAACTCTACCATTCTAAATTTCAAAACGATTGGATGTAAAATACAGCTTCTATAGGACTAAAGGGCCAAATCGGACGAAAGATATATATGGGAGCTATATCTAAATCTGAACCGATTTCAACCAAATTCAATAGCGATCTTAACAGCTGCGAAATACTCTAAACTGCAAAATTTCAGAACGATCGGAGTGAAATTGCGACCTGTAGTCGACGAACAACTTTACATGGACAGACGGATGGACGGACGGACGGACATCGTTAAATCGACTCAGCTAGTGATTCTGAGTCGATCGGTATAGTTTAAGGAAACAAAGTAAGTAAAGAAAACAAACGTATAATACCCTGTACCACAGAGTGGTGTAGGGTATAGAAATCATATGCCTGGCCAGACCCCTATACAATTTGTATGAAATAAATTATTGGCTCATAATACTATGCAGCTCTCAAGATTGATGTGGCAAACTGATGCACTTCCAATATTCCGTACAGCCATGTCATATTGACAATTTGTTACTTTGATGCGCTGTATTCGATTTGACGATAGTCGTACGCACGCATTTCGCAAACAAACCGACAAAGCTGCTCCCATTCGCGACATATGGAACTTGAATAACAATCTTGCCAGTAATTTTGAACCATACGAAAGTGTAACCATCGATGAGCAGCTATTTTCATACCGTGGGCGAACAAAGTTCACGCAATACATCCCATCAAAGCCCGCATAAAAGTTGCAAGGAAACCTAAACACTGGTAAGGAGGGAGAACAACGAGAGACAAACCAAGACGAAAACTGTTATTGCTGATAACTTCTTTACAACATTAGACGCAGCTAAACGTCTTTCGTCGATTGGACTAGCATACGTTGGCACCAGTAGATCCACAAAAGGTGTCTTTCCAAAGAAGTGAAAAAAGACAGCAAACGGCCACTGCTTTCATCTGTGTTCGCTTTCTATGAAAACCCTATATCACTGTGCAGCTACGTTCCAAAGTATAACAAAGCAGTAAATCTACTATCCACTATGCACTACACCAAGAAAGTTGAAGGCGTAGCAAAAAAACCGGAAGCTATATTATTTTACAATTCAACTCAGGCCGGCGTTGATGCAATGGACCAAATGGTAGCGCATTACTCCACAAAACAGTCAACCAGACTTGGCCATTAAATTTTTTTGCAACATGATAGACGTCATGGGATTAGCCGCTTTCATCATATGCAATGCAAATATAGAAGGAACCAGAAAAGAGAAGCGACGATTGTTCTTGAACACGCTGAGTAAACAATTAGTGCTTGCTAATACTGAAAATCGCATGAACAACAGCCATATTTTGGGACAACATTCAACCCGTTTGGCCATTGAATCGTTCTTTGGGAGGCCGTTGAATATTCCCAGCATCATGCTGCCTATCCAACAAAGCGGCACTATTACACTGAGTTCCAGAAAAGATTGCAGAATTTGTTTTACGCAAGACGAAAAGATGCGTAGGAAGACACGTTTTTTCTGCACCAAATGCACTAATCCTTTGTGCCAACAACCTTCTAAAGTTGGTTATACTTGATTTTCATGCATTCCACAAAATGAATAAAAAACCAGTAAGGAAAGGCTAAAGTCGGGAGGTGCCGACTATATAATACCCTACACCACTCTCGTAATATTGAATAACTCTGATATATAAATTTTGTAATTCATGTATAAATTGTTTACATAAATTTACTTTTAGGACATTTTATACTTAAATAATACCCTGTACCACAGTGTGGTGTAGGGTATAAAAACGATTGGATCTAAAGAGCCAAATCGGATGAAACATATATATGGGAGCTATAGCTAAATCTTAACCGATTTTCTTCAAATTCGGTAGTGTTGGTTCATGGATCAAGAAACTCTACCATTCTAAATTTCAACACGATTGGATGTAAAATACAGCTTTTATAGGACTAAAGGGCCAAATCGGACGAAACATATATATGGGAGCTATAGCTTAATCTTAACCGATTTTCTTCAAATTTGGCAATGTTGGTTCATGGATCAAGAAACTCAACCATTCTAAATTTCAAAACGATCGGATGTAAAATACAGCTTCTATAGGACTAAAGGACAAAATCGGATGAAAGATATATATGGGAGCTATAGCTAAATCTTAACCGATTTTCTTCAAATTCGGTAGTGTTAGTTCATAGATAAAGAAACTCTACCATTCTAAATTTCAACACGATTGGATGTAAAATACAGCTTTTATAGGACTAAAGGGCCAAATCGGACGAAAAATATATATGGGAGCTATAGCTAAATCTTAACCGATTTTCTTCAAATTCAGCAATGTTGGTTCATGGATCAAGAAACTCTATCATTCTAAATTTCAAAACGATCGGATGTAAAATACAGCTTCTATAGGACTAAAGGGCCAAATCGGACGAAACATATATATGGGAGCTATAGCTAAATCTTAACCGATTTTCTTCAAATTTGGCAATGTTGGTTCATGAATCAAAAAACTCTACCATTCTAAATTTCAAAACGATCGGATGTAAAATACAGCTTCTATAGGACTAAAGGACCAAATCGGACGAAAGATATATATGGGAGCTATATCTAAATCTACACCGATTTTCTTCAAATTCGGCAATGTTGGTTCATGGATCAAGAAACTCTACTATTCTAAATTTCAAAACGATCGGATGTAAAATACAGCTTCTATAGGACTAAAGGACCAAATCAGACGAAAGATATATATGGGAGCTATATCTAAATCTGAACCGATTTTCTTCAAGTTCTGCAATGTTGGTTCATGGATCAAGAAACTCAACCATTCTAAATTTCACAACGATCGGATGTAAAATACAGCTTCTATAGGACTAAAGGGCCAAATCGGACGAAACATATATATGGGAGCTAAAGCTAAATCTTAACCGAATATCTTCAAATTCAGCAATGTTGGTTCATGGATCAAGAAATTCTACTGTTCTAAATTTCAAAACGATCGGATGTAAAATACAGCTTCTATAGGACTAAAGGGCCAAATCGGACGAAAGATATATATGGGAGCTATATCTAAATCTGAACCGATTGCAACCAAATTCAATAGCGATCTTAACAGCCGCGAAATACTCTAAACTGCAAAATTTCAGAACGATCGGAGTGAAATTGCGACCTGTAGTCGACGAACAACTTTACATGGACAGACGGACGGACGGACGGACAGACATCGTTAAATCGACTCAGCTAGTGATTCTGAGTCGACCGGTATACTTTAAGGTGGTTCTAGCTGTGTTATTTTAAGGTGTTACAAACATCTGCCGTGAAACAAAGTTATAATACCCTGTACCACAGTGTGGTGTAGGGTATAATAATAATACAAAATATTTATACCCTACACCACTCTGTGATACAGGGTATTATAAGTTTGTTTCACGGCAGATGTTTGTAACACCTTAAAATAACACAGCTAGACCCACCTTAAAGTATACCGATCGACTCAGAATCACTAGCTGAGTCGATTTAACGATGTCCGTCCGTCCGTCCGTCCGTCCGTCCATGTTACGGTTAAGATTTAGCTATAGCTCCCATATATATGTTTCGTCCGATTTGGCCCTTTAGTCCAATAGAAGCTGTATTTTACATCCGATCGTTTTGAAATTTAGAATGGTAGAGTTTCTTGATCCATGAACCAACATTGCCGAATTTGAAGAAAATCGGTGCAGATTTAGATATAGCTCCCATATATATCTTTCGTCCGATTTGGTCCTTTAGTCCTATAGAAGCTGTATTTGACATCCGATCGTTTTGAAATTTAGAATGGTTGAGTTTCTTGATCCATGAACCAACATTGCTAAATTTGAAGAAAATCCGTTAAGATTTAGCTATAGCTCCCATATATATGTTTCGTCCGATTTGGCCCTTTAGTCCAATAGAAGCTGTATTTTACATCCGATCGTTTTTAAATTTAGAATGATAGAGTTTCTTGATCCATGAACCAACATTGCCGAATTTGAAGAAAATCGGTTACGATTTAGCTATAGCTCCCATATATATGTTTCGTCCGATTTGGCCCTTTAGTTCTATAGAAGCTATATTTTACATCCAATCGTTTTGAAATTTAGAATGGTAGAGTTTCTTGATCCATGAAACAACACTACCGAATTTGAAGAAAATCGGTTAAGATTTAGCTATAGCTCCCATATATATGTTTCATCCGATTTGGCTCTTTAGATCCAATCGTTTTTATACCCTACACCACACTGTGGTACAGGGTATTATTTAAGTATAAAATGTCCTAAAAGTAAATTTATGTAAACAATTTATACATGAATTACAAAATTTATATATCAGAGTTATTCAAAATTACGAGAGTGGTGTAGGGTATTATATAGTCGGCACCGCCCGACTTTAGCCTTTCCTTACTGGTTTTTTTTACATTAACGGCCTGTTTCTGTATTTCTAACGAAAGTCTCTGCGAACGAAAACCAGTCACTCACTTTCGTTAGGAATTTGGTTTCTCTAACGTTCTATCGTTCGTTCGCCTGGCCTTACGTCAACGACGTTAGCAATTTACCAATTGGAAAATAATGTAATTGCCAGATCAATAATTTCACAACTTCCGGTCTAAAAAAGCACACATTTGTGTATGGTCGACCTTAGCAAATACATCTCTGTACTATTCACACTAGCCGTGACCAAAAAAGCAACCCTATGTGGTCAATTGAGCTGCACCAAGACTCTCATTTATTTCTCTCTCTCTCCCGTCTCTCTCATTGTGCACTGATAATTTTTTTCCATCTTAGCGAGCAACCAATATTGACTTCTGTATGCTTAAATATGTACCCATATTTTATTATTAATTTACAATTTTATTATTAATTGTTTTTACCATAATTATATTAATATCTACTTATTTTTTGTTTCTAATAATGTTTATTTTGTCATTGTTCCTATCAGTCGACAAATAAAATAATGTGACTCGATCTGACATTTGTGTTCGCCGAGATGACAGCAAAGAGAGATAGAGAAACCAAAATTTGCACTGAAATTATTACGTTTTCGTACGAGTTCATTATCGTACGACTTGTCGTACTGATGGTAGTTACTGAAACCCAAATCAGCTGTTTGTCGTCTGGCAGGCGAACGAAAGCAAATTTGTAATTTACAGAAACAGGCTGTAAGTCTAAAGACCAAAATAATATACGAACATACTTAGAAATTCAAAGTTACGGTACCCTTCTTGCCATACAAATGTATGAAAACGTCCAGGCTTATGTGTTTGTTCGAAGGTTCCAGAATATATGTTTGACGGGGGGGTTAATATTGTGGGTCATTACTCCCACATACTAGGGCAACATTTTCTAAGAATTTGAGAAAGATCTAATTTTCGACCTGTGACACTTGAGAAAGAACTACCCATGTGTAGTATTTGAGGAGATATAGGTGCATTCATAAAAAACAAATAATAAAATATTTATATTCGCCTTAAGGGAAACTTCCAAATAAAAAATTTTTTTCTCCAAAATTTTAAAACTTGGACACATTTTCGGCTATTGCAAAGCTAGAATTTGAAAACCTTTACCATTTTTATATGTAGTAATGTGTTACGCTGTAAACTGCTAAAGGATTTTTTGAGTCCGGATTTTAGCACAATATATATATTGGAGAAAAATAGAAAAATTAAATTTTTGGTGATTTTTCAATTTATTTCGAAAATTATTATGGGAATTTCCTTTACAAATATAAAGATGCCAGAATTAGCTTTGATTTCAGGTGTCAAGACGAACACATTACAAAAACAATAATTGAAATATAATAAATTTTAAATATTTTATGCATTTATAAAATCTCCTTCTGCGTTTGCATTTTTTTTAAATTTGTTTCTGATCCTTTCCTAGAAATCGGTATATATTCTATCCGGATATATATACACCGATTCCTATCTCATTATCTTTTCTGGGTGGACAACAAAATATGTTATTATATGAAAAATATTGTCATTAGATATACCCGCCTAGACAAAAGTTATGGCCATTTGAAGATATACTTTTCAATTTCGTAAATACTAAAATGAACAATTAACTGCAGATATCTTGGTAACTATGCTATATAACTCTTAGATGTGAAAATTTTTTGGTAGTAGAATGATTGCGAACAAGATTTTATGAATTAGACAGAAAAGACGAAAGTTAAATGCACTTAAACTTTTTGTTCAAACGAGTTCGCAAACTTTGAGGTAGCTCCGCCCTATATAGCATAGGAGGCCCAAATTATAGAGCATAACTTCTCTAATACCTCTTCTATAAGCACGCGAAGTTTTGTTGCAATCGACGGCAGAATTATTGTCCTGTTTTTAATTCCTCCCATTTTCCGTTGATGCGGTGTAAGTCTTTCCATTATGAACAGTCAATACAGAATAATGAGTAAAACAATTTCAGTCGAGTAATTGAACTTAGGTATACCCTCACTTTGTGAGGGTATAGTTTTTTGTTGATGGCAATTTCACATCTGTTGCTATTCTAATTAAAGAACATTCTATTACTAAACAATTGTTTTTGGAATCAAAAAACTTGAAGTTGATTTGTGATAGATAATTTTAGAATTTCCTTTTGAATCGACTAATTATTTTCAACAATTATTTTATACGAGTCAAACGTATGATACGTATAAAACGATTTGTGGATTTTCCATATAAATCCACTGTAAACTTAGTTTTTGCACTATTCAAGTAATTAATTTTTTTTTTTGCTACATGACTTTAAGGCTAACAGTAGCATTGTATTTGTTTTTAGTCATTAATTTTAATTTTTTTTCGTGTTAACATGTCTATATTAGTTCTATTAAATCACTAAAAAAAATATATGCTACACTGTTAAACATTTTTAATATAATGTTATGATTAATGTAAAATTTTTGACTGTATATTTCTAATATTTTCTCATTATTTTTTTTCAGGCGAGTATACCTCTGTTGGAGGCAGGATGAGATGAACATTAAATTAGGTAGGTTATACAATTATTGGGCTATGTTTTCAAATGACCTCATTAGGATTTTCCGTAGAAATACTAATTCCACTAACCTCGATACGTAGTAAAGGGTTTTTCAACAGGGACGCTACAAAGGTAGATCGACAGGGACAGCAAACGACGCCATATTTTTTGCCGTTCTTTTAACATTTCTCTTCAGTAAGGTTTGCCATTTCATGATGGAAAGATATACGAGCCAACAACGAGTCGAAATTATTAAAATTTACTAGCGAGTCAGTGGCTTCAACGTTAAGAGCGCTACGTCCAGTTTATGGTCGATGAGCGATGAGGCTCATTTCTGGCTGAATGGCTTCGTCAATAAACAAAATATGCGTTATTGGTCAGAAGCAATCCACACGTACTCCATGAGTCATCACTGCATCCCGAAAAAATTACGGTTTGGTGCGGTTTATGGGCCGGCGGCGTCATTCTCCCCTTTGTAACATATCGAACAATTTTTGCTTGCCCCAACTGCACCATAATTGTAACCTGTTTGCACCACAGTGCAAATAAATTTGGAAAAAACATTGTTATTTCATACTTAACGAATCAAATTTAACACCCTTTTGTCGTTCTATATTTTGTCCACTATATTAAACCATTTTTGCCCTACTGTACCATAGCTAACACATTTTTGCCCCACTGTTCCATAGTTAACGCTTTTTGCTCATTGTACCATACTTAACCCATTTTGTTCCACACGCTGCAAAAAAAATCGCTTTGTAGTATATTGTTCCAAACATATTCTGCATGAAATATACATATGTTTAGGCTACACTCCAAGTATATAATATTTGACACACACAAACACCATATGTTTGGGAGGATATTGTTCTAAACAAAACTATGATCCCGTCCTAATATTTTTTATTTGGAACTAACATTTCCGAAACAAATATTATTTTGTATTTAAGTATTTTGGAAATGCAGTAATGCCTTAATTTAAAGACAAGCTTTCTGTTTTTCAGAAGTCAAAAATGCGATTTTTTAGAAATTGTATTTTTTGTGTAAAATTAAATTTAAATTCAGTTCGTCTAATCTATCGTAACTATAAATTGCATTGATGGATTGACAAAACTTGATGAATTGGTAAATTTATTAATTAATGAGCTTATGACATTTTTAACCATAAAGTATAACATGAAATCTAGGAAAACCTAACTAAAATTCGAAAAATTCAGCAAAGTTTTAAAAATCATTTTTAAATAAAATATATTTGGATACATTCTTCAATAATATCTTTGTTTGTTTGTTAACGCATATTTTATTTCTGAAAGTCTGGTGGCAAATATATTTTTTTTCTAATATATTAATATATGCGTTCCAAACAAAACGTATTTGTTAACAAATATATAATATTTAAAAAAATTGTTACCAAATATATTTTCCATACCATATTTTTCTATTTGTGCTCACTGTAACCATTTTTGTCATACTGCACACATTTTTGTCCCACTGTTCCCTAGTTAAAGCTTTTTGCCCCAATGTACCATATTTAATCCATTATGTCCCATGTTACTATATTCAACTAATTGTGGCCCACTGTACCATAGTTAACCCTTTTTGCCCCACTGTACCATATTTAACCCTCTTTGCTCCACTGTACTCTATTTAACACAGTTATGCCCCACTGTACCTTTTTGCCCCACTGTATCATAGTAAATAAATTTTTGTACCACTGTTCCACAGTTAATGCCTTTTGCCCCACTGTACCATTTTTAACCCATTTTGTCCCACTTTACCATATACATATAACTAGTTTTACCCCACTGTACCAATCAACTCTTTATTTCATTGTACAAAATTTTTGCCCCACTGTACAGTATTTCCCTCCATGCTAGCATACTTAAACCTTTTTCCCCGACTGTAACATTTTTAATCATATTATCTCCAATGTGCATTATTTAACCGTTTTTGACCACTGTGATCCTAAAACCATATAAAATCTTCATATCTCATGTTTAAGTTCCAATTTTGGCAGATTGTTCCCCATTTCCCTATGCTCCATAATTAACCCGTCAAATCCTGTCAATTTCTGAGTCTCCCTCACTCACACAAAATTTCACGATTCTAGCACTTGCCATTTGGATTTGGCTGATGTACCACATTTATCCCCTTTTACCCCAATGTGTGCGTAAATGTTCGAATTTCGACAAATCCTGCCAATTTCTGAGTCTACTTCATAAGGGCTACCCTCATACCAAATTTCAAGATTCTAGCTCATTTCGTTTAGATTTAGCGGTGGTACCATATTTATCCCTTCTAGCTTCAGCCGTTTGGCCTGGGCGATGATCAGTCAGTCAGCCAATCACGCAACAATTTTATATATATACTGTTAGTCTGTTATAGTCTACTTTACTTTGGTCGTCCAGTATGTAAAAGATATTCCAAATGGTCATATATCAAACGATAAACCAACAAGTAAGAAGGTTTCAGTCGGGTAAACCGACTAAGGTATACCCTCACTTTGTGAGTAATGTAATATTGATAGGTACCTAAAGGGACGTGGCGACTTCGCCCATTTTTCTCGAGTTGATAGCGACTAATAAGCTAATACTATGTGTGGAATATCAAAAGAATAAGTAGTATATCAGTTATTAAAGAATCAATATTTCACACCATTTTAACCCTTTGTGGGGGAGGTACTAGAAGGGGTGGACCAATATGGCCCATCTTCGAACTTAGCCGGAGATAGAAAAAAATATTACCACATACTAAATTTGAGGTCAATCGGTTACTCTTTTCGAGAGTTATCGTGCGCACCAGCCAGCAGACAGACAGACAAACGGACGGACATTGCTCATTCGACTTAAAATGACCCAAAACTGATTTCCTCCGAACATACTTGGGGTTTTAGGTCACTCCTTCGACGTGTTACACTTTTTTCCGTAGCAAATGATATATACCCTCGTCCCACTAAAGTGAGGGTATAATGAGTGTAATATAGGAAAAGTTACGCAAATTGGTATCTATTAAAAATAAGACTCAATTCTTAATGTATATAAGATAACTCTATATAAGACATGAACTTATTTGTCATATACTGTGCAAAAGAGAACCCAATCGAACGTCTAAATTGGAAAAGATGTCCCAATTTGTCTCTGCTATTGAAAGTATGACCCTATTTCTTGTGTACTGTTGCTAAGGTAGCTGAATTTGTGATCTACTACACAGTAGATGACTCAATTGGTTGACTACATTGATGATCCAATTGGTCGTTAACTGATGATCCGATTTTTCGTCTACTGTAGAGTTGTTGTTGTTGTAGCAGTATACGTGTTTGTTATCCATTAGTTGTTTTCATTGGTCTTGTATGGTGGGTTCTGCTGTATTGGTTTCCAGGCCGAGGAAGATGGCTGCTTCCACTGGTTGGGTCCAAGTTGAGTAGGTTTGGCAGGGCAGTTAAAGAGGTGTAGTGTGTCGTGTGGTCCCTGGTTACAGGCGGGACATATGTTCGATGTGGTGCCATCAATCCTTGCCCAGTATGAATTGAGGCGGCTACACCAGCCACATCTTAATTGGGCCAAAAGTACTCTTGTCTGTCGTGGTAATTCCTCTTCCTCTGAGGCCACTGATGGAGGGTGGTCTCCTAGTACGACATTGACTCTGTAATTATTCACGGCTTCAGCGACTGCGTCCGAGTGTATGTCAGCCAGACCTGCCTCGAAAGCTCTTTGATCTAGAGGTTCTCTCTTGTAGCGTTGATCTGCCTGGGAGGTGGGCGCCTATCCACTAGATGGTGATTGGGATGGCTGGGACGGTAGCAATCAAGCAGATACTGCTTCGACAGCAAAAAATTGTGTCGTCGCACGGTTATGATCTTCGTCTCCTCATGTAAGTGATCCACAGAAGACATGAGGAGGCACTCTGTCGCAGTTCTCAGGGCGGCATTTTGGCAGGTCTGTATATTCTTCCACTGCGTCACGCTCACATTCGGTGACCACACTTGTGCTGCATAGTTTACCACAGACCGACCTATCGCTTTGTAAGAGGTCAACAAGGTTTCTTTGTCTATGCCCCAAGTGCTGCCGGCTAGCGACTTAAGGACCTTGTTCCTACTTCTCATCTTATTGCAGATAGCTGTGGCATGCGCGTTAGACCTGAAGAGGCTATCAAATGGGACACCAAGAACCTTAGGGTAGTTGGTAGTTGGTGGTGTTGAGTTGCTCCTTCAATTGCGCTGTCCATGCAGTAAACAGTGTGGCCGATGATTTGGTGGCGGATATTTTTAGGTTCCTCGCAGCGAAGAAATTGGCAATCTCAGCGAAATTGCAATCCCACGGCAGCCGGTTCTTTGACCCGAAGCAGCAATTCTTCGCCCAGGGGCTGCCACCTCAGTACTACTATGGACAATATTATCTAATTTGTTGTCTACTATAGGAAACATTTTCAAAATAAATTATCCAATTGGTCGCCTACTTAAGGAATATTTGGCAATTTGTCATCTACTTTAAAACAGATGTCACAATTGGTCACCAACTGGGGCATGTGAACAAATTGGTAGTTTACCTAGAGTAGATTTTACAATATCTCATCTAATATAGTAAATACTACTAAATGGGCCTCTGATATTAGAAATATAACCCCATTGGTATCTAAAGTATCAGTCCCTTAAATGTCAGACACAGCAAAAGTCACATTTGAAACCAATCACTCGTAAATGTTTTCTATTTAATCATTCAACTTCGAAAACTTCTACTAAAGAATAGATAATGACTACTAAGGAGCAGATAACTCATCGAGTCGTCAAGAAAGGAGTAGATAAACCAATAGGTTGTCAACTAATGAGTAGATAACACAACGAGTCGTCTAGAAAGGAGAAGATAACCCAAATAATCGTCGACTGAGGAGTAGATAAGTCAGTTGGTATTTGACCAAGGAGTGATAACCCAACTGGTACTCTACTAGTGACTGGATAGCCCAACTAAGGAGTATATAAACTAATTGGGTATTACTAATGAGTAGATAACCCTACTAGTCCTCTACTAAGGAGTAGATAACCCAGTATATTTTTGTTTTAATGAAAATGGAGAACAAAAAAAAAGAAAAATGTATTTGCAGGACAAATACACACATTTTCCTAAATTTTAAAATAAAAATCATATATAGTTTTTACTTTTCAAAACCGTTTAGAGATGGAAAATCGGTTGATAACACTATGCAACAAATACACGTGTATTTTGACCGTAAGTCAACATTTTGGCGGTGCCTGGGGAATTTCAAAAATCAGATTCTTGCTTTACTCGACAAGATCTACGAGAAAAATAATATAGCGTCCCAGGGTTTTCAACGTCATGTTTTGTTGTCGCACTGTGTTATGAACATTTGCAAAAAAATTTCAAGTGAAGTGGAGGGTATTTTACATCGACGGTGCGAACATTTTTTGCCAGACAAACAACAAAGAAATTGCATAGTTAATAAGTGTAATCTGTGCATATTAAAATAAATCCAGTTCAGATTGGAACTGTGTATATTGTGAATTAATTACTAAATAATTGTTATTATCAGCTATCGCCTAAATTAACATAATCTTGACACCGCAATATACTTACAATAAAATGTATTAACCGGTTGTTATTTGTTTTTTTTTTTGTTACATAATAATATTCATTGGTCGCCTACTTAAGGAATATTTGGCAATTTGTCATCTACTTTAAAACAGATGTCACAATTGGTCACCAACTGGGGCATGTGAACAAATTGGTAGTTTACCTAGAGTAGATTTTACAATATCTCATCTAATATAGTAAATACTACTAAATGGGCCTCTGATATTAGAAATATAACCCCATTGGTATCTAAAGTATCAGTCCCTTAAATGTCAGACACAGCAAAAGTCACATTTGAAACCAATCACTCGTAAATGTTTTCTATTTAATCATTCAACTTCGAAAACTTCTACTAAAGAATAGATAATGACTACTAAGGAGCAGATAACTCATCGAGTCGTCAAGAAAGGAGTAGATAAACCAATAGGTTGTCAACTAATGAGTAGATAACACAACGAGTCGTCTAGAAAGGAGAAGATAACCCAAATAATCGTCGACTGAGGAGTAGATAAGTCAGTTGGTATTTGACCAAGGAGTGATAACCCAACTGGTACTCTACTAGTGACTGGATAGCCCAACTAAGGAGTATATAAACTAATTGGGTATTACTAATGAGTAGATAACCCTACTAGTCCTCTACTAAGGAGTAGATAACCCAGTATATTTTTGTTTTAATGAAAATGGAGAACAAAAAAAAAGAAAAATGTATTTGCAGGACAAATACACACATTTTCCTAAATTTTAAAATAAAAATCATATATAGTTTTTACTTTTCAAAACCGTTTAGAGATGGAAAATCGGTTGATAACACTATGCAACAAATACACGTGTATTTTGACCGTAAGTCAACATTTTGGCGGTGCCTGGGGAATTTCAAAAATCAGATTCTTGTTTTACTCGACAAGATCTACGAGAAAAATAATATAGCGTCCCAGGGTTTTCAACGTCATGTTTTGTTGTCGCACTGTGTTATGAACATTTGCAAAAAAATTTCAAGTGAAGTGGAGTGTATTTTACATCGACGGTGCGAACATTTTTTGCCAGACAAACAACAAAGAAATTGCATAGTTAATAAGTGTAATCTGTGCATATTAAAATAAATCCAGTTCAGATTGGAACTGTGTATATTGTGAATTAATTACTAAATAATTGTTATTATCAGCTATCGCCTAAATTAACATAATCTTGACACCGCAATATACTTACAATAAAATGTATTAACCGGTTGTTATTTGTTTTTTTTTTTTGTTACATAATAATATTCATTAATTATTGCAAACGATTTTTCACTTTTTTATTTCTGAGCCGAAATTACTCAGGTCAGACGCGAAATTCTCACTATTTATATTAGGTTAATGTTATTGAACAATTTCAACCGAACTACTTAGAAATACAATTTTTCACTATAACTTTGGGTGACATAAGAAAATTACCCCCATATTTGTACGCTACAACACACTGTGGTGCAGGATGATATGGGTTTGTGTTTTTGCTTGTAATGGTCAAAAATGAGAGATGAAGCCATAATTTATTATACCGATCATTTTGGAGTCATTTCCAGAGTTGAGCTAACCATATCTGTCTATTCGTCCTTCTGTAGATGTTATCTTCAATTTTTTCTCCGTGTCTGAGCTGGTTTATATATGTATGTACCTCCGTATATGTACCTCCGATTTGGCATATATGCACTGCATAAGCAACATTTTTGAACCGATTTGTACAAAAATTTACAGAGAGTCAATACACGTGATACATTTAGAGTCAATACAAAATTTGGGGGAAATCGGTTCAGAATTAGATATAGCCCCCATATATAAAGGGTCCGCCATCTAACGTTTTTTTTTTCAACTAGTGCTTATTTCGTGAATGGTAACACTTAGCTCATGTCTGATTTGACAGATAGTTAGTTTTATCCTTCCGCTGAACGGATGTGGTTGTGTGTACGCTTGAACAACGCTGGGAGAGAGACAGAAGTCTTATGATACACTTAGAGACAATACAAAATTTGGGGAAAATCGGTTCAGATTTAGATATATATATATGTTACCCCCGATTTTACACGTAAGCGCTGTAAGAAGTGTATTTTTATTCCGATCAGTACGAAATTCGGCGGAAAGAGGTTTCTTATTACATGACTTAACATTGCCAAATTTCAGGGAAATCGGTTCAGATTTAGATATATTCCACATATATATGTTACCCCCGATGTGACATGTAAGCGCTGTAGAAACTGTATATTAGAGGTATGTTCAAAAAATGTCGCGAATTTTTAATTTCCGCGGGCTACGTGTATTTGATTTTTGATATTTTTATAGCGTTATGTTGATACTCATGTCCCTTACTTATGCTGACAAGGTCGGCCATTTTTAATTTTTAGTTAATTTTTGACAGCTGTTGTGCTTGGATGAGTTTTAACTTGTCTTCGATTTTTATCTATTTCAGAAAATGGACCAAATTTTGTGTGAAAAACAAAATAAAGTGCGCTGACGCATTCCGAATGTTGACTGCGGCATATTGTGAAGCTACCTTGGACCAAAGCAACGTTTATCGGTCGTACAAAATGTTGTTAGAGGGCCGAGAAGATGGGAAGGACGAACAGCGTGCCGGACGCCCGTTTTTTTGCTCACAGTTTTCTTTGATTGCAGGGCGTGGTGCATTATGAGTTCTTGCCACAGGGTAGTACGGTCAATAAAGAATTAGTTATGTGCAAATTGCGCGAAGCAACCCGCCAAAAACACCCGGATTTGTGGAAGAACAAAAACTGGCTTTTGCACCATGATAACGCCCCTGCACACACATCGTTGCTTGTGCGCGAATATTTGGCCAAAAACAACACAGTAATGGTGCCGCAGCCACCGTATTCCCCTGACATAGCCCCCTCTGACTATTTTTTGTTCCCAAAACTGAAAAGGCCCATGAAAGGACGACGCTACGCCACGATTTAGGAGATAAAGACGGCATCGAAGGAGGAGCTGAACAGGATCACAAAAAATGATTATTTGAAGTGCTTCGAGGATTGGAAAAAACTTTTGGCAGAAGTGTATTATATCCGAGGGGAATTACTTTGAAGGGGACAAAATAGATATTCATGAATAAATAAATACTTTTTGAAAAAAATACAACATTCGCGATATTTTTGAACATACTCGTATATCCGATTAGTAAAAAATCTGGCAAAAAGAGGTTTCTTATCACATGAATTAAAACCGCCAAATTTGAGGGAAATCGGTTCAAACTGTATTTTATATCAGAGCAGTATGAAATTTGGCAGAGAGAGAGTTGGCTTATTTCATGAATGAACACAGCCAAATTCGGGGAAAATCGGTTCAGATTTAGGTATAGTCCCCATATATATGTTGCACCAGAATTGACATGTACGCGCTGTAGAAACCGTATTTTATATCCGATCAGTACGAAATTTGGCAGAGAGAGTTTTCTTATTACATGAATGAACACTGTCAAATTCTTATCGCAATGCCCAGTTTCGCATTGTTAGTGAGGTATAGGTTATTATATAGTCGGCCCCGCCCTATTTTCTGTCTTTTCTTGCTGGTTTTTGTATTGCCTTATATGAATGTTCGTAATGGTTTCTAAAGAGTGATTTTTTAAGAGCTTTCGGATTTGATTTTCAACAAATACGAGTACATAAAGTTTTCCGTAGTGTGTGATATATGGCACCGTCTTGTTGAAACCATATGTCAGCCAAGTTCAGACCTTCCTTTTGGGCAAAAAAAAGTTTGCAATCATCGCACGGTAGCACTCGTCATTCACAGTAACGTTTCTGCCTTCGACGTCTCTGAAAAAATTCGGTCCAATGATGACATAATCCATACCAAACATTACTGGTGGCAGTCTACGTGATTGGTCCAAAAATGGGCGGGATCGGACCAATGGGCGTGGCACCGCCCATATAAGTCAAATTGGAGCTATCTTATACAATTTAGTAGTGATAGTACTGTAATTCTGTTTATATGTATCTGGTGGCAGTCTGCGTGATTAGTTCAAAAAATGAGATATCTTGCACAATTTGTTATCGAGAGTGCTGTTATTTAATGTATATGTATTTGGTGGCAGGATTCGTGATTGGTTCAAAATGGACCGGATCGGAAATCTCAATCTAGGGCAACGAAGTGGACCGGGTCTAGCTATATATATATATTAGGCCGGGTCGATTTGTGGGGATGCAAAAAAAAGTCGCCATTGCTCATTGAAAATCGTATTCTAGGGATCAAAATAAGAAACTTTGCCGAAGGAACCATACCTCTAAAACGAATTCTGATGTCCCGGAATTTGGGTCGAACTTTTGGGTAGGGGCAAATTTTGAAAAATCCCACTTTGACCCATTTAGAGTGCTCCAATCGAGTCCAAATGTATGACCGACCCCCACTAACCCGACCCACCCATGCCAGTGGCACACCCCCTGGAACCCCTTGGGAGTTCCATACATTTAGACTCGATTGGAGCACTCTAAATGGGTCAAAGTGGGATTTTTTCCGGGTCATCTGAATTCGTTTTAGAGGTATGGTTCCTTCGGCAAAGTTTCTTATTTTGATCCCTAGAATACGATTTTCACTGAACACTCGGAGATTTTTAAATCGACCCGCCCTAATATATATATATTTCCAATCGTTATATTTTATATCCAATCCTTATAAAGTTTTGTAGAGATCCAATTGTAAAATGTGATAGATGGATCCAGACCATGTATATGTTTATCCAGATATTAAATGTTAGCTTTGCAAAAGCTAAATTTGCAACCCATTTTTATGATATTTTAAAGTGTGTAGTTTTATGGCCAAGAACGATGAACGATCATTGCCAGTTTTGGAGTAATTATTTCAGATGTAGCTATTCAGCTCTCTCCAGGCTGTGGTATACGGTATTACTTTGGCGGCTCCGCCCGACATTAACTTTTCTACACTTGTTTAAAATGGGAAATTAGGCTTTAAATGGTGAGGTATTTTTTGCATTTCAAATTTGTGAATAATAAATTGCACTCTTTATGAATATACGTTATTAAATCGACGTGTGCATTTTTTGTACACTTCTGACTATCTGTAATATTTTTTACAACATGTTATCATTATTTTAATCGATAACACAGTGCGACAATCCAAAAACCGCGATACTATTTTTCTTGCAGGCTTTCGCGAGTTCTACGAAATTCGCCGGACAACCCCAAAATCCGGATTTCCGGTAAAAAAAAAACGATTTTCATGTCTTTTTCACTTAAACGCCTATAACTTTGTTAATTATTAACCTATTTTTTAATCTCTAAACGAATTTTGAAAGAAGAGACTTAGATATTCGAACGATTTAATATATTTATTTTATGATTGTTATTGTTTTTTGTTATTCGATCTGTTATGACATTTCATAGTTTTGTTTTTGTCTATTGAGTTCGAGATCGTTGTTTTTGTTTTCTGTTAAACAGAAAAACAAACCTTCTTTAAATAAAAAGAACTAGTAAGGAAAGGCTAAAGTCGGGCGGTGCCGACTATATAATACCCTACACCACTCTCGTAATATTGAATAACTCTGATATATAAATTTTGTAATTCATGTATAAATTGTTTACATAAATTTACTTTTGGGACATTTTATACTTAAATAATACCCTGTACCACAGTGTGGTGTAGGGTATAAAAACGATTGGATCTAAAGAGCCAAATCGGATGAAACATATATATGGGAGCTATAGCTAAATCTTTACCGATTTTCGTCAAATTCGGCAATGTTGGTTCATGGATCAAGAAACTCTACCATTCTAAATTTCAAAACGATTGGATGTAAAATACAGCTCCTATAGGACTAAAGGGCCAAATCGGACGAAAGATATATATGGGAGCTATAGATAAATCTTAACCAATTTTCTTCAAATTCGGCAATGTTGGTTCATGAATCAAGAAGCTCTACCATTCTAAATTTCAAAACGATCGGATGTAAAATACAGCTTCTATAGGACTAAAGCTAAATCTTAACCGATTTTCTTCAAATTCGGCAATGTTGGTTCATGGATGAAGAGACTCTACCATTCTAAATTTCAAAACGATTGGATGTAAAATACAGCTTTTATAGGACTAAAGGGCCAAATCGGATGAAACATATATATGGGAGCTATAGCTAAATCTTTACCGATTTTCTTCAAATTCGGCAATGTTGATTCATGAATCAAGAAACTCTACCATTCTAAATTTCAAAACGATCGGATGTAAAATACAGCTTCTATAGGACTAAAGGGCCAAATCGGACGAAACATATATATGGGATCTATAGATAAATCTTAACAGATTTTCTTCAAATTCGGCAATGTTGGTTCATGGATCAAGAAACTCTACCATTCAAAATTTCAAAACGATTGGATGTAAAATACAGCTCCTATAGGACTAAAGGGGCAAATCGGACGAAAGATATATATGGGAGCTATATCTAAATCTGAACCGATTTTCTTCAAATTCGGCAATGTTGGTTCATGGATCAAGAAACTCTACCATTCTAAATTTCAAAATGATCGGATGTAAAATACAGCTTCTATAGGACTAAAGGGCCAAATCGGACGAAACATATATATGGGAGCTATATCTACATCTGAACCGATTTTCTTCAAATTCGGCAATGTTGATTCATGAATCAAGAAACTCTACCATTCTAAATTTCAAAACGATCGGATGTAAAATACACCTTCTATAGGACTAAAGGGCCAAATCGGACGAAACATATATATGGGAGCTATAGCTAAATCTTAACCGATTTCAATCAAATACAATAGCGATCTTAACAGCCGCGAAATACTCTAAACTGCAAAATTTCAGAACGATCGGACCTGTAGTCGACGAACATCTTTACATGGACAGACGGACGGACGGGCGGACGGACGGACGGACGGACTCAAAATCGACTCAGCTAGTGATTCTGAGTCGATCGGTATACTTTAAGGTGGGTCTAGCTGTGTTATTTTCAGGTGTTACAAACATCTGCCGTGAAACAAACGTATAATACCCTGTACCACAGTGTGGTGTAGGGTATAATAAGAAATGTGTGAAATGTATTATGGGTGGTCACTGGTTGGTGGACGATATCGTTTCGGAAGCTACCAAGCAACCTCATCGGCACCTTGGACAAAATACCCTGTCAATAATTGGTACAATATGAGAGCAGCTCAATAAAAACCAAACAAGAAGTGTGGGTATGTATTAAGGTTGAGAAATACTGTCTGCAATGTTTTGGAGATATGGGACTTAGAAGCCAGTTCTCAATTATTTCATATTGAGCTGCTCTCATATTGTGCCAATTATTGACAGGGTATTTAGTCCAAGGTGCCAATGAGGTTGCTTGGTAGCTTCCGAAACGATATCGTCCACCAACCAGTGACCACCCATAATACATTTCACACATTTCTTATTCTTCTTATTTAAAGAAGGTTTGTTTTTCTCTTTAACAGAAAACAAAAACAACGAGCTCGAACTCAATAGTCAAAAACAAAACTATGAAAAGTCAAAACAGATCGAATAACAAACCAGCAAGGAAAGGCTAAAGTCGGGCGGTGCCGACTATATAATACCCTACACCACTCTCGTAATATTGAATAACTCTGATATATAAATTTTGAAATTTATGTATAAATTGTTTACATAAATTTACTTTTGGGACATTTTATACTTAAATAATACCCTGTACCACAGTGTGGCGTAGCGTATAAAAACGATTGGATCTAAAGAGCCAAATCAGATGAAACATCTATATGGGAGCTATAGCTAAATCTTAACCGATTTTCTTCAAATTCGGCAGTGTTGGTTCATAGATCAAAAAACTCTACCATTCTAAATTTCAAAATGATTGGATGTAAAATACAGCTTCTACAGGACTAACGGTCTAACTCGGACGAAACATGTATATGGGAGCTATAGCTAAATCTTAACCGATTTTCTTCAAATTCGGTAGTGTTGGTTCATGGATCAATAAACTCTACCATTCTAAATTTCAAAACGATTGGATGTAAAATACAGCTTCTATAGAACTAAAGGGCCAAATCGGACGAAACATGTATATGGGAGCTATAGCTAAATCTTAACCGATTTTCTTCAAATTCGGCAATGTTGGTTCATGGATCAAGAAACTCTACCATTCTAAATTTCAAAACGATCGGATGTGAAATACAGCTTCTATAGGACTAAAGGGCCAAATCGGATGAAACATATATATGGGAGCTATAGCTAAATCTTTACCGATTTTCTTCAAATTCGGCAATGTTGGTTCATGAATCAAGAAACTCTACCATTCTAAATTTCAAAACGATCGGATGTAAAATACAGCTTCTATAGGACTAAAGGGCCATATCGGACAAAACATATATATGGGATCTATAGATAAATCTTAACCGATTTTCTTCAAATTCGGTAATGTTGGTTCATGGATCAAGAAACTCTACCATTCTAAATTTCAAAACGATTGGATGTAAAATACAGCTCCTATAGGACTAAAGGGCCAAATCGGACGAAAGATATATATGAGAGCTATATCTAAATCTGAACCGATTTTCTTCAAATTCGGCAATGTTGGTTCATGGATCAAGAAACTCTACCATTCTAAATTTCAAAATGATCGGATGTAAAATACAGCTTCTATAGGACTAAAGGGACAAATCGGACGAAACATATATATGGGAGCTATAGCTAAATCTTAACCGATTTTCTTCAAATTCGGCAATGTTGGTTCATGGATCAAGAAACTCTACCATTCTAAATTTCAAAACGATTGGATGTAAAATACAGCTTCTATAGGACTAAAGGTCCATATCGGACGAAAGATATATATGGGAGCTATATCTAAATCTGAACCGATTTCAATCAAATACAATAGCGATCTTAACAGCCGCGAAATACTCTAAACTGTAAAATTTCAGAACGATCGGACCTGTAGTCGACGAACAACTTTACAAGGACAGACGGACGGACGGGCGGACATCGTTAAATCGACTCAGCTAGTGATTCTGAGTCGATCGGTATACTTTAAGGTGGGTCTAGCTGTGTTATTTTCAGGTGTTACAAACATCTGCCGTGAAACAAACGTATAATACCCTGTACCACAGTGTGGTGTTGGGTATAATAAGAAATGTGTGAAATGTATTAAGGGTGGTCACTGGTTGGTGGACGATATCGTTTCGGAAGCTACCAAGCAACCTCATCGGCACCTTGGACAAAATACCCTGTCAATAATTGGTACAATATGAGAGCAGCTCAATAAAAACCAAACAAGAAGTGTGGGTATGTATTAAGGTTGAGAAATACTGTCTGCAATGTTTTGGAGATATGGGACTTAGAAGCCAGTTCTCAATTATTTCATATTGAGCTGCTCTCATATTGTGCCAATTATTGACAGGGTATTTAGTCCAAGGTGCCGATGAGGTTGCTTGGTAGCTTCCGAAACGATATCGTCCACCAACCAGTGACCACCCTTAATACATTTCACACATTTCTTATTATACCCAACACCACACTGTGGTACAGGGTATTATACGTTTGTTTCACGGCAGATGTTTGTAACACCTGAAAATAACACAGCTAGACCCACCTTAAAGTATACCGATCGACTCAGAATCACTAGCTGAGTCGATTTAACGATGTCCGCCCGTCCGTCCGTCTGTCCATGTAAAGATGTTCGTCGACTACAGGTCCGATCGTTCTGAAATTTTGCAGTTTAGAGTATTTCGCGGCTGTTAAGATCGCTATTGTATTTGATTGAAATCGGTTCAGATTTAGATATAGCTCCCATATATATCTTTCGTCCGATATGGACCTTTAGTCCTATGGAAGCTGTATTTTACATCCAATCGTTTTGAAATTTAGAATGGTAGAGTTTCTTGATCCATGAACCAACATTGCCGAATTTGAAGAAAATCGGTTAAGATTTAGCTATAGCTCCCATATATATGTTTCGTCCGATTTGGCCCTTTAGTCCTATAGAAGCTGTATTTTACATCCGATCGTTTTGAAATTTAGAATGGTAGAGTTTCTTGATTCATGAATCAACATTGCCGAATTTGAAGAAAATCGGTTCAGATGTAGATATAGCTCCCATATATATGTTTCGTCCGATTTGGCCCTTTAGTCCTATAGAAGCTGTATTTTACATCCGATCATTTTGAAATTTAGAATGGTAGAGTTTCTTGATCCATGAACCAACATTACCGAATTTGAAGAAAATCGATTCAGATTTAGATATAGCTCCCATATATATCTTTCGTCCGATTTGCCCCTTTAGTCCTATAGGAGCTGTATTTTACATCCAATCGTTTTGAAATTTTGAATGGTAGAGTTTCTTGATCCATGAACCAACATTGCCGAATTTGAAGAAAATCTGTTAAGATTTATCTATAGATCCCATATATATGTTTCGTCCGATTTGGCCCTTTAGTCCTATAGAAGCTGTATTTTACATCCGATCGTTTTGAAATTTAGAATGGTAGAGTTTCTTGATTCATGAATCAACATTGCCGAATTTGAAGAAAATCGGTAAAGATTTAGCTATAGCTCCCATATATATGTTTCATCCGATTTGGCCCTTTAGTCCTATAAAAGCTGTATTTTACATCCAATCGTTTTGAAATTTAGAATGGTAGAGTCTCTTCATCCATGAACCAACATTGCCGAATTTGAAGAAAATCGGTTAAGATTTAGCTTTAGTCCTATAGAAGCTGTATTTTACATCCGATCGTTTTGAAATTTAGAATGGTAGAGCTTCTTGATTCATGAACCAACATTGCCGAATTTGAAGAAAATTGGTTAAGATTTATCTATAGCTCCCATATATATCTTTCGTCCGATTTGGCCCTTTAGTCCTATAGGAGCTGTATTTTACATCCAATCGTTTTGAAATTTAGAATGGTAGAGTTTCTTGATCCATGAACCAACATTGCCGAATTTGACGAAAATCGGTAAAGATTTAGCTATAGCTCCCATATATATGTTTCATCCGATTTGGCTCTTTAGATCCAATCGTTTTTATACCCTACACCACACTGTGGTACAGGGTATTATTTAAGTATAAAATGTCCCAAAAGTAAATTTATGTAAACAATTTATACATGAATTACAAAATTTATATATCAGAGTTATTCAATATTACGAGAGTGGTGTAGGGTATTATATAGTCGGCACCGCCCGACTTTAGCCTTTCCTTACTAGTTCTTTTTATTTAAAGAAGGTTTGTTTTTCTGTTTAACAGAAAACAATTATTGACAGGGTATTTAGTCCAAGGTGCCGATGAGGTTGCTTGGTAGCTTCCGAAACGATATCGTCCACCAACCAGTGACCAACCTTAATACATTTCACACATTTCTTATTCTTCTTATTTAAAGAAGGTTTGTTTTTTTCTTTAACAGAAAACAAAAACAACGATCTCGAACTCAATAGTCAAAAACAAAACTATGAAAAGTCAAAACAGATCGAATAACAAACCAGTAAGGAAAGGCTAAAGTCGGGCGGTGCCGACTATATAATACCCTACACCACTCTCGTAATATTGAATAACTCTGATATATAAATTTTGAAATTTATGTATAAATTGTTTACATAAATTTACTTTTGGGACATTTTATACTTAAATAATACCCTGTACCACAGTGTGGCGTAGCGTATAAAAACGATTGGATCTAAAGAGCCAAATCAGATGAAACATATATATGGGAGCTATAGCTAAATCTTAACCGATTTTCTTCAAATTCGGCAGTGTTGGTTCATAGATCAAAAAACTCTACCATTCTAAATTTCAAAATGATTGGATGTAAAATACAGCTTCTACAGGACTAACGGGCTAAATCGGACGAAACATGTATATGGGAGCTATAGCTAAATCTTAACCGATTTTCTTCAAATTCGGCAGTGTTGGTTCATGGATCAATAAACTCTAGCGATCTTAACAGCCGCGAAATACTCCAAACTGCAAAATTTCAGAACGATCGGAGTGAAATTGCGACCTGTAGTCGACGAACAACTTTACATGGACAGACGGACATCGCTAAATCGACTCAGCTAGTGATTCTGAGTCGATCGGTATACTTTAAGGTGGGTCTAGCTGTGTTATTTTCAGGTGTTACAAACATCTGCCGTGAAACAAACTTATAATACCCTGTACCACAGTGTGGTGTAGGGTATAAAAACAATAACAATGATGAATGAGGCAGAGTACGGCCGAAAGTTTGTTGTCGCTGTAAGAAGCGACAATAACAACAAATCGTGTGCCTTCCCCGCAAATTGCAGGGACACACAAAAAACCAAACAAGAAGTGTGGGGATGTATTAAGGTTGAGAAATACTGTCTGCAATGCTTTGGAGATATGGGACTTAGAAGCCAGTTCTCAATTATTTCATATTGAGCTGCTCTCATATTGTGCCAATTATTGACAGGGTATTTTGTCCAAGGTGCCGATGAGGGTGCTTGGTAGCTTCCGAAACGATATCGTCCACCAACCAGTGACCACCCTTAATACATTTCACACATTTCTTATTCTTCTTATTTATTTTATATTATATTTTGTGTATTTAAAGCTGTAAACAAGTATTTATGTACACATTTAGTTTTAATGAAACTTTAATAACGCAGTCAATTGCAAACGGTTTTTAAGAGACTGGTTGCATTTTGTCGCTTATAAAATATACTAAATATAGATTCCAAATTATGTTCAGTCAAAATCTGGTCTTTATTTGTTAACCCAATAAAATGTTAGTTACTAAACAGTACTGATCATTCGATTTGTAATATATAGGAATTCCAGAGAAATATTCATCAAACCTTGATCGCCTCTCCTGAAAACTACTTTTTTGCACTTATCATAGTTTAAAATGAAGGTATCGATATAAAAATCAATTAATCGTGCGGTTGTCTCACAAAATAATTGGAAAAAATTAAGTTTTAAATAAACAAAATTATTCGTTCAGAGATTTTCAACGGTTAATAATTAACAAATTTATAGGCGTTCAAGTGAAAAAGGCAAGAAAATAGGTTTTTTACCCGTAAATACAGATTTTGGGGTGTCCCGGAAATTCAAAAAAAGATTCTTGTTTTACTCGATAATACCTTCAGGAAAAATAGTACCGCGTCATTTGCTTCTAAACTTGAGTTTATTGTGTCGCACTGTGTAATAATTGTATATTCAGATTATTTTTATTGGCCGTGAAAGCTATTAAAGTAATTGATTTTTAAAGCACCATGTCATTGCAAAAGGTGCCTAAAATACGCAATTTAAAAACATTAGCGCAAGTATACGGTACAAGGGGACATCAGCGCCATTGTTAGTTTTCATTTGTGATGTTACTTTGCGAGAAGATCAATGTAATGGGGTGTTATTCATAGACTGAGGTAGTTCAACCGCTTCCAGGATCAATTCAAGGACCCACAAAACCATACTATTTTCCCCTTTTTCAAGGCACGAAATTCAGTTTTTATTTATCGTGTTTTCTTTGTACAACAATTAATGTCTGCACAAAACTGTGTCCACGATGACAGCTATGTACTTCGCGAAATTCTGACCCGCTAATTCAACCTAAAGTGATTGTGGGGACCTAAAGTGATTTATCGACTATTTTTGTTTAATACATTACCCAAAAAATCCATCGATTACTGTGACTTTTGATATAGCATTATTTTTGGCGGAGGGTTTTTAGTGACAAGGTGATCGGGCGTTTTGAACGTAACACCTCTTGAAGTATCTCCTTTATTTTGTTCTTTGACATGGAACATCTATTTCGAAGACTTCAATACTAAAATTGTGTTTGAATTTAATAACCTCTTTGCTTACCCAGCAAACTTTGTGGCTAAATATCTCGACAGGGCGATGTCACAAGAAAAAACTGCTAATGCCATTCGATTTAGCACGTCATCGAGTATACATTTTTAAAGTGCATTTTGCACCCACAGTTTAATTCATTTATTTTTATTTATATTGTTTTTTTTTTTATTTTATACAAATAATGATTCACTATATATGTATATGTATATGATGTAGATTGCTGATTGATTGTCGATGAAGATTGTAGGGAAGGCTATCAGTATGGCGATTGATAGATGCCTCACACAGGCGCATGACGGACGACTCACTCAGGAGCATGCCGGATTACGGCGGCGGTGGATGACCCGATGCACTGGCGGTTGGCGGATTTTGTGGTGTGTTGATTTGAATATCAGTGAATGACATACAGGGTGGGCCATTTAAAATTTGAATCAGCTATAAAATCGGCTATAATTATTTTTTTAAAATTTCCCCCATTTGATTAACCCAATTTTTCAGTACATTTTCGATTATTTCGGGTCGAATCTCTTCAATGGCAACTTCGATTTCATGTTTCAAAGCTTCAATTGTCTCTGGATGCTTTGCGTAAAATTTATCTTTAATGGCTCCACACAGAAAATAATCCAAAGGGCTCAAATCACAAGTCAAAGTAATCGGTAGTTCAAATTAATTATTTTAAATGAACCCCCCTTCAGTTTTGACGCACAGTCGATTGGCGGATTATGCGGCGTGGACACGGTGTTCGGGATAAAATTGGTCTTCGACGACAACCTGCGAATGGATTTTATCAGTAAGAAGTGCCATAAGGACAGTTAATTGAAGATGCGGGGGAACTGAGGACGGACCCCGTAAACGAGCGATTTGCATGATCGGTCGAACCACGTTAATGTTCTGAAAAGGAGCGTTCTACAAAACTAGTCCTGAAGGGGGCTGTTCTAATACTACTAGTCCTGAAAAGGTCAATTGGAGCGGATCTCTGTTGCTTCTATTTGGGTAATCGGACTACGGACAATGTCACTTGTCATTCAGGTAGCTCCATTGGTAGCTCCATTGACTGACCAACGTCGACACTTTATCCCACTGGTTATATAAAGTAGGGATGTAACGAAAGTAACTTTAGCGAAGGCGAAATATATTTCTTGCGAATGCGAAAGCGAATAGTGAAATATGCATTTTTGCGAAAGCGAATGCAAATAATAGCTTGACCCTTTAGTACCAACAAATTTAAGGCACTGAATTGATACTTTTCCAGGATATTCAAGAATTAGAATGTTTTCCATATTTGTACCTCCTGTTACCACAAGGACAAACATATGTTTTCAACTGTTTTGAAGAGAAGTGGCAGAGGTTTTCATTGGTATGAATATCTTCAAATTGCGTAAAGGGAATAAGGAAAGTTAACACTTTTAATAAATGGAAGCGAATACTGAAATATATTTTTGGGACAGCGAATGCGAAAGCGAATAATCCAAAGATGGTTTTTGCGAATGCGAAAGCGAATGTTAAAATGTTCGCGTTCGCATATGCGAATGCTAATATTCGTTACATTCCTGATATAAAAGGCATGTTTTCGTTACAAGCTAGCAATTTTAGTTTAGCACTTTGCAACGAAAACAACTGACTTCCACTAACTGGCGCAAAAGCAGTAAGTGGCGGATTTCCGCTATCTGGTAGCAATGGTGTCATGAGTTGCGAAGAAAGAACAGTGCGAAACAGACAAAAAAATTCTGTTATAAAACATAAATTTACTATTCTATGTTCAATTGTTTACACTCTTTTTGCAAATATTAAAAAAAAGTCCATTTTTGCTCTTCTTCTTCCCGTTAATTCACAATAATTGACAACAATCCTTCAAAAATGAGATGCCATACTGAGAAATATGGGATGCCCAATCTCGCAACACTATACTCGATTAAGACAGGAACACAAGCACCAAACTTCATCGGGAACTAATAATGCTTAAAAGTGCTTAGCTCCCCATACAAATTAAGCACCTATGCTGTAACGAAAACACGCCTAAAGTAAACGAGAATTACTTCAAAGCAGGTACTTTTATGTTACACTCAAAACATCAACGTTTAAGCATAAACATGTATTCATTGTAGTGACTGTGATTGTCAATGTTCGTACGTGGGTGAGTGCGTGTGTTCGCTGTCGTCTGCGTTGTAAAGTGGAGGTGAGTCTGGCAATTGTGTTATTATGACGGCTTAGTTGATGACGTGAATGGGTTATTCACAGTAGCTAGCGTATTGTGTAAGAGTGATTATGTGGGGATAAAACTGGTTTTTGTCCGTTTCATCAATTTTTCAAGCAAAACTTTTTCCTGGAGCTACAAATTAACAAGTTTTACGTTTTCTAAATTTGTTCCCGAGATACTGCAATCTGTAAATATTCTCGATTTTTGGTTTGATAAGTAGATTTAAATTAAAAACAAGTAAAGACGGATGACCATGCCGAATCTTATATGCCTCCACCATGGATCGCATGTGAATGGTAACGGGTACAAATAAAATCATTATACCAAATTTCAGCCCAATTCGTTGAAATTTGATATTTTTCTGGCCTTACGAAGTCAAATCTAAAGGGACCTTTATATGGGGGGCTACATCAAAACATGAACCTGCGACTACCGTTGTTCCTGCGAAGGAATCCGGTATAAATAAAACCCAGTAACCCATTCTTAGCCCGATCAGTTGACATTTGTGGTCTCTATGACTTTTGAAGTCAAATCGGGGAGATGCTATATATGGGGGATATATCCAAAAATACACTGATATTGTCCATTTTCAGTCCCAACATACCGGCAGATATAAGAAGTATATGTACCAAATTTCAGCCACCTAGCTCACGTATTATAGATTGTAGCGTGATTACAACAGACGGACAGACGGACATGGCTAAATCGTCTTAGAATTTTACGACGATTTATTATATACGGAGTGACAAAATTAATATGCCCCCATCCTATGGTGGAGGCTATAATTTTTTTTCCAACTCATTACATTTATTTGTTCCTTTACTTTTTTAATAGTAAAACTAGCAAAAGAGAAATAATTCAAAATTCTCTCTGAGTAAACATGTTTTAAAAAAGTACGGGAACGGAAATCTGGTAAAAAAAAAGCAAGCACAGAAAAATTTCCTCTATTTGAAGTTTCTGTTATATTACTCTCAATGTATTTTGAAAGCTACTACTTTTACTCGGACAAATTTGTCGAGTAAAAACTAGTAAAAAAGTAGTAAAAGAGAAAGACATTTTGAAAGTTCTCTCTTAAATTTGTGTACTATTTTTACTAGTTTTTTGAGTAAAGGAACGCCTTTTGAAGTAAAACTGGTAAAACTAGTAACTTGTAGTAGGTAAAGGAACAAAGCTATTATTAAATCTTTCATTATTAAACAATGAAAATAACAATAAGTGGGCAAATCTTAACCTAGAATAGTATTCTCTGGGTTATTGGCATTGCAAATAAACCATTGAGACTTTACGCGATTTTTTACTTTAACAGAAGATTAACATTTCAAATTTAAGAATTCATAATTTAATTTTTGTTATACCCTACACCACACTGTGGTACAGGGTATTATAAGTTTGTTTCACGGCAGACCGATCGACTCAGAATCACTAGCTGAGTCGATTTAACGATGTCCGTCCGTCCGTCCGTCTGTCCATGTACAGTTGTTCGTCGACTACAGGTCGCAATTTCACTCCGATCGTTCTGAAATTTTGCAGTTTAGAGTATTTCGCGGCTGTTAAGATCGCTATTGAATTTGGTTGAAATCGGTTCAGATTTAGATATAGCTCCCATATATATCTTTCGTCCGATTTGGCCCTTTAGTCCTATAGAAGCTGTATTTTACATCCAATCGTTTTGAATTTTAGAATGGTAGAGTTTCTTGATCCACGAACCAACATTGCCGAATTTGAAGAAAATCGGTTAAGATTTAGCTACAGCTCCCATATATATGTTTCGTCCGATTTGGCCCTTTAGTCCTATAGAAGCTGTATTTTAAATCCGATCGTTTTGAAATTAAGAATGGTAGAGTTTCTTGATCCATGAACCAACATTGCCGAATTTGAAGAAAATCGGTTAAGATTTAGCTATAGCTCCCATATATATGTTTCGTCCGATTTTGCTCTTTAGTCCAGTAGAAGCTGTATTTTACATCCAATCATTTTGAAATTTAAAATGGTAGAGTTTCTTGATCCATGAACCAACACTACCGAATTTGAAGAAAATCGGTTAAGATTTAGCTATAGCTCCCATATATATGTTTCGTCCGATTTGGCCATTTAGTCCTATAAAAGCTGTATTTTACATCCAATCGTTTTGAAATTTAGAATGGTAGAGTTTCTTGATCCATGAACCAACATTGCCGAATTTGAAGGAAATCGGTTAAGATTTAGCTATAGCTCCCATATATATGTTTCGTCCGATTTGGCCCTTTAGTCCTGAAGAAGCTGTATTTTACATCCAATCATTTTGAAATATAGAATGGTAGAGTTTCTTGATCCATGAACCAACACTACCGAATTTGAAGAAAATCGGTTAAGATTTAGCTATAGCTCCCATATATATGTTTCGTCCGATTTGGGCCTTTAGTTCTATAGAAGCTGTATTTTACATCCAATCGTTTTGAAATTTAGAATGGTAGAGTTTCTTGATCCATGAACCAACACTACCGAATTTGAAGAAAATCGGTTAAGATTTAGCTATAGCTCCCATATATATGTTTCGTCCGATTTGGGCCTTTAGTTCTATAGAAGCTGTATTTTACATCCAATCGTTTTGAAATTTATAATGGTACAGTTTCTTGATTCATGAACCAACATTGCCGAATTTGAAGAAAATCGGTAAAGATTTAGATATAGCTCCCATATATATGTTTCATCCGATTTGGCTCTTTAGATCCAATCGTTTTTATACCCTATACCACAATGTGGTACAGGGTATTATTTAAGTATAAAATGTCCCAAAAGTAAATTATGTAAACAATTTATACATGAATTACAAAATTTATATATCAGAGTTATTCAATATTACGAGAGTGGTGTAGGGTATTATATAGTCGGCACCACCCGACTTTAGCCTTTCCTTACTGGTTAAATCTTTCATTATTAACAATGAAAATAACAATAAGTGGACAAATCTTAACCTAGAATAGTATTCTCTGGGTTATTGGCATTGCGAATAAACCATTGAGACTTTACACGATTTTTTACTTTAACAGAAGATTAAGATTTCAAATTTAAGAATTTATAATTTAATTTTTGTTTTTGATTAGTTTTAATTTTAATCAAGTCCAGCGTGTCTCCCCTTCTAAGGCGGTTATGACCTTCAAAATTTAGTATTTCTCGAGCCAGGATGTTTGGATGATTGAATAGTTTGCCCACATAACACAGGCAATATTTTTCAATTTCCTCTTTTACTGTTGGCATGTTGAGTTCCTTATGGATGTTAGCGTTTCTTATATGCCAAGGTGCATCTGTAATTAAACGAAGAATATTCGATTGTCTTCTTTGTAAATTGCATACATTTGAAGCGCATACATTAGAGTCTATGTGTGAGGGTATAATTAAGGGAAATTATAAGGGCTAGAAATGCTGAAAAAATAAGTTTCTCGTAGAAACGGAAGTTTAGTAACTGTCGTTAAAACAATTAGAAACCAAAATTTTTTTTAAATAGACAAAAAATTCGCCAAAAAATTGTTTGTACCATTTCTTGAAAGCTTTCATCCTAACGAAGAAAACAATGCATATTTGCAAAATAAATGTATAGTGGATAAATGTATAAATTATCACCCATATTGTAAAAATACGGAAATTAAAAAAAAATATATTTTTAATTTCAAAAGTTATCGACCTTATTTTATTTCACTTTTTGTTAGTTCTAGAATATTTCTAGATGGACTTTCAAGGTCATTATTTTTATGCAAATAAAAGACTTTATTTCATATTTTACATCCTACTTTTCTTTGGGATTTTTCCAACATCTTCACTGAATTTTATTGAAATATTTAATCTTTCGTCATATTATTTTAATTATTTATAAAAATTAAGATTTAACGACACTGGAGCAGTACAACATTAAACATAAAATTAATAAAAAATTGCAAAAATATTTACTAAAAAATTTAAATATCACAGAGAAATTCCGTATAACTACTATCACAGTTGAAATTGAACTTAAAACTATTTTTAATTTTGGCAATTTTGTTTGGGAGGTACCAAAACGGGCGTGGCAATAACGCCCATATTGTAATATACTATGGGTCCTACAAAAACATTACATTGAATAAAATTTCAGGTATTTGTATGTGCAGGAAACCAATTTATAAGCCGTTAACTTTTTTTGGAAAATGGTAAATTTGTATGGGAGGTAACAAAAGAGGTATGGCAACTTCGCCTATTTTTCACGGGACTGTAGGTACTATAAAAGCATTACACTTCATTAAATTTCAAGCATTTCTGTGGACTGAAGTCAAAGTTATAAGCCGTTAACTTTTTGTGCAAAATGGTCCATTTGTATGGGAGGTAACAAAAGGGAGCGTGGCCATTTTTCTCAAGATGACAGCGACCATGAAACTAATATGGAATGGTCAAAGATTCTGAATAGTAGTATAGAAGTTATGAGATAAACAATATTTCAATAAATTGTGACCCTTTGTGGGGGAGGTACTCGAAGGAGTGGACCAACATAGCCCATCTTTGACCTTAGTCTGAGATAGAAAAAAATGACACATACCAAATATGAAGTAAATTGGTTAGTCCTATCGAAAGTTATCGTGCGCTCCAACCAGACAGACAGACAGGCTGACGGTCATTGCCAAAATGACTTAAAATGGCCCAAAATGGATTTCCGCCAGATATTCTTGGGGTCTTTAAGGTCACTCTATCGACCCTTGTTCACAAGAGTGGGTGTAAAATACCGGATTATGTTGAAATTCTCTTATTTCTTAGTTAGGAAGCTAGCTTTCAAAGTAAGGTACAAACGATTTTTATACCCGCCACCATAGGATGGGAAGTATATTCATCTTGTCACTCCGTTTGTAACACCACTAAATATTGAACTGAGACCCCATAAAGTATATATATTATTATTCGTCGTAAAATTTTAAGACGATTTAGCCATGTCCGTCTGTCCTTCCATCCGTATGTTGTAATCACGCCACAGTCCGAGCTAGGTTGATCAAATTTGGTAGAAATATTTCCATATCGGTCAATGTTTTAATATAGCTCCCCTATAGAGTTCGATCCAAAATGCGGGTTTTGAGCAATAGCAATTTACCAGAAACTTTGCAGTTTGTATTCTATTTTGACAAGAATTCATCACAGTAAAAATTTTACAAATCGGTTCATATTTTGTTATAGTCACACTATAGAGGTCGCTCCAAAATATACGTATTTATGCCATAAATACCATATTTTCTAAGCATTTTAACTGAATCTTTGCAGTTTGTATTTAATTAAGACAAGAATTCATTGCAGTAAAAAGTTTTTAAATCAAATGTCGCTCCCAAAAAGGCTCATGTAAGCCATAAACACCACATTTCCTAAGAAATTTAGTTAAAACTTTACAGTTTATATTCTATTTTGGCAAGAATTCATCTCCATAAAATCTATACAAATCAAATTTTATTTTGTTGAAGTCCCCGTGTAGATGTAGCTCTCAAAAAAGCTATTTTAAACCATAAATACGACATTTTTCAGGTGAAGAGTTTGGCTAAAATTGCAGCATTCGTTTTTTTAATAATTTATTTAAACAACAAGTAAGAAAGTTCAGTCGGGTAAACCGACTAATGCATCCCCTCACCTTGAGTCTCAAAAAATATTAGTAAATTTATTTATTTTTTGTTTTATTTAAATTATTATCAATTAAATTGCATTTAATAACTTTAAAGTATGTACTGGTATTAAAGTTAAAAGCTGTTTACTTTTGGTACAAAATTGTCCATTTGTGTGAGAGGTACCAAATGGGGCGTCCCAATAACGGTTACTTTTCTCTGGACTCTAGGTACTATAAAAGCATTACACTGTATAAAATTCAAAGTATTTATATGCACTGGTATTAAAGTTATAAGCTGGTAGCTTTTGGTACAAAATGTTCCATTTGTGTGGGAGGTACCAAAAGGAGCGTGGCAATAATGCCCATTTTTCACTGTATTGTAGGTACTATTAAACCATTACACTGTACAAAATTTCAAGTCTTTGTATGCACTGATAATAAAGTTATAAGCTATTAACTTTTGGTTCAAATGGACAATCCATTTGTGTGGGAGGTACCAAAAGGGGCGTGGCTACTTTGCTTATATACTACTTTCAAATAAGTAGTATACAGGGTGGCTGATATGTAATGCAACAAAGTAAAGCGCTATATTTTTTTAATTTTTTTGTTCAAAAGCCAAAAATGTCGGAAATAACTTAAAATTTTAGAAACAGTTTAGATTTGTTCGAATTGGCCACCTTTGGCACGAATTATGGCCTTCAAACGGCCGACAAAGCCATCACACGCTGCACGAAAGTGGCTCTGCGGTATTTTTGCCCATTCCCGGCGAAGCGCCGTCTTGAGATGATCGATACTTTGGTATTTTTTAGTGCGAACCTTACTCTCTAAAATGCCCCAGGCGCAAAAGTCCAACGGATTGAGATCCGGAGATCTTGGTGGCCATTGTGCGGTAGAAATGAAGCGAGGAACCTCCTTTTTAAGCCATTCTTGGTTGACGCGTGCTGAGTGCGATGGTGCTGAGTCCTGTTGGAATGTCCATGGTCTGCGGCCGAAATGTTTGTCTGCCCAGGGCTTCAATACTGTCTTTAGGACATTTTCCCGGCATTTATTTTGACCCCATGGTCGATGAATACGGGCGGGGAGCGACCATCGGTTACTCCTTTCGAGAATTATCGTGTGCACCAGCCAGCAGACAGACGGACGGACATTGCTCATTCGACTTAAAATGACCTAAAACTGATATCCGCCAAACATACTTAGGGTCTTAGGTCAATCCTTCTATGTGTTACACTTTTGGTTCGTAGCAAATGATATATACCCTCCTCTCTAAGGTGAGGGGATAAAAAGGATCGTTTCATAATTTGCTTCTTATCTAAAGATTTTTTCAGAAATCAAAATTGAATGCAAGCCATGGTGGAGGAGGATATGGCCGAACATTACGCTTTTACTTGTTTTCTATTTTTATACCCTACACCACACTGTGGTACAGGGTATTATAACTTTGTGCATTTGTTTGTAACACCCAAAAGGAGAAGAAATAAACCCATCGTTTAATATACCTATCGACTTAGAATCACTTTCTGAGTTGATTTAGCTATGTCCGTTCGTCCGTCTGTCTGTCTGTGCATGTATTCTTGTAATCAAAGTACAGGTCGCAATTAAGGTCCGATCTCGACGAAACTGTACACATATATTTTTTTTTGGCCGAAGGATGATCCCTATTGAATTTGGTTAAAATCGGTTCAGATTTAGATATAGCCCCCATAAATATGTTAGCTCAGATTTGACATGTACGCGCTGTAAAAACTTTATTTTATATCCGATCAATCTGAAATTTGGCAGAAAGAGGTCCCTTACTATATGAATGAACAAATTTGGAAGAAATCGGTTCAGATTTACATATAGCCCCCATATATACGTTACCCCCGATTTGACATGTAAGCGCTGTAAAAATGTTATTTTATATTCCATCAGTATGAAATCCGGCAGACAGAGTTTTCTTATTATATGAATGAACACTGTTAAATTTGTAAGAAATCGCTTCAGATTTAGATATAGCCCCCATATATACGTTACCCCGATTTGACATGTAAGCGCTGTAAAAATGTTATTTTATATCCGATCAGTACGTAATTCGGCAAAAAGAGGTTTCTTTCTACATGAACGAATACTGCCAAATTCGGAGAAAATCGGTTCAGATTTAGATATAGCCCCCATATATATGTTACCCCCGATTTGACATGTACGAAATCAGTACGAAATTCGACAGAAAGAGTTATTTTTACATGAATGAGTATTCAGGGAAAATCGGTTCAGATTTATATATAACCTCCATATATATGTTCCTCCTGATTTGATATCAACGCGCTATAGAAGTTGTACTTTACTTTCGATCATTAATATTTTCCGGAAAGATGTTTCTCAATTTAGGAACGAATATTGCTTAATTTAGCGATTATCGGTTCAGAATTAGATAATATGTTCCTACCCATTTACCAATCATTCCCAATTATTATCGCAATGAGCATTGTTAGGGGGTGTAGGGTATAATACAGTCGGCCCCGCCCGGCTTTCTGCCTTTCCTTACTGGTTTATGTTTATTTTGTGCCAGCAAAAAACGATTCATTTGAAAAAAATCTATTTTTTTCTAATTATTTTAACGACAGTAACTTTACTTCTGTTGCCACTTGAAACTGTCATGAATAACATTTGTAATCTTCATAATTTCCTTTAATTTAAATTGTATCTGCGCTTTATCGAGCATATACTTCAAATACAAATATTTGGTCCAAATACTAAAGACACCTTCCAAGAAAATGGGAATACATACATTTTTTATACCCTCACTTTAGTGTGACACGGAAAAAAGTGTAACACGTCGAAGGATTGACCTGAGACCCCAAGTATGTTCGGAGGAAATCCGTTTTGGGTCATTTTAAGTCGAATGAGCAATGTCCGTCCGTCTGTCTGTCTGTCTGCTGGCTGGTGCGCACGGTAACTCTCGAAAGGAGTAACCGATTGACCTCAAATTTGGTATTTGGTAATATTTTTTTCTATCTCCGGCTAAGTTCGAAGATGGGCCATATTGGTCCACTCCTTCTAGTACCTCCCCCACAAAGGGTTAAAATGTTGTGAAATATTGATTCTTTAATAACTGCTATACTACTTATTCCAATCTTTTGAAATTCCACACATAGTATTAGCTTATTAGTCGCTATCAACTCGAGAAAAATGGGCGAAGTCGACACGTGCCTTTTGGTACCTCCCACACAAATGCACCATTTTGCAACAAAAGTTAACAGCTTATAACATTAATATCAGTGTATAAAACTACTTGAAATTTTGTACAGTATTATGCTTTTATATTGCCTACAGTCTAGGGAAAAATTGGTGTTGTTGTCACGGCCCTTTTGGTACCTCCCACACAAAGGTACCCTTTTGCACCAAAAGTTAACAGCTTATAACATTAAAACCAGTGTATAAAAATACTTGAAATTTTGTACAGTGTAATCTTTTTATAGTGTCTATAGCCCTGTGAAAAATGGGCGTTATTGCCACGCCCCTTTTTGTACCTCCCACACAAAATGCCCAAATCATACCACATTTTAATGTCTCATAACGTTTATACCAGTGCACATAAATGCTTATAAGTCGGCACAGTGCAATGAATTTAACGTATCTAATGTTCAGCGAAAAAAAGGTGTATTTGATAAACCCCTTCTGGTACCTCCCACACAAATTGACAGAATAATTCGAGTAATATTCAATCTTACATTACTCACAAGTCGGTTTACCCGACTGAAACTTTCTTACTTGTTTTTAATATTTTTTTCGTATTTATGACTGAAGCGCTACCAAAAACCACAACAAATCGCTGATAACAAGAGTTCAGTCTCGGAAGCTGTTCGCTCCAGGATGAATTTCGTGAAGGTAATCCAACTACGGTTATTTTGCCGGAAACCATCGATGCTGTGCGTAAACTGATAAGGCGAGACCGACATGTGGTATACCGTGAGATTTAGGCATCCTTGTGCATTAGTATGACAAGCATCAATAAGATATTGCATGTTCATTTGGCCGTGAATAATGGTGATTTCGTTTGTGCAAAAAAATTTAAAAATTTTCTACATTTTACATTGAAGCCGCATTTTTAAATTCGTTTGTAAAAGTGGTGCAGACGTATGAACAGGTTTCGATTTCGTTTGTAAAATTATACACTCCGCAAATGCGAAAATACCGCATTTTCCACACTCAGCACAGTCCACGGTGTGGAGTGTTGCACCGTCAAACAGCAAACTTCACAACCAAATCTAATTGAAAGCGTACATTCTTAAGGCACTATCAAATGGTTGCGCAATAATGTAGGTATGGGTTTTAGTCACCGCACGATTTTTGTTCGCATGCAAAACAGAGGGAATTTTTAAAATGTCGCAACATGATGTGGTGATATTATTTTTCAGAAATGAAATCACCATAAGATTCTCGTCTCGATTGGAGCAAGGAAATGTTGAAAAAATACAACCGCGGTAGCACGAATGCAGTGTAATCGGCGACGAATCATGGATCTATGAATATGATCCAAAATATCAGGTCACTCCTTCGCTGTGTTACACCTTTAACCCGCAGCAACTGATATATGGGTCAGAGTTTTTTTATCATACATGGGTCAGAATATTTAATATCGACCTATGTAGTTTATATTTGGCTAAAATGTTTATAAGCAGTTACAAATAGGTAAAATAAGACCTCGCTATTATCGCTATATTTTTGAACAAATTAAAAAAAAAATAAGTTTTTGTGTTTTACGAAATTTGTAATTGCTCTCGAACGGCTGAACCGATTTACTCTCACAAATCCAAAACAGTAAATATTTGTAGACTCAATATTTGTAAAAGTTATGGACAAAATACCAAGACTAGTCTGACAATTTTCATCTGTTTTTGCAAAACACTGCACAGTGGTACGAATTAAAAACGGGGAAATAATTCGACTGTTACTTAACCAAACAACCGATTGCGACCGTGGTAGATGAAGTGGTAGATGAAGTCAAGTTTTATATTTGGGGCCCCTATATCCTATAGGGCGGAGCTGGAGGGCCTCAAAGTTGGCCACATCGGGTGAAGAAAATGTTCAAGCGCGTGTAACTCGAGTTTCTCTTCCGATTTATAAAATTTATTTTTATGTGTGTTCTACTAAATGAGGTCTACAAAAAAAAATTTTACACCTAATAATTATCTCGTATAGTTACCGAGATATCTGCAACTGAAAATTTAATTTTTCATTTCTTCCCTTACCGTGTGCTAGTATTTAGTAAACATCGGAGAACAAACAATATGCACCGATTTCAACCGTATCAACGTGTCTCGATGGGCAATAAAATTTCCTATATGAAAAAAAATTGGTTCGATATACCCAATGGTACAAAACTTATGACCACTGAAGTTGTGAAAAATATTTACAAAAAGTTGCTAAATGGAAAAATAATATATTGCTATCATTTATTTAAAAAAGATGTCTACAAAATGTTATTGGGATTTGAAATTTTAAAAATTGAGAAAAGATAATTTTTGGTTTTTACGAAGTTTCTAATTGCTCTTGCTATAATTTCTTTTTTTTAACTTTTATTTAAAAATTGCCAGCCCTACGATTTTTTTTAAAATTTTTGGATTTGAAGTATTGGATTTTTGGGGACACAATATATTTGAAAAAGTTATTGAAGAAGGCAGGCCTGGAAAAATTAAAGATTTAAAAAAACTTTAAGAAAAATAAATTTTATAATTTTTCAAGGAAAAATCCATACAAAATTGCTATTGACGCAACCATTTTAAATATCGGTTCAGCCGTTCAAGAGCAATTAAAAAATTCGTAATACCCAAAAATGAATTATTCTCAATTTTTTTTAATTTCAAATCCCCATAAAACTTTATTATTTTTTTTTTTCTAAAAATAAATTATAGCTGAATAGGAATTCTATTTTTCTTTGTGCTAGCTTTAAAAAATTAGAAATATTGTTCTATTTTGAAGTTTTCTTTTCTTGGCAAAAAAAAAAAAGATTTAAAAAAAATCATTTTTTAGACAAGGTTTAGGTTTAGGTTTAGGTTAGGGTGGCAGCCGTATTTTTTTACAAGCTCACATAGACCAGTTTAGGTCCCTAGTGTTACCACGGGCTGAAATGCCCCTCATCGAAACCAACCTGTTTGATATATAAATTTATCGATAGTACGAATATCAGTACTGGAAAGATCTGTTAGGCTGCCTAAAAAGGGCGACCCCAGTATATCCAGTCGTCGTTTACTCAAAGCGGGACAGTCGCAAAGCAAGTGCTCAATGCTCTCCACTTCTTCCTCATCTCCACAGCTTCGGCAGAAGTCATTGGACTCAATACCCAATCTTTTGGCGTGTTCGCCGATCAAGCAGTGTCCCGTCAGAACCTGTACTAACGTAGACAATCGTTTCCTCTCTAGTGCGAGGAGATATTTTGACCTTCTCAGGTCATACCTTGGCCAGATTTGTCTAGCTACCCTGCAGGTGCCGATTTCTGTCCATCTATCGTTGGACTGCCTGATTGCCTCTTGCCTAAGCCAAAGCTTGCACGTGGATAGTGGCGCACCAATACAAATTCTTCGAGAATTTGTAATGTCGTCCCTTTCCTAGCAAGTTCATCGGCTTTGCAGTTCCCCGGGATATCCCTATGCCCAGGCACCCATATGAGGTGTATATTAAACTGCTCAGCCATCTCGTTAAGAGATCTGCGGCAGTCGAGGGCTGTTTGTGAATTTAGGGATGTTGCCTCCAGAGAATTGATGGCAGCCTGGCTGTCCGAGTAAATGACAACGCCATTGTTGGTTACTATGTTGCGACTCAGCCACTTGGCGACTTCCCATATTGCCATTATTTCGGCTTGATAGACACTGCAGGTATCTGGTAGTCTGTGAGCTATATCCAGACATAGTTCTTCACAGTGTACTCCGAAGCCAACCTTTTCATCAAGCTTCGAACCATCCGTGTAAAAGTGGAGATGGTTTATATTACCTGGTATTCTGCCGACCCATTCATCTCTGGCGGGAATCATAGTGATGTAATTTCTCTCGAAGGTGTACACTGTTGGTATATAGTCCACTCGCTCGGTTACCATAGCACTACACTTTGATATCCTCATGTGACCATAGTTCTTGTACCTCCACATTGATAGGCAGTTTAATCTTATTGCCGCTTTGGTTGCAACTTCTCTCGCCACAATATTAATCGGCAGTATATGGAGTAGGGCTTGTAGAGACTCGGTCGCTGTAGTCCTTAAGGCTCCGCTTATGCTCAGGCAGGCAGTTCTCTGAACCTTTGTTAGTAGGTTGGTAATGGTTAGTTTGTCAGTTGCCGTCCACCATACCACAATACCGTATAACAGTATTGGACGAACTACTGCTATATATATCCAGTGGACGATTTTAGGAGAGAGTCCCCACCGCGACCCTACAGCCTTTTTGCAGGAATATAAGGCGACGTTGGCCTTCCTTACACGTTCCAAAACGTTAAGTCTAAATAACATTTTCCTATCTAGAATTATTCCTAAAAATTTTGCACTTTCAGAAAAGACTAGATCTGTTCCATTTATCCGAGGTGGAGGGTCCACATGTGGGACATTATTCATCCTAGTAAAGAGAACCAATTCTGTCTTGTTGGGGTTAACGCCCAAACCGCTGCTTCTGGCCCATCTAGCCAACTTGTTCAGAGCCACCTGTAGGATGTCTCTGAGGACGTTTACGAATTTGCCACTCACTGCGATTGCCACGTCGTCCGCATATGCCACGACCTTGCAGCCACAACGTTCTAGATCTAGCAGGATTTCATTCACCGCTAGGTTCCAAATTAGTGGAGACAGTACTCCTCCTTGCGGGGTCCCTCTGTTTACATACCTTGTTAGAGTTGTGGACCCTAGACATGCTGTTATGCGTCTTCTGGTGAGCAGACTTTGAATTAGTCTAATCAAACTAGTGTTAACTTTTAGATGTGAGAGTGCCGCAATTACCGCATCGGAGTGAATGTTGTTAAAAGCCCCTTCTATGTCAAGAAATGCCACCATGGTGAATTCCTTGAAATGCAGGGACGATTCGATAGTGCTCACAAGTTCGTGCAGGGCTGATTCAGTAGACTTGCCCTTGTTGTAAGCATGTTGGTTCCCCGACAGGAGTTTTGTATCCAGGTTTTCCCTAATGAAATGATCTAAAAGTCTTTCCAGACCTTTCAATAGGAACGAGGATAGGCTAATTGGTCTGAAGTCTTTTGGCCTAGTGTGTGATATCTTTCCCGCTTTAGGTATGAATACCACTTTGGTATCCCTCCATCGATTCGGGACGTATGAAAGCCTGATACAGCCTACATAAATTTTCTCCAGCCAGGGGATAATGTACTTTAACATTTTCTGCATTTCTGCTGGAGTGATGCCATCTGGTCCAGGTGACTTGAAGGGCTCAAAGCTGTTAATAGCCCAGCTTATTCTGGATCTCTCAGTCAAGAAGCTAGCGACGCTCGCAGTCCACTCGCACTCTTGTTGGTCCTGCTGATCCTCGGGTTCTGTTACAGAGTTCCCCGGGAAATGTGTGTCGAGCAGTACATTGAGCGACTGCTCGCTGTTTTTGGTCCAGTTATTTGCCTCATCCTGTAAATATCCCACTGTACAGGGTGAAGCAGATAATATCTTCCTCAGCCTAGCGGCGTCGGAGACCTTTTCCACTTCACCACAGAAGGTATACCAAGAGCGCCTTTGCGCCTTTCTAAGCTCCTTCTTATAGATCTTGAGTTGCTCTTTATAGGCATCCCAATCATTAGCGACCCCAGTAGATTTAGCCTTATTGAATAGCTTGTTGCAGGTCTTTTTCATAGCCGTTAGCTCAGAAGTCCACCATTGGGGTTTAGCTTTACCCTTGTACCTTGTTTTTGGACAGGCTTCTTCAAGGGATCTATTGAATGATATGGTGATATGATCGACCAGATTATCCAGACCGGCTTTGTCATTCGGTTCGTACGGAAGTTTAGAGTTGAGGACTTTCTTGAAATTCTTCTCATACAGATGCCACTTTGTCTTCCTTACATTTCTGTGGACGGCGGGTTTAGGCGCTTTTTCCGCGAGTTTGAACTCAATATAATGGTGATCTGAGAATGAGTGGTCGTCCAGTACATTCCACCCAATAATTTTGTCTGACAGCCGGTCAGTAGCAAACGTTACGTCGAGTACTTCTTGTCTGTCTTTAATTGTGAAGGTCGGTTTATTACCTATGTTACAAATACTAAGATTGGTAGTTAGAATAAAGTCAAGAAGCGAATCACCCCTATTGTTTATATCCGTACTACCCCAGATAGTATGATGAGCGTTCGTGTCTGCGCCAATAATCAGCTCGAGCTCGTCAGACGTTGCTTCTTCTACTACTTCCCTGAATAGAGCAGTCGGTACTACAGATTCATAAGGCAAGTAGCTGGAGACCACCCAATATATGCGATTACCGATCTCCAGGCTAGCAGCTGTTTGGTCTTTACCACTTAAATTAGTCAGGAGAAAGATACTTAGATCTTTCCTGGCCAAAATGCAGGTTCTTGGAGTGCCTTCACAGTTGGCCACAAGCAGTTTAAAGTTGGGTGTCCTAATACCGCACACCCTTCCTCCCACTACGTAGGGCTCGTGTATCAGGACGATGTCTACTGCGCCTGTGGACAGGCGCAGCAATAGAGCCGCTGAGGCTGCTTTAGCGTGATGGAGGTTAATCTGTAGAATTCTTACCATCATTGGTAATTGACAGATTAACATCCACCCCGACAAGGGTGTTATCGAACTCTTCGTCCGTATCGTCGAGAAGCATGTCCCCGCCAGATGCGTCAAAGAGTCCGGAGACTCCCCTCAGCCCCTCTGTGTCAGAAGTAGAGCTTTCGTCCTCAGAGTAGGACGTTACAGATCTTCTATTAGAGTTGGAGTCACCAGAAATAATTGGCGTGGCTACCTCCGCACTTACAGAAAGTGCCACGGTGGACGACTCACCTTCTGCAGTGGGAGCTATATCCTGCTTGTATATCTTCAAGACTATAGTCTCGAAGCCATATTGTATGGTTGCACTCGCACTTTGTATATGGGAGGTGGATTCAGCGTTTAGGATAAGATTGACCTGCCGCTTTTTACCATCCGCCTCACCCACCTTGCTGATTCTCCAATTATGGGCCGGCAGACCAGGATTGGAATCTTTTATTATTTCTAAGATGTCAGCCGGGTTGGAGGGCTCTTCTGTAACCCAGGTGATGGCTCTAGGGTGACTAGGGATGTTGTTTTTTCGACAACATCCAACTGGGCACCCGGCCACACCTCACCCGCTCGACTCAGAGCAGCCTTATAAAGGTCTACTGATCTGGCATCACCGAAATATAAGAGCTTTACTCTCCCCTGATGCCATCCTGCATCGTTGCAGATTGGTGGTTTGCCCGGCATTTCTCTACGGACATCGAGGTAATGAGCCATAATGGCTGATTGTACTCCATTTGTCCTTGAGGATGGATCCATCCTCACTACTTCTGTCTATAACAGCCATCACTAGACTCTCCTTCGCCACTTCATTGAAGGGCCTGGTGAGTGTCCTGCTGATGGTGACATTAGGGCCTCTTGCCTTTTTCGAAGGCAGGGGTTCATCAGGTGATCTGATTCGTTTTACTTTATTAGCCGTTAACACAGCTGAATTTGTGGCTCTTTCAGCCGACTCATTGGCCTTAGAAGCATCTATGACGCCTTTAGCCCAGGTAAGTGACTCTTTTTGTTTTTCGGTAAGAGCCGAAACCTCAACAGCCTCCAACTTCGTCAAAACTCTGAGCGCTACACGATGCTCATTGTGCTTCCGTTTTGACGGTCGGACATGACGTTTTCCCCTCACCGCACCACCTGTTGTGAGTACTTGGGGGAGATTTTCACCATTTTTGGTGTGGTCGGCTTTGGCCAAGACCAACGGACGGACAGTCGGACGATTGGGGAACCGCGCTCCATCGGAACACGAAGGCATCCCCGTCAAGAGAATTTATTTTAATTTTGTCTGTATTAGACCGTAATAGGTACTACGATGTAGGCCTTACAGACTTTGTACAGATTTTTGCTATTGCGTAATAGGTACTGGTAACTATCCGCTATGTGATAAACACGTCCGTTCACTGCGAATGATCAGCAACGAATTTTTTAGACAATCTTTGCCTCTCTAGTGGGATGAGATATTTTGATCTTCTCAGGTCATGCCTTGGCCAGATTTGTCTAGCTACCCTGCAGGTGCCTTTCTGTCCATCATTCGTTGGACTGCCTGATTGCCTCTTGCCTAAGCCAAAGCTTGCACGTGGATAGTGGCGCATCAATGCATGCAAATTCTTCGAGAATTTGTAATGTCGTCCCTTTCCTAGTAAGTTCATCGGCTTTGCAGTTCCCCGGGATATCCCTATGCCCAGGCACCCATATGAGGTGTATATTAAACTGCTCAGCCATCTCGTTAAGAGATCTGCGGCAGTCGAGGGCTGTTTGTGAATTTAGTGATGTTGCCTCCAGAGAATTGATGGCAGCCTGGCTGTCCGAGTAAATAACAACGCCAGTGTTGGTTGCTATGTTGCAACTCAGCCACTTGGCGACTTCCCATTTTGCCATTATTTCGGCTTGATAGACACTGCAGATATCTGGTAGTCTGTGAGCTATATCCAAACTAAGTTATTGACAGTGTACACCGACGCCAACCTTTTTATTAAGCTTCGAACCATCCGTGTAAAAGTGGAGATGGTATCTATTACGTTGTATTCTGCCGACCCATTCATCTCTGGCGGGAATCATAGTGATGTAATTTCTCTCGAAGGTGTACACAGTTGGTATATAGTCCACTCGGTCGGTTACCATAGCACTACACTGTGATATCCTCATGTGACCGTAGTTTTTGTACCTCAACATTGATAGACAGTTTAATCTTATTGCCGCTTTGGTTGCAACTTCTCTCGCCACAATATTAATCGGCAGTATATGGAGTAGGGCTTGTAGAGACTCGGTCGCTGTAGTCCTTAAGGCTCCGCTTATGCTCAGGCAGGCTGTTCTCTGAACCTTTGTTAGTAGGTTGGTGATGGTTAGTTTGTCAGTTGCCGTCCACCATACCACAATGCCGTATAGCAGTATAGGACGAACTACTGCTATATATATCCAGTGGACGATTTTAGGAGAGAGGCCCCACCGCGACCCTACAGCCTTTTTGCAGGAATATAAGGCAACGTTGGACTTCCTTACACGTTCCAATACGTTAAGTCTAAATAACAGTTTCCAGTTTTCCAGAAAAGACTAGATCTGTTCCATTTATCCGAGGTGGAGGATCCAAATGTGGGCATTATTCATCCTAGTAAAGAGAACCAATTCTCTCTTTTTTGGGTTTACGCCCAAACCGCTGGTTCTGGCCCATCTAGCCAATTTGTTCAGAGCCACCTGTAGGATGTCTCTGAGGACGTTTACGAATTTGCCACTCACTGCGATTGCCACGTCGTCCGCATATGCAGACACAACGTTCTAGATCTAGCAGGATTTCTTTCACCGCTAGGTTCCAAATTAGTGGAGACAGTACTCCTCCTTGTGGGGTTCCTCTGTTTACAAACCTTGTTAGAGTTGTGTACCCAAGACATGCTGTTATGCGTAAGGAAAAGCCGATCGACGAAGACCTTGCTGCTTGTTATGTTTTTGTAGAGACAGACCAGAGCCACTGGTGGGAATTGAACCTACGACCCCCAAACTCAAAGGCGAGCACGCTACCAAATCACCTATTGGGGCACTCAATGTTTATACCCTACACCACACTGTGGTACAGGGTATTATAAGTTTGTTTCACGGCAGATGTTTGTAACACCTGAAAATAACACAGCTAGACCCACCTTAAAGTATACCTATCGACTCAGAATCACTAGCTGAGTCGATTTAACGATGTCTGTCCGTCCGTCCGTCTGTCCATGTAAAGTTGTTCGTCGACTACAGGTCGCAATTTCACTCCGATCGTTCTAAAATTTACAGTTTAGAGTATTTCGCGGCAGTTAAGATCGCTTTGGAATTTGGTTGAAATCGGTTCAGATTTAGATATAGCTCCCATATATATCTTTCGTCCGATTTCGCCCTTTAGTCCTATAGAAGCTGTATTTTACATCCAATCGTTTTGAAATTTAGAATGGTAGAGTTTCTTGATCCATGAACCAACATTGCCGAATTTGAAGAAAATCGGTTAAGATTTAGCTATAGCTCCCATATATATGTTTCGTCCGATGTGGCCCTTTAGTCCTATAGAAGCTGTATTTTACATCCGATCGTTTTGAAATTTGGAATGGTAGAGTTTCTTGATCCATGAACCAACATTGCCGAATTTGAAGAAAATCGGTTAAGATTTAGCTATAGCTCCCATATATATGTTTCGTCCGATTTGGCCATTTAGTCCTATAAAAGCTGTATTTTACATCCAATCGTTTTGAAATTTAGAATGGTGGAGTTTCTTGATCCATGAACCAACATTGCCGAATTTGAAGAAAATCGGTTAAGATTTAGCTATAGCTCCCATATATATGTTTCATCCGATTTGGCTCTTTAGATCCAATCGTTTTTATACCCTACACCACACTGTGGTACAGTTTATTATTTAAGTATAAAATGTCCCAAAAGTAAATTTATGCAAACAATTTATACATGAATTACAAAATTTATATATCAGAGTTATTCAATATTACGAGAGTGGTGTAGGGTATTATATAGTCGGCACCGCCCGACTTTAGCCTTTCCTTACTGGTTTAAATATGTTTTCGTGTTTAGGTTGACGACCAATGATGACTTGGAATAAAAAGAAATTAAAAACAAGTAAAAGCGTTAAGTTCGGCCATGCCGAATCTTATATACCCTCCACCATGGATAGCATGTGACCTCACAAAATAACTCAAACCTAAAGAAAATAACACCGAAAACACAAAAAATATAGTAGATGGGAACAGTATCACAACAAGTTAGATACTATATATGGGAGCTATATCTAAATATGAACCGATAAGATAAGAAGTATTTGTACCAAATTTGATCAACCTAGGTTTAGGTTAGGTTTAGGTTTAGGATAGGGTGGCAGCCGTATTTTTTTACAAGCTCACATAGACCAGTTTAGGTCCCTAGTGTTACCACGGGCTGAAATGCCCCTCATCGAAACCAACCTGTTTGATATATAAATTTATCGATAGTACGAATATCAGTACTGGAAAGATCTGTTAGGCTGCCTAAAAAGGCCGACCCCAGTATATCCAGTCGTCGTTTACTCAAAGCGGGACAGTCGCAAAGCAAGTGCTCAATGCTCTCCACTTCTTCCTCATCTCCACAGCTTCGGCAGAAGTCATTGGAGTCAATACCCAATCTTTTGGCGTGTTCGCCGATCAAGCAGTGTCCCGTCAGAACCTGTACTAACGTAGACAATCGTTTCCTCTCTAGTGCGAGGAGATATTTTGACCTTCTCAGGTCATACCTTGGCCAGATTTGTCTAGCTACTCTGCAGGTGCCGATTTCTGTCCATCTATCGTTGGACTGCCTGATTGCCTCTTGCCTAAGCCAAAGCTTGCACGTGGATAGTGGCGCACCAATATATGCAAATTCTTCGAGAATTTGTAATGTCGTCCCTTTCCTAGCAAGTTCATCGGCTTTGCAGTTCCCCGGGATATCCCTATGCCCAGGCACCCATATGAGGTGTATATTAAACTGCTCAGCCATCTCGTTAAGAGATCTGCGTCAGTCGAGGGCTGTTTGTGAATTTAGGGATGTTGCCTCCAGAGAATTGATGGCAGCCTGGCTGTCCGAGTAAATGACAACGCCATTGTTGGTTACTATGTTGCGACTCAGCCACTTGGCGACTTCCCATATTGCCATTATTTCGGCTTGATAGACACTGCAGGTATCTGGTAGTCTGTGAGCTATATCCAGACTAAGTTCTTCACAGTGTACTCCGAAGCCAACCTTTTCATCAAGCTTCGAACCATCCGTGTAAAAGTGGAGATGGTTTATATTACCTGGTATTCTGCCGACCCATTCATCTCTGGCGGGAATCATAGTGATGTAATTTCTCTCGAAGGTGTACACTGTTGGTATATAGTCCACTCGGTCGGTTACCATAGCACTACACTTTGATATCCTCATGTGACCATAGTTCTTGTACCTCCACATTGATAGGCAGTTTAATCTTATTGCCGCTTTGGTTGCAACTTCTCTCGCCACAATATTAATCGGCAGTATATGGAGTAGGGCTTGTAGAGACTCGGTCGCTGTAGTCCTTAAGGCTCCGCTTATGCTCAGGCAGGCAGTCCTCTGAACCTTTGTTAGTAGGTTGGTAATGGTTAGTTTGTCAGTTGCCGTCCACCATACCACAATACCGTATAACAGTATTGGACGAACTACTGCTATATATATCCAGTGGACGATTTTAGGAGAGAGTCCCCACCGCGACCCTACAGCCTTTTTGCAGGAATATAAGGCGACGTTGGCCTTCCTTACACGTTCCAATACGTTAAGTCTAAATAACATTTTCCTATCTAGAATTATTCCTAAAAATTTTGCACTTTCAGAAAAGACTAGATCTGTTCCATTTATCCGAGGTGGAGGGTCCACATGTGGGACATTATTCATCCTAGTAAAGAGAACCAATTCTGTCTTGTTGGGGTTAACAATTATGGTTTTTATTTTCATTAATTTGAAACAAAACTACTTATTTTGTATTTTTTAATCGTTTATTACTCAGGTGGTGGTGAAGTGCGATTCCTCTGTCCGACCAACCATTTACAATCGTTTTTACAATACTTCTTTTTCTTAAATTCTAATCTTCGACGTTTTCGTCCGAACCATTCAAAAGCAAAAACAGAGTGACGTGATCGACTTTGTTCGTGCATGCATTGTTATGCTTCATATTTTATATTGATCTTGTTTTGCTTATTGGATGGCAGCGGAGAGTATTTTACAACAACAAATACTTAATAATATCGCATGATTTTGTACCTGCTAACTGCCGTTGTAATTTTCGTAGCAACTAAAAGCAGTAAATATATGGATTACAGAAATTTGTTTGGAACAGTACTCAATGGCGTAACAATAAGGGGGGGTAAACTAGATTATTACAAGGCAATACAATTAACATGAATATTATATGTTCGGTTAGTGAGGTATCTGTAACTCCCCCATCCCTAAATTGAGGCTCCGACGAAATACGCGTTTACTTTAGTAAATTATAATAATTAATATATGTACATATATGTTGTAGACGTATTTTATACGTGTATCATAAGCTAAATGATTTCTATAACAATCTGTTGAGTGAGCATGAAAAAATTGCTCTTAATTTCATCTTTCAGATTCATATTTTTTCAATAAGTATGTATGTATTTTATAATTATATTATATCTATTTTCTTATTTCTATATACATATGTAGGTATAGGTTTTATACTATATATTTTTGTATTCTTATTTTATATATATATGTGTAGCCATATTCATTTTTTACTAATGTAACAAAAAACTATTAATACTAATGTCATTGCGTAAATTTTTGTATCTGTTTTATTATTGGAATACATAGAATATTGTATGTAAGTAGATACACCGATATACATTTAATTGCTATATCCAATGTTGATTATTAATTATTATTTTATAATATTTAAATGTTATTATATAAATTCTTAATATTATTTTATAATTAGAAAATATCAAGCAATTTGGGACTATTATGATCAGAAAATAAATTGAAATTGAAAATTAAACAGAAGGGATGTACGCATTTACAAAGTGAAATTAATTTTGGAAATAAAACAAAAATAAATAGGCATGGACAATGCAGGTGGGAAATGATAGGTTGTTTATTGCTCCTGTCAGTACGTATTCATTCATACTGACCGTCTTTGTCTTTTAACGTGAGATTTGTAATATTTGTACCCTTTATCAGTTACAACGTGGTCGTCGTCCAATCTTATCACATTCATTTTCCGAAATTTCGCATGATTTTTTCCGCCTCTTTCTTGCTTAATATAAACTTGACCAGTTCGTAGTCCACAATCTTCGCGGTTTTCATTCGATTTATTAGTATACTTTTCCTTAGCGTTGATTATTTTTTGTCTAATGTTCGGGTATTCCTCGACCTTTATTTTTCCGTTGATAAAATCAACTGGTTTGTGGCCTGTGGTCGAATGAATTGAATTATTATAAAACATTATGATCTTGTAAAGTTTCTCGTCTACAGAGTCTAAATCTTTATTAGGGTCATGTCGCAAAAGCCGAATATGTTCATTTATCGTATTGTGCAAACGTTCTATATCAGAATTTGACGAATGATTGTTATTAGATATGAAATGTATTTCTATATTTTGTTCTCTGAGAAATTCTCTTATTGGTAATGCCTTAAACCCTAGCTCATTATCTGTCACGATCTTCCCAACATGGCCTACTACGCTCAGGTACTGTGTAATTGCTCTTTTAAATTCTACGCATTTTCGGGATTCAAGTTTGATTGCCTGAGCAAATTTGGAAAATTTGTCGATTACTGTTAGAAATAAAGATTTACCTAGACTATAGAAGACATCTACATGGACTATCTCTCCCGGTTTGTCAGGGGTTTCAGTAACTTTAAGTTTGCACTTTATAGGATTCCTTTCGTATTTCTCTAAATTGCAAATTTCGCAATTGTTTATAAATTGTGTTATTCGTAGCTTTAATTTAGGGTGATATATAGTTTCCTTCAGTTGGGAAAAATTTTCATTTATACCCCGATGATTGTTTCTGTTATGCTCCCTTTCTATATATTCGGCCAATTCATCTTCGTCTGTTATGTCTGTAAGAATCCTCCTACATCTAACAACTTTAAACTTTGAATTTTCGGAGCAGTGCCTGTCAAATACTTCATTGAATACTTCGTAAGTATTATCATCTTCAATAATAACGGCATTCAATTTGGTCAAATCAAAGTGCTTTCTCATCAGATCTAGCGTGGTATTCTCGTCAATTTCCGAGATTGTTATTATCACCCTTTTCTTATTAAATATTTGCTGATTTTCAATTCGAGGAGGTCCTGAGTCTACTTTTTTTATAATAATTTGAGTCTTATAAAAATTAATCGGACAATTACTGGTGGAAATATGATTTTTCTGGGGCTCCTCAATTATATTAACTTCAGGTTCGATACGTGATAATGCGTCAGCATTTCCATTTTTCATCCCCCGTTTATATTTTATTATGTAATCATATTCTTCCAGCTTTAGCCTCCACCGCACTAGCCTAGAATTAGGTTCCTTTATTGAAAACAGCCATTGCAATGGTTGATGATCGGTATGAATATGGAATTTTCTGCCAAAAAGATATGGTCGAAAATATTTTACAGCCCAAACAATTGCTAGCAATTCTTTTTCAATTGTGCTGTAGTTTATTTCGTGTTCGTTGAGTGTCCTGCTAGCGTAGCAGATTGGGTGATTTTCTTGGGACAGGACCGCTCCTAACGCGAAATTGCTAGCGTCTGTATTTAAAACAAATGTTTTAGAAAAATTAGGGTATGCCAACAAGGGATCAGTAGTAAGTATTCTTTTTAATGTAGTAAAACTTTCTCTATACTCAGGGTCGTTAATATTCAACCTTACATCTTTCTTCAGATACCTCGTCATTGGCCTTGCTATGTGGGAATAATTTTTTATAAACTTTCGATAATAACCGCTAAGTCCCAGAAACTGTTTGATTTGCCGTTGTGTCTTAGGTAACGGGTAATTTACAACACACTCAACTTTCCTTGGATTCGGTTTTATTCCCTTTTGTGTTATAATGTGTCCAAGAAATTCCGTCTCGTGCTTAAGAAATTCGCATTTGTCAAGCTGTATCTTTAAATTCGCCTCCTTCAATCGGTTGAGAACTAATCTAATTGAATTTAAATGTTCTTCCAGTGAAGTTGAGAAAATGACTATGTCATCTAAATATACGAGGCAAATTTTGTTCAGTAAGTCCCCTAGTATATTATTCATTAGGCGTTGAAATGTACAGGGAGCAGTTTTGAGGCCGAATGGCATTCTCAAAAACTCATAGTGACCACCCTCTACAGAGAAGGCTGTTTTGTGTATGTCTCTCTCGTATATTTCCACTTGGTGAAAACCTTTTGCCAAATCAAGGGTCGTGAAGTATATACTTCTACCAAGCTTATCCAATATTTCCTCTATATTCGGTATCGGGTACCTATCGTCGATGGTATTCTCGTTCAGTTTGCGATAGTCCACTACGAGACGCCATTTCTTCTCACCGCTAGCATCATCCTTTTTTGGAACTATCCAAACTGGTGCCGAGTATGGGGAATTCGACGGCCTTATTATATTGTTCTCCAACATCTCCCTTATCTGTCTATTTACCTCTTCCTTGTGTACGTACGGATAGCGATACGTCTTGGTATGAATAGGAACATCGTTTAATGTATTAATGCGGTGTTTGATGGCATTCGTGAAAGACAAGTTCGAGTTGGTATTATAAAATAGTAGAGAATATCGGCGAATCAGTAGAGAGAATTTGTCTCTCTCTTCCGAATTCATATGATCCATTCTTATCTGATCAAGTAAGGGAGATTGGTCATTAATATCTTTCGCAACGTCATCTGTAAGTAGGTGATAGTTCTCAGGTGTCACTGGCCATGATGTTTGTGCATCAAGATATATAACGTCCGAACATTCATAATTTGTATCAACCTCAACCTTGAAATGTTCGGCATTATATATCCCTTCCTGTACAATAATGTCTCCACTCAAAGAACGATGTTCTTTAATGTGGATCAAACCGCATTCTACATTTGTAATTAATTTAACTTTATTGTATTTTGGAAAAATTAAAGGAACCGTTTTATCATTTATTATCAATATATCACGTCTATAGTCAATGACAGCATTGTATCTGCGCAAAATATCGTTACCAATTATGCCATCATAAATATCATGGAACTTACATTCAATTAAATTAATCCAATCGTCCGTATTCCCTAACTCATTAAAGCAAGGAACGCGGTAAACAATATTGGACTGAACGTTATTTCTCAATGTCTTCAATGTCACATGCGACGATTTAAGTCTCCACTTCGGATTACAAATTCCAGGGTTGACAATGGAATGTGTGGCCCCTGTATCAATTATAAATTTTAAATTTCCTTTCAATATTAAATGCGGTAGTTCTCCACGGAGGCCGGCATGTGAAAATTTTGAGGAATGTTGTATACTTCGTGATCATTAATCAAACAATTCGTTATGTTCACCGGATTACCTGGAGAGCAAATATCATTCAGTCCACCTTCATTAAATTCATGGGGAGGTGAGTTATGGAAATGGCGAACCATGTTTATATCCACTGGCCTCTGTGTAGATGCTCCATTAGTTAAAGTGACAAATTTATTAGGAACATATGGACGATACCCATTATTACCCCCTCTATTATCGTAACTATTTTCATTATGACGGTCCTCAAACTCTACTGTACGATATGGTGGGACATTGCAATTTTGAAACATGTTGACGTCCATTGGCTCAGGAGGGGACTGGTGATGGTTCGGCATAAAGTTATTATTGGCATTTTGAACATATCTATTATTATTTCCACGCGGGTGAGAGTTAAAGTTTGCTTGGGGATACTGTAACGAAGGGCCCTGAACAATATGTCTGTTATTGTTGCTATTGTTATAACCGTATGATGGAGAATGGTTGTTATTAAAGTAATTGTTTCTTTTGGGATAATGTACACCTCTATGAAAGCTGTTGTTTACATACCTGTTCTGAGATCCGACGTTACTATTTATTTTGCTTTCTACGGTTTTTGTCTTATTATTGCCATAGTCTGCGTATCCCGATTTAAATAAAATTTCCATGGCGTCTTCTAAATTATCTGGATTTCTACATGCTAAGATAGTCCTCATAGGTTCTGGGATCTTTTCCTTCATAACATTCAAAGCCGTACTCTTATTGTTCCTTGATATTTGTTCTGTCTCCGCATTAATGCCCATGACCATAACAGTCTTGTTATTCAGACTTCTTAATTTATCCTTTATCTCGTTATAAAAATCTATGACATTTGTTCTGAAAGTAACAGATCTCAGTCTATCATACAATTCCTCGGCGCTATGTCTCTCACCAAAATTATTAATTAAAATAGTCTTTATTTCCGTCCACGTCTGAGCATGAAAATTTATTTCTATCGTTTCCCTTGCTTTGTCTCTAAGTCTGCCCTTTATTATATCGGCAAATAATAATTGCGAGATTTCGTCATATCGACCGAGAATTGGTTGAACTCTATCTACCAGAGTAATAAAATTATATACATCCCGTCTGTCTCCTGTGAACTCAGGGAGTTTTTCCAAATATCTAATGGGGTCTAGAACTACTGAGGGTGCAGCGTCTTGAGCCATATTTCTAGAACTTGTTGTCTTCAATAGAGTTTACAAATTTCGTATGTATGTATGAATTTAAATTATTATTGAACGTTTTTTTTTCCTACAGAAATGTATACGTTTACGTAAAATGATTATAACTGTATTTGAAAAGATATCTATATTTGAAGAGATGGTACTGTACTTTTGTAGCAATACTTGTATTGCGACGTAAAATCAAATTAAGCTGGAACATGTACAATATACGTACAAATTTAATTATTCCTCTAATTATTAAATCGATAAGCCAAATATACAATATACAATATTCTTATGATTATGTATTAATGATATTTCTGCTGCGGGATGTTGGAACTCTCTTAAAATGAGCTGCTCGGCTGTTTAAACGGCACACCGTCTTCGGTATTGTTCACTTTGTAGAATTGGGTAGGGGGTCATCCACGTGTTCCTTAAATTTAGTGGTGGCAACAATATAAAACGAGTTTTTATATAAACTTCTAAATTTTTAGGTTTCAGTTTTTTTTTAATCACTTTGTAAAAAAAATGTTTTTGTATTTTTTGGTGCTTTTTTTTTTTGCACTTTTTGATTTCTGCGAAGTCTAGTTTTAATTATTTTCAATAAACGTCAAAACTATTTTCACTGGTGATACAAAAAAAATGTATTTTTTACATTTATAGTATATTGAAGAGTTTTTTTCACTTCCAGCGTTTTGTATACGTTATATTTTTACAAAACGTCAACTGTTTTACAGCGTAAATAAGTTCCCTCGTATGTGATATTAAAATATCAAATATCCTTAGTTCACTCCACAAGGATATCGAGTATCCTACCGACTGCGCCAATTATGGTTTTTATTTTCATTAATTTGAAACAAAACTACTTATTTTGTATTTTTTAATCGTTTATTACTCAGGTGGTGGTGAAGTGCGATTCCTCTGTCCGACCAACCATTTACAATCGTTTTTACAATACTTCTTTTTCTTAAATTCTAATCTTCGACGTTTTCGTCCGAACCATTCAAAAGCAAAAACAGAGTGACGTGATCGACTTTGTTCGTGCATGCATTGTTATGCTTCATATTTTATATTGATCTTGTTTTGCTTATTGGATGGCAGCGGAGAGTATTTTACAACAACAAATACTTAATAATATCGCATGATTTTGTACCTGCTAACTGCCGTTGTAATTTTCGTAGCAACTAAAAGCAGTAAATATATGGATTACAGAAATTTGTTTGGAACAGTACTCAATGGCGTAACAATAAGGGGGGGTAAACTAGATTATTACAAGGCAATACAATTAACATGAATATTATATGTTCGGTTAGTGAGGTATCTGTAACTGTTAACGCCCAAACCGCTGCTTCTGGCCCATCTAGCCAACATGTTCAGAGCCACCTGTAGGATGTCTCTGAGGACGTTTACGAATTTGCCACTCACTGCGATTGCCACGTCGTCCGCATATGCCACGACCTTGCAGCCACAACGTTCTAGATCTAGCAGGATTTCATTCACCGCTAGGTTCCAAATTAGTGGAGACAATACTCCTCCTTGCGGGGTCCCTCTGTTTACATACCTTGTTAGAGTTGTGGACCCTAGACATGCTGTTATGCGTCTTCTGGTGAGCAGACTTTGAATTAGTCTAATCAAACTAGTTTTAACTTTTAGATGTGAGAGTGCCGCAATTACCGCATCGGAATGAATGTTGTTAAAAGCCCCTTCTATGTCAAGAAATGCCACCATGGTGAATTCCTTGAAATGCAGGGACGATTCGATAGTGCTCACAAGTTCGTGCAGGGCTGATTCAGTAGACTTGCCCTTGTTGTAAGCATGTTGGTTCCCCGACAGGAGTTTTGTATCCAGGTTTTCCCTAATGAAATGATCTAAAAGTCTTTCCAGACCTTTCAATAAGAACGAGGATAGGCTAATTGGTCTGAAGTCTTTTGGCCTTGTGTGTGATATCTTTCCCGCTTTAGGTATGAATACCACTTTGGTATCCCTCCATCGATTCGGGACGTATGAAAGCCTGATACATCCTACATAAATTTTCTCCAGCCAGGGGATAATGTACTTTAACATTTTCTGCATTTCTGCTGGAGTGATGCCATCTGGTCCAGGTGACTTGAGGGGCTCAAAGCTGTTAATAGCCCAGCTTATTCTGGATCTCTCAGTCAAGAAGCTAGCGACGCTCGCAGTCCACTCGCACTCTTGTTGGTCCTGCTGATCCTCGGGTTCTGTTATAGAGTTCCCCGGGAAATGTGTGTCGAGCAGTACATTGAGCGACTGCTCGCTGTTTTTGGTCCAGTTATTTGCCTCATCCTGTAAATATCCCACTGTACAGGGTGAAGCAGATAATATCTTCCTCAGCCTAGCGGCGTCGGAGACCTTTTCCACTTCACCACAGAAGGTATACCAAGAGCGCCTTTGCGCCTTTCTAAGCTCCTTCTTATAGATCTTGAGTTGCTCTTTATAGGCATCCCAATCATTAGCGACCCCAGTAGATTTAGCCTTATTGAATAGCTTGTTGCAGGTCTTTTTCATAGCCGTTAGCTCAGAAGTCCACCATTGGGGTTTAGTTTTACCCATGTACCTTGTTTTTGGACAGGCTTCTTCAAGGGATCTATTGAATGATATGGTGATATGATCGACCAGATTATCCAAACCGGCTTTGTCATTCGGTTCGTACGGAAGTTTAGAGTTGAGGACTTTCTTGAAATTCTTCTCATACAGATGCCACTTTGTCTTCCTTACATTTCTGTGGACGGCGGGTTTAGGCGCTTTTTCCGCGAGTTTGAACTCAATATAATGATGATCTGAGAATGAGTGGTCGTCCAGTACATTCCACCCAATAATTTTGTCTGACAGCCGGTCAGTAGCAAACGTTACGTCGAGTACCTCTTGTCTGTCTTTAATTGTGAAGGTCGGTTTATTACCTATGTTACAAATACTAAGATTGGTAGTTAGAATAAAGTCAAGAAGCGAGTCACCCCTATTGTTTATATCCGTACTACCCCAGATAGTATGATGAGCGTTCGTGTCTGCGCCAATAATCAGCTCGAGCTCGTCAGACGTTGCTTCTTCTACTACTTCCCTGAATAGAGCAGTCGGTACTACAGATTCATAAGGCAAGTAGCTGGAGACCACCCAATATATGCGATTATCGATCTCCAGGCTAGCAGCTGTTTGGTCTTTACCACTTAAATTAGTCAGGAGAAAGATACTTAGATCTTTCCTGGCCAAAATGCAGGTTCTTGGAGTGCCTTCACAGTTGGCCACAAGCAGTTTAAAGTTGGGTGTCCTAATACCGCACACCCTTCCTCCCACTACGTAGGGCTCGTGTATCAGGACGATGTCTACTGCGCCTGTGGACAGGCGCAGCAATAGAGCCGCTGAGGCTGCTTTAGCGTGATGGAGGTTAATCTGTAGAATTCTTACCATCATTGGTAATTGACAGATTAACATCCACCCCAACAAGGGTGTTATCGAACTCTTCGTCCGTATCGTCGAGAAGCATGTCCCCGCCAGATGCGTCAAAGAGTCCGGAGACTCCCCTCAGCCCCTCTGTGTCAGAAGTAGAGCTTTCGTCCTCAGAGTAGGACGTTACAGATCTTCTGTTAGAGTTGGAGTCACCAGAAATAATAGGCGTGGCTACCTCCGCACTTACAGAAAGTGCCACGGTGAACGACTCACCTTCTGCAGTGGGAGCTATATCCTGCTTGTATATCTTCAAGATTATAGTCTCGAAGCCATATTGCAGGGTTGCACTCGCACTTTGTATATGGGAGGTGGATTCAGCGTTTAGGATAAGATTGACCTGCCGCTTTTTACCATCCGCCTCACCCACCTTGCTGATTCTCCAATTATGGGCCGGCAGACCAGGATTGGAATCTTTTATTATTTCTAAGATGTCAGCCGGGTTGGAGGGCTCTTCTGTAACCCAGGTGATGGCTCTAGGGTGACTAGGGATGTTGTTTTTTTCGACAACATCCAACTGGGCACCCGGCCACACCTCACCCGCTCGACTCAGAGCAGCCTTATAAAGGTCTACTGATCTGGCATCACCGAAATATAAGAGCTTTACTCTCCCCTGATGCCATCCTGCATCGTTGCAGATTGGTGGTTTGCCCGGCATTTCTCTACGGACATCGAGGTAATGAGCCATAATGGCTGATTGTACTCCATTTGTCCTTGAGGATGGATCCATCCTCACTACTTCTGTCTATAACAGCCATCACTAGACTCTCCTTCGCCACTTCATTGAAGGGCTTGGTGAGTGTCCTGTTGATGGTGACATTAGGGCCTCTTGCCTTTTTCGAAGGCAGGGGTTCATCAGGTGATCTGATTCGTTTTACTTTATTAGCCGTTAACACAGCTGAATTTGTGGCTCTTTCAGCCGACTCATTGGCCTTAGAAGCATCTATGACGCCTTTAGCCCAGGTAAGTGACTCTTTTTGTTTTTCGGTAAGAGCCGAAACCTCAACAGCCTCCAACTTCGTCAAAACTCTGAGCGCTACACGATGCTCATTGTGCTTCCGTTTTGACGGTCGGACATGACGTTTTCCCCTCACCGCACCACCTGTTGTGAGTACTTGGGGGAGATTTTCACCATTTTTGGTGTGGTCGGCTTTGGCCAAGACCAACGGACGGACAGTCGGACGATTGGGGAACCGCGCTCCATCGGAACACGAAGGCATCCCCGTCAAGAGAATTTATTTTAATTTTGTCTGTATTAGACCGTAATAGGTACTACGATGTAGGCCTTACAGACTTTGTACAGATTTTTGCTATTGCGTAATAGGTACTGGTAACTATCCGCTATGTGATAAACACGTCCGTTCACTGCGAATGATCAGCAACGAATCTAGCTCTATTATTGCGGACTGTAGCGTGATTACCACAGATGGACATGGCTAAATCGTCTTAGAATTTTACGACGATTAAGAATATATATACTTTATGGGGTCTCAGATCAATATTTAGAGGTGTTACAAACGGAGTGACAAAATGAATATACCCCCCATCCCATGGTGGAGGGTATAATAAGTGTTTTAACCAAATATCATTTCAACTTGTCATTTTAAATTACATTATAAGGTATAACTTGAACTCAATGAAAAATTAAAAATGAAATTCGAAAACTCTGCAACGTTTTGAAAATCTTTTTTAAACAAAATATAATAAAAGAAATTCCTAAACAATAATTGTATTTGTATATAAACAAATATTTTATCTGAGATAATAAGTTTGCAAATACATTTTGTTGTAATATATTAATATATGCGTTCCAAATATATTTTATTGCTTTTCAAACAAAATTTATTTGCTCAGAAATTTATATTATTTAAAATTTATGTTCCAAATATATTTTCATTCGAAACATATAGAAAAAGGCGATCTGGCCGTACATGTGTTACTAGGCGGCCGGAAGTTGGGCCCCAAGAAAATACACCCCAAATTGAAAATGAAAGTGCGGCCCAAATTTGGGGTCTATTTTCGTTACAAAAACTGATTTAGGAAATTACACCCCAATCAAGAAAACAACATGAAATGTACATAAACCCCAAAAAAACTAAGAAATTTTTTCTTCGTAAATCAGGGGAGTACGTAATAATACACGAATACAAACCTATTTTCTGATTATAAATCTTTCCCTGCGCGGTCGGCATACGGCCTACGGCCATCGGCCTCTGTTTAAGACTTTCTCCTATGGACAGGATCAAAAGTTGGCAACGTGGAGCAAATCTTTTATGCGTAGCCTCTCCTGTTTCTAAATTTATAGATGAAAATAAGCCCCAAAAAGCAGACAAGAAATGAAATCCCAAAAAGTAGACAAAAAATGAAATTAAGGCTCAAAAAAAATTGTTGTTGTTTGACATGTTATTTTTTGGGGCCCGTATTCATAAAAATATTGGGGTGTATTTTCCTGGGGCCCAAGTTCATTCCGCCGTGTTACTATTTGGGTTAATAATGATAATGATTATTTGATAATTGATTGTCATAAGGATTGTTTTATTTACATTTAAATAACAAGTAAGAAAGTTTCAGTCGGGTAAACCGACTAAGGTATACCCTCACTTTGTGAGTAATGTAATATATAACATTACACCAATAAATCTGTCAATTTGTGTGGGAGGTACCAGAAGGGGTTTTCCAAAAACACGTATTTTTCGTTAAATACATTGCATTGTGCTGAACTATAAGCGTTTATGTGCACTGGTATATTAAAGTTACGAGCTATGTAATTTTGGTATGATTTGGTCATTTTGTGTGGGAGGTACAAAAAGGGGCGGGGTGATAACGCCCACTTTTTACAGGACTATAGGCACTATAACAGCATTACACTGTACAAAATTTCAAGTATTTGTATGCACTGGTATTAAAGTTACAAGCCGTTTACTTTTGGCACGAAATGGTCCATTTGTGTGGGAGGTACCAAAAGGGGCTGTACAATAATGCCCATTTTTTACCGGACTATAGGCGCTACAAAAACATTATACTGTAGAAAATTTCAAGCATTTTTATGCACTTGTGTTAAAGTTATAAGCAGTTAAATTTTGATGCAAAATGGTCCATTTGTGTGGGAGCTACCAAAAGGGGCATGCCAACTTCACCCATTTTTCTCGAGTTAATAGCGACTAATATACTAATATTATGTGCAGAATTTCAAAAGATTCGAGTAAGTAGTATAGAAGTTATTAAAGAATCAATATTTCACTAAATTTTAACCCTTTGTGTGGGAGGTACCAGAAGGAGTAGACCAATATGGCCCATCTTCGAACTCATCCGGAGATAGATCAAAATATTACCACATACCAAATTTGAAGTCAATCGGTTACTCCTTTCGAGAGTTATCGTGCGCACCAGCCAGCAGACACACAGACAGACAGACAGACAGACAGACAGACAGACAGACAGACGGACGGACATTGCTCATTCGACTTAAAATGACCCAAAACGGATTTCCTCCGAACATACTTAGGGTCTTAGATCACTCCTTCGATGTGTTACACTTTTTTCCGTAGCAAATGATATATACCCTCGTCACACTAAAGTGAGGGTATAAAAAGTATTTGTTCTAATTACAATTATAATTATCATCATTTTGGACAACGCCCACATTTGTAGTTTCTAGAAACATACGTATTCCTTGCATTCAACCCATAGGGTGATTGCGACCTTATACCGAAAAAATAAACTCCCCTCACTCTCGCATTACCGGCATATCCCATAATTGCTGGAGGTCCAGAACATCTCTTATATTGTAAATCCAAAAAACTCGCACACCTTGAGCCCACAAAGTTCTTCTCACTGTTGGGATAAACAGATTCGACGTAATATCTTATAGACATTTCATGAGAACACAGCAGCGATGTGCTACTGCAACCCGGTTTGATAACGTCCAAACCTGCCGCATAGAAGTCAACATGGCCTATGGACTCCTCTGTACCAAGAGCACCAGGATTGGAGTGTATAATATCCACAAAGTTGGCATCACCACGACCCAAACGAGGAAATACTAGAGGTGTGACAAAACAAGGTCTGGCGGGATCTAAACCGGTGATACGCAGCAATTTTTGACCAGTCAGCTTGTGATAATAACGACCAGCACTGCTCACCACTTGGGCTCCCAAACTGTGGCCCACCAAATGAATGCGCTCGACGGGAATTCCTAAATTCCTAAGGCCTATAGCGATATATTTTCCCAGTAAATCGGCGTTATAGGCGGCATTTACATATAAGGTTGAAAGAAATCCTCCCGAATTGACAACCTGTGTGAAAATAAAGAAAAATATAAAATCTGAAACTTGTGAATATTCTTCAGCTTACCACAAAGTTATGACCACCCCTACAATGATAAGCCCTGGCCATATCTTCAATATAATCTTGGTCAAGCTTTATTAGCCATCCGGTAACAAAAACTATGGTTTTCTTGTAATTATCAAATTCCGGTACTGTACGTAACTTCCCGGCTTCGGATACCCGGAATTCTCTTTGTCCACATGGCGTTCTCAACTGAAACGACACCCTTTCAATGCGGGGTACTTTGAGGGGATTCTGCCCGACTTGGTTTGCGGCAATTTGACCTAAATTGAAGGAAACAATAAAAATTGTAAAATATAGCTATGGTGCAGAGAACTGTGGTGGTACATCGGTACTTACATACAGCATGAGCTACATTTGAGGTCACTCCTTCTGCTACTCCAGCTATATAGTTAAAATTATTGTGAAAAATCGAAAATGCAGAACCAGTAGTAGCGGCTACATTGCTTTGGGAAAGCGCTCCAACTAGAATAATTTTTAGGAGGAGTTTCATCTTCTCGGTCTTATCATTTTCTACTACTGTTTTGGATGTTCGATACAATTTTCATGTAGTTTACAACAATTTAAATCGATTTTATTAATAGTATTCAACTTTGTCCTTCGTTCGTTTTTTTATTAAAAATTTTTTAGACTGAGTCATAAATGAAATCTTATGAGTTTATTTAGTGAGTCCAATTGCCAAAAAAAAATGTAAAACACAATGCGACAAATGGTAGGCCTCAGTGCTCGGCGCGGGCTCTGATTACCGGGAAAAGTTATATCGGTCAAAAAAAAGTTATACGTGTCTCGGCTTTTGGACGGGTCACGTCTAGGAATCGGATATATCGATTTGAAGTTGTAACCCAGCAAATGAATAACATCCAAAGAAGCGAGACAAATCCCCAACTTATGATCCGGAAGTTGTTCTAATTTGGATATTCACCACTGAATTTAACAACGGCTTGTCGCGCCGGGGAAGTACTTATTTGTCACCACTTTGCACCACTCTTTTTGAAGCGCTGTAAGGTTTCCTTCCTTTTATGTTTTACTTATTTGATGAATGTATGCCGTTCTTATTTACTTCTTTGGGGGCAGTGATAATTCTCTTCTTTTAAATGAACAGAATAAAAACATTTTTTCATTTTAAGTCTTTTTTATAGACATTTTTATATTTAATTATTTTACATATAAAAACATATGTTATGCTTGCACTCTTTCTACAAAATTTCTCTATTACAATCAATTAAGAAGAGAAAAATGCAAGGAGACCAAAAAAAAGTCCTATTAACGATTAATTTAACGGTTAAAACAGATGGAAAAATCGTACGTTCGCGACCGGCACCTAAGCCAATTAGAAAAAAACCAATAGAGATAATTTATTGTGTAAATATTCGATAGAAAGCTACATTAATCCTCTTTTAAAATAAATTAATAGCTTTAGAATATTCCGTTCCTTTTCGCAGATTTTTACATGTTACTAGATTCAGCCAAAGTTGTCTTCTATTTCGCGTATGTTCGTGACCACATGTTTATTGCTATCATTATGAAAACTAAAACTCGATGAAACCCATCTTTGGCACCTAACATAGAGCTACCAATATGCTATCAAATCACCAAAAAATGCGGGGACAATTTTTGTTTTCTATATTTTTTGTACATCACAAGCGTACGAACGTAAGTTCGCGACCCGCGAAAATGCCCATATACTGTTGCTCTTAATCTAAAATAAATAATGATGGAACTCCCCTCTTCAAAATTTCATAATGATGGAAAATAAAATACGACTGTAAATGAACCATATATAGTGGTACTATACCTGCATCTGCACCGATTGTTTTGGAATAATAATAAACGATGGGTCTATTTCTTCTCCTTTTTGGTGTTGTAAACAAATGTACAAAGTTATAATACATTCTACGACTGTGTGGTGTGTAATATAATTTAATAATTTTAATAGAAATTATGGGAATTAATTATACCCTATACCACACTGTGGTACAGGATGTTATAACTTTGTGCATTTGTTTGCCACACCCTAAAGAAGAAGAGATAGCCCATCGTTTATTATACCGATCTACTTGTAATCACTTTCTGAGTCGATTTAGCCTTCTGTCCGTCCGTCTGGCAATGCATGTATTCTTGTAATCAAAGTGCATATAAGTATAGTCCGATCTCAAAGAAACTTTGCTTATATCTTAATTTTGGTCCAAGGACAATGCACATTGAAATTGGTAGAAATCGGTTCAGATTTAGATATAGCTCTCATATATATCAACCTCCATTCTAAAACATGCAAAGTCGACTTAGCATGTTTTCTTCTAAATATTCCAAATTATATTCAGTCAACATTTGGTGTTTATCCGTCAACCCAATCAAAAGTTATTCACAAAACACTACAGATCATTCGATTTCCATTACAAACGAATTCCACACAAATTTAAAAAAATGTTTGTACTTAGCATAGTTTACAATGGAGGTATAGATATGTACTATTTAAGCAACAATTGTTAGCCGATCTGCATTAAATTTGGCAGAAAGAAGTTCTTGGTGTACAATCTGTTAATAACAAAATAAAACCAGTAACGAAAGTCACAAAGTCGGGCGGGACCGACTATATAATACCCTACACCTCCCTAACTATGCGATAAGTGTCATTGCGATATAACATGTACAGGGTGGCTGATATGTAATGCAACAAAGTAAAGCGCTATATTTTTTTAATTTTTTTTTTTAAATTTTTTGATCAAAAGCAAAAAATGTCGGAAATAATATAAAATTTTAGAAACAGTTTAGATTTGTCTGAATTGGCTACCCTTGGCACGAGTTATGGCCTTCAAACGGCAGACAAAGCCACAACACCTCCTTTTTAAGCCATTCTTGGTTGACGCGTGCTGAGTGCGATGGTGCTGAGTCCTGTTGGAATGTCCATGGTCTGCAGCCGAAATATTTGTCTGCCCAGGGCTTCAATACTGTCTTTAGGACATTCTCCCGATAATCGATGAATACGAGCGGGGAGCGACCATCGGCCGTTACGGCGGCCCACATCATTCTGGTGGCCAATCGAAGGTGTTCAGCTGACCTCTTTGGCAAGTAAACCCGATCATTTTGTTTGCTCACAAACTGCTCAATTTGGAATGGCTTCTCATCGGAGACAACCAAATTCGGTAACTGGCCACTTTCGTGCAAGCGAAGCAACTCCTTGGCTCTTCAGAATCACTTTCTGAGTCGATTTAGCCATGTCCGTCTGTCTGTCCGTATGTCCATGTATTCTTGTAATCAAAGTGCAGGTCGTATTTATGGTCCAATTGTGATGAAATTTAGCATAGTCCTCTTTTTTGGCCCAAGGACGATCCCTATTGAAATTGGTTAAAATCGGTTCAGATTTGGATATAGTCCCCATATATATGTTTCACCCGATTTGACATGCAAGCGCCGTAGAAACCACATTTTACATCCGATCTTTATGAAATTCGGCAGAGAGAGTTTTATTATTACGTGAATGAACACTACCAAATTCGGAGAAAATCCGATCAGATTTAGATATAGTCCCCATATATATGTTTCACCCGATTTGGCATGTAAGCGCTGTAGGAACTGTATTTTAAATCAGATCAGTACGAAATTTGGCAGAGAGAGTTCTCTTGTTACATGAATAAACACTGCCAAATTCGGGGAAAATCGGTTCAGATTTAGATATAGCCACCATATATATGTTTCACTCGATTTAACATTTAAGCGCTGTAGAAATCGTGTTTTATATCCGATCAGTACGAAATTTAACAGAGAGAGTTCTTATATTACATGAATAAACACTGCCAAATTCGGAGAAAATCGGTTCAGATTTTGATATAGCCACCATATATATGTTTCACCCGATTTAACATTTAAGCGCTGTAGAAATCGTGTTTTATATCCGATCGGTACGAAATTTAACAGAGAGAGTTCTCTTATTACCTGAATAAACACTGCCAAATTCGGGGAAAATCGGTTCAGATTTAGATATAGCCACCATATATATGTTTCACCCGATTTAACATTTAAGCGCTGTAGAAATCGTGTTTTATATCCGATCCGTACGAAATTTAACAGAGAGAATTTTCTTATTACATGTATGAACACTGCCAAATTCTTATCGCAAAGCCCATTTTCGCATTGGTAGGTAGGTGTAGGGTATTATATAGTCGGCCCCGCCCGACTTTCTGTCTTTCCTTACTGGTTTAATATGTGTTGTATCCGTTCTCGCGATATGTTCAGCTCACGAGCAATTTTTCTACCACTGCGGCGTGGATTTCGATCAAATCTGGCCTTCACTTTTCGGATCATTTCTGGTGTTGTTACCGTTTTTTTTTCGTCCACTTTTTGGACGCGATGCAACACTGCCAGTATCACGGTAACGAGCAATGGTAGGAGAAACAAAAGATTTATTCACATTTAAATGCTGGAGGGCTCTAACGATAACCACTTGTGTTTTTCCACCCAAATATAAAGCAATCACACTATCACGCTTGAATTCCATCACGAATAACTTTTTTCTGAACGCAATAGATCAAAATGCTTTTGTAAGCTTGTAAACAATAAAATGAACTGTCACTGAAATAAATCTGTCAGCTATCCGACTAGCGGTTTAGAAATGATAGCAACCTGAAGTTGGTTGCAATACATATCAGCCACCCTGTATATGTTGCTATATCTAAATCCGATTATTACTAAATTAGCCAATATTCGTTACTAAATTGTGAAACATCTTTCTGCCAAATTTTGTAATGATCGGAAGTAAAGTACAACTTCTATAGCGCTTTGATACCAAATCAGGAGGAACATACATATATATGGAGGTTGTATCTAAATCTGAATCGATTTTGCCCGAATTTGGCAGTATTCCTTCATGTAACAAGAAAACTCTTTCTGCCGAATTTCACACTGATCGGATATAAAATAAAGTTTCTACAGTTCTTACATGTAAAATCGGGGGTAACATATATATGGGGGCTATATCTAAATATGAACCGATTTTCTCTAAACTTAACAGTGTTCATTCATGTAATAAGAAACCTCTTTCTGCCGAAAAAATGTTCATACTTATGATTTGGAATTACTTATAATGTTATTCTTTTGGAATTACTTCTTTTATTTTTTACTGGGAAGTACATAGAAGAATTATTTGTCACGTTTAGGGGTCTTTTGTTTGACATAACTCGAGAACGACTAGTCCGATTTTGCTGCAACAAATTTAGAAACATTAATAATTCCAATTTCAAATTTTTACAATGGTATTTCCACCTGGAAACGAAAGTTTAGTAACTGTCGTTAAAACTATTAGAAAAAATTTTATTTTTCCAAAAAAAAAACAAACGTTTTTTGATGGCACGACTGAAACAATAAAAATAGAAAATATCTCAGAAATCCATTTTTTGGAAGATAGCACCCTAACGAAGACTGCACTGGAATCAAAGTTATAAGCAGTTAACTTTTTGTTTAAAATGGTCCATTTGTAACGGTGGTACCAAATAACGCCCAGTTTTTACGGGACTGTAGGCACACTTCACAACATTTCAGTTATTTCTATGGACTGGAATCAATGTTATAAGCCGTTAAATTTTTGTGTTCCCTTTGTGTGGAAGGTACCAAAAGGGGCGTGGTAACTTCACCCATTTTTCTTAAGGTGATAGCGCCTAATAAACCAATACTATGTGTAGAATTTCAGAAGATTAGTATAGAAGTTTTTAAAGTATCAATATTTCACAAAATGTTAATCTTTCGTGGGGGAGGTACTAGAAGAAGTGGACTAATATGGCCCTACTTCGAACTTAGCCTGAGATAGAAAGAAAAAATTACCGCATACCAAATTTGTAGTCAATAGGTTACTCCTTTCGAGAGTTATCGTGCGCACCACGGAAGGACATTGCTCAAATGACTCATAATAAACCAAATCGAATTTCCACCAAACATATTTGGGGTCTCAGGTCACTCATTCGACGCGTTCCACATTTGCCTCGTAGAAAATGTTATATACCCTTCTTCCTGTAAGGTGAGGTGGATACTAAAATCGATCCAGTGGTTTCAGAGTCTACAACGGACAGACATACACACAACAGTTTTCCATTTTCATATACTCGTATATAGTTTTGTAGTTTTTAGTATTAATAATAGAAAATTTCTATATGTATAAGGGTCAAAATATTTAACATCGACCTATGTAGTTTATTTTTGACTAAAATGTTTATAAGCAGTTACAAATAGGTAAAATAAGATCTCGTTATAATTTTTTTGAAAAAATTTTATGGGAATTTTTATTTAAAAAAAAAATTGTTTTTTTTACGAAATTTGTAATTGGTCTCGAACGGCTGAACCGATTTGTGCAAAGTTTATATTGTTTTAAATAGGACACACTGCACCACTTTTGTAAAAAAATTGTTTGGCAATTTTTTTTTGAAAAACCTTTGTCGATTTTCTTCAAATTTTCACAGAATATTTTCACAAATACAGAATAGTAAAAATTTTTTGGGGGACTCAATATTTGTAAAAGTTATGTACGAAATACAAACACTACTCTGACAATTTTCGTCTGTTTTTGCGACACAATACACAGTGGTACGAATTCAAAAAGCGGAGATAATTCGACCGTTTCTCTTTTTATACCCTACACCACACTGTGGTACAGGGTATTACGACTTTGTGCATTTGTTTGTAACACCGAAAAGGAGAAGAGATAGACCCATTGTTTATTATACCGATCGACTCAGAATCACTTTCTGAGTCGATTTAGCCATGTCCGTCTGTCCATGTATTCTTGTAATCAAAGTGCAGGTCGTATTTATGGTCCGATTGTGACGAAATTTAGCATAGTGCTCTTTTTTGGCCCAAGGACGATCCCTATTGAAACTGGTTAAAATCGGTTCAGATTTGGATATAGTCCCCATATATATGTTTCACCCGATTTGACATGCAAGCGCCCTAGAAACCACATTTTACATCCGATCTTTATGAAATTCGGCAGAGAGAGTTTTATTATTACGTGAATGAACACTACCAAATTCGGAGAAAATCCGATCAGATTTAGATATAGCCCCCATATATATGTTTCACCCGATTTGGGATGTAAGCGCTGTAGGAACTGTATTTTAAATCAGATCAGTACGAAATTTGGCAGAGAGAGTTCTCTTATTACATGAATAAACACTGCCAAATTCGGGGAAAATCGGTTTAGATTTAGATATAGCCTCCATATATATGTTTCACCCATTTTAACATTTAAGCGCTGTAGAAATCGTGTTTTATATCCGATCAGTACGAAATTTAACAACGAGAGTTCTCTTATTACATGAATAAACACTGCCAAATTCGGGGAAAATCGGTTCAGATTTTAACATAGTCCCAATATATATGTTACACCCGATTTGACATGTAAGCGCTGTAGAAACCGTGTTTTATATCCGATCAGTACGAAAATCGGCAGAGAGAGTTTGCTTATTACATGTATGAACACTGCCAAATTCTTATCGCAATGCCCATTTTCGCATTGGTAGGTAGGTGTAGGGTATTATATAGTCGGCCCCGCCCGACTTTCTGTCTTTCCTTACTGGTTTAAATGTAATTTCAAGTTGTCATAACTATTTGTACTAATGTGTATATCGAACCAATTTTTGTTCGTCATATAGGAAATTTTACTGCCCATTCAGACATGTTGATACGGCTGAAATCGGTGCATATTATGCTCCGATAATTACCAAATACTAACACACGGTAAGGGAAAAAATGAAAAATTAAATTTTCAATTGCAGATATCTCGGTAACTATACGAGATAATTCTTAGGTGTAAAAAGTTTTTTTAGTAGACCTCAGATATTAGAACACACACAATTTTTATACCCTACACCACACTGTGGTACAGGGTATTATAAGTTTGTTTCACGGCAGATGTTTGTAACACCTTAAAATAACACAGCTAGACCCACCTTAAAGTATACCGATCGACTCAGAATCACTAGCTGAGTCGATTTAACGATGTCCGTCCGTCCGTCCGTCCGTCCGTCGTTTAGTATATTATAATACCCTACACCACACTGTGGTACAGGGTATTATAAGTTTGTTTCACGGCAGATGTTTGTAACACCTTAAAATAACACAGCTAGACCCACCATAAAGTATACCGATCGACTCAGAATCACTAGCTGAGTCGATTTAACGATGTCCGTCCGTCCGTCCGTCCGTCCGTCCGTCCATGTAAAGTTGTTCGTCGACTACAGGTCGCAATTTCACTCCGATCGTTCTGAAATTTTGCAGTTTAGAGTATTTCGCGTCTGTTAAGATCGCTATTGAATTTGGTTGAAATCGGTTCAGATTTAGATATAGCTCCCATATATATATTTGGTCCGATTTGGCCCTTTAGTCCTATAGAAGCTGTATTTTACATCCGATCGTTTTGAAATTTAGAATGGTAGAGTTTCTTGATCCATGAACCAACATTGCTGAATTTGAAGAAAATCGGTTAAGATTTAGCTATAGCTCCCATATATATGTTTCGTCCGATTTGGCCCTTTAGTCCTATAGAAGCTGTATTTTACATCCGATCGTTTTGAAATTTAGAATGGTAGAGTTTCTTGATCCATGAACCAACATTGCCGAATTTGAAGAAAATCGGTTCAGATTTAGATATAGCTCCCATATATATCTTTCGTCCGATTTGGTCCTTTAGTCCTATAGAAGTTGTATTTTACATCCGATCGTTTTGAAATTTAGAATGGTAGAGTTTCTTGATCCATGAACCAACATTGCCGAATTTGAAGAAAATCGGTTAAGATTTAGCTATAGCTCCCATATATATGTTTCGTCCGATTTGGCCCTTTAGTCCTATAGAAGCTGTATTTTACATCCGATCGTTTTGCAATTTAGAATGGTAGAGTTTCTTGATCCATGAACCAACATTGCAGAATTTGAAGAAAATCGGTGCAGATTTAGATATAGCTCCCATATATATCTTTCATCCGATTTGGTCCTTTAGTCCTATAGAAGTTGTATTTTACATCCGATCGTTTTGAAATTTAGAATGGTAGAGTTTCTTGATCCATGAACCAACATTGCCAAATTTGAAGAAAATCGGTTAGGATTTAGCTATAGCTCCCATATATATGTTTCGTCCGATTTGGCCCTTTAGTCCTATAAAAGCTGTATTTTACATCCGATCGTTTTGAAATTTAGAATGGTAGAGTTTCTTGATCCATGAACCAACATTGCCGAATTTGAAGAAAATCGGTTCAGATTTAGATATAGCTCCCATATATATCTTTCGTCCGATTTGGTCCTATAGAAGCTGTATTTTACATCCGATCGTTTTGAAATTTAGAATGGTAGAGTTTCTTGATCCATGAACCAACATTGCCGAATTTGAAGAAAATCGGTTAAGATTTAGCTATAGCTCCCATATATATGTTTCGTCCGATTTTGCTCTTTAGTCCTATAGAAGCTGTATTTTACATCCGATCGTTTTGAAATTTAGAATGGTAGAGTTTCTTGATCCATGAACCAACATTGCAGAATTTGAAGAAAATCGGTGCAGATTTAGATATAGCTCCCATATATATCTTTCATCTGATTTGGTCCTTTAGTCCTATAGAAGTTGTATTTTACATCCGATCGTTTTGAAATTTAGAATGGTAGAGTTTCTTGATCCATGAACCAACATTGCCAAATTTGAAGAAAATCGGTTAAGATTTAGCTATAGCTCCCATATATATGTTTCGTCCGATTTGGCCCTTTAGTCCTATAGAAGCTGTATTTTACATCCGATCGTTTTGAAATTTAGAATGGTAGAGTTTCTTGATCCATGAACCAACATTGCTGAATTTGAAGAAAATCGGTTAAGATTTAGCTATAGCTCCCATATATATGTTTCGTCCGATTTGGCCCTTTAGTCCTATAGAAGCTGTATTTTACATCCGATCGTTTTGAAATTTAGAATGGTAGAGTTTCTTGATCCATGAACCAACATTGCCGAATTTGAAGCAAATCGGTTCAGATTTAGATATAGCTCCCATATATATGTTTCGTCCGATTTTGCTCTTTAGTCCTATAGAAGCTGTATTTTACATCCGATCGTTTTGAAATTTAGAATGGTAGAGTTTCTTGATCCATGAACCAACATTGCCGAATTTGAAGAAAATCGGTTAAGATTTAGCTATAGCTCCCATATATATGTTTCGTCCGATTTGGCCCTTAAGTCCTATAGAAGCTGTATTTTACATCCGATCGTTTTGCAATTTAGAATGGTAGAGTTTCTTGATCCATGAACCAACATTGCAGAATTTGAAGAAAATCGGTGCAGATTTAGATATAGCTCCCATATATATCTTTCATCCGATTTGGTCCTTTAGTCCTATAGAAGTTGTATTTTACATCCGATCGTTTTGAAATTTAGAATGGTAGAGTTTCTTGATCCTTGAACCAACATTGCCAAATTTGAAGAAAATCGGTTAGGATTTAGCTATAGCTCCCATATATATATTTCGTCCGATTTGGTCCTTTAGTCCTATAGAAGCTGTATTTTACATCCGATCGTTTTGAAATTTAGAATGGTAGAGTTTCTTGATCCATGAACCAACATTGCCGAATTTGAAGAAAATCGGTTAAGATTTAGCTATAGCTCCCATATATATGTTTCGTCCGATTTTGCTCTTTAGTCCTATAGAAGCTGTATTTTACATCCGATCGTTTTGAAATTTAGAATGGTAGAGTTTCTTGATCCATGAACCAACATTGCAGAATTTGAAGAAAATCGGTGCAGATTTAGATATAGTTCCCATATATATTTTTCATCCGATTTGGTCCTTTAGTCCTATAGAAGCTGTATTTTACATCCGATCGTTTTGAAATTGAGAATGGTAGAGTTTCTTGATCCATGAACCAACACTACCGAATTTGAAGAAAATCGGTAAAGATTTAGCTATAGCTCCCATATATATGTTTCATCCGATTTGGCTCTTTAGTTCTATAGAATCTATATTTTACATCCAATCGTTTTGAAATTTAGAATGGTAGAGTTTCTTGATCCATGAACCAACATTGCCGAATTTGAAGAAAATCGGTAAAGATTTAGCTATAGCTCCCATATATATGTTTCATCCGATTTGGCTCTTTAGATCCAATCGTTTTTATACCCTACACCACACTGTGGTACAGGGTATTATTTAAGTATAAAATGTCCCAAAAGTAAATTTATGTAAACAATTTAGACATGAATTACAAAATTTATATATCAGAGTTATTCAATATTACGAGAGTGGTGTAGGGTATTATATAGTCGGCACCGCCCGACTTTAGCCTTTCCTTACTGGTTTTTTTTTAAATTGGAAGAGAAACATGGGTTACACGCGCTTGAACATTTTCCCACCCGATGTGGCCAACTTTGAAGACATCTAGCTCCGCCCCTGTCTGACATAGTTGGTCCAAATATAAAACTTAACTTCTCTAACACCTCTTCATATACCATGCCAAGTCTGGTCGCAATCGGTTGTTTGGTTAAGAAACGGTTGAATTATTTCCCCTCTTTGAATTCGTACCACTGTGCAGTGTTTTGCAAACACAGACGAAAATTGTCAGACTAGTCTTGGTATTTCGTCCATATCTTTTACAAATATTTGAAGAAAATCGAGGGGGAGCAATTTTTTCAAAAAAAAATTTAGTAAACATTTTTTTTTAAATTTCCAGAAAAAAATTTTTTACAAAAAAAAATTATAGCGAGATCTTATTTTACCTAGCAGTTGCTTATAAACATTTTAGCCAAAAATAAACTACATAGGTCGATATTAAATGTTCTGACCCATAAACAAGCACAAATATTTATATTTTTAAATTTTTTACAACTTATATGTTTTAATCTTAAATTCAAATAATCTATTTTTTTTGTTTTTCGCACTTGCACAGTTGTTCTAATCAAAGAACATTCGATTACTAAACAATTGATTCTGGAACCAAACAAAATAAAGTTGACTTGTGTTAGATAATTTTAGAATTTCCTTTTAAAACGACTAATTATTTGCTACCAATTATTTTATTGTGCGGCTTTAAATGAGACAATCGTATGATACGTATAAAACGATTTGTGGATTTTCCATATACATAAATCTACAATAAACTTAGTAATTGCACTATTTAGGTAGTTAAACACTACCTGTTCTATGACTAAACAATCGTATTGTAAATGTTTTCAGTTACTGATTTGAATTATTTCGTTTTTTCATAAAAGCATTTTCTATATTTCATTTTCTGCTATGCTACTCTAGAAGAAAAGATTCCATACAAATAGTTGTTAATTTGATTGACTATGTTGTCTTTCAGAAATTGTTATGCTTCATGTCCAATTTTGGAATTGGTATAGTTCTAATACTTTTGTCATTAATTTTCAGGTGAGTATACCTTATACTTTTGGAGGATTGAAGATGACTCATATGTACATCTACAAACAAACAGCTCTCGACTGGCGCAGATCTCTTAACGAGATGGTTGAGCAGTTTAACATAAGGGTACATCATATGAGATTGATTAACTTGCTTGGAAAGCGACGACATTATAAATTATTAAAGAATTTGCATACATTGCAGCGCCACTGTACACATACAAGCTTTGGCTTAGGCAATTAGGCAGTCCAATGAAAGATGGACAGAAATCTGCACCTGTAGGGTAACTTGGCAAATCTGGCCATGCTACTAACTGAAAAGTAGTCTTCGGATTTATGCATAACTTTTAATTTTCATTCGATTTGAAACAAAATTTTTATTTAGACGTTTCATCACTCAAATTTAAATAATTTGAATGCATATAAAACCGGTAAGGAAAGGCTAAAGTCGGGCGGTGCCGACTATATAATACCCTACACCACTCTCCTAATATTGAATAAATCTGATATATAAATTTTGTAATTCATGTATAAATTGTTTACATAAATTTACTTTTGGGACATTTTATACTTAAATAATAAACTGTACCACAGTGTGGTGTAGGGTATAAAAACGATTGGATCTAAAGAGCCAAATCGGATGAAACACATATATGGGAGCTATAGCTAAATCTTAACCGCTTTTCTTCAAATTCGGTAGTGTTGGTTCATGGATCAAGAAACTCTACCATTCTAAATTTCAAAATTATTGGATGTAAAATACAGCTTCTATAAGACTAAAGAGCAAAATCGGACGAAACATATATATGGGAGCTATAGCTAAATCTGAACCGATTTCAACAAAATTCAATAGCGATCTTAACAGCCACGAAATACTCTAAACTGCAAAATTTCAGAACGATCGGAGTGAAATTGCGACCTGACAGACATCGTTAAATCGACTCAGCTAGTGATTCTGAGTCGATCGGTATACTTTAAGGTGGGTCTAGCTGTCAGGTGTTACAAACATCTGCCGTGAAACAAACTTATAATACCCTGTACCACAGTGTGGTGTAGGGTATAAAAATGCAAAAAAAATGTACCAAATATGCATAAAAATATACAAAATGTGCAAAATTTTTGGCGATACTTGAATCAAAAGATGCTAAATATCAAAAAAAATGATAAAAAAATCATGTCACAAAAATTAAAAATGGGTGATTTCAAAAATCATCCAAAAAAATTCCTAAATACATCAAAAGTATGGGGTAATTTCAAATGAAAGCGACCTACACTGAATATTTTGTATATTTAGATTTGTATGCAATTTTGCGTATACATATTACAAGACAATGTGGAATTATGGCCTTTTACCGTTTCACCAATTTCATATAGTTTGTATTTTAAAGGGGGTCAAAGTTGGCCATCTACAGCATTTTTTACAAATGTTAAAATCTTTCAAATGGTACTTACGGTATCGGACAATACATATTGGACTAACATCATACTTCAGTTCAATCGCCAAAATCTGAAAAACTATCAATGATATATTCCAAAAATTTTACCTATTATGTAGGAAATAAAAAAATTAAAAATAATTTACCTAATATTAAGAAACTCGGCTTAATTTTTATTAAATTGTCTTAATATTAAGTGTAGAATGTTCTTTGTCATTGGCTCAATATTATTGCCGCTGTATTTAAAGTTAGTCAACTTTTTTTTCTGTGTAGGTATAGAGTTCAATGACTTCTGTGGTGATGAGGAAGAAGTGGAGAGCATTTGGCATCTGCTTTGCTACTGTGCCTCATTAAGTAAACGACGTCCGGATATACTGGGGTCGTCCTTTTTATAAAGTCTAACAGATCTTTCCTATGATTTGTATAGCTTAACCTAAACCTACATGTATGTACAGTGATAGATATATTCATCTGTCTCCTAGGGACAGGATGACGTCAACATTAAATTAGATTGGTAATCAAATTACTCATATTCAGCTATGTTCCTTATAGATAATATACGGGTGAAATCGTCATTTTTGATATGTTTGAATTAAAAGAAAATATATTTGGAAACAAAAATTTTAAATCTATCTTCTATCTATATATATAAAGAAGAATGTGTGTTTGTTTGTTGGTTTGTTTGTACCGTATAGACGTCTAAACGGCTGGACCGATCTTCTTCAAATTTTCACAGAATGTACACGTTCGGGGCGTGGTGAAAATAGGGTACTTGAATTTTCGATATATCAAGTGGGCGTGGCCCCGCCCACATAACACAAATTTTAATATTGAGATATCTTGCACAATTTGTTAGCGAGAGTGCTGTAATTTTGTACATATGTATCTGGTGGCAGTCAACGTGATTGGTCCAAAAATGGGCGGGATGGGACCATTGGGCGTGGCACCGCCCATATAAGCTAAATTAAAAATATGCTATATCTTGCACAATTTGTTTGCGAGAGTGTTGGAATTTTGTGTATATGTATCTGCTGACAGTCTACGCGACTGGTCGAATAATGGGCGGAATCAGGCCAATTGGGCGTGGCACCGCCCATATAAGCCAAATTTTGAAATTGACTTATCTTGCACATTTTGTAAGCGAGAGTGCTGTAATTTTGTGCATATGCATCTGGTGGTAGTCTACGTGATTGGTCCAAAAATGGGTGGGATTGGATCAATGGGCGTGGCCCCGCCCATATAAACCAAATTTTGAAATTGACATATCTTGCACATTTTGTTAGCGAGAGTTCTGTAATGTTGTGATTATGTATGTGGTGGTAGTCTACGTGTTTGGACCAAAAATGGGCGGAAACGGACCAATGGGTGTGGCACCGCCCATATAAGTCAAATTTTGAAATATAGATATTTTTCACAATATATTAGAGAGAGTGTTGTAAGTCTGTGTATATGTATCTGGTGGTAGTTTACGCGATTGGTTCCAAAATGGGCGGGATCGAACCAATGTAAGTCAAATTTTAAAATTGAGATATCATGAAAATTTTGTCAGCGAGAGTGCTGTAATTTTGTACATATATATCTGGTGGTAGTCTACGTGATTGTTCCAAAAATAGACGGGATCGGACCAAAGGGCGTGGCGCCGCCCATATAAGCCAAATTTTGAAATTGAGATATCTTGCACATTTTATTAGTGAGAGTGCTGTAATTTTGTGTACATGTATCTGGTAGCAGTCTGCGTGTTTGGTCTAAAAATGGACGGAATCAGACCAATGGGCGTGGCCCCGACCATATATTCCAAATTTTAGAATTGTGATAACTTGAACAATTTTTAGCGTGAGTACTGAAATTTAGTGCATATGTATCCGGTGGCAGTCTACGTTAATTTTTTCCAAAAATGGGCGGGATCGGACCAATGGGCGTGGTCCCGCCCATATACATATGCCAAATTTTAGAATTGTGATATCTTGAACAATTTGTTAGCGAGAGTGCTACAATTTAGTGCATATGTATGTATCCGGTGGCAGTCCACGTTATTGGTCCACAAATGGACGGGATCAGACCAACGGGCGTGGCCCAGCCCATATAAGCCAAATTTTTAAATTGAGATATCTTACACGATTTGTTAGCTAGAGTGCTGAAATTTTGTGTACATGTATCTGGTAGCAGTCTACGTGTTTGGTCCAATGGGCGTGGCCCCGACCATATATTCCAAATTTTTGAATTGTGATAACTTGAACAATTTTTAGCGTGAGTACTGAAATTTAGTGCATATGTATCCGGTGGCAGTCTACGTTAATTTTTTTCCAAAAATGGGCGGAATCTGACCAATGGGCGTGTCCCCGCCCATATATGCCAAATTTTAGAATTGTGATATCTTGAACAATTTGTTAGAGAGTGCTGCAATTTAGTGCATATGCATGTATCCGGTGGCAGTCTACGTTATTGGTCCAAAAATGGACGGGATCAGACCAACGGGCGTGGCCCAGCCCATATAAGCCAAATTTTGAAATTGAGATATCTAAGCCGAAATTTTGCGTATATGTATCTGGTAGTAGTCTACGTGACTGGTCCAAAAATGAGCGGGATCGGACAAATGGGTGTGGCCCCGGCCATATAAGTCAATATTTTAAATTGATATATTTTGCACAATTTGTTAGCAAGTTTGCTGTAATTTTGTGTTTAATATAACTTGAGCAATTTGTTAGAGAGATCAATGTAATTTTGGGCATACATATTTGGTATCAGTCTACGTAATTAGTCCAAAAATGAACGTGATCGGAAATCTGAAATCTGGGGCACCGAAGTGGACCGGGCCAGCTAGTACTATATATTTGTAAACAAATAAATTTTATTTGAAAATCAAGAAATTTAGCTTGGAACGCGTATATTACATACTACATACATAGATTTAATTTAAAAAATATTTTTAAAACTTTGCTGACTTTTTCGCATTTTAGTTTAAATTTGTGAGTCGTTTTTTCATGACTTTCTTCAATTTTTTGAACAGTAAAAAGTAGCTGGGGCCAAATCTGGGGGAATACGGTGGTAAAGGCATGATTACGGTATTCTTTTCGGACAACAAATGACTAACATGTGCCGGTTTTTTGTTCAAAATTCAACACGCTTTATACCTAAAATTTCCGAAAAAATGTATGGCATGAGCCAACCTATAAGCCTACACCGTCTGAAACTTCTCTAATAGTGATTCGATGATTTCCCATAACAATTTTTTCACTTTCTCAACATTTTCATCGGTTTTTAATGTGTTAGATCTTCCAGGCCTAGCGACGTCATTTTCGACTTGTAGCACTTGTAAATATTTGTCTGACTCAAAGTACAATCAACAACATATGTAAACATTTGTCTGACTCCGTCTGTCCGTCTGTCTGTGCATGTATTCTTGTAATCAAAGTACAGGTCGCAATTATGGTCCGATCTCGACGAAACTTTACACATATGTTTTATTTGCCCCAAGGACGATCCCTATTGAATTTGGTTAAAATCGGTTCAGATTTAGATATAGCCCCCATATATATGTTACCCCAGATTTGACATGTAAGCGCTGTAAAAACTTTATTTTATATCCGATCAGTATGAAATTCGGCAGAAAGAGGTTGCTTATAATATGAATGAACACTGTTAAATTTGGAAGAAATCGGTTCAGATTTAGATATATTTCCCATATATACGTTACCCACGATTTTAATGTAAGCGCTCTAAAAATTTTATTTTTTATCCGATCAGTATGAAATTCGGCAGAAAGAGGTTTCCTATTATTTGAATGAACACTGTTAAATTTGGAAGAAATCGGTTCAGATTTAGGTATATCCCCCATATAAACGTTACCCCCGATTTGAAGTGTAAGCGCTGTAAAAATTTTATTTTATATCCGATCAGTATGAAATTCGGCAGAAAGAGGTTGCTTATAATATGAATGAACACTGTTAAATTTGGAAGAAATCGGTTCAGATTTAGATATATTTCCCATATATACGTTACCCCCGATTTGAAGTGTAAGCGCTCTAAAAATTTTATTTTTTATCCGATCAGTATGAAATTCGGCAGAAAGAGGTTTCCTATTATTTGAATGAACACTGTTAAATTTGGAAGAAATCGGTTCCGATTTAGGTATATCCCCCATATAAACGTTACCCCCGATTTCACATGTAAGCGCTGTAAAAATGTTATTTTATATCCGATCTGTGCGAACTTCGGCAAAAAGAGGTTTCCTTCTACATGAAGAAATACTGCCAAATTCGGAGAAAATCGGTTCAGATTTAGATATAGCCCCATATATATGTTACCCCCGATTCGACATGTAAGCGCTGTAGAGATTGTATTTTATATCCGATCAGTACGAAATTCGACAGAAAGATGTCTTTTTGTATGAATAAGTATTCAGGGAAAATCGGTTCAGATTTATATATAACATCCGTATATATGTTCCTCCTGATTTGGTATCAAAGCGCTATAGAAGTTGTACTTTACTTCCGATCATTAAAATTTTCCAGAAATATGTTTCTCAATTTAGGACCGAATATTGCTTAATTTAGCGATTATCGGTTCAGAATTAGATAATATGTTCCTACCCATTTACCAATTATTCCAAATTATTATCGCAATGACCCTTATCGCATTATTAGGGAGGTGTAGGGTATTATGTAGTCGGCCCTGCCCGACTTTCTGCCTTTCCTTACTGGTTTCTACATCATAAAATCGACGAACATGCAAAACGCGTCTAACTGTTAAGCAATATTCGTTCCTAAATTGAGAAACATCTTTCTGGAGAATTTTGTAATGATCAGAAGTAAAGTACAACTTCTATAGCGCTTTGTAACCAAATCAGGAGGAACATATACATATATATATATAACCTTATCTGCTCAAATGGGTATAAGCAGACAGTCATTGCAGTCAATTATGCACAAAGATTTGGAGTTATTCCCATATAAAATTCAAATGGCCAACAAAGTGAACTCAGCAGACTTTCCGATTCGCTTGGAATTCTGCCAGATGGTGCTTGAAATGGTGGAAGAGGACGGAAACATGTTGAACTATCTTTTCATGTCTGCCGGGTCCCATTTCGATTTAAACAGCAACATAAACAATCAAAATTGTCGAATATGGAGTGCTTCCGACCCACAGATACTCGATGAGACGGAATTGCATCCACTTCGTGTCACGAGGTGGTGTGCAGTTTCATCACGCTGCATTGTCGGGCCCTAAGCAGTAATGAACTAATTTTTGGTAAGATGCCGCACATGCATCAACGAGCAGGGGAGGCATTTAAATTCCATTATTTTAAAATTATTAAAATTAATTAAGCTATATTTAATTAAATTTAATGAGCTTTAACATGAATAAAAGGAAACTGAATTCCATACACTGAAAAAAAAGTTATTTGAGTTTATTAATGTAGCAATTTTCATCAGCCACCCTCTGAATCTGAACCGATTTTCTCCGAATTTGGCAGTATTCCTTCATGTAATAAGGAACCTCTTTCTGCCGAATTTCGTACTGATCGGATATAAAATACAGTTTCTACAGCGCTTTCATATCAAATCGGGTGTAACATATATATGGGGGCTTTATCTAAATCTTAACCGATTTCCCCCAAATTTTGTATTGTCTCTAAGTGTATCACGAGACTACTCTCTGTCAATGTACAAATCGGTTCAAAATGTTCAAAAATGTTGTTTATACAGTGCATATATGCCAAATCCGAGGTACATATATGTGGGAGCTGTATGTAAATCTTAACCGATTTTAACCAAATTCAATAGAGATCGTCCTTGGGCCTAAATAAAGATATGTGCAAAGGTTCGTTGAGATCGGACCATAATTGCGACCTGTACTTTGATTACAAGAATACATCTACATACAGACAGACGGACAGACAGACAGACAGACAGACGGACATAGCTAAATCGACTCAGAAAGTGATTACAAGATGATCGGAATAATAACCAGTAAGGAAAGGCTAAAGTCGGGCGGCGCCGACTATATAATACCCTACACCACTCTCGTAATATTGAATAACTCTGATATATAAATTTTGTAATTCATGTATAAATTGTTTACATAAATTTACTTTTTGGACATTTTATACTTAAATAATACCCTGTACCACAGTGTGGTGTAGGGTATAAAAACGATTGGATCTAAAGAGCCAAATCGGATGAAACATATATATGGGAGCTATAGCTAAATCTTAACCGATTTTCTTCAAATTCGGTAGTGTTGGTTCATGGATCAAGAAACTCTACCATTCTAAATTTGAACAAGATTGGATGTAAAATACAGCTTTTATAGGACTAAAGGGCCAAATCGGACGAAACATATATATGGGAGCTATAGCTAAATCTTAACCGATTTTCTTCAAATTCGGCAATGTTGGTTCATGGATCAAGAAACTCTACCATTCTAAATTTCAAAACGATCGGATGTAAAATACAGCTTCTATAGGACTAAAGGACCAAATCGGACGAAAGATTTATATGGCAGCTATATCTAAATCTGCACCGATTTTCTTCAAATTCGGCAATGTTGGTTCATGGATCAAGAAACTCTACCATTCTAAATTTCAAAACGATCGGATGTAAAATACAGCTTCTATAGGACTAAAGGGCCAAATCGGACGAAACATATATATGGGAGCTATTGCTATATCTTAACCGATATTCATCAAATTCGGCAATGTTGGTTCATGGATCAAGAAACTCTACCATTCTAAATTTCAAAACGATCGGATGTAAAATACAGCTTCTATAGGACTAAAGGGCCAAATCGGACGAAACATGTATATGGGAGCTATAGCTAAATCTTAACCGATTTTCTTCAAATTCAGCAATGTTGGTTCATGGATCAAGAAACTCTACCATTCTAAATTTCAAAACGATCGGATGTAAAATACAGCTTCTATAGGACTAAAGGGCCAAATCGGACGAAAATATATATGGGAGCTATATCTAAATCTGAACCGATTTCAACCAAATTCAATAGCGATCTTAACAGCCGCGAAATACTCTAAACTACAAAATTTCAGAACGATCGGAGTGAAATTGCGACCTGTAGTCGACGAACAACTTTACATGGACAGACGGGTGTTACAAATAAATGCACAAATTCATAATACCCTGAACCACAGTGTGGTGTAGGGTATAAAAATGCACGTTTGTGTGTATACGGGCTATAGGCCGAGAAATTTCAAAATCTGCCTTTTCTATTCGACAGACCCCGTATTCTTATATTTTACATATATTCCAATTCATCACTTTTCGTCAGACTATCAATGAAATTTGTTGTCACGCAAGATTAAAGGATTTAAGTTTTAATCAAACATATAAAATTTGATCTTTTGAAAAGCTTGTTTCCGAAATGTTAGTTCCAAATAAAAAAGTATTTGGATGAAAACAAACTTTTGTTTAGAGCAACCTCCTCCCAAACATATTATATTTTTGTGTGTCAAATATTATATATTTGGAGTGTACCCTAAACACATGTATGTTTCAAACAGAATATGTTTGGGACAATATACTACAAAAGCGTTTATCTAAACCTGAACCGGCAGTGTGGAGCGATTTAAAAATATTGTCTAGTTATTATTTTTATATCAAGTATGAAATTAAATAAAAGAAAGCAGAAATTTCGGTAAAGGGGCAATCATTAAAAGACGATGCGTGCGGCAGTGAAGGTCCATAAGGTAATTTTAAATCAGCCTATTCATTGTTAGAAGTTATTGATGGGTTCTGGAATAAAAGGCATACGTATATTTGACAAATGGAGTTAACGAATATTAATATATTTCAGAAAATAGGTGGGAAATTAAAAAACTCAAGAACAACCTTATAATATTCTAGCAGGACGCACAGCGTTTCTAATACAGAAATTAATTTTAGGTACGCAGAAAGAACAATGCCATACTTAAAAATTTAACTACTTTCGTACTAAGTTTTTCTAAAAACAAGAATAAATCGGCCTAAATTGCAGAAATCAAGCGCTGAAAGGCTTACAATAAGTATTTAATGCTTGAAATCAATTAAACATTTCTTGAAAAGGAAAATTAAGCCTAATATGGCTTAAAGTAAGAAAAAAAAGCTTACTGTTGCGATTCTGTAGTAATAAGCTGTATGTAGGTATGTAATAATGTATAATACTTTCCACTTATGTACGTATACCTAATGTGCTGTCGTCAGTATTTATTATAATTATAAGTATGTATGTATGTATGTAGCGAGTATTTATTCTAGTTTATGCAAGTCAATGGCCAAAATAAAGAACGAAAACGAATTGGGTTCACATATCAACGGCCACTGAGTGAAGTATTACAAACTGCAATAATGCATATTTAATAATATTAAGAATAGCCATCGTCAACGATGGCTGACCTACATCAATACATTATGCATAACCGTAATATCTGCTGGATGAGCGATTTCACGGTATAAATAGATGAATTAAATAAAGAATCAATGTAGTATGCAATTCATAGTTGTTTTACTATAACTCACTGAATACACGGTTCAAGTGCCCTGTACTTCACTCAACAAATTCCAAGTTTATGTGCTTGGGATTATACATTTGGTGACCCCGACTTTAAAGAAAAGCATCCTTAGGAAATTAGGGAACAATCCCCATTTGGTGCCCCTTAAAATAAATTTCCCACGACAATTCGAGTACTCGAGGCTAACTAATTTAAGGAACAAACCAGAACACTGGTGACCACCCAACTCGTCAACTCAACCGAGCGACATCCGAAAATAAGGAGACAATTTAAATCCGCGTCAATAAGTAGTCACGCCTGGCAAAATGTTGGAAGAATTAGTAGCCAAACAGGAAGAGAGTGCCGTCGAGATAGAGAAGGCAATCGCAAACATTAGAAAGGCTTCGCTAGATCGGAGGACATTAGACTTCTACGAGAAAAAGTCGGCAGAGCTAATTAAGCTATGGAAAGTCTTTGAACAGCAGGATAATAGTATCCGAAGACATCCTTCAACTACGACAGAACATCCTTATCTGACCAAGAACGTTTATGACACCGTCAAGACTAAATTTTGTGCGATCACGGATGGAATCAATAATGCAATCAGTGCTTGTAAAGAAAAACCAGCATTAGTTACGCCACAAAAACCACTCCCGGCAGTTAGAGAACCCAAGCAACAAAGAGAACCCTCGGAGTTCAGAAGCACAATAAGGCGACAGCGGGCCTTGATAATATCCCTCGAGCGTTTGCTCCAGGGACAATCCAAGATCGAGGCGCCCATGCAATCCATGTATGTTATAGACAAGCTATGGGCTAAAAAAGAAGAAATGCACTTAACAGTGCATGAATTTTCTGATGATCCATCTGCAGACGGTTACGATATCGCAAGATACTTGGAGCTCGAGGGACAGGTCCTAAAACACAAGGAGGAGCTGTTGAATATACAGAAAGGAACACAACCACGCGTGAATACATTGAAGTCACCGTCAATTGAACTACCAAAAATGACAATCCCCAAGTTCGACGGAGACTACTTGAAATGGCAAACTTTCGCGGACATATTTACTAAAATGATCCACGAACAACCGTTGCCGGCTATCCAGAAGATGTGGTACCTGAAAGCGAATATAACTGGCGACGCTGACCGACTTATTCGCCATTTCGAACTGACAGAGGCAAATTATTTGGCCGCATGGGATACATTGACAGAGAGGTTCAACAACAAACGGGCTCTGGCTTCTGCGTTAATGCAGAAAATAATGAATTTGCCAAATCTTACATCGGAAGGTAAGGCCATAAGAGACTTTCATGATGTCCTTAATGAAAGCCTAGCGGCCCTAAGAAATCTTGGTATCGAAATAAGCAAGTGGGATCCACTTTTAATACATATTCTGATAAAAAAGTTGGACAGACAATCTCACATAATGTACGAGCAATCCTTAGATGACCCAAAGGAACTACAGACTATGGAACATTTTCTTCACTGTCTTCAGATTCGGTTCCAATCCTTAGATGCAGTTGGAGGTAAGGATAAGGTGAAGGCGGTGTCAACAATAGCAGCATCCAACAACACCGATTGTCCACTTTGCAAGACCAATCACCCATTGTACTATTGTGGACAATTCTTAAAGATGGCGCCTGCAGAGAGACTAAAATGGGTCCAGAAAAACAACCGCTGTATCAACTGTTTCAGAGCTGATCACATCGCCAAGGCATGCACAAAGAGGTCGTGCACTAAATGTCCTTCGAAACATAATTCGTTACTGCATTTGGAGCACAAATCCAAATGCTCAAATCAACAACAATCTGGCACACAGCAACCAGCACAAAACTCATCTGTCGCTTCATCATCGACAGTTGCAGCTGCACAATCGTCAACGACAGCATCAGCAAATCAACATAATGGCCGCCAAGGGTCCGTTTTACTGGCCACGGCTAGGATAAAGATAACAGCGACCAACGGAAGAACAGGTGAATTTAGAGCAATTCTGGATTCTGGATCACAAATAAATATAGTTACGGAAAGATTAGTAAAACGTTTGTCAATCGAGCCAAAGAAAACTTATCTTTCTATCGAGGGAATTAGCGGAAGATCAAGGAACAGTAGTCAACGAGCAAATATAAGTGTCCAGTCCATGACGGGCAGATTTTCAGCCAGACTAGAGGCTTTTGTACTTCCAAGCATAGTACCTGCCCAACCCAGTAGATCGTTTGATATATCGTCATGGCCGATTCCAGAAAATATCCAGCTTGCTGACCCATACTTCAATAACACAGGTAAAATCGATGTTCTTCTGGGAGCTGAATTCTACTTCGACTTGATGCTGTCCGAGGAAATCAGACTATCCAAGGATTTACCCATACTACGTAACACGAGGCTTGGATGGATCGCAAGTGGTATAGTGGAAGAATCCTCGAGTAGTTCAGCAATTTGCGCCGTCCACAGCGAAGACGAACTTGCCACAAGCGAAATTATACAACAATTTTGGAAAGTCGATGACTTTCATGAGGACTCAAACTTAACGTTAGCCGAACAAAAATGCGAAAATCATTTCCTCCAAAACACAATCAGAAATTCAGATGGACGTTTCGTTGTCCGATTACCCTTCGCAGAAGACCCAATTTCATTGGCAGAATCAAAAGAGGTAGCACTCTCGAGATTTTTGGCTCTTGAACGTCGACTGACTAAGAATCCTCAACTACAAAAACAATATGTGGATTTTATGAAAGAATACGAAGCATTGGGCCACATGACGCGCATAAGTACGCAACAAGTTCAAGGCACTCACTTCTACATTCCTCACCACTGTGTGTTACGGCCCGACAGCAGCACCACGAAACTTCGAGTAGTATTCGATGCATCAGCCAAAACCCCATCTGGATATTCACTTAACGACGTACTATGTACTGGGCCAACTGTCCAAGGCGACCTATTCGGAATGCTTCTACGTTTTCGCCTACCAAGATTTGTGTTTACCACCGACATTGAAAAGATGTATCGACAAATATTGGTGGATGAAAGGGATCGCAAATTCCAACAAATTTTATGGCGGAACGCTCCTGGTGAAACCATCGGACATTATGCATTGAATACTGTTACCTACGGAACCTCTTCTGCTCCATATTTGGCGACCAAGTGTCTACAGCAACTGGCAGAAGCAAATACACAGAAATACCCATTAGGTGCCCCAGTGTTGCGCCATGATTTCTATGTAGATGACGGCATGAGTGGTGCTGACAGTTTGGCGACGGCTATTGAAATACAGCAACAGCTCTCAAACCTACTTCATGAAGCCGGGTTTAAGCTTAGGAAATGGTGTGCAAATCATTCGCGGTTACTACAAGGAATTCCTCCAGAAGATCGCGAAGTCAATCTCGATTTCGACCATACATCAACGAAGGTTTTGGGATTAACGTGGATCCCTAAATCAGATCAGTTTTGCTTGAAGGCAGATGTGACTGATTGCTCAGTTATAACTAAAAGATCAGTCACTTCCGATGTCGCACGGATCTTTGACCCATTAGGGATCGCAGGTCCGGTGGTAGCAGCAGCAAAAATATTCATCCAGAAACTATGGCAGATGCAAATATCCTGGGATGAACAATTACCAACAGAGATGTGTGCACAATGGTCTTCGTTCCGCCAAGGGTTGACTCAGTTAAACAACAATCATCTGGGCAGACATATTTTTGATACTCAAAAGGCTGTCCAAGTGCAAATCCACGTATTTGTTGACGCTTCAGAAAAGGCGTACGGATCAGCACTATACCTTCGATCGAAACTAGAAGATGGACGACTAATTGTAAGATTACTATGCGCAAAATCCCGTGTGGCACCACTAAAGGGATTAACTCTACCCCGGCTAGAGTTGTGTGCTGCGGCATTGGGAGCAGAATTAACGGCAAGGGTAAAAAGGGAGCTAAGATTTGAGAATATTCCAACGTTCTATTGGTCGGATTCAGAAATTGTGCTCTATTGGATAAATTCTACGTCGTCCTCTCTTCGCACATTCGTTGCAAACAAGGTTAAGAAGATCCAAACTCTGACTGAATGTAATCAGTGGCGCCATGTCAGTTCAAGGGACAATCCTGCAGATTTAATATCGAGAGGTATAAGTCCCGACCGACTAACAACATGTGGTATTTGGTTCTATGGACTCACTTTTCTTCACGGGAAGGAAACGGTGTGGCCACAACCGTTCGTCAAGGAGGCACTGAATTCCACCAGTCTGGAGTTCAATCGAAGGGCTGCGGTGACAGCAGCAGCATCTAGTGATGGATTACAAGATATAATATATACGATCAATCATCGTAATTCCTTCAGGCGGTTGCAGAGAATCGTTGCGTATGTTATGAGGTTTGTAGAGGCCATCAAACAGTCCTCGGGGCCTCGGTCGAAAAATATATCGCTAACACCCCGAGAATTAGATAATGCACTTAGTTTAATTGTACGCACCGTGCAGGGCTCAGAGTTTGAAATAGAGATAAAGCAGCTAGCGAGACACAAGGCGTTAGACAAATCAAGTCCCATATACAGCTTGTCGCCATTTCTTTATGACAAGGGTGTATTGAGGATTGGCGGTCGACTGGAGGAATCAACATTATCCTTCGACGCCAAACATCCAAAGTTGTTACCTTACAATGACCCAATAACCAAGGTAATATTGGTCATGATGCATAATGATAACCATCATTGCGGTCCTCAATTACTACTGGCGAACTCAAGGTAAAGATTTTGGATAATCAAGGGGAAGTCAATGGCACGCAATGTAGTACAAAATTGTGTGCGGTGTACCCGGGCCAGACCAAGATTATTCCAGCAAATAATGGGAAATCTCCCAGCGAGTAGAGTAACACCTGCACGGCCATTTATAAAAACTGGCGTGGACTATTGCGGTCCAGTTTGGCTGCACTACAAGCTGAGAGGAAAACGACCACACAAGGTATATATCGCCGTCTTTTGCTGCTTAGCCACAAAGGCAGTCCACTTGGAAGTAGTAACCGATTTGACTACTGACGCCTTCCTTGGCGCTCTGAAGAGATTCATCGCACGACGCGGACGATGTCAGACAATCTATTCTGACAACTCAACAAATTTTGTTGGTGCCAAAAATCAACTAGAAGAATTACAGCAGGCAATCTTTAAAAGCGAGTCCCAAAAGAAAATTATGGACACATGCAACAATAAAGGCATCGAATTCAAGTTTATTCCGCCAAGGGCGCCCCACTTTGGAGGATTGTGGGAAGCAGCAGTTAAGTCAGCAAAACATCTACTCCTTCGCACGGTGGAAGGTGCTTCACTGACGGATGAAGAACTCGAGACCGTGGTCGTAGAAATAGAAGCCGTTTTAAACTCCCGACCACTGACTCCTATATCAACAAATGCCAGCGATTTAATGGCTCTGACTCCTGGCCACTTTTTGGTTGGAGAACCATTGATAGCTCAAGTTGATACAAGAGCTTCGCAGCAAACAACGTCACTGGCTACAAGGTGGAAATTAGTATCCCAAATAAAACATGAATTTTGGAGACGTTGGTCCAATGAGTACTTAACCCAGCTTCAGGAAAGACACAAATGGAAGTCAACATCCCCAAACATTTAAAAGGGGCAGATGGTGATAATCAAAGAAGATAACGTTCCAGTAATGAAATGGCCCCTCGGTAGAATTACAGAGACGTATCCTGGAAGCGATGACATCGTTCGAGTCGTCGAGGTAAAAACTTCTTCAGGGGTAATCAAAAGGCCAATACACAGGCTGGCCCCACTTATCGAAGACAAGAGCGAAGACAGTTCCTTTGCGGCAAACCCTCTTGAAGAAGATTTATTAAATGATCCTGGACCGAGTCCGGCCAAGAGAAGCAAACCTACAGGCACCTCGTTCTTGCTGACAGAGTTATCACACTCTTCCTTCTACCACTCGTTCTAAGCAACTCCATAAAGATTCAGAGATTTGGAAGCGATCCAGGCATCTATTTTGAGGGAATTGGCACAGCGAAAATGGTGACGGTGGAATGGAAAATTATAGCATTTTATGAAGTAGGACCGTTCTGGGCAGAACTTGACGCGTTCTCGGCAGGGTTACGCACGTTTCAGAAGTTATGCGAGACCTCGTCCAGAAAAAAAATGTGTGACTCGTTGGCAACCAACCTCAACATGAATCAGGGACAATTGATGGAAGAAAAGGAAGTACTCCTAATTCCTCGAAAGAAAAGAGCAGCCTTCAACATCGTAGGAAATGTAGCCCATGCGTTATTTGGCGTTCTTGATTCAGATAACGCGGAAGGCATGATAAAAACCATCGACAAGTTGAAGGACGATAGAAACCACATCGCTGAATTGCTCCGTAATCAGACGTCTGTAATTGACTCCACAATCGTCAAGAAATCGATAGAACACAAGCATTAGCACTTCTATCCACTCAACTATCTCTCATGGCCACTAAATTGCAGCAAACTGAGTCTGTCATTGTTGAAGTATTAACAGATGCTCATCATGGAAGAATAAGTCCGCAGCTCGTAACACCACACCAACTTCTGGATGAAATTCATACAATCCGAGCCCACCTTCCGACTTCTCGCACACTCCCAATCTCAGAGGACAACATAGTCGAATTTTATAAGCTAATGAGAGCCAGGGGAAGAGTCACAAGAGACAAAATCATATTCGAAATCACATTGCCATTGGTTGATCAACAACACTTTGACTTCTTCAAGCTGATTCCGGTTCCATCATCAAGATATGGGCACTTATTCACTATAGCTACAGACACCCACTTCCTAGCAATAAACTCACACAGAGATGAATATATTCCCATCTCAACCGATGATATGAAAACATGTTTCAGAGCCAAGGATGATAACTTTATATGCAGAAATATGCAGTCAAAGCTCAGTAGAGAATCCCCAAGGATTTCATGCGAGATTAACATTTTTAACAATAAATCCACAACAGCCTGCAAACTGTCCAAAACTTACGATGGGCCAGTATGGATTCAGACGACCCAACTTAATCAATGGTTATTTGCAATTGCCAACAGCACAGAAGTATCAGCGGTTTGCGGCACAGAACTCACACAAATGACAATAACGGGTTCTGGTATCCTTCAACTAGAACCAAACTGCGTACTTAAGGACCGTACGATCACCATACAAGGTCACTACAGTACCTCGAGCATTCTGCATACATCATATGCCCGATTCAGAAGCATCGAGTCTCTCAGCACCTCAACCGAGGTAGCAAAAATCATGAACAATCAAACCAAGCAGTTTAAAACACATGTCGAAGAACTAAAGAATTTACAAAACCAACTGGAGTCTTTAAATATAGCTAACTTAACAACAGCCATGGAATCAAATACCATACATCATCACGCAGTAAGCTATTCCGCGCTAGTAATGTCCGTAGGATTGGCTATCCATCTATTTCATCCGCAAGACACGATCAAGGCAAATATATACCACAAACAACCAACAAGGTCAACATGACCCTCAACCAGCACCTCGACAGCCCCCAGCTCAAGCACACACCTCGGACATCACTATCAAGTAATTGAACATTTCATGGTTCAACATGGGGGAGAATGTTGCGATTCTGTAGTAATAAGCTGTATGTAGGTATGTAATAATGTATAATACTTTCCACTTATGTACGTATACCTAATGTGCTGTCGTCAGTATTTATTATAATTATAAGTATGTATGTATGTATGTAGCGAGTATTTATTCTAGTTTATGCAAGTCAATGGCCAAAATAAAGAACGAAAACGAATTGGGTTCACATATCAACGGCCACTGAGTGAAGTATTACAAACTGCAATAATGCATATTTAATAATATTAAGAATAGCCATCGTCAACGATGGCTGACCTACATCAATACATTATGCATAACCGTAATATCTGCTGGATGAGCGATTTCACGGTATAAATAGATGAATTAAATAAAGAATCAATGTAGTATGCAATTCATAGTTGTTTTACTATAACTCACTGAATACACGGTTCAAGTGCCCTGTACTTCACTCAACAAATTCCAAGTTTATGTGCTTGGGATTATACACTTACTTTAGTCACTGAGAGACAGAACCATTATACATAGATCATAATAAAATTACCCTCTCAACCACTCTCATTCAAGTAGTTGATTTTGGCTCAGTGTTGCCACAGAAGAAATATTTTTCCGACCAAAATTTCCCTTAAAACCAAAAAAAATTTAAGGGTGGTTAAATTTTAAGGGCCGATGTTGATTTTGAATAAAACACAAATTATTTAGGAAATTATTGTCATTTCATTTTATTATGATAATATTGGTGTGGTTCAATTATGGTTCAACCTCCATCCGATGGTCCAAATTTCCGATGACGCTGAGGCATAATTCAGGTTCTATGCCGTTAATGTGCCGAATTATCTCTAGCTCTTGAATTGTTGCTGGCTTATCGACGTACACCTTTTCTTTCCAATAACCCCAAAGAAAGAAGTCCAAATGTGTCAAGTCACATGATCTTGGAGGCCAATTGACATCGCCACGACGTGAGATAACACGGCCATTGAATTTGTTGCGCAAAAGAGCCATTGTTTCGTTAGCTGTGTGGCAAGTGGCACAGTCCTGTTGAAACCACATATTGTCCACATCCACATCTTCCAATTCGGGCCACAAAAAGTTCGTCAGCCCATAAGCCGCACCAAACGAACTGGGCGAGCATGCACAGCTGTTTTCAAAAAAACATAATAACGCCCATTTTCGTAAAAGGCTTCATTAAAAAATTTTAACTTGAGTTAGTCTGAAAGTGAGAAATGTAAATGTAAGTGTATAAAAGCCTAATATAATAATATTCTCATTATGCTCAAGTTTCAGGATAGTTTCTCTTGTTTCGAACAATGGGGATAAAAGTCAATGTGTACAGTATTTTGCCAAAATAAATAAATTTAATTTATAAATTGCCAAGAAAATAATGTATTAGAAAGGATTTCTGCATTTCATTTGTGACCGTTTGCACATTTTTGTTATCAATAATTTTCCATATTAATACAGTTTGCTGAATACAAGCTAACTCAAGCCTACTTCTACATTTGTTTACGAACATTCAAATGACATTTTATTTAAATTTGTATTGACTTTTTCTTTAATTAGACTCAAAAGAATTTGTATAACAATGTATTTCGATACCGCCATAGTAAAACATGCTAAGTCGACTTAGCATGTTTTTAGGTAGTTTGCATTTTTAATTTCTAACGGCCAATTCCACAATCTCCGGTTATCCTACAGTTAGAGCTAACCTACAGTTATATATATATATAACTGTATATAACTATAGTTATATATAGGAATTCCACACAAATTAAAAACAAAGCATTTTTTTTGCACTCAGCATTGTTTAGAATCGAGGTATCGATTTTTCTACAATTTGATCAACAAACCGATACTATTTGCAGCGATCAAGCAAAATATTGAGATTCGCAATCGACATTTCAAGGTATTCCCAACTGCGAAAAGGTTAACTTTATGTAACTTACTCTGATATTATCTTAATAAGATCGACCATCTTCAAATTATTCTCTATTGTAATACAATTTACATATCGAAAGTATATTCGATTAAACCGACCAAAATTGAATTGGTCCGACCATCCGACCAAAAAGAAAAATGTCCAAAAATTTAAAAATCCATCCGACCAAATTTGGTCGGAAATGACCAAAACGGCAACGCTGTTTTGGCTGACGCAACATCAAACACACATGCATATAAATTGTCGAGATGTATATGTGTAATTCCACCAAAAGGTCTACCATGATCAAAAAAATTAAAGCTATTAAAATCACATTAAGGTAATTTATTATTATCCAAAAATTTTCAAATTTTAATAAAATGAAAAAATTTCGCATGTATTTGCACAACATTTTAAGAAAAAAAAAAACAGTAAGGAAAGGCTAAAATCGAGCGGGGCCGACTATATAATACCCTACACCACTCTCGTAATATTGAATAACTCTGATATATAAATTTTGTAATTCATGTATAAATTGTTTACATAAATTTACTTTTGGGACATTTTAGACTTAAATAATACCCTGTACCACAGTGTGGTGTAGGGTATAAAAACGATTGGATCTAAAGAGCCAAATCGGATGAAACATATATATGGGAGCTGTAGCTAAATCTTTACCGATTTTCTTCAAATTCGGCAATGTTGGTTCATGAATCAGGAAACTCTACCATTCTAAATTTCAAAACGATTGGATGTAAAATATAGCTTCTATAGAACTAAAGGGCCAAATCGGACGAAACATATATATGGGAGCTATAGCTAAATCTTAACCGATTTTCTTAAAATTCGGCAGTGTTGGTTCATGGATCAAGAAACTCTACCATTCTAAATTTCAAAACGATTGGATGTAAAATACAGCTTCTATAGAACTAAAGGGCCAAATCGGACGAAATATATATATGGGAGCTATAGCTAAATCTTAACCGATTTTCTTCAAATTCGGTAGTGTTGGTTCATGGATCAAGAAACTCTACCATTCTATATTTCAAAATGATTGGATGTAAAATACAGCTTCTATAGAACTAAAGGGCCAAATCGGACGAAACATATATATGGGAGCTATAGCTAAATCTTAACCGATTTTCTTCAAATTCGGCAATGTTGGTTCATGGATCAAGAAACTCTACCATTCTAAATTTCAAAACGATTGGATGTAAAATACAGCTTTTACAGGACTAAATGGCCAAATCAGACGAAACATATATATGGGAGCTATAGCTAAATCTTAACCGATTTTCTTCAAATTCGGTAGTGTTGGTTCATGGATCAAGAAACTATACCATTCTAAATTTCAAAATGATTGGATGTAAAATACAGCTTCTTCAGGACTAAAGAGCAAAATCGGACGAAACATATATATGGTAGCTATAGCTAAATCTTAACCGATTTTCTTCAAATTCGGCAATGTTGGTTCATGGATCAAGAAACTCTACCATTCTAAATTTCAAAACGATTGGATGTAAAATACAGCTTTTACAGGACTAAATGGCCAAATCGGACGAAACATATATATGGGAGCTATAGCTAAATCTTAACAGATTTTCTTCAAATTCAGTAGTGTTGGTTCATGGATCAAGAAACTATACCATTCTAAATTTCAAAATGATTGGATGTAAAATACAACTTCTACAGGACTAAAGAGCAAAATCGGACGAAACATATATATGGGAGCTACAGCTAAATTCTAACCGATTTTCTTCAAATTCGGCAATGTTGGTTCATGGATCAAGAAACTCTACCGTTCTAAATTTCAAAACGATCGGATGTAAAATACAGCTTCTATAGGACTAAAGGGCCAAATCGGACGAAACATATATGTGGGAGCTATAGCTAAATCTTAACCGATTTTCTTCAAACTCGGCAATGTTCGTTCATGGAACAAGAAACTCTATCATTCTAAATTTCAAAACGATTGGATGTAAAATACAGCTTCTATAGGACTAAAGGGCCAAATCGGACGAAAGATATATATGGGAGCTATATCTAAATCTGAACCGATTTCAACCAAATTCAATAGCGATCTTCACAGCCGCGAAATACTCTAAACTGCAAAATTTCAGAACGATCGGAGTGAAATTGCGACCTGTAGTCGACGAACAACTTTACATGGACAGACGGACATCGTTAAATCGACCCAGCTAGTGATTCTGAGTCGATCGGTATACTTTAAGGTGGGTCTAGCTGTGTTATTTTAAGGTGTTACAAACATCTGCCGTGAAACAAACTTATAATACCCTGTACCACAGTGTGGTGTAGGGTATAAATATTCACCCAAGTAAAAAAGTTTGTATACAATTTTATATTTAATATTTTTATAAGGAACATAGATAAAAACATTTTTCTTACAAAAAAAAAATTGCACTCAAAAAATTGTTTTCGGTATTTTTAAAATAACCTTCTTTTGTTTCGATAATCAATTCTTATTTAATAATGCAAATAAAAACGTGAAACGTGTTCTAACTATTTTTTATATAGAACGCAAATCAGAGGAGACGCAAATTGGGGTTCACCTGCCTTTTGATAATTGAATATTTTGATTAGTCTCAAGACAAAATCTGTATTGCATAAACTATAATATAACAAGTAAGAAAGTTTCAGTCGGGTAAACCGACTAAGGTATACATAACCTCACTTTGTGAGTACTGTAATATGAAATACACGAATTAATCTGTCAATTTTATCGGAGGTACCAGAGGGGGTTTAACAAATACTCCTATTTTTCGCTAAACAGTAAACTTCAAATATATTGCACTGTATCGAATTGTAAGCGTTTATATGCACTGGTGTATTAAAGTTATGATCTATTCAATTTTTGTATGATTTGGCCATTTTGTGTGGGAGGTACCAAAATGGGCGTGGCAACATCGCCATTTTTCTTGAGGTGATAGTGACTAATAAAATAATTTTATGTGTAGAATTTCAGAGGATTCAAATAAGTAGTATAGAAGTTATTAAATAATGAATAATTCACTTAATATTAACACTTTGTGGGGGAGGCACTAGAAGGAGTGGACCAATATGGCCCATCTTCGAACTTAGCCGGAGATAGAAAAAAATATTACCACATACCAAATGTGAAGGCAATCGGTTACTCCTTTCGAGAGTTATCGTGCGCACCAGCTAGCAGACAGACAGACGGACGGACATTGCTCATTCGACTTAAAACGGATATCCGCCAAACACACTTACGGTCTTATGTCACTCCTTCGATGTGTTACACTTTTGGCCCGTAGAAAATGATATATACTCTCGTATCACTAAAGTGAGGGTATAATAAAACACAACATATTTCAAAAAATAAAATAATTTAAGCGAAAGAAGAGGAAAAATACTTTTAAAGTCTAGAGGCGCGGATTAGGTTTTGATTTTAGACCCATGGTTTCTTTGGAGAATTTTCTTAGAATTTAATGTATATTACGTGTTTGCTATACGATTTTTAATTTTTTTTTTCATCCATACAAATAAACCCGCCATAATGTATATACTTTTACTTAAAGAAATTACGTGAAAAGTGGCAACCTTCTAAAACATATGTTTTAAGTTTCAAGGTGCCACGTTGTTTAGTTTATTTTGGGCTCTGAAAAGTTAGCGATCTAAGTGAATTTGTAGACATGGAAGAAATTGGCCTCCGATATGTAATACAATTGCTTCAGTTGAAAGGCATCAGACCAACCAATATTAAAACCGAGGCAGATTCTGTTTTGGGGTGGACTGCTCTTTTGGTTGCAACTATAAAACATTTGGTGGCAGAGTTTGAACAGTTAACCAACTGAGGTGGCCTTCGGTAGCTCAGTAGTTAGTGCATTAGACATGGATCCCGAAGATGCTGTGTTCAATTTCCAGCCAAAATTGATATTACACTGGCAAAATGGGTGCCGCGTTTGCTCACAATCAATACAATGCACCTGTTCACACATCTACTATAGCGATGGTCAAAATCCATAGTTCGAATTGCTTCAACACGCAACTTGTTCGCTAGATTAAGTTCCCTCGGATTATTCATTGTTTCCAAGCTTTAAAAAATGGCTCGGCGGATAAAGAGTGTCAGCAATGAATAGGTGGAGGTTGCGGTCGATTTCTATTTTCAGAAGCGGGACGGTTCTTACTATAAATAGGGTACGCGTACCGAAGCGGCGATTATGTTGAGAAAATTTGCTGTACTTTCTTTGTTATGTTGGCCAATTTTGAGACCGTAAAATGAAAAATAAAATCAGAATCTACGATTTTTATTGAAAATGGGGTCTGATTTCAAAGATGCAGATGAAATATTAATTAAACAAATTAAATTATATTCTTAAGGTATTTTGCATATAGATTTTTTATGCACCTATCTTAGGAATATTTATATCTGCTTCTGAAACATTTCAAAACCTATATATGAATGGATTTTGAATAGACGATTTTTTGCCGATTTCGAAAATTGATTTTGAAGAGTTGACGATTTTTGTCCTCTCATTATGACGATTCTGAGCCATATTCGTCTGGTAGCATTACCTATATGTCTGAAATGTAATCTTTCCTTAAGGGTGTATATTCAATCGTTATGAACCAACAAAAAAAATGTCTAATGTGAATACAATCGGTTCCGACTCAGTCCCCATATATACTCGTAAAAGTTCCTTCCGATTGCGACCCTAATTATATTTTATATTCAATCAGTATGACATTTTGTAGAGAGGTCTTCTTCATCCAAGAACGATAATTGTAAAATGTGACAGATGGATGCTGTACATTTTTATCCTGTTATTGCATGGAAGCTTTACAAAAATTTGCAACTCATCTTTATGATATTTTAATGTAGTTTCATTATGTAAGATTTATGCACTCTAAAGGAGTAGTGTGTGGTATCATATTGTCGGCTCCGCCCGACATTAGCCCTTCTGTACTTGTTGTAAATTGACAATTAGCCCGTGAGCTGTGTAATGTTTTTTGCATTTCAAATTCTAGAATAATATATTGTGTTTAAATTGTAATTTGTATGTATATGCGAAAACGTGATGTTTTATATCATGTGTAGTTTTTGTGCACTTCTGAATAGCTACAATAATTTTGTTACCACGTAGTATTATTATTTTCATTGACTCGTATATTCAGATTATTTTAATTATTCGTCAAGGCTATTATACTAATTTATTTTGAACGTTTTACAAGTGTAAGGTACAGGGCACCAACAGCTCGATTGATAGATTTCATTTTGTTATATTACTTTGCGATAGAGTGAGATGATCACGAGTTGAACAGCTCTCAAATATAAGTGTCGATCTTGACGGCTTTTGCTTCAAAGTCATTGCAGAGACTTGGTAGGTGTACGAGTAGTAGGGTTCTTTTAGTATTTTCAAAATCAAGTAGTCGACTTTTAAACATTTAGATTTTTTACCCAACACCACACTGTGCTACAAGGAATTTCAACTATGTGCATTTGTTTGTAACACAGAATATTGATTTTTAATTTTCCCTCAACCCCTAATAATGTGACACTGGCCTAGGAAACTATTAGCTCAATCTGACGAGAGTAGTGACACTACGCTAGTTTTAAGAAGTATTTGTGTTGTTGTTTACACGCACAACATCCCTGATGAAGCAATTCAAGTAAAATTGCGAAATATCGGAAAATTTAATATGATTAAAATATAATATTCTAACAAAAATTAACCACGAGCTTGACTATCATTTCAATCATAGCTTTTCGACCATATATTAAGAACTATTTGGTTGATAAAAAATTAATTCTAAACAATTTGCGCTCTAATTCATAATTTTGCTAAGTCGTGTAGTTACGAGGGCGGTCCCAAAATTATCCGAACTAACAACAAACAACAACAACAAATTCCAAAAATGTTTCTTTAATTCCCATCATAATCCTCTTGTTAGCTCTATACATATACATTTTTCCAGCGATTTTCAGTAGCTTCAAAATAGCCATCAACCGCAACCTCCACCTCTTCACTGCTGCCAAAAATATTTCCTCCGAGCCATTTTTTTAAAATTGTAATAATAATGCGAGGGAGATAAATCGGGCGAATACAACATTAATTCTTTGATTTTAGCCATAGCAATAGTGGATGTGTTAGCGCGGCACCCATCTTGCGCACATCAAATATTTCTTCAATATGCGATGTATAGTACTTTTTGAAATGCCTATGACTTCTGCTAGCTCACGAACCTTTCTGGTGGACCACTACGGTATTCGTTTTTAAACTCCGTTTATTTCATAGATGTAAACGAAGGAGCAGACTCCCCCAAGGTATAATCTAGCTCGGTTTTAATATTGGTTGATCTGATACCTACACAGAAAGAAAAAATTGAGTAATCCGTACTTGAATCAAGCCGTAGCGGTGTCAAAAGTACGTTAAGTACGGATTTTCTTAAACCAAGTACAAAATACTTGAATCAAGTACGGATTTTTAAGCCCTGAATTCTTAATATTAGCGCTAATTAAGCCTGATTAGGCTTGATTTTAAGCCGAAAAATTCTTATTTAAAGCATAAAGCGATTGATTTAAGAATTTTATCGGATTAATTTGAGTGCGAAACGGGCTTCAATGAAGAAATTTTTGATTGAATTAAGCCTGCCCAATACTTGATTTAAGTCTAATAATACTTGATTTAATCCTGATCAGTTCTTGATTTAATCCTAACCAATACTTGATTTAAGCCAGATAAGTTCTTGATTTAAGCCTGGTCATACCATTTATATTAATTATACCATTTTTGTCACTGTATTGCAAAGAATGAAATTTTTTAAAATGGTATGTCAAAATACAGTTGCTTGACAGCAAAAGTAAAAGTTTTGCTGCATTTATTCGATTTAAATATGAAACATTTAAGGAATAGCATAAACGAAATGAATAAAAATTACTAACAACTTCAAAAAACTAAAATCATAAAAAATCACGCCAAGTAATGTATTTGCAAACACTGCTTGAACGAGAAACGAATTGGATATGGTCGCGCACAAATGTTTATACATCGACAATTTATATGCATGTGTGTTTGATGTTGCGTCAGCCAAAATCAACCACTTGCATGAGAGGGTAATTTTATTGTGCTCCATAATGGTTCTGTCTCTCAGAGATTAAAGTAAGCTTTTTTTCTTACTTTAAGCCATATTAGGCTTAATTTTCCTTTTCAAGAAATGTTTACTTGATTTCAAGCATTAAATGCTTATTGTAAGCCTTTCAGCGCTTGATTTTTTCATTTTAAGCCGATTTATACTTGTTTTAAGAAAAACTTAGTACGAACGTACTTACATTTTTGAGTACGATTTCGGCTTAAATTAAGAATTTTTTACTTGAATTTAGTATGGCATTTTTCTTTCTGTGTATAAAATGAAAGTACCCATTTTTTCCATCTTTATAAATTCATTGAAATCGTTAACTTTCGGGTGCTAAAAAATAACTAAACAACGTGGCGACTTGAAACAGAAAACATACGTTTTGGAATGTTGCCACTTTTCACAAAAGTATTTAATTTCAAACTACTACCGCCATCCAGATGTCTGGTCGTACGTTACAATAAAAAATGTATGGCGTCCGAACAAGGTTTGATTTGTTTCTATAATACTTACCAATGATTGAAACAAGCTCGTGTAAAAACTATTTTATAGGTTTTTTTATCATCTACAATTTGGCTTATGACAAAAAATACAAAAACTGTGTATTTTTCAAAAAAAAATTCAAAAGATAAAAAAATTCCGTAACATCCGGGATTTGGAATTATCCATATATAAAATAAGACTGTGGAACAAAATTAAACTTTTTTGAAAATAACAAGGTTCTGACGACGTATTCTGAGAGAGGGGTAAAAAAAGAATATACGCGTATCTGCGTTTTGAAAGTTTACGTATGGTGGTAATTTTAAAGGGGGATCAATATTCCCCCTTTTGCACATTCTGTTCAACAAAATATTTACAATAAAATTCTTCTAGAAGTCTCTGAAAACACTAAAACTCAAGACTCGGCTTAAATGCAAGAAATAAGTCAAAACATAAAATTAATTCTAATTTCGTTGGTTTGATAATCGAACTCAAGGTCATAGTATTTTATGTTTTTATTTATTTTATCCTTAGAGAGGAGGGTATACTCGTATATCATTTGCTACCAACCAAAAGTGTAACACATCGAAGGAGTGACCTAAGACCCTAAGTATGTTCGGCGAATATCCGTTTTTGGGTCATTTTAAGTCGAAGCTGGGCCATATTGGTCCACTCCTTCTATTACCTCCCCCACAAAGGGTTAGCATTTAGTGAAATATTGATTATTTAATAACTTCTATAATACTTATGTGGATCCTCTGAAATTACATACATAGTATTAGTTTATTATTCACTTTTACAAAATAAGTGAATATAGGCGAAGTTTCCGCGCCCCTTTTGGTACCTCCCACACAAATGGACAATTTTGAGCCAAATGTTAATAGCTTATAGCTTTATTACCAGTGCATACAAAGACTTGAAATTGTGTACAGTGTAATGTTTTAATAGTGCCTACAATACAGTGAAAAATGGGCGTTACTGCCACGTTCCTTTTGGTACCTCCCACATAAACCCCCGGAAATGGTTTAAACATAGGCATAAACTGTTTACAATTTTCAAAATCACTCAAAAAAATACGAAAAATATTTGGAAGGCCGTTAAAAAAAAATACAAAAGCGTAAAAAATGGTAACAGTAAAAGTAATAACAACTAAAAATAAGAAATGCGCATGGTTTCCTCGCTAAAACTTTTTAAATGATGCATCGATTTTCTTCGGAATGGTCTCAATTTATTCATTACCTTTCAGAGTTTAAGATAAAATCACAGAAATATGACAATTATGCGTTTCCAGATGTTTTTTTATGAGGCTTTTATTTAAAAATTATTAAAATTTTCTCAAAAAATATGATTTTTTGCAATACTTTGTAAGATATCGTCGAAACCGCTGAACGGATGGAAAATTGTATTGTGCGAAGTTGAAGGCTACTTAATTCTGAAGTTTGTAAAGCTTACCTGAACCAATTCGGATGAATGGTTCTCTAGTTATGCCATAATATGTGGTTGAACCTCTCTTTTTTCTTAGCCTAAAGGGTTGTCTCTTTAAATTCTCGCGATAAGCTGTGATATGAAAAGAAATTAGTGGTTGAACGACATATAGTGGCATAACTCGAGAACCATTTATCCGAATTAAAGAATTAAATATTAAGTAGCCTTCAACTTCATATAATACTATTTTCCATCCGTTCAGCAGTTTCGACGATATACGAGTATTACAAAATATTGCAAAAAAATGTGATTTTTTGATAAAATTTTAATATTTTTAAAATAAAACTCCCATAAAACAATCTAAAAATGAACAAATGATTTTATCGTAAAGTCTGTTCGGTCATGAATTAAACGAGCCCATTCCGAAGAAAATCGATGCATAATTTAAAAAGTTATAGCTAATTTAGTAAGGTTTTAACTTTAAAACTTTTTTATCGATGTAAAATTTACAAAAACAAACTTTAAAAGCTAAGATTGGAGATTTTGACGTTTATTGACGTCTAGAATCAGAATCTATGCATTAAAACAGAATCCCAAGAAAAAATTTTGGTTTTTGTCGACCGGTGTAATTATTGGTTGGCTTTAAATTTATGATAACCAGATATGGCGAAAATTAAGTTAAAATTAAATTTATGATTTCTTATCTATCTACCTTTTTAACATGTAGGTTGCAGTGATGGAATGAGTTTGCACAACCGTGTATGTAAATTTGACTTTATAGTGGGTGTGGTAATAAGAACTTATCACGGTATTTGCAAACGATTAACCTAGATATAATAAAGGCTTACGAACTCATAAAATTGGCAACGACTAAATTAAGTGACATGCGTAGAAATTCAGATGCGGAGTTTGATAAACTGTTTGAAGAATCCACACAACTTGCAGGAAGTTTTGGAATAGAAGCTGCACTACCTAGAAGAGTAGGCACTCAAAAGTATAGGGCTAATATTCCTGGTTCAGATGCCAAGGCGTATTTTAGGACAACATTGTTCATACCATATCTGAACGAAGTAATATCACATTTAAATAATATATTTTCCGAACATGAAGCTATACATAATTGTTTTTACAAGTCGTATATATGTAATTACAAGTCTGTTTAATGTCGTTCCGATACGAGTTGTAAATCTAATAAAGGAAGATTTCGAAGAAGTCACACTTTTTTACAAAAACGATTTAAAAAATTCAGCAAAATCTGTTTTAAGTATATATATATCTGAAATAAGTATATGGATTGATTATTGGAAGCAGAAGAATGATAAGCCATCAAATGCATTAGATGCTATTTCAGTTTGTGATGAGGACATGTTCGCAAGCGTTTTTACCCTTTTGCAGATACTGGCCACAATACCTGTGAAAACGGCATCTGCTGAGCGAAGTTTCTCGACGTTAAGAAGAATAAAAACTTATCTTCGAAACAGAATGGAAGGAGAAAGGCTATCTTATCTGGCTTTGATGTCTATATAAAAAGATGAAGTCAAAATCGATGAAATAATTGATATATTTCTTTCAAAAAATCGAATATTACGTTTTTAACTCTTAAGTATTTTATTATAAAAAGTTTTACTGATCTCGTACTTAAGTACATATTTATATTTAGGAATAAAATTCGAATAAAAAACTAAGGAACTTAACTTCCATTACCTACACAATAAACGCAATTTTTTAATTGTTTATCTTTGTTACGGAAAAAAAGGTTGCCCCCCCCCCCCCGAACCAAAATCCTGGATACGTTCCTGGTACAGTGCAATGCTTTTATAGTAGCTAGAGTCTAGAGAAATGTGGCCGTAATTGGCACGCCCCTTTTGGTACCTCCCATACAAATGGACCATTTTACACCAAAAGTAAACAGCTTTGAACTTTAATACCAGTATACACTTTAACGTTATTAAATGCAATTTAGATTGATAATAATTTAAATAAAACAAAAAAATAGATAAATTTACTACAATTTTGTTGAGACTTAAGGTGAAGGGATTCATTAGTCGGTTTATTCGACTGAACTTTCTTACTTGTTTTTAACATTATTTGTTTATTCTTTCTTTTTAAACCCTTAAGTTAATTTCGTTGTTTTTCAAATTGGTACTAAATCCTAAAATGGATTTAAAGTTTTGACTTATTTCTGGAAATTAAATGGGTTTTGAGTTTTGGTGTATTCAGAGACTTATAGTAGAATTGTATTATAGCAATTATTTATGTAAAACATTTGGACACGTTAAACACCTGTTGACCTTTACCTTTCTCCGCAAAATGGACCAAAAATACCGCTAGATCGAACGGCTAGAGGGATAAAATGTCCAACAAAAATTGTCCTCGTATTGTTTTTAGTAATGTTACTTAACACATCATAGATCTAAAAAATAAGGAGCACACCGTTTCCTATGCCGATTCATCATAAGGATGTGCAAAAGTTGGAAATATTGATTCTCCTCTAAAAAGACCACCATGCGTAAACTTACAAAACGCCGATTCTATGTTTCTGCCTCTCTCGGAATCTGTTGTCAGAACCTTTATTTACTTGTGTTCCATAGTGTTATTATTATAATTACACAAAATTAGAAAAAATAATAGGATAAATGATTATTTAAATTGGCTTTTGAAGAGTCCAGAAAAAGTGTCCTGCATTCGGATATTACTTGTAAAAGAAACTGCCGTTGTTCCTCGTCTTTGGTAAGGCTGAGTATATTATTTAAATTGTACTAAATATCCTCCTCTTACCACTGTATCGTTGTGAACTCTTAAATGATTTACTATTTTCTTAGCATTAAAAAAGACATTGATTTTCACACCATATATCGGGTTTGGTGTTTAAAAAACTGTTTCTTTTAAAACATTTAAAGTTTGTTAAGATACAAAATGATCGACTTCATCGTCTAACAAATCGACTTTTATACCTTCTAATTTGTAATATTTGCTGTATCTACTTAACTTTTTGGTGCCTTTTTCGAAATAATCTCCTAAAAATTAAAATGCAACATGCTCCGAATTGAGATACCATAGATGATTAATTATTTTACATAATGCCTTACCTGCAGTTTCTTTATCAATAAGTCTACATTGAATTGTTACAATGTTAATAATTGTTTGTCTTCATTGGATGCAAGGATTGGTTTGTCAGAATTAAAATATCATTTGATACGAGCCATAAGTGTAACACATCAAAGCAGTGACCTAAACCCTAAGTACTTTCGGCGGAAATCCGTTTTAGGACATTTTAAGTCAGTTGAGCAATGTCTGTCCGTCTGGCTGGAGCGCACGACAACTCTCGAAAGGAGTAACGGATTGACTTTAAATTTGGTATGTGATAATATTTGTTTCCATTACAGGCTAAGTTCGAAGATCGGCCACTCCTTCTAGAACCTCCATCACAAAGGGTTACTATTTGTGAAATATTGATTCTCTAATAATTCCAATACTACTTATCCGGATCATCTGTAATTCCTTATATAGTAATAGTTTATCCGACGCTATCACCTTGAGAAAAATGTGTGTGGTGTCGCCACCCCTTTTGTTACCTACCACACAAAGGGAGCATTTTTGTATATCTCAAATGTTGTGCAGGGTAGTACCTAAGCTTCTGTAAAAATTGGGCGTTATTGGCACGCCCATGTCATGCTGTCATGTTATTTTTGTTAAGTATTGTTTGGCATTTCATCATGGAAAGAATTACGCCTGAACAACGTTTACAAAGTTTTGCAACAAATTGACAGATTAATTAGTGTAACGGGTGATCCAAGTAGAGATACTTTTTCCAATAGCCTTTTTTTGACAGATCACGTGTGAGTCGTGTTATGCAGTCATGTTATTTTTGTTAAGTATTGTTTGGAATTTCATCATGAAAAGACGTACGTCTGAACTACGTTTACAAATCGTTCAACTTTATTACGAAAATTCAAGTTCTGTGAGGAATGTGTTTCGTGCACTTCGCTCAACTTATGGTCAACATAATCGAGTCATCGAAAATTGGACTCAACGGATGGACCATCTGAGATGTAGCCGCGGCCAACATTTGACAGACATAATCTTCAAAAAATAAATGCCTTTCAAATGATAATAAACATTCCCCATTCAATTTGAATTTTCTGTGTTTTTTTTAAAGTAGGGAACGTAGAAATGGATCACCCTACATTTCGTGCAAAATGGTCCATTTGTATGGGAGGTACGAAAGGGGAGTGGCCCATTTAGCCCATTTTTCTCAAGATGATAGCGACCTAGAAACTAATGCTAGTGTGAAATTCGAGACCTCCATTCTAAGCAATGCTAAGTGCAACCAGTAAGGAAAGGCTAAAGTCGGGCGGTGCCGACTAAATAATACCCTACACCACTCTCGTAATATTGAATAACTCTGATATATAAATTTTGTAATTCATGTATAAATTGTTTACATAAATTTACTTTTGGGACATTTTATACTTAAATAATACCCTGTACCACAGTGTGGTGTAGGGTATAAAAACGATTGGATCTAAAGAGCCAAATCGGATGAAACATATATATGGGAGCTATAGCTAAATCTTTACCGATTTTCTTCAAATTCGGCAATGTTGGTTCATGAATCAAGAAACTCTACCATTCTAAATTTCAAAACGATTGGATGTAAAATATAGCTTCTATAGAACTAAAGGGCCAAATCGAACGAAACATATATATGGGAGCTATAGCTAAATCTTAACCGATTTTCTTAAAATTCGGCAGTGTTGGTTCATGGCTCAAGAAACTCTACCATTCTAAATTTCAAAACGATCGGATGTAAAATACAGCTTCTATAGGACTAAAGGGCCAAATCGGACGTAAGATATATATGGGAGCTATATCTAAATCTGAACCGATTTTCTTCAAATTCGGTAGTGTTGGTTCCTGGATCAAGAAACACTACCATTCTAAATTTCAAAACGATTGGATGTAAAATACAGCTTTTATAGGACTAAAGGGCCAAATCGGACGAAAGATATATATGGGAGCTATATCTAAATCTGAACCGATTTCAACCAAATTCAATAGCGATCTTAACAGCCGCGAAATACTCTAAACTGCAAAATTTCAGAACGATCGGAGTAAAATTGCGACCTGTAGTCGACGAACAACTTTACATGGACGGACGGACGGACGGACGGACAGACATCGTTAAATCGACTCAGCTAGTGATTCTAAGTCGATCGGTATACTTTAAGGTGGGTCTAGCTGTGTTATTTTCAGGTGTTACAAACATCTGCCGCGAAACAAACTTATAATACCCTGTACCACAGTGTGGTGTAGGGTATAAAAAGGTTGTTTTTTAGGAGAGGCGATCAAACTTTGATGATTTTTTTTAAATTGTGTGGAATTCCTTTAAATCGAATGATCTTATGAATAACTATTGATTGGGTTGACGGATAAACATCAAATTTTGACTGAATATAATTTGCATTATTTACATATTTCAAATGTAATCTCCAAAAAACATGCTAAGTCGACTTAGCATGTTTTAGAATGCGAGAGATTCTGATTAATAGTATAGAAGTTATGAGATAATCAATATTTGTTGGTATTATTTATTGTAGACCTGTAGAATTTTATTTGATTTTCGGATAGTTCGGCTTGAGGTCCTTTGTTGGAAATTAAAACTCGTTAATTTTCGATTTTCATACCCTACACCACACTGTGGTACAGGGTATTATAAGTTTGTTTCACGGCAGATGTTTGTAACACCTGAAAATAACACAGCTAGACCCACCTTAAAGTATACCGATCGACTCAGAATCACTAGCTGAGTCGATTTAACGATGTCCGTCCGTCCGTCCGTCCGTCTGTCCATGTAAAGTTGTTCGTCGACTACAGGTCGCAATTTCACTCCGATCGTTCTGAAATTTTGCAGTTTAGAGTATTTCGCGGCTGTTAAGATCGCTATTGAATTTGGTTGAAATCGGTTCAGATTTAGATATAGCTCCCATATATATCTTTCGTCCGATTTGGCCCTTTAGTCCTATAGAAGCTGTATTTTACATCCAATCGTTTTGAAATTTAGAATGGTAGAGTTTCTTGATCCATGAACCAACATTGCCGAATTTGAAGAAAATCGGTTAAGATTTAGCTATAGCTCCCATATATATGTTTCGTCCGATTTGGCCCTTTAGTCCTATAGAAGCAGTATTTTCATTCCGATCGTTTTAAAATTTAGAATGGTAGAGTTTCTTGATCCATGAACCAACATTGCCGAATTTGAAGAAAATCGGTTAAGATTTAGCTAGAGCTCCCATATATATGTTTCGTCCGATTTTGCTCTTTAGTCCTGTAGAAGCTGTATTTTACATCCAATCATTTTGAAATTTAGAATGGTAGAGTTTCTTGATCCATGAACCAACACTACCGAATTTGAAGAAAATCGGTTAAGATGTAGCTATAGCTCCCATATATATGTTTCATCCGATTTGGCTCTTTAGATCCAATCGTTTTTGTACCCTACACCACACTGTGGTACAGGGTATTATTTAAGTATAAAATGTCCCAAAAGTAAATTTATGTAAACTATTTATACATGAATTACAAAATTTAGATATCAGAGTTATTCAATATTACGAGAGTGGTGTAGGGTATTATATAGTCGGCCCCGCCCGACTTTAACCTTTCCTTACTGGTTAATTTATTTATTTTTATCCAATATTTCGACTAAAATATTTAGTCATCTTCAGAGATCTATTAGAAATATACACACAAATTACATTTGTTGTTAACACGAATACCAAACATTGATATTTACATAAAAATTATCACAAATTAAAAAGCTCGACTGTTATTCGTCAACTAAGCTTTATGTTGTCCGTGCTTGTTTACTACATGTCTATGCATTTTAGAACATTTGTCAGTGTCGGTTTTGTAATTTAGTCTCTTATCTGCAGGAACGTCAGTTATGTAGAGCATCTCTAGTGTATAACGTCTGAAAGGATTTTTCTCTTCCACTAATACATTTACTTCGTCAAAGTTTGGTGTATGACCAGTCAATGTACAGTGGGCCACGAGTGCTGTTTATGCCCTACACCACACTGTGGTACAGGGTATTATAAGTTTGTTTCACGGCAGATGTTTGTAACACCTGAAAATAACACAGCTAGACCCACCATAAAGTATACCGATCGACTTAGAATCACTAGCTGAGTCAATTTAACAATGTCCGTCCGTCCATGTAAAGTTGTTCGTCGACTACAGGTCGCAATTTCACTCCGATCGTTCTGAAATTTTGCAGTTTACAGTATTTCGCGGCTGTTAAGATCGCTATCGGTTCAGATTTAGATATAGCTCCCATATATATATTTCGTCCGATTTGGCCCTTTAGTCCTATAGAAGCTGTATTTTACATCCGATCGTTTTGAAATTTAGAATGGTAGAGTTTCTTGATCCGTGAACCAGCACTACCGAATTTGAAGAAAATCGGTTAAGATTTAGCTATAGCTCCCATATATATGTTTCGTCCGATTTTGCTCTTTAGTCCTGTAGAAGCTGTATTTTACATCCAATCATTTTGAAATTTAGAATGGTAGAGTTTCTTGATCCATGAACCAGCACTACCGAATTTGAAGAAAATCGGTTAAGATTTAGCTATAGCTCCCATATATATGTTTCGTCCGATTTGGCCCTTTAGTCCTATAGAAGCTGTATTTTACATCCGATCGTTTTGAAATTTAGAATGGTAGAGTTTCTTGATCCATGAACCAACATTGCCGAATTTGAAGAAAATCGGTTAAGATTTAGCTATAGCTCCCATATATATGTTTCGTCCGATTTTGCTCTTTAGTCCTGTAGAAGCTGTATTTTACATCCAATCATTGTGAAATTTTTGAATGGTAGAGTTCTTTGATCCATGAACCAACACTACAGAATTTGAAGAAAATCAGTTAAGATTTAGCTATAGCTCCCATATATATGTTTCGTCCGATTTGGCCATTTAGTCCTATAAAAGCTGTATTTTACATCCAATCGTTTTGAAATTTAGAATGGTAGAGTTTCTTGATCCATGAACCAACATTGCCGAATTTGAAGAAAATCGGTTAAGATTTAGCTAGAGCTCCCATATATATGTTTCGTCCGATTTTGCTCTTTAGTCCTGTAGAAGCTGTATTTTACATCCAATCATTTTGAAATTTAGAATGGTAGAGTTTCTTGATCCATGAACCAACACTACCGAATTTGAAGAAAATCGGTTAAGATTTAGCTATAGCTCCCATATATATGTTTCGTCCGATTTGGCCCTTTAGTTCTATAGAAGCTGTATTTTACATCCAATCGTTTTGAAATTTAGAACGGTAGAGTTTCTTGATCCTTGAACCAACACTGCCGAATTTGAAGAAAATCGGTTACGATTTAGCTATAGCTCCCATATATATGTTTCGTCCGATTTGGCCCTTTAGTCCTATAAAAGCTGTATTTTACATCCAATCGTTTTGAAATTTAGAATGGTAGAGTTTCTTGATCCATGAACCAACACTACCGAATTTGAAGAAAATCGGTTAAGATTTAGCTATAGCTCCCATATATATGTTGCGTCCGACTTGGCCCTTTAGTTCTATAGAAGCTATATTTTACATCCAATCGTTTTGAAATTTAGAATGGTAGAGTTTCTTGATTCATGAACCAACATTGCCGAATTTGAAGAAAATCGGTAAAGATTTAGCTATAGCTCCCATATATATGTTTCATCCGATTTGGCTCTTTAGATCCAATCGTTTTTATACCCTACACCACACTGTGATACAGGGTATTATTTAAGTATAAAATGTCCCAAAAGTAAATTTATGTAAACAATTTATACATGAATTACAAAATTTATAAATCAGAGTTATTCAATATTACGAGAGTGGTGTAGGGTATTATATAGTCGGCACCGCCCGACTTTAGCCTTTCCTTACTGGTTTTTAACTTAGTCTTTGTCGTACCGACATATACCTTTTGGCATATGTCGGTGTCGTCCCCATTAATATATTGGATTTGTCCTCTTTCATCACCTTAGATTTTGTCCTACTAAATAATTGATTTATTGTATTATGCGTCTTAAATGCAAGTTCAATTTTATCCTTATTATACATGTCCGAATGTTTAAATCTCTCCGATAGTCCTGGAATGAATGTCATAGGTTTGTATATCTTTGCTTGGGTTGATTCTGCTTTATACTCATCTTTTTTGTGTATAATCCGGTTTATTAGATCCTTTATCGTTGTCATCGGGAAGTCATTCATACTTAAAATATTTATTATTTTCTGTTTATTGTCATCGTGAAATTGTTTATCGCTTATCATAAGTACTCTTGATATAAAATTTTTCGCTGTGTTAATAATTGTCCTTCTAGGGTGTTTGGAGTAATAATTAATAAGTCGTCCAGTAGCCGTTGATTTTTGATACCAATTTGTAATCAGATTGTTTCCATGTCTTATCACCACTGAGTCCAAGTAGGGTAATTTATGAATTGAATAAGTCTGTGATATGAGTTAAGAATTTGTAGTGTATTGTCAATATAGTTTTTATTAATTACTGCGAAGATATCGTCCACGTATTTAGTCAAAATCTTTGGTTTCGGATTCATTTTCTGTATCGAGACGTCTAGCAATTCTTCCATGACAATGTCAGATACCACTGGGGAGGCCGGAGAACCCATTGGCATACCTTTTAATTGTCCATGGTATTTGAAATATCTTGAGTCCTTAATGCAGATTGTCAATATTTTCATAAATAAGTCCTTTGGTATTGTTGCGAATTTTTCAATTTCGTCCCATTTACTTTCTATTATCCTTAATGCTAGTTTTATTGGAATACTAGGAAATAAGGAAACCACGTCGAATGATATAAGTATTTCATCTTCTTCTATTCGTATGTCGTTCAATTTTGATTTAAAATCTATGGCATCTCTAACATTATATTGTGAGTTATTTGTCAAGTTTTTCAATATGTCAGCTATATATCGGGAAAATCTTGACCCTTCGTGGGGGATGTACTCGAAGGAGTGGACCAACATAGTCCATGTACCACCTTACCCAGAAATAAAATAAATATTGATACATACCGAATTTTAAGTCAATCGGTTAATCCTTTTGAAAATTATCGTGCGCTCCAACCAGACAAACAGGCTGACGGAAATTGCCCAAAATTACTTATAATTGTCCAAAACGGATTTTCGCCAAATACTCTTGGGGTCTCCATTGATGTGTTACACTTTTGGCCCGCAGCATCTGTTAGAGTATACCCTTGCTCATTGTTTTCTTCGTTGAGATGCTTGCTTTCAAAAATTGGAACAAACATTTTTTTGCGATTTTTTTTTAAATTCTTATGGTTTTTTTCGTGCCATCGAAAAACGTTTTTTTATTTTTTTTCTAATAGTTTTAAAGACATTCACTAAATTTCTTAATTTTTCTAAATTCGCTGCAGCAAAATCGAAGTAGTCCAACTCGAGTTATGTCAAACAAAAACGAGCAAACGTGATAAATTCCCCTATAGCTACTTAAGAACTTCAAATGAATATATGGGGATTCGTAGAAGTGACCCAGCGAAACGCCGGGACATGTATAACCTTTTTTTGACCGATATAACTTTTCCCAGTAGTCAGAACCCCCGCGGATTTTGCCTGTCGCACCGTGTAATCGACAGGACATTTATATGGGGGCCATATCAAAACATGGACCTATCATCCCCGTTTTCAATAGGGATAGGATGTCACATCCACACTTTTTTTACACTTTTATTTACATCTAAATATAATACATTTTGAGTATTTTTCTAGTAAACCTCATCACTTGTTCGGCTATACGACACAACGCCCACATGCACCCGTCCGGAATGAGTCGTCAGTATTTGCATTCGCACCAAACGGAGATGTTCGTCTCACTGGTACATAATGTATACCTCTTGAGATCCCCGCATTAGCAAAACCCATAATGGATCGTGGGCCCACGCACCACCTTCTTCTCAAATCTTCGTAATTTTCGCATTGAAAACCCACAAAGTTTAGCTCATTTCCCGGATAAACGGATTCGGCTAAATATTGCACAGAAATTTCATGAGAACAACGAAGAGATAGACCACAGCCCGGTTTAAAACCCCGTAATCCTGCAGGGAAAAAATCAACATCGCCTATTAGTTCCTCCATTCCAAGTTCTCCGGGATTAGTGTGGATAACGTCGATAAAATCGGCATCGCCTCGTCCCAGACGAGGAAATACTGTGGGTGATGCAAAACAAGGCCGGGCGGGATCAAGGGCGGTAATGCGGGAAAATTTCTCGCCTGTTATATTGTAGTAATGACGTGCAGCATTACCAAGTATATGAGCACCCAAACTATGTCCTATGAAATGCATTTTCTCCGGCGAAAGACCCAAATTCCTCAGGCCAATGGCAATAAATTTACCAAGTTTGGCAGTATGATAAGCAGCATTGACATACAAATTCGAAATAAATCCTCCAGTGTTTATAAGCTTTAAAATAAGTATAATAAATTCATTGATTACCTATAGATATATACGGATTTCCACTTACCACAAAATTTGAATCACCTCTGCAATTGTAAGCTTTGACAATGTCATCAACAAGATAATAGTCTGGCGGGGCAAACCATCCGGCCACAAAGAATACAGTATTTTTGTTGACATCAAACTGGGGTAGCTCAAGCAGCCGATTCGCTTGACTCACGGGTATATCTATTCGTATGCAAGGCATCCTCAATTGGAATGTTACCTTTTCTATGAAAGGCCTATTAATGGGATACCTTTGAACAGTATTTCTAACAGCCCGACCTGAAATATATAAAGAAGGTTAATAATTTTACAATCACTACTTTCAAGATCAATTGTAATTTAAAACAAATATATTTCCAGTTCACAAATAGTTACACCCCAGATCTGCAGTATTTGAAGATAATTCCAAAATAGTATCCAATATATCAGCAGTTTCTACAAAACTAGCCCCAACTAGAAAAATGATTATTGAAAATCTCATTTTGTAGACTTTTAAGGATTTCTATAGTCTCTGAATGAAAAGAACTAACGCGTCTTATACTTGAACACCGCTCTATATTACTAAGTAACACAGAGTGGGATTAGTTTGCATCTTAATTCACATAACTACTTTAATAGATACATTATATATTATTAAAATAGCTTAGATATGCTTCCGGATACTAGAAATATCTATTCAACATTTATAGATATACGGGTATGAATATTAGAGTAGGTCAGAAATAAGGTGCTGGAATTGTTGCCGCTTTAATAGAGCAGAAGTTTTGCCTCTGAGCATTTCCATGTTAAGTGATCGCAGTATTTTTGACTCATGTCACGGCCTTTAGTAAAACTTGGTTAACGATTATGTTGAGTGTTGTCATCAAACCAATTAAATTATTAAAAAAATAAAAACGGACTTACCCTTAAGATTTAAAAATGTTTAAAATTGCGAAGTTTTAGAAATACTGGGTTAATTAACTCATTATTTCCCACTGTACTCGCTCGAGTACAATCCAAATTTTTTCTTCAATTATCGTATTGGTTATTTACATCGGAGTCTTAAGAAGGTTTGTGTCCCATTGGAAATGTTAATAAAGTGTAACGGTAAATGTTAACGTACCCCAGCCAAAAATTTATGACGGTACCACGAAAAGAGCGTTGTGAAAGCACTGTTTTGGGACGCTTTCACAACGCTTGCTTAAAATGTCTTTAAAACGCTGTTTCATGATGAATTTACAATGCTATGAAAAATTAATCTTTTTTTTGGAAAGTGGTATCTAAGTTAGTCATTAAATCGATACCTCCATGCAAAAACATGCTAAGTGGAATAGCTGGGTTTTTAATGTACTGTGTATAAAAGCAACAAATTACACTTACCCCCAGTTTTTGTAAAGCGTTTTCGTTCGTCTACGGCGAATCATCTAAAATCAGTCAATTGATACGCGAAATATATAAGCCCCAGGATCTTTAATTCATCATGTACTATAGGAAAGCTGGGAAATAGTTCGTACCGAAATTATTTCATGCCTGTGTTTTATAGATTTCGAGTTATAGTTTATCGAAATTTGACGTTTCGTCGTAAACGAACGAAAACGTTTTACAAAACAGGAGGTAAATAACAATTTTAAAGTAACGTCACCAGCATACAATAAAACATTATAATTGTGAGGCTTTCCAATTATTTAAGTCTAATAAATTAAACGATTTTCTATGAAATTCATCTGGAAAATCTTTTCCTGCAAAAAGTTAGGCTTCATTTCGAAATAAACGAAAACACATATGGATTTCGTCAAAAATTTTGTGAATTTGTTAATAAAATTTAAAAGTTCCTATAAGGAACTATTCTTTTTGTTAATGTAGGAATTGTCTTTTTTTAAATACTACAGGATTAGCTTTTACAGTGCATCTCTGACATGCGAAACACCCAGTGCTACCTTTACAACATCTAAAGAATGATCAACCTAGTAGGTTGCAGGAAAAATTTAATATGAATTGTTGTTGTAGCAGCTTTCAGACGCTGATTATGAATTCAAAATCTTTGCCATTTAAATGAATACTTTAAAAATAATATATTTCATCTGATTCATCGATTTCTAAATACGATTTTTTCGGAATTAATACCTTCAAAACATCGAAAAACGTCATGAATTTCGTTTTTATAGCGTTTCAACAGCCTTTACAATACCGCCGTCACACCGTATTATCATCTTGACGGTGTTATAATTTTGACGCTTTTACAACGCTTTATCCCACCGTGTGATGATGGTTCACAGTGCTTTCACGACGCTTTGAGGATAGTATTTTTCTGGCTGGGACTTTTTGTGCACCATACAACTTCTTTTGAGATCGTAATTGTATCGGCCTCAGATTCAATTATGTTTACCTGTGTAAAACTGATATCGCTCAATAATCTGTTTAACGAAGCAGTAGACGATTATAACTAACAAATAACCAGTAAGGAAAGGCAGAAAGTCGGGCGGGGCCGACTATATAATACCCTACACCTCCCTAACAATGCGGTAAGGGTCATTGCCATAATAATTTGATATTTGATAAATGGGTAGGAACATATTATCTAATTCTGAACCGATAATCGCTAAATTAAGCAATATTCGTTACTAAATTGAGAAACATCTTTCTGGAAAATTTTAATGATCGGAAGTAAAGTACAACTTCTATAGCGCTTTGATACCAAATCAGGAGGAACAATCAATGTAAATCTGAACCGATCTTCCCTGAATACTCATTCATGTAAAAAGACCTCCTTCTGTCGAATTTCGTACTGATCGCATGTAAAATACAGTCTCTACAGCGCCTACATGTCAAATCGGGGGTAATGTATATATGGGGGCTATATCTAAATCTGAACCGATTTCTTCCAAATTTAACAGAGTTCATTCATGTAATAAGAAACCTTTTCCTGCCGAATTTCATACTGAGCGGATATAAAATAAAGTTTTTACAGCGCTTACATGTCAAATCGGGGCTAACATATATATGGGGGCTATATCTAAATCTGAACCGATTTTAACCAAATTCAATAGGGATCGTCCTTGGGCCAAAAAAAAGATATGTGTAAAGTTTCGTCGAGATCGGACCATAATGGCGACCTGTACTTTGATTGCAAGAATACATGCACAGACGGACAGACGGACAGACGGACATAGCTAAATCGACTCAGAAAGTGATTCTAAGTCGATCGGTATAATAAACGATGGGTCTATTTCTTCTCCTTTTAGGTGTTACAAACAATTGCACAAAGTCATAATACCCTGTACCACAGTGTGGTGTAGGGTATAAAAACGTTCAAAAAAATTCAGCAAATGATTTTTTGTAAGGATACGATTTTGTTTACTCCCTCTAAAAAACTATTTTGAAACACTAATTTTCGATTTTGATTATTTATTTTTCTTAATGGAGCAAAATTTCAATATTTCCTAATTGGGAATTAATGGGTTTAACAAATTATATGTTTTTATCGGTAAAACCTATCAAGATGACTTTTTGCAAAATATTAGTAAATACTTGCACTCTTAATGAAAAATAAGAAACAAATTTAAAGAGATTTTTTTAAAATATGTAGAAATAGCAGATACCCGGTGCACTTTGTAGCCCCCAAACTTCATTTTAGTGAAAAAGAGACATACGATGTGTTTCATATAATAATCTCGACCCAAACTGGATCTTTCACTGATCCAATTATAGCGTCAAATGCTTACATGCCAAATCTCAAGCCGATTGTGAACTGGTTCACAACACCTTTTTTCAATAATAGAGAAGTCATGCCGGTGTCTCGCCTCGCCCAGTCATACTGTTCTAAAGTGCGTATGCCACAGATTTCAAGGTTCAAGGTTGATGTTGGCTCACGAATAGTGATGTACAGGGTCCGCCATCTAACGTTTTTTTTCAACTAGTGCTTATATCGTGAATGGTAACACTTAGCTCATGTCTGATTTGACCCTTCCGCTAAACAAATATGGTTGTGTATAAGCTTGAACAAACTGGGAAATATTGCGACATTACTTTGAAAATCATGGTAATGTTGCAGAATGCAGAATGTCAAAAAAATCATCTTTTGAGAGGAAGCTCATTTTGATCTTGGCGGGTATGTAAACAAGCAAAATTGTCGCATTTGGGGCACAGAAAACCCGCACGCATACACTGAAAAGCCGACGCACCCAAAACGAGTCACTGTTTGGTGCGGATTTTGCCACACAGCCGAAGCTACACTCGATGTTTTGCACCCTGTTTCTGAAGATCGCATTATCGGCCGCAGAGCTGATGTCGTTTGGCCACCTCGGAGCTGCGATTTGACACCGTTGGACTATTATTTGTTGGGCTGCCCTCAAAGATAAGTGTTACGCCGACAAGCCAGAGACAATTGACGCTTTAAAGGACTATATTCGTGAAGCCATTGGTGAAATACAGCTGCACACAATCGATAATGTGCTTAAAAATTGGACCGATCGTGTAGGCTACTGCATGGCCAGCCGAGGCAGCCATTTGAATGAAATTATTTTCCACAATTAACCGGCAGGATTGTACTTTCAAATAAAAAAAGAAATTTGAGAAAATATTCAGTCGTTTTTTTTTATATAATTTTCAAAAAGTTATTTAGCGGACCCTTTATTTGAGATACCAAATTTCACTGCGATTGGTCCAATATTTCCCCGGATATTTCGTCTTCAATAGTGGAGGGGCCACACCCACTTTTAGTGGTTAAAACGATCTTACTACCTTTCTAATGAAACCGGTTGGATGGTGTCAAAGTCCATCACGGACATTGTTCTAACATTTTTTGCATTAATATATATATATATAGATTAACTATTAAATATTGCCGCTTACTCTAGTCTGCCCACTTTTGGTGAAACCACTAATTTTGACTCCAATAACTTACAATCCAAATTTCGTTCTTCTACGGTCAATAGTTTTGAGATAATAAATTTTTAACTGATGCTGCGCCAACTTGCCACACGCACTAAACCGATCCAACCAATTTTTGTTGACATTTTATACAATAACTCTACCAACGTATGTTCCAAATTTCGATCTTCTACGATCAATTTTATGTGATATTCGAGATGTAATATTTACTCCAATAACATTCAGTTAAAATTTCGTTCTTCAGCGGTCAATAGTTTCTGAGATAATTCACTTTGAACTAAAGCTACGCCCACTACTGCCACATCTCACTAATCCGACCCTGCCAAATTTTATTGATGTTTTTGATGTTTAATAACTCCACTAACGTGTGTTACAAATTACGTTTTTCTAGGATCAACACTTTCTAAGATATTCGAAGTTTTATTAATGCTAAGCCCATATTTTCCCCGCCCACTTTTTCTAAAATTTGTTTTTTCCAAAACCATCTCAGACCAAATAGATTTCAAACAAAAGAAAAATTTTTAAATCGGATCAGTGGTTTCAGTGTCTATAAAGTACATACATACAAACATTTTTCCAATTTTTAAGATATATATATTAATTTAAAAATAAATCCCCTTATTATACCCTTCACCACCCTGTGGTACAGTCAGAATGTGCACCCAAAAAGATAGAGCCATAGATAGCTCCATCTGATGACATATTTGGATAGAGCTCCTCAAAATAAGAGGAAAACATAAGGTGCAACTATAAAGGGCGACCTCCAGAATCCTCGATATGATGTCATATTTGTATCGATCACCTCAAAATAAGACGAAAATTTCACAGACATTTTATCGGACCTATAAAGCTTATTAATAAAGTAAATACCAAAGTGGAAAATATTTTATTTTTCATAATTTAAATTCCCAAACACAGCAAATTATCCGGTAATGTCGAAATCACCCATAATAGAAACATTTTTCCGAATAAAGAATATTTTCTTTGACCATAAAGCTATGAAATATTATTTCTGGATGTTCACTGTCATTGCCGAGGACTCATATATTTGAGTTTTGCAATCGAGTTTTACATCTTCAGATTAAAATTCAAATTGCAAATCTTCTCATCTTATAACAGAACCACCTTAAGGTTGAATCTAAGGAACAATTCAACAAACACTAGAGATATGATGACAACACTACTTCACATAGATAGCCCCTTTTAACGTACCTAGTACAATAATTACGTTGTTATTATTTTTATATTCCCTGCACTAATCTTAATATAGTCGACATTTCTGCATATACATTTACTTTGTAACCTTGAGTTTAAAGCAAAAAATTATAGCATACTCGTATATGGGTACCACATATCGATGTATGAAAATGGTTTGACTTTTATACTGACTTGTTCAACATACGAGTACAACGTATTGTGTTCAGGTAGAGTAAAACACTTTAGAAAATTTCAGTGGGCTGAACCGACAAAGGTGTACCCTCACTTTGGGAATAATGTAATATGGTAATTCGGGTGGGAGATGCCAGAACGTAGAAAAATTTTTTCATTATTTATCATTCTATAGAAATTGGAAATGTTATCTTAAATACAAAATTCGAAAACATTTTGATTTTTAAAAATTGAAAATTTGAAGAAAAAGCTATCTTTAACACTTTGGACTAAATTTTCTAAATACGATAGGTAATAACCCAGTAAAAAATTACTGGTTCTATTTGTAACTGACTCGCCCGAATGTTTTGCTGTAGTTGACTATGCAACAACAACGTATTTGGTCGTGCCCTACCATTTCTTCTTGTCTTTGTTTTTGTTTTATTCGATCTGCTTTCATAGTACATATTTTGTTTTTGTACTCAGGCTCAAGATCGTTATTGTTGTTTTCAGTATATGAAAACAACATTGTTAAAAATTAAAAAAGAAGTAAGTGACATGTATTGGGGGCGGTTGTAATGGTTGATAGACAGATCTGTTTCGGGAGCCACCAAACTCCCATTATCAATATCCTTATTACAACGATTACTTCAGTCGAAATTATTAAATATATACGCACAGCCAAGTATCATTAAACGAGAACTGTTTGCTAAAAGCGCATATCTCCAAAAAAAGATAATTCAGTAATCATCATCCTTCGTACATGCACCAACTTCCACTCTCGTGAGTCTTTACAATGTAAAGAATTCACACGAATGTTTTGCTGTAGTTGACTTGTTGCATATGCGCTTTTAGCAAACAGTTCTCGTTTAATGATACTTGGCTGTGCGTATATATTTAATAATTTCGACTGAAGTAATCGTTGTAATAAGGATATTGATAATGGGAGTTTGGTGGCTCCCGAAACAGATCTGTCTATCAACCATTACAACCGCCCCCAATACATGTCACTTACTTCTTCTTTAATTTTTAACAATGTTGTTTTCATATACTGAAAACAACAATAACGATCTTGAGCCTGAGTACAAAAACAAAATATGTAATGGTTATATTTGTAAATGACTCGCCCAAAAATACTTCCAGTTTTAATTGCCACGATTCAAATAAGTATTGCTCTCTGCATTCTATTGAAGTAGCTGTAGAACTGGCGCCAAGACATTTGTTCTTCATTGTATTTTTTCCTTCCGGAATATATGTAATGTGTTATATTTTTTCTGGATTTTCGAATGGATAACTTAATTCCAAAAATCAGGAAAAGTAAGCGAATCTAAAAATAGAACTTTCAAATTGTCCGCTTAATTCCAAAAATCTCAAAAAGGAAGCGAGGCTATCGACAAAATCTTGTTCCTTTAAATACTTAGTAGAATGTAGCGTTGATGACTGCGAGACCGTTGGTGGTGCAGAGAGCTAGCATGCACTGTTTTGAAGCACGTAACCCAGGTTCAAATCCTCGTCGGATCGAAGTAAAAAATAAATAAGTCTATATCTATATATATAAAAATGAAACGGTCCATCTGTGTAATGGCATCACGTCAGAACGGCTGGAGCGATTTGGATCAATTTGTTTTCAGTTGTTCGTATTTGCCTGGAGAAGGTTGTTACGAAAGAAAATTTTGGGAAAACCCTCCGGAAAAGTCGGAAAATCGAAAATAGCTATTTCTTGCGAGATTCCTACTGTTCCTATCTACTGCTCTCTTTTTCAATCCAAATTTTTTTATTAATTTTCTATTAAACAAAAAAGTTTTCTATTAAACATATGTACGAGTATGTGCTATTTTTCTTGGTGCAATTCATTCGAGTTTTGCGTATTGTTACACTGATTTCGCGTATCACATCGGCAAACGGTACAAGCATTACGATCAATTAAAATTCACGATATTTATCAATTCGAACATTTTTTCAGATAATAAGTTTGAGTATAAGAGGTAAGGTTATCTTATTGGATTGCGGGCATTGCAAAATCATAATTTCGGATGAATGCACGATGGCGCATAAACAAGCTCTGGAGGCAATTGACCGAACGATGAAGGATTTACGACGTGATTTGAGACAATTTGGTGAGTCTATGATATTGCTCTCCGGAGATTTTCGTCAAACGCTTCCCGTCATCCCGAAATCTACTGCCGATGAAATTAATGCATGCCTGAAATCGTGGTGTTTGTGGCGGCATGTCAAGAAGTTGAAATTGTCCACGAACATGAGAGTCGCGTTGCAGAACGACTCATCGGCTCTTGAATTCTCGAAACAACTGTTGGCGCTTGGCAATGGCCAAATTACTATTGATGTTTCCACTGCATTGATATTGTTCCCGGCAAATTTTTGCGAGTTCACATCGTCGAACGAGGAACTCATCACCAAAGTGTTTCCAAATCTCGATTAGATTAGTGAATGGGCAATATTAGCAGCGAAGAATAAGGACGTCGATAGCATGAATTTTATTATTCAAAGTAAAATCGAACTCGCTTGATGTGCCAGGAGCTCCGCCGCATAATTTACAGCTGAAGGTGGAATCGATCATAATCATGTTGCGGAATCTGAATCATCCGAAATTGTGCATAGTTCGCGGTTGTCCATTATGAAACTGATGGACAATGTGATTCAGGCGACGATCATCAAGGGAAAATTCAAAGGAGAGGAAGTCCTTATCCCACGAATTCCGATTATTCCAACTGATTTTTCATTCCAATTCAAGCGGATTCAGTTCCCTGTACGATTGGCTTTTACGATGACAATCAATAAATCTCAAGACAAATCGTAGGAAGTCTGTGGAATTAATCTCGAATTTCCCTGTTTTTCGCACGGTCATCTGTACGTTGCCTGTCTTCTGTCTTCGTTGTTTGTTGTTTATCACATCGCTCTCTACTGATTTCGATTCCTTTTAAACAAATCGCATTAAAATTTTAACTATCTGTGTTTTATTATCACTCTGGAGTTTATCTGAAGGCGTTAAATTGGGGCGAGGTGAAGTTCGCCCGGTCCGCTAGTAAGTCTATATATAAAATTAAAAATAAACCAGTAAGGAAAGGCTAAAGTCGGGCGGGGCCGACTATATAATACCCTACACCACTCTCGTATTATTGAATAACTCTGACATATAAATTTTGTAATTCATGTATAAATTGTTTACATAAATTTACTTTTGGGACATTTTATTCTTAAATAATACCCTGTACCACAGTGTGGTGTAGGGTATAAAAACGATTGGATCTAAAGAGGCAAATCGGATGAAACATATATATGGGAACTATATGTTGGTTCATGGATCAAGAAACTCTACCATTCTAAATTTCAAAACGATTGGATGTAAAATACAGCTTTTATAGGACTAAAGGGCCAAATCGGACGAAACATATATATGGGAGCTATAGCTAAATCTGAACCGATTTCAACCAAATTCAATAGCGATCTTAACAGCCGCGAAATACTCTAAACTGCAAAATTTCAGAACGATCGGAGTGAAATTGCGACCTGTAGTCGACGAACAACTCTACATGGACAGACGGACGGACGGACGGACATCGTTAAATCGACTCAGCTAGTGATTCTGAGTCGATCGGTATACTTTAAGGTGGGTCTAGCTGTGTTATTTTCAGGTGTTACAAACATCTGCCGTGAAACAAACTTATAATACCCTGTACCACAGTGTGGGGTAGGGTATAAAAAGATTGAAGAAAAAGCTATCTTTAACACTTTGGACAAAATTTTCTAAATACGATAGGTAATAACCCAGTAAAAAATTACTGGTTCTATTTGTAACTGACTCGCCCAGAAATACTTCCAGTTTCATTTGCCACGATTCAAATAAGTAGTGCTCTCTGCATTCTATTGAAGTAGCTGTAGAACTGGCGCCAAGACATTTGTTCTTCATTGTATTTTTTCCTTCCGGAATATAATGTCTTATATTTTTTCTGGATTTTCTAATGGATTAACACTTTGGACAAAATTTTCTAAATACGATTGGTAATAACCCAGTAAAAAAGTAATGGTTATACAGGTGGCGCAAAAGTAACCTTTCGATGTTTTTTGTGCCAAAGTCACCGACCGATTATTGGTCAAATAAATAGTCAGCAATATTCCGCGTTCTGGAGCAGTATAGCGTAACATTGTTTATTAACGTGTATTTCGCATGTGTTCACTACACAAATGTCAACATTAGGCATTAGGGGCAAATCGCAAAATTTATAGCATTTTCTGATAGGAGGATTACTTTTGCGCCACCTTGTATTTGTAAATGACTCGCCCAGAAATACTTCCAGTTTCAATTGCCATGATTCAAATAAGTATTGCTCTCTGCACTCTATTGAAGTAGCAGTAGAACTGGCGCCAAGACATTTGTTCTTCACTGTATTTTTTCCTTCCGGAATATATGTAATGTGTTATATTTTTTCTGGATTTTCGAATGGATAACTTAATTCCAAAAATCCGGAAAAGTAAGCGAATCTATAAATATAACTTTCAAATTGTCAGCTTAATTCCAAAAATCTCAAAAAGGAAGCGAGGCTATCGGCACAATCTTGTTCCTTTAAATACTATCAAAAGGTCAAGCTGACAGCGACAGATAAACTATTACTATGTGTGAAATTTCAGAGGATTTAGATACATACACGCTGAAAAATCGCTTCTGCAGTACATTTCCCAAACATATTCTGCTTGAAACATATATGGGCAAATGTAAGTTTGTTTTAAACTTTGGGATTGAAACAAGTAAGAAAGTTTCAGTCGGGTAAACCGACTAAGGTATGCTACCCTCACTTTGTGAGTAATGTAATATGGAATATTACACAAATTAATGTGTCAATTTGTGTGGGAGGTACCAGAAGGGGTTTATCACATACACTTATTTTTCACTGAAAAGTAGATACTGTAAAAACATTGCACTGTGACGAATTATAAGCGTTTATGTGCACTAGTATATAACGTTATGAGCTATTAAATTTTTGTATAATTTTACCATTTTGTGTGGGAGCTACAAAAAGGGGCGTGGTGGTAACGCCCATTTTTCACAGGACTATAGGTACATCAAAAGCGTTACACTGTGCAAAATTTTGTCGTATTTTCGTGCATTGGTACTCACGCTATAAGACTTTAAAATTTTGTACAAAATGGTACCTTTGTGTGGGAGGTACCAAAAGGGGCGTGGCAATAACGCCCATTTTTCACAGGACTGTAGGCGGTGTAAAGGCATTACCCTATGTAAAATTTCAAGTATTTTTATGCACTGCAATAAATGTTATAAGCTGTTAACTTTTTGTAGAAAATGGTTCCTGTGTGTGGGAGGTACCAAAAGGGGCGGTTCCACTTCCCACATTTTTCTCAAGTTGATAGCGACACATAAACTACGCGTGGTATACAGATGATTCGGAGAAGTAATATAGAATTTATTGGAGAATCAATATTTCACTAAATGTTAACCCTATGTCGACTTAGCATGTTTTTAGGGAGATTGCAGTTTTAATTTCTCAATATTCCAAGTTATATTCATTCAAAATTTGGTGTTTGTCCGTCAACTCAATCAAAAGTTATTCACAAAACAGTACATGTCATTCGATTTCCATCATAAAGGAATTCCACACAAATTTAAGAAATTCATCAAACTTTGAGGTACCAGAAGGGCCTCTTATGAAAACTACATTTTTGCACTAAGAATAGTTTAGAATGGAGGTATCGATATGTTTGAATCAAAAAAAAAATATATTTGGAAGACAAATTTTAAATAATGTATATTTCTGAGGAAATAAATTTTATTTGAAAATCAATAAAATATACTTGGAACGCATATATTAATATATTACATTAAAATATATTTGCAAACTAATTTTCTCAAATAAAATATGTGTTTAATATAAATAATTTAAATGTACATTTAACTTAACATACACTTAATAATATGGTGATTCCCCTCCGATTTTAAAATTTACCACGGAAAACTACATCGATTAAACCACATTTTGTTAAAATGTGTTTTATCCCCTCACCATAGAGTGGAGGGTATACATTAGGCCGGGTCGATTTGTGGGGAGGCAAAAAAAAGTTGCCATTGCTCAATGAAAATCGTATTCTAAGGATTTAAATATTAATGGAAATTTCCGAACATATAAAATTTCTAAAAAATTGCACTTTTAGCTAAAAAAATCTGAAAACTTGCCTTTAAATTATGGCATTAATAAATTGCCAAAATACATACTTAAAAACAAATTAATCTTTGTTTCGGAAATATTAGTCCCAAGTAAAAAATATTAAGATGGAAACATAGTTCAGAACCACATCCTCCCACACTTATAATATGTAACTGCCTGTTTCTGTATTTCTAACGAAAGTCTCTGCGAACGAAAACCAGTCACTCACTTTCGTCAGGAATTTGGTTTCTCTAGCGTTATATCGTTCGGAAAATAATGTAATTGCCAGATCAATAATTTCACAACTTCCGGTCTAAAAAAGCACACATTTTTGTATGGTCGACCTTAGCAAATACATCTCTGTACTATGTACACTAGCGGTGGCCAAAAAAGCAACCCTGGGTGGTCAGCTAAGCTGCACCAAGACTCTCATTTCTTTCTCTCTCTCTCTCACGTCTCTCATTGTGCACTGATAATTTTTTTTCCATCTTAGCGAGCAACCAATATTGACTTCTTTATGCTAAAATATGTACACATATGTACACAATTTTATTATTATTTAATTGTTTTTACCATAATTGTATTAATATCTACTTATTTTTTGCTTTTAATAATGTTTATTTTGTCATTGTTCCTATCAGTCGACAAATAAAATAATGTGACTCGATCTGACATTTGTGTTCGCCGAGATGACAGCAAAGTTATAGAGAAACCAAAATTTGCACTGAAATGATTACGTTGTCGTACGAGTTCATTATCGTATGACTTCTCGTTGTGATGGTAGTTAGTGAAACCCAAATCAGCTGTTTGTCGTCTGGCAGGCGAACGAAAGCAAATTTTTAAGTTACAGAAACAGGCTATAAATGTGTCAAATGTTATATATTTGGAGTGTACTCTGAACTTATGTATGATTAAAGCAGAATATGTTTGGGACAGTATATAGACTTACATATGAAGTTCAGTATACATATATCTTTCAGATTTGCTTATGTGTACGAGTATATGTAAAGAGTCCGCCATCTAACGTTTTTTTTTTTCAACTAGTGCTTATTTCGTGAATGGTAACACTTAGCTCATGTCTGATTTGACAGATAATTAGTTTTATCCTTCCGCTGAACGAATATGGTTGTGTATACGCTTGAACAATGCTGGGAAATATTGCGACATTACTTTGAAAATTTTGATTTTCAATTTTTTTTTCATTTTTGATTTTCATTTGATTTTTATTTTTTTATTTTGATCTTGGTGGGAATGTAAACAAGCAAAATTGTCGCATTTGGGGCACAGAAAACACGCACGCATACATTGAAAAGCCGACACACCCAAAACTAGTCACTGTTTGGTGCGGATTTTGGTCCAGAGGCATAATTGGGCCATTTTTCTTCGAAAATGAGCAAGGAGTGGCCGTTACAGTCAATGGCGATCGTTATCGGGCCATGTTGAACGAATTTTTGTTCACAAAAATTTAAGAGAAGGATATTGGCAACATTTGGTTTCAACAGGACGGCGCTACGTGCCACACAGCCGAAGCTACACTCGATGTTTTGCGCCCTGTTTTTGAAGACCGCATTATCAGCCGCAGAGCTGATGTCGTTTGGCCACCTCGGAGCTGCGATTTGACACCGTTGGACTATTATTTGTGGGGTGCCCTCAAAGATAAGTGTTACGCAGACAAGCCAGAGACAATTGACCCTTTAAAGGACAATATTCGAGAAGCCATTGGTGAAATACAGCTGCACACAATCGATAATGTGCTTAAAAATTGGACCGATCGTGTAGGCAATGAAATTATTTTCCATTATTAAACGGAAGGATTGTACTTTCAAATAAAAAAGAAATTTGAGAAAATATTCAGTAGTTTTTTTATAGCATTTTCAAAAAAAAGTATATATTTTGCATGTTAATAACCATATTTTAATAAGTATAATTATAGCCCACAGTCAGTGTTGCCAGAAATGACGATTTATCGTCATTTTGACGATTTTCAGAGCCAAAAAATAGGACATGACGATTTTTGCCCCGAAATGACGATGTTTTATGATATGAAAAAGTAAGGAAAACTTTACAAATTATTCTTATATTAAAATTTTTTTATAATTCCTTCGGGATATATTTACTCTCCCATTTATCTCTTTAAAATGAAAGCTGTTAATTTTTGGTACAAAAAGGTCCATTTGTGTGGGAGGTACCAAAAGGGGCGTGCCAATAACGCCCTTTTTCTCCGGACTCTAGGTACTATAAAAGCATTGCACTGTACAAAATTTCAAGTCTGTATGCACTGGTATTAAGATTATAAGCTGTTAACTTTTGGTACAAAATGGTCCATTTGTGTGTACCAAAAGGAGCGTGAAAATAATGCCCATTTGTGACTGTATTGTAGGTACTATTAAACCATTACACTGTACAAAATTTCAAGTCTTTGTATGCACTGGTAATAAAGTTATAATTGTAAAAAATTGTCCATCTGTGTGGGAGGTACCAGAAGGGGCGTGGCAACTTCGCCCATTTTTCTCGAGGTAATAGTTACTAATAAACTAATACTATGTGTAGAATTTCAGAGGATTCAAGTAAGTGGTATAGAAGTTATTAAATAATCAATATTTCTCTAAATGTTAACCCGTTGTGCGGGAGGTTCTAGAAGGAGTGGACCAATATGGCCCATCGAACTTAGCCGGAGATAGAAGAAGATATTACCACATACCAAATTTGAAGTCAATCGGGTACTCCTTTCGAGAGTTATCGTGCACAACAGCCAGCAGACTGACAGACAGACGGACGGACATTGCTCATTCGACTTAAAATTACCCAAAACGGATATCCGCCGAACATACTTAGGGTCTTAGGTCACTCCTTCGATGTGTTACACTTTTGGCTCGTAGCAAATGATATATATCCTCCTCTCTAAGGTGAGGGGATAAATATACATACTCGTATTTACAACAGAGATTTTTAAATCTTCAAACTCGTATAAGTATATAAAATCGTTTGTACATTTGTTAGTAACGCATGATCTCCGAACCAAAAAAGCGAATGGGCTGAAAATTTAACAATATATTCATTTTGGGCTCATTAGTGTTTTAAAATTAGTTTCACCTGCGGAGTGGTCAAGCTGTTTGCGAAATTCGCATTTTCATAGCGATTTGAATGAAATATAAAATGTGTGTGTGGTTTATCTTGATACATGTTTATATGTTTCTCACCGGTATATGGTCAATGTATGCATTTTTTAATGAAATACCAATGAATAACAAACCAATACATCCAACCAGGACGTGCAGGTCAACGTCCGCTGGGGTCAGCCGTCCGTCCGGTCGTCTGTCTGTTGGCTGGTGCGCACAATAACTCGCGAAAGTAGTATCTAATTGACTTCAATTTTGGTATGTGGTAATTTTTTTCTATATCCGGCTAGGATCGAAGGTGGGCCATATTGGTCCCCTCCTTCTAGTACCTCCCCCACAAAGGGTTAATATTTAGTAAATTATTGATTATTTAATAATTTCTATACTACTTATATGAATCCTATGAAATTGGATTGCCACGCCTCTTTTGGTACCTCCCACACAAAAGTTAACTGTTTATAGCTTTAATGTCAGTTTTTGCAAATACTTGAAATGTTGTACAGTGTAATGCTTTTATAGTACCTAGAGTCCAGTGAAAAGTGAGCGTACTTCTCTTGTTTTTTTATCTTGTTTTTGGCCCAAGGACGATCCCTATTGAATTTGGTTAAAATCGGTTCTGATTTAGATATAGCCCCCATATATAGGGCAATCCATGTCGAGGTTCCCTACTTTTTTAAAGAAAAAATTCAAATTGAATGGGGAATGTTTATTATCGTTTGGCACGCCCCTTTTGGTACCTCTCACACAAATGTACTATTTTGCACCATACGTTAACAGCGTATAACTTGAATACCAGTGCATTCAAAGACTAGAAATTTTGTACAGAGTAATGTTTTTATAATACCTACAGTTCAGTGAAAAATGGGCTTAATAGCCATGCCCCTTTTGGTACCTCCCTCGCAAAGGTCCAATTTGGTACGAAAAGTTAACGGCTAATATGTTTAATACTAGAGCCTGCAAATACTTAAAATTTTGTACAGTGCAATGTTTTTATAGTATCTACACGCTGAAAAAAAATCGCTTCTGTAGTATATTGTCCCAAACATATTCGGCTTGAAATAAACATATGTTTAGGGTACACTCCAAATATATAATATTTTACACACACAAATATTATATGTTTGTGAGGATATTGTTCTAAACAAAAATATGCTCCCATTCAAATATTTTTTATTTGGAACTAGTATTTCCGAAACAAGGATTCGTTTGTAATTATTTATTTTGGTAATGTATTAAATACCTTAACTTAAAGACAAGTTTTCTGTTTTTCAGATTTTCAAAGAGAAATTTTTTTATTAATTTTATATGTTTGTAAAATTTAATCAAAACTTAAATCGAACAATCTTTCGTAAATATAAACGACATTGATGGATTGACAAAAAGTGATGAATAGGAATATTTATAAATATGGACATTTTTAGCTATAAAGTTCAACACGAAAACTAGGAAAAACTAACTAAAATTCGAAAATGTCAGTAATGTTTTAAAAATCTTTTTAAATAAAACATATTTGGAAATCTTCTTAAACAATAACTTTGTTTGTGTGTAAACACATATTTTATTTGTGAAATTCAGTTTGCAAATAAATTATGTTCTAATATATTAATATATGCGTTCCAAACAAAATTTCTTGATTTTCAAATAAAATTTATTTGTTAACAAATATATAATATTTAAAAAAATCGTTTCCAATTATATTTTCTTTCGTTCCAAACATATCAAAAATGACGATTTTCCTCCGTGTACAGTCTGTTGAATAATTAGCGTTATTAGCACGCCCCTTTTGCTACTTCCCATTTTGTACAAAACACAAGTAAGACAGTTCAGTCGGGTAAACCGACTATTGAATCCCCTCACCATGAATCTCAAAAAAAATTAGTAAATTTATTTATTTGTTTGTTTTGTTTAAATTATTATCAATTTAAATTGCGTTTAATAACTTTAAAGTATATACTGATATTAAAGTTCAAAGCTGTTTACTTTTGGTACAAATGCCCAATGGTATGTACTATAGGTACTAAATAAAAGCATTAAACACTACAAAATTTCAATTGCACTGGTATTAATGTTATAAGCTGTTAACTTTTGGTGTAAAATGGTCCATTTGTGTGAGAGTTTCCAAAAGGGGCGTGCCAATTACGGCCACTTTTCTCTAGACTCTAGGTACTATAAAAGCATTGCACTGTACGAAATTTTAAGTATTTGTATGTACAGGTATTAAAGTTAAAAGCAGTTAAAGTAAAAATTTTGGTAAAAGAGGTCCATTTGTGGGGGAGGTACCAAAAGGAGCGTGGCAGTAATGTCAGGATAACCATAATCATTTTTCGGAAAGGAGGACATTTGTGACAATTACAAAGGGCTCTTGGAACCTTCGGAAAACACTTTTTTTAAATAAAAAAGCAGTAATCTAAAAAATTAGATATAACCAAAAATTTAATTTTTTTAACGATAATGTCTTATACTATATATCTACATGAAGTATGTATTGCGAATAAGGATATAATTTGTCAATGTTACAAAGGAACTCTTTGGATAAGAAAAAACAAACGACTAGATTCGTTGTAAAATATGGGCATAAATTAATATTTAAAAGCAGATCAATAAATTCTATTAATATTACAAATGTGTGATTATATTCCCAGTGAGATCATTTAATTAATGCAGTCTACTTTTAAATATTTAGCTGAGGAAGATATATGCTTTACCAGAGACGGCTTTGAGAACAAAAACTTATAAAATGCTATAGAGGCGTACTTTTGTTAGTGCAAATTGTAGATTTTACTGACTCAATTTATATACGTTTCCTTACATCTGCCCATTGTGCGTTATTCACGGAGATTAGTCTGTCCACACTGCTGTTTGTGCCTGGTATAGCAAAAAACTGTTTAAAAAGATATTTAAAAAAAGTAAGAGAGTTTAGTCGGGTAACACGACTTATGAATCCACTCACCTTGAGTCCCAAAAAAATATTCGTAAATTTTTTTTTGTTAATTAAATTATTATCAATTTAAATTGCATTTAACAACTTTAAAGTATGTACTGGTATTAATGTTATAAGCTGTTAACTTTTGGTGCAAAATGGGCCATTCGTGTGGGAGTTACCAAAAGGGACGTGCCAATAACGCCCACTTTTCTCTGGGCTCTAGGTACTATAAAAACAAAACACTGTAAACAATTTCAAGTATTTGTATGAACATATATTAAGGCTAAAAGCAGTTAACTTTTGGTATAAAATGGTCCATTTGTGTGGGTGGTATCAAGAGGGGCGAGGCAATATTGCCCATTTTTCTTGAGGTGTTAGCGACTAATAAACTACGAGTAAGTAGTTTAGAAGGTATTAAAGAATCAATATTTCACTAAATGTTAGACCTTTGTGGGGGAGGTACTAGAAGGAGTGGACCAATATGGCCCATCTTCGAACGTAGCTGGAGATAGAGAAAAATATTACCGAATACCAAATTTAAAAGTCAATCGGTTAATCTTTTCCAGAAAGACGGACTGATGAACATTACTCAAAAAACTTAAAATGACCCAAATCGAGTTTCCGCCAAACATTCTTGGGGTTTTAGGTCACTCATTCGATGTGTTACACTTTTGGCTCGTAGCAAATGATACTCGTATATACCCTCCTTTCTAAGGTGAGGGGATAAAAACATATTGAGGTAAGCCGTACAGAAAAATAAAAAGTGAATTTTCTCGCGTGATTAACTAATAAATTTCACCGTTGCGTCACCCATTCAAACAAAACATTGAATAATCAAAACCATGATTGTTCCAACTATAAAAAATACATTTGAATCAGTATAAAAAAGGAGGACAAATCCCACATTTTTGAAAAAGGAGCGAGGACGGGAGGACTATGGTAAAAAAGGAGGACGTATGGTAACCCTGAGTAATGCCCACTTTTCACTGTATTGTAGGTACTATTAAACCATTACACTGTACAAAATTGCAAGTCTTTGTATGTACTGGTAATAAAGTTATAAGCTATTAACTTTTGGTTCAAAATTGCCATTTGTGTGGGAGGTGCCAAACAGGGCGTGGCAACTTCGCCCATTTTTCTCGAGGTAATAGTGACTAATAAACTAATACTATGTGTAGAATTTCAGAGGATTAAAATACGTAGTATAGAAGTTAATAAATAATATTTTACTAAATGTTAACCCTTTGTGGGGGAGGTACTAGAAGGAGAGGACCAATATGGCCCATCTTCGAACTTAGCGGGAGATAGAAGAAAATATTACCACATACCAAATTTGAAGTCAATCGGTTACTCCTTTCGAGCGTTATCGTGCGCACAAGCCAGCAGACAGACAGACAGACGGACGGACATCATTCGACTTAAAATGACCCCAAACGGATATCCGCCGAACATACTTAGGGTCTTAGGTCACTCCTTCGATGTGTTACACTTTTGGTTCGTAGCAAATGATATATACCCTCCTCTCTAAGGTGAGAGGATAATTAAAAGCTTATATCATGAATATAAATACATATATATACCCAAAGTATAGTTTTTAAAATTCCCCAGTGTATAGTTTTTAAAATTCCTACAGTCCATTTAAAAATAGGAGTTATGACTGCAGCCTCCTTGAGTAACTCCCATACAAAAAGAGCCAGGACATACCAAAATTAAATAGCTCATAATAAAAGAACATATACCAGAGTATATTTGCATTGCTCACGAAGTGTATACCTTAGTCGGTTTACCCGACTGAAATTTCTTACTTGTTTTGTAGTGTGTAGGGACATTGGGTTTGTTAATTCTAAATATTCTGAATTATATTCAGTAAAAATTTGATGTTTAGCCGTCAACCCAATCAAAAGTTATATGCAAAACTTTAAAGGCAATTCGATTTGCATTATAAAGAAATTTTAAACGAATTTCAAAAATTTCATAAAATTTGCATCACCTCTCATGAAAAACTGCTCGTTTCGACTAAGACTACTTTGGAATGGAATATTTAGAATATCCAGTAGCTTCAATACATTGAATATAAATGAGACTGCATCTTAGTATTGCGTCTTAGAGAGCTTCATCGTTAGCTTCAATTGTGAAATTGCGCTATTATATCAGTATTAAGTTTTGCGATTTTATGGGAATTTTTTAATAGCAGTTGTTTTTTTACCCGACACCACAGACCTTAAATTAGACAGACCTTAGATTAGACAGATCCGGACGAAACGTCAAAATCTATCAGTTACGAACGAATAGGAATGAAATGTCACACGCGAAAAAACACTTTTCCGCGAACATAGTTTGAATTTTTTTTGCACCATTCGATTAATATTAATTTTTTAATTGTGACAATTACAAAAAATTCGGGAAAATCGGTCCGAAATCCGCGGAAAACCTCACTCTTCGAAGTCCTACTCGTTGAAATTTCTATTCGTTCGTAACTGGCAACTTACTCGCTCCGGGATGACATATCTTATTATTTATTATTTTTGCCCGACACCACACTTTGGTATTATGACTTTGTGCATTAGTTTGTAACGCCTTAACTGAAAATAGGTACTCGTAGGTCCATAGCTTATCGATCGGTTTGATCGACACGGGATCAATTTTTGAGTCGATTTTGCAATGTCCGTCTCTCAATATATTCTAGTGATCAAATGGGCACGACCCACAGTGCTATGTGTCACATTAGCAAAAATCGAGAATAATGTATTGGCTCAAGTAATGGTAAAAGTGGTACCCATGACATCTTAACAAACCAATTAAGATAAATAACAACAATATTTTTTGATTTCGCTCTTTAATTTGTATGTGCAAATCGAACACAAAATTAACTACCTTAAATGTACGCTTTAAAATTCGTTTATTAGAGAAATTAAACCAAACTTTTTGTATGAAACATTTAATCGAATTTTTATACCCTACACCACACTGTGGTACAGGGTATTATAAGTTTGTTTCATGGCAGATGTTTGTAACACCTAAAAATGCTATAGCTAGACCCACCTTAAAGTATACCGATCGACATAGAATCACTAGCTGAGTCGATTTAACGATGTCTGTCCGTCCGTCCGTCCGTCTGTCCATGTAAAGTTGTTCGTCGACTACAGGTCGCAATTTCACTCCGATCGTTCTGAAATTTTGCAGTTTACAGTATTTCGCGGCTGTTAAGATCGCTATTGAATTTGGTTGAAATCGGTTAAGATTTAGCTATAGCTCCCATATATATGTTTCGTCCGATTTTGCTCTTTAGTCCTGTAGAAGCTGTATTTTACATCCAATCATTTTGAAATTTAGAATGGTGGAGTTTCTTGACCCATGAACCAACACTACCGAATTTGAAGAAAATCGGTTAAGATTTAGCTATAGCTCCCATATATATGTTTCGTCCGATTTGGCCCTTTAGTCATATAGAAGCTGTATTTGACATCCGATCGTTTTGAAATTTAGAATGGTAGAGTTTCTTGATCCATGAACCAACACTGCCGAATTTGAAGAAAATCGGTTAAGATTTAGCTATAGCTCCCATATATATGTTTCGTCCGATTTTGCTCTTTAGTCCTGTAGAAGCTGTATTTTACATACAATCATTTTGAAATTTAGAATGGTATAGTTTCTTGATCCATGAACCAACACCGAATTTGAAGAAAATCGGTTAAGATTTAGCTATAGCTCCCATATATATGTTTCGTCCGATTTGGCCATTTAGTCCTATAAAAGCTGTATTTTACATCCAATCGTTTTGAAATTTAGAATGGTAGAGTTTCTTGATCCATGAACCAACACTACCGAATTTGAAGAAAATCGGTCAAGATTTAGCTATAGCTTCCATATATATGTTTCGTCCGATTTGGCCATTTAGTCCTATAAAAGCTGTATTTTACATCCAATCGTTTTGAAATTTAGAATGGTAGAGTTTCCTGATCCATGAACCAACATTGCCGAATTTGAAGAAAATCGGTTAAGATTTAGCTATAGCTCCCATATATATGTTTCGTCCGATTTGGCCATTTAGTCCTATAAAAGCTGTATGTTACATCCAATCGTTTTGAAATTTAGAATGGTAGGGTTTCTTGATTCATGAACCTACATTGCCGAATTTGAAGAAAATCGGTTAAGATTTAGCTATAGCTCCCATATATATGTTTCGTCCGATTTGGCCCTTTAGTCCTATAAAAGCTGTATTTTACATCCAATCGTTTTGAAATTTAGAATGGTAGAGTTTCTTGATCCATGAACCAACACTACCGAATTTGAAGAAAATCGGTTAAGATTTAGCTATAGCTCCCATATATATGTTTCGTCCGATTTGGCCCTTTAGTTCTATAGAATCTATATTTTACATCCAATCGTTTTGAAATTTAGAATGGTAGAGTTTCTTGATCCATGAACCAACATTGTCGAATTTGAAGAAAATCGGTTAAGATTTAGCTATAGCTACCATATATATGTTTCGTCCGATTTGGCCATTTAGTCCTATAAAAGCTGTTTTTTACATCCAATCGTTTTGAAATTTAGAATTGTAGAGTTTCTTGATCCATGAACCAACATTGCCAAATTTGAAGAAAATCGGTTAAGATTTAGCTATAGCTCCCATATATATGTTTCGTCCGATTTGGCCCTTTAGTCCTATAAAAGCTGTATTTTACATCCAATCGTTTTGAAATTTAGAATGGTAGAGTTTCTTGATCCATGAACCAACATTGCCGAATTTGAAGAAAATCGGTTAAGATTTAGCTATAGCTACCATATATATGTTTCGTCCGATTTGGCCATTTAGTCCTATAAAAGCTGTATTTTACATCCAATCGTTTTGAAATTTAGAATGGTAGAGTTTCTTGATCCATGAACCAACATTGCCGAATTTGAAGAAAATCGGTTAAGATTTAGCTATAGCTCCCATATATATGTTTCATCCGATTTGGCTCTTTAGATCCAATCGTTTTTTATACCCTACACCACACTGTGGTACAGGGTATTATTTAAGTATAAAATGTCCCAAAAGTAAATTTATGTAAACAATTTATACATGAATTACAAAATTTATATATCAGAGTTATTCAATATTACGACAGTGGTGTAGGGTATTATATAGTCGGCACCGCCCGACTTTAGCCTTTCCTTACTGGTTAATATTACAAAAATGCCAAGTCAGCAGAAAATTGCCTTCATATTTTTCAAAATTGCTTTGAATAATTCAATTTTTTTTAACGTAAAAAAGTTTGCAACTTCGATTGAAATGAAAACAATTAAACGCGTTAAGTTCGACCATGCCGAATCTTATATATCTTCCACCATGGATTGCATCCAGTTTTATTACTGGAAAAATCTTTGGATATGGAGCAAATCATGAAACGATCCTTTGTATTTAAGTAAATTATTAAAAACCGAACGCTGCAATTTTTAGGCCGCAAAAATGTGGTGTTTGTGGCTTGAAATAGCTTTTTTTAGAGCTACATCTACACGGGAACTACAACAAAATAAAATTGTATTTGTATACATGTTATTGAGATAAATTCTTGCCAAAATACAATAAAATAATAAAATGTGGTTTTATGGCTTAAATAAGCCTTTCTGGGAGCGACATCTATAGGTGGACTACGAGTATAACAAAATATGAACTAAATAATAAAATGTTTACTACGATGAATTCTTGTCTTAATTAAATACAAACTGCAAAGATTTAGTTAAAATGCGTAGAAAATATGGAATTTATGGCTTATTTGGAGCGGCCTCTATAGCGACCTCTATAAGGTGACTATAACAAAATATGAACCGATTTGTACAATTTTTGCTGTGATGAATTCTTGTCAAAACAGAATACAGACTGCAAAGTTTCTGCTAAATTGCTTTAAAAATATGCTATCTATGGCTCAAAAACCGTATTTTGGAACGACCTCTTTAGGGGAGATATATCAAAACATTGACCGATATGTCCCATTTGCAATCTCAAACAACCTGCAACAATAAGAAACATTTCTACCACATGTTATCAACCTATTATTATGGACTGTAGCGTAATTACAACAGAGGGACGAACGCAATCTAAACATTTAATGTAAATGTAAACTTTATATTGCATTGAATCGCGTTTGCATTTTAATATAAATCCCCCTACCAATGACTGCTCAAGATTTTTTCGATATAAACCTGTAACTTCTGTCCGAGGTAAAAATTCCTTTTAAACCTAACAGCTATCTCGAATATTTTTCGAGATTTTCTTTTTTTTTTTCGACCATATTAGTATTTTGTTAGAATGAATACGACATACCCATTAAGACAAAAGATATGGCCATTTGAAGTTATACTTTCCAAAAAATATTCTTTGCCAAAAATACAAAAGATTTCAGGAGTACAAAATATATTTGTTTAAAGCCTTATTTCGGAAGACAAAGCGCGACTTACATAATTTTATTAACATTATTGGCAAACAACCAACTAGGGATGTAACGAAAGTGACTTTAGCGAAAGCGAATATTGAAATATATTTCTTGCGAATGCGAATAATGGTTTGACCCTTTAGTACTAACAAATTTAAAGAACTGAATTGATACTTTTCCAGGATATTCAAGTATTAAGAATGTTTTCCATAGTTTTACCTCCTGTTACCACAATGACAAATATATTTCTTCAACTGTTTTGAAGAGAAGTGGCAGAGGTTTTCATTGGTATTAATATCTTCAAATTGTGTGAAGGGAATAAGGAGATTTAACACTTTTAACAAATGGAAGCGAATACTGAAATATATTTTTGCGAAAGCGAATAATCCAAAGATGGTTTTTGCGAATGCGAAAGCGAATAATTCGCGAATGCGAATATTCGTTACATCCCTGCTACCAACCACAAGTATGTGGAGTAGATTTAAAACTCTTTATAATTTGAATTATTGTAAATCTAGAAAGGTTAGGAATTTTAATTTTACGTAATATAAGATTTGACAGGGGAATTATGCGTATCCTCAGGGACTCCAAATAATCATCCATAAAAATAGTAATTGAAAATCAATTATAAACATTAGTAACAACAAGTAAGAAAGTTCAGTCGGGTAAATCGACTTATGAATCCCCTCAGCTTGAGTCGCAAAAAAAATTAGTAAATTTATTTTTTTGTTGTTTTAATTTAATTATTATCAATTTAAATTGCATTCAATAACTTTAAAGTATGCACTGGTATTAAAGTTAAAAGCTGTTTACATTTGGTACAAAATGGTCCATTTGTGTTGGAGGTAACAAAAGGGGCGAGCCAATAACGGTCACTTTTCTCTGAACTCTAGTTACTATAAAAGCATTACACCGAACAAAAATTCACGTTTCTGTGGACTCTAGGTACTATAAAACCATTACTCTGTACAAAATTTCAAGTATTTGTATGCTCTGGTATTAAAGATATAAGCTAATAACTTTTGGTACAAAATGGTCCATTTGTGTGGGAGGTACCAAAAGGGGCGTGCAAATAACGCCCACTTTTATCTGGACTCTAGGTACTATAAAAGCATTACACTGTTCAAAATTTCAAGTATTTGTACGAACTGATATAAAAGCCATAAGCAGCGTACTTTTGGTGCAAAATGGTTCATTTGTGTGGGAGTTACCAAAAAGGGAGTGACCACTTCGCCCTTGATGAAACTAATGCTATGTGTGCAATTTCAGAAGATTCTATTAAGTAGTATAGAAGATATTAACGAATCAATATTTCACCGAAAATACTTAGGGTCTTAGGTCACTCCTTCAATGTGTTACACTTTTGGTTCGTAGTAAATTATATATAACCTCCTTTCTAAGGTGAGGGGAACATAAATCATGTAACATTATATTTTACACTGATCCAGAAACAAAACGCACGATTTTTATTGTAAAAAAAATTTGTTTCAGAGAATTATCTTAGTATTTTTTATTATTAATATTTTTATTATTATGATAGAAGGATCTAAGACAATTATGTGTGAAACAAAGTATCGCCAAAATGCTCACCACGGCTTCGGTGGCAGACATTTAATTAATACAAAAAAACTGAATATACGAATATTTTTTTGGGACTCAAGGTAAGGGGATTAATAAGTCGGTTTACCCGACTGAACTTTCCTACTGGTCTAAATATCAATAACTTCTGAACGGCTTAATGAAAAAATCTGAAAAAAATTACCAAAGCTTGTCTTCGGGTGTACTAACAAATATTAAAAATGGGATCTCAACTGAAATTTTTTGGACTTTCTAAATACAATTCTTGTTTTTAGAAACTGGAAATAAAAAGTTTCCAAAATTGCATTGCAAATTTTAGTCCTTCCTTTAAGATCCAAGGTAGAAAATCTTGAAAAAAAACAGTAAGGAAAGGCTAAAGTCGGGCGGTGCCGACTATATAATACCCTACACCACTCTCGTAATATTGAATAACTCTGATATATAAATTTTGTAATTCATGTATAAATTGTTTACATAAATTTACTTTTGGGACATTTTATACTTAAATAATACCCTGTGCCACAGTGTGGTGTAGGGTATAAAAACGATTGGATCTAAAGAGCCAAATCGGATGAAACATATATATGGGAGCTTTAGCTAAATCTTTACCGATTTTCTTCAAATTCGGCAATGTTGGTTCATGAATCAAGAAACTCTACCATTCTAAATTTCAAAACGACTGGATGTAAAATACAGCTTCTACAGGACTAAAGGGCCAAATCGAACGAAACATGTATATGGGAGCTATAGCTAAATCTTAACCGATTTTCTTCAAAATCGGTAGAGTTGGTTCATGGAACAATAAACTCTACCATTCTAAATTTCAAAACGATTGGATGTAAAATGCAGCTTCTATAGAACTAAAGGGCCAAATCGGACGAAACATATATGTGGGAGCTATAGCTAAATCTTAACCGATTTTCTTCAAATTCGGCAATGTTGGTTCATGGATCAAGAAACTCTACCATTCTAAATTTCAAAACAATTGGATGTAAAATACAGCTTTTATAGGACTAAATGGCCAAATCGGACGAAACATATATATGGGAGCTATAGCTAAATCTTTACCGATTTTCTTCAAATTCGGTAGTGTTGGTTCATGGATCAAGAAACTCTACCATTCTAAATTTCAAAATGATTGGATGTAAAATACATCTTCTACGGGACTAAAGAGCAAAATCGGACGAAACATATATATTGGAGCTATAGCTAAATCTTAACCAATTTTCTTCAAATTCGGCAATGTTGGTTCATGGATCAAGAAACTCTACCATTCTAAATTTCAAAACGATTAGATGTAAAATACAGCTTCTATAGGACTAAAGGGCCAAATCGGACGAAAGATATATATGGGAGCTATATCTAAATCTGAACCGATTTCAACCAAATTCAATAGCGATCTTAACAGCCGCGAAATACTCTAAACTGCAAAATTTCAGAACGATCGGAGTGAAATTGCGACCTGTAGTCGACGAACAACTTTACATGGACAGACGGACGGACGGACATCGTTAAATCGACTAGTGATTCTGAGTCGATCGGTATACTTTAAGGTGGGTCTAGCTGTGTTATTTTCAGGTGTTACAAACATCTGCCGTGAAACAAACTTATAACACCCTGTACCACAGTGTGGTGTAGGGTATAAAAATATTTTGCGGATCTTAGGTTAGGTTAGGTTGAATAGAGGAGACGTTTAAAACGTCTCATGTCCATGGACATACACTTAAGCCAGTGGTTCGGCCTGTTGTGCGCTCCTTATTTATGATTTTCATACCCCACGGATTACAGAAAATCGGTACTAGACACGTATTTTCTCAGTATCTTCCAGTCATATCCTCTGAGATGAGTCAAGTCTGGCAATATGTCGGAACCGAAATATCGGGATCTTGCATGTGTGAAAGCTGGGCAGTGACACAGAAAATGTTCTATCGTTTCGATGTTTTCCCTGCATGCCCTGCACTCGTCGTTTTCTGCTAGTCCTATGCTATGAAGATGTGCCTGTAAGCTTGAGTGTCCCGTTAGAACACTTATCATCTTACTACTCTCGATCTTGTTTAGTTTCAGAAAACTACTAGTTTTCTTCTCATTTGGGTCACCCCACAGTATCTTTGCAGTTGCTCCTACAGTTGCTCTATTCCACACAGTTTTGTGAGTCATCACTGCCCAATGCTTCAACTCATCCTTCGTGGCTTCGAAAGGTTTCCAATTTTCCAAGTTTATTACTCGAAGTTCTCTGCCCTTTGAAGCCAAGCTGTTTGCTCGTTCATTTCCAATCACTCCGTTGTGTCCCGGTACCCAGAAAATACTCAGTTGACCATGGACTGAGTAATTATTTATCGTTCTTTTACAGTCTAACACGGTTCTGGATTTGACCCGCGGATCTTACTGTTCTGCTATTCATACACAAATTTTAGCATTCTACGATGATTTGTTTGTTTTTTTTTTTATAAAATTTGTAGGTTTTACGGTATTACAGAATTTGTTTAAAATCCTCTCGAACACAGACAAAATTGTTCTGTTGTGGTTCTATTCAAATGCTAACAAGATTGCGACCGAATTGGTAATGAAAAATATTTGCTCAATGGTCCACTAAATTGTATATGCATTTTAAAGATTTCCGCTTCAAAGAGAAGTCAAATATGTGCAATGTGATAGGGCATAAAGATTAGTGCCCCTCAGCGCATCGAAATACGTTGGTTTCATTGAGGATACACACCTGTGGTGCGGACGCATTGTAATAAATACTTCTTTTCCTGAACCACATTGCGTGTGTGTGACATATAAATATACTCGTAACCAGATACTGGATTCAAAAGCTTTGGCTCAAAAAATACTTTTTGTTTCGATTATTTTGATAGGGACATAAACCAATAAACAAATATGTACGTTATTATTAAACACAACACATGGCATAAACTACAGCAATTTAAGTAAGAATTTATTTAGTACCAAAATTGAACAACGAAAAAAAACTGAAAGTAAATATTTTACAACAATCTGCAATTGCATTGCGCTGCAGTTTTGCTCACGCCTCAGGGCAATTAAATATCAATACAATAACAATCTTGTTCAATTACTGTTTTAACATTTTATTTAACAAATTGTTACGATAGATGCCAACTACCAACTGCCAACAGCAACACCGATTTAATGCTGCCCATCCACGAAAGTGTATTCATTCCACGCCACAGGAACGGCACTTCCATTCAACTCCAATCGGCTGCGGTGTTTGGCGATTGTAATGACTGCATTTATTTCCCAATAAATTGAATTTTCGGTTTCGATTTTCCACTCGTACGAATATCAATTCACAAAATGTTTGTATAACATGCCACAAGTAAAAATATGTTCATAACAAAAGATATACTCGGTGCACATTGTTGTGGAGAAAAAAACAAGAAAATACATTTTAGTCAAGTAAACCGGCTGAAGTATAACCTCACTTTCTGAGATGATATATGATATTTCATTTGGTACATTGTATAGGACAGGGTATCTCAAAAAAAGTGTGTGTATAGTGGATTAAGTGCAGTTTATTCATTCACTGCAAAAATCCTCGTACGGAGTTTCGTCTAATATACGATGTTAGGTTTTCCGTTCGATGTGCCGTAGCAAATAATAAACTTCCGGACAATAAAATGTTACTCTGGGAACATGATTTTTGAGTGTTTATCTCTGAAAATAACAGTTTCCAATCGATCTAATTTTTCGAGATTTTACACTTTGCATTGAGTTTATCTTGGTAATGTTTTGTTTTTTATTATTCTGTCAATCATGGTTTGCCGACCCATAACTGGGGAATTGCACAGTACAGCATTTTTCAGACTCAATTCTGAGAATTGCAAAAGCCCCAAAAAGTAAGAACTTCTGCATCATTCGTTTAGTCGAGTTGGCTTAATTAATAAGTTAATGGCCATACGATTTTTTTGCTCAAGGTGGATTTTTAACACTTTTCTATATTTTTTTCTCAGTATACCGTACGGAATATCACTTTTGTGTCTGAAGCAAAGTTATAGATATTGAATAGGAGAAAAAAATGCGTAATAAACACACCCGAAAGAAGTTAATCCAGTGCCTTAAAAATCGCAGTACCTACATATTCACCTACATACTACGCAACCACGTTGTTTGTTGTTTTTAAAGCTTAGGTTGAATTGGATGCATCGGTCTCTGGACAGAAATTTCTGAGCTTAATCTGGAAGGCCTTTATCGACGTACCTATTACGGGCTAATACTGGCTATGGGGGTGTCTCCCCCGAAAAATTTAGGATTAAAGCACGGTACTATGTTCCGGTTTCACGCTGAAATCCCATGCGAAAAAACAAAATTGTGAAAAAATGAGTGAAATTTTTTCATTTGTGGTACTATGTTTTTTCAACATTTTGCGCCGCTACAAATTAATTGAACGCCGCAAGAAATTGAATGCCGCCAGCATTATACTCCTATTTATTTATATTCATATTTGTCCGCGAGAAATTCAACTGTTGTAATTATTAGCAATAAAACTTCCTAATAAAGAATACTAAATTAAATTATCTGAAATATAGAAAAGTAATGCAAAGCTTGGGAACGTAAAATAATTATGTGTATGGAATAAACGAGAAGAGCGACATTCCGATTGGATAGCAAAGCAGTGCTTTAAGCGATTGCTTGCTGTTTTTTGTCCAGTTTTTGACCTCATCCAGCAGATAACGGATAGTATCTTCCGCAGCTTTGTGGCGGTTTAGACCTTTTCCACTTATACACAGAAGGTGTGCCAAGAACGACTTTGCGCTTTCATAAGCTCCTTCTTATAGATTTTTAATTTTTTCTTAAGGCATTTAAGCATCCCATTCATTAGTAACCTCGGTGGATTTGGCATTGTTGGAAAACTTGTTGCAGGTCTTTTTCTTAGCCTTTACCTCAAAAGTCCGCCAGTGTGGTTCCTTCTTCCCTTGTCCCTTGGTTTTGGTCAGGCTTCTTAAAGGGAACTATTGAATGATGTGGTGATATGCTCGCCCAGATTATCCAGACCGGCTTTGTCATTCGGTTCGTACATAAGTTTAGAGTTGAGGATATTTTTTAAATTATCATACAGGTGCCACTTTGTCTTCTTCACATTTCTGTCGACAGCAGGTTTAGGTGCCTTTTGCAGCGAGTTTGAACTATATATAATGGTGATCTGAGAATGAGAGTTCGTCCAGTACATTCCACTCAATAATATTGTCTGATATCCGGTCATAAGCAATCGTCACGTTGAGTACTTCCTATCCGTCTTTAATTTTTTTATTTTATTTATTTATATGAATTACAATACAAAGTAAATTTATATTCTAATTATAAGGTCCAATTATAAATAAATAAAATAAAAATTATAAGGTCCAGGGAAAGGCCGGGTTACAAAGACCATATAAAATGTTTGCAGCGACAGACCAGAGCCTCTGGTGGGAATCGAACCCACAACCCCCAAACTCATAGGCGAGTACGCTACCAACTCGCCTACTGGGGCGCTCCGTCTTTAATTGTCATGGTCGGTTTATTGCTTGGGTTGCAAATAGTTAGGTTGGTAGTTAGAAAGGGCCAGAATGCAGGTTCTTGGAGTGCATCCACAGTTGGCCAGACGCGGTTTAAAGTTTGGTGTCCACACACCTTTCCTCGTACTCCATAGGGCTCCTGTAGCAGGACGATGTCTACTGCACCTGTAGACAGGCACATCAATTGAGCCGCCGAGGCTGCTTTTGCGTGACGAAGGTTAATCTGTAGGATTATTACCATCATTGGTACAGATTAACCTCCACCCCCACAAGGGTGTTATCAAACTGCTCACCCGCATCATCGAGGATCATGTCCCTATCAGATGGGTTAAGGTGTCCAGAAACTCCCCTCACCTCCTCAATGTCCGAAGTCGTGATTTCGATAAAGGTGTTACAACCTTTGTGTTTGAGTCTGAGGCTCCGACATTATGAGCGTGGGTAACTCCTCACTTCCAGATGTCTGGGTGTCAACGATGGTGGATACCTAAAATGAACACCCATCTCGCTTTTGACGGGACCATCCCGCTGTTTGCAATCAGGTCCCGCCTAAATTTAAGCCGGTCCCGCTTTTTCAACATTTTTGAATTGTCTTATTACAATGACTTTAAAATATTTAATGAAATCTATTTAGAATAAGAATTTTGAATTTATGTACTCGTATGATCTCAACTTTTTTTTTGTATCGTTCCAAATAAAATAAGGAATCTCTTAATTTATTTGTTTTTTACTGGTAATAAATAATTTGTTGTCTTGTTATTCGTTATTTCTTATGAAATAAATATATATATTTCAGATTTGTTAAAAGAACCAATCAGTCTTGCATTTATTTCAATGAATATGTATAAAGTCCCTCATTTTTGCAAAGGAATTCCAGCTTTTGGACCAAAGTCTGGACATTATTTTATGGATACCTTACCATTCGCAGTGGGAGCTTTATCCTGTTTGTATATCATTAAAACTATAGTCTCGAAACCAACGATATAAGTGGGATAAATTAAGCATTATCCTATCCACTATCCAACAAAACAAATTTTGCTTATTCTACAATTATGGGTCGGCAAGCCAGGATTGACGTTTTTTAGTAACTTGACTATGTCAGAAAAATATTTTTTCCATTAGAAAAAAATTTTGTATATCGTACATTTTTTTACACCCAATATAATGGTACCTTTCGATGTGATTTATTATTCAAACAGCAGATTGTATTTATAGCTTACATCATACTGTATCTAGGGTGTCCAAAAAACCGGTTATTTCTAAAAAGCGGTTTCCGGTTTAACCAAAATATTACTTTTTTGAAAACCCGGTTTTCGGTTATTATTTTTAGTCGAAACCGGTTAACCGGTTTTTAGGCCGGTTTTTAAATAATATACGAAAGTGATTAAAATTTCATTAAATGTTTATTGTAAAACAAAAAACAACACAATCATTTGTAGTAAAAATTAGTAAACAAAAATAGATTATTATTTCGTTTATATTAGGTTTAATTTTTTGGTTTACTTTAAATAGAAAGTATTATATTTCTGAAATTACCTTAAAAAATAATAAATCATTTACAATGTTTATACAAGAGGTCTCTTATTATATGAATGAACACTGTTAAATTTGGAAGAAATTGGTTCAGATTTAGATATAGGCCCCATATATACGTTACCCCCGATTTGACATGTAAGCGCTGTAAAAACTGTATTTTATATCCGATCAGTGCGAAATTCGGCAGAAAGAGGTTTCTTATTACATGAAGGAATACTGCCAAATTCGGAGAAAATCGGTTCGGATTTAGATATAGCCCCCATATATATGTTACCCCCGATTTCACATGTAAGCGCTGTAAAAACTGTATTTTATATCCGATCAGTATGAAATTCGTCAGAAAGAGGTTTCCTATTATATGAATGAACGCTTTTAAATTTGGAAGAAATCGGTTCAGATTTAGATATAGCCCCCATATATACGTTACCCCCGATTTGACATGTGAGCGCTGTAAAAATGTTATTTTATATCCGATCAGAGCGAAAGTCGACAAAAAGAGGTTTCTTTCTACATGAAGGAATATTGCCAAATTCGGAGAAAATCGGTTCAGATTTAGATATAGCTCCCATATATATGTTACCCACGATTTGACATGTAAGCGATGTAGAGACTGTATTTTATATCCGATCAGTACGAAATTCGACAGAAGGAGGGCTTTTTTCGGGAAGATCGGTTCAGATTTATATTAAAGCTCCATACATATGTTCCTCCTGATTTGGAATCCAACCGCTATAGAAGTTGTATTTTACTTTCGTTCATTAAAATTTTCCAGAAAGATGTTCCTCACTTTAGGAACGAATATTGCTTAATTTAGCGATTATCGTTTCAGATTAGATAATATGTTTCTACCCATTTACCAATTATTCCAAATTATTATGGCAATGACCCTTATCGCATTGTTAGCGAGGTGTAGGGTATTATCTAGTCGGCCCAGCCCAACTTTCTGCCTTTCCTTACTGGTTTTTTTATAATAATATCTTAAAAATATAATACAATTTAAATGATTACTTTTAAACGATTTTTCTTTTAATTTTTTATGTAACTTGACGTTGAAAAAGCTCACAAACGTTGATGTAGTCAATATTAGTCCGATAGTCATTCTTAAACTTTTCAAAAAAGCAAAGTCATCATACAATGTTGCTTGCCGTTCGTTTTTCGATTTTGTGTGTGATTATGTCCAAAATTAAATTATTTGACTCATCAATATAAAAGCTTATATATCAAACCGAATCAAAGGTATCTGGCTGTTCTGTCGGGACTTAACATCGCAAAAGTCGACTTTCCGTTCTTTAACGTATGCATGAAGTGTTCTGTGCCTCATGAACGACTTTTGAATGCTTTGCTGTACTTCTTGACTTTATTTATTACATCAGGGATATCAGCAATAAAGCAAAAATCATTTTCAAGATCAGTGAATTCATATGCACTTTCAGAATATTCAGAACAACTGTCAGAATTATCCGGTTAACCGGATAACCGGTCCCGGTTGTGGACACCCTAACTGTATCACAAGGTATTCTAAGTTTGTTTCATGGCAGATGTTTGTAACACCTAGAAATACTACACCTAGATAAGTATACCGATCGACTCGGAATCACTATCTTAGTCGATGTTGCACTGTTCACTCCGATCGTACTGATATTTTTGCAGAATTGGAAATAACCGTATTGATTTTGGCTGATATCGGTTCAGATTTAGATATAGCTACCATACATATGTTTCGTTCGATGTGGCCCTTTAGCCCTACACGCAAAGAAAAAATTTGTTGCTCCCAAACGAAAAATTAAACAAACGAATTTCGTTTGTGGTGTATGTTTGTCGCAAACGATTTATTTTTATCCCAAAACCCAAAGAAACGTTTATAGCAAACGGTTTGTACTTATCGTAAATGATTCATATTTATTACAAGCCCTGTAAAACGTTTGGTGCATATTGTGTTTGTCACAGCAATGCCGTTTTTCCAGAACCCTGTGAAACGTTTGTTGCAAACGGTTATTGCGTTTGCCACAATCAATTCCACTTTATCTAAATGAGAAAACATATGTCGCAAAAGAATATTTGTTTTAATTTTGTTATTTAATATGTTTTATAAAATTATGTTTATAATCAAAAATATAACAATTTTTAATAAAATGTACCCGGGAGCTCCCCGACAAACACCTCGCTATTGATTGACTTATATCTTCTGATTGAGTTGTAGACAAACTGTAAATAAGAAAGCATGTATGTAAGAATATATTAAAAATTTAGGAGGCCATCGTATGGATCACTATGGAATAGTGAAAACGTTGGGAAAACAAACAAAAAAGTCTTATGGGGTCTTATAGAATAGGAGTTGTAGATGACAGCGTATGCAGGGCATGCGGGGAGGATGACGATACGTTGGAGCATTTCTCTGCCAGTGCCCAGCGTTCGCCAACAAAAGAAGAAAACATTGATAAAGTGAATAAAATAATATTGGCCAATCGACGAATTACCATTAGAGTAGTTGCTGAGGATCTAAACATATCGATTGGCTCGTGCCATTCGATTTTAACCAATGATTTGGGCATGAGTCGGGTCGCCGCTAAATTCGTGACAAAATTGTTCAATTTGGACCAAAAACAGCATCGCGTTAACATCGCTCAGGAGATGTTCAACTCAGTCCCAAATTTGCTCCAAAGGGTCATAACTGGTGACGAATCATGGGTTTATGGTTACGACGTGGAAACTAAAGCTCAATCATCCCAATGGAAGCCAAGACCGAAAAAAGCGCGCCAAGTTCGGCTCACAGTTTTTTTTGATTGCAGGGGCGTGGTGCATTATGAGTTCTTGCTACAGGGTAGTACGATCAATAAAGAATATTACCTGCAAGTTATGCACAAATTGCGAGAAGCAATCCGCCAAAAACTTCCGGATTTGTGGAAGAACAAAGACTGGCTTTTGCACCATGATAACGCCCACCTGCACACATCGTTGCTTGTGCGCGAATATTTGGCCAAAAACAACACAGAAATGATGCCGCAACCACCGTTTTCCCCTGACATAGTCCCCTGTGACTATTTTTTGTTCCCAAAACTAAGAAGGCCAATGAAAGGACGACGCTACGCCACAATTGAGGAGATAAAGACGGCATCGAAGGAGGAGCTGAACAAGATCACATAAAATGATTATTTGAAGTGCTTCGTAGCCCAGTATAAATGTGTCATCCGATTTGAATCTTTAGCCCCATAGAAGCTGTAGTTTACATCCAATCGTTTTAAAATTCAGCATGTTGTAGTTTCTTAATCCAACGACCAACATTGCCGAATTTGAAAAAAATCAGTTCAGATTAGGGATCTATAGTTGAGACAAAAAGTCGATTTTCGACTTTTCGACTTTCATGATTTAGTGAAAAGTCGATTTTTCGACTTTTCAATTATTTGGATAATCGACTTTTTGGAAAATAGATTTTTTTCGACTTTTCGGTTTTGTCTTAAACCGATTATTGTCTCCTTTTTGTTTCTTTTTCATTACGCAGATTCCAAGCAACTAAAACCAAATAATCACGATTGCCTGATCGGACAACGTTATCAACCCTGTTAAAGTGCTGCAAATGTACGGACTATGATAGATTGTTAGGCAAAGGTGAATTGACAGTTCAGACGATTGCAAGAAAACTATACAATTTCTTATACATATTTACAATATATTTTGTAAATATGTATATGCAGTATAATACAAATATTTTATAGACAGTGTTACCAATAAAATGTTTTTCTGACAATTGCGCCGTTGTCCCATGCATAAACTTCGCACATCTAACAATCTGCAAATTATCTCACAATGACTTGTTCTGCTAACGCTGCAAGACACACCCTTGTATGTTCACACCCTTGTACGTTCACAGGGTCGCATTTCTCCACAATTTTTCTGGCAATATTTTCCGATCAGACAACTTAAATATTTATTTATACTCGGAAATTTTTTCCAAGCAAGTGGCAAAGTTTTTTGGAGAGAGCTCTTTCCGACTCTTTCCTAAAAAGCGTTTGAACTGGTTGGAGAAGTTCAAAGCCGCCGTCTATTTAAGTAAGGCCAAACTCGAAAAAAAGTCGAAATGGTAATCGATGTCGGTTGATATTCCGCCGTCGGATAAAAATCGAAAAAAGTCGAAATGATAAATCGATTTTTCAACTTTTTGCTTGGTGAAAATCGATTTCGACTTTTTCCAATCAAAAGTCGATTAATCGATTAGTCGAAACTCGATTTATAGATCCCTAGTTCAGATTTAGTTATAGCTCCCATATACATACGTTTCGCCCGATTTGGCTCTCTAGCGCTATAAAAGCTGTATTTTACATCAAATTGTTTTGAAGTTTAGCCTGGTAGAGTTTATTGGGCTAGTGACCAACGCCATGGATCTATGGATATGAGCCTTTCAAGACGAGCTAAATCCAACCAGGCTGTTTCTGAAAGAAGCTCAAGCAAACGCTGATAGAAAAAGCTTCGTAATGATGACGAATTTGTACATCATCACGATTATTTTTTCGTCAAAAGTCAGATAACGTACAAAATAATCCTCTTGATGAAGTTGTTCGTCACCATGACGAATCTCTGTTTGCAAACGACGAATCCCATGACGAATCTCAGAGATTCGTCACCATGACGAAAAATCCGATCATATCAGATTTCAGATTTAGATTTAGATATAGGCCCCAAATATATGTTACCCCCGATTTGACATGTAAGTGCTGTAGAGACTGTATTTTATATCTGGTCAGTACGAAATTTGACAGAAAGAAGTTTCTTTTTCAATGAATTAGTATTCAAGGAAAATCCGTTCAGATTTATATATAACCTCCATATATATGTTCCTCCTGATTTGGTACAAAAGCGCTAAATAAGTTGTACTTTACTTCCGATCAAAATTTTCCAGAAAGATGTTCCCAATTTTTTTAGAGACCTGAAAGGCTTCAACGGAAATGAAAATTAAAACATTACTTAAACCAATTATTCCAAGGTAGTCCCAATTATTCCAAGGTAGTACCTACCTAACATACCCTGCATATATTACTTATATTGTGTACGACCAAAAATCGGACTATTTATTGTGTTAAGGCTAATAATAACCACAGTAAATGCAAATATGTGGAATATTATTATTAGTTCAATTTCTAATTCCACACATTATATTAAACTCCTCTTTGGTATAAGCCTTGACTTGGCGGGGGAGCTAAGTACTTTCGTAAAAGAAAGGAAACTAATTATTCCAACTATTCAAAAAAAATTCTTAATGTACATTGCCGAGGTGGTGTAGGGTATTATATAGTCGGCCCCGCCCGACTTTAACCTTTCCTTACTGGTTTTAAATTAAACTTTTACAACAAATTACTTAACTAAGGTAATTAGAACGCATATAGAACAATACAATTAAGCACAAGCTATAAATTGATTGCTTCGTTTTATCATATTTTCAGCAAAATGGTCAAATAAATCTTGTCGTCGTGGGAATGAATCCTTATCGTTCCCTCGACGAATTTCGAAATCACCAAAAACATGGGTACGTAAACATCGCATGTACGAAAACTTCGACGACAGTATAAAGATATATTGACGAAATTGATTCGTCATGGTGACGAACGGTTTTACTATTAGTGAATGATAGCGTTTTCTCGGTATAACCGATCATGTGGCCACAGTACCTTTAGTGGAACGTAGGCCGGTCTATTCTGATTGGCCAACAATGTTCGAAGAAATGAGGAAAATTAAAATATAAGGATGGATCATTTTGTATCAAGACAATGCGATCTCTCGCACATCAACTTCAATTTTGAAAAACAATAACACAATTTCCAATGATTGTTTTTATATTGCTGGACCTGAAATATAAAGAGTAAGCCTCGTAAATATAAATATTGCAAAAACTTTTGGCAATAGTTTTACTATGGACCTATACCTCATATTCTGACAATGTGTGATTTACTAGTTTCAATCGTTTTGTTTTCGTGATTGATCAGTGAGTTAGTTAATTAGTCAGTCAATCAATCAATCAATCAGTTAATTTACGTTTCTTTTTGTCATTATCCTGCATCGAGGACCGATGAAAACTCTTCAACGTTCTGTGTCCAGCTTTCATTTCGCTGCCCAGCAAAATCTTGGTAAGTACCTGTCATTGACATCTCATTATTCGCTGCATTACTTTCGGCTTATTAATAATGACTTACCAATAATAACAGAAATAAGTGATTTTTTGTTATCAAAATCATTTTGACAAATTTTAATATAATGCAATTTTGGCTATATGTGGGTTATTGTACAAGATTTATTTATATTTCAACATGTTTTCAATACCAGAAATTCGAATCTGGCATGAGGAAATTGTTTGTTTCGAGAAATATGCGCGACAATAGGCAAAAAATCATTTTAAATGGCCATTTCTACATATCTACTACTTATTTTATAACTTATTGGTAATGCATTATTCAAGTACATAAAATCGAGCTACAAATAAGTACTTATTATGCTACTTTATTGTATGCTTTTGGGAAGTACTTTCCTCCAATGACAGCCCCATGTTAAAATAATGAGAAAAGTGGCTAAATAATAAGTACTTACCATTTCCGAACTTTGCTTACTCGTCGGATTATTTGGTAATGAGAAATTTTGCTGGGTGACTACATTCGTATCACTTAAGTAACAATAAACTCCTTATATACTCGTAAGTAAAACACAACAACCTCCGAAGCATTTCAAGCGGTTATGCCACGGTTCATACCAACTCCAAACAATTGGTTATACCAAATGTGAGTTCAATTAGATGTGATGTGATTTATGGCCTAAAGCATGGCATAAAACCATCTTAGATAAGTTCATAATAGCAGAAATGTCCGACTGCCCGAGTGAATACCCGCCGCATACCCACGTGAACCGCACATTCGATTTGCAATTATATTCATAATTCAGCGAATTAGTATTGAATGAATGAATTAGAGCTGAATGGATTATGCCAACAAAAATATTTACTAAATTTTTACATCATCAACGGGAGCATGCATTTGAAGTCCGTCTCTCCATCCGTCCGTCCAGTGGCAGACGAAACAAAAACAAAACACTGTGACGTCAATCAACACTTACTTGCGCCGGCCTGACCAGACCCGGTCTGACTTCCATCTGAGTTGGCGGTTGATGAGGAGCAAGTGCTCTCGCTGGTCGTCCATGTACCGATGTGGCCATGCGCAGTTTGTGCTAAATGTTAGACGAAGTAGGAAGTTTTCGAACAAGTTTTTTGCCATTGTGCGCAAACGCGCACAGTTTACGAGTATGTTTGTTGCCCACAAAACGAGGCTCTCGAGTATATCGGTTAGTAAGCCAAAGAGCATTGTGGTTTTTCTGGGGTATTTTTTTTTTTGTATTCAACCGCTCTCGCAGATTTATGTATGTATGTTTTGCTAAGTAATTACCACTTTTTTCTATCGAATTTTCGTTCAACATTAATACGAAGCCAAAACAATCGAAAATTATCATTAACTATACAGTCAGTATACATTTAAAATAATACCATATCCACTAATTTGCCTCCCCATTGGTAAATTTTGAAGCATTCTTCTTTACAGTAGCAAGTTGGATCGATCGATTTAATTGTTTTTAGTATTGTCATGGACAGACTTAGAGACGTCTGACTGGGCAGAGATTGACTGAGATGGGAGAAAACCTGGACTTTTATTTTATTCTTATCGTTTATCCTGGTTTTTCAATTTTCAAACAATTCAATTTATGATATAATATCACCCGATATAGCATACCATCTCACACTGTGGTATGGGGTATTATTTACTGAGTGGTTAATTCATTACACTATGTAACAAAATTTTTGTCGCAATTTTGACACGAAAAAATATTAAAAAATGTTTACGGTAAACTTCTTTTTTAAATTTTCTTTAAAAATACCATTTATTTGGAGATGTCCTTAGTATAAAGATAAAGCCCGGATATACTTCAAATTAAGGGAAATTATGAGGACTACACATGTTAGTAAATGTTTCACGTGGAAACAGATGTGTAGTAACTGTCGATAAAATAATTAGTTTTTTTTTAATTTTTTTTTGCTGGCTCGAAATAAACATAAAACATAGCTAAACAAAGTTTGTTCCAATTTTTAGAAGCTAGCATTCTAACTAAGAAAACAATGCCTATTTGCAGAATGCCTGTCTTTTACTCATTCACATTCGCTTCAATTTTGATATAACCCAGACGAATTTTTCTTTTTTACGATGTGCCTGGAATTTGGTAGTTTGCACTCTATTTGACCTCCAACACCTTATACTAATATTTTTTTATTTATTTTTTTTTTTGATTTTACAACACCATATTTTTGGCTTAGCTAGTATGGATTTTTTATAACGTAAAAAATCGGATTTTATCTTTCAGACTCAAAATCTTTAACTTTTTAGTCGGCACTTTTTCGTTAACAAAAAACATGGTTCCTAATACAAAAAAATAGAAAGTAAGAAGATAAGTCATGCCGAGAACTATCAGTTACGAACGAAAAGAAATGATTTTTCTATCGAGGAAATACAACTTTCCGGTAACATGAGCTTGAACATTTTTTCCACTTATCGATTGATATTAATTTTCTAATTGTAACCATTTCAAAAATTCGGCAAAATCGGTCGTCGTTCACAGCTTACACTCGCTGTCTGACTTATATTTTTACTTTATAATTTTTGCCATTGCTGGCAAACTTTTTTCCGCTGAGTAGTTTTTTCAAGTTTGGAAACAAAAAACTAAACCGAAGGAGCTAAATAGGTCGAATAAGGTGCGAGCTGACACAATTCGAACTTAAATTTATTTATTTTATCCCTCACAATAGTGGATGTGTGAACGCGGCACCCATCCCGGGCACAACTTTCTCATCATCAAATTTTCCGTCAATATGCGATTTATAGCACTTCGTGAAGTGCTTATGACTTCAGCTAGCTCACACTGATAGAAAAACCGTTCGTCACCATGACGAATCAGTTTCGTCAATATATCTTCCTACTGGTGACGAAAAGTTTCGTACATGCGATGTTTTTGTACGTCAATAGAACGAAAACGATCATCAAGTCATGTTTTTGGTGATTTCGAAATTCATCGAGAGAACAATAAGGTTTCATTCCCACGACGAAAAGATTTATTTGGCCATTTTGCTGAAAATGTGATCAAACGAAGCAATCAAATTATAGTTTCTGCTTAAATGTACTGTTCTATATGCGTTCTGATTACCTTAGTTAAATAATTTGTTGTAAAAGATCAATTTAAAAAATCTACTAATTAATGACGAACACCGTTCGTCAATAAGATTACCCATTCATCATGAGAACGATCGACTTATTCGGCCTTTACGGCAACGTCAACTCCTACAGCAAAACAAAGTAAGGCATCCCAGTAAACAATTATTTCCGACGTGTCGCACGTCGGCAAATTCTCGTAAGTTTCATTAGACATTCAGCCGAATTGTCTAAATTTCCTTTAGACATTTAAACGCTTTTCTGTACAATATCGGTCAGACAATTCTGCACATTCTCTAAAATTCCATACGAGATTTACACGACATTTCTGCACATTCTCGGAAGGAATTTCTTATTTATTTTTCTTAATCGAGAAATATGCGACGTTTCTGCACATTCTTGAAAGGGATTTTATGCTTTTTTCTTGACCGAGAATTATTCGACGTTTCTGCACATTATCTAAAGTGTTTATAGTTTTTTTTTCTTGATCGAGAATTATACGACGTTTCTGCACATTCTAGAATGGTGTTTTTTCTTTTCGAAACGGAATTTTTGTCTTGTTTTATTTCAGTAACCATGTGCCAATAATTCAATTCCCGCAACATAGCTAACTGTTAATTTTCATGGAATAGCAAGAACTGGTTCTTGTTGTTGTTGTTTTGCATACATTCTTTTGTTTGTTTTCTTACATCACCTCTCATTTTCAATTGTGCCACAAAACAATTAACATGTCGCGGATAAATTTATTTATATTTATTTATTTATTATTATTTATTGTTATTATTTTTATTTATTGTTATTATTATTATTTATTTTTATTATTATTTTATTTATTTATTCAGAAAAGTTGAACCATTAGTCAGAAACCGGTCGGACAAATTAGACCAAATTCGGATGTTTAGTTAGACTTCATTCCGAAATTGTTCCGACAAATCGGACAGATAGTCAGAAAAATGTCGGAGAAGTCGGACCAAATTCGGATGATCGGTTAGACATCTTTCCGAAATTGGTCCGACAAATCGGACAAATTTCCAGAAACTAGTCGGAAATTCGTACCATTTTCGACTATTTTATTAGACTTAAGGCCGACTTAATTGAAACTAGTCGAAAAATCCTTCCGAATTTCCCTCCGATTTTTCTTCAGATTTCTGACAGAGATGTGTCCGACAACTCTGCACAATCAACCGAATTTCCCAAGACAAAAGTTACCGAAGTCGTGTCAACCGCTCACATGGTTTTCTGAACAATTTCGAAACAAAGTCGGCATCAGAATCGGCTACTTGTGCAGAGTTTCTGACCGAATTCGGAAGAAATTGTTTGCTGTGATGCGACGTTGTTATGTTCGTCCACGTGTGTGTTCCACGCAGCACCGATTGGTTCAAACAAACCGCACTGGCACGGCGTAACTGATGTTTGTTTAACAAAACATCAAACACATGCATACTTGTACATGCAGCTCGACAAGCTGTATAAGTGTGTAACATTTATGCTAGTGGTCTGTTGGCAAATACATTACTTGATGTGATTATTTTTGATTTAAAATAGCAGAAGTAATGAATACTTCTCGTTTGTTTGATTTCGGCCTTACCTGATAAGAACTGCATCTCGAAACGAATATACACAACTGAACCTAGCAATGCAGTCAAATAATTTTATTTTCCATACCATTTTAAATGGTTTAAAACTAGAAGAACATTTTTAAAATTTAAATAGTCGTGAGCATGAATTTGTCGTGGTGATGATTGGGATTCGTCGTGATAATGAATGGGATTCGTCGTGGTGATGAATGCTATTCGTCGTGATGATGAATGCTATTCGTCGTGATGATGAATGCTATTCGTCGTGATGAGGAATGGGGTTCGTCGTGGTGATGAATGGATCATCCTGAGGACGAAAGTTTTTGGAAACAGAAATTCGTCATGGCGACGAACAAATTCATCAAGAGGATTATTCCGTACGTAAGCTGACTTTTGACGAAAAAATAATCGTGATGATGTACAAATTCGTCGTCATGGCGAAGCTTTTTCTATCAGTGCACGAACCATAAACACAAGTTTTAGGGATTGTCACTTTTCACCAATGTATTTTTTTTTTCAAACTACTACTTGGGACCTCCCTCGTATTATGTGTGCAATTGTGAACGATGCTAATACGTAGTATATAATGAATAAATATTTCACTAAGTTATGACCCTTTCTGGGGAGGTCCATCTTTTATCTTAGCCAGTGTCAGGAAAAAATAAAAACAGATACCAAATTTGAAGTCAATCGGTTACTCCTATCGAAAGTTATCGTGCGCACCAGCCACACAGACGGCTGGTGCGCACCTGACATATACCCTCGTTCACAATAGTGGGCGTATAAAAACCGGATTATGTTAAAATTCTCTTATTCCTGCCAAAAGTGCTATTATTTTCATTTATCAGTAATCCATAGATTTTCTTCAAATAGGCATTGTTTTCTTCGTTAGGATGCTAGCTTTCAAAAATTGTTACAAAAATTTTGTTGGCGATTTGTTATCCTCTCACCTTAGAGAGGAGGGTATACAATGTATATATATAATACCAGGGCGGGTTGTTTTAAAAATCGCCCATTGCTCAGTGAAAATCGTATTCTAGGGATCAAAATAAGAAACTTTGCCGAAGGAACCATACCTCTAAAACGAATTCTGATGTCCCGGAAAAAATCCCACTTTGACCCATTTAGAGTGCTCCAATCGAGTCCAAATGTATGACCGACCCCCGCTCAGTGAAGTGCTCAGTGAAAATCGTATTCTAGGGATCAAAATCAGAAACTTTGCCGAAGGAACCGTACCTCTAAAACGAATTCTGATGTCCCGGAAAAAATCCCACTTTGACCCATTTAGAGTGCTCCAATCGAGTCCAAATGTATGGAACCCCCAGGGGGTTCCAGGGGGTGTGCCACTGGCAAGGGTGGGTCGGGCCTCCAAAGTTAGTGGGGGTCGGTCATACATTTGGACTCGATTGGAGCACTGTAAATGGGTCAAAGTGGGATTTTTCAAAATTTGCCCCTACCCAAAAGTTCGACCCAAATTCCGGGACATCAGAATTCGTTTTAGAGGTATGGTTACATCGGCATAGTTTCTTATTTTGATCCCTAGAATACGATTTTCACTGAGCAATGGCGACTTTTTTTGCCTTCCCACAAATCGACCCGGCCTAATGTATACTATACTATATATATATACTATACATAATTTGCTACGAACCAAAAGTGTAACATAACGAAGGAGTAACCAAAGACCCGAAGTATGTTTGGCGGAAATTCGATTTGGGTCATTTTAAGTCATGTGAGCAATGTCTGCCCGCCCGTCTGTCTTTCTGCTGGCTGGTGCGCACGACAACTCTCAAAAGTCCACACCTTTTAGTACCTCCCCCACAAAGGGTTAACTTTTAGTGAAATATTGAATCTTTAATACCTTCTATACTACGTACTCGAATCTTCTTTAATTCCACACATAGTATTAGTTTATTAGTCGCTAACACGTCAAGAAAAAAATGGCGAAGTTACCAAAACCCCTTTTGGTACCTCCCACTCGAATGGACCACTTTGTACCTATGCACCAGGTTAACTATTTATAACCTTAATATCAGTTCATACAAATGCGTGAAATTTTTAGCAGTTTAATGCTTTTATAGAACTTATAGTCCAGAGAAATGTGGGCGTTATTGGCGCGCCCCTTTTGTTACCTCCCACACAAATGCACCATTTTGCCCCAAAAGCTTACAGCTTATAACTATAATACCAGTGCATACAAATAATAGACATTTTGTTCAGTGTAATGCTTTTATAGTACCTAGAGTCCAGAAAAAAGCGGGCGTTATTGGGACACCGCTTTTGGTACCTCCCACACAAATGTACAATTTTGCACCAAAAGTTAACAGTTTTTAACTTTAATACAAATACATTAATGTTAATAAATGGAATTTAAATTGATTATAATTTAATTAAAACAAAGAAATTAAATTTATTTAGTTTTTGGGATTGAAGGTGAGGTGATTCATAGAAAATTAGGCTTATATACCACTTAAATGTCGAAAAATACTTATAATACCCTTACCACAGAGTAGTGTAGGTTATAAATATATGGAATACTAGCTTTAACCCGGTGCACTTCGCAGCCCCCATCTTTTATTTATTTTCTGTTTAGGGTACTGTAAAATAGTTATACCTCGTTCTTTCAAACTGACATGATTATTACATATGGTGCAAAATGAAGAAGATTTGATTACTTTTATATATAAAATACGAACACTCGTTTCATTTGTGTTCCAAGAGTTACCCTGACATCATGGTACAGTATTTATCCCTCTTCCCACTGTACCTCTGAACGTTGAAAAAGTATTTTTTTTTGGTTCATAGGTTAGCAACTTTCACCTAGTTTATGTTCCAATAGCTTCATTCACACCCTGGTACAATATAAAACCATGTTTGTCCCACTGTGTCTATAAAGGTACGAATTTAAAAATCTAAAGTGAATCGCTCCATCGTAACGCATTTAACCCTTTGTGTGTCATAATTAACCAATTTTGCACGATTGTACAATATGATAATTGATATTTCAAGATCCAAATTCGCAAGCTTAGACCGTATTTCAACATATTTGTCCCCTATCTGTGCCATTTATTTAACTTGTTTTTCCCCACGGTTTAAGTAGAAGAACCTATTTGGAAATAACAAGTTCTTAGCTTTGGTTTATGCTGTAAGAGCTACACTCAGGGACCACACCGTACCATATTGAACCCTTTTTGCTCCACTAAACCATATTTAACACATTTTCCCCCTCTGTAACATATTGAACAATTTTTACTTGCACCAAATGCATTGTAACCTTTTTGCACCACAGTGCTACTAAACGCATAAATCTTGAAAAAAAAAAACATTCTTATTTCATATTTATCTTACCCTCTCTCCCTGCATCCATATTTTTATCCACTGTACTAAATGTACGCTTTTTGACACACTGTACCATTTTTAGCCGTTTTGGGTCCACTGAATCAAATTTAACACCTTTTTGTCCTACTATATTTTGTCCACTATATGTAACCATTTTTGCTCCACTGTACCATAGTTAACACATTTTTGGCCCACTGTTCCACTGTACCATACTTAACCCATTTTGTTCCACGTTACCATATTTTACTATTTGTGCCCACTGTAACCATTTTTGTCATTCTGTACCATATTTAACCAATTGTGTCCCACTGTACCATAGCTAATACCATTTTTTCCCACTGTTCAATAGTTAAAGTTTTTTGACCCATTGTACCATATTTAACCCATTTTGTCCCACGTTACCATATCCAACTAATTGAGCCCCACTGTACCATAGTTAACCCTTTTTGCGCCACTGTGTCATATTAAACCCTTTGTCTCACTGTACCATATTTAACAGTTTTTGCCCCACTGTACCATATTTAACCCCCTTTGCTCCACTGTACAATATTTATCACAGTTATGCCCACAGTACTGTATAGATAACCATTTTTGTCACACTGTACCATATTTAACCCTTTTTGCCCCACTGCATCATAGTAAATACATTTTTGCCCCACTGTTTCACAGTTAACGCTTTTTGCCCCACTGTACCATTTTTAACCAATTTTGACCCACTTTACCATATACATATAGCAATTTTTACCCCACTGTACCACAATTAACCTTTTTGCACAACTGTGCCACATTCAACTCTTTATCTCACTGTACAAAATGTTTACCCCACAGTACCATATTTAACAAATTTTTGTCTCACTGTACCGTATTTAAAATGTGTATCCACGCTAGCATACTTAAACCTTTTTCCACGACTGTAACATATTTAATCATATTTTCTCCACTCCACTATTTAACCATTTTTGACCACAGTGCTCTTAAAACCATATAAACTCTTCGTATCTCATGTTTAAGTTCCAATTTTGGCAGATTGTTCCCTTTTTTCGCCATGATCCATAATTAACCCGTCTTGTCCCACTGTGCCTCTTAAAGTTAGAATTACTAAAAATAACTTCCAATCTCTAGTTTATGTTCCAAAAGTTACCCTGGAACCATTGATCCATGTTTGACATTTTTAAGCCACTGTACTATATTTTACACTTTTGCCCCACTGTGCCCCGAAAACTACGAACACAAAAAAAACTGAATGCCCCGATCCGTTGTCATAAAGACATCCCTCGCTTCAATTTTCACCATTCTAATTTTAGGCTTTAAATTTGGCAGTGGTACCATATCTATACCTTTCTGTCCCACTGTGCCCCTAATTTTTTTCAAAAAATCGCTCCTTGTTCTTGATTCACGTCCCAGGAGCTACCCCCACAAAAAATTTTACGATTCTAGCTCTTGCCATTTGAATTTGGCTGATGTACCACATTTATCACCTTTTACCCCATTGTGGTAAATGTTCGAATTTCGAAAAATCCTGCCACTTTCTGAGTCTACCTCCTAATAGCTACCCTCATACCAAATTTCAAGATTCTAGCTCATTTCGTTTAGATTTGGCGGTGGTACCATATTTATCTCATTTTGCCCCATTGTGCGGCTAATAGTACGAATTTCGAAAAATCCCGCCTTATTGCTCGTCTACGTCCCAAGGACTACACCCCCACCAAATTTCATGATTCTGGCTTCAGTCTGGGCGATGATCAGTCAGCCAACCAGTTTATTAGTCACTATTACCTCGAGAAAAATGGGCGAAGTTTCCATGCCCCTTTTGGTACCTCCCACACAAATAGACCATTTTGTACCAAAAGTTACCAGCTTATAACTTTAATAACAGTGCATACAAATACTTGAAATTTCGTACAGTGTAATGCTAGTACCTAGAGTTCAGAGAAAAATGGGAGTTATTGGCCCGCCCCTTTTGGTACCTCCCACACAAATGGACCTTTTTGTACCAAAATTACCAGTTTTAACTTTAATACCAGTGCATACAAATACTTGAAATTTCGTACAGAGTAAAGCATTTATTTTTGGTGTAAAATGGTTTATTTGTGTGGGAGGTACACACAAATAAACCATTTTACACCAAAAATTAACAGCTAATAACTTTAATACTTGAAATTTTGTACAGTGTAATGATTTTATATTAAGTCCAGAGAAAAGTGACCGTTATTGGAACGCCCCTTTTGGTACCTCTCACACAAATTGACCATTTTGTACCAAAAGTAAACAGCTTTGAGAAAATACTTTAAAGTTTTTAAATGCAATTTAAATTGATAATAATTTAAATAAAACAAAAATATAAATAAATATACTTTTATTTTTTTGAGACTTAAGGTGAGGGGTTTACCCGAATGAATTTTCTTACATGTTTTATTCTTTAGTCAATATTTCGATTCTCTTCGAGGATAAACACAAATTGTTGTAACCGTTTGAAAAATCAACCCACTGTGATGTTTACCAATGAAACAGGTACGCATGCGCGTGCGTTATGTGTGTTCTTCTCCAGGTCATACGAAATGTCCCACCTTTCTACAACTTTGTTGTAAGTAAGCATTTATTTATGGGCTATAATTAAAATGGCAAACAAATGGAAGACGGACCGATCGACCACAGTGTTACGACACCGGGCTACTGCACTGCGCAGTGCACAGATACAAACCACTCCACTCCGTTCCATAGTTATGAAGTATGACTAATGATGTTTCTTTTAAACGCCTCTTGGTCTAATGGTCGCCGGTGCTGCTGTTGCTGCCCCACCACTGCCTCCTTCGAATGGGGCACATAACCCACTGGACGAATAGATAGAGTGAGTGTAAGCGTAGTTAGTGGTGTGGTGCTTCCATACCCCCTCCTCGCCAACGCCAACGAGTACCATCATCTACACGGATTGAGGTATTTTCTCTGCGGTTTGTTATGATTCCATTGCGCTTTCCATTGAAAAGCCATCCATGGCCAATATTTCATATATAAATTGAAGAGTATTGTCTAAACCGAAATTAGTTTACTTGCAACGCTACAACACATCGGTTTATTGCCTTCAGAAGGATTACCATCTATCACTAACAGCCGCTTTCAAGGATGTCTCTCTTCAATATATTGTGGGCCATAACGCTTTTGGTGGGCACCAGTCAGGCTGGTGTAATTGGCCACTATGGCGGCGGTGGCAGCTCCTCGGATATCTCGCAGTCCCATGACTTTAGCGATGGTTTGGCGAACAGTGCCTCTTCCCATTATGAATCGTTGGGTTCTTTGGGTGATCACTTGGACGAATCACATTTCCCCTCGGACTTTGGTCAAAGCCACCAGGGAGATGAATACGCCGAAGGCAGTGAGCATATAGAGATCGGTGCTCCATCCTATGAGCATGAGGAACATGACTTCTCACAGCAGCATCATCAATATGAGCATGACTTCCACAGTGACCTGCATGACTTTGACACGAAACCGGTGCCCGGCATTAATCATGGCAAGGGAGCCCTCAGCTACAGTACTACCTATGAGTTTAAGGATCCCAAACCTTAAGAAGTGGAGAAAGGGCAATAGATGCGAAGAGATGAGTTGTGGGTTTGAGTGCGTGTGTGTGTTGGTAGCTGTGTACATGGGAAGGGGAGAGCATTATTAACATAAGTTTTCTCGAGTGTAAGAATAGTCCATCAACTTACAAGTTTCCAGCCTTCCTCTATGTTGTGTCGTCGACTGGTTAGTGTTACGTTAACAAATCTAGTTTTGGTGTGAATTTCATTCGCTTGCAATTTTCACTTCATTTCATTAAATTTTCGCCTATTATGTTCACAAACCGAACAACTTTAAATAGACCAAAGAAAGTGTTTTTCATAATCTTTGTTTAGTTTCTCTCTCCCCTCCCCTCCCCCCCCCACCAATCCACGCAAAACATAAACATTTTCCAAATGTTTGTTTCTGTGGTTTCGTGCGGAGTGCGTGTGGAGTGATGGATGGTTGAATGAATGTCCATGTACATGTGTGAGCGGGCACACGTTCCAGGAAGATTGCCCACATTTGGTATGGTGCAATAAATGTTAGCAAATGTTTCATTTTTGTTTTCATTCAATACTTAGTATTATTATGCTCCGAATTTGTTGCTGATAGGTTAATTGTCTACGAGTGTGTTGTGTTGTTATTTTTTTTTTAGTTTTTTATTTTTTGTTGTTATTTGTTAATAAGTGTGTATTATTAAATAATAACGATTTATTGTGAAATAAATTAAACTTAGTTAACCGATAAATGACTGATGTTTCACTTTCGCGTGTTGCAATGCAATTAAACGCTTTCGCCAATGGGTGCAATTTCCCACGCTAAATTGCACATAGCAGAGTGAGTGTATATTTATTGGCAATAATGTGGCTTTGCACGTGATTTGTGGCTTAGACAAACCTACATACTAAATAAGTGGGAATATTCATGGAGTAAGTCGAAACACTTTTTGGTAAACGATTTCCAGTGGATGTGGTAAATATAGGTCTTGATTTGAACTGCCCAATAGGATAATTCCAAAGAACATTAATCGAAAAACTGACATTTTAGATATGACACTTTTCTATCTTAATAAAATTTAACATAATAATTATCTTAGCATGGTGGTATTTTTGGGGTTTTTTACTTTTTCAAAATTCGTTGTACTTTTTGTGGAATAGAGCTAGATTTGAGGGACTTTTCTGCATCTGAATATTTAAACACAATTCCTTTCTTGACTCAAAAATTGTGCTATAGCTAATTTTATAAATATGTATCAATGAAAAATTCGAGTTATACGGCGCTTACATGACAAATCCTAGTTTACATGCATACTTTCGTTATGTATAAATCTTAACTGATTTTCCTCAAATTCAGCAGTTTTCATCCGTGGATAATTAAACTCTTCTTCTTAAAATTTCAAAACGATTGTCTGAAAAATTCACTTTTTACATCTTTTAGTGACCAAATCGGATGGCTATATACTATCTCTTCATGTAATACTATGCAACAAAAAATCGCAAACAAAGTTGTTTGTCTATTGGATAAATGTATAAATTATGGGCTTAGCGACACTATGCAGCAAAAAATCGCAAACAAAATTGTTTGTCTATTGGAGAAATGTATAAATTATGAGCGTAGCGCCATAATGCCCAATAATGTCATATCACCCAAAACCATGTATGTCATATCGCCTAAATACCGACATATCGCCCTAATTGGATATCTGGAAATGTCATATTGTCCAAACGCAATGTCATAAAGGACAACGTTTTTTTTTTGGGCGATATGACACTTCAATAAATATAAAATGTTACAAAGCATGCCGTAAAAAAATAACTGATACCTGATCTTTCACCTTTATAACCCCGCCGAAGGTCGGGGTACGTTCAAAGAAGCATTGAGCAAAAAATTAACCTTATATAAGGTTAACTTAAACATAAATAAACATGATTTGGAGTCTACGCTATATGAGGTTAATTTTAACATTTTCTTGTTGACTGGTATTTAACAATAATAATATTTATTTTAACTATTCCATGGTTGAATTTTTTAACCATGAAAATTGTTAATATTATAATAATAAGTTTTATTAGATTTATTGAATGTTTTTTTAACAATGCATTGTGTTATTTTAATAATGCATTGTTGAATTTTTTTAACCGTGACAATTGTTAATATTAACATTTCATACTTAATTTATTGAAACAATGCTTGTTCAATTTAACAATGAAATTGTTAATACTATTAACTATGAAGATTGTTATTGAAACCTTTTTTATTGCTAATTTAACTATTTAGAGGTTACTTCTTGTAACCAGAAACATAGTTGTTTTAATAATTTTTAATATTAATATTAAATAAAACAAGAGAAATTTAGCTTTTCGCAAGTTAATTTTTTATTTTATTTACGAGAATATATGTTCATATATATGTACGAGGGTTGCTACATATATATTTCTGGCCAACTGACATTTCCATTGGAAAGTTTGACGTTTTTTAGCATAAACGTACTCAGAACGTTTTGACGTACGACCATCATTTGTGTTGTTTACAGTGACTTGAAAAAATCAATTCGGCAAAAAAAAATGGGATTAACTCGGGAACATTTTCGTGCGATAATTTTTCACAACTTTCGACCTGGATTATCACGACAAGAGTGCATCGATGAACTTAAATCTTTGTATGGCGATGAAGCACCATCCTATAGAACTGTGAAAAACAGGTTTAATGAATTCAATCGTGGCCGACGCTCGCTCAGAGACGAATGGCGAAGGGTCAGTGCAAGCGGAATGCGGCGCGGCGTGTCCGAAAAGTTGAATTTTATTCAAAAAAAGTGATTCTATGCCGATCGGTAAAGTAAACGATGGGTCTATCTCTGCGTTCTTTAGGCGTTACAAAAATAGCACAATGTCATAATACCCTATGCCACAGTATGGTGTCGGATATAATTACCTACTGTTCTTAAATTACATATTGCCAGTATTGTCAGAAATGACGATTTATCGTCATTTTGGCGATTTTTAGAGCCAACAAATAGGACATGACGATTTGACGATTTTTGTCCCGAAATGACGATTTTTTGTGATATGAAAAAAGTATGGAAGCTTAACAATTTTTTATGAAAGTAATTTTTAAATAAAGTAAGGAATATGTCAAAACTTGGACTTCTGGATTCAGTTAATATAAATCGCATCATCATTCTTTCAGCCCAATTGGTAAAAATTTGTTTTTCATTGGGTCCAAGAAGTAAAATCGGATGGTTCTATTGTATGAGCCTATGTCAAAATATAAACACATGAGATCATTCGATTTCGGGTGAAATACAATAGAAATGTAGTTTTAGCCCAATCGATTATTATTTGTGGTTTCTAAGACGCTAAAGGTCCAATCAGTTATGGGTTTTCTACATAAAAATGTTTACCATTAATCCTGAGAATTGTTCTAAATAAAATTAAATACATATTGTCAAATTTCAGCCTAATCGATTGGTACTTAATGCGTCAAGAAGTCGAATCTAGTGAAATCGTTGTATGGGGCTACATAAAACCATAACTTTGGACCCAGTTGTTGTGAATGACATTTGTCAAATTTGCATTTTCTTTATGACGATTGGTGTTCACGTACGCAGCATTGTCTCAACTTCCCGAGCCTGATCAATACCGGTTGCGTATTGACATCACTGGAATCTCCTCTACACCTCTCTTCGGAGACCTAATTCGCTTAATACGGATGTGTAGAGTGCGGATTGCCTATGGGTGGTGGTTGTTGTGTGGCTGCCTTGCTCATCTTCGGGTCTTTCTCTCTCTCTCTCTATTCGCAAAATCTATGGTAGTCGAACACTTGTAACGAGCCTCTGCGTTCACCACTAGTCGTTTCGCTCTACGCTCGCGCACACAGGCCTTGTCGCCAACCACTTACACGGTAATAAATCCTTGTTCATTTGAAAATACCCCAAATAAAGATCCCCCACTATTTATATTTAAAACTAAAAATCGTTTGTTTTTATTTATTTATTTTCATTACCACACGATCCCCCCTTTTGCACCCCTACACCAACATTTTGGTGGTATCGAGCCGGATTGGAATTAGCATCGTTAATCGTGTGGTATTTTTTTGGTTTTGAAGGGATTCGTCGTCTTACGCACATCACACACCCCCCCATCACTATCATCGCAATAACTTCATCACCATCCTAATCATCGTCATCTTCATCATCAGGTACGTAAACTCAGTTAAAAAGTGAGCACCGCGTTTTCGTTTTTTTTTTTTCAATAACAAGTACAAGAAAATAAAATAAATTGTTTTGCTGTGATACTGGTCGTTTTCGAAACACCCTACGGAGCGTATCATTTAAAATACAGTCCACTATCGTTTGCATTTATCGCCCCTTCGTTAGTATATACGGTGTTCGTATAGTGTTATAAATAAAGATAATTAATTTTCGTTGCAAATCAATCGATTTATTCGTCGGAATTCGATTGGATATTGGCAAATTGTTTCTAACGATCCTATACACTGTGTATATCGTCCTTTTATTCAGAGGTGTTGCTTTGTTTTCTCCTTTTTTTCATTTTTCTCTTCGTTCAATCGCCACTGCTTTGGTTGAGATTACAGCAACAACGTCGTTGCAGTCCGCAGTTTGTAATCATCTAAGCGCCAATTTGAAGCATCGGTCAATAACCGAAGTATGTAAGAACACCACCAATTGCATTTCGTTTATTTGTTTACCAGCGATCATATACATACACGTACATTCACACATAACACCATCGATCGGTTGATGTTTATTCTCGCTCCATTCGCTCCTTCTTTTACTGCTTTGTTGTGAGTATTATTGAACAGCTGACGTGATTCCTACCGTGTGGTTCTGATTGTGAGTATTCTTAAGCAGCTGACTAATATTGTGATTGTCATTGTGAATAGTTTGGATCGGCTGATAGTGGTACTGTGGCTCACGGGTAAAAATCGCGAAAAAAGAAAAATATTATTTTTGAATTTTTTTAATTTCGGTGATAATTGTTGATTGTTGTACTACTAATTAGTACATTATTCGGTACTATTTGACTCCGTGCACCCTACAGCCCGTTTTGCTGACACATTTACGTAAACGAACATTGTATATATTTTTTTTGATTGGGAAAAAGGTGTTTGAAATTTTGTTTGTTATTTAAACGTGTTTTTTGCATTTTTATTTTTCTATGTCGCGATTCGGCAGTAGTGCACCATACCCTCGATCAACTGGTCACACATACGTTATAGAAAAATATTCTTTTTGACTTTCTCGGAAATTTTTGAATATTTTATTATTTTGTTTATCTTATTTGGAAGTTATTGATTAATTGTGCGCAAATTTACTTTTGTTGTTTGCTATTTTGGAGCGTTTGGTCATATTTGATTTCGTTTTCCGCTTCCCATTTCATAGATTTTTTTGAAAAATTTACAACCATTTCATTTTTAGGGCCTTCGCGACAGGTTTGAATTTTCAATTTCGTGTGTTATTCTGAAATTGGTTTAACATTTCTTGGGAATTTCAATTAGTTAACTTTTTACGTATCTTCTTCAAAATGCCGCTTACCCCCCTTGATTTTTTCATCAGCGCTTCGGAGGCTGTACTGAAATTTGATTCGTCTTTCCGTATTCTGAAGGAAGAAGACCTCGATGTTTATGATCTTGAGGTTCGTAGTACAGAGTTAGATAATATGTGGTCTACAACTCGAGAAATGTTTCAGAAATGTCTGGACTATTTGCAATCATCTCCTGACGCGGGGAAAGATGATATGGACTTGGCGAACACCAAGTACGACGTGTCTTATCAGACGTACATACAATGCCTTGCCGCTATAAAGAGAAAGTTGTCGATGTTCAAACGCTCTCGTAGAACATCCCTGAGTTCGACTATGAGTGGTTCAGTGGTTTCATTGGCACAACAACCTTTCGGGGATACGCGCAATACTGACCAGTTAAACAACATGAGTACCTCCACCCACACGTCTCGTGAAATCGGTACTCAAGCCGATACTTCGAACAATTTAGATCTAGGAAATCGTGCTAGGCACGCGGGCATAATTCAGCCAATTAGTGACGTCATGCACAATATTTCGATCCCACCTTGTGACACTGACGTTTTTGAGGGCAATTTTCTTTCGTGGCCCACATTTCGGGACTTATTTACGGCGGTTTATGCGAATAACTCTCGTCTCAGCGATATCGAAAGGCTTTGTCATTTGCGTAGAAAAACGTGCGGCGAGGCCAGAGAAATTGTTGAGAAATTTCCCCTCACCCATCGAAGCTTCGATCTAGCTTGGAAAGCTTTGAAGGATACGTATGATAACAAGCGTATCCTGGTGAATAATCACCTCAAGCTTCTATTTGACCTTCCGATATTAGAAAGTGAGACAAGTTCTGGCTTGAAGACTTTGCAGCGTGGTATCAACGGTTGTCTATCGGCAATGGCCGTATATGACATTGTCACGGTCCACTGGGACCCTATATTAGTGTTTCTTTGTATCCAGAGATTGCCAAAGCTCACCCTAACTCTATGGGAACAGAGTATCAGGGATAAGTCGTCGTTATCCTCCTGGCAGGCATTAGATTCTTTTCTTACGGAAAGAATTCAAACTCTGGCGTGTCTTCGCGACATCAAGGGCATCGATTCATCAAAAGTCCCTAAGTCTCGAAAAATCAGTACGGATTTTACAAATACGGCGGCTCTAGGAAATTCGAAATCTTCCTACAAAAATTGTTGTAGTTTTTGCCCCAATGAAATCCACCCTCTACTGTCATGTCCTCGGTTCAAGAAGTTTCCCTTCGATCAGAAATTTTCTGAAGTTAAGAAACAAGGTCGTTGTCTCAATTGTTTTTCACGGGGTCATTCCGTTAAAGACTGCTCTAGCACTCATAATTGTAATGTGTGTAATGGAAGGCATCACACCCTCCTACACCGCCGTCATCGTTCTGCCTCTTCAACTGGTTCGTCGTCTAGCTCTACCTCCTCAACTGTCTCGTCGCCTAGCTCAACCCCTATTGTTAGTGGTACCTCTCCTAATCATAATCTAGATAATGTAGCTTCCACTTCAAATGCGGATAATCTCACCGCTATGAATCGCCAGGTATTTCATACCACCCAGGATAAAAATGTGCTCTTGGGGACCGCCACCGTAAATATCATTCACCGGGGTATTACGTACCCTGCTCGAGCTCTCATTGACCCATCTTCCGAGACGTCCTTAATTACGGACCGCTTTCGAAAACGATTGGGAATTTCAACGCGTTCTACGAACGCTAGTGTTTCAGGCGTAAACTGTACTCTCCTTGGGAATTCAAGAGAAATTTGCTCTCTTGAAATCTCATCACCTGTAGGTCCATCGCTTGTCTTAGAAACGGTAGCCCTAGTTCTTCCGAACATTTCTGGAAACTTGCCATCACCTTCTGTTGCTACCAACCTTAGATCTCGTCTCCCCAGTCTTCAATTGGCAGATTCATTCGATGACGGTCCTGTAGATTTGCTACTTGGCGCGGATCTTTATCCGCGAATTCTTCTGTGTGAACCACCGCGGATTGTTCTCGAGTCACTACTGGCTCAGAACACAATATTTGGTTACATCCTAACTGGTTCGCTACCACCCGCCTTTCGTGAAATTCATGCTACAAGCACAGCTGTGGACTGGTAGTCGAATTTCGCGTAGGTTTTTGTTTATAACTTGCTAGTCTCAACCTTCGTATGTACTTTTCGTCGCACCATCTATATGAATTCGTTTGGAATATGTTATCATTTCAACCCGACAACAGAATATTGTTGGTCACATTTCTGACATATCATTCGCTTTTTGCAAACGTTTATAACGCGTAAATGTACGATTATAAATGAAATTGGAATTATCCTTAGAATTTGTTGCTCTCGTCTTTATACGAACTCGAATCTTATTTTTTGAAACACTTGAAATCTTGAAGTTTGCATCTAGTTTCTGAATCTATTCAGCTAATAATGATCGCGCTATCATCCTTCACTTTTGTCGAAGTTCTTATGAACTCAAACTAATTTTGAAATTGAAATTTATTGAACTCGTCAATATTAATAAATTTGTGAATTCTTAATTTAGCCTTGAAATATGTATTGAATTTTTAAATGCTCACTTGTAACTGAATTTACGTTCCTTATTATGTACTAATTTAATCCTAGTTGTAGATTATTTCCTTTCCTTTATATTACAACATCGTCGGATGTTGCAAGGTGGCCGGCAATGTTCACGTACGCAGCATTGTCTCAACTTCCCGAGCCTGATCAATACCGGTTGCGTATTGACATCACTGGAATCTCCTCTACACCTCTCTTCGGAGACCTAATTCGCTTAATACGGATGTGTAGAGTGCGGATTGCCTATGGGTGGTGGTTGTTGTGTGGCTGCCTTGCTCATCTTCGGGTCTTTCTCTCTCTCTCTCTATTCGCAAAATCTATGGTAGTCGAACACTTGTAACGAGCCTCTGCGTCCACCACTTGTCGTTTCGCTCTACGCTCGCGCACACAGGCCTTGTCGCCAACCACTTACACGGTAATAAATCCTTGTTCATTTGAAAATACCCCAAATAAAGATCCCCCACTATTTATATTTAAAACTAAAATTCGTTTGTTTTTATTTATTTATTTCTTTACCACACGAACCCCCCTTTTGCACCCCTACACCAACAATTGGGATCCTTCTATTAGAAGTATATCGAAATTTGGAGCATTTAGAATTCTATGAAAATTATGTATGTATGTACATATATAAAAAATGTTTCTGCAAAATTTGATTAAAATTTTGGTTCAAGAATGTGAGCTCGGCTCACAATTTTTTTTAAACTCACTTTGAGTAACCGCTGTATCATATCAGAGTACATTTACAGATAGGCATACACGTATATGTCTCTGAAACATGTCCTTCGACCGAAAAAAAACTCAATGGCTATATATATCTGTTAAATTGTTTGGTTGACGATTTTTTGACGATTTCGAAAACTTATTTTGACGATTTGATTCTACAACAACAAATGCACCGACTGTCTGGTGAGCGCAATCGTCTTTTGACATAACCCAGAGAAGAAAATCTTCAACCTCGGCCTAAGATCGGGTTATATCCACAGACGGCTACGCGGGCCAAAGTGTCTTTGCCGCCTTTTGGTACGCTGACGACACGAAACTTGTTTTACAAAAAATGCTCATGATACATTTTACTTTAATTAGCGTCATGAACATTTGAGAATAAGTTTGTTTGTACACATTGGGCGTAGTGACAAAAATTTTTTTTTGGGCGAAAAAAAATTACCTTTTGTTCAAAACTACTTACTGCCCAATGTCCATGTCATATTGCCCAAAAACCAAATTTTTCTACAACAACAACTAACATTGATTTTTTTGGCGATATGACATACATGGTTTGGGCGATATGACGCTACGCCTTGCAGAAATATGGATATTAAAAAAAAATTGCATGTTTTTTTATTTTTAAAATTTTGTTTGGGAGGTACAAAAAGCGGTGCGTCAGTAAAACCCACTTTTTTTTCAATACACTATGGATACTATAAGGGCATTACACTCAACAAAATTTTATGTATTTCTATGGACTGGAATCATAGTTAAAAGCAGTTAACTTTTTCTGCAAAATTGTATTTTGGAGGTACCAAAAGGGACATGGAAATAACGCTAATTTTTACGGAACTGTAGGTACTAATATAAATAGATATAAAGGCATTACACTTCACAAAATGTCAAGTGTTTGAATGGACTGGAAAGTGTTTGAATGGACTGGAATCAATGTTGTAAGCGGTTAATTTTTTAGGCGTGGCAACTTTGCCCATTTTTCTCAAGATGATAGCGACCTAGAAACTAATACTATGTGTGGAATTGTGAAAGACTCTGAGTGGTTCGTACGGGAGGTACTCAAAGAGGTGGACCAACATAGTGCAGAGATAGAAAAAATCAGTAAGGAAAGGCTAAAGTCGGGCGGTGCCGACTATATAATACCCTACACCACTCTCGTATTATTGAATAACTCTGATATATAAATTTTGTAATTCATGTATAAATTGTTTACATAAATTTACTTTTGGGACATTTTATACTTAAATAATACCCTGTACCACAGTGTGGTGTAGGGTATAACAACGATTGGATCTAAAGAGCCAAATCGGATGAAACATATATATGGAAGCTATAGCTAAATCTTTACCGATTTTCTTCAAATTCGGCAATGTTGGTTCATGAATCAAGAAACTCTACCATTCTAAATTTCAAAATGATTGGATGTAAAATATTGCTTCTATAGAACTAAAGGGCCAAATCGGACGATACATATATATGGGAGCTATAGCAAAATCTTAACCGATTTTCTTCAAATTCTGTAGTGTTGGTTCATGGATCAAGAAACTCTACCATTCTAAATTTCAAAACGATTGGATGTAAAATACAGCTTCTTCAGGACTAAAGAGCAAAATCGGACGAAACATATATATGGGAGCTATAGCTAAATCTTAACCGATTTTCTTTAAATTCGGCAATGTTGGTTCTTGGATCAAGAAACTCTACCATTCTAAATTTCAAAACGATTGGATGTAAAATACAGCTTTTATAGGACTAAATGGCCAAATCGGACGAAACATATATATGGGAGTTATAGCTAAATCTTAATCGATTTTCTTCAAATTCGGTAGTGTTGGTTCATGGATTAAGAAACTCTACCATTCTAAATTTCAAAATGATTGGATGTAAAATACTAAAGAGCAAAATCGGACGAAACATATATATGGGAGCTATAGCTAAATCTTAACCGATTTTCTTCAAATTCGGCAATGTTGGTTCATGGATCAAGAAACTCTACCATTCAAAATTTCAAAACGATCGGATGTAAAATACAGCTTCTATAGGACTAAAGGGCCAATTCGGACGAAAGATATATATGGGAGCTATATCTAAATCTGAACCGATTTCAACCAAATTCAATAGCGATCTTAACAGCCGCGAAATACTCTAAACTGCAAAATTTCAGAACGATCGGAGTGAAATTGCGACCAGTAGTCGACGAACAACTTTACATGGACAGACGGACGGACGGACGGACATCGTTAAATCGACTCAGCTAGTGATTCCGAGTCGATCGGTATACTTTAAGGTGGGTCTAGCTGTGTTATTTTCAGGTGTTACAAACATCTGCCGTGAAACAAACTTATAATAACCTGTACCACAGTGTGGTGTAGGGTATAAATATTGCCACATACCAAATCTGAAGTTAATCGGTTAATCCTGTCGAAAGTTTTCGTGCGCACCAACCATCCAGATAGACAGACTGGATGACGGGTATTGCTACAATGCTTTAAAATTGCACAAAACGGATTTAAGCCAAAAATTTTTGGGTTCTTTTAGGTCACTCCGATGTGACACTTTTGGGGTACACAATAGTTGGGGTATAAAAACAGGATTATGTAGAAAGTTTCTTATTTATACCAAAAAGTGTTATAATTTTTACATTTATCTATAGGTTTTCTTCAAATATGCATTGTCTTTTCTTTAGGATGCCTTGCCTTTTTATGGTTTTTTGTGTCAACAAGAAGCGATTTCTTTTGAAAAAATATATTTTTTTCTAATTGTTGTAAGGACAGTTTACAAACTTCTGTTTCCACGTGAAAGTGTCGTTACTAGCATATAGAAGACTTAAGGGTTAATTTTTTATAAAAAGTTATATAATGAGCCACGATAAGAGAAAATCGGACCAAAATTGTAGTTATTTCCGATTCATTAAAAGTTGCATTAAAACACGTAAGAAAGTTCAGTCGGGTAAACCGAATTTTTATTGTTTTAATTAAATTATTATCAATTTAAGTTGCATTTAATCACTTTAAAATATGTACTGGTATTAAAGTTAAAAACTATTTACGTGTCACAAAATGGTCCATTTGTGTGGGAGGCACCAAAAGGGACTTGCCAATAACGGTCATTACACCGTGCAAAATTTCAAGTATTTATATTCACTGGCGTTAAAGTAAAAATCTGTTAACTTTTGGTGTAAAATGGTAAATTTGTGTGGGACCATTTTTTCCTGGACTCTAGGTACTACAAAAGCATTACCCTGTACAAAATGTCAAGTAGTTGTATGCACTGGTATGAAAGTTCTAAGGCGGTAACTTTTGGTAAAAGAAGGTTCATTTGTGTGGGAGGTACCAAAATGGGCGGGCCAATAACTCCCACTTTTCTCTGGACTCTAGGCACTATAAAAGCATTACACTGTACAAAATTGTAAGTATGTATGAACTGATATTAACGCCATAAGCAGTTAACTTTTGGTGCAAAATGGTCCATTTGTGTGGGAGGTACCCAAAAGAGAGCGGCCACTTCGTCCATTGTTCTTGACGTGTTAGCGAAAAGGATTTCCGCCGAACACACTTAGGGTCTTATGTCACTCCTTCGATGTGTTACACTTTTGGCTCGTGGCAAATGATATATACCCTCCTCTCTAAGGTGAGGGGATAAATACGAAAAAGTGATCTTCATATTTAAATTTTTTAAAATTTTTTTCATAATAGGCATGTTTTCGTTACAAGCTAGCACTTTTAGTTTAGCACTTTGCAACGAAAACAACTGACTTCCACTAACTGGTACATAAGCAATAAGTGGCGGATTTTCACTATCTGGTAGCAATGGTGTCATGAGTTGCGAAGAAAGAACAGTGCGAAACAGACAAAAAATTCGTGAAAAGTATTTATAAAACATATATTTACTATTCTATGTTCAATTGTTTACACCCTTTTGCAAATATTAAAATAATTTCCCATTTTTGTTCTTCTTCTTCCCGTTAATTCACAATAATTGTTAAAATCTCTCCAAAATTGGGATGCCATATTGCTAAATATAGGGTGCCCAATCTGGCAACATCATACTCGATTAAGACATGAACACAAGCACCAAACTTCATCGGGAACTAATAGTGCTTAAAAGTGCTTAGCTCCCCATACAAATTAAGCACTTATGGTGTAACGAAAACACGCCTAATGTCAGTTAAAAATGCCTCGTATTTTATTGTCTAATGATCGATTTCGGAAAAAAATTTTCGCTCCTTTTTTATTGAAGGCAAACCTGATTTTTACAGCTTATTTTGATCGCGTGAAGCTCCTAATTGGACAACCGGTGGAAGAAAATATTTTGGGAATATGCATAAGACATACCAAATTTTCATATAAGCTTTGAACATCAGCAATTTGTTTATCTCTTCACACAAATGAAGCCACTCTAATACCTATATGGGCTCTCGTTAAGAGCTATCTTTTTGCCGTTGACCGATTGTGGCTACTTGCCACACAGCAAATGAAACAATTGAATTGTTGCGAGAAAAGTTTGGAGATTCGATTATTTCAAGAAATTGTGATATTGAATGGCATCCAAGAAGTTGTGATTTAACACCATTAGACTATTTCTTGTGGGGTGGGGATTGAACGTGCCATTCATGATTTAGTGGAAAAAGTGCTCGAAAATTGGGTTCATCGAATTCGTTCCTGCAGAAGATGTCGTGGAGGCCATTTGAATGAGGTTTTATTTAGAACTTAATTGTATCGATTTTACTTCCCATAAAATTTCCTTAACAATAAGTGTGTTTTATTTTCAAAGAAATCATGTCACTCTTTTTGGAAAACCCTTTACATATATGTATCAATGTAAATTGTGTAAGCAAATTTTATTTGAAGAATACATTGGTTATTTTATTGTTATCCAATCTTATCATCTAGTCGGCACCTTACTGGCTTCAAAATAATTTGGGTGGGTTGTTGACAACAGTTTATATAACCATTATAACAAGTTTTACTAAAATCCTTTACATGAGCCAATATTTTTTTTATTTTGGTCTTAAAATCATTGTCATTTTACCTACATATATTTCTATAGAATGCAAGGTTTTTTCAAAGCGGTATGGAAAAATACAATTTCTTGACACAAAAAAAGAAAAGTTTAGCCGTAATTAGTCGTTAGGTTTGAAACTTAGCCCTACAAAGGCGTAACGAACATGTTGTATTAATCACTTCTGTCATTTCAACTCGAAAATAATCACGCCAAGTAATGTATTCACAAACACCACTTGTTCGAGAAACCAATTGGGTGTTGTTGCGTACAAATGTTTCCACATATTCAGCTCGTCGGGTTATATATGTGCATGATTTTCTTACATGTTGTCTAAATTTTTCTCAACGCGAAAAATAGTTTTCCGGCGTCTTTTCTTGATTGCCTTAATGATTGATTGATTCTAATTGTGATAATTAAAAAAACGAGAAAATCTTACTCGTTGAAATCAAATGTCAGGGTATTATATAGTCGGCCCCGCCCAACATTCTGTCATTCCGTGCTGGTTTTGAATGTTATACCTTGGCTACTTGCTTTAAGAGTACAATTAAAGCTAAATATCAATTTTTTTAAAAAAAAAATTGCCAAAGAAAGTTTAGCTCAATAATCAATTTCGAGTCCCTCGGATCTTTCACAATAGATATTTTTAATACCTATTTTATATACTAGCATTTTGAAAGATCAGGGGCTAGAAATTCCTTTTTGAGCTATGGTTCTTTCGGCAAAGTTTCTTGGATCGCGTTGTGCCTTTGCACATTTGTTCGGCCTCAACCATTCGACCTACCCTAATACACATAAATATAAATGCAATATGTATTGAATCAAATATACAAATAGTCTGCTAAAATTCGTTTATGTTTTTATAACTCGTTTTATATGTACAAAAAACCGCTATCACGCCAATAATGATGACCAACAAACAAACAAGAAACAAACAAATTAACAAATATGGAAAACATAAATAATAAAGACGACAATTGGAATATATCCAAATAAATCTAATCGCAAACCAACAAGAACCTGTTTCCAACGAATTCCAATTTAAGGAACACAAACAAACATAACAATTCAATACGTTTACACATGAGTTAAAAAATGGTACTCGTTTCGATATCCCACTTGGAAATTACTTTGAAAATGGTTCGGTCTCATCTTAACATATATATGTATGTCTTTCGGCTAATGTTTATTTATATGTACATACTCGTATTTACTTGAGTAAATGCAAATATTACAAGTCGTAGGGAAGTTTGTTTCTTAAGTCTTTTGTTTGGCGCTGTTATCGTGCCCATAACAAATCTAATAATTTGTTATAGGAAAATCTTGAAGTTAATAAAAAGAGTATTGTTTGCATTGTGTATTTGAAGTTGAGTTCGGGAATTTCAATTAATATTTAAAATGCTGGCCTATTTTATAGGGTGGGCCAAAATTTGAATTAACAGAATTATTCTAAAGTGTAATGTTTTGTATGGAAACATAAATTATTCAGTATATACAGGGTCATATATGGAATAACAAAAATGATCAAATTAGTTCCCTGACTTACCGGATACATGTGAAATTTTTTGTCACAAATTGCGATCAACATTTTCCATATATATATGAGCTACATATCGACGTATGGTTATGTGCTTCATTCAAAACTTTTGTCACGTCCTTGGGGCAAAATTGCATTTTTGATGTGTTTGAATCGAAAAAAAATATATTTGGATCACAAATTTTTAATTATTTTATATTTCTGAGCAAATACATTTTATATGAAAATCAATAAAATTTATTTGGAACGCATATATTACATAAATTATGTGTTCAATTTTTTTTCGAATTTCATTTTTAAGTTTTCATTGATTTTGAGTTATACCCTAAGCACTAATTTTTTATTTCTATTTATTCCAAGTCGTCATTCCTTGAAATTCCATCAAACACTGTATCATTTTAAATATAAAGGAATTTTATAAACATGTAAAATTTCTGACAAAATTATCGTTGAATTAACTAATGAAAAACAGAAAAGTTGTCTTAAAAATAAGGTATTGATATATTTTCTGAATACTTAAATGCAAATAATTCTTTGTTTCATAAATAATAGTCGCAAATAAAATCTATTAGGACAGAAACAAAGATTTGTTTCGAACAACATCTTCGCAAAAATATAATATTTGTGAGTGTTAAATACAATACATTTCTAGTGTACCCTAAACATTTATATGTACATATATTTCAAGCACAATATGTTTAGGAGAATATAATACAAAAGAGGTTTTTTCAGCGTGTATAAAAATAAGGCTGTCTTCAATAAGCGAAAAAACAAATAATGGTTCTAAATCACAAACTAATCAAAGTAGAATGCTAAAATTTGGATATAAATAGCAGAATAGTAAGAAAATATATGTGTTTCAAAATTTTCTACATTGGATCTTAAAGGATTAAAATGTGAAAGGTTTCTTTTAAATTTGTTTATTCCACTTCCAACAAACAAACAAAATATGTTAAAGTGTATTGAAAAGCACCAGATATCGATGACATTTTCCACAAACATAAAACTGGCCTTTGGCTATTGATTTCTTTAAAAAATCCACAACTGCTAAAATTTTTTTAGCGCCATACACTTTGTGTAACAACTGTGACACACTATGTGCATTTGTTCTTAGATAAGATGACATTATTTCGTGAAATAAGTTAAATACGATAAAAATTTACGAAATTTCGCCAAAATAGAATTGTTATGGAAAATATCGCCAAAAGTTGAATTTTTATAGAAAATATCGACGAAATTTAAATGTTATAGAAAATTTCGTAGAAATTGAATTCTTATAGACAATTTTGTCGAAATTGAATTCTTATAGAAAATTTTGTCGAAATTGAATTATTTTAGAAAATTTCGTCGAAAATAAATTATTATGATAATATTGACGAAATTGAATTCTTATAGAAAATTTCGTCGTAATTGAATTCTTATAAAAAATTTCGTCGAAATTGAATTTTTATATCAAATTCGTCAAAATTGCATTTTTATACCAAATTTCGTCGAAATGGAATTTGTATACCAAATTTCGTTAAAATTGAATTTTATACCAAATTTCGTCAAAATTGAATTTGTATACCAAATTTCGTCGAAATTTAACTTATATACCAAATTTCGTCGAAATTTAACTTCTATACCAAATTTCGTCGAAATTTAACTTTTATACCACATGTCGTCGAAATTGTAATTTTATACCAAATTGAATTCTTATAGAAAATTTTGTGGCAATGTTTTTAGAAAATTCGCCGAAAATAAATTATTATAGAAAATTTTGTCGAAATTGAATTCTTATATAAAGTTTCGTCGAAGTTGAATTCTTATAGAAAATATCATCGAAATTGAATTGGTATACAAAATTTCGTCAAAATTTAACTTTTATACCAAATTTCAAAATTGAATTTTTATACCAAATTTTGTCGAAATTGAATTTGTATACTAAATTTCGTCGAAATTGAATTTTTATACCAAATTTCGTCGAAATAGAATTTGTATACCAAATTTTGTTAATATTGAATTTTTTTATACCCTACACCACACTGTGGTACAGGGTATTATAAGTTTGTTTCACGGCATATGTTTGTAACACCTGAAAATAACACAGCTAGACCCACCTTAAAGTATACCGATCGACTCAGAATCACTAGCTGAGTCGATTTAACGATGTCCGTCCGTCCGTCCGTCCGTCCATGTAAAGTTGTTCGTCGACTACAGGTCGCAATTTCACTCCGATCGTTCTGAAATTTTGCAGTTTAGAGTATTTCGCGCCTGTTAAGATCGCTATTGAATTTGGTTAAAATCGGTTCAGATTTAGATATAGCTCCCATATATATCTTTCGTCCGATTTGGTCCTTTAGTCCTATAGAAGCTGTATTTTACATCCGATCGTTTTGAAATTTAGAATGGTAGAGTTTCTTGATCCATGAACCAACATTGCCGAATTTGAAGAAAATCGGTTCAGATTTAGATATAGCTCCCATATATATCTTTCGTCCGATTTGGTCCTTTAGTCCTATAGAAGCTGTATTTTACATCCGATCGTTTTGAAATTTAGAACGGAAGAGTTTCTTGATCCATGAACCAACATTGCCGAATTTGAAGAAAATCGGTTCAGATTTATATATAGCTCCCATATATATCTTTCGTCCGATTTGGTCCTTTAGTCCTATAGAAGCTGTATTTTACATCCGATCGTTTTGAAATTTAGAATGGTAGAGTTTGTTGATCCATGAAGCAACATTGCCGAATTTGAAGAAAATCGGTTAAGATTTAGCTATAGCTCCCATATATATGTTTCGTCCGATTTGGCCCTTTAGACCTATAGAAGCTGTATTTTACATCCGATCGTTTTGAAATTTAGAATGGTAGAGTTTCTTGATCCATGAACCAACACTACCGAATTTGAAGAAAATCGGTTAAGATTTAGCTATAGCTCCCATATATATGTTTCGTCCGATTTGGCCCTTTAGAACTATAGAAGCTGTATTTTACATCCGATCGTTTTGAAATTTAGAATGGTAGAGTTTCTTGATCCATGAACCAACACTACCGAATTTGAAGAAAATCGGTTAAGATTTAGCTATATCTCCCATATATATGTTTCGTCCGATTTTGCTCTTTAGTCTTGTAGAAGCTGTATTTTACATCCAATCATTTTGAAATTTAGACTGGTCAAGTTTCTTGATCCATGAACCAACACTACCAAATTTGAAGAAAATCGGTTAAGATTTAGCTATAGCTCCCATACATATGTTTCGTCCGATTTGGCCATTTAGTCCTATAAAAGCTGTATTTTACATCCAATCGTTTTGAAATTTAGAATGCTAGAGTTCTTGATCCATGAACCACCATTGCCAAATTTGAAGGAAATCGGTTAAGATTTAGCTATAGCTCCCATATATATGTTTCGTCCGATTTTGATCTTTTGTCCTGAAGAAGCTGTATTTTACATCCAATCATTTTGAAATTTAGAATGGTAAAGTTTCTTGATCCATGAACCAACACTACCGAATTTGAAGAAAATCGGTTAAGATTTAGCTATAGCTGCCATATATATGTTTCGTCCGATTTTGCTCTTTAGTCCTATAAAAGCTGTATTTTACATCCAATCGTTTTGAAATGTAGAATGGTAGAGTTTCTTGATCCATGAACAAACATTGCCGAATTTGAAGAAAATCGGTAAAGATTTAGCTATAGCTCCCATATATATGTTTCATCCGATTTGGCTCTTTAGATCCAATCGTTTTTATACCCTACACCACACTGTGGTACAGGGTATTATTTAAGTATAAAATGTCCCAAAAATAAATTTATGTAAACAATTTATACATGAATTACAAAATTTATATATCAGAGTTATTCAATATTACGAGAGTGGTGTAGGGTATTATATAGTCGGCACCGCCCGACTTTAGCCTTTCCTTACTGGTTTTTATTTTTTTTTTCTCTTCGAAATTGAATTTTTATGCCAAATTTCGTTGAAATTGATATTTTATACCAAACTCCGTCGAAATTAAATTTGTGTTGTTGTTATTTATTGTTGGTCTGTGCTTTTGTTATTCAGTCAGAATTTATTTTGGTTTGAGACCATATGTTTCATTTACTTTCTCTCTATTGCAAAAAAATAATAGAAACAAATAACAAAAGCACAGACCAACAATAAATAACAACAACACATACAAACACATGAGGTACGATGAGGTCGGCATTAGCCGTTGACAAAACTACATTTGTTTTCGTGGTTCGCGATGCGAACCCAAGCAAAAAACAAAAATGTATTTGTATAAGAGTTTTAGTATGTTGACTTAGTTCGGCAAAATACGGGTTTGGTTAGCAGTTCTTGTTAAATTCAATTCACTGCTTCCATAAGTATTTCAGCTGATTTAAGTTAAAGACATGAAGATGATAGAGCGGTGTCTATCGAAACTGCAGGCAATTCTACCAAGCAATTAAAACTCTCTACTAATTTTTGTATTTGTTTCTATTACTTTTTTGCAATAGACAGAAAGTAAATGAAACATATGGTCTCAAACCAAAATAAATTCTGACTGAATTAAATATGTATACCAAATTTCGTTAAAATTTAATTTTTATACGAAATTTCTTCAAAATTGAATTTTATAGCAAATTTCACCGAAATTTTATTTAATAGAAATTTTTGTCAAAATTTAAATTTTGTAGAAAATTTCGCTGAAATTGCATTTTTATAGAATTTTTGTTAACAATTAAATTTTTATAGAAAATATAGCCGAAATCTTATTTATATATAAATTTTGGTGGAATAGGATTTTCAGAATTGCGCCGAAATTGAATTTGTATACCAAATTTTTTGGAAATTTTTATACCAAATTGAAATCTTATAGAAAATTTGTCGAAATTGAATTTTTATGAAAATGTTCGTCGAAATTGAATTCTTATAAAAATGTTCGTCGAAATTGAATTCTTATAGAAAATTTCGACGAAATTGAATTCTTATAGAAAATGTTGACGAAATTGAATTTTTATAGCAAATTCGTCGAAATTGAATTTGTAAACCAAATTTCGTCGAAATTCAATTTGAATACCAAATTTCGTTGAAATTGAATTTGAATACCAAATTTCGTCGAAATTTAACATTTATACGAAATTTTGTCGAAATTGAATTTTTATACCAAATTTCGCCGAAATTGCATTTTTGTACCAAATATCGTCATAATTGAATTTTTTAATAGAAATTTTTTAAATTGAAATTTGATTTAATAGAAATTATCATCAAAAATTTGTCGAAATTGAATTCTTATAAAAATGTTCGTCGAAATTGAATTCTTATAGAAAATTTCGACAAAATTGAATTCTTATAGAAAATTTCGACGAAATTGAATTCTTATAGCAAATGTTGACGAAATTGAATTTTTATAGCAAATTCGTCGAAATTGAATTTGTAAACCAAATTTCGTCGAAATTCAATTTGAATACCAAATTTCGTTGAAATTGAATTTGAATACCAAATTTTGTCGAAATTGAATTTTTATACCAAATTTCGCCGAAATTGCATTTTTATACCAAATATCGTCATAATTGAATTTTTTAATAGAAATTTTTTAAATTGAAATTTGATTTAATAGAAATTATCGTCAAAATTTAAATTTTGTAGAAAATTACGTTGGAGTTGTATTTGTATCGAATTTTTGTTATCATCATCATTTATAGAAAATATCGCCAAAATCTTATTTATATATAAATTTGTGATAGATTTTTATAGATAAACGGCATTAGCCGCTGTTTTCCTGTGACATCGCGTTTTTAAGATATTCAGCCACAAAGTATGCTGGGTAAACACAGGGTTAGTAAACTCAGGCACAATTTTAGCGTGGAAGGCTTCGGAATAGAAGTCCCATGTTAAAGACCGAAATACAGGAGACACTTCAGGAAGTATTTCTTTCAAAACATCTGACATCCCTGCTCAAACCCTTACCCTTGATAATCTCTCTCCAAAAAGAAAGATGTATAAAATGTCGTAGAAATCGTTGATTTTTTGGATGATGTATTTGACAAAAACCCAACCTTTTGTTAATACGTATACACATATATTTTTGGAAGGGGATGAACAGGGGTGTCGGCTGTTTTGTAAAAAATACTTCCTAAAGTATCTTCTTTATTTTGTTATTTGGCATGTAATTATTCCAAAGCCTTCTGCACTTAAATTGTGCCTGAATTTACTAACAACGTGTATATAATGTATAACAAACCACTTGGTTTCCATTGAAGTGCATTGTTGAGACCTATAGTGATATTTTACAACGAATATTTTTGTCGAATACATCATCCAACAAATCTATCGATTTCTACGACTTTTGATATATTGTTGATTTTGGAGGGGGATTTTTAGTGGTAAGAGGATGAGCGGGGTGTAGGGTGTTTTGGGTGAAATACTTCTAGAAGTGTATCCTTGTATCCTTGTGTTCAAGTGTATCCTTGCGTTCCTTGACATGGAACATCTATTTCGAAGCCATATACTAAAATTGTGTTTGAAATCTCTTTGTTTAACCAGCAAACTTTGTGGCTAAAGGCAACCGCCATTCAATTTGGCGGGTAAGTTGCTTTCATCGAAGTTATATTTTTAAAGTGAATTTTGTAAACACGATGTAATGAATAAAATGATTTTTTTATTCAGTCAGAATTTATTTTGGTTTGAGACCATATGCTCCAGTTACTTTATGTCTATTGCAAAAAAGTAATAGAAACAAATACAAAATTTGGTAGAGAGTTTAAATTGCTTGGTAGTATTGAATGCAGTTTCGATAGACACCGCTCTATCATCTTCAGAATTCAGTAGCAATATTGTATGTCTTTAACTTAAATCAGCTGAAATCCTTATGGAAGCAGTAAATTGAATTTAACAAGAACTGCTAACCAGACCCGTATTTTGCCGAACTAAGTCAACATACTAAAACTCTCATACCAATACATTTTTGATTTTTGCTTGGGTTCGCATCGCGAGCCACGAAAACAAATGTAGTTTTGTCAACGGCTAATGTCGACGTTTTTTGATAAAATATTTTCCGAAACTACATTTTTTATAAAAAATTTCAACAACATTTTTTTTTTACTTTTCTCTAAAAATACTATTTTTAAAGAAAATTTCGGCGAAATCGCATTTATATGGAATATTTTGGCATAATTGAATTTTAACGAAAATTTCGACGAAATTGAACTGTAACAGAAAATTAATTCATTTTTTTACCAAATTGTTTATAGAAAATTTTCCGAAATAAAATTTAGCCGAAATTTTATGGTTGTGAACGAATATAGTTGTGTATACGCTTGAACAACGCTGGGAAATATTGCGACATTACTTTGAAAATTTTGATTTTCATTTTTTTTTTTCATTTTTGATTTTCATTTGATTTTGATTTTTTCATTTTGATCTTGGCGGGTATGTAAACAAGCAAAATTGTCACATTTGGGGCCCAGAAACACAGAAAACCCGCACGCATACATTGAAAAGTCGATACACCCAAAACGAGTCACTGATTGGTGCGGCTTTTGGTCCAGAGGCATAATTGGGCCATTTTTCTTCGAAAATGAGCAAGGAGTGGCCGTTACAGTCAATGGCGATCGTTATCGGGCCATGTTGAACGAATTTTGTTCACAAAATTTAAGAGGAGGATATTGGCAACATTTGGTTTCAACAGGACGGAGCTACGTGCCACACAGCCGAAGCTACACTGGATGTTTTGCGCCCTGTTTTTGAAGATCGCATTATCAGCCGCAGAGCTGATGTCATTTGCCACCTCGGAGCTGCGATTTATTATGCGGACTATTATTTGTGGGGTGCCCGCAAAGATAAGTGTTACGCCGACAAGCCAGAGGCAATTGACGCTTTAAAAGACAATATTCGTGAAGCCATTGGTGAAATACAGCTGCACACAATCGATAATGTGCCTAAAAATTGGACCGATCGTGTAGGCTACTGCATGGCCATGGCTACTGCAGGGCAGCCATTTGAATGAAATTATTTTCCATTATTAACCGGAAGAATTGTACTTTCAAATAAAAAAAGAAATTTGAGAAAATATTCAGTAGTTTTTTTATAGCATTTTCAAAAAAAAAGTTATTTGGCGGACCCTTTATTCTATTTCCGTTAAAATTGAATTTTTTCGTCAAAATTGATTTCTAATCGAAAATGTTTTTATTTTCCATAGGACAATAAAATATTTTCCTAAATTAATTTTTTATAGAAAATTTTAATAGAAATGTTCACTAAAATCTCATTTTTTAACTTTACTCTAAAAATACTATTTTTAAAGAAAATTTCGGCGAAATCGCATTTATATGGAATATTATTTTTATATAATCTAATTTTAACAAAAAAATTCGACGAAATTGAACTGTTACAGAAAATTTAATAATTTTTTTACAAAATTGTTTATAGAAAATTTCCGACATTAAATTTGTGATAGAAAAAGCCGAAATTTTATTCCACAAAAGCTTCACGGCAGATTGATAATGTATGCAGATGACATTAGCCTATTTTATCCTTATAACCACGATGTCATATTAAAAGCTCAAATAGAGCACGATGGTAACATTTTACAAGAATATGTGCGACTGAATAAACTGGTGTTGAATGCAGAAAAGACAAAACTTATATGTTTTAGACCATACTCAGCTGGCACAAATGTCTTCCGTGTTTTAATTAATGGAAAACATGTGAATGAGAGCGTCTCAGTAAAGTACTTGGGAATTCACTTTCAATCAAATTTAACTTGGAATACGCATATACAAAATATAAAGCGCAAAATAGCACCAGCTGTTGGAATACTATATAAATTCAAAAATAAGTTTGATGAAAAAACGAAACTTTTAATTTACAATTGTTTAATTCAATGTCATTTCAATTACATACCCATTGCATATGGATATAAGAAGAGAACGGAGTTTAGAAGTCTTCAGAGGACCCAAAATAAAGCGCTTAAATTGGTTTTTAATCTGCCGTTGATATACCCATCACTTTCATTGTATAAGGAAGTGTGTAAAACCATTTTACCTTTACATGGTACCTACAACATGCAGCTACTTATGTTTATGTATAAGTCAGTACGACACATTGGTCATCATGGAATTGAATTTTTAACCAATCAATCTGCCTTCGGAACCAGAAACAATTTAAACCTGAGAGTAAAAAGGTGCAGACTTGAAACTACCAAACAACGAATTGAATACATTGGATGTTCTGTATATAATCACTTACCTCAAACTCTTAAGAATACCACAAGAATCTCAGTATTTAAATCAAATCTCAAATCATATTTATTATCGAATATTGAAACGCTTCTAATGTGATTTTGAATTATTAAGTCTAGTGCTATTTACAAACTAACTACTTTGTGAAAATGCACGATGTAAAAATTATAAGTATTTATTCACTCATCTAATTACTTGTTTACTACATAAAATGTGCTTACTTTAATTTAATTTAAAATGATACTCTTGCCAACTTGCCCCTCTAATGTCCTAACCGACGCGGGGCACCATTTTCATTGTTAACGAAATAAAAAATGAAATAAATGAATTTAATTAAAAAAAAAAAAAAAAAAAAATTTCCTCAAAATTGCATTTATATTATATTTTATATTTCTATTATATTACCGTTGAAATTGAATTTTTTCGTCGAAATTGATTTCTTATGGACAATTTCGTGGAAATTGATTTTTTTATCGAAAACTTCGTCGAAGTTTATTTTTTAAACAAATTTCGGCTATATTTAATTTTTACATAACATTTTGTCGAAATTATTTTTTTAGAAAATTTTTTATAGAAAAGTTTACGAAATTAAAATAGTTATATAAAAATTCTCCAAAATTACATTTCTGTAGAAAATTTCGCTGAAATTTAATTTTTAGGAAATGCAGACTATAAATTTTGGTATTGCTACCGATTCGTTCTATCTAGAAACAAAAATTGTCCTCATTTCACAGATTGCAATTGCCTATTTTATGTTGTGTCTCTAAACACGAAAGATATCGGTCTAATACCCGCAACTCCCATATAAAGTTCCCTTTCGAATCGACAGCTTTATTTTATCATTTTAATCAACATTTTTATTTACTCATCCTATTAAGAACAATTCAGATTTCCGAGAAGTTTTTTGATTTGCAAACATTTAGGATCGACTATCTGAATTATGGGTGTCAAATTACTTTTGCAATGTTTTACATAGGGAAGCACAAAAAAATGTTATCAGAGTACTAAGAAAAATATTTATCATTACCAGACGGAACGTTTTTGTTTGTTAGTTGCATAGTGTTATAGAAAAAAAAACGCAAATATTTTTGGAATGTTCACATTTTTTAGTATTTATTTTACAAATATTTTCATATTTTAGTTTTATTTTTGTTACAGTATGTATTCAAAAGTCCATTTAAACGGTGGCGGCGAGTTTGCCGCATGTCGCAATAATTCGCGATGTATTTTCCAATGTAATTTGGAAATTCATGACACCGAATAAACTGCAAGCCCTTTTCAAATACATGGCTAACGACCCGCAGGTGTTGCTGCTGTCGCAGCTGTAGCGGCAGTAGCAGCAGTCGCTGCAGTTGCAGCGGTTGCAGGAGCCGCCTCAGTAATGCCGAATCCTGTGCTCAAAGCAAGGAGAACGCCCAAGAAGAAGGAGATATAATTGAAGTTCATTGTTTTACGTAGAGATGATTAGATGGACGCGTACTCGTTAACTGTTTAAGAATGACTGTATTGCCTTTTAAATAATTGTGCTTGCTTATATACTGTTAGATCAGTAGAGATTTTCAATTTTCTTTCTCGAATCATCAAAACTATATCGTTAGCGAAAATATTTGCCACGCTCTGCAGCGCTGGTTACTTACACTAGCTTCCAAGAAAGATTATAAAACTAATATAAAAAAATTGACTTTGTTTACATTTTTGGATTTTATGGAATTTTCAACTGCTCTTGAACGGCCAAACTGATTTTTACAATGTTTACATCATTTTTAAGGGAACATAATGGGACATATTTTTTTTGAAAAAGTTTTCTTTTAAAAAAATAAGTCATTTTTTTCCAAAATTTTTTTAAAAACTTTATTCAGAAAAAAATTAACAGAATATGAGCGGGACTCTCACAAATCCAAAACAGTAATTGGGTTTCGGGTGCTTAATATTGGTAAAAGTTATGGACTAAATTGGTCTGGAATTTTTCGACATTATTCTTATATTTCCGCATTATTCTTTTTTAAAAACCTTCTGTGTGCAATTTTGCATCAATCGATTCGATATCGGGTTTATATTCGGTATTTTATAATACTTTTCTAATGAATATAGTCTGACTAAGAATGAAAAACATTTTGCCACCGTTCTGGCCAACAAAGTGTCAAATTCCATTTTATATTTCTCTAAAAGAAAGTTTTTGGCGGGAATTTTTCTGGTTACTTACACTAGCTTCCAAGAAAGATTATAAAACTAATATAAAAAATTGACTTTGTTTACATTTTTGGATTTTATGGAATTTTTAACTGCTCTTGAACGGCCAAACTGATTTTTACAATGTTTACATTATGTTTAAGGGAACATAATGGGACATTTTTTTTTTTGAAAAAGTTTTCTTTTAAAAAAATAAGTAATTTTTTTCCAAATTTTTTTTTTAAAAACTTTATTGCAGAAAAAAATTAACAGAATATGAGCGGGACTCTCACAAATATAAAACAGTAATTGGGTTTCGGGTGCTTAATATTGGTAAAAGTTATGGACTAAATTGGTCTGGAATTTTCCGACATTATTCTTATATTTCCGCATTATTCTTTTTTAAAAACCTTCTGTGTGCAATTTTGCATCAATCGATTCGATATCGGGTTTATATTCGGTATTTTATAATACTTTTCTAATGAATATAGTCTGACTGAGAATGAAAAACATTTTGCCACCGTTCTGGCCAACAAAGTGTCAAATTCCATTTTATATTTCTCTAAAAGAAAGTTTTTGGCGGGAATTTTTCTACTTGTTTTAATATTCATGTCTAAAAGCTGAAAATAAAGAGTGTAAATGCTGTTGTTTGTACTACAAATTAGCCGCTATAGAATTTTGGCAAATTAATTTGTTATTGACAAGTTAAGCACAATTTTTCTAAAACCAGTTATCAACCTAGCTACCGATGTGGGTCAACATTTCTGAATGATTATTAGATACTTTCACTCCAGAGTAGGGTAATTACACTTAGCACGAGTAAAGGTCATTACATTTTCAATTCTGAATATTTCAAATTATGTTCAGTTCAAATTTGGTGTTTATCTGTCAACGCAATTAAAAGTTATGCATGAAACAGTAGTGGCCTTTCCTTTTTATTATAATCTACACCACACTGTAGTCCAGGGTATTATAACTTTGTGCATTTGTTTGTAACACCCAAAAGGAGAAGAAATAGACCCATCGTTTATAATACCGATCGACTTAGAATCACTTTCTGAGTTGATTTAGCTATGTCCGTCTGTCTGTCTGTCCGTCCGTCTGTAGATGTATCGTTGTAATCGAAGTGCAAGTCGAATTTATGGTACGATTGTGATGAAACTTAGCACATTGTAAGCGCTGTAGAAACTGTGATTTATATCCATTCAGAACGAAATTCGGTAAAAAGTGGTTTCTTGTTCTATGAATGAACACTGCCAACATTGGGGAAAATCGGTTCAGATTTAGATATATCCCCCATATATCTGTTAAATCCAATTTGACATGTGGGCACAGTAAAAAATTTGTCAGAAAAAGGTTTCTTATTACTTAAATAAAAACTGCAAAATTTTGGGAAAATCGATTTAGATTTAGATATACCCTCCCGATGTGGTATCATAGCGATATAGTTTACTATGACCAACATCTTCAACTCCTCCTTGGAATAACCCTTGATAAGGAGATGGAGCTAAGTACTTTGTACGAAACCAATTATTCCAAATTACATATTATCGCAATGCCCCTTTGTTCTGTTTAGACTTAGCGTACATTGGAATGAAGTTTTCGTGTGGAATTTCAATGCAGTGCAGCCATTTAAAAATTTCCTAAGTAAATGTTAGGAAATGTTTAACCTTTACTGAAAAATTTGATTATACCCACATGGGGTTATCTATATGGGATTTCGCTGTGAAGTCGAGTAAATTACATGCGGAAGTGATTCCTTCCGCCCACTTTTTAGTATCACAGTACCGCACAAAAAAAGTACGGGATTCTGATAATGGCTTCTGGTAGAGAAGGCCAGAAAATATACATGTGTCTGAGTTTTAAAATATCACATAGGAATTTTAATTTATGGGGGTTAAAGGTCCCCTCTTTGGCCGGTTCGTACAGCATATCGGTATATGAAACTATGTGTTCCTTACATCTGAGGTGTGTAGGGTGTGTTCAGCAACTATGTTGAACATATTAAGGCCAATATTTTTGTGGAACCATATAACGGTAATAGTTGACTCTATTTTAACAAATCGTAAAACATACCCCTGAAAATTTAGAGTGCGGTGTTGAAATGTTCCATAAAAATGTTGGCCATAACATTTTACTATACATATATGTCAAAACACACGAAAGCCCAAACAAACACCAAAAAAAATCTGTTAAATTCCAGTACAAAACCTCTTTACCGGTACCTTTATTACTTCCACGGCGAGCTCGTATGAATAAGTTTAAATAAGTTATTCATGCGACTAGGTCTGAATAACATAACATTGCTGCACGAACAGGCAAAAAATTTCCTTACCAATGTTAGTATATCGTCCATAAATTTTACAAATATTGAGAATCCAATTACTGTTTTGGATTTGTGATAGTCTGGCGAATATTCTGTGCAAATTTGAAATTCGAAGGTGGAAGGATTTTTTTTTAAATTCGAAAGCTACCAAGCTCTTTCATCGGTACCATTTGTGATAACAATGCTGTCATTTATTGGCATAATATGAGAGCAGCTCAATCTAGTGATTGCGAATTGCTTTTCATACTTATAATATTTCCAAATATTGTAGAACGCAGTTTTAAACTCCCGGACATCCCCAGAGCTCTTGTGTGTCACTGCACTGCACTGTTGCTGTTAAGCGACGACAAATATTGTCTGTAATCTCTCTATTCACTATTATTTATACCCTACACCATACTGAGGTCCAGGGTATTATGAGTTTGTGCATTTGTTTGTAACACGCAAAAGGAGAACAGATAGACCCATTGATTTTATACCGCTCGACTTGGAATCACTTCCTGAGTCAATTTAACAATGTCCGTCCATCCGTCTGTAGATGTATCGTTGTAATCAAAGTGCAGGTCGTATTTGCAGTCCGATTGTGATGAAATTTAGCACATTTTTGTTCTATGTCTCCATTTTTCCATCTATTTTACATCATTTCGATTACAATATACCAATTACTGTCCTTCCTTACCGAACCTCTCTGTGGTCCATGTAATACAAATACGAAAAAATATTAAAACATAAAAGGGATATAAACCAGTAAGGAAAGGCAGAAAGTCGGGCGGGGCCGACTATATAATACCCTACACCTCCCTAACATTGCGATAAGGGTCATTGCCATAATAATTTGGAATAATTGGTAAATGGGTAGAAACATATTATGTAATTCTGAAACAATAATCCCTAAATTAAGCAATATTCGTTCCTAAATTGAGAAACATCTTTCTGGAAAATTTTAATGATCGAAAATAGCAAATACAACTTCTATAGCGGTTTGATACCAAATCAGGAGGAACATATATAAGGAGCTTTAATATAAATCTGAACCGATCTTCCCTGAATACTCATTCATGTAAAAAGACCTCTTTCTGTCGAATTTTGTACTGATCGGATATAAAATACAGTAAGCGCTTACATGTCAAATCGGGGGTAACATATATATGGGAGCTATATCTAAATCTGAACCGATTTTCTCCGAATTTGGCAGTATTCCTTCATGTAATAAGAAACCTCTTTCTGCCGAATTTCGCACTGATCGGATATAAAATACAGTTTTTACAGCGCTTACAGTTCAAATCGGGGGTAACGTATATATGGGGGCTATATCTAAATCTGAACAGATTTCTTCCAAATTTAAAAGTCTTCATTCATATAATAGGAAACCTCTTTCTCACGAATTTCATACTGATCGGATATAAAATACAGTTTTTACAGCGCTTACATGTGAAATCGGGGGTAACATATATATGGGGGCTATATCTAAATCCGAACCGATTTTCTCCGAATTTGGCAGTATTCCTTCATGTAATAAGAAACCTCTTTCTGCCAAATTTTGCACTGATCGGATATAAAATACAGTTTTTACAGCGCTTACATGTCAAATCGGGGGTAACATATATATGGGGGCTATATCTAAATCTGAACCGATTTTCTCCGAATTTAGCAGTATTCCTTCATGTAATAGAAAACCTCTCTTTGCCGAATTTCGCACTGATCGGATATAAAATAACATTTTTACAGCGCTTACATGTCAAATCGGGGGTAACGTATATATGGGGGCTATATCTAAATCTTAACCGATTTTAACCAAATTCAATAGGGATCGTCCTTGGGCCAAAGAAAAGATATGTGTAAAGTTTCGTCGAGATCGGACCATAATTGCGACCTGTACTTTGATTACAAGAATACATGCACAGACGGACAGACGGACAGACAGACGGACAGACGGACATAGCTAAATCAACTCAGAAAGTGATTCTAAGTCGATCGGTATAATAAACGATGGGTCTATTTCTTCTCCTTTTGGGTGTTACAAACAAATGCACAAAGTTATAATACCCTGTACCACAGTGTGGTGTAGGGTATAAAAAGTGTATAACTCTTCAGTCAAGCAATAAATTGCGCTTTTCTCCGATCATACAAAATGGCGTATGGAACAAAATAGCATTAACAGATCAGAATAAATATTGACACACTTAGATAAACTAAGATATAATACTAAATTTGAAGAAAATCGGTTCAGATTTAGATTTAGCCCCCATATACTTGAGGTACATAAATGCATGTGTAACAATAGTAAAGTAAATACAGCTGATGCTCCTTAAGAGTGAGAGAGAAGTAAATACATTAAGAGGATGAAGCTCTTCTTGAGCAGTTTTCTTTAAATAAAAACAAGTAAGAAAGTTCAGTCGGGTAAACCGATCCCCTCACCTTGAGTCCCAAAAAAAATATTCGCAAATTTATTTATTTTGTTGTTTAATTAAATTATTATCAATTTTAATTGCATTTCATAATTTGTATGAGTTTGTATATTGTAAAAGTATGTACTAGTATTAAAGTTCAAAGCTATTTACTTTTGGTACTAAAAGGTACATTTGTGTGGGAGGCCCCAAAAGGGGCGTGTCAATTACGCCCATTTTGGTACTATCTATGGACCCTTGGTACTATCAAAGCATTGCACTGTACGAAATTTCAAGTATTTGTATGCACTGGTATTAATGTTAAAAGCTGTTAACTTTTGGTACAAAAGGGTCCATTTGTGTGAGAGGTACCAAAAGGGGCGTCCCAATAACGGTCACTTTCTCTAGGACTCTAGGTACTATAAAAGCATTACACTGTATAAAATTTCAAGTATTTGTATGCCCTGGAATTAAAGTTAAAAGCTGTTAACTTTTGGTACAAAAAGGTCCATTTGTGTGAGAGGTACCAAAAGGGGCGTGTCAATAATTTATTTTTTTTAGGTACTATTAAACCATTACACTGTACAAAATTTCAAGAATTTGTATTCACTGGTATTAAAGTTATAAGCTGGTAACTTTTGGTTCAAAATTGTCCAATTGTGTGGGAGGTACAAAAAGGGGCGTGGAAACTTCGCCCATTTTTCTCGAGGTCATAGTGACGGATATCCGCCGAACATACTTAGGGTCTTAGGCCACTCCTTCGATGTGTTACACTTTTGGCTCGTAGCAAATGATATATACCCTCCTCTCTAAGGTGAGGGGATAATGAGTGCTTCGAGAGCGAAAGCATCCAAGCAAGGGGATGGTTTCCTTATAACAGGTGGCGCAAAAGTAATCCTCCTATCAGAAAATGCAATAAATTTGGCGATTGGCCCCTAATGCCTAATGTTGACATTTGTGCAGTAAACACATGCGAAATACACGTTAATAAACAATGTTACGCTACACTGCTCCACAACGCGGAATATTGCTGACTATTTATTTGACCAATAATCGGTCGGTGACTTTGGCACAAAATCATCGAAAGTTTACTTTTGCGCCACCTTGTAGAAAGCTGTTGAACTCGCGTCAACACTAGGGTATATATCATTTGCTATGGGCCAAAAGTGTAACACATCGAAGGAGTGACCTAAGACTCTACGCATGTTCGGCGGATATCCGTTTTGGGTAATATTAAGTCGAATTAGCAATGTCCGTCCATTCTTCTCAAACAGATAGCGACAAAGCAAAAGGTACGATTATTCGACTATAGAATTTATAGAAAGTAGACTATAGTATGCATACTCTCATTTTCAGATAAATATTATTTAACACATATATAGTTTGGGGGGCAAAATTGGCTTTATGACTTTTTTAGGTCATTTAATCGATTTCCTTACATCTGCAAGTCTGTCTGGCTGTTACGGTCGATAACTCACGAACGGGGGGACCGTATGACTTTAAACATTGCATGTGCTAATATAAGTAGTTTATCCTATCTAAGGCTATGTTCGAAGATGGGTCATGTCTGTCCAATCCTTCTGATACTCCTCCACAAAGGGTTAATATCTAGGGAATCCCTTATAACTTATATACTACTTAGCTGAATACGAATGTACTGTCATACATTCCTCGCCGCTTTCAACTGCATAACATTGGGGAAACAATCACGCCTCCCACAAAAGGAGAGATTTTTGTTTGTTTAATAGTTAACTTTAATACCACTAGACTCTTACTCTTACTCTTACGTACTTTAATAAAGCCGTAGCACTGTCAAAAGTACGGTAAGGACGGAGTTTCTGAAATCAAGTACAAGTACGGGACTTCCGAGCAGTAAATTCTTAATTGTAGCGCTCGTTAAGCCAGAATAATGAAATAGAATTGTACGATTAATTGATTGAAATTTAATGGAATTGATTTGAAGGCGACAAGGGCTTCAATGTAGAATTCTTGGATTGATACTATTATTTGATAGCAAAGAAGAAAAGTTTGGCTGTAATTAGTCGTTAGGCTTGAAACTCAGCCCTGTAACAGAACGAACAAGTAGTACTAATCACTTTCGTCATTTCAACTCAAAAATAATCACCTACTTAGTACCTAATTAGTACCACAACCTACAATTCGTGCGATTGGTACTAAACAGGTGATTTTACCGATCACTTAACTATAAAAATTACCGATGGTTTTAACATTTTGATGTCCTAGGAAGGTGTCAGTTGAACTATCATAGGTAACCATAAACCGGTTTATTCACCGGTTCATGAGATTGGCACTAAACTGATGATTTTACCGATCCCTAAGAACCAGTACCGGCACTTTAGCTGTAGAAATGACCGGTGATTAACATGTTGATGTCATAGGAAGGCGTCAGTTACCTGTTATCTTTATTCTCAACTGTTTTTGGTTCTGACTAACTTAAGAAATCTATACTTACCCTCACATCAAATTGGAATGGTTGAGAGAATAAATTCGGATTACCTCTTTGCTTTTTTCTACTTCAGAGATTGATATAAGCTCTTTCTTCTTAGTGTAAGTCATACTTGTATTCGAATTAATTTGCCTTTTTGATAAATTATTGAGCGCCCAGTAGGTGTGTTGGTAGCGTGCTCGCCTATGAGTTTGGGGTCGTGGGTTCGATTCCCAACAGAGGCTCTGGTCTGTCTCAGCAAAATCTAGCCACATGGTCTTTCTAACCCGACTTCCCTGGACCGTACAATTAAAATTAAAATTTACTTTAATAATAAGTAATAAGAAATTATTTCTAGTATTATATACTTATAATCATTTCTCCGCTTGATTTTTTGATATAATACATTTTCTACTTTAATTAGACACATTTCAAAGACAATGTCGAAAGTAAAAAATGTTGTTGAAATTAAAAAATCTATTTAAAATTAAAAGAGGAAAACACTTGTTAAAGACATCAATCAATTACAAAGACAATATTGTGTAAAATTAAAAATAATTTCATTTTATGGTTTTTCTCACTGTGGAGTTGAGCTGAAGATCAAAGAATTCCTTCAAAGTGAAGGAAGGTATTTTTGAATAGTCAAGTGAAAAAGAAAACGACCTTGAAATCCAACATCAACCAATGCATGACGTTTCGTTGGTGGTTAGTCAACTCTTCGGATGCAGTAATGTTGTTTTTGGCCTGCGGTCAACATGTCATTACTTCTACTTATACGAAAGTTATTCCAAATTTACATATAGGAATTGTTTTTCAAGTAAGAGTAATTTCAAGTCAATCGCCTGCCGCCGCGTTATTTTTCCCTCGACAATTCAAAGTTGTTTTTGTTGTTGGTAAATGCTTTGTTTACACGAACAACAGCTTTCGTTCTATTCCACTATATTAGTGGTAGATTTGAAAGTAATGTAGAGTACTGCACTAAAGCAACAATGCGGTGAGTATTCTTTAACGATGCCCTGGCTCGTGGCGACGTTCTATTTTGATGTTTCCCTATGCGGGATTGATCTGTTATTGATGTTATTTTATGGTTTTTCTCACTGTGGAGTTGAGCTGAAGATCAAAGAATTCCTTCAAAGTGAAGGAAGGTATTTTTGAATAGTCAAGTGAAAAAGAAAACGACCTTGAAATCCAACATCAACCAATGCATGACGTTTCGTTGGTGGTTAGTCAACTCTTCGGATGCAGTAATGTTGTTTTTGGCCTGCGGTCAACATGTCATTACTTCTACTTATACGAAAGTTATTCCAAATTTACATATAGGAATTGTTTTTCAAGTAAGAGTAATTTCAAGTCAATCGCCTGCCGCCGCGTTATTTTTCCCTCGACAATTCAAAGTTGTTTTTGTTGTTGGTAAATGCTTTGTTTACACGAACAACAGCTTTCGTTCTATTCCACTATATTAGTGGTAGATTTGAAAGTAATGTAGAGTACTGCACTAAAGCAACAATGCGGTGAGTATTCTTTAACGATGCCCTGGCTCGTGGCGACGTTCTATTTTGATGTTTCCCTATGCGGGATTGATCTGTTATTGATGTTATTTTATGGTTTTTCTCACTGTGGAGTTGAGCTGAAGATCAAAGAATTCCTTCAAAGTGAAGGAAGGTATTTTTGAATAGTCAAGTGAAAAAGAAAACGACCTTGAAATCCAACATCAACCAATGCATGACGTTTCGTTGGTGGTTAGTCAACTCTTCGGATGCAGTAATGTTGTTTTTGGCCTGCGGTCAACATGTCATTACTTCTACTTATACGAAAGTTATTCCAAATTTACATATAGGAATTGTTTTTCAAGTAAGAGTAATTTCAAGTCAATCGCCTGCCGCCGCGTTATTTTTCCCTCGACAATTCAAAGTTGTTTTTGTTGTTGGTAAATGCTTTGTTTACACGAACAACAGCTTTCGTTCTATTCCACTATATTAGTGGTAGATTTGAAAGTAATGTAGAGTACTGCACTAAAGCAACAATGCGGTGAGTATTCTTTAACGATGCCCTGGCTCGTGGCGACGTTCTATTTTGATGTTTCCCTATGCGGGATTGATCTGTTATTGATGTTATTTTATGGTTTTTCTCACTGTGGAGTTGAGCTGAAGATCAAAGAATTCCTTCAAAGTGAAGGAAGGTATTTTTGAATAGTCAAGTGAAAAAGAAAACGACCTTGAAATCCAACATCAACCAATGCATGACGTTTCGTTGGTGGTTAGTCAACTCTTCGGATGCAGTAATGTTGTTTTTGGCCTGCGGTCAACATGTCATTACTTCTACTTATACGAAAGTTATTCCAAATTTACATATAGGAATTGTTTTTCAAGTAAGAGTAATTTCAAGTCAATCGCCTGCCGCCGCGTTATTTTTCCCTCGACAATTCAAAGTTGTTTTTGTTGTTGGTAAATGCTTTGTTTACACGAACAACAGCTTTCGTTCTATTCCACTATATTAGTGGTAGATTTGAAAGTAATGTAGAGTACTGCACTAAAGCAACAATGCGGTGAGTATTCTTTAACGATGCCCTGGCTCGTGGCGACGTTCTATTTTGATGTTTCCCTATGCGGGATTGATCTGTTATTGATGTTATTTTATGGTTTTTCTCACTGTGGAGTTGAGCTGAATAATTTCTTTTAAAAAAATATATATTTTCAAATTTTAAAAAATCTATTTGAAATTCAAAAATGTAAAAACAATTCTGCAGATTTTTTTAAGTATCAAGTTAGAAATACTCAATCGAATTCCTTAAATATCTATTTTAATTTTCGCATGGTAATTTTCAAATGGATTTTTTTTTTTAATTTTATTCCAAGTCTTTTATATGGCAAATTACCTTCTTTAATTCCAATTGATATTTTTCGAACTACAGGTCAAAATGGCGTAGAACTAATTTGAAATCTTTCTTTTTTGTATGTTGGTGTTATTGCATGTCGTCATCTGAAATAATTAATTTCTGTTTCTAATCAATTTTTAGTACAAATAATATATCAAACAAAAAACACGCAAGTAATTAAAATATAAACAAAAAAGTTCTGAATGATTAAATTGATTATGATAATTAAATTGATGCATAAATAAATAATAACAAGTAAAAAAGTTGAGTTGGGTAAACCGACTTTCGAATCCCCTCACCTTCAGTCCCAAAATATATTGATAAATTTATTTATTTTTTGTTCAAATTATATTTGTATCAATTTATATTGCATTTAATAACTTTTAACTATGAACTGGTATTTACAGGTCCATTTGTGTGGGAGGTATCAAAAGGGACGTGCCAATAACGCCCACTGTTTAAGTTAGAATGTTCCTATGAATTTCGTTTATGTCATTGATTTGTTTCGGTGCATATATTGGCCAATTTATCGGGCATACATACTCGTTAAAATCTGCCTACTCCTCATTACTACATCCTTGTAGTATTAGCTTTGCAGATTTTAACGAGTAACGATTCGTTTTCTTGTTCTTGACACTTGCTCCGCCACCTCTCTCCATCTTGGACCGTCGCTCGACGCACATCGCTCGTTTAAGTACATCTTGCTGTACATAATAAATTAAGGTAAAACTTCGTTACCCAAAACTTAGCAGCAAAAACAACAATAAACCTCAGGCACCTTGCCTACTTATTATTAGAAGAAACTAATCGTGTTTTATTTGTATTTCTATTTCTCCTCTCTCTTATTATTTACCCTCTCGGAGTAAACGTAAACTCGTCTTTTGCTCCCCTACGCCCCCGCCGGCGTAAACATTGATCCAATCGAACCGGATTTGAGCTGCCCTACATCGTCGTGGAATTGGTTTTTGCTGCTTTTCGTCAAGGAAAACATCCCTCAGTCATCAACAAACCATCATTTTACAACAAAAACATCGGTACGTACATTCAGTAGACTAGTGAGTGTCGCGAGTGTTTTTATTTATTTAAAATAAAACAAAAGAATTTGGTCGGCTTTAGAAACCCCTATCGCGTTTTTTCATTAAAATATACAGTCCACACCGTCGCTATTTCGTTGCTAAATCGCGTTAAAAATCATTCGGGACTAATTCTATTCCATATACAAAGCATTAATATTTTTAATATTTCGTTTCGGTTTGATTTGTTCGGTTTAAGTTGTTAAAATAATTTCAAATCATTTCGGTCGTGCAGAGTGTAGTGCTTAGTGTCGCTCGTTTATACATTCGATTGTTTGTTTTGGTTTTCTACTGTCATTGCCTTCGGCTGCAAGAGCGCCTATTCAGTGTAACAATAACAAAAAAATCCATCGAGAACCTCTCCTCTTGCTCCTCCCTTCACTCGTTGTTTGGGTCATTCATTTTACATTGTTAATGTCGCCTTTGCTTGGCTCGGTTTAACCCACATACTTGTACATACATTCAATCAACATTGCTCGAATGTGGTGCTTCGAACCTTATCGAACATAACTACTACATACGAGGTTGCATCGAACTTATTTAGATCTCATACCTACAGTGGGTTCTAGAAAAACGTGCTTCTTATGAAAAATAAATTAAATATTTTTATCGTTATATTTTTTGAAATAGTGATAGAGGTACACTACACATAAATAATTTTCGGTCTTATTTGACACCGTGTACCCTACATTCGGCCAATTCGACTTTTTTGAAATAAAAGTGTGATTTGTGATATTTTTGGTTTTCGATTCGGTTGATTGTCTTTTTCGCTGGGTTTTCGGCACATCAACGTGCACCCTACATTCGGTCAACTCGACATATAATCGATTTTTGGAATAATTTGTTAATTATTGAAATTTTCGTTTTTGGTCATTTCATTTGTGTATATTTGGACACAAATGTACTACATTCGGTAGTTTTTGTAACACAATTGACTGATAAATTTCGTTATTGCAGAAAGAAAGTATTTTATCGAAATATTTTGAGTTTTCTATACACTGAGACAAATTTATAGAATATTTTTGGACATTTTCTCAACAATTTTATGGATTTTCGTTATTCTTTTGAATTATCTTTGAATTTGGTTGAGGATTTTATTCGTTTTGTGGTCGTTTATTTATAATTTGAGAATTTTGATTATTTGTTTGATCTCATTTGGAGTTTCTCGATAAACCTTTGCTGTTTTTCGAACTTAATTTTTGGAATCTTCCCACCTAGCGATATTTGATTGCCCTTTTCGAAATTTGTTTAGCGTTATCTTTGGAAGAACACTTCGTAAAAATGTCTCTTAATCCCCTTGACATTTTCGTAAGAGCTTCGGATGCTCTAGTCAAGTTTGACACATATTTTCGTCTTCTAAAAGATGAGGATATAGATGTATATGGTCTTGAGGTTCGCAGTTCCGAGTTAAACAAACTGTGGACTGGCACGCAGGAAATGTTCGAAAAGTGTATTGATTACTTGTCCTCTTCCAAAGACGCGGGGAAAGCGGACATCGACTCGGTGGACAGTAAATATGATGTGTCCCATCAAACTTATATGAATTGTCTGTCCGCTATTAATAGGAAATTGGCACAGGTTAAAAATAGCTCTAATAGATTGTCCCTCAATTCGACTAATCGTAGCTCCGTTGATTCATTGGTACAACAAACTCTCAGGGACTCACAGGATACACACTTATGTAACAATATGAGTACATCGACAAACACTTCGCGCGAAATCGGTACGCAAGTGGATTATCCGTCTACATCAAGTTTAGGTCCGCCTCTTAGCGACAACGTACACAATCTTTCGTTACCGCCATGTGACATAGACGATTTTGAGGGCGATATCTTATCGTGGCCCACATTTCGAGACTTGTTTACCGCAGTCTATATTAACAACACTCGTTTAAGTGACATCGAGCGCTTGTGTCATTTGGTTGGTAAGACTAGTGGAGAAGCTCGCGAGATTATCTCGAAATTTCCACTAGTAAATCGTAGTTTTGTTCTCGCGTGGAAAGCATTAGGTGATTCGTACGACAATCCTCGGCTTCTCACCCACAATCAATTGAAAATTCTGTTTTCGCTTCCGGTACTCGAAATCGAAACAAGTTCAGGATTGAAGTCAATCCAGCGCGGCATAAATGGATGTCTATCGGCGATGTCCATTTACGAGATTTTGACTGATAATTGGGATCCGATTTTAGTATTCATTTGCCTCCAACGGCTACCTAAACTTACGCAAACGTTATGGGAGCAAAGTGTGAAGGATAAATCGTCTCTTTCATCGTGGAAAGAGTTGGATGCCTTCTTGACTGAGAGAATTCGCACACTTATGTGCCTTCATGGTATGAGGGGAGATGAATCTCCAAAGCACTCAAATGCGAAGAAGATCCATGCTCGTACTAATGCAGCGTCTTCGGGATCTTGTCGTTCTTCTCCATCGGGTTGTATTCTTTGCCCTGATCAAAATCATAAAATTTACTCGTGCCCACGTTTTTTAAGTTCTACGCCTTCGGATCGATTCGCTATAGCCAAACGCCACCGTTTATGTGTAAATTGCCTGCGTAAAGGCCACGAAGTTAAAAATTGCGATAGCAGACGTCGTTGTCTGAAATGTAATCGGAATCATCATTCTTTGTTGCATCGTGACGAGCCCACTCCTAGTAATTCGACTCGAGTGGCAAGCACAGCAAACGCGAATGTGCCTTCTGCTCCTCCACTTGAGCATTTTGAACCATCCACATCGGCTGGATGTGCATCTCGTCAATCTTTTCATGTCGCGCAGAATAAATCTGTCATATTGGGAACAGCCATGGTGAATATCGTTCATCACGGTGTTTCGTATTCTGCTAGGGCGTTGATTGACCCAGCTTCAGAGAGCTCTTTTATATCGGACAGTCTTCAAAATCGGTTGAAGCTTCCGTCAAATCGTACCATCGCTAATAATATTTCTGGAATAAAGGGTGTAGTTTCGGCCACTTCTGGAAAAAGTTGTCAATTGAATATAAGCTCTTGCGTTGATTCCAAAATTGTATTGAAGACAAACGCCATAGTCCTTCCTTCCATTTCGGGAAACCTACCTTCCTTTGCGGTCACTTCGGACCTCAAAGCTCAGTTACCCAATATTCGTTTGGCTGACTCGAATTTGTTTGATTCTCGCCCGGTAGAAATTTTGATAGGAGCTGACATATATCCTAAAATTCTTCTAGAAGGTTTTCTTCGAAATTCGTCAGGATCGTTGCTCGCTCAAAATACTGTATTTGGCTGGGTTATTACTGGTGGTCTTCCTACCTAACGAGCACGTACACTTTCATAAAAAATTAGCATAGCTTATGCCTTTCGTTCGTATTTAGCGTCGCACCTCCTTTAAATTTACATCGTATATTTATAACTTATTTGAATTCGAAATATTACTAGAACTTGTCGTGATCTAAATCTTTTGAAAAACGTTAATTTCATATCTCGATGTTTCGCGGAGTCTATATAAAAAGCAACTAACTAGATTAACACCATCTCCCCTACATTTGAATACTCACTAGGAAACTGAATTTGCGTTCCTTACTAATTTACTTATAAACATATTATATCTTTAATTTAATTGCTAGTTCTAGTTGTAGATTTGTTCGTGCGTGGGAGTCCGTAATGGCCCTCACTCGTGGTCTCTAATGACCCGTCACAGGCTCCTTAATAGTCCTGTCCTTTGTGGGAGTCCTTGTGGCCCTCAATCGTGGTCTCTAATGACCCGTCACAGGCTCCCTAATGGTCCTGTCCTTTTGTGGGAGTCCTTGTGGCCCTCGCTCGTGGTCTCTTATGACCCGTCACAGGCTCCCTAATGGTCCTGTCCTTTTGTGGGAGTTCTTGTGGCTCTCGCTCGGAGTCTCTAATGGTTCCGTCACAGGGTCCCTAATGGCCCTGTCCTATCGCGGGGTCCATAATGGCCCATCCGCTTGCGGTCCCTAATGACCATTAATTTCGCGGCGTCCACAATAGCCTGTTCGTTTGAGGTCCCTTATGACCATTAATTTCGCGTGGTATATATATTTGTTGGTCCATCCGCTTGCGGTCCCTAATGACCTTTCCTTTTCGCGGGGCCCATATATATATACATACAAACACATATATGTATACATATCGAAAAAATTATGTAAAAAAAAACAAAAAAAAAAAAAAATATTAATTATACTTAGTTGCAGCATCCCCTCGATGTTGCAAGGTGGCCGGAATGTTTAAGTTAGAATGTTCCTTTGAATTTCGTTTCTGTCATTGATTTGTTTCGGTGCATATATTGGCCAATTTATCGGGCATACATACTCGTTAAAATCTGCCTACTCCTCATTACTACATCCTTGTAGTATTAGCTTTGCAGATTTTAACGAGTAACGATTCGTTTTCTTGCTCTTGACACTTGCTCCGCCACCTCTCTCCATCTTGGACCGTCGCTCGACGCACATCGCTCGTTTAAGTACATCTTGCTGTACATAATAAATTAAGGTAAAACTTCGTTACCCAAAACTTAGCAGCAAAAACAACAATAAACCTCAGGCACCTTGCCTACTTATTATTAGAAGAAACTAATCGTGTTTTATTTGTATTTCTATTTCTCCTCTCTCTTATTATTTACCCTCTCGGAGTAAACGTAAACTCGTCTTTTGCTCCCCTACGCCCCCGCCGGCGTAAACACCCACTTTTCACTGGAGTCTAGGTACTACAAATCATTACCAAATGTGAAGTCAATCGGTTTATCCTGGCGAAAGTTATCGTGCGCACCAACCAGACAGGCAGACAGACATTGCTAAAATGACTTAAAATTTAAAAAAAACCGTATTTCAGCCTAATATTCTTGGGGTCCCTTAGATCACTCCCTCGATATGTTACACTTTTGGCCCGCAGCATCTGATATATACCCTTGTTCACAATAGCGGGGGTATAAAAACCGGATTATGTTGAAATTATTTTATTTCTACAAAAGTGCTATATTTTCTACATTTATGCATTGTTTTCTTCGTTAGTACTCCATATTGCACCATATTTACTTTATGAGGACTGATGTCAGACATTATAAAATGAAAGAGAGGACGAGGCTTTATGGCCGTTCGTAACCCTCCATAGAACATGATATGCAATTTGAGAGCTATATTGGATGAGATCCGCTCAGGTACATAGAGGGTCATTCAACAATATTTGAGGTTTTTATACCCTACACCACACTGTGGTACAGGGTATTATAACTTTGTGCATTTGTTTGTAACACCCAAAAGGAGAAGAAATAGACCCATCGTTTATTATACCGATCAACTTAGAATCACTTTCTGAGTCGATTTAGCTATGTCCGTCTGTACGTCTGTCTGTCCGTCTGTCTGTCTGTCCGTCTGTGCATGTATTCTTGTAATCAAAGTACAGGTCGCAATTATGGTCCGATCTCGACGAAACTTTACACATATCTTTTTTTTTGGCCCAAGGACGATCCCTATTGAATTTGGTTAAAATCGGTTCAGATTTAGATATAGCCCCCATAAATATGTTAGCCCCGATTTGACATGTAAGCGCTGTAAAAACTTTATTTTATAAAACTGTATTTATATCCGATCAGTATGAAATTCGGCAGGAAAAGGTTTCTTATTACATGAATGAACTCTGTTAAATTTGGAAGAAATCGGTTCAGATAGATATAGCCCCCATACATGCATTACCCCCGATTTGACATATAAGCGCTGTAAAAATGTTATTTTATATCCAATCAGTGCGAAATTCGGCAAAGAGAGGTTTCTTATTACATGAAGGAATACTGCTAAATTCGGAGAAAATCGGTTCAGATTCAGATATAGCCCCCATATATATGTTACCCCCGATTTGACATGTAAGCGCTGTAAAAACTGTATTTTATATCCGATCAGTGCAAAATTTGGCAAAACGAGGTTTCTTATTACATGAATGAACACTGTTAAATTTGGAAGAAATCGGTTCAGATTTAGATATAGCCCCCATATATACGTTACCCCCGATTTGACATGTAGGCGCTGTAGAGACTGTATTTTATATGCGATCAGTATGAAATTCGACAGAAGGAGGTCTTTTTACATGAATGAGTATTCAGGAAAGATCGGTTCAGATTTATATTAAAGCTCCATATATATGTTCCTCCTGATTTGGTATCAAACCGCTATAGAAGTTGTATTTTACTTCCGATCATTAAAATTTTCCAGAAAGATGTTTCTCAATTTAGGAACGAATATTGCTTAATTTAGCGATTATCGTTTCAGTATTAGATAATATGTTTCTACCCATTTACCAATTATTCCAAATTATTATGGCAATGACCCTTATCGCATTGTTAGGGAGGTGTAGGGTATTATATAGTCGGCCCCGTCCGACTTTCTGCCTTTCCTTACTGGTTTATTTATGAGGTTTCCATTCAGTTACGCCTTTTAGGGGCATGGACATCCCAGTCGTATATACAGGTAGTAAAATAAGTAGTACGCGGCAGTCTTGAAAATATTGGGTGTCTACTTTCAAAGCAAACTATATGTCAGCTACAGGTACTGCAACTTATGAACCTTAAACCCGGAATTTATGAATGAAATTTCTTATTAATAAATTAGTGTAATTCAGCGCCTTAAAGAGATAAGTCGATTTTCTGAAAAATATTACAAAGTTATATTTCGAAGTATGAGTAAAAGGCAAAGAACTTTTCAATGTGTAAATGATCCCGACAATTTCTGCTACATCTGCGGAAAATATGTAATTAAAAAAATCGACGTGCGTTTAGTACAATAATAGAAGAACTATATGTGTAATATTTTGGTATACGAGTTAAAAATATGAACGTACCGTGGACACCTACTATTTTGTGCAACTCGTGCCATGTAAATCTTACTCGATGGACTTGTGGAAGAATGCGGTAAGTACTTTAAAATTAATGTATTACAATGTTTTGTGGAATAAAACGTTTTAATTTTAGACATCACGTGCAATTTGGAATGCCAATGATTTGGAGACAACCATTCATTCACGATACAAACTGCTATTTTTGTCTAAGTTAATAGATTGGAGTAGGAAGTGTCCAAGTATAGTTAACAGCCTAATAACGGAAACATCATCAAGTTCAACTGAGTACTCAACTCTGAGCGATTCAAGTTTGAGTCAGAAGTCATCGCTTGAACTCAGTTTCAACTCATTGATCTAGTGAGAGATTTGGAACTGACCAAAGATAAGGCAGAACTACTTGCATCTGGGATGAAACAGTACAATATTTTGGCCCCAGATGTTAACATATCATATTATAGAGTCCTCGATATACCTTACAAACAATTTTATACAACTGTGGATAACAGATGCTTTTGCAAGGACATTCCCGGATTGTTCGAGGAACTTTATAAAACATACAATTCAAAGGAATAGCGGTTACTTGTTGACAGCAGTAAAGAAAGTTTGAAAGCTGTACTTTTACACAACGGAAATCAGAAACCGTCGATTCCCATTACTCATGCTGTCAACACTAAGGAATCACACGAAACAATGGCTAAATTGATAACATACATGAAATATGAACATGACTGGACCATTTGTTGCGATTTAAATGTAGTTGGTATGTTATACCACTAGGATAGCCGATATATTGCCACCACTGCATATTAAGCTGGGGCTCTTTAACAATTTTGTAAAATCGTTAAGGAAAGATGGCAATTCACTCTCATATTTAAAAAGTTGATTTAAAAGTCTTTCTTTTCAAAAAATCGAAGAAGGAGTTTTTGATGGGCCTAAAATAAGGAAAATGATGAAAGATGTAAATTTCGAATCAGATTCGACGTCGGATGAAATTGCAGCATTGAGGTCGTTTAAGCTTGTAGTTTCAAATTTCCTTGGAACCAATAAAAGCCCGCAATATGGAACATTGATTAATGATTTGTTAAAAAATTATGAAAAAATTGGTAATTTTCTATATTTATGTATATGACACATATGTATGTATTCTTCCATCTTATTTTTCGCTTTATGTATTCCGGCAGGTGTAAATATGTCCCTCAAAATTCATTTCTTGCATTCTCATTTAAACTTTTTGCCCGAGAATCTTGGCGACGTAAGTGACGAACATGGCGAAAGGTTTCACCAAGAATTGAAGTCCATCGAGCGGCGTTACCAAGGGCACTGGCATGAACGAATGATGAGAGATTATATTTGGTTCGTCATTAGAGAAACCGATTCCGAAATCTACAAACGTCAACAAAGAACTCACAATTACTTCTAATGAAACTTGTTCATGTAAATAAATGTAAATGATATAAATAAAAGTAATAAATAAAATCGCTATTTAAACAGAAATTAAAAAAAAATATTTTTTAAAATTCTCTTACCTCTACCAAAAGGGCTATAATTTCGAAATTTATCCATAGATTTTTTCAAATAGGCATTATTTTCTTCGCTAGGATGCAAACTTTTTAAAAATAAAATAATTTTTTTTTCGATTTTTTTTTAATTTTTTATGTTTTTTTTGTATCAGATTTTTTTTTTTGAAAAAAATCGACTTTTTCCAATTTGTTTGTAACCATAAAGAATTTGTTTTGATTTTATATAACAGTATGCCACGAGGTGTTACAAACGGTGTGACAAAATGAATGTACCGCCCATCCTATGGTGGAGGGTATAAAAATCAAAGTTTTTGCATTTCCCAGTCATATAGCATTGATCAAAAAGTCAGGGTGTACCTACATAAGTCGGTTTAGTTACTCGACTCAAATTTTCTCTCTTGTTATTTATTGGTGACTTTAATGTAAATTTGATGATTATGGGAAATGATAGCCGCGTTTTAATTGATGGTTTTTCCAAATTTAGTTTCACGTCATGTCATTACTTTGTTACTCTGCCTGAAATTGAATCGTGTGTAGATTGTGTTTACAATAATTTTTCAAATCAAATGTCGGTATACTCAATTCGAAATCACAACATAATATATTGTGAAATTATCTACCTGTTCACAATATAATAGAATCACTGAGAGGAAATATTGTACAAACTACGGAATGTTAGAGTCTTTTCTGGATGAAATTTAGCAATTTCGCGTTCAATGTGAGAACTTCGTGAATAACTTTTCGGCAGATCTGTTTCAAAGCCCATAAATGGCTCAGGCAATAATTTCTTTAATATGATATAAAAATAAACTGTTAAAGCGAATGAAGAAATAAGCTAAAATGGAATGTTGAAGATGACATAAGGAGATTAAGCAAAATTGTAAAATATTGCAACAGGAAATTAATGATTGATTACTTGTGCTCGAAATGGACACTTCAAAAAAGTAACAGAAAGGAGACCCTATGGATATACCTAAAATTCATATATATAAAGGGCATTTCATGAAAAAGCTGCGTTTTAAAATTGTTATAAAATATACGGATAAATATTATTCAGTGATTTCGACCTTATTGAAATGCCTCAAAATTCTGGTTTGATTTGGCACTTTTATTTACGAAACTTATATTTATTTACCTTATATCGAAATATATCGACACCTGAATTTTAAGGCAAATGTTCAGTAATTAATTAATTATTTTTTTCAGAAATTTTAAATGTTTGTAAAATTCCTTTATAATTGAAATCGTATAATCATGCATAATGATAAGTTGTCTGATGGTTAGACAACATATGACGACTTGGAATAAACATAAATTAAAAACAAGCAAGATAGTTCAGTCGGGTAAACCGACTTACGAATCCCCTCACAATCAGTCCCAAAAAAATATTCGTAATTTTATTTATTTTTATGTTTTATTTAAAGTATTATAAATTTGAATTGAATTTAATAACTTTAAAGTATGCACTGGTATTAATGTTTTTGATCCAAACCTGTCCATTTGTGCGGGGCATGCCAGTAACGCCCACTTTTCACTGTACTCTATGTCCTACAAAAGAATCACACTGTACAAAATTTCAAGTATTTGTGTACACTGTTATGAAAATTATATGCAGTTAGCTTTTGGGGAAAAAATGATCCATTTGTGTGGATGAACAGGGGCGTGCCAATAACGTCCAATTTTCACTGGACTCTAGGCACTATAAAATCATTTCACAGTATAAAATTTAAAGTATTTAAATGTACTGGTATTAAATATATAATCAGTCAAATTTTTGTACAAAATGGTCCCTTTGTGCGGGAGGTACCAGATTGAAACAAGAAAAATATATAAAAAAACGTTAAGGAAAAACAGGAAGTCGGGCGGATCGAAGGTAAAGCACGTTTTCTACAGCGCTTACATGTCAAATCGTGTTTAACATATAATGGGTTTTCCAATAGGGATGATATGATTTTGAAGTGACGTTTCGGCCATTTGTAATATGTCATGATCTGTCATTTGTTTTTCATTGTCTTCAGTAGTGCTTACAATTTTATCATGGAGAGATATGCGCAAGAACAACGTTTACAAAATATTCAGTTTTATTATCAAAATAATCGTTCTCCAATTGCAACTTTTCGTGCGCTAAGTCCATTTTTTTTAAAAAAATCAGAAAAAAAAACTTCCACTAGACCTACGACCTTGACACCCATGAGCAATATTTTAGCTCTTGTTAAGAGCTATCTTTTTGCCGTTGACCGATTCCCGATCCGACGTACCGTTAAGGAGCTAGATCAAAAAATAAACTTTCCGTTCACATTTGATAATTATGGTAAGCCCATTTTTTTTTTAAATCAAAAACAAAAACACAAGCCGAATATGTTTGGGACAGAAGCGATTTTTTTCAGCGTCTAGATGGGCCACCCCATATAAAATACAATGTCGTACGTTTGAAGACCCATCACTCAAGAACGGATCGTTCGATTTTTCCTATTTTGGACTTTTGACACTGTGGAGTACAATTTGGGATTGCTCAATAAGGCGCGATAGGCCCAACATAACCTCTTAACTCGATAATGGATCGCTCGATTTCCATGTTTTTGGGGTTGATGGACTCGAATTGGCCCGGAGAAAATTTATCATTGGTCATAAGGGGCGCGACACAGCCGGCACAGTCTTACAGCTCTGGAACGTATTGTTTGATTTTCACAATTTAAAGATCAATGGATTCGTATTGGCTAAGGGAAGAGGCTTCAAGCGGTCAACACAAACCCATAGCTCGAAAACAAATCATTCGATTTTGAAGATTTTAGGCTTGAAAGGTTCAAAGTAGATCCAGAAGTGACGCCATGGGGGAAATTTATGATTGGTAAACGGACGCCGCGACGCGGCCAACAAAACTTTATAGTACGAGAAAGGATCGTCCGATTTTCAATATTTGAATACCCTCCTCCATAGGATGGGGGGTATATTAATTTTGTAACTCCATTTGTAACACCTCTAAATATTGATCTGAGAGCCCATAATCGTCGTAAAATTCTAAGACGATTTAGCCATGTCCGTCCGTCCGTCGTTTGTAATCTCGCTACAGTCCGTAATAATAGAGCTAGGTTGATCAAATTTGGTAGAAATACTTCTAATAGCTGCAGGTTCTTTGGGATTTCAAATGGGCCATATGATATATATATATCAATGTTTTGATATACCTCCCCTATAGAGGTCGCTCCAAAATACGGTTTTTGAGCCATAGATACTACATTTTGAAAGCAATTTAGCAGAAACTTTGCAGTTTATTTTGACAAGAATTCATCACTGCAAAAATTTTACAAATCGATTCATATTTTGTTATAGTCACCCTACATATAGAGGTCGCTCCAAAATATACGTATTTAAGCCATAAATACCATATTTTCTAAGCATTTTAACTGAATATTTGCAGTTTGTATTTAATTAAGACAAGAATTCATCGCAATAAACATTTTTTAAATCAGTTCATATTTTGTTATAGGTTACCTATAGATGTCGCTCCCAACAAGGCTTATTTAAGCCATAAACACCACATTTTTTAAGAAATTTCTGCTGAAACTTTGCAGATTATATTATTTTTTGGAAAAAAATTCATCTCAATAAAATGTATACCAATCAAATTTTATTTTGTTGTAGTCACCGTGTAGATGTAGCTCTCAAAAATGTTATTTTAAGCAAAAAATATCACAATTTTCAGTTGAAGAGTTTGGCTATGAAATTTGAAGCAAAATTGCAGCGTTCGTTTTTATACCCTTTACCACAATGTAGTACAGGATATTTTATATTTGTGTGATTTTGAATGATTCGTATTGGCGCACAATTTTGACTTAAACGAATTCTTATTTGCCTAATGATCGACATAGAAAATTTGACCCCTTTTTGCCCAAAATTAATTACAGCTAAACGGCTGAACTGATTTGAATGATTTTTTGTAAAAGTAAAATTTTTTTCATATACTCAAAAAAATTTAGTTCTTGTTAAATTCAATTTACTACTTCCATAAGAATTTCAGCTGATTTATGATAAAGACATACATTATAGCTATTAAATTCTAAAGATGATAGAGTGGTGTCTATCGAAACTACAGTCAATTCTACCAAGCAATTTAACTCTCTACCAATTGTTGTATTTGTTTCTATTACATTTCTGCAATAGACGGAAGTAACTGAAACATATCGAGCCATAACAGCCAAAAAGACGTAAGCGCCACTCACAAAAATGTGGAGGAGAAGGTATATTTTGCGATTATTTTTTGTTTAAATGCATATGTAATGCATACATCTGTTTATATAACTGTAAAATTTAGTATAACGGTACATTTTACAGCTATAAATTTCGGAAACATGATGCCATTTGTCATAAGTAAACGATTTCGCTCAACAAATTAAAAGTAAATCATGGTGGCGCTTACGTCTTTTTGGCTGATAGGGCTCGATATGGTCTTGAACCGAATAAATTCTGACTGGAGGAAAATGTATAATTGGTCAATGGTCATGACATCGCCCACTCAACCTCACAACTAGAGAATATATCGTTCGATTTCACTATTTTGAACATGATGAATTTGAATTGGTCCAATGAAGGCCTCGAGAAAGGAAAATTTATGATTAGAAAAATGTGTGTAGGACCGCCAACGCATCTTGGAGGTTAAAAATGCCACATTTCGAATACTATATCAGTTATAACCTTGAAAATCGTTATATGTGAACTTGGTTATAATAGTGCTTAATCTAGAAAAATGTGTGAAACCCGTCCAAAACGGAATGTAAAATTGAAACACTATATATATTATATATTTTATATGCAATTATATATATTGAAACACTATAATATAATTGCAGGGACAGATTGAAAACGTACGTGGCAGTTCTTGATGAAGGCGTTAAGGAAATAATACGCCGGATCGGGTTAGTAAACTTGGCCGTGGCATTATAACCTCATTTTGAAAAGCTGATACCAATAGTTCCGATGAGTCTTCAAATTTGGTGTGGATGCATTGGAGGAGTGACCCTGTAGGCGTCCACACATAAGACTCGAATACTGAGAACCTAATGTGAAAAACTTTTATTCCAATCTTCTTGAAGTTTGAAGTAGGTGCTTTTGATAGAACACTACATTATCTGATAGAAATGTTTAATGAAAGTAGCTGTACAATGCGATTACACAATGCAACAAAAAAATGTCTGTGTCCGAGAATTAAATTCTTTTTATTAGATTGAGGCATACTATTTTATGAAGCCAAAACAATTTTTATACCCTACACCACACTGTGGTACAGGGTATTATGACTTTGTGCATTTGTTTGTAACACCCAAAAGGAGAAGAGATAGACCCATTGTTTATTATACCGATCGACTTGTAATCACTTTCTGAGTCGATTTAGCTATGTCCGTCTGTCTGTGCGTCTGTAGACGTATTCTTGTAATCAAAGTACAGGTCGCAATTATGGTCCGATCTCAACGAAACTTTGCACATATCTTTTTTTAGGCCCAAGGACGATCCCTATTGAATTTGTTTAAAAGATTTACATATAGCTCCCATATATATGTACCTCCGATTTGGCATATATGCACTGTATAAGCAACATTTTGTAACCGATTTGTACAAAAATTGACAGAGAGTAGTCTCGTGATACACTTAGATACAATACAAAATTTGGGGGAAATCGGTTCAGATTTATATATAGCCCCCATATATATGTTGCACCCGATTTGACATGTAAGCGCTGTAGAAATTGTATTTTATATCCAATCAGTACGAAATTCGGCAGAAAGAGGTTTCTTATTACATGAAGGAATACTGCCAAATTCGGAGAAAATCGGTTCAGATTTAGATATAGCCCCCATATATATGTTACCCCCGATTTGAAATTCAATAGCTGTAGAAACTGTATTTTATAGCCGATCACAGCGAAATTCGGCAGAAAGAGGTTTCTTATTACACGAAGGAATACTGCCAAATTTGAAGAAAATCGGTTCAGATTTAGATATAGCCCCCATATATATGTTAGCACCGATTTGACATTCAAGCGCTGCACAGTGGCGCCCGTAGAGCAAACGAGGTTGCAAAAATCAAAATTTTCATGTGCGCCGACGAAGTTTTGAATAAACCCATGTTATAGGAAACTTTTCAACGATTTCAAATATGCTACTCTTAATAATATCACATTTTTAGTTTAGAAGATATAACCGTTCAAAGTTGACCGACTTTCGGTTTTCAAAAAAACACACAATTTTTAGTCAATTTGTTGCGATTTCAGGTGTAATATCACGAAAAATAGGTAACGAATCCCCTTATTTTTTGTTTGTATTTATTGATGTATTTATTAAATGTATAATGATAAAAAAATTAACTGTTTGCTTTGTGTTTCTCCTGGTAAAACACTATTTAAAAACTATCCGTTTTTTCACTATTTTTCAACTTTGACGGAAAATAAAAAAAATCTATATTTTTCTATATTTGCCATATTTTCAAAATATGTTCTTTGATTATTCCTTTACATAATCCCAAAGGTTTTATTTGCCTCTAGGCGCCCCTTTGGCTTCTAGAGGTGAATAAGGTAAAAAAGACGTGGTTCTTGATTGGCAAAAATCAAATCATTAACCCTTCGTCATACACATGTTTCTATAGTCACATTCGTAACACATGGGTCAGGCCAGACCAACTGTGTATTCATTTTGTAAAACAATAAAAACAACTCGCGTAAACTTCTGTAACTGGCACTCATGATAGAATTATTTGGAAAATTAGCTGTACGGACAGCATGGGATGCCATCATTTCCAACATGAAAACCCTTTTTTGTCTGAATTCGTGGAAAGAACTAACAATTCTTGGAAAAACAAAATTACGTGATAAAATGGACGCAACAATTGTCATCCAGTCCACACGCATTCGTATTTTTAGAACAAAACATACCTTAAGGAGATGCTTCGTCACCTTAAGGTCACCCGCCCTGTAGGTAGGCAGGTAGGCCAGCACTCCACCACACCACGCACAGTCCAACCCCGTTAAGACTCCGCCCACAAGAACCCAAGCGCACACTGGAAAATTCTACCTAATTTACCTGTGACCAAAACGTGGTGGTAAAAACTTGCGTCATGCACAGCTACTATATAAGTGTAAACACTTAGCGTGGTTTCAACAACCCTGATTGTGCTATTATTGACCAACCATCTAACCGCGAGTTATTGAAAACATGGCGTTGAACAATTTAAAATTATTTGAAATCAACCACACCAAAGCTGCTTTATAAGAACTTGATAGCTTATACGGAAATATTGAGAGAAGCGAAGTTATAAAAAATAATTTTTATCTGATATATGGAAATATTAAGGCAAAATGGGTGAAATCTAATCGAACCATTCAGAAATTCAACTCCAAATACGAGGACTGGCTTAATGAAGACACCATCCTGGATATATTGGCAGTAGATAAACCCACCACATCAACCAGCAAAAGGAAGGCAAAAAAAAAGTATTGAGGAGTGTTCAATTTTCAAAAGAAAGAGGAAACTTGCCGATGCCACCAATGACTTGACCATGAAGCATTTATCGGAGGCGCTGTCTATTAAATATACAAAGGATGGTGAAAGAGTGAGGTCGCAGATTACAAAATCTGTTGCTGATGCAAGCCCACTGAGACTAAAAAGGATTAAGGAAAGCATTCCCACGCCCACAAACGCACACATTAAAAAGTATGGTTCCGAAGAAGCCTTGGCCTTGTTTATGGACTTACAACTTTCCAAAGAAAAATATGAGATACTACGGACATCCTTGATGCGACACGGGGCTGACGTTTTACCAGGATACAAGCATATTACGCAAGCCAAAATAAATTCACGACCACTGCATACGGAGTTTACGGAAGTCTCTGTGAAAGCCAATCTGCAGGATCTCATGGGCCATACAACAAAACGGTTGTTGGAGAGTCTTCCTGAAAATGAGGTGAAAATTCTTCCTGAGAAACTGACATTGATCAGCAAATGGGGCTGCGATGGATCATCCGGACAAAGCGTTTATAAGCAAAGGATATCTTCCGATGACGCTACAATATCGGACGGAAATATGTTTATGGCATCTGTTGTTCCTTTGCGGCTAAAATCTGATGTTTCCCTACACTGGAAAAATCCACGTCCGTCATCAGTGCATTATTGCCGACCAATAATGTTTCAGTTTGCAAGGGAATCGGCAGAACTCATAAGGACAACGGTGAAGGACATTGAAGAACAAATAAGCAAGATTAAGCCCACAAAGCTGCAAATTGGAGAAGGAAAATATATTGAATGCAATTACGAGTTCCACCTGACTATGGTTGACGGAAAAGTCGTAAACGAACTGACAGGAAAAACCTCAACATTGTCATGCCCGATTTGCAAAAAGAGTCAGAAGAACTTTGGTAATTTAAACGATTCTACAAACGAGGAGAATTACGAATATGGAATGTCACCATTGCACGCAAGGATAAGGTGTATGGAGTTCTTGCTAAAACTGGCGTATACCCTACCACAAGAGGAGGAAAACTTCGATGAAAATACATCAATAAAGGATAAGGAAAAGATCAGAAAGAAGCAAATACAGGATGCTTTTTTTAAACAAGTTGGACTAAAAGTAGACTGTCCCAAGCACGGATACGGTAACTCAAACGATGGAAACACTTCTAGGAGATTTTTTGAAAATGATGAGGCAGTAACTAGAATCACTGGAATTGACAATCAAATTGTTAAAAGATTGGGAACGATCTTGAATGTTTTAAACTGCAAAGAAAATGTCAATTCTACAAAATATGGAGAATATGCATCGAAAACTGCATCTCTTTTAGCAGAAATGTATTCACAGAAGAAGTTGACCCCGACCGTCCATAAAATATTGGCGCATGGCAAAGATATAATTGAGTACCAGTCTTTGCCAATTGGAGAGCTTTCTGAAGAAGCACAGGAGTCTCTTAACAAATTTTATAAAAAATATAGATTGCAGAACACATTCAAAGCATCAAGGGTAAGGCAAAATGAGGACCTCTTCAACATGTTGGCAGCATCTTCCGATTCACTTATTTCTTCCCTGCGGCATGTGAAGTCACAAATAGAGTTAGAAAATAATTATAGTTTAGAAATGATTAGTCTTTTAGATATACCTTCTCCTACGAATTGTGATGAATATTTTACAGAAAATTAAAAAAATAAATTTAAAAAAGAAGTAATTTTTTTAATTTGTTGGGTAATAATTTAAAACATAAAACCCTAAAGTAAAAAAATAAAAACAATGTAAAAATAATTTTTTTAGTTACCATAAAATTGATTTTTCTACAAATTTTAACTTTGATAACCCATAAGTAGGCCCCTACAAAGCGTAGCACCCTTTCCAAACGCTCATTTCATAGGCTGAACAGTTATCTATCATATGCTGTTTAAACTGTTCAATTATCTTATTCGGTTCAAAAGATATGATTTTTGCAACGAAAAAACTCAAATGGCGCCATTGTGCGCTGTAGAGACTGTATTTTATATCCGATCAGTACGAAATTCGACAGAAAGAGGTTTCTATTTTACATGAATGAGTATTCAGGGAAAATAAAACGGAAGCATAGAAATGTTTGATTTAAACAAAAAAATCGCCAAAAAATTATTTGTTCCATTTCATGAAAGCTATCATCCTAACGAAGAAAACAATGCCTATTTTCAAAATATCTATGGATAATTTTATAAATTATGACCCATATTATCAAAGCGTTGTATCTAGTATAGGTGAAATATAGAAATACATAATTTTAAGAAATATATATAACTTGTAAGATACATAATGTATGTAAATTATCTCGTAATAATGAAAAATGTTAGCTATAAGCGTCTTTACCCATTGTAAACGGACTTTTCGAATAAAAAATAAATGAGTTGAATTAAATTGAATGACCCATACTGTAAAAATAGGGAAATTAAAAAAAATAATTTTTCATATTTTTTATTTTGGCAATTTTGTTTGGGAGGTACCAAAAGGCGCATGACAATATCGCCCATTGTGTAATATATTATGGGTACTATAAAAACATTACACTTTACAAAATTTCAAGTACTTGTAAACCAAGTTATAAACCGGTAACTTTTTGTGCAAAATTGTATGGGAGATACCAAAAGGCGCGTGATAATAACGCCCATTTTTCGCGGGTCTGTGTGTAATATAAAATCATTAAGCTCACACAATTTCAAGTATTTCTATGGACTGGAATCAAAGTTATAAGCCGTTAACTATTTGTGCAAAATGGTCCATTTGTATGGGAGGTATCAAAAGGGCCGTGGCAACTTCGCCCATTTTGCTCAAGATGATAGCGAGCAAGAAACTAACACTATGTGTGGAATTGTTAAAGATTCTGAATAGTACACACAGAATACAGTTTGGTTGCCTCAACCGAATTATTTGCTAACCGAATTTTGGTAGTCATGTCTACTATCATGCGATTCCGTCAGAACAACCAACATTTTGGTTGTGGTATACTTCTGCATCCATGTTGACAACAATCATAATTGGTTGCGCCAATTAAGAAAATGGTGGCTAAAATTATATGTTGTATGTTGCCACAACCAACTGTTTTAAAAAATTGGTTGTTCTGACAATTTGTCAGTCATATACTACCGACAATTAATTAAAAACAGTTTTCATTAATTTTTATTTTATTTATTGGACAAAAAACCAAACAATACATAACAAAATTAAAAATCCCATATTACAAATACATCACTATTATGAGATGTGGAAATATTTGACACAAATTTTAGTACACGAAAAAAAAACACAAAACTTTTACGCATATATCGCTTAACCCTGTGCAAATTCATGATTGTTGCCTTTAAAACATTTTGCACAACATATTCTGCATTCCACACATTATTATCCACACGAGATTATTTTTGACTACATATATTGTTCTTGAACAAAATATTGAAGATTTGCTTTCGGTTGTATTTCCCAAAATACATTTAATTATTCTAAATTTGGGAAATTATTGGGATAACCAAAAAACGATTATTTCTTAATATTTTTTCTGTTGTAGTAACCAATTATTCGTTGCAATAATAATCTTTGGTCTATTGATACAATTTCTGTTGTCAAGAAAAAAACATTGGTTGTCAGAACCAAAAATCGATCATATGGTACTATAATGAATGTTTAATATTGGTTACAACAACTAACCGAGTGTCAATGATAAAAACAATCTTAAATCGATTAATACAACCATCGATTTAGTTGCAAGCACTTTCATTTGATCGTATCCATGTTATTATTGTTGTTTCAACTATTTATATATAAATACAACCGACACACGTTGTAGACAATATACTTTTTGTTGCTAGTACTATTTTGTTATTGTTACAAGAGAATTCCAACCAATTATTTTCCTGGGTGTAGTATAGAAGTTATGACATAATCAATATAGTCTGAGAAAACATATTGACACATGCCAATCGGTTAATCCTGTCGAAAGTTATCGTGCGCACCAACCAGACAGACAGACGGACAGGCTGACAGACATTGCTAAAATGACATAAAATGTCCCAGAATGGATCTCCGCCAAATATTCTTTGGGTCTCTTAGGCCACTCCATCGATATGTTACACTTTTGACCTGCAGCATCTGATACGATCTCGTATATACCCTTGTTCACAATATGGGTGGATAAAAATCGGATTATATTTAAATTCTCGTATTTCCACCTAAAGTCCTATAATTTCTACATTTATCCATAGATTTTTGTAAAAGGCATTATTTTCATCGTTTGAAATTGGAACAAACATTTATTTTGCCATTTTTTTTTCTATTTTTATGACTTTTTTTCGTGCCAGCAAAAAACGATTTTTTTTTTCAAAAAAATCAATTTTTTTCTAATAATTTTAACGACAGTTACTTAACTTCTGTTTCCACGTGAAAGATTCATTACTAAAATTTTTAGTCCTCATAACTTCCTTTTAAGGTATATACGGGCTTTATCGAGAAAATCAGTGGGCACCTTTTTTGAGGGGAACACTGATTTTCAGAAACTTTGGAGGCCTATAAAAAAAATTTGTCACCAATTTCGCCATACCGAGTATATGGTTGTCGAGTATAGGGTTGGTAGTAGAATCGAACCTATACTGTCAAGCCTGTGTATTTATTACACTGTTGCACATTGTAATAAACAGTTAAGATATTTTTTTAAATCAGGATTCAAAATCGCTTGCGCCCTTTAAGATAATTGCCAGACGTATGTGTAAAATATGAACAATATGAATTTAAAACAAGTAAAAGCGTTAAGTTCGGCCATGCCGAATCTTATATACCCTCCACCATGGATAGCATGTGACCTCAGAAAATAACTCAAACCTAAAGAAAATAACACTGAAAACACCAAAAATATAGTAGATGGAATCACAACAAGTTAGATGCTATATATGGGAGCTATATCTAAATATGGATCGATATGGCCCATTTGCAATCCCAAACAACCTGCAACTATAAGAAGTATTTGTACCAAATTTGATCAACCTAGCTCTATTATTGCGGACTGTACCGTGATTACCACAGACGGACGGACGGACATGGCTAAATCGTCTTAGAATTTTACGACGATTAAGAATATATATACTTTATGGGGTCTCAGATCAATATTTAGAGGTGTTACAAACGGAGTGACAAAATGAATATACCCCCCATCCTATGGTGGAGGGTATAAATAAAGTCTCCTTTTTCAACCCCAAAATTTTAAATAATTTTACTTTTTCTCATGCACACTTACAATTCGGTGCAGTGAAATATCAACTGTTCAGCGCAAAAGAGACTTATTCGTCAAGTCACATTTTCGAACACAACACTCCAATAACTTCTGTTGCAATCATCTAAATGTTTTCATGTTTTGTATATTAGACAACATAGCCAATGACTATAGACTGACAAAGAATGAAATATTATTTTCAACGTTATGGCATATCCTACCTGTAGTACAATACTACATTACTCACAAAGTAAAAGTCGGTTTATCCGACTGACATTTTCTTACTTTTTAAATTTTGCATTGTTTTCTTCTGGCTGATGCTGGCTTTCAAAATATTTAAAAAAATATTTTTTTTGCATTTTTTTCTACTTTTTAAAGGATTTTTCGTACGAGCAAAAAAAAGATTTTTTTGAAAAAATTGTTTTTTTCTATTTTTACAACGACTGATCCACTATATCTAAGAAAAAAATCGCTTCTGTAGTATATTGTCCCAAACATATTCAACTTGAAATATACAAATATTTAGGGTACACTCTAAACATATATTATATTTGGCACATACAAAATTATATGTTTGGAAAGATATTGTTCTAAACAAATCGTTCTTTCCGTCCTAATATTTATACCCTACACCACACTGTGTTACAGGGTATTATAAGTTTGTTTCACGGCAGATGTTTGTAACACCTAAAACTAACACAAAGTATACCGATCGACTCAGAATCACTAGCTGAGTCGATTTAAGCATGTCCGTCCGTCCGTCTGTCTGTCTGTCCATGTAAAGTTGTTCGTCGACTATAGGTCGCAATTTCACTCCGATCGTTCTGAAATTTTGCAGTTTAGAGTATTTCGCAGCTGTTAAGATCGCTATTGAATTTGGTTGAAATCGGTTCAATTTTAGGTATAGCTCCCATATATATGTTTTGTCCGATTTTGCTCTTTAGTCCTGAAGAAGCTGTATTTTACATGCAATCATTTTGAAATTTAGAATGGTAGAGTTTCTTGATCCATGAACCAACACTACCGAATTTGAAGAAAATCGGTTAAGATTTAGCTATAGCTCCCATATATATGTTTCGTCCGATTTGGCCCTTTAGTTCTATAGAAGCTGTATTTTACATCCAATCGTTTTGAAATTTAGAATGGTAGAGTTTCTTGATCCATGAACCAACACTACCGAATTTGAAGAAAATCGGTTAAGAGTTAGCTATAGCTCCCATATATATGTTTCGTCCGATTTTGCTCTTTAGTCCTGTAGAAGCTGTATTTTACATGCAATCATTTTGAAATTTAGAATGGTAGAGTTTCTTGATCCATGAACCAACACTACCGAATTTGAAGAAAATCGGTTAAGAGTTAGCTATAGCTCCCATATATATGTTTCGTCCGATTTTGCTCTTTAGTCCTGTAGAAGCTGTATTTTACATCCAATCGTTTTGAAATTTAGAATGGTAGAGTTTCTTGATCCATGAACCAACATTGCCGAATTTAAAGAAAATCGGTTAAGATTTAGCTATAGCTCCCATATATATGTTTCGTCCGATTTTGCTCTTTAGTCCTGTAGAAGCTGTATTTTACATCCAATCGTTTTGAAATTTAGAATGGTAGAGTTTCTTGATCCATGAACCAACATTGCCGAATTTAAAGAAAATCGGTTAAGAGTTAGCTATAGCTCCCATATATATGTTTCGTCCGATTTTGCTCTTTAGTCCTGTAGAAGCTGTATTTTACATCCAATCATTTTGAAATTTAGAATGGTAGAGTTTCTTGATCCATGAACCAACACTACCGAATTTGAAGAAAATCGGTTAAGAGTTAGCTATAGCTCCCATATATATGTTTCGTCCGATTTTGCTCTTTAGTCCTGTAGAAGCTGTATTTTACATCCAATCGTTTTGAAATTTAGAATGGTAGAGTTTCTTGATCCATGAACCAACATTGCCGAATTTAAAGAAAATCGGTTAAGATTTAGCTATAGCTCCCATATATATGTTTCGTCCGATTTGGCCCTTTAGTTCTATAGAAGCTGTATTTTACATCCAATCGTTTTGAAATTTAGAATGGTAGAGTTTCTTGATCCATGAACCAACATTGCCGAATTTGAAGAAAATCGGTTAAGATTTAGCTATAGCTCCCATATATATGTTTTGTCCGATTTTGCTCTTTAGATCCAGTCGTTTTTATACCCTACATCACACTGTGGTACAGGGTATTATTTAAGGATAAAATGTCCGAAAAGTAAATTTATGTAAACAATTTATACATGAATTACAAAATTTATATATCAGAGTTATTCAATATTTCGAGAGTGGTGTAGGGTATTATATAGTCGGCCCCGCCCGACTTTAGCCTTTCCTTACTAGTTTTTATTTGCGACTAGTTTTTACGAAACTAATTTTTATTTGTAATAAAGTATTCAGAAAATATATCAATACTTTAATTTAAAGAGATATTCTAAACGTTAATTTTAGTTGCATACAAACACATATTTTATTTGATTAGTTTGCACGTATATTTTGTTGTAAGATATGGATTTGTCACTAGTATATTCTTCTGGCTCTAGACCATCTTTGCCTCCATTATGTATTATGTATATACGTAGGCAAAGGCTGTCTAGAGCCAGGAGAATATCCTAGTGTCAAATCAATAACGATTTAAAGACCGAAAAAAACAAACGAAAATACAATGTAACATATTAATATATGCGTTCCGAACAAATTTGTGTGATCTATCGGGCTTAGCCAAAATACTTAAGGTACCTTCCATGAAAATTTCGAAATATAACAAAAAAATTACAACAAAACATGAGAATCAAAAAAGTTTTGCTTTTCTACACAAATAAAGCAATATTTTAGTTCGCGGGAACAAAAAAAAAGTTGTTGCATAGTGTAATTAGTAAAGTTTTTGTTTTTAATATATTTATAATTCGATAACCCGTATGTGAACAAACAAAACACGCAATAAAGTACAATACAGTTTCGATGAAAATCATGTCAAAGATAATTATACTGACGAGGCCATAATGTATGCAATAACATTCGTCACGATGCACATGAATAAGTTAATAATAATAACAGATATCCAAAGAGACATAACCTACCACAATTAAAACTATGAAAACCCCGTAAGGAAGGGCTACTGTCATACAAGCACAGTGGATGGAATTGTCGTTACCAGACAACCGATTGGAAACTTTCCATGGAATATTCTCAAAAATATGCACTGGTATTGTTGCCAAGCTCCTCCAATTTACACAATTTTTTACACAAATTTCAAAAGTAAACCACATTTTCTCTAATCGCAAATCTAAAATGTTAAAACTTTTCGCATATCTATATGTGGTACAGTCCCAAAACGGATTTCCGCAAAAATTATTGGGTTCGCTTAGGTCACTCCATCGATGTGTTATACTTTTGTCCCGCTGCATTTGATATAAAGCCTTGTTCACAACTGTGGGGGTATAAAAAAATGGTTTTGTTGGAATTATCGTACTTCTACCATAAGATAATAATTTCTACGTTTATCCATAGATTTTTTCAAATAGGCATTGTTTACTTCTTTTCGCAAGCAGCGTATTTTGTAGTAGTCTATTTGTAGACTACATTGTTGTTCTAAACAGTTATGCAAGGCAGATGAAGTTGCAAGACTAGGAATTACCTCACACATTCCAGGGTAACTGGAATATCTAGGCATGCCTCTAGCGACCTGCAATCTCTTCTTGAGAGATAGTACCCTGTCGGCAACAAATGACCGGTGGTCACTAGTCAGCAACGGCATAGATTACAGGCTGATGTTGCCCGGACTAAACTCAAAACGCACTGCCGTCCTTGTTGAGCCTGGACCTCTCACCTATCGTGTGTCATGGCCGGTCACAGCCTTTTTGGATTGCACGCAGAGAGATTTAAGGAGCCGAGGAGGAATCAATATAGCCCCTTCTTTGTCCGTGCCCCGCTATTTCAAGAAGGCGGCATGCAACCTAAGGCTTTCATTTCTTTGGGGAGTTCCTGATGTTGGCTGATGTTGGAATCTGCCAACTTTTGAGCTTTTTAAAGCAGTCAAATAGGTTCGACGGGAGTGGCTAGAGATAACTTATGTTTTCCCTTACGTCCTTGTGGTAAAAGAATGTACTGTACAGTCTAAGTGGTTCTGTTATACAGGTTGCCACTCTTCACCTAACCTAATCTATCCTAGCAGTACATTTGTATTCTAAGTAATTGTTCTCTTCGCAAACTACCTGCAAGTATCACCAGATATAGCCTAGAATGGAACCCACAGAGCAGACGAAAACGCGGGCGCCCAAAGAAAACCTTGCGTCGGGCAATATTACTGGATATAGTAAAGCTATACATGTCAAGGGAAGAAATGTAAGTGTTTTGTTATGATAGAGTAAACTGAAATGATCTTGTAGAAACCCGATGTTCCCAAGAGGTATAAATAAACCAGTAAGGTAAGGCTAAAGTCGGGCGGTGCCGACTATATAATACCCTACACCACTATTGAATAACTCTGATGTATAAATTTTGTAATTCATGTATAAATTATTTAAATAAATTTACTTTTGGGACATTTTATACTTAAATAATACCCTGTACCACAGTGTGGTGTAGGGTATAAAAACGATTGGATCTAAAGAGCAAAATCGGACGAAACATATATATGGGAGCTATAGCTAAATCTTAACCGATTTTCTTCAAATTCGGCAATGTTGGTTCATGGATCAAGAAACTCTACCATTTTAAAATTCAAAACGATTGGATGTAAAATATAGCTTCTATAGAACTAAGGGGCCAAATCGGACGAAACATATATATGGGAGCTACAGCTAAATTTTAGCCGATTTTCTTCAAATTCGGTAGTGTTGGTTCATGGATCAAGAAACTCTACCATTCTAAATTTCAAAATGATTGGATGTAAAATACAGCTTCTTCAGGACTAAAGAGCAAAATCGGACGAAACATAAATATGGGAGCTATAGCTAAACCTTAACCGATTTTCTTTAAATTAGGCAATGTTGGTTCATGGATCAAGAAACTCTACCATTCTAAATTTCAAAACGATTGGATGTAAAATACAGCTTTTATAGGACTAAATGGCCAAATCGGACGAAACATATATATGGGAGCTATAGCTAACTCTTAACCGATTTTCTTCAAATTCGGTAGTGTTGGTTCATAGATCAAGAAACTCTACCATTCTAAATTTCAAAATGATTGGATGTAAAATACAGCTTCTACAGGACTAAAGAGCAAAATCGGACGAAACATATATATGGGAGCTATAGCTAAATCTTAACCGATTTACTCAAATTCGGCAATTTTGGTTCATGGATCAAGAAACTCTACCATTCTAAATTTCAAAACGATTGGATGTAAAATACAGCTTCTACAGGACTAAAGAGCAAAATCGGACGAAACATATATATGGGAGCTATAGCTAAATCTTAACCGATTTTCTTCAAATTCGGCAATGTTGGTCCATGGATCAAGAAACTCTACCATTCTAAATTTCAAGACGATTGGATGTAAAATACAGCTTCTATAGGACTAAAGGGCCAAATCGGACGAAAGATATATATGGGAGCTATATCTAAATCTGAACCGATTTCAACCAAATTCAATAGCGATCTTAACAGCCGCGAAATACTCTAAACTGCAAAATTTCAGAACGATCGGAGTGAAATTGCGACCTGTAGTCGACGAACAACTTTACAGACGGACGGACGGACATCGTTAAATCGACTCAGCTAGTGATTCTGAGTCGATCGGTATACTTTAAGGTGGGCCTAGCTGTGTTATTTTCAGGTGTTACAAACATCTGCCGTGAAACAAACAAGTAATTTTCTTTATTGAAAACTAGCTGAAAGCGGAACACCTCGTTGCCCCAAATTTCCGTTTAGTAAAATAGGAAGATATCATGTGTTTCCTATAGGACTCTCGATAACCTCAGATATAAATGTGATAACCAAGCCCAAATAGTTTATCTCAATTACTCCCAATATTCTACTATTGTCCATATATTGTTTAGGTGCTGAATATTTCTGTCCAAACCAAAAAAAATTGCAGTAAAATACTCTCGTGTAAAAATCTAAGACGATTGGTGTAGAGGTTTTCCAGATATTTCGTTTTCAATAATAAAGTCGCATGAGAGGGTACACGCCTTCTTATCCAATATCTCCTATTAATTAATTAAAGTATTAATACCAAAGTTAAGGACACTTGGTGCAATGGTTCTCGAAAACTCTCGCTAACAAATAGCTCAAGATATCACAATTTCAAAAATTTGTTCATATGGACACGCCCTTTGGTCCGATCTCGCCCATTTTTGGACCAATCACTTAGATTGCCATGATATACATAAAAACAATCGTACAGCACATTCGCTAACAAATTGTACAAGATATCTCAATTTCAAAATTAGACTCATATGGGCGGGACCACTCCCATTGGTCCGATCCCGCCCATTTTTGGACCAATCACGTAGACTGCCACCAGATATATATACACAAATTTCTAACACTCTCGCTAAAAAATTGTGAAAGACATCTGAATTTCAAAGTTTGGCTTATATGGGCGGGGCCACGCCCATTGGACCGATCCCGCCCATTTTTGGTACGATCAAGTTTTTTGCTTACAGAAAAGCATACGCGTACATATAAAATTTCACCATAATCTAGATAGACGTTCATTATCAGACGGAAAAAGTTTATGTTTGTACCCTACACCACTCTGTGGTACAGGGTATTATAAGTTTGTTTCACGGCAGATGTTTGTAACACCTTAAAATAACACAGCTAGACCCACCTTAAAGTATACCGATCGACTCAGAATCACTAGCTGAGTCGATTTAACGATGTCCGTCCGTCCGTCCGTCCGTCCGTCCGTCCATGTAAAGTTGTTCGTCGACTACAGGTCGCAATTTCACTCCGATCGTTCTGAAATTTTGCAGTTTAGAGTATTTCGCGGCTGTTAAGATCGCTATTGAATTTGGTTGAAATCGGTTCAGATTTAGATATAGCTCCCATATATATCTTTCGTCCGATTTGGCCCTTTAGTCCTATAGAAGCTGTATTTTACATCCGATCGTTTTGAAATTTAGAATGGTAGAGTTTCTTGATCCATGAACCAACATTGCTGAATTTGAAGAAAATCGGTTAAGATTTAGCTATAGCTCCCATATATATGTTTCGTCCGATTTGGCCCTTTAGTCCTATAGAAGCTGTATTTTACATCCGATCGTTTTGAAATTTAGAATGGTAGAGTTTCTTGATCCATGAACCAACATTGCCGAACTTGGAGAAAATCGGTTCAGATTTAGATATAGCTCCCATATATATCTTTCGTCCGATTTGGTCCTTTAGTCCTATAGAAGCTGTATTTTATATCCGATCGTTTTGAAATTTAGAATGGTAGAGTTTCTTGATCCATGAACCAACATAGCCGAATTTGATGAAAATCGGTTAAGATTTAGCTATAGCTCCCATATATATGTTTCGTCCGATTTGGCCCTTTAGTATAGAAGCTGTATTTTACATCCGATCGTTTTGAAATTTAGAATGGTAGAGTTTCTTGATCCATGAACCAACATTGCCGAATTTGAAGAAAATCGGTGCAGATTTAGATATAGCTCCCATATATATCTTTCGTCCGATTTGGTCCTTTAGTCCTATAGAAGCTGTATTTGACATCGATCGTTTTGAAATTTAGAATGGTTGAGTTTCTTGATCCATGAACCAACATTGCTAAATTTGAAGAAAATCCGTTAAGATTTAGCTATAGCTCCCATATATATGTTTCATCCGATTTGGCTCTTTAGATCCAATCGTTTTTATACCCTACACCACACTGTGGTACAGGGTATTATTTAAGTATAAAATGTCCTAAAAGTAAATTTATGTAAACAATTTATACATGAATTACAAAAATTATATATCAGAGTTAGGGGCCGTTCAAGTATTACGTAAGCACTATAGGGTGGTGGGGGGGTCTTTGCTTTGCTTATTTTTGATGACATTGGGGGGGGGGGGTGTTGGAGATGGTGATTACGTCAGCAGTAGTTCTTTACTTTTTTCCACATATGACAAGTATTGATCAAGTATTTTTCATATCTCAAGATGATAAAGCTCGGGTCCCTATTGGTGTAACTGCGGCAAATAAGCAAGCACCTCTTCTAATGCACATGGAATATAGAATCAAATTGCCTGATCACGACTGGGTAATCGCTGAGCAGCATAAATTAATACCATCAGTTTATGCTGGTATCAAAATCACTTCCAGTGTGCTAGGACAACCGCAAGCCGTTGGATATTCTGGACCAACATACATCGCTATTCGAAGTGGAAAGCATAGTTCATCTACTGCAAATACTCATGCTCATGATTTCGAGACGCTTCTCGAACTTGAAGAGTTTCAAGCATTAGCTAAAACTGACCATGGGTTGGTAAAACCAGTAGTAATCATGACGGTTGATGGAGGGCCAGATGAAAATCCGCGTTATACAAAAGTTATAGGGTTTGCTATTAAACACTTTAAGCGACATGATCTCGATGCATTGTTTTTAGCTACCAATGCTCCTGGCAGAAGTGCGTATAACAGAGTAGAGCGCAGAATGGCTCCTCTTAGTCGGGAACTGGCTGGTTTGATATTGCCTCATGACCATTTTGGGTCACATTTCGATGCACGTGGTGTTACAATTAATGAACATTTAGAAAGATCCAATTTCGAGTTTGCAGGAAATGTGTTAGCTGAGATATGGAGTTCAATGGAAATTGATGGCTATCATGTTACTGCACAATATGTTGGGCCGGGCGAACAAGATCTGCCTGATTTGCCAGATATTGAATGGTATTCAGAACATGTGCGTGAAAGCCAATACTTACTTCAAATTGTAAAATGTAGAAACATAGAATGCTGTCGTCCAAGAAGTGGCCTATTTAGATTACTAGACAACAGGTTTCTTCCACCACCAGTAAAAGTAAAACAAACAGTTGATGACTTGGTTTTGGATGATGGAGGGCAATTTCCCAATCTTCCAGTCAATTTAGCTCTACGCTTAAATTCTTCACTCAAAGATTTCCTACAAATGCCATACGATTATTTTTGTCCGACGGTAAAATTGAAGCTATTAAGTCGAACATGCAAAACGTGTGGTCTTTATCATACTTCCGTCAAGTCACTAAATCGTCACATCGAGAAGATCCATAAAAAAGTAAACACGCACACTGATATGAAAGTTAGGCCTTTAAGAGTGGCTGCTCGTCGTGCTAATGAACTGATGTGCATTATTCAAAATTTAGAGCACCAAGATGTTGAATGGCTCGATGAAAACGACGTAGACATTCCAAAATCGAATGAAAGTGAGCAGACACACAACATTGAGCAGCAAACATCCAATGTCATCGAAAACTTAGAATCATGGATTCGGGTGTCATGGACTGAAGACTGTTAATTGGAATTAATATGTACACCAAAAATTTAAAAGAATTTTGTTTAGTTCGTAATATTACTTAATAAGATTATAATATTTGTACTTTACTCTATGTTGAATACCGTATCAATAAAGTTTGTTTAAATGAATATTATGTGCGTTAAAGTCCTCTATCCTAAGCCTATTTTCTTATTTCTAGAATTTTAACTGCTGCTCATGAATGAATAACAAAAATAGAATACATTAAATGAAAAATGCATATAACAATGTTTACGTAAGCATGGGGGGGATAAGAGCTTTGCTTACTTTTGATGACAAGGGGGAGGGGGGGGGGGGGGGGTAAATAATTGCAATAAATCTGCTTACGTAATACTTGAACGGCCCCTTATTCAAAATTACGAGAGTGGTGTAGGGTATTATATAGTCGGCACCGCCCGACTTTAGCCTTTCCTTACTGGTTTTAAGTTGCAGTGTTTTAGAAAAACGCAAATGTTTTTGGAAATGTTCGCAATTTGTTTTTGTATTTATTTTACAAATTGTTTTATATGTAATTTTGATTTATTTTGTAGTATGCATTCAAAATACCACTCAACCATTGGCGACGGTGCATTTTCCAAAGTCATTTGGAAATTCATGACAGCGAATGAATTGCAAGCTCTGTTCAAATGTATGGCCTCAATAGCGGAAACCAGACGCATCAGTTTCAGCTATCGCCGCAGTCGGCGCTGTTGGGGCTGTTGGCGCAGTCGGTGCGGTTGGCGCAGTTGGTGCTGTCGGTGCTGTCGGTGCAGTTGGTGCAGTTGGAGCAGTCGGGGCAGTTGGCGCAGTCTCAGGCGCCGCCTCAGTATTGCCGATTCCTGTACCAAACACAAGCAGAACGCCCAAGAAGAAGAAGGTATATTTGAAGTTCATTGTTTTACTTAGAGGTGATTAGATGAACGCGCACTCGTTAACCTTTTAACAGTGACTGTATTGTTTTCAAATAATTTTGCTTTCTTATATATGTACTGTTAGATCATTAGAGATTTTTAATATTCTTTACAGAAACATCAAAACTTCAAAACTATATAATTAGCGAAAATATGTGTTCAAGCTCTACAGCGCTTAATTACTCACACTACACGCTGAGAAAAAATCGCTTGTCCCAAACATATTCGGCTTGAGACATATATATGTTTTGCGTACACTCCAAATATATATTATTTGGTACACACAAATATTAACAATTTGCGAAAATGTTTTTCTAAATAAATCTCTGTTCCATCCTAATCTTTTGTATTTGGGACTATTATAAGTATTCAGAAAATTACTTCATTGTGTTAAGTTTGTCAGCAAAATTAAGAAATTTTGAATGTTTGTAAAACTACTTTATAATTGAAATCGTATTATCGTGGATAAAAATAAATTTCTTGAAGGATAGACAACAAACGACGACTTGAAATGTTCAGTAATTGTAAGTGAGTCATAAGTTGCAAACAGATTGGTAATACGTCATTTGTAATTGGAAGGAATAATAATAATAAAACCAAGGAAAAATAAAAACTTCAGTTCGCAAAAGCCAGCTAATTTTCTCAAATAAAATATTTGTTTAAATACAAATAAAATTATTTTTTTAGAATTTCTTCAAATATATTTTATTTAAAAATATTTTCAAAACTTTGCTGATTTCGTTGAACTTAATTTTTCAATTTTTCTTGGTTCCGAATTATTTCTTATGTTGCAAAGAACTCACTTTAAATATCGGAATATTTCAAGATATCTTTTGCTGTCTATAATCAAGTAATTTATTAGTTATCCAGGTTATACAAGATTATACGATTTCAATTATAAAGTATTTTTACAAACATTAAAAATTCCTGAAAAATAGACTATGAATTGCTGACAAACTTAGCATAATTAAGGTATCGATATATTTTCTGAATACTTGTTATAGTCCCAAATAACAAATATTAGGATGGAAACAAAAATTTGTTTAGAACAACATCTTCCCAAATACATAATTTTTGCCTGTACCAAATATTATATATTTAGAGTGTACGCTAAACATATATATGTTTCAAGCCGAATATTTTTGGGACAATATACTACGGAAGAGTTTTTTGTTAGCGTGTAAGGATAAATGTAGAAATTATTGCACTTTTGGTAGAAATAAGAGAATTTCAACATAAACCAGTTTTTATACCCCCCACTAACACATCGACGGAGTGAATTAAGATATCCCAAGAATATTTGGCGGAAATCCGTTTTGGGTCATTTTGGCAATGTCCGTAAGTCTGTCTGTTTGGTTGGTGCGCACGATAACTTTCGACAGGAATAACCAAATTTGTATGTTAAGATACTCCGAACAAGTAAGAAAGTTCAGTCGGGTAAACCGACTTATGAACCCCCTTACCTTGAGTCCCAAACAAATATTCGTAAATGTTGTTTATTTTTTTGTTTTAATCAAATTTAAAGTATGTACTGGTATTAAAGTTATAATCTGTTTAATTTTGGTGTAGACAGATTGTCGCTGTACACGTCGAAAAAAATCGCTTCTGTAGTACATATATGTATTGTCCCAATCATGTTCTACTTGAAATATACAAAAGTTTAGGGTACACTCCAAATATATAATATTTGACACACATAAACATTATATGTTTGGGAGGATATTGTTCCAAACAAAACTATGTCTATCCTAATTTTTTTATTTAGAACTAATATTTCCGAAACAAATCTTAAATTTTTTAATTATTTTGGCAGTGTGCTCACTCGTACGTATCAAGTTTTCTATTTTTCAGAAGTTCGAAGTGCATTTTTTTTTTGAAATTGTATATGTTTGTAAAATTTGATTAAAATTTAAATCGTACGAGTATAATCTTTCTTAACTACAAATTGTATTGATGGATTGGCAAATAGGCATGAATTAGAATATTTATAAATTAAAATCTAGTGCTGTAAAACTAAATATAATGCTGCTTATGACATTCTAAGCTATAAAAAATGAAGTCTAGGAAAAACTAACTAAAATTCGAAAAATTCAGCAAAGTTTTAAAAATTCTTTTTTAAATAAAATATATTTGGAAAACTTTTTAAACAATAACTTTGTTTGTCGTAAACAAACATATTTTGTTCTAATGTATTAATATATGCGACCAAAACACAATTTCATGATTATACCCTACACCACACTGTGGTACAGGGTATTATAACTTTGTGCATTTGTTTGTAACACCCAAAAGGAGAAGAAATATACCCATCGTTTATTATACCGATCGACTTAGAATCACTTTCTGAGTCGATTTATCTATGTCCGTCTGTCTGTCTGTCTGTCCGTCTGTCTGTCTGTCCGTCTGTCTGTCTGTCTGTCTGTCCGTCTGTCTGTCTGTCCGTCTGTCCGTCTGTGCATGTATTCTTGTAATCAAAGTGCAGGTCACAATTATGGTCCGATCTCGACGAAACTTTACACATATCTTTTTTTTGGCCCAAGGACGATCCCTATTGAATTTGGTTAAAATCGGTTCAGATTTAGATATATCCCCCATATATATGTTAGCCCCGATTTGACATGTAAGCGCTGTAAAAACTTTATTATATATCCGATCAGTATGAAATTCGGCAGGAAAAGGTTTCTTATTACATGAATGAACTCTGTTAAATTTGGAAGAAATCGGTTCAGATTTAGATATAGCCCCCATATATACATTACCCCCGATTTGACATATAAGCGCTGTAAAAATGTTATTTTATATCCGATTAGTGCGAAATTCGGCAAAGAGAGGTTTCTTATTACATGAAGGAATACTGCTAAATTCGGAGAAAATCGGTTAAGATTCAGATATAGCCCCCATATATATGTTACCCCCGATTTGACATGTAAGCGCTGTAAAAACTGTATTTTATATCCGATCAGTGCAAAATTTGCCAGAAAGAGGTTTCTTATTACATGAAGGAATACTGCTAAATTCGGAGAAAATCGGTTCAGATTTAGATATAGCCCCCATATATACGTTACCCCCGATTTGACTTGTAAGCGCTGTAAAAATGTTATTTTATATCCGATCAGTATGAAATTCGGCAGAAAGAGGTTTCTTATTATATGAATGAACACTGTTAAATTTGGAAGAAATCGGTTCAGATTTAGATATAGCCCCCATATATACCTTACCCCCGATTTGACATGTAGGCGCTGTAGAGACTGTATTTTATATGCGATCAGTACGAAATTCGACAGAAGGAGGTCTTTTTACATGAATGAGTATTCAGGGAAGAGCGGTTCAGATTTATATTGATTGTTCCTCCTGATTTGGTATCAAACCGCTATAGAAGTTGTATTTTACTTCCGATCATTAAAATTTTCCAGAAAGATGTTTCTCAATTTAGGAACGAATATTGCTTAATTTAGCGATTATCGTTTCAGAATTAGAAAATAGGTTTCTACCCATTTACCAATTATTCCAAATTATTATGGCAATGACCCTTATCGCATTGTTAGGGAGGTGTAGGGTATTATATAGTCGGCCCCGCCCGACTTTCTGCCTTTCCTTATTGGTTTTTTAATAAAATGTATTTGTTCACAAATATATATTATTCAAAAATATTGTTTCCAAATATACTTTCTTTCAATCATATCAAAAATGGCTCTCCGAAGCTCCACTTTCCAAATCCACACTTCAAAAGTACTATCAAGCTAAATTTATCAATATTTTTCAAGTAATTGTTTACAACATTTTACATTTAGTATTGTTATTTTAAATGGAAAAAGTCATTGGAAATTTAAGAGAATTTCAGGGTGTTTTATAATGTTGTCTTCGAGATGGGTGATGAATAAATCTAGGTATAGAATATAGTTCGAAATCTTACAATGGTCTTTAATATGTGTTGCATCAACATTGCAACGATGACTTTGTTGGGACGAAATCCTACACAGGGCAAAATTGTCTTTTTGGATATGTTTGAATCGAAAGAAAATATGTTTGGAACACAAATTTCTGATCAAATAAATTTCAATTGAATACACTATGCAAAAAAAATTTTGTCCAAAGGATGTGGATAACAGTTTCTGGTGCAATTTGGTGTCACAAACAAAAAACATATTAAACAAATTGTTACGGTATTTTTTTTTTAAATTCCAGCTTTCATGGAAAGTAAATTTAGTATTTGGACCATAACTTTAGTATAAGCCTGATTGAGACGTGTTATGCCTTAAATTAAAGGGAATTATCAGGGCTACATACGCTGAAAATATCGTCTTCACGTAGAACCTTTGATTTAGTAACAGTCGTCAAAAATATGAGAAAAAAAATTTTTTTTTTTTAAAACACTTTTTCTTGAAAAAAAAAAAAGAAAATAGAAAAAAATAGTTTATCTCATTTTCATATTTTTCGTTTTTAAATGATGTTTTTTGCTTATATTAAATTCGCCATATGTGAGAGAGACATATAAGAGACATTGCACTTGCATTTTATTTTATGAGGATTGATGTCAGATATTATACAATTATAGAGAGGACGATGTTTTATGGCTCGTTCGTAACCCTGCAATGTGAGAGCAATATTGGATGAGATCCGCTCAGGTAGAGGGTCATTCAACAATATTTGTGGTTTTTATACCCTACACCACACTGAGGTACAGGGTATTATAACTTTGTGCATTTGTTTGTAACACCCAAAAGGAGAAGAAATAGACCCATCGTTTATTATACCGATCGAGTTACAATCACTTTCTGAGTTGATTTAGCTATGTCCGTCTGTCTGTCTGTCCGTCTGTCTGTGCGTCTGTGCATGTATTCTTGTAATCAAAGTACAGGTCGCAATTATGGTCCGATCTCGACGAAACTTTTCACATATCTTTTTTTTGGCCCAAGGACGATCGCTATTGAATTTGGTTAAAATCGGTTCAGATTTAGATATAGCCCCCATATATATGTTACCCCCGATTTGACATGTAAGCGCTGTAAAAACTTTATTTTATATCCGATCAGTATGAAATTCGGCAGAAAGAGGTTTCTTATTACATGAAGGAATACTGTCAAATTCGGAGAAACTCGGTTTAGATTTAGATATAACACCCATATATGTATATGTTTCCCCGATTTGACCTGTAAGCGCTGTAAAAACTGTATTTTATATTCGATCAGTGCGAAATTCGACAGAAAGAGGTTTCTTATTACATGAAGGAATACTGCCAAATTCGGAGAAAATCGGTTCAGATTTAGCTCCCATATATATATGTTACCCCCGATTTGACATGTAAGCGCTGTAGAGACTGTATTTTATATCCGATCAGTACGAAATTCGACAGAAGGAGTACATGAATAAGTATTCAGGGAAGATCGGTTCAGATTTATATTAAAGCTCCATATATATGTTCCTCCTGAATTGGTATCAAACCGCTATAGAAGTTGTATTTTACTTCCGATCATTAAAATTTTCCAGAAAGATGTTTCTCACTTTAGGAACGAATATTGCTTAATTTAGCGATTATTGTTTCTGAATTAGATAATACGTTTCTACCCATTTACCAATTATTCCAAATTATTATGACAATGACCCTTATCGCATTGTTAGGGAGGTGTAGGGTATTATATAGTCGGCCCCGCCCGACTTTCTGCCTTTCCTTACTGGTTTATTTATGAGGTTTCCATTCAGTTACGCCTTTTAGGGGCAGTCGCAGTCGTATATACAGGTAGTAAAATTATATTTACGCAATACAAAGTAGTACGCCGCAGGCTTAAAAATATTGGGTTTCTACGTTCGAAGCAAACTATATGTCAGCTACTGGTACTGCAACTTATGAACCTTAAACCCGGAATTTATGAATGAAATTTCTTATTAATAAGTTAGTGTAATTCAGCGCCTTAAAGAGATAAGTCGATTTTCTAAAAATATTACAAAGTTATATTTCGAAGTATCCCAGCAAAATCTTGGTAAGTACCTGTCATTATTCCCTGCATTACCAAATAAGGACATCTCATTATTCGCTGCATTACTTTCGGCTTATTAATAATGACTTACTAATAAATAAAAAATCTGAAATAAGTGATTTTTTTATCAAAATTTTAATATAATGCAATTTTGGCTATATGTGGGTTATTGTACAAGATTTATTTATATTTCAGCATGTTTTCAAAACAATACGTGCAGATTTGAATGAAAATACCAAAAATTCGAATCTGGCATGAGGAAATTGTTTGTTTCGAGAAATATGCGCGGCAATATGCAAAAAATCATTTTAAATGGCCATTTCTACATATCTACTAATTATTTTATAACTTATTGGTAATGCATTATTCAAGTACATAAAATCGAGCTACAAATAAGTACTTATTATGCTACTTTATTGCATGCTTTTGGGAAGTACTTTCCTCCAATGACATCCCCATGTTAAAATAATGAGAAAAGTGGCTAAATAATAAGTACTTACCATTATCGAACTTTGCTTACTCGTCGGATTATTTGGTAATGAGAAATTTTGCTGGGTATGAGTAAAAGGCAAAGAACTATTAAATGGGTAAATGATCCCGGCAATTTCTGCTACATCTGCGGAAAATATGTAATTGAAATAATCGACGTGCGTTTGGTAAAATAATAGAAGTAATTTTTCTGTAATATTTTGGTATACGAGTTGAAAATATGAACGAACCGTGGACACCTAGTATTTTGTGTAATTAGTGCCATCTAAATCTTACTCGATGGACTAGTAGAAGCATGCGGTAAGTACTTTACATTTAATGTATTACAATGTTTTGTGGAATAAAACGTTTTAATTTTAGACACCACGTGCAAATTGGAGTGCCAATGATTTGGAGACAACCATTCATTCACGATACGGACTTCTATTTTTGTCTAAGTAAAACATATTGGAATAGGAAGGAGCATTCGCTGGAATTACCCTGTAAAATTAGTAAAATCTGTCACTTTGTCAGTTGCACATTCGGAAACAATACCAATTTCCAAGTGTCCAAGTAATTAAGGAAACATCATCAAGTTCAACTCAGTACTCAACTCTCAGCGATTCAAGTTTGAGTCAGAAGTCATCGCTTTTAACTCAGTTTTAACTCAATGATCTAGTGAGAGATTTTGAACTGACCAAAGATAAGGCAGAACTACTTGCATCTCGGATGAAAGAGTACAATATTTTGGCCCCAGATGTTAACATATCATATTATAGAGTCCGTGAAATACCTTACAAAAAAATCAATCACGGAGTGTGTGAACTGGCTCAGTAACACGACAAAGCCTAAATATGCCAACATATTCACAGATAGCCAAATGGCGATTAAAGCAATAACATCGGAAAGGGTCAAATCCAGAACTGTGTTGGACTGTAAAAGAACGATAAATGATTACACATTATGCAACAAAAATCACTCCGTTGTGTCCTGGTACCCAGGACACAACAGCTTGGCTTCAAAGGGCAGATAACTTCGGGTAATAAACCTGGAAAATTGAAAACCTTTCGAAGCCACGAAAAATGAATTGAAGCACTGGGCAGTGATGGCTCACAAAACTGTGTGGAATAGCGCAACAGTAGGAGCAACTGCAAAGAATGATGGGAGATTATATTTGGTTCCTCGTTAGAGAAAACGATACCGAAATAAGAGGTATTTCCAACATTGGTAGCCCACATTAATAGCTTCAATTTAATGTATAAGTCGACATATACTCCAAAAATTATAGTGCAAATACTAAAGATACCTTCGACGATAATAGTACCCAGCAAAATTTCTCATTACCAAATAATCCGACGAGTAAGCAAAGTTCGATAATGGTAAGTACTTATTATTTAGCCACTTTTCTCATTATTTTAACATGGGGATGTCATTGGAGGAAAGTACTTCCCAAAAGCATACAATAAAGTAGCATAATAAGTACTTATTTGTAGCATAGGCATTAAACCTCTGCATCAAGACATTCATTTCTTCGTCTACAGTAGTGTACACTACTTCACTGCACACTGAAATATTGTATTTTTTACTCGATTGACACCACCATAGAATTGTCGGAAAAAAAACAACAAACACTTCACACTGTTTGATGTTTACAATCTAGTCGTGTACTCTGCTCGTTCGGTTGTTGTATTCTTTATACTCGTTTCAATTCGTCAAACGATGAGTATAATGAAGCGAGTACAGTGCTGTTTTCTATTTCTTCAGTATGTACACTAGTGTATTTACCCCTCAAAACCAATAAATTTCTAAGGTGGTCCGTCGCTCTTTGTTGTTGCGTCTCTCTTTGCAATGACAATGAGTACAGTAGTGCAGTGTACACTGAAATCGAGTATTTTTGTTTTTGTGTACAGTACTTGAATGAGTGTACTTCTCCATTGTCTTGTTACTTATTTGTTTTGAAACCTGTTTGGCGGTTACTGTTCTCTTCACTCATTCATTTGTTTTGTCAAAATAGAGTGTGTGGCAGTAAGTATTTGATAAACAACTGAATGTCTTGAAAGGCCATTCAAGACATTCATTGCAGAGGTTTAATAGGCATACCACATAAATATGTGCTTATATATTCACGATTTTAAGTACTTGAATAATACATTACCAATACGTTATAAAATAAGTAGTAGATTTGAAGAAATGGCCATTTAAAGTGATTTTTGCATATTCTCGCGCATTTTCTTGAAACAAACTATTTCATCATGCCAGATTCGAATATCTGAACCCAAACGCCCATGTGAAAAATTCTTCAATGGTCTAACATTATACGATATACGCAATTATTTATGGTATTTTCATTCAAATCTGCACGTATTATTTGAAAACATGTTGAAAAATAAATAAACAAAAAATCACTTATTTCTGTTCTTATTGGTAAGTCACTATTAATAAGCCGAAAGTAATGCAGCGAATAACGAGATGCCATTATTTGGTAATGCAGGGAATAATGACAGGTACTTACCAAGATTTTGCTGGGTATTTTTAATAAAAAATTTTTAAAAAAAATTTATCCATAAAAATATTTTTGGTTTTGATTTTATATAACAGTATGCCACAATCTATACAAAAAAATAATTTGTAGGTCTAGGACAAGAAAAAAATTTTTTTTTGTGGCATAGTGATATCAATACGAGTAAAATTTATTTGGAACGCATATATCAATATTTTACAACAAAATATATTTGCCATCTAATTTTCTCAAATAAAATATGTATTTATATACAAATACATTTATACTTTAGTATTTTATCCAAATATATATTGTTTAAAAAAGATTTTCAAATCTCTGCCTTTTTCGAATTTCATTATACCCTACACCACACTGTGGTACAGGCTATTATGACTTTGTGCATTTGTTTGTAACACCTAAAAGGAGAAGAGATAGACCCATTGTTTATTATACGGATCGACTCAGAATCACTTTCTGAGTCGATTTAGCCATGTCCGTCTGTCTGTCTGTCCGTCTGTCCATGTATTCTTGTAATCAAAGTGCAGGTCGTATTTATGGTCCGATTGTGATGAAATTTAGCGTAGTGGTAGTTTTTGGCCCAAGGACGATCCCTATTGAAATTGGTAAAAATCGGTTCAGATTTAGATATAGCCACCATATATATGTTACCCCCGATTTTACATGTAAGCGCTGGAGAAACTGTATTTTATATTAGATCAATGCGAAATTTGGCAGAAAGATTTCTCTTATTACATGAATGAACACTGCTAAATTCGGGGAAAATCGGTTCAAATTTAGATATAGTCCCCATATATATGTTTCACCCGATTTGACATGTAAGCGATGTAGAAACCGCATTTTACATCCGATCTTTATGAAATTCGGCAGAGAGAGTTTTCTTATTACGTGAATGAACACTACCAAATTCGGAGAAAATCTGTTCAGATTTAGATATAGCCCCCATATATATGTTTTACCCGATTTGACATGTAAGCGCTGTAGAAACTGTGTTTTATATCAGATCAGTACGAAATTTGGCAGAGAGAGTTTTCTTATTACGTGAATAAACACTACCAAATTCGGAGAAAATCTGTTCAGATTTAGATATAGCCACCATATATATGTTCACCCGATTTGACATGTATGCGATGTAGAAACCGCATTTTACATCCGATCTTTATGAAATTCGGCAGAGAGAGTTCTCTTATTACATGAATAAACACTGCCAAATTCGGGGAAAATCGGTTCAGATTTAGATATAGTTCCCATATATATGTTTTACCCGATTTGACATGTAAGCGTTGTAGAAACTGTATTTTATATCAGATCAGTACGATATTTTTCAGAGAGAGTTCTCTTATTACATGAATAAACACTGCCAAATTCGGGGAAAATCTGTTCAGATTTAGATATAATTCCCATATATATGTTTCACCCGATTTGACGTGTAAGCGCTGTAGACACCATATTTTATATCCGATAAGTACGAAAATCGGCAGAGAGAGTTTTCTTATTACATGTATGAACACTGCCAAATTCTTACCGCAATTCCCATTTTCGCATTGATAGGTAGGTGTAGGGTATTACATAGTCGGCTCCGCCCGACTTTCTGTCTTTCCTTACTGGTTTTTAATTTTCTATTGATTTCGTGTTATACATTTACCTTACAATTTAAAATGACATAAGTAGCAATAACTTTTGTTGTAAAGTTCTAATTTGTAATTTTTATATATTCCAAGTCATCATTTGTTTAAGATTTTACCATTTCAATTATAAATATAATTTTATGAACATTTAAAATTTCTGAAAAATTAATTGAATTACTGAAAATCATAAAACTTGTATTAAAATTAAGGTATCGAAAGTGAATGCAAATAAATATCTGTTTCGTAAATAATAGTCCCAAATAACAAATAGTAGGAAGCAAAGTTTTGTTTAGAACAACATCTTCCCAAATATATAACATTTGTGTGTGCCAATTTGTATATTTCATATTTTTAGCCAGATGGACGGCTTCAGCTAAATCTTGATTTTCAGTTTGAAGAACGCGACTTAGTGAACTACATGGACCGAAACTTGAAAATCCAACGTATTTTAACAAAGTTGAAGCTGTGAGCTGCACAATGTGAATAAATTGCTATGCTGACGCGTGAGTGGAACCCTCAGGGCTTCAGGAGGCGTGGTAGGCCTAAAACAACATGGAGACAAACCATCTTCAAGGAAACAAATTACTGAACTGAAACGTTTAGCAGCGGACAGAGAACAATGGAGATTCCATGTAGACGGCTTATGTTCCTGAAGGAATTTGCCGAATAAATAAATAATTATAATGTACTGAATTGAATAGTGCCGAGACAATTTCTAACTGGGATTACTTTGCATACGTAACATACAACCAAGTTGAAGCTGCGAGTTGCACAATGTAAATATATTGCTAAGTTGTACTTTTCTTGGATATATGCTTGCGCCATATGAAATTCTCCGTTCATTCATCTTGCGCCATCATAGCATTGCCCAAATAAATACTTGCAATGAGTACCAGACGTTTGGTACTGATTGAAGCATAAACTTTTCCATAGAACTGGTTTGATGGGAAGAAACTCAAAAGATCTTCGCAAATTTTATATCGCCCATCGTTTTCTTAAGGTACCGGATATAGGACCTAAAATTGCCGTCATTTTGAAGAGATTCATTTGAATAGATGCTGACTGTATCACAACTTCCTCTTAGTGCTGATCCTTGTCGACCACAAAGGACGACTGTTTGCACTATTGCTTCCAAATGCTTTCTATTTGCATTTACGAATTGTTTTTCATGAATTTATAATTGTTTATCTTACACAGCCTTGCGGCATCCGAGACCTTTTCCACTTCGCCACAGAAGGTGTGGCAAAAACGCCTTTGCGCTTTTCAAAGTACCTTCTTTTAGATTTCGAACTGTTCTTTGTGGGAATCTCAGTCATTGGTAACCACAGTATATTTGGCCTTGTTGAATAGCTTGTTGCAAGACTTATTTTAAAACGGACGACATTCTCGTTTATACAAAAATATTCAATAGAAAAGGAGGTGAAAAGGACGGCGTTTTGTGACGTTTAAAGAGATTAAACCGAATCGGCGAACAAGCAAAACAAGTCTAACTGTTATGTCCCTCACAAAAAAACTAAACAATACTCAAACAACCTCAACTAAGAACATATTGCACTTGTTCCACAAAAGGGTAACAAATCGAAATGAAAAATTTCATTAAATGCCAAAAACAGCTTCCGTTTATATCATCAACTTTTAAAAAATATGTCAACAATTATGATTACATATATATTCTTAAGTGTATTTTTATGCAATGACATATTCGGTTAATATTATTTTTTTGAAATTAAAATTTACGGGAACAGTTTTTGAAAATTTGTCATTTTGAGTTGTTACCCTTTTGTGGAACAAGTGCGATAAGTACTTAGTTAAGTTTGTTTGTGTTTAGTTATAGACAAGTGGGCCAACATAAAAAAAAAACGCTAATCGTAACCCGAGAAATTTCAAAATTAACATTTCCAATGAACAGACCCCGCATATTTATGAGCAAATAAATTTTATCAAACCGTTACACTGCAAAAAGTTTCAAGCCTTTGTATGCATTGTTATTCAAGTTATAAGCTCTTACCTTTTGGTGCAAAATAGTACATTTAAATGGGAGGTACCCACTTTTAACTAGACCCTAGGTATAGCGTGATCCATTTCGAGGTTCCCTACTTTTTTAAAGAAAAAAACACAGAAAATTCAAATTAAATGGGGAATGTTTATTATCATTTGAAGGAACATTCTTTGGCATTTCTTTTTTGAGGATTATTTTTATCAAATGTGGGCCGCGGCTACGTCTCGGATGGTCCATCCGTTGAGTCCAATTTTCGATGACTCGTTCGAACATTTCGATACGGCGCATTTTAAAAAAAGATTTACAGTTATACCCATATAAGGTCCAATTGGTGCAAGAATTAAAACCCCCAGATCATCGGCAACGTCTAAATTTTGCAGTTAAATTTCAAGAGTTGGCCAGAAATGAAATCAACTTTATTAAAAATTTGATTATGAGTGATGAAGCTCATTTTCATTTGAATGGCTTTGTTAATAAGCAGAGCTGTAGGTTCTGGGGTTTTTAAAATCCAAGAGCCATTCATCAACGCCAATTGCACCCCATGAGGTGTACAGTATGGTGTGGGATCATATCTGAAAATGTCATTGGGCCTTACTTCTTCGAGAATGAAGATGGAAGTGCTGTAACCGTAAATGGAGAGCGGAATCGGTTTATGATAGACAATTTTTTACGTCCTGCTCTTGAAAACAGACCTGGTATGTGGTTTCAGCAGGACGGAGCCACTGCCCATACTGCCCGAGACACAATCACCCCTGTTCTGGTACTCACTTCACATTCATCTCACTTCTCACCTTTACTTCACAGGACGAATAGCGAGGTGTCTGGCAACTGCAGAAAGTATTGGCTGCCTAACTTCTGCTTAAATAATGCCTAACATGTGATTTGCCTTCCATGCCATACGGTTTTCAGGCGTGATAGCGACTTTTAGAACACCTCTATCTTAAGATATTTCACGTGAGATGCTCCAAGTGAGTGCCAGAACATACCCGAATGGCACTTTTAAGTCAAATTTTTGGAGAGCGAATAATTTCCAGAAATTCGGAAATTATTTGGCCAGCGCGATCGCCAGATTTGACAGCACCCGACTATTTTCTTTGGGGTTATTTGAAGGAGCGAGTGTATGTGAACAAGCCAGAGACAATCCTTGAACTCAAGGCAAACATTGTTGCAGAAACGCTACAGCCACAAGTTTAGAAAGGTGTTATGGAAAATGCTCTAAAAAGAGCCCATCAGTGCGAAGCTGAAAACGGTGGTCATTTAAGAGACATTATTTTTCATGCTTAGTGTAAAAAAATTTGCCTTTTGTATATTATATCTGGAAGGAAAAATAAAAAAAATAATAAACGAAAAATTTATTAAACTTTTACACCCCTTGGTTTCTTTAGGCCCACCCTGTATAAGATGGATAAAGCCGGGAAAAGGAAATTATGACGACTACAAATGTTAATAATGATACTTTCAAGTGGAAACAGAAGTTTAGTAACTGTCGTTAAAACAATAAGAAAAAAATTTGATTTTTTTACAAAAATCTTTTTTTGTTGGCACTAAAAAAACAATAAGAAAAAAGAAAACAATGCCTATTAGAAGAAAATCTATTGATAAATGTAGAAATTATAGCACCAATGACAATTGAATACTATAGACGTCGCATGGAGTTTGACAATTCGTTTTGTATGTCTACATATTGAAGATAAAGAGAGCGTTCTGCAAAGAGAGGATAGATACTTTTATTTACTCTGCCAAGAGAGAAAAGATTTTCATCATTGATTTTATTATATTCCAACTTCAAAACATTCAACAACTAAACAAACTGAAAAACTCACTCCCTTCTCAGAAATTATTTGAGAGTACAAAAAAGTCTGCATGTTTTGACAGAGAAATAATTGAGAGAGGAATTTGAGATTGAGAGAAAGGCTGCTCGCCACCTGGCGGATGAAGTCTGTAAATACCATGCGACGTCTATAGTATTCAATTGTCATTGATAGCACTTTTGGTAGAAATAAGAGAATTTCAACATAATCCTGTTTTTATACTCCCACTATTGTGAACGAGGGTATGCTACAGGGTTTTCCAATAAGAGTGATATGATTTCTTTGAAAAAAAACACACTTATTGTTAAGGAAATTGAATTTAAGGTGAAGTACAATCGATACAATTAAGTTCTAAATAAAACGCCATTCAAATGGCCTCCACGACTTCTTCTGCAGGAACGAATTCGATTAACCCAATTTTCGAGCACCAAATCAAGTCGTATGTCATGAATGGCACGTTCAATATTGACTTGTAAAGCTTGAAGAGAGCCTGGTTTATTTCGAAAGATCAATGACTTCAAATAACCCCACAAGAAATATGCCAATGGTGTTAAATCACAACTTCTTGGAGGCCATTCAATACCACAATTTCTTGAAATAATCGAATCTCCAAACTTTTCTCGCAACAATTCAATTGTTTCATTTGCTGTGTGGCACGTAGCCACAATCGGTCAATGGCAAACAGATAGCTCTTAAGGACAGCTAAAATATTACTCATGGGTGTCAAGGTCGTAGGTGGACCGGAAAGTGTTTTTTATACCCTACACCACACTGTGGTACAGGGTATTATGACTTTGTGCATTTGTTTGTAACACCCAAAAGGAGAAGAGATAGATCCATTGTTTATTATACCGATCGACTTGTAATCACTTTCTGAGTCGATTTAGCTATGTCCGTCTGTCTGTCTGTCCGTCTGTCTGTCTGTAGATGTATTCTTGTAATCAAAGTACAGGTCGCAATTAAGACCCGATCTTGATGAAACTTTACACATATCTTTTTTTTGGCCCAAGGACGATCCCTATTTAATTTGGTTAAAATTGGTTCAGATTTGGATATTGCCCCCATATATATGTTAGCCCCGATTTAACATGTATGCGCTGTAAAAACTTTATTTTATATCCGATCAGTATGAAATTCAGCAGAAAGAGGTCTCTTATTATATGCATGAACACTGTTAAATTTGGAAGAAATCGGTTCAGATTTAGATATAGCCCCCATATATACGTTACCCCCGATTTCACATGTAAGCGCCGTAAAAAATGTATTTTATAACCGATCCGTGTGAAATTCGGCAGAAAGAGGTTTCTTATTACATGAAGGAATACTGCTAAATTCGGAGAAAATTTGTTCAGATTTGGATATAGCCCCCATATATATGTAACCCCCGATTTGAGATGTAAGCGCTGTAGAAACTGTATTTTATATCCGATCAGTGCGATATTCGGCAAAAAGAGTTTTCTTATTACATGAAGGAATACTGCCAAATGCGGAGAAAATCGGTTCAGATTTAGATATAGCCCACATATATATGTTACCCCCGATTTGACATGTAAGTGCTGTAAAAACTGTATTTTATATCGGATCGGTATGAAGTTTGGCTAAAAGAGGTTTCCTATTATATGAATAAACACTTTTAAATTTGGAAGAAATCGGTTCAGATTTTGATATATCCCCCATATATATGTTACCCCCGATTTGACATGTAAGCGCTGTAAAAATTTTATTTTATATCCGATCAGTGCGAAATTCGGCAGAAAGAGGTTTCTTAGTACTCCAAGGAATACCGCCAAATTCGGACATAATCGATTCAGATTTAGATATAGCTCCCATATATATGTTACCACCGATTTGACATGTAAGCGCTGTAGAGACTGTATTTTATATCCGATCAGTACGAAATTCTACAGAAAGAGATCTTTTTACATGAATGAGTATTCAGGGAAAATCGGTTCAGATTTATATATAACCTCCATATATATGTTCCTCCTGATTTGGTATCAACGCGCTATAAAAGTTGTACTTTAATTCCGATCATTAATATTTTCCGGAAATATGTTTCTCAATTTAGGAACGAATATTGCTTAATTTAGCGATTATCGGCTCAGAATTAGATAATATGTTCCTGCCTACTTACTAATTATTCCAAATTATTATCGCAGTGACCTTTATCGCATTGTTAGGGAGGTGTAGGGTATTATATAGACGGCCCCGCCCGACTTTCTGCCTTTCCTTACTGGTTTATATTAGGTCAGTGCGAAATTCGACAGAAAGAGGTTTCTATTTTACATGAATAAGTATTCAGGGAAAATCGATTCAGATTTATATATAACCTCCATATATATGTTCCTCCTGATTTGGTTTCAAAGCCTTTAGAAGTTGTACTTTACTTGCGATCATTACAAAATTCTCCAGAATCCAAGGTCCACATATATATGTTCTTACTCAATTACCAATTATTCCAAATTATTATCGCAATGACCCTTATCGCATTGTTAGGGAGGTGCAGGGTATTATATAGTCGGCCCCGCCCGACTTTCTGCCTTTCCTTACTGTTTTCTTTTTTTGATTTAAAAAAATGGACTTAGCATAATTTTCAAATGTAAACGGATAGTTTATTTTTCCTCTAGGTCCTTAACGGTACGTCGGATCTGGAATCGGTAATGGCAAAAAGATAGCTCTTAACGAGAGCTCATAGGTGTCAAGGTCGAAGGCCGAGGAGAACGATTATTGTGACAATAAAACTGAATAATTTGTAAACGTTGTTCTTGCGTATATCTCTCCATGAATACAATGAAAAACAAATGTAATATGAAAGACATATTACAAATGGCCGAAACGTCACTTCAAAATCATATCATCCCTATTGGAAAACCCGTTAGTATATCAGTTGTTGCGGGCCAAAAGTGTACCACATCGAAGGAGTGCCCTAAGAGACCCTAAGAATATTTGGCGGAAATCCGTTTTGGGCCATTATATACCATTTGAGCAATGTCTGTCAGTCTGTCTGTCTGGTTGATGCGCATGATACCTTTCGACGGGAGTAACCGATTGACTTCAAAGTTGGTATGTGTTTAATATTTTTTCTATCTTGGGCTTAAATCAAAAACAGACTACTCCTTCAAGTAACTCCCCACAAAGGGTCAACATTTTGTGAAAAATTTATTTTCTCATAATTTCTATACTACCACACAGAATCTTTCACAATTCTACACATATTAGTTTTTTTGATCGCTATCTCCCCGAGAAAAATGGGCGAAGTTGCCACGCCCCTTTTGGTATAAAAAGTTAACGGCTTATACATTTGATTCAAGTCCAATTAAATAATTGACGTTATATGAAGTGTAATGCTTTTATAGGACGTATGTCCCGTAAAAATAGGCGTTATTGCCATGCCCCTTTTGTTCCTCCAATAAAAATGTACCATTTCCTGCTCATGCAAACACTTTAAATTTTGTACAGTGTAATGTTTTTATAGTACCCACAGCATATGTCAATGGGCGTTATTGACACTCCCCTTTTGGTACACCCCCAACAAAATTACCAAAATTTGAAAAATATGAAAAATTATTTTTTGGAATTTCCCTATATGTGTCATTATTAATCCACAGACCTTTTGCAAATGGCCATTGGTTTAGGATGCTATGCTGCTTTGAAAAAATTTTGTTTATTTTTTATGGTTTTTTTCGAGCCACCAAAAAACGATATTTTGAAAAAATCGATTTTTTTTTCTAATTGTTTTATCGACAGTTATTAGACTTCCGTTTCTACGTGAAGGTGATGTTTTCACCATTTCTAGCCCTCATAAATTCCTTTTATTTAAATTATATCCCGGTTATGGTTAATTTAATGATAATTATCTTACACTTCAAAAAATATGGTCCAAATACTAAAGGTAACTTCCTTGAAAATTTGAATTTTAGAAGTAAAAAACTTTACCGTAAAAAGGTTGTTTTGATTTCATAAAGTAGTATGCCTCAATCCATACTGTAAAAAGGGCGTTATTGTCACGCCCTTCCCAAACAAAATTGCCAAAATAAAAATATATGAAAAATAATTTTTTTGAATTCCCTATTTTTAAAATATGGGTCAAAATTACATTTAATTATAGATTTTTTGCAAATATGAATTGTTTTCTTCGTTAGGGTGCTAACTTTCAAAAATTGGAACAAACAATTTTTGTTGCGAATTTTTTCTATCTTTTAGAACATGGGTCAAAAAAAAACGATATTTTTGACCCATGTTTACAATATGGGTCATAATTTATACATTTATCCGCAGACTTTTTGCAAATAGCAATTGTTTTCGTCGTTGGGGTGCTAGCTTTCAAAAAATGGAACAAACGATTTTTTCCGAATTTTTTCTACGTTTTATGGCTTTTTCCTTCATGCCAGTAAAAAACTATTTTTGAAAAAAAAAAAATCTAATTGTTTTATCGACATTTGCTAATTTTAATATCTATATGAGAGTGATGTTTTCATACTTTCTAGCCCTCAAAATTTCCTTTAATATAAATGGTATCTCGGATTCAAAAAATATGATCCAAATACCAAAGGTAACTCCCATGAAAATTGTTATTTTAGAAAAAACAAACTTTACCATAAAATTTATAAATGTTGTTTTGGTTTCATAAAATAGTATGCCTCAATCTAATGGGTGATCCAAGTAGAGATACTTTATTAAATAGCCTTTTTTGACAGATCACGTGTGAGTCGTGTCATGCTGTTATGTTATTTTTGTTAAGTATGTTTGGCATTTCATCATGGAAAGACTTACACCTGAACAACGTTTACCTGTCGAAATGCTCGAACGAGTCATCGAAAATTAGACTAAACGGATGGACCATCTGAGACGTAGCCTCGGCCAACATTTGATAGACATAATATTCAAAAAATAAATGTCAAAGGATGTTCTTTCATATGATAATAAACATTCCCCATTCAATTTGAATTATCTGTGTTTTTTTCCTTAAAAAAGTAGGAACCTCGAAATGGATCACACTATATAAAAAAGTTTTTATATCTCGGACACCAAAAAATGATTGTTGCATAGTTTGCAATGTGCAAAATTTCCACAATCATCAAAATAAAACGATGCGCCTCCGATTTCGGAATAGATCGTTAAAAATCCTAATCCTAAGCTTCCGCCATATCTGCACCGCGCACGGCGTGAGCCTTGATGATTATAGCTGAGACAAAAGTGCCTCGTTCTTCGCGTACAAGAATTCAATCTTCAACTTAGTGTCAATGGTTGTTAAGTATCCAGGAAGAGAATAGAAATTAATTTAAGAAGTTTACACTAATAAAATTGCCAAGAACAAGATTTGCAAAATTCAAAAAAGAGAATAAAATTTCAGTGATTCATTATTATTGTTTCGCCAAGATACTTCTTTGTGTCCAATTTTATGCAGATTTGCTGATGCTTCTACCAAATTTCGTATTTATTAGAGCATAATTGATTAAAAGAATACATCTACAGCCATACGTACATAGCTAAATCGATTCAGAAAACAAGTAAGAAAGTTTCAGTCGGGTAAACCGACTAAGGTATATCCTCACTTTGTGAGTAATGTAATATATAACATCACACTAAAAATCTGTCAGTTTGTGTGGGAGGTACCGGAAAGGGTTTTTCCAAATACACCTATTTTTCGGTAAACAGTAGATTCTAAAATATATTGCATTATGCCGAACTATAAGCGTTTATGTGCACTGGTATATTAAAGATACAAGCTATGTAATTTTGGTATGATTTGGTAATTTTGTGTGGTAGGTACAAAAAGGGCGGGGTGATAACGCCCACTTTTTACAGGACTATAGACACTATAACCGCATTACACTGTACAAAATTTCAAGTATTGGTATGCACTGGTATTAAAGTTACAAGCCGTTTACTTTTGGTACGAAACGGTGTGCTTACACACAAAAAAGTTATTGTTTAAGAAGTCTTCCAAATATTTTTTATTCAAAAAAAAATTTAAAACTTGGCTGACTTTTTCTAATTTCAGTTTAAATTTTTCCTAGATTTCGCATAGTGAGTAGTAGTGAGTAGTAGTGAGTTTTAGTTTATAAATTCAAATTCACCACCTTTTGTCAATCCATACGACTTAAATTTTAATCTAATTTTAAAAACATATAATTTAAAAAAAAAATGCTTTTTCAACTTTTGAACAGAAAAAATGCCTTTAAATTAAGTCATTAATACATTGTCAAAAATTATTAAATACAAATCAAAACTCCGTTTCGTAAATATTTGTTCGAAATAGAAAATATTTGGATGAAAACATACTTTTGATCATATCGACTTCCACCCAAATATGTGTGTGTTCAATATTATATATTTAGAGTGTACCCTAAACATATGTATATTTCCAGCAAAATATGTTTGGGACAATATACTACAGAAGTGATTTTTTCAGCGTGTATCATACCAGACAGAACATTTTTGTTTATAAGACACATATTGTTGTAGAAAAACGCAAATATTATGTTCGTAATATTTTTGTATTTATTTCACAAATATTTTCATATATTATTTTTATTTGTTTTGCAGTATCTATTCAAATGTCCATTCAAGCGTTGGCGGCAAGTTTGCCACATGTCGCAATAATTCGCGATGTATTTTCCAATGTTATTTGGAAGTTCATGACGGCGAATGAAATACAAGCCCTTTTCAATTCATGGCTTTAATAATGTGAATAACCCGCACGTGTTGCAGCTGTTGCAGCAGTTGCTGCAGTAGCAGCAGTCGCTGCAGTTGCAGCAGTCGCAGGAGTCACAGGAGCCGCATCAGTAATGCCAAATCCTGCACTCAACGCAAGGAGAACGCCCAAGAAGAAGGAGGTATAGTTGAAGTTCATTGTTTTACTTAGAGATGATTAGATGAACGAGCACTTGTTATTAACCTTTTAAGAATGACTGTATTGCTGATCAAATAATTTTGCTTTCTTATATACTGTTAGATCAGTAGAGATTTTTAATTTTCTTTCTAGAAACATCAAAACTATATCGTTAGCGAAAATATTTGCCTAACCTCTGCTGCGTTGGTTATTTACACTAGCTTCCAAGAAAATTAATAAAATATAGACCTTTTGGCAGTATTGGAAACAATTCAGAATATTGTTTAAATTTTTTGGCAATTTTTAATTGTTCTTGCACGATTTTTAAGAAAACATAAAAGACTTTTTTTTGAAAAAAAAAAATTAAAAAAAAGTAAGGAAAATATTTTTCCAAAATTTTTTAAAATCTTTATTTAAAAAAAATTACAGAATATGCGCCAGACACTCACTCTACAAACTTAGAAGAGGTGACCGGTCATAACACCCAAATTTGTTTTTGGGCCTTATGACCACGGCTAGGCCGGTCATAAAGCCCAATTTTGTTTTGGGCATAAGGCCCAACAATTTTTTTGGGCCTAAGGACATAACCTTTTTTTGTTTTTATAAGTATTAATGCAAAATTTATTACGAATATTTTGAAAATAAGGCACAGAATATTTTTAAATAAAATTAAATTCCCTAAGAACGGCCCAGCTTGCCGGCTTTATTTAAAAAATTCGGACATTAATGTATTGCAGAATGTGTTCATACGTCTTTTGGAATTTTTGACATCAAAATAAATGCGAAATGGAAAACCTAAATATAGAAACCTTGTCGTTACTTTTCAGTACAATTTTGGGAAACGCAATTTGAAAATGGGAGAAATTATGGAATGGCTAATGATGAGAATTTGAAAGAAAATCGCTGGCGTTCTGCGGATGCAGAAACTGAGTGTGGGAAATACTACGAGGAATCGCGCGAGTTAGTAAGCCCGACCAAGAGGAACGATTAAACCACACCAAGAAGAACAAATGACTCTTCGATTTGACTGTTTTACAACAATTGAATTGATTTATTTTGTGAACGTTATTATAAAGGTGCTACTTATTGCCAAAGTGCCAAATAAACATAAAATTATTTGACTCGTGCCGGAAATCAAAATATAAAAGTGAAGTATGTATGTATGTCTGTAGTGTTGTACTACATTTTGGGTATTGCGAAAGTGCAGTATCATTAAAAATAAGCAGTGTTGTGTTATGTTACACTATTATTTTGGGTAAGTATGGAGATGTTCTTTAATATAAATTGTATGTATACACGCTGAAAAAAAATCGCTTCTGTAGTATATTGTCCCAAACATATTCGGCTTGAAACATATATATGTTTATGGTACACTCCAAATACATAATATTTGATACACACCAAAATTATATATATTTGGGAAGATGTTGTTCTAAACAAATCTTAGTTTATATCCCAATATATTTTTATTTGGGACCATTATTTCCGAAATAAATATGTATTTCCATTTAAGAATTCAGAAAATACCTAAGTTATGTTAAATTTTTCAGTAATTCAATGTTAGTTTTTTTATAAATTGTTAATGTTTGTGAAATAATTATTGAAATCGTATAATATTGGATAGAATACTCATAAATTGTATTAACATTATTGATTAAGAACAGAAGCTAATGCTGGGAGGATAAACCCGGAACCAAGGAAAAATTTAATCTGGAATTCGAAAAAGTCAACAAAAGTTTTGAAATTTTTTTTAAATAAAATATATTTAGAGAAATTCCTAAACAATAATTATATTTGTATTTAAACACATATTTTATTTGAGAATTTTTGTTTGCAAATATATTTTGTTGTAATATATTAATATATGCGTTTCAAATATATTTTGTTGATTTTCAAATAAAATTTATTTGCTAGAAAATATATAATATTTAAAAATTTGTGTTCCAAATATATTTTCTTTCGATTCAAACATATCAAAAAAGGCTATTTTGCCCCGTGTACATGTGTGTGTGTGTAAACATATTAATATCATAATGTTTGTATGTCAAATTGCAGTTTTAAATAAATGTATTACTTATGCTAATAATTAAAGTATGTACGTCGCCGTTGGTCTTCCGGTTCAGTTAGTGTTGTTGCGTCTGGGCGGTGCACAATGGGATAATGTAACTCGCGCGCAGCTCTTCGTACACGGGGCAAAATCGCCTTTTTTGATATGTTTGAATCGAAAGAAAATATACTTGCAATAGAATTTTTTAAATATTATATATTTTCGAGCAAATAAATTTTATTTGAAAATCAATAATATGTATTTAGAACCCATATGTTAATATATTAGAATAAAATATATTTGCGAACTAATTTTCTCAAATAAAATATGTGTTTAAATACAAATAAAATTATTGTTTATGAATATTTCCAAATATATTTTATTAAAAAAAGATTTTCAAAACTTTGCTGAATTTTTCGAATTTTAGTTTTAATTGTTTCCTTGTTTTCGAATTATGCATTTCTATTAAAAATGGCATACTTCGCATTAACTTCTATTTGAAACCATTTATTTTTTTTCTAACTATTCCAAGTCATTATCTTGAATTATAAAGAAATTTTACTACCATTAAAACTTTCTAAAAATTACCTTTCAATTGCTGACAACATAGAACAATTAAAGAATAGATATATATTCACGCAAATAGATCTTTGTTTGGGAAATAACATATCAAAATAAAAACCAGTAAGGAAAGACAGAAAGTCGGGCGGGTCCGACTATATAATACCCTACACCTACCTACCAATACGATAATGGGCATTGCGATAAGAATTTGGCAGTGTTCATACATGTAATAAGCAAACTCTCTGCCGATTTTCGTACTACTCGGATATAAAACACGGTTTCTACAGCGCTTACATGTCAAATCGGGTGTAACATATATATTGGGACTATGTTTAAACCTGAACCGATTTTCCCCGAATTTGGCAGTGTTCATACATGTAATAAAAAAACTCTCTCTGTTAAATTTCGTACTGATCGGATATAAAACACGATTTCTACAGCGCTTAAATATTAAATCGGGTGAAACATATATATGGGGGCTATATCTAAATCTGAACCGATTTTCCCCGAATTTGGCAGTGTTTATTCATGTAATAAGAGAACTTTCTCTGCCGAATTTCGTACAGGTCGGATGTAAAATACGGTTTCTACAGCGCTTACATGTCAAATCGGGTGAAACATATATATGGGGACTATATCTAAATCTGAACCGATTTTCGAATTTGGCAGTGTTTATTCATGTAATAAGAAAACTATCTCTGCCAAATTTCGTACTGATCTGATTTAAAATACAGTTCCTACAGCGCTTACATGTCAAATCGGGTGAAACATATATATGGGGGCTATATCTAAATCTGAACGGATTTTCTCCGAATTTGGTAGTGTTCATTCACGTAATAATTTCATAAAGATCGGATGTAAAATGTTGTTTCTACAGCGCTTAAATGTCAAATCGGGTGAAACATATATATGGGGACTATATCCAAATCTGAACCGAATAGGGATCGTCCTTGGGCCAAAAAAGAGCACTATGCTAAATTTCATCACAATCGGACCATAAATACGACCTGCACTTTGATTGCAAGAATACATGGACAGACGGACAGGCGGACAGACGAACGGACAGACAGACGGACAGACAGACAGACGGACATGGCTAAATAGACTCAGAAAGTGATTTTGAGTCGATCGGTATAATAAACAATGGGCCTATCTCTTCTCCTTTTAGGTGTTACAAACAAATGCACAAAGTCATAATACCCTGTACCACAGTGTGGTGTTGGGTATAAATATTAGGATGTAAACATAGTTTTGTTTAGAACAACATCCTCCCAAACATATAATATTTGTATGTGTCAAATATTGTATATTTAGAGTGCACTCTAAAAATATATATGTTTCAAGCAGAATATGTTTGGGACAATATACTACAGAGGCGATTTTTTTTCAGCGTGTAGGTTTTCTGCAAATTCTGCATATGGCCCTTTTCCACTTTACATTCCCCAAACATTTTAAATAAGTTAGTATTTACTCGTAAACAGTACATATTTTTGTCATATGTATTGGCCCTTTCCAAATTACATTTCCAAAATATGTCAAACATGTTAGTATAGTTTTGTAAAACAGTACATGTGTTGAAGATAATACATTTGCAGCGAAGTCAAGTGCGAGGAATTCTACGATCGCGCGCGCTATTTATCGTAGAATTCCTCTCACTCGATTTCGCTGCAAATCTATTATCTTCAGTACAAGTTCTGTTTTTGCGTCAGAAGTTTTTCGGCGTTATTATTACTCACATGTCGTTCGTAGCCGATGTATAAGATCAATAATTGATAGTCATGTAGCCTCATTTGTCCTTAACTGACCCTACACATTTCAAGATGGTGTTCAGCCTCGTTCTTTTTTAAAACAAAATTTACAAACAACTGTCAATGATATTTCTTTATAAACTACTAGCTGGACCCGGTCCACTTCTTTGCCCCAGTAGTTTAGGCGTTATGCTGGAACAAACACATAAACAGACAGACAAACAAACTATTTGCCACGCCCACATTTTCCCCGTCCACTTTTTTAAAAAAAAATTTTTCCAAAACCATCTCAGACAAAATAGCCTTCAAACAAAAGAAAAAATTTTAAAATCGGTCCAGTAGTTTAAGCGTCTATAAAACACATACATACAAACATTTTTCCATTTTTATATATATAGATGATAAATTACAAAATAGACAGAATCATTTCAATAAAAAACCAATAAGGAAAGGCTAAAGTCGGGCGGTGCCGACTATATAATACCCTACACCACTCTCGTAATATTGAATAACTCTGATATATAAATTTTGTAATTCATGTATAAATTGTTTACATAAATTTACTTTTGGGACATTTTATACTTAAATAATACCCTATAACACAGTGTGGTGTAGGGTATAAAAACGATTGGATCTAAAGAGCCAAATCGGATGAAACATATATATGGGAGCTATAGCTAAATCTTAACTGATTTTCTTCAAATTCGGTAGTGTTGGTTCATGGGTCAAGAAACTCTACCATTCTAAATTTCAACACGATTGGATGTAAAATACAGCTTTTATAGGACTAAAGGGCCAAATCGGACGAAACATATATATGGGAGCTATAGCTAAATCTTAACCGATTTTCTTCAAATTCGGCAATGTTGGTTCATGGATCAAGAAACTCTACCATTCTAAACTTCAAAACGATCGGATGTAAAATTCAGCTTCTATAGGACTAAAGGGCCAAATCGGACGAAACATATATATGGGAGCTATAGCTAAATCTTAACCGATTTTCTTCAAATTCGGCAATGTTGGTTCATGGATCAAGAAACTCTACCATTCTAAATTTCAAAACGATCGGATGTAAAATACAGCTTCTATAGGACTAAAGGACCAAATCGGACGAAAGATATATATGGGAGCTATATCTAAGTCTGAACCGATTTTCTTCAAATTCGGCAATGTTGGTTCATGGATCAAGAAACTCTACCATTCTAAATTTCAAAACGATCGGATGTAAAATACAGCTTCTATAGGACTAAAGGTCCAAATCGGACGAAACATATATATGGGAGCTATAACAAAATCTTAACCGATTTTCTTCAAATTCAGCAGTGTTGGTTCATGGATCAAGAAACTCTACCATTCTAAATTTCAAAACGATCGGATGTAAAATACAGCTTCTATAGGACTAAAGGGCCAAATCGGACGAAAGATATATATGGGAGCAATATCTAAATCTGAACCAAATTCAATAGCGATCTTAACAGCCGCGAAATACTCTAAACTGCAAAATTTCAGAACGATCGGAGTGAAATTGCGACCTGTAGTCGACGAACAACTTTACATGGACAGACGGACGGACGGACGGACATCGTTAAATCGACTCAGCTAGTGATTCTGAGTCGATCGGTATACTTTAAGGTGGGTCTAGCTGTGTTATTTTAAGGTGTTACAAACATCTGCCGTGAAACAAACTTATAATACCCTGTACCACAGTTTGGTGTAGGGTATAATAATTCCCATTTCCGAAATTTTTTAGTAAAAATGCTATTACGAGTATATAGAATCAATAGAGTAATATAGGATCAGCTCCGATTAGATAGGGCTTAATGCCTACATATATGTATTACACATATCTATGTTGGTGTTTTTCTGGTCCAGTATGCAAATTAAAATTTAAATAGCCATATATACAAATATTGGCGAATTTTCGCATATATCGAGGATGTCGTAGTAAAGACCTTCAAGAAGAGCTCTAATTGATATAAATCTACAAACGCGTTTTTAAAATATAACAAATGCAATGTTCACATCTCAGGAATTTCTTAATAAATATTTTTTTAAAAAAGAACTGGGCTGAACACAATCTTCAAATATTCAGCGTTCATTTATATATATATAGGTTTAGGTTAGGGTGGCAGCCGTATTTTTTATACAAGCTCACATAGACCAGTTTAGGTCCCTACACAGAGCCGAAAATACAATGATTTTTTAACCATGTGTCTGGTTAAATTTTTCATGGTAAATGTTTGATTACGAAGACAAAAATAACCTTATATAAGTTCAAATGTACATGAAAAATGGTTAAGTTAACATTATATATGGTTGATTTTTTTGAAAGAGAGGTAGAAAAATGTGCGAGATAAACAACAATTCGGCTCTGTTGTGGTCGACGTTTTTCAACTGCTTTGTGTTAGACGAAGTTGAGTATTAAGTTAAACGAAGTTGAAACGAATGCGACTGTCGTCATAAGAGAATTTATCTCGCTCATTGAAAACACCACCAAATGCAAGCTTCGGTGCTTGATCGAGTGCGGGAGTTCAGTTGGTGTTGAATAGTCGATGGGACTAGTGGTGTTGTCGGAAGCTGTTGGAGGTAAGTAGTAAAACATTTTGTAAAGAACTACATTCATAAGTATGTATGTACATATGTGTATTTAAAAAGTGAAATAATGAAATATGTGTGTTAAAAATGTTAATAGTGTTTTGTGCCTGTTTAATTATAGTAAAGGCGAATGTAATATTAATATTATTTTTTGTGATTATGCCATTACAATTGTGAAATTCAGTGGTTAAGAGTGGAAAAAAATATGTTCACGCTGTCGCATTAACTGAGCATGAAAAAACAACAATGTATGTACGTAAGTATATGCAGCAGCAAGCAAACATACGGGGAGAAGTGATGTGTACGTGTGGGTATGTGTTCATCTTGTCTTTTCGTTTGAACACTTGTGGCTGCTACGCCGTACATACATACGTTAGTTTTTTTTGTTGTGCGATGTTGATACTGTTAAATGTACATACATACATATGTTGTTAGAAGTGCTTTCGTAATACCTACATACATACATATAAACAATGTTTTTGTTTTTTTTCTTTTCAGTTGTTTCTTTTTCTCTGGCTTGCGGCTGCTTGTGCTGGGAGTCCGGCCTTGAATCTGTTGGTAAGTTGTGCCAATACTAGAAATTGTTGATAAGCTGTATCAATACTAGTTGTAGTGTGCGAAGTAATTACAGGAAAAGTGGTATGCATGCATACATTTGTTTTTTTATACCCTCACTTTAGTAATGCGAGGGTATATATCATTTGCAACGGGCCAAAAGTGTAACACATTGAAGGAGTGATCTAAGACCATAAGTATGTTCAGCGCATATTAGTTTTGGGTCATTTTAAGTCGAATGAGACATGTCCGTCCGTCTGTCTACTGGCTAGTGCGCACGATAACTCTCGAAAAGAGTAAACGATTCACTTCAAATTTGGTATACGGTAATATTTTTTTCTATCTCCGGTTAAGTTCAAAGATGGGCCATATTGGTCCATTCCTTCTGGTACCTCCCACACAAAGGGTTAACATTTAGTGAAATATTGATTCTTTAATAACAGCTATACCTTGGTCGGTTTACCCGACTGAAACTTTCTTACTTGTTTTTAATATACAATTCAGTGCACTTCCTTGAAGTATCATCCATTGACTTACCCAATCCTTGGTTTTTATATCTATTCCGATTATGATTTTGGTGGGACATCGGCTTTCTATCAGATTGCCTTTGTTATTAATCTCCTCTCTCCTATAAGTTTGCCGTAAGATCGGACTAAGCTCAGTACCCCAAACTAAGTGCCTAACCGTCCTGGGCCCTTAATAATCGAAAGATTCAGGGAGTTTACGTGGACGGCACCTTTTGAGCGGGGACTGATCACATGTTGGTCAAGCACAGAAACGTAGGCACTTAACTTATAGTCACAGAGCAGATTTTTCCATCAGATCAGCCCATCGGTAAAAGCTAATGCTCTTTGAACTACAGAATTTAGGTAAAAAGTCAAAAGATCTTCTTCGAATTGCACCCTTTTTTACATTTATACTTATATTTTCTAACCTTTTTGTTTTTTTTCTTTTCAGGTGTTTCTTATACATATATATTAACATATATTTTGTAAATAAAATAAAAAATAAAAATGCGAAAGTTAAATTTTTCTTGTTTTATTTGATATAAATATTAAAAATTATTGAAACAACCATGTTTCTGGTTACATGAAGTAACCACTAAATAGTGAAATTAACAATAAAAAAGGTTTCAATAACAATCTTCATAGTTAATAATATTAACAATTGCATTGTTAAAGTAACAATTATTATTATAATATTAACAATTTTCATGGTTAAAAAATTCAACCATGGAATAGTTAAATTAAATATTATTATTGTTAAATACCAGTCAACAAGAAAATGTTCAAATTAACCTTATATAACGTAGACTCCAAATCATGTTTATTTATGGTTAAGTTAACCTTATATAAGGTTAATTTTTGGCTCAGTGTAGTGTTACCACGGGCTGAAATGCCCCTCATCGAAACCAACCTGTTTGATATACAAATTTGTCGATAGTACGAATATCGGTAGTGGAAAGATCTGTTAGGCTGCCTAGAAAAGCCGACCCCAGTATGTCCAGTCGTCGTTTATTCAGAGCGGGGCAGTCGCTTAGCAAGTGCTCAATGCTCTCCACTTCTTCCTCATCTCCACAGCTTCTGCAGAAGTCATTAGAGTCAATACCCAATCTTTTGGCGTGTTGGCCGATCAACCACTGTTCCGTCAGAACTGATACTAGCGTAGCCAATCTTTGCCTCTCTAGTGCGAGGACATATTTTGATCTTCTCAGGTCATACCTTGGCCAGATTTGTCTAGCTACTCTGCAGGTGTCGATTTCTGTCCATCTTTCGTTGGACTGCCTGATTGCCAAAGCTTGCATGTGGATAGTGGCGCACCAGTATATGCAAATTCTTCGAGAATTTGTAATGTCGTCCCTTCCTTAGCAAGTTCATCGGCTTTGCAGTTCCCCGGGATATCCCTATGCCCAGGCACCCATATGAGGTGTATATTAAACTGCTCAGCCATCTCGTTAAGAGATCTGCGGCAGTCGAGTGCTGTTTGTGAATTTAGGGATGTTGCCTTCAGAGAATTGATGGCAGCCTGGCTGTCCGAGTAAATTACAACGGCAGTGTTGGTTACTATGTTGCGACTCAGCCACTTGGCTACTTCACATATTGCCATTATTTCGGCTTGATAGACACTGCAGGTATCTGGAAGTCTGTGAGCTATATCTAATCTAAGCTCTGCAGAGTGTACTCCGAAGCCAACCTTTTCACCAAGCTTCGAACCATCCGTGTAAAAGTGGAGATGGTTTCTATTACCTGGTATTCTTCCAACCCATTCACCTCTGGCGGGAATCATAGTGATGTAATTTCTCTCAAAGGTGTACACCGTTGATATATAGTCCACTCGGTCGGTTACCATATCACTACACTTTGATATCCTCATGTGACCGTAGTTTTTGTACCTCCACATTGATAGGCTGTTTAATCTTATTGCTGCTTTGGTTGCAACTTCTCTCGCCACAAAATTAATCGGCAGTATATGGAGTAGGGCTTGTAGAGACTCGGTCGCTGTAGTCCTTAAGGCTCCGCTTATGCTAAGGCAGGCTGTTCTCTGAAGCTTTGTTAGTAGGTTGGTGATGGTTAGTTTTTCAGTTGCCGTCCACCATACCACAATGCCGTATAGCAGTATAGGACGAACTACTACTATATATATACAGTGGACGATTTTAGGAGAGAGGCCCCACAGTGACACTACAGCCTTTTTGCAGGAATATAAGGCGACGTTGGTCTTCCTTACACGTGGGATTTTATTCATCCTAGTAAAGAGAACCAATTCTGTCTTGCTTGGGTTTACGCCAAAACCGATGCTTCTGGCCCATCTAGCCAATTTGTTCAGAGCCACCTGTAGAATGTCTTGGAGGACGTTTTCGAATTTGCCACTCACTGCGATTGCAACGTCGTCCGCATATGCCACGACCTTGCAGCCACAACGTTCTAGATCTAGCAGGATTTCATTCACCGCTAGGTTCCAAATTAGTGGAGACAGTACTCCTCCTTATGGGGTCCCTCTGTTTAGAAAACCTTGTTAGAGTTGTGGACCCAAGACATGCTGTTATGCGTCTTCTGTTGAGCAGACTTTGAATTAGTCTAATCAAACTAGAGTTAACTTTTAGATGTGACAGTGCCGCAATTACTGCGTCTGAGTGAATGTTGTTAAAAGCCCCTTCTATGTCAAGAAATGCCACCATGGAGAATTCCTTGAAATGCAGGGACGATTCGATAGTGCTCACAAGTTCGTGCAGGGCTGATTCTGTAGACTTACCCTTATTGTAAGCATCTTTGTTCATCGACAGAAGTTTTGTATCCAGGTTTTCCCTAATGAAATAATCTAAAAGTCTTTCCAGACCTTTCAATAAGAAGGAGGATAGGTAATTGGTCTGAAGTCTTTTGGCCTAGTGTGTGATATCTTCCCCGCTTTAGGTATGAATACCACTTTGGTATCCCTCCATCGATTCGGGATGTATGAAAGCCTGATACAGCCTACATAAATTTTCTCCAGCCAGGGAATCGATATGCCAATTTATTTTGAAATCGGGAATGGTGACCCAAAAAAAATGTTTGATTTGACATGGAATGAACGGGTATGCGGGTATACACGGGGCAAAATCGCCTTTTGTGATCTGTTTGAATCGAAAAAAAATATATTTGGAACACAATTTTTTAAATATTATATATTTCTGAGCAAATATTTTTTTTTAAAAATCAATAAATTATATTTGGAACTCGTATATATTGATATGTTACGACATATAATATTTGCAAACTAAATTTCTCAAATAAAATATGTATTTGAATACAGATAAAATTATTGTTTAGGAATTTCTCAAAATGTGCTTTATTTAAAAAAGATTTTCGAAACTTTTTTTGAATTTTTCATATTTCAGTTTTTAATTTTTGGTTTCGAATTTAACCTCCCAATTAAAATACAAATGCAGCATTAACTTATGTTTTAAAACAATCATTTAAAATTTCTGAGTATTCCAAGCCATCATTAGTTGTCAATCCTCCAAGTATGTATTTCGATCCAAGATTATATTATTTCAATAATTGTTATTTTTTTATATTTACGACAGAAAAATTTCTAAATAATTAACTTTGAATTACAGAAAAATTTAACACAATTGGGGCATTTTCTGAACACTTAAACGCAAATAAATATTTGTTTCGGAAAAAATAGTCCAAAATAAACAGATATTGGGATGTAAACAAAGATTTATTTAGAAAAACATCTTCCCAAATATATAATTTTTG